>JAVIAB010000125.1:95942355-97387355 GCA_032433765.1 Megaustenia siamemsis | reverse complement strand
AGAACAAAGAACATGCAATATTTTGGTCATATAAAACGGCATGCGGGTCTACAGAAGAATGCAATGATACCAATGAGACTACACTGAGGATGATCAAGAAGAAGGTGGGTGCAAGATGCGTCAGATAAGATGGGATTGACTGCAGCAGAGACTGGGCATCTCGAGGAAACGTCTAAATAGTTGTCATAGGAGCACATTATTCCACCAGGAACAGTCCTTAGATGCTAATCAGCACTCTCAGATAGCAGCAGTCGTAAAATTATCTTTGATAACAACAGTAATCACGTGATTCCAGTTATGAACCAGTGGTGGGGAGTGTTACACACTCCAAGGTATGAAGACAGCTTTACAAGGGAGGAACACAACACAATACTGACGTTTCGGCCTGAGGCCTTCTTCAGAGTACAAGGACAACGAACACAAACGGTTATCTATAACTACATGATCATAAGAAAGTAGGGAATAAGGCAAATAATTGCGATGCTAGTAGGGAATAAGGCTAATAATTGCGATGCAAGTAGGGAATAGGCAATAATTGCGATTCCAGTTATGATCAGTAATCAGATGGTCTTATATAAAAAGTAAGATAGTAAAGTGCCCCCGTCACGCCAAGCGGCGTATAGGGAATATGATGTTAGTGACCATAATTTTTGTAGACCTTAGCCACGTTATCTTTGGGGTAATGTGGTCAGTATTACGCCCGTGCCGCTTTACTTTCCCAGAAAATATCCGGTACCCATTTAAGGCTGGGTGATCCTGAAAGCCGTCAATCAGGATCGAACTCGACCTCTTGTCCCTAGCAGTCCAGTTCACTAACCACTGAGCTAGAGCGGCTCCCAGATGATCTTATATATCAACATTAAATATGAGATTGTTTCTTCAGCAGAGAGATACTGTTTAATCTGGACACCAACACTGAGCTGTCGCGGCTCCCAGATGATCTCAACATTAATTATGAGATTGTTTCTTCAGCAGAGAGATACTGTTTAATCTGGACACCAACACTGAGCGTCAGGACAATTCCCATGTTGGGTGCTCTAGTGGTGAACTACTGTCTCCATGGAGACAACGGCATACCCAGCACGCATACTTGTGTCTTTGGGGCAAAATATAGGTTCTGTGCTGTTGTTATAAAGGTGAGTTGTGAATGTTGCATTCTGCGCTATTGTTACGGAGGTGAGTTGTGAATGTTGCATTCTGCGCTATTGTTACGTTATGGAGGTGAGTTGTGAATGTTGCATTCTGCGCTATTGTTACGTTATGGAGGTGCGTTGTGAATGCTGCATTCTGCACTATTGTTACGTTACGGAGGTGAGATGTGAATGTTGCATTCTGCGCTATTGTTACGTTATGGATGTGAGTTCTGAATGTTGCATTCATGCCATATTGTTACGTTATGGAGGTGAGTTGTGAATGTTGCATTCTGCGCTATTGTTACGTTATGGATGTGATTTGTGAATGTTGCATTCTGCGCTATTGTTACGTTATGGAGGTGAGTTGTGAATGTTGCATTCTGCGCTATTGTTACGTTATGGAGGTGAGTTGTGAATGTTGCATTCTGCGCTATTGTTACGTTATGGAGGTGAGTTGTGAATGTTGCATTCTGCGCTATTGTTACGTTATGGAGGTGAGTTGTGAATGTTGCATTCTGCGCTATTGTTACGTTATGGAGGTGAGTTGTGAATGTTGCATTCTGCGCTATTGTTACGTTATGGAGGTGAGTTGTGAATGTTGCATTCTGTGCTATTGTTACGTTATGGAGGTGAGTTGTGAATGTTGCATTCTGCGCTATTGTTACGTTATGGATGTGATTTGTGAATGTTGCTTTCTGTGGTATTGTTACGTTATGGAGGTGAGTTGTGAATGTTGCATTCATGCCATATTGTTACAAAGGTGAGATGTGAATGTTGTGTTTTGATCTATTGTTAATAAGGCGAAGTTGTGTGTTTTATACAACTGTTGATACGGTTATGAAAACTGTTAAACACAAAACTATTATCATCATCAAGCACCATGCCTGCTGGCATAGGTGATCATGTCTCCCCACAACATTCGATCTCGACAGTTATTTATCATTTCTGTTGTTGACCTTCTGCCAAGCCATTCTCTTAAGCTGCCTGGTATTTTTTCTCTTTGCTTCCCTCTATCTCTTCGTCCCTCAATTTTCCAAACTGTCACAATATATTCCAACTGTTCTCTTCTCATTACATAGCCAAAGAATGATGTTTGTTTCTTCCTAATATTGGAAATTATCTCTCATTTTTTGCTTTGGCCTCTTTCAGAACGTTTTCATTACTCTTCTTAGCTGTCCCTGGTATTCTCAACATTCTTCTGTAAAGAAAAAAGGACAGTTCTACAGCCTCCAGATAAAACTATATCAGACGAACATCCAAGACCGGATTTACCTAAAAGCTAAAATAAGCTACATCTTAGGACTCCATAATCCGAGGGGCCTACAACATTTCAGAATCTGTTTTGGGTCTACATATTTTAAGTACCTGTTTACGATTTCACGTACTCTGAGACCTTCTGGTGTTAATTTTTAAGGGGGTAGGGTGGGGCTCAAAGTTTTATTTGGTTTAGGACCTCTAAGTCTAAATCCGGCACTGAGTACTTGAGTACCGCGGTTAACATGAAATGTTTATATGTACTTTTATAGGTAAGAACTGGTATAGGCAAGATATACTTGAACTGTTTATATGCAAATTTTATAGAGAAGAACTGGTATAGGCAAGATATGCTTGAACTGTTTATATAATAAATATTATAATATAATCAATAACTGTTGCAGATAAGAACTTTTATAGATAAGAACTGTAATCAACATGATTTTTTAAAAGACAAGAATTACAATAGAAATAAACGAATACAGACAAGAACTTCTAAAGTTCTACAATTAAAGACCCCCCTGAATGCCACAGTTTAAAACTGTTGTAGACTATATAGACTATACTACAATGTAGGAGGTAAATGTTATATATAAAGTTCTTATAATCGGTTGCTGGAAAGTAAAGCGATAAGCATTTGCATTTGTGACTGAAACTGAGTCACACCCGTCACGTTTTTGTAGTATCGAGAGTTCAGAGGAGTGGAGCTCCCTGCCCAACATATCGTTATCACTTATTATTAGTTGCTGACCCGCCCCACCGTACAGAGTTACGCCATGATAGAAGATTAGTTTCAGGAGAGAGTTCTCCCTACAAGTATATAAGACAGTCACGCAGAGTACAAACCATTTTAAACAGCCGCTACCACGAGGAGGACATCAATTGGTTAGATGAAAGCTAAGACAGCGCGACCGGGTATGGATTGTAGATTCGATCAGTCTTATTGCGAAGAATAAGTGTAATTAGTAAATGCCAATTATAGTCGGAGTCTTCAGGTTCAATGCAGCAGGAGGTCCACACCTGGGAGCCACGACCCAGGTGGGTCCACTTCCCCTGGAGTGTCAAGAAACTAAAGCTCCAAAATATTTGCTAGACGGGATCAACTTCTGATGATCAGAGCACCTGCTACTGCAAAGCTCTGTATAACAAGTTTCATGTTACTGCAATATGAGGCGTATAGGCCACAGCTTTAAGACTGCTATAAGTTATACTACTGCATGCAGCCTCAGACATGCCATATTTTAAGGCTGCCCCAACTATACTACTGGGTATTTCGAAAGTCTTATCATCCCTCTATATACTAGTAATATTATATAATATAATATAATCCAATATTCCAATGTTAGGAAGAAACAATCATCATTTTTTGGCCATGTAATGAGAAGAGAACAACTTGAATATATTGTAACAACTGGAAAAATTGAGGGACGAAGAGATAGAGGGAAGCAAAGAGAAAAAAATAACAGACAGCTTAAGAGAATGGTTTGGCAGAAGGTCAACAACAGAAATGATAAATAGCTGCCGAGATCGAAAGTTGTGGAGAGACATGATCACCTACGCCACTAGGTCCGGTACTTGATGATGATGATAATCCAATACATCCCTAGGGCTCTCATCATGCTAGGGACAAAGAGTCAAGTTCGCACGTTAAAAAGACTTAAACGCTGAAAGAGTGGGGTAGGAGGAGGAGAATCCACTATACTACTCATACAAAAGCTAGGAATAATTCCCGCCATAGAGTACATAAACAAACAACAGATAAAATGGTTTGGCTACGTGATAAGGTAGAAAGATCATAACACAACGAGCCTTCAAAAAAACGTTGAGAGAACACCAGATCCAAGGGCCGACAACGAAAAATATGGATTAATGGAGTATTAGAAACACTAGGAAACATTAATATCAGCAGAGGTCAACTGAAGAGCAAAAGAGCCTATAATATATCTTCCCTCGGCGCTAAAAGGCAGAGGAAGGAAAGAAGAAGAAGACTATTCATGCTGTAGTGGAAATAAATACAATTATTCTAAAAAAAAACCCAGTAAAACAGGCCAGATTAAATAGCACACAGGATGGGTGTAAGAAGGTCGCCATCGACAACCGCACAAAACTCTGTTAAATCGATTCCTAATAAAGTCCCTTTGTCGCATCTCCTGCAAGCTTTTCCCATTATGTGGACGTTTGTAGGCAGGTACATACACTTACAATAAGCCGCTCCTTCACACTGTAGGAGCTTGTGTCGGACATTTAAACTTATGGACAAGACTTTCGGAACAGCCTTTACTGACTTTTACACTCACTGCACATCTACACGTATCTTATCAGTGAAAACATTCGTCTTTGTTTACAGCCTGCATGTAGTCACAAGTTCAATCAAATTTCCACTGGCAACTTCACAGTTTCCGTAAGTATACAATTATACAAGCAAACTGCATGTCTAAGTAAAAGTGTGGTTTATGAGAAGAAGTAAACATGTTACTGTCCACTCACAATATTATCGTTTGATTGAACATTGTACGAGACTTATTCAATGAAACCCGTCCCAGTGCTGGCTTTGTTACAAACATATGTAATGTACATCAGTAGGTGTGACATACTCAAATAAAGCAATTGTTATGAAGCAAGTACTCACCAGTGTTCTTTTGAAAAAAGTGATCATAGACATGTAGGCACACATAATACTGTATGGGTAGATGGTGTATGGGTAGATGGTGGATGCTGTCAGAGAAAAATGATTTTGGTTGTTCATTGAACCATTAGTCGCCGAGGCTATGACGTCAGCATCAAAGCCGAATCGTTGTCCCTTTAGAGATCTTGTTAAGGGTCTGAACAAATGAAAGTCACGTGGTCACAGATCGGGCCTCTAGGCCGGGTAGAACTTTCTACCGTTACCTTGGTAACGCTTTCTGCACAATGTTCGCGACATATGGACCAGCAAACATAAACCTGACCTGGTCACAGATCGGGGCTCTAGGCTGGGGTAGAACTTTCTACCGTTACCTTGGTAACGCTTCCTATACAATGTTCGCGACATATGGACCAGCAAACATAAACCTGACCTGGTCACAGATCGGGCCTCTAGGCTGGGGTAGAACTTTCTACCGTTACCTTGGTAACGCTTCCTATACAATGTTCGCGACATATGGACCAGCAAACATATACCTGACCTGGTCACAGATCGGGCCTCTAGGCTGGGGTAGAACTTTCTACCGTTACCTTGGTAACGCTTTCTGCACAATGTTCGCGACATATGGACCAGCAAACATATACCTGACCTGGTCACAGATCGGGCCTCTAGGCTGGGGTAGAACTTCTCACCATTTCCTTGTTAACGCTTTCTGCACAATGTTCGCGACATATGGACCAGCAAGCATATACCTGACCTGGTCGCAGAAGAACTTTTGTTAAATCACGTCCCTCTCGAATCATTCGTGCCTAGTCCTTAACTGTACTCTTAGTCACACTTTTGTCACCATACACTGCTTGCCAAGTCCTTAACTGTACTCTTAGACACACTTTTGTCACCATACACTGCTTGCCCAGTCCTTAACTGTACTCTCTGAGTCACACTTTTGTCACCATACACTGTTTGCCCAGTCCTTCAATGAACTTAGTCACACTTTTGTCACCATACACTGCTTGCCCAGTCCTTAACTGTACTCTCTGAGTCACACTTTTGTCACACTACACTGCTTGCCCAGTCCTTAATTGTACTCTTAGACACACATTTGTCACCACACACTGCTTGCCCAGTCCTTAACTATACTCTTAGACACACTTTTGTCACCATACACTGCTTGCCCAGTCCTTGACTGTACTCTTAGACACACTTTTGTCACCATACACTGCTTGCCCAGTCCTTAACTGTACTCTTAGACACACTTTTGTCACCATACACTGCTTGCCCAGTCCTTAACTGTACTCGTAGACACACTTTTGTCACCATGCACTGCTTGCCCAGTCCTTCATTGTACTCTGAGTCACACTTTTGTCACCATACACTGCTTGCCCAGTTCTTCACTGTACTCTTAGTCACACTTTTGTCACCATACACTGCTTGCCCAGTTCTTCACTGTACTCTTAGTCACACTTCTGTCACACTACACTGCTTGCCCAGTCCTTCACTGTACTCTTAGACACACTTTTGTCACCATACACTGCTTGCCCAGTCCTTCACTGTACTCGTAGTTACACTTTTGTCACACTACGCTGCTTGCCCAGTCCTTCCTTGTACACTTAGTCACTCTTTTGCCACCATACACTGTTTGCCCAGTCCTTCACTGTACTTAATCACACTTTTGTCACCATTCACTGCTTGCCCAGTCCTTCACTGTACTCTTAGACACACTTTTGTCACCATACACTGTTTGCCCAGTCCTTCATTATACTCGTAGTCACACTTTTGTCACTATACACTGCTTGCCCAGTCCTTAATTGTACTCTTAGACACACTTTTGTCACCATACACTGTTTGCCCAGTCTTTCATTGTACTCTTAGTCACATTTTTGTCACACTACACTGCTTGCCCAGTCCTTCACTGTACTCGTAGACACACTTTTGTCACACTACACTGCTTGCCCAGTCCTTCACTGTACTCGTAGACACACTTTGTCACACTACACTGCTTGCCCATTCCTTTACTGTACTCGTAGACACACTTTTGTCACCATACACTGCTTGCCCAGTCCTTCAATGTACTCTTTAGACACACTTTTGTCACCATACACTGCTAGCCCAGTCCTTGACTGTACTCTTAGACACACTTTTGTCACCATACACTGTTTGCCCAGTCCTTCACTGTACTCTTTAGACATACTTTTGTCACCATACACTGTTTGCCCAGTCCTTGACTGTACTCTTAGGCACACTTTTGTCACCATACACTGCTTGCCCAGTCCTTGACTGTACTCTTAGACACACTTTTGTCACACTACACTGTTTGCCCTGTCCTTGACTGTACTCTTAGACACACTTTTGTCACACTACACTGCTTGCCCAGTCCTTGACTGTACTCTTAGACACACTTTTGTCACACTACACTGCTTGCCCAGTCCTTGACTGTACTCTTAGACACACTTTTGTCACACTACACTGCTTGCCCAGTCCTTGACTGTACTCTTAGACACACTTTTGTCACCATACACTGCTTGCCCAGTCCTTGACTGTACTATTAGAAACACTTTTGTCACCATACACTGCTTGCCCAGTCCTTGACTGTACTCTTAGACACACTTTTTTCACACTACACTGCTTGCCCAGTCCTTGACTGTACTCTTAGACACACTTTTGTCACCATACACTGTTTGCCCAGTCCTTCACTGTACTCTTAGACACACTTTTGTCACCATACACTGCTTGCCCAGTCCTTGACTGTACTCTTAGACACACTTTTGTCACCATACACTGCTTGCCTAGTCCTTGACTGTACTCTTAGACACACTTTTGTCACACTACACTGTTTGCCCAGACATTGACTGTACTCTTAGACACACTTTTGTCACCATACACTGTTTGCCCAGTCCTTGACTGTACTCTTAGACACACTTTTGTCACCATACACTGCTTGCCCAGTCCTTGACTGTACTCTTAGACACACTTTTGTCACCATACACTGCTTGCCCAGTCCTTGACTGTACTCTTAGACACACTTTTGTCACACTACACTGCTTGCCCAGTCCTTGACTGTACTCTTAGACACACTTTTGTCACATTACACTGTTTGCCCAGTCCTTGACTGTACTCTTAGACACACTTTTGTCACACTACACTGCTTGCCCAGTCCTTGACTGTACTCTTAGACACACTTTTGTCACCATACACTGCTTGCCCAGTCCTTGACTGTACTCTTAGACACACTTTTGTCACACTACACTGTTTGCCCAGTCCTTGACTGTACTCTTAGACACACTTTTGTCACCATACACTGTTTGCCCAGTCCTTGACTGTACACTTAGACACACTTTTGTCACACTGCACTGTTTGCACAGTCCTTGACTGTACTCTTAGATACACTTTTGTCACACTGCACTGTTTGCCCAGTCCTTGACTGTACTCATAGACACACTTTTGTCACACTACACTGTTTTCCCAGTCCTTGACTGTACTCTTAGACACACTTTTGTCACCATACACTGCTTGCCCAGTCCTTGACTGTACTCTTAGACACACTTTTGTCACACTGCACTGCTTGCCCAGTCCTTGACTGTACTCTTAGACACACTTTTGTCACACTGCACTGCTTGCCCAGTCCTTGACTGTACTCTTAGACACACTTTTGTCACACTGCACTGTTTGCCCAGTCCTTGACTGTACTCTTAGACACACTTTTGTCACACTGCACTGTTTGCCCAGTCCTTGACTGTACTCTTAGACACACTTTTGTCACTCTACACTGTTTGCCCTGTCCTTGACTGTACTCTTAGACACACTTTTTTCACACTACACTGCTTGCCCAGTCCTTGACTGTACTCTTAGACACACTTTTGCCACACTGCACTGCTTGCCCAGTCCTTCACTGTACTCGTAGACACTTTTGTCACCATACACTGTTTGCGCAGTCCTTGACTGTACTCTTAGACACACTTTTGTCACCATACACTGTTTGCCCAGTCCTTGACTGTACTCTTAGACACACTTTTGTCACACTGCACTGTTTGCACAGTCCTTGACTGTACTCTTAGACACACTTTTGTCACACTGCACTGTTTGCCCAGTCCTTGACTGTACTCATAGACACACTTTTGTCACACTACACTGTTTTCCCAGTCCTTGATTGTACTCTTAGACACACTTTTGTCACCATACACTGCTTGCCCAGTCCTTGACTGTACTCGTAGTTACACTTTTGTCACACTACGCTGCTTGCCCAGTCCTTCCTTGTACACTTAGTCACTCTTTTGTCACACTACACTGCTTGCCCAGTCCTTCACTGTACTTAATCACACTTTTGTCACCATTCACTGCTTGCCCAGTCCTTCACTGTACTCTTAGACACACTTTTGTCACCATACACTGTTTGCCCAGTCCTTCATTATACTCGTAGTCACACTTTTGTCACTATACACTGCTTGCCCAGTCCTTAATTGTACTCTTAGACACACTTTTGTCACCATACACTGTTTGCCCAGTCTTTCATTGTACTCTTAGTCACATTTTTGTCACACTACACTGCTTGCCCAGTCCTTCACTGTACTCGTAGACACACTTTTGTCACACTACACTGCTTGCCCATTCCTTTACTGTACTCATAGACACACTTTTGTCACCATACACTGCTTGCCCAGTCCTTGACTGTACTCTTAGACACACTTTTGTCATCATACACTGTTTGCCCAGTCCTTCAATGTACTCTTTAGACACACTTTTGTCACCATACACTGCTAGCCCAGTCCTTGACTGTACTCTTAGACACACTTTTGTCACCATACACTGTTTGCCCAGTCCTTCACTGTACTCTTTAGACATACTTTTGTCACCATACACTGTTTGCCCAGTCCTTGACTGTACTCTTAGACACACTTTTGTCACCATACACTGCTTGCCCAGTCCTTGACTGTACTCTTAGACACACTTTTGTCACACTACACTGTTTGCCCTGTCCTTGACTGTACTCTTAGACACACTTTTGTCACACTACACTGCTTGCCCAGTCCTTGACTGTACTCTTAGACACACTTTTGTCACACTACACTGCTTGCCCAGTCCTTGACTGTACTCTTAGACACACTTTTGTCACACTACACTGCTTGCCCAGTCCTTGACTGTACTCTTAGACACACTTTTGTCACCATACACTGCTTGCCCAGTCCTTGACTGTACTATTAGAAACACTTTTGTCACCATACACTGCTTGCCCAGTCCTTGACTGTACTCTTAGACACACTTTTTTCACACTACACTGCTTGCCCAGTCCTTGACTGTACTCTTAGACACACTTTTGTCACACTGCACTGTTTGCCCAGTCCTTGACTGTACTCTTAGACACACTTTTGTCACCATACACTGCTTGCCCAGTCCTTGACTGTACTCTTAGACACACTTTTGTCACACTACACTGTTTGCCCAGACATTGACTGTACTCTTAGACACACTTTTTTCACACTACACTGCTTGCCCAGTCCTTGACTGTACTCTTAGACACACTTTTGTCACACTGCACTGCTTGCCCAGTCCTTCACTGTACTCGTAGACACTTTTGTCACCATACACTGTTTGCGCAGTCCTTGACTGTACTCTTAGACACACTTTTGTCACCATACACTGTTTGCCCAGTCCTTGACTGTACTCTTAGACACACTTTTGTCACACTGCACTGTTTGCACAGTCCTTGACTGTACTCTTAGACACACTTTTGTCACACTGCACTGTTTGCCCAGGCCTTGACTGTACTCATAGACACACTTTTGTCACACTACACTGTTTTCCCAGTCCTTGATTGTACTCTTAGACACACTTTTGTCACCATACACTGCTTGCCCAGTCCTTGACTGTACTCTTAGACACACTTTTGTCACACTGCACTGCTTGCCCAGTCCTTGACTGTACTCTTAGACACACTTTTGTCACACTGCACTGCTTGCCCAGTCCTTGACTGTACTCTTAGACACACTTTTGTCACACTGTACTGTTTGCCCAGTCCTTGACTGTACTCTTAGACACACTTTTGTCACCATACACTGTTTGCCCAGTCCTTGACTGTACTCTTAGACACACTTTTGTCACCATACACTGCTTGTCCAGTCCTTGACTGTACTCTTAGACACACTTTTGTCACCATACACTGCTTGCCCAGTCCTTGACTGTACTCTTAGACACACTTTTGTCACATTGCACTGTTTGCCCAGTCCTTGACTGTACTCTTAGACACACTTTTGTCACACTACACTGCTTGCCCAGTCCTTGACTGTACTCTTAGACACACTTTTGTCACCATACACTGCTTGCCCAGTCCTTCACTGTACTCTTAGACACACTTTTGTCACACTACACTGTTTGCCCAGTCCTTGACTGTACTCTTAGACACACTTTTGTCACCATACACTGTTTGCCCAGTCCTTGACTGTACTCTTAGACACACTTTTGTCACACTGCACTGTTTGCACAGTCCTTGACTGTACTCTTAGACACACTTTTGTCACACTACACTGCTAGCCCAGTCCTTTACTGTACTCTTAGACACACTTTTGTCACACTACACTGCTAGCCCAGTCCTTTACTGTACGCTTAGACACACTTTTGTCACACTACACTGCTAGCCCAGTCCTTGACTGTACTCTTAGACACACTTTTGTCATCATACACTGCTAGCCCAGTCCTTGACTGTACTCTTAGACACACTTTTGTCACACTGCACTGTTTCCATTCGGCGATTAACGTTGACGGGTCAACATCCCTCGGCTGTTATGAACTTAACCACCGCTCGCTGACCTTTGACGGATTCCCTACCACACCAGCCATTTCTCCAACGGTCTGCAGCAAAACTAAAAAATACTGCCTGGAAAATGAACACAGACACAATTACACATTGTTTTGTGTTTATTACGTCAGAGTCAGATGTGACATCAACATGACTCTGTATGTCCACTTGGCACAGCTCGGGCAGGTTTAATTTTAAAATTCTATGTATAAACATGTCATACGCAATTTTATCATGAATGATTATGTATATATCTTCATCATCATCAAGTGCCTTCTCCGCAACGAAGGTTGGCTAAACATGGAGCGCCATTCTGCTCTGTCGCTTGCTTTGATGGTGCAGGTTGTCATAGGCTGATTTGTTTATCTTTTGATGTTACTCGTCCATGTTAGTCTTGGTCTGCCTCTTTTACCTTGTATTTTCCCCTCCAAGATTACTTTTAGTAGGCTGTTGTGTCTTTTAACACGGCCCAAAAATCGCATTTATTTTATTTGAATTGTGTTTAGTAGTTCTCTTTTCATTTTCAGTTGTTTTAAGACTTTATTTGTTTTCTTTTCCTTCCATCCAATTGTACCTATTCTTCTATATATCCACATTTCAAAGGCTTCAATTCTCTGTTCTGTTTTCTTGTCTAATGTCCATGTTTCTGCACCATATAGAAATATTGAGACGATGTAATATTTAGTTCTTCTTAGTTTTAGCCCTGGTGTTATTTGTTTTGATGTTAGTATGTTCTTCATGACATTAAAATTACGTTTTGCCATTCCTATTCTTTTGTTTATTTCAGTTGTACATTTTCTATCACTAGTTATAGTATGTCCAAGGTAGTTATAGTTCTGAACTGTCTCCAGGTCTATTCCTTCTATTTTGATATCCACGTGTGGGATTTTAGTATCTTCTTTGTTTATGATCATAGTTTTAGTCTTTTTGATATTCATATCTAGTCCATATTTTTTGCTTGTCATGTTTATTTCATTAAATAATTGTTATAGATCTTTATGGTTTTCTGCTAATATATATATATATATATATATATATATATATATATATATATATATATATATATATATATATATATATATATATAAGTAATGTAAAGTACTCCCGTCACACCAAGTGGCGTATAGGGAATATCGTGTAATTGACCATAAATTTTACAGACCTTCAGCACATGACAAATATGTTAATCTGCTTTCATGTAAAATGAAAACATTTTCGCGTGTATTTAATTAGATGATAATCATCATAGTCACCATACGCGACTATGATGATTACGTACGTCTCCGCATCAAAGATTGGTTACTTTAATTCGATAACAAACAGAAATAAGTGAGTTGTGGGTGAACGATCCTGTTATCACATGTTTGCTCTGACAGGTCAGGGCGTTGTGTGATAAGTGTTATGAGAAAGTTTACTACAACGAGCCGTGCCGGACTGCTATCTTCAAGAGGTTTGTTACTGAAGGTAAGAACAAGGGTGTTGTTTGTGTTATGTGCATAACATATATAGCCAAGGGGGAATTATATAGACAAGGGGGAATTATATAGACAAGGGGGAATTATATAGACAAGGGGGAATTATATAGACAAGGGGGAATTATATAGACAAGGGGGAATATATAGACAAGGGGGAATTATATAGACAAGGGGAATTATATAGACAAGGGGGAATTATATAGACAAGGGTGACATTTGTTGGAAAGGGATGGCACCAAGTGGCAATAGAGACATTAGATGTACACGGGTGACATTAGATGGACAAGGACGACATTAGATGTACACGGATGACATTAGATGGACATGGACGACATTAGATGTACACGGGTGACATTAGATGGACAAGGACGACATTAGATGTACACGGGTGACATTAGATGGACAAGGACGACATTAAATAGACAAGGTTGAAATTAGATGAACAAGGGTGTCCCTAGTTGGACAAGGGTGAAATTAGATGTGCTGTGGAGAAATTGTATGGGCCAGAATAACACTAGATGGACAAGGGTGAAATAAAATGGGCAATGAGTTGGCCCGGCTGGGTGGTCTAGAGATAGGACGCCAGCCTCTGAATAGAAAGATCCCTGGTTCGATCCACACTTTAGGCGGTAGTTATAAAACAAAAAATCGAATCTGTGGTTTGTTCGTGGCTTTACACTCCTCCTGGTCTCCGGGTGATGAGATTCGATGTCCAGCCTCCTCGTGGCTTTACACTCCTCCTGGTCTCCGGGTGATGAGATTCGATGTCCAGCCTCCTCGTGGCTTTACACTCCTCCTGGTCTCCGGGTGATGAGATTCGATGTCCAGCCTCCTCGTGGCTTTACACTCCTCCTGGTCTCCGGGTGATGAGATTCGATGTCCAGCCTCCTCGTGGCTTTACACTCCTCCTGGTCTCCGGGTGATGAGATTCGATGTCTAGCCTCCTCGTGGCTTTACACTCCTCCTGGTCTCCGGGTGATGAGATTCGATGTCTAGCCTCCTCGTGGCTTTACACTCCTCCTGGTCTCCGGGTGATGAGATTCGATGTCCAACCCCCTCGTGGCTTTACACTCCTCCTGGTCTCCGGGTGATGAGATTCGATGTCTAGCCCCCTCGTGGCTTTACACTCCTCCTGGTCTCCGGGTGATGAGATTCGATGTCCAGCCTCCTCGTGGCTTTACACTCCTCCTGGTCTCCGGGTGATGAGATTCGATGTCCAGCCTCCTCGTGGCTTTACACTCCTCCTGGTCTCCGGGTGATGAGATTCGATGTCCAGCCTCCTCGTGGCTTTACACTCCTCCTGGTCTCCGGGTGATGAGATTCGATGTCTAGCCTCCTCGTGGCTTTACACTCCTCCTGGTCTCCGGGTGATGAGATTCGATGTCTAGCCCCCTCGTGGCTTTACCCTCCTCCTGGTGATGAGATTCGATGTCTAGCCTCCTCGTGGCTTTACACTCCTCCTGGTCTCCTGGTGATGAGATTCGATGTCTAGCCCCCTCGAAAAACGACGAAATACAGGTCTCGTGTGCACTCTTGCATGTTAAAGAACCTTTGGCAGCTTAAAATCGAAAAGAGTAGGACAAAATTGGTCGCTGTTCGGGAACAATTGTTAGGGACAATCTACCCATGCCGAAAAAGGATGTGTCGGGCTGAAAGGCGCAGATATCGCAGTTTTGCCATAAACTGGCGACACGACGCAACCACGCCCACCTAACGGGTGAACGGTAAGAAAAGAAAGATGTACAACAATGGCACTCAATAGCGAAATGATATGGAGAAGAGAGAGATGTA
Source organism: Megaustenia siamemsis (assembly GCA_032433765.1). Classification (NCBI taxonomy): domain Eukaryota; kingdom Metazoa; phylum Mollusca; class Gastropoda; order Stylommatophora; family Ariophantidae; genus Megaustenia; species Megaustenia siamemsis. Next base: position 97,372,289 of record JAVIAB010000125.1, on the reverse strand, counting down.
CAACAATGGCACTCAATAGAGAAATGATATGGAGAAGAGAGAGATGTACAACAATGGCACTCAATAGAGAAATGATATGGAGAAGAGAGAGATGTACAACAATGGCACTCAATAGAGAAATTATATGGAGAAGAGAGAGAGAGAGATGTACAACAATGGCACTCAATAGAGAAATGATATGAAGAAGAGAGAGATGTACAACAATGGCACTTAATAGAGAAATGATATGAAGAAGAGAGAGATGTACAACAATGGCACTTAATAGAGAAATGATATGGAGAAGAGAGAGATGTACAACAATGGCACTTAATAGAGAAATGATATGAAGAAGAGAGAGATGTACAACAATAGCACTCAATAGAGAAATGATATGAAGAAGAGAGAGATGTACAACAATGGCACTCAATAGAGAAATGATATGGAGAAGAGAGAGATGTACAACAATAGCACTCAATAGAGAAATGATATGGAGAAGAGAGAGATGTACAACAATGGCACTCAATAGCGAAATGATATGGAGAAGAGAGAGATGTACAACAATGGCACTCAACAGAGAAATTATATGAAGAAGAGAGAGATGCACAACAATGGCACTCAATAGAAAAATGATATGGAGAAGAGAGAGAGAGAGATGTACAACAATAGCACTCAATAGAGAAATGATATGAAGAAGAGAGAGATGTACAACAATGGCACTCAACAGAGAAATGATATGGAGAAGAGAGAGAGAGAGATGTAAAACAATGGCACTCAATAGAGAAATGATATGGAGAAGAGAGAGAGAGAGAGATGTACAACAATGGCACTCAACAGAGAAATTATATGAAGAAGAGAGAGATGCACAACAATGGCACTCAATAGAAAAATGATATGGAGAAGAGAGAGATGTACAACAATGGCACTCAATAGAGAAATGATATGGAGAAGAGAGAGATGTACATCAATGGCACTCAATAGAGAAATGATATGGAGAAGAGAGAGATGTACAACAATGACACTCAATAGAGAAATGATATGGAGAAGAGAGAGAGAGAGAGATGTACAACAATAGCACTCAATAGAGAAATGGTATGAAGAAGAGAGAGATGTACAACAATGGCACTTAATAGAGAAATGATATGGAAAAGAGAGATGTACAACAATGGCACTCAATAGCGAAATGATATGGAGAAGAGAGAGAGATGTACAGCAATGGCACGCAACAGAGAAATGATATGGAGAAGAGAGAGAGAGATGTACAACAATGGCACTGAACAGAGAAATGATATGGAGAAGAGAGAGATGTAGAACAATGGCACTCAATAGAGAAATGATATGGAGAAGAGAGAGAGAGATGTAGAACAATGGCACTCAACAGAGAAATGATATGGAGAAGAGAGAGAGATGTAGAACAATGGCACTCAATAGAGAAATGATATGGAGAAGGGAGAGAGAGAGAGATGTAGAAAAATGGCACTCAATAGAGAAATGATATGGAGAAGAGAGAGATGTACAACAATGACACTCAATAGAGAAATGATATGGAGAAGAGAGAGAGATGTACAACAATTGCACTCAATAGAGAAATGATATGGAGAAGAGAGAGATGTAGAACAATGACACTCAGTAGAGAAATGATATGGAGAAGAGAAAGATGTACAACAATGACACTCAATAGAGAAATGATATGGAGAAGAGAGAGAGATGTAGAACAATGGCACTCAACAGAGAAATGATATGGAGAAGAGAGAGATGTAGAACAATGGCACTCAATAGAGAAATGATATGGAGAAGAGAGAGAGAGATGTAGAACAATGGCACTCAACAGAGAAATGATATGGAGAAGAGAGAGAGATGTAGAACAATGGCACTCAATAGAGAAATGATATGGAGAAGAGAGAGAGATGTAGAACAATGACACTCAATAGAGAAATGATATGGAGAAGAGAGAGAGAGATGTACAACAATTGCACTCAATAGAGAAATGATATGGAGAAGAGAGAGAGAGAGATGTACAACAATTGCACTCAATAGAGAAATGATATGGAGAAGAGAGAGAGAGATGTACAACAATTGCACTCAATAGAGAAATGATATGGAGAAGAGAGAGAGAGATGTACAACAATTGCACTCAATAGAGAAATGATATGGAGAAGAGAGAGAGATGTAGAACAATGGCACTCAACAGAGAAATGATATGGAGAAGAGAGAGAGATGTAGAACAATGGCACTCAATAGAGAAATGATATGGAGAAGAGAGAGAGATGTAGAACAATGACACTCAATAGAGAAATGATATGGAGAAGAGAAAGATGTACAACAATGACACTCAATAGAGAAATGATATGGAGAAGAGAAAGATGTACAACAATGACACTCAATAGAGAAATGATATGGAGAAGAGAGAGATGTACAACAATGACACTCAATAGAGAAATGATATGGAGAAGAGAAAGATGTACAACAATGACACTCAATAGAGAAATGATATGGAGAAGAGAGAGATGTACAACAATGACACTCAATAGAGAAATGATATGGAGAAGAGAGAGAGAGAGATGTAGAACAATGGCACTCAATAGAGAAATGATATGGAGAAGAGAGAGATGTAGAACAATGGCACTCAATAGAGAAATGATATGGAGAAGAGAGAGAGATGTAGAACAATGGCACTCAACAGAGAAATGATATGGAGAAGAGAGAGAGATGTAGAACAATGGCACTCAATAGAGAAATGATATGGAGAAGAGAGAGAGATGTAGAACAATGGCACTCAATAGAGAAATGATATGGAGAAGAGAGAGAGATGTAGAACAATGGCACTCAATAGAGAAATGATATGGAGAAGAGAGAGAGATGTAGAACAATGGCACTCAATAGAGAAATGATATGGAGAAGAGAGAGAGTGATGTACAACAATAGCACTCAATAGAGAAATGATATGGAGAAGAGAGAGATGTACAACAATGACACTCAATAGAGAAATGATACGAAGAAGAGAGAGATGTACAACAATGGCACTCAATAGAGAAATGATATGGAGAAGAGAGAGAGAGAGATGTACAACAATGGCACTCAATAGAGAAATGATATGGAGAAGAGAGAGAGAGAGAGAGATGTACAACAATAGCACTCAATAGAGAAATGATATGGAGAGAGAGAGAGAGAGAGATGTACAACAATAGCACTCAATAGAGAAATGATATGGAGAAGAGAGAGAGAGAGATGTACAACAATGGCACTCAATAGAGAAATGATATGGAGAAGAGAGAGAGAGAGAGAGATGTACAACAATAGCACTCAATAGAGAAATGATATGGAGAAGAGAGAGAGAGAGATGTACAACAATGGCACTCAATAGAGAAATGATATGGAGAAGAGAGGAGAGAGAGAGATGTACAACAATAGCACTCAATAGAGAAATGATATGGAGAAGAGAGAGAGAGAGATGTACATCAATGGCACTCAATAGAGAAATGATATGGTGAAGAGAGAGAGAGAGATGTACAACAATGACACTCAATAGAGAAATGATATGGATAAGAGAGAGAGATGTACAACAATGACACTCAATAGAGAAATGATATGGAGAAGAGAGAAAGAGATGTACAACAATGACACTCAATAGAGAAATGATATGGAGAAGAGATAGAGAGAGAGATGTACAACAATGACACTCAATAGAGAAATGATATGGATAAGAGAGAGAGATGTACAACAATAGCACTCAATAGAGAAATGATATGGAGAAGAGAGAGAGAGAGAGAGATGTACAACAATGGCACTCAATAGAGAAATGATATGGAGAAGAGAGAGAGAGAGAGATGTACAACAATGGCACTCAATAGAGAAATGATATGGAGAAGAGAGAGAGAGAGAGTACAACAATAGCACTCAATAGAGAAATGATATGGAGAAGAGAGAGAGAGAGAGATGTACATCAATGGCACTCAATAGAGAAATGATATGGAGAAGAGAGAGAGAGAGATGTACAACAATGACACTCAATAGAGAAATGATATGGATAAGAGAGAGAGATGTACAACAATGACACTCAATAGAGAAATGATATGGAGAAGAGAGAAAGAGATGTACAACAATGACACTCAATAGAGAAATGATATGGAGAAGAGAGAGAGAGAGAGATGTACAACAATGACACTCAATAGAGAAATGATATGGATAAGAGAGAGAGATGTACAACAATGACACTCAATAGAGAAATGATATGGAGAAGAGAGAGAGAGAGATGTACAACAATGGCACTCAATAGAGAAATGATATGGAGAAGAGAGAGAGAGAGATGTACAACAATGACACTCAATAGAGAAATGATATGGAGAAGAGAGAGATGTACAACAATGACACTCAATAGAGAAATGATATGGAGAAGAGAGAGAGATGTACAACAATGACACTCAATAGAGAAATGATATGGAGAAGAGAGAGAGAGAGATGTACAACAATGACACTCAATAGAGAAATGATATGGAGAAGAGAGAGATGTACAACAATGACACTCAATAGAGAAATGATATGGAGAAGAGAGAGATGTACAACAATGACACTCAATAGAGAAATGATATGGAGAAGAGAAAGATGTACAACAATGGCACTCAATAGAGAAATGATATGGAGAAGAGAGAGAGATGTACAACAATGGCACTCAATAGAGAAATGATATGAAGAAGAGAGAGATGTACAACAATGACACTCAATAGAGAAATGATATGAAGAAGAGAAAGATGTACAACAATGACACTCAATAGAGAAATGATATGGAGAAGAGAGAGAGATGTACAACAATGGCACTCAATAGAGAAATGATATGGAGAAGAGAGAGAGAGATGTACAACAATGACACTCAATAGAGAAATGATATGAAGAAGAGAGAGATGTACAACAATGACACTCAATAGAGAAATGATATGAAGAAGAGAAAGATGTACAACAATGACACTCAATAGAGAAATGATATGGAGAAGAGACAGAGATGTACAACAATGGCACTCAATAGAGAAATGATATGAAGAAGAGAGAGATGTACAACAATGACACTCAATAGAGAAATGATATGGAGAAGAGAGAGAGAGAGAGATGTACAACAATGACACTCAATAGAGAAATGATATGGAGAAGAGAGAGATGTACAACAATGACACTCAATAGAGAAATGATATGGAGAAGAGAGAGAGAGATGTACAACAATGACACTCAATAGAGAAATGATATGGAGAAGAGAGAGAGATGTACAACAATGACACTCAATAGAGAAATGATATGGAGAAGAGAGAGAGAGAGAGAGAGAGATGTACAACAATGACACTCAATAGAGAAATGATATGGAGAAGAGAGAGAGAGAGATGTACAACAATGACACTCAATAGAGAAATGATATGGAGAAGAGAGAGATGTACAACAATGACACTCAATAGAGAAATGATATGGAGAAGAGAGAGATGTACAACAATGACACTCAATAGAGAAATGATATGGAGAAGAGAGAGATGTACAACAATGACACTCAATAGAGAAATGATATGGAGAAGAGAGAGATGTACAACAATGACACTCAATAGAGAAATGATATGGAGAAGAGAGAGAGATGTACAACAATGACACTCAATAGAGAAATGATATGGAGAAGAGAGAGATGTACAACAATGACACTCAATAGAGAAATGATATGGAGAAGAGAGAGAGATGTACAACAATGACACTCAATAGAGAAATGATATGGAGAAGAGAGAAAGAGATGTACAACAATGACACTCAATAGAGAAATGATATGGAGAAGAGAGAGAGAGATGTACAACAATGACACTCAATAGAGAAATGATATGGAGAAGAGAGAGATGTACAACAATGACACTCAATAGAGAAATGATATGGAGAAGAGAGAGAGATGTACAACAATGACACTCAATAGAGAAATGATATGGAGAAGAGAGAGATGTACAACAATGACACTCAATAGAGAAATGATATGGAGAAGAGAGAGAGAGAAAGATGTACAACAATAGCACTCAATAGAGAAATGATATGGAGAAGAGAGAGATGTACAACAATGACACTCAATAGAGAAATGATATGGAGAAGAGAAAGATGTACAACAATGACACTCAATAGAGAAATGATATGGAGAAGAGAGAGATGTACAACAATGACACTCAATAGAGAAATGATATGGAGAAGAGAGAGAGAGATGTACAACAATGGCACTCAATAGAGAAATGATATGGAGAAGAGAGAGATGTAGAACAATGGCACTCAATAGAGAAATGATATGGAGAAGAGAGAGAGATGTAGAACAATGGCACTCAATAGAGAAATGATATGGAGAGAGAGAGAGATGTAGAACAATGGCACTCAATAGAGAAATGATATGGAGAAGAGAGAGAGATGTACAACAATGGCACTCAATAGAGAAATGATATGGAGAAGAGAGAGAGATGTAGAACAATGGCACTCAATAGAGAAATGATATGGAGAAGAGAGAGAGATGTAGAACAATGGCACTCAATAGAGAAATGATATGGAGAAGAGAGAGAGAGATGTACAACAATAGCACTCAATAGAGAAATGATATGGAGAAGAGAGAGATGTACAACAATGACACTCAATAGAGAAATGATATGAAGAAGAGAGAGATGTACAACAATGGCACTCAATAGAGAAATGATATGGAGAAGAGAGAGAGAGAGATGTACAACAATGGCACTCAATAGAGAAATGATATGGAGAAGAGAGAGAGAGAGAGAGATGTACAACAATAGCACTCAATAGAGAAATGATATGGAGAAGAGAGAGAGAGAGAGATGTACAACAATGGCACTCAATAGAGAAATGATATGGAGAAGAGAGAGAGAGAGATGTACAACAATGGCACTCAATAGAGAAATGATATGGAGAAGAGAGAGAGAGAGAGAGATGTACAACAATGCACTCAATAGAGAAATGATATGAGAAGAGAGAGAGAGAGATGTACAACAATGGCACTCAATAGAGAAATGATATGGAGAGAGAGGGAGAGAGAGAGATGTACAACAATAGCACTCAATAGAGAAATGATATGGAGAAGAGAGAGAGAGAGAGATGTACATCAATGGCACTCAATAGAGAAATGATATGGAGAAGAGAGAGAGAGATGTACAACAATGACACTCAATAGAGAAATGATATGGAGAAGAGAGAGAGATGTACAACAATGACACTCAATAGAGAAATGATATGGAGAAGAGAGAGAGATGTACAACAATGACACTCAATAGAGAAATGATATGGAGAAGAGAGAGAGAGAGAGATGTACAACAATGACACTCAATAGAGAAATGATATGGAGAAGAGAGAGAGATGTACAACAATGGCACTCAATAGAGAAATGATATGGAGAAGAGAGAGAGAGAGAGAGATGTACAACAATGGCACTCAATAGAGAAATGATATGGAGAGAGAGAGAGAGAGAGATGTACAACAATGGCACTCAATAGAGAAATGATATGGAGAAGAGAGAGAGAGAGAGATGTACAACAATAGCACTCAATAGAGAAATGATATGGAGAGAGAGAGAGAGAGAGATGTACATCAATGGCACTCAATAGAGAAATGATATGGAGAAGAGAGAGAGAGAGATGTACAACAATGACACTCAATAGAGAAATGATATGGAGAATAGAGAGAGATGTACAACAATGACACTCAATAGAGAAATGATATGGAGAAGAGAGAAAGAGATGTACAACAATTACACTCAATAGAGAAATGATATGGAGAGAAGAGAGAGAGAGATGTACAACAATGACACTCAATAGAGAAATGATATGGAAAAGAGAGAGATGTACAACAATGACACTCAATAGAGAAATGATATGGAGAAGAGAGAGAGAGAGATGTACAACAATGGCACTCAATAGAGAAATGATATGGAGAGAGAGAGAGAGATGTACAACAATGACACTCAATAGAGAAATGATATGGAGAAGAGAGAGATGTACAACAATGACACTCAATAGAGAAATGATATGGAGAAGAGAGAGAGATGTACAACAATGACACTCAATAGAGAAATGATATGGAGAAGAGAGAGAGAGAGATGTACAACAATGACACTCAATAGAGAAATGATATGGAGAAGAGAGAGATGTACAACAATGACACTCAATAGAGAAATGATATGGAGAAGAGAGAGATGTACAACAATGACACTCAATAGAGAAATGATATGGAGAAGAGAGAGATGTACAACAATGGCACTCAATAGAGAAATGATATGGAGAAGAGAGAGAGATGTACAACAATGGCACTCAATAGAGAAATGATATGAAGAAGAGAGAGATGTACAACAATGGCACTCAATAGAGAAATGATATGAAGAAGAGAAAGATGTACAACAATGACACTCAATAGAGAAATGATATGGAGAAGAGAGAGAGATGTACAACAATGGCACTCAATAGAGAAATGATATGGAGAAGAGAGAGAGATGTACAACAATGACACTCAATAGAGAAATGATATGAAGAAGAGAGAGATGTACAACAATGACACTCAATAGAGAAATGATATGAAGAAGAGAGAGATGTACAACAATGACACTCAATAGAGAAATGATATGGAGAAGAGAGAGAGATGTACAACAATGGCACTCAATAGAGAAATGATATGAGAAGAGAGAGATGTACAACAATGACACTCAATAGAGAAATGATATGGAGAAGAGAGAGAGAGAGAGATGTACAACAATGACACTCAATAGAGAAATGATATGGAGAAGAGAGAGATGTACAACAATGACACTCAATAGAGAAATGATATGGAGAAGAGAGAGAGAGATGTACAACAATGACACTCAATAGAGAAATGATATGGAGAAGAGAGAGAGATGTACAACAATGACACTCAATAGAGAAATGATATGGAGAAGAGAGAGAGAGAGATGTACAACAATGACACTCAATAGAGAAATGATATGGAGAAGAGAGAGAGAGAGATGTACAACAATGACACTCAATAGAAAATGATATGGAGAAGAGAGAGATGTACAACAATGACACTCAATAGAGAAATGATATGGAGAAGAGAGAGATGTACAACAATGACACTCAATAGAGAAATGATATGGAGAAGAGAGAGATGTACAACAATGACACTCAATAGAGAAATGATATGGAGAAGAGAGAGATGTACAACAATGACACTCAATAGAGAAATGATATGGAGAAGAGAGAGAGATGTACAACAATGACACTCAATAGAGAAATGATATGGAGAAGAGAGAGATGTACAACAATGACACTCAATAGAGAAATGATATGGAGAAGAGAGAGAGATGTACAACAATGACACTCAATAGAGAAATGATATGGAGAAGAGAGAAAGAGATGTACAACAATGACACTCAATAGAGAAATGATATGGAGAAGAGAGAGAGAGAGATGTACAACAATGACACTCAATAGAGAAATGATATGGAGGAGAGAGAGATGTACAACAATGACACTCAATAGAGAAATGATATGGAGAAGAGAGAGAGATGTACAACAATGACACTCAATAGAGAAATGATATGGAGAAGAGAGAGATGTACAACAATGACACTCAATAGAGAAATGATATGGAGAAGAGAGAGATGTACAACAATGCACTCAATAGAGAAATGATATGGAGAAGAGAGAGAGATGTACAACAATGGCACTCAATAGAGAAATGATATGGAGAAGAGAGAGAGAGAGAGATGTACAACAATGGCACTCAATAGAGAAATGATATGAAGAAGAGAGAGATGTACAACAATGGCACTCAATAGAGAAATGATATGAAGAAGAGAGAGATGTACAACAATGGCACTCAATAGAGAAATGATATGGAGAAGAGAGAGATGTACAACAATGGCACTTAATAGAGAAATGATATGAAGAAGAGAGAGATGTACAACAATAGCACTCAATAGAGAAATGATATGAAGAGAAGAGAGAGATGTACAACAATGGCACTAATAGAGAAATGATATGGAGAAGAGAGAGATGTACAACAATGGCACTCAATAGAGAAATGATATGGAGAAGAGAGAGATGTACAACAATGGCACTCAATAGAGAAATGATATGGAGAAGAGAGAGATGTACAACAATGGCACTCAATAGAGAAATGATATGGAGAAGAGAGAGATGTACAACAATGGCACTCAATAGAGAAATGATATGGAGAAGAGAGAGATGTACAACAATGGCACTCAATAGAGAAATGATATGGAGAAGAGAGAGATGTACAACAATGGCACTCAATAGAGAAATGATATGGAGAGAGAGAGAGAGAGAGATGTACAACAATAGCACTCAATAGAGAAATGATATGAAGAAGAGAGAGATGTACAACAATGGCACTCAATAGAGAAATGATATGGAGAAGAGAGATGTACAACAATGGCACTCAATAGAGAAATGATATGGAGAAGAGAGAGAGATGTACAACAATGGCACGCAATAGAGAAATGATATGGAGAAGAGAGAGAGAGAGATGTACAACAATGGCACTCAACAGAGAAATGATATGGAGAAGAGAGAGATGTAGAACAATGGCACTCAATAGAGAAATGATATGGAGAAGAGAGAGAGATGTAGAACAATGGCACTCAATAGAGAAATGATATGGAGAAGAGAGAGAGATGTAGAACAATGGCACTCAATAGAGAAATGATATGGAGAAGGAGAGAGTGAGAGAGAGAGATGTAGAAAAATGGCACTCGATAGAGAAATGATATGGAGAAGAGAGAGAGAGATGTACAACAATTGCACTCAATAGAGAAATGATACGAAGAAGAGAGAGATGTACAACAATGGCACTCAATAGAGAAATGATATGGAGAAGAGAGAGAGAGATGTACAACAATGGCACTCAATAGAGAAATGATATGGAGAAGAGAGAGAGAGAGATGTACAACAATGGCACTCAATAGAGAAATGATATGGAGAAGAGAGAGAGAGAGATGTACAACAATGGCACTCAATAGAGAAATGATATGGAGAAGAGAGAGAGAGAGATGTACAACAATGGCACTCAATAGAGAAATGATATGGAGAAGAGAGAGATGTACAACAATGACACTCAATAGAGAAATGATATGGAGAAGAGAGAGAGAGAGATGTACAACAATGGCACTCAATAGAGAAATGATATGGAGAAGAGAGAGAGAGAGATGTACAACAATGGCACTCAATAGAGAAATGATATGGAGAAGAGAGAGAGAGAGATGTACAACAATGGCACTCAATAGAGAAATGATATGGAGAAGAGAGAGAGAGAGAGATGTACAACAATGGCACTCAATAGAGAAATGATATGGAGAGAGAGAGAGAGAGATGTACAACAATGGCACTCAATAGAGAAATGATATGGAGAAGAGAGAGAGAGAGATGTACAACAATGGCACTCAATAGAGAAATGATATGGAGAAGAGAGAGAGAGAGATGTACAACAATGGCACTCAATAGAGAAATGATATGGAGAAGAGAGAGAGAGAGATGTACAACAATGCACTCAATAGAGAAATGATATGGAGAGAGAGAGAGAGAGATGTACAACAATGACACTCAATAGAGAAATGATATGAGAAGAGAGAGAGAGAGAGAGAGAGATGTACAACAATAGCACTCAATAGAGAAATGATATGAAGAGAGAGAGAGATGTACAACAATGGCACTCAATAGAGAAATGATATGGAGAAGAGAGAGAGATGTACAACAATGGCACTCAATAGAGAAATGATATGGAGAAGAGAGAGAGAGAGATGTACAACAATAGCACTCAATAGAGAAATGATATGGAGAAGAGAGAGAGATGTACAACAATGGCACTCCATAGAGAAATGATATGGAGAGAGAGAGAGAGATGTACAACAATGGCACTCAATAGAGAAATGATATGAAGAAGAGAGAGATGTACAACAATGACACTCAATAGAGAAATGATATGGAGAAGAGAGAGAGAGATGTACAACAATGACACTCAATAGAGAAATGATATGGAGAAGAGAGAGATGTACAACAATGACACTCAATAGAGAAATGATATGGAGAAGAGAGAGAGATGTACAACAATGACACTCAATAGAGAAATGATATGGAGAAGAGAGAAAGAGATGTACAACAATGACACTCAATAGAGAAATGATATGGAAGAGAGAGAGAGAGATGTACAACAATGACACTCAATAGAGAAATGATATGGAGAAGAGAGAGATGTACAACAATGACACTCAATAGAGAAATGATATGGAGAAGAGAGAGATGTACAACAATGACACTCAATAGAGAAATGATATGGAGAAGAGAAAGATGTACAACAATGGCACTCAATAGAGAAATGATATGGAGAAGAGAGAGAGATGTACAACAATGGCACTCAATAGAGAAATGATATGAAGAAGAGAGAGATGTACAACAATGACACTCAATAGAGAAATGATATGGAGAAGAGAGAGAGAGAGATGTACAACAATGACACTCAATAGAGAAATGATATGGAGAAGAGAGAGATGTACAACAATGACACTCAATAGAGAAATGATATGGAGAGAGAGAGAGAGAGATGTACAACAATGACACTCAATAGAGAAATGATATGGAGAAGAGAGAGATGTACAACAATGACACTCAATAGAGAAATGATATGGAGAAGAGAGAGAGAGATGTACAACAATGACACTCAATAGAGAAATGATATGGAGAAGAGAGAGAGAGAGAGATGTACAACAATGACACTCAATAGAGAAATGATATGGAGAAGAGAGAGAGAGAGATGTAAAACAATGACACTCAATAGAGAAATGATATGGAGAAGAGAGAGAGATGTACAACAATGACACTCAATAGAGAAATGATATGGAGAAGAGAGAGATGTACAACAATGACACTCAATAGAGAAATGATATGGAGAAGAGAGAGATGTACAACAATGACACTCAATAGAGAAATGATATGGAGAGAGAGAGAGATGTACAACAATGACACTCAATAGAGAAATGATATGGAGAAGAGAGAGAGATGTACAACAATGACACTCAATAGAGAAATGATATGGAGAAGAGAGAGATGTACAACAATGGACACTCAATAGAGAAATGATATGGAGAAGAGAGAGAGATGTACAACAATGACACTCAATAGAGAAATGATATGGAGAAGAGAGAGAGATGTACAACAATGACACTCAATAGAGAAATGATATGGAGAAGAGAGAGAGAGAGATGTACAACAATGACACTCAATAGAGAAATGATATGGAGAAGAGAGAGATGTACAACAATGGCACTCAATAGAGAAATGATATGGAGAAGAGAGATGTACAACAATGGCACTCAATAGAGAAATGATATGGAGAAGAGAGAGAGATGTACAACAATGGCACTCAATAGAGAAATGATATGGAGAAGAGAGAGAGAGATGTACAACAATGGCACTCAACAGAGAAATGATATGGAGAAGAGAGAGATGTAGAACAATGGCACTCAATAGAGAAATGATATGGAGAAGAGAGAGAGATGTAGAACAATGGCACTCAATAGAGAAATGATATGGAGAAGAGAGAGAGAGAGAGAGATGTACAACAATGGCACTCAATAGAGAAATGATATGGAGAAGAGAGAGATGTACAACAATGGCACTCAATAGAGAAATGATATGGAGAAGAGAGAGAGAGATGTACAACAATGGCACTCAATAGAGAAATGATATGGAGAAGAGAGAGAGATGTACAACAATAGCACTCAATAGAGAAATGATATGGAGAAGAGAGAGAGAGATGTACATCAATGGCACTCAATAGAGAAATGATATGGAGAAGAGAGAGAGAGAGAGAGAGAGAGATGTACAACAATAGCACTCAATAGAGAAATGATATGAAGAAGAGAGAGAGATGTACAACAATGGCACTCAATAGAGAAATGATATGGAGAAGAGAGAGTTGTACATCAATGACACTCAATAGAGAAATGATATGGAGAAGAGAGAGAGAGATGTACAACAATTGCACTCAATAGAGAAATGATATGGAGAAGAGAGAGAGATGTACAACAATGGCACTCAATAGAGAAATGATATGGAGAAGAGAGAGAGATGTACAACAATGGCACTCAATAGAGAAATGATATGGAGAAGAGAGAGAGAGAAAGATGTACAACAATAGCACTCAATAGAGAAATGATATGGAGAAGAGAGAGAGATGTACAACAATGGCACTCAATAGAGAAATGATATGGAGAAGAGAGAGAGAGATGTACAACAATGACACTCAATAGAGAAATGATATGGAGAAGAGAGAGAGAGATGTACAACAATGACACTCAATAGAGAAATGATATGAAGAAGAGAGAGATGTACAACAATGACACTCAATAGAGAAATGATATGGAGAAGAGAGAGAGAGATGTACAACAATGACACTCAATAGAGAAATGATATGGAGAAGAGAGAGATGTACAACAATGACACTCAATAGAGAAATGATATGGAGAAGAGAGAGAGATGTACAACAATGACACTCAATAGAGAAATGATATGGAGAAGAGAGAAAGAGATGTACAACAATGACACTCAATAGAGAAATGATATGGAGAAGAGAGAGAGATGTACAACAATGACACTCAATAGAGAAATGATATGGAGAAGAGAGAGATGTACAACAATGACACTCAATAGAGAAATGATATGGAGAAGAGAGAGAGAGAGAGATGTACAACAATAGCACTCAATAGAGAAATGATATGGAGAAGAGAGAGAGATGTACAACAATGGCACTCAATAGAGAAATGATATGGAGAAGAGAGAGAGAGATGTACAACAATGGCACTCAATAGAGAAATGATATGGAGAAGAGAGAGAGATGTACAACAATGACACTCAATAGAGAAATGATATGAAGAAGAGAGAGATGTACAACAATGACACTCAATAGAGAAATGATATGGAGAAGAGAGAGAGAGATGTACAACAATGACACTCAATAGAGAAATGATATGGAGAAGAGAGAGATGTACAACAATGACACTCAATAGAGAAATGATATGGAGAAGAGAGAGAGATGTACAACAATGACACTCAATAGAGAAATGATATGGAGAAGAGAGAAAGAGATGTACAACAATGACACTCAATAGAGAAATGATATGGAGAAGAGAGAGAGAGAGAGATGTACAACAATGACACTCAATAGAGAAATGATATGGAGAAGAGAGAGATGTACAACAATGACACTCAATAGAGAAATGATATGGAGAAGAGAGAGATGTACAACAATGACACTCAATAGAGAAATGATATGGAGAAGAGAAAGATGTACAACAATGGCACTCAATAGAGAAATGATATGGAGAAGAGAGAGAGATGTACAACAATGGCACTCAATAGAGAAATGATATGAAGAAGAGAGAGATGTACAACAATGACACTCAATAGAGAAATGATATGGAGAAGAGAGAGAGAGAGAGATGTACAACAATGACACTCAATAGAGAAATGATATGGAGAAGAGAGAGATGTACAACAATGACACTCAATAGAGAAATGATATGGAGAAGAGAGAGAGATGTACAACAATGACACTCAATAGAGAAATGATATGGAGAAGAGAGAGAGAGAGAGATGTACAACAATGACACTCAATAGAGAAATGATATGGAGAAGAGAGAGAGAGATGTACAACAATGACACTCAATAGAGAAATGATATGGAGAAGAGAGAGAGATGTACAACAATGACACTCAATAGAGAAATGATATGGAGAAGAGAGAGATGTACAACAATGACACTCAATAGAGAAATGATATGGAGAAGAGAGAGATGTACAACAATGACACTCAATAGAGAAATGATATGGAGAAGAGAGAGATGTACAACAATGACACTCAATAGAGAAATGATATGGAGAAGAGAGAGAGATGTACAACAATGACACTCAATAGAGAAATGATATGGAGAAGAGAGAGATGTACAACAATGACACTCAATAGAGAAATGATATGGAGAAGAGAGAGAGATGTACAACAATGACACTCAATAGAGAAATGATATGGAGAAGAGAGAAAGAGATGTACAACAATGACACTCAATAGAGAAATGATATGGAGAAGAGAGAGAGAGAGATGTACAACAATGACACTCAATAGAGAAATGATATGGAGAAGAGAGAGATGTACAACAATGGCACTTAATAGAGAAATGATATGGAGAAGAGAGAGAGATGTACAACAATGGCACTCAATAGAGAAATGATATGGAGAAGAGAGAGAGATGTACAGCAATGCACGCAACAGAGAAATGATATGGAGAAGAGAGAGAGAGAGATGTACAACAATGGCACTGAATAGAGAAATGATATGGAGAAGAGAGAGATGTAGAACAATGGCACTCAATAGAGAAATGATATGGAGAAGAGAGAGAGATGTACAACAATGGCACTCAATAGAGAAAATGAGAAGAGAGAGAGAGAGAGATGTAGAAACAATGGCTCGACAGAGAAATGATATGGAGAAGAGAGAGAGAGATGTACAACAATTGCACTCAATAGAGAAATGATACGAAGAAGAGAGAGATGTACAACAATGGCACTCAATAGAGAAATGATATGGAGAGAGAGAGAGAGAGATGTACAACAATAGCACTCAATAGAGAAATGATATGGAGAAGAGAGAGAGAGAGATGTACAACAATGGCACTCAATAGAGAAATGATATGTAGAAGAGAGAGAGAGATGTACAACAATAGCACTCAATAGAGAAATGATATGGAGATGAGAGAGAGAGATGTACATCAATGGACTCAATAGAGAAATGATATGGAGAAGAGAGAGAGAGAGAGAGAGATGTACAACAATAGCACTCAATAGAGAAATGATATGAAGAAGAGAGAGAGATGTACATCAATGGCACTCAATAGAGAAATGATATGGAGAAGAGAGAGAGTTGTACATCAATGACACTCAATAGAGAAATGATATGGAGAAGAGAGAGAGAGATGTACAACAATTGCACTCAATAGAGAAATGATATGGAGAAGAGAGAGAGATGTACAACAATGGCACTCAATAGAGAAATGATATGGAGAGAGAGAGAGAGATGTACATCAATGGCACTCAATAGAGAAATGATATGGAGAAGAGAGAGAGAGAAAGATGTACAACAATAGCACTCAATAGAGAAATGATATGGAGAAGAGAGAGAGATGTACAACAATGGCACTCATAGAGAAATGATATGGAGAAGAGAGAGAGAGATGTACAACAATGGCACTCAATAGAGAAATGATATGGAGAAGAGAGAGAGATGTACAACAATGGACACTCAATAGAGAAATGATATGAAGAAGAGAGAGATGTACAACAATGACACTCAATAGAGAAATGATATGGAGAAGAGAGAGAGAGAGAGATGTACAACAATGACACTCAATAGAGAAATTATATGGAGAAGAGAGAGATGTACAACAATGACACTCAATAGAGAAATGATATGGAGAAGAGAGAGAGATGTACAACAATGACACTCAATAGAGAAATGATATGGAGAAGAGAGAAAGAGATGTACAACAATGACACTCAATAGAGAAATGATATGGAGAAGAGAGAGAGATGTACAACAATGACACTCAATAGAGAAATGATATGGAGAAGAGAAGATGTACAACAATGACACTCAATAGAGAAATGATATGAAGAAGAGAGAGAGAGAGAGAGTGTACAACAATGGCACTCAATAGAGAAATGATATGGAGAAGAGAAAGATGTACAACAATGACACTCAATAGAGAAATGATATGAAGAAGAGAGAGATGTACAACAATGACACTAAATAGAGAAATGATATGGAGAAGAGAGAGATGTACAACAATGACACTCAATAGAGAAATGATAGAGAAGAGAGAGATGTACAACAATGACACTCAATAGAGAAATGATATGGAGAAGAGAGAGATGTACAACAATGGCACTCAATAGAGAAATGATATGGAGAAGAGAGAGAGAGAGAGATGTACAACAATGGCACTCAACAGAGAAATTATATGAAGAAGAGAGAGATGTACAACAATGGCACTCAATAGAAAAATGATATGAAGAGAGAGAGATGTACAACAATGGCACTTAATAGAGAAATGATATGGAGAAGAGAGAGATGTACAACAATGCACTCAATAGAGAAATGATATGGAGAAGAGAGAGATGTACAACAATGGCACTTAATAGAGAAATGATATGGAGAAGAGAGAGATGTACAAAAATGCACTCAATAGAGAAATGATATGAAGAAGAGAGAGATGTACAACAATGGCACTTAATAGAGAAATGATATGGAGAAGAGAGAGATGTACAACAATGGCACTTAATAGAGAAATGATATGAAGAAGAGAGAGATTTACAACAATAGCACTCAATAGAGAAATGATATGAAGAAGAGAGAGATGTACAACAATGGCCCTTAATAGAGAAATGATATGGAGAAGAGAGAGATGTACAACAATGGCACTCAATAGCGAAATGATATGGAGAAGAGAGAGATGTACAACAATGGCACTCAATAGAGAAATTATATGGAGAAGAGAGAGAGAGATGTACAACAATGGCACTCAATAGAGAAATGATACGAAGAAGAGAGAGATGTACAACAATGGCACTCAATAGAGAAATGATATGGAGAAGAGAGAGAGAGAAGAGAGAGAGAGAGAGAGAGATGTACAACAATGCACTCAATAGAGAAATGATATGGAGAAGAGAGAGAGAGAGAGATGTACAACAATAGCACTCAATAGAGAAATGATATGGAGAAGAGAGAGATGTACACACAATGACACTCAATAGAGAAATGATATGGAGAAGAGAGAGAGAGAGAGAGAGAGAGAGATGTACAACAATAGCACTCAATAGAGAAATGATATGAGAAGAGAGAGAGATGTACAACAAGGCACTCAATAGAGAAATGATATGGAGAAGAGAGAGAGGTACATCAATGACACTCAATAGAGAAATGATATGGAGAGAGAGAGAGATGCACAACAATTGCACTCAATAGAGAAATGATATGGAGAAGAGAGAGAGATGTACAACAATGGCACTCAATAGAGAAATGATATGGAGAAGAGAGAGAGATGTACAACAATGGCACTCAATAGAGAAATGATATGAGAAGAGAGAGAGAGAAAGATGTACAACAATAGCACTCAATAGAGAAATGATATGGAGAAGAGAGAGAGATGTACAACAATGGCACTCCATAGAGAAATGATATGGAGAAGAGAGAGAGAGATGTACAACAATGGCACTCAATAGAGAAATGATATGGAGAAGAGAGAGAGATGTACAACAATGACACTCAATAGAGAAATGATATGAGAAGAGAGAGAGATGTACAACAATGACACTCAATAGAGAAATGATATGGAGAAGAGAGAGAGAGATGTACAACAATGACACTCAATAGAGAAATGATATGGAGAAGAGAGAGATGTACAACAATGACACTCAATAGAGAAATGATATGGAGAAGAGAGAGAGAGAAAGATGTACAACAATAGCACTCAATAGAGAAATGATATGGAGAAGAGAGAGAGATGTACAACAATGGCACTCCATAGAGAAATGATATGGAGAAGAGAGAGAGAGATGTACAACAATGACACTCAATAGAGAAATGATATGAAGAAGAGAGAGATGTACAACAATGACACTCAATAGAGAAATGATATGGAGAAGAGAGAGAGAGATGTACAACAATGACACTCAATAGAGAAATGATATGGAGAAGAGAGAGATGTACAACAATGGCACTCAATAGAGAAATGATATGGAGAAGAGAGAGAGATGTACAACAATGGCACTCAATAGAGAAATGATATGAAGAAGAGAGAGATGTACAACAATGACACTCAATAGAGAAATGATATGGGAGAAGAGAGAGAGAGATGTACAACAATGACACTCAATAGAGAAATGATATGGAGAAGAGAGAGATGTACAACAATGACACTCAATAGAGAAATGATATGGAGAAAGAGAGAGATGTACAACAATGACACTCAATAGAGAAATGATATGGAGAAGAGAGAGAGAGAGAGATGTACAACAATGACACTCAATAGAGAAATGATATGGAGAAGAGAGAGAGAGAGATGTACAACAATGACACTCAATAGAGAAATGATATGGAGAAGAGAGAGAGAGATGTACAACAATGACACTCAATAGAGAAATGATATGAAGAAGAGAGAGATGTACAACAATGGCACTTAATAGAGAAATGATATGGAGAAGAGAGAGATGTACAACAATGGCACTTAATAGAGAAATGATATGAAGTAGAGAGAGATTTACAACAATAGCACTCAATAGAGAAATGATATCAAGAAGAGAGAGATGTACAACAATGGCACTTAATAGAGAAATGATATGGAGAAGAGAGAGATGTACAACAATGGCACTCAATAGCGAAATGATATGGAGAAGAGAGAGATGTACAACAATGGCACTCAATAGAGAAAGTATATGGAGAAGAGAGAGAGAGAGATGTACAACAATGGCACTCAACAGAGAAATTATATGAAGAAGAGAGAGATGCACAACAATGACACTCAATAGAAAAATTGATATGGAGAAGAGAGAGATGTACAACAATGGCACTCAATAGAGAAATGATATGGAGAAGAGAGAGATGTACATCAATGGCACTCAATAGAGAAATGATATGGAGAGAGAGAGAGAGAGATGTACAACAATAGCACTCAATAGAGAAATGATATGAAGATGAGAGAGATGTACAACAATGGCACTTAATAGAGAAATGATATGGAGAAGAGAGATGTACAACAATGGCACTCAATAGCGAAATGATATGGAGAAGAGAGAGAGATGTACAGCAATGGCACGCAACAGAGAAATGATATGGAGAAGAGAGAGAGAGAGATGTACAACAATGGCACTGAACAGAGAAATGATATGGAGAAGAGAGAGATGTAGAACAATGGCACTCAATAGAGAAATGATATGGAGAAGAGAGAGAGATGTAGAACAATGGCACTCAACAGAGAAATGATATGGAGAAGAGAGAGAGATGTAGAACAATGGCACTCAATAGAGAAATGATATGGAGAAGGGAGAGAGAGAGAGAGAGAGATGTAGAAAAATGGCACTCGACAGAGAAATGATATGGAGAAGAGAGAGAGAGATGTACAACAATGGCACTCAATAGAGAAATGATATGGAGAAGAGAGAGAGAGATGTACAACAATGGCACTCAATAGAGAAATGATTTGAGGAAGAGAGAGATGTACAACAATGGCACTCGACAGAGAAATGATATGGAGAAGAGAGAGAGAGATGTACAACAATGGCACTCAATAGAGAAATGATATGGAGAAGAGAGAGAGAGATGTACAACAATGGCACTCAATAGAGAAATGATTTGAAGAAGAGAGAGATGTACAACAATGGCACTTAATAGAGAAATGATATGGAGAAGAGAGATGTACAACAATGGCACTCAATAGCGAAATGATATGGAGAAGAGAGAGAGAGAGAGAGATGTACAACAATGGCACTCAATAGAGAAATGATATGGAGAAGAGAGAGAGAGAGATGTACAACAATGGCACTCAATAGAGAAATGATATGGAGAAGAGGGAGAGAGAGAGATGTACAACAATGGCACTCAATAGAGAAATGATATGGAGAAGAGAGAGAGAGAGATGTACAACAATGGCACTCAATAGAGAAATGATATGGAGAAGAGAGGGAGAGAGAGAGATGTACAACAATAGCACTCAATAGAGAAATGATATGGAGAAGAGAGAGAGAGATGTACATCAATGGCACTCAATAGAGAAATGATATGGAGAAGAGAGAGAGAGAGAGAGAGAGAGATGTACAACAATAGCACTCAATAGAGAAATGATATGAAGAAGAGAGAGAGATGTACATCAAAGGCACTCAATAGAGAAATGATATGGAGAAGAGAGAGAGTTGTACATCAATGACACTCAATAGAGAAATGATATGGAGAAGAGAGAGAGATGCACAACAATTGAACTCAATAGAGAAATGATATGGAGAAGAGAGAGAGATGTACAACAATGGCACTCAATAGAGAAATGATATGGAGAAGAGAGAGAGATGTACAATCAATGGCACTCAATAGAGAAATGATATGGAGAAAGAGAGAGAGAAAGATGTACAACAATAGCACTCAATAGAGAAATGATATGGAGAAGAGAGAGAGATGTACAACAATGGCACTCCATAGAGAAATGATATGGAGAAGAGAGAGAGAGATGTACAACAATGGCACTCAATAGAGAAATGATATGGAGAAGAGAGAGAGATGTACAACAATGACACTCAATAGAGAAATGATATGAAGAAGAGAGAGATGTACAACAATGACACTCAATAGAGAAATGATATGGAGAAGAGAGAGAGATGTACAACAATGACACTCAATACAGAAATGATATGGAGAAGAGAGAGATGTACAACAATGACACTCAATAGAGAAATGATATGGGGAGAGAGAGAGATGTACAACAATGACACTCAATAGAGAAATGATATGGAGAAGAGAGAGAGATGTACAACAATGGCACTCAATAGAGAAATGATATGAAGAAGAGAGAGATGTACAACAATGACACTCAATAGAGAAATGATATGGAGAGAGAGAGAGAGAGAGAGATGTACAACAATGACACTCAATAGAGAAATGATATGGAGAAGAGAGAGATGTACAACAATGACACTCAATAGAGAAATGATATGGAGAAGAGAGAGAGATGTACAACAATGACACTCAATAGAGAAATGATATGGAGAGAGAGAGAGAGAGAGAGATGTACAACAATGACACTCAATAGAGAAATGATATGGAGAAGAGAGAGAGAGAGATGTACAACAATGACACTCAATAGAGAAATGATATGGAGAAGAGAGAGAGAGAGATGTACAACAATGACACTCAATAGAGAAATGATATGGAGAAGAGAGAGATGTACAACAATGACACTCAATAGAGAAATGATATGGAGAAAGAGAGAGAGAGATGTACAACAATGACACTCAATAGAGAAATGATATGGAGAAGAGAGAGATGTACAACAATGACACTCAATAGAGAAATGATATGGAGAAGAGAGAGAGATGTACAACAATGACACTCAATAGAGAAATGATATGGAGAAGAGAGAGAGAGAGAGATGTACAACAATGACACTCAATAGAAATGATATGGAGAAGAGAGAGAGAGAGATGTACAACAATGACACTCAATAGAGAAATGATATGGAGAAGAGAGAGAGATGTACAACAATGACACTCAATAGAGAAATGATATGGAGAAGAGAGAGATGTACAACAATGACACTCAATAGAGAAATGATATGGAGAAGAGAGAGA
Source organism: Megaustenia siamemsis (assembly GCA_032433765.1). Classification (NCBI taxonomy): domain Eukaryota; kingdom Metazoa; phylum Mollusca; class Gastropoda; order Stylommatophora; family Ariophantidae; genus Megaustenia; species Megaustenia siamemsis. Next base: position 97,348,889 of record JAVIAB010000125.1, on the reverse strand, counting down.
TGTACAACAATGACACTCAATAGAGAAATGATATGGAGAAGAGAGAGATGTACAACAATGACACTCAATAGAGAAATGATATGGAGAAGAGAGAGAGATGTACAACAATGACACTCAATAGAGAAATGATATGGAGAAGAGAGAGATGTACAACAATGACACTCAATAGAGAAATGATATGGAGAAGAGAGAGAGATGTACAACAATGACACTCAATAGAGAAATGATACGGAGAAGAGAGAAAGAGATGTACAACAATGACACTCAATAGAGAAATGATATGCAGAGAGAGAGATGTAGAACAATGGCACTCAATAGAGAAATGATATGGAGAAGAGAGAGAGATGTAGAACAATGGCACTCAATAGAGAAATGATATGGAGAAGAGAGAGAGATGTAGAACAATGGCACTCAATAGAGAAATGATATGGAGAAGGGAGAGAGAGAGAGAGAGATGTACAACAACGGCACTCAATAGAGAAATGATACGGAGAAGAGAGAGAGATGTACAACAATAGTACTCAATAGAGAAATGATATGGAGAAGAGAGAGAGTTGTACATCAATGACACTCAATAGAGAAATGATATGGAGAAGAGAGAGAGAGATGTACAACAATTGCACTCAATAGAGAAATGATATGGAGAAGAGAGAGAGATGTACAACAATGGCACTCAATAGAGAAATGATATGGAGAAGAGAGAGAGATGTACATCAATGGCCCTCAATAGAGAAATGATATGGAGAAGAGAGAGAGAGAGAGAGAGAGAGAGATGAGAGAGAGAGAGATGTACAACAATAGCACTCAATAGAGAAATGATATGAAGAAGAGAGAGAGATGTACATCAATGGCACTCAATAGAGAAATGATATGGAGAAGAGAGAGAGTTGTACATCAATGACACTCAATAGAGAAATGATATGGAGAAGAGAGAGAGAGATGTACAACAATTGCACTCAATAGAGAAATGATATGGAGAAGAGAGAGAGATGTACAACAATGGCACTCAATAGAGAAATGATATGGAGAGAGAGAGAGACATGTACATCAATGGCCCTCAATAGAGAAATGATATGGAGAAGAGAGAGAGAGAAAGATGTACAACAATAGCACTCAATAGAGAAATGATATGGAGAAGAGAGAGAGGTACAACAATGGCACTCCATAGAGAAATGATATGGAGAAGAGAGAGAGAGATGTACAACAATGGCACTCAATAGAGAAATGATATGGAGAAGAGAGAGAGAGATGTACAACAATGACACTCAATAGAGAAATGATATGAAGAAGAGAGAGATGTCAACAATGACACTCAATAGAGAAATGATATGGAGAAGAGAGAGAGAGAGATGTACAACAATGACACTCAATAGAGAAATGATATGGAGAAGAGAGAGATGTACAACAATGACACTCTATAGAGAAATGATATGGAGAAGAGAGAGAGAGATGTACAACAATGGCACTCAATAGAGAAATGATATGGAGAAGAGAGAGAGATGTACAACAATGACACTCAATAGAGAAATGATATGAAGAGAGAGAGATGTACAACAATGACACTCAATAGAGAAATGATATGGAGAAGAGAGAGAGAGATGTACAACAATGACACTTAATAGAGAAATGATATGGAGAAGAGAGAGATGTACAACAATGACACTCAATAGAGAAATGATATGGAGAAGAGAGAGAGATGTACAACAATGACAGTCAATAGAGAAATGATATGGAGAAGAGAGAAAGAGATGTACAACAATGACACTCAATAGAGAAATGATATGGAGAAGAGAGAGAGAGATGTACAACAATGACACTCAATAGAGAAATGATATGGAGAAGAGAGAGATGTACAACAATGACACTCAATAGAGAAATGATATGGAGAAGAGAGAGATGTACAACAATGACACTCAATAGAGAAATGATATGGAGAAGAGAGAGAGAGATGTACAACAATGACACTCAATAGAGAAATGATATGGAGAAGAGAGAGAGAGAGAGATGTACAACAATGGCACTCAATAGAGAAATGATATGAAGAAGAGAGAGATGTACAACAATGACACTCAATAGAGAAATGATATGGAGAAGAGAGAGAGAGAGAGATGTACAACAATGACACTCAATAGAGAAATGATATGGAGAAGAGAGAGATGTACAACAATGACACTCAATAGAGAAATGATATGGAGAAGAGAGAGAGATGTACAACAATGACACTCAATAGAGAAATGATATGGAGAAGAGAGAGAGAGAGAGATGTACAACAATGACACTCAATAGAGAAATGATATGGAGAGAGAGAGAGAGAGAGAAAGATGTACAACAATAGCACTCAATAGAGAAATGATATGAGAAGAGAGAGAGATGTACAACAATGGCACTCCATAGAGAAATGATATGGAGAAGAGAGAGAGAGATGTACAACAATGACACTCAATAGAGAAATGATATGAAGAAGAGAGAGATGTACAAAATGACACTCAATAGAGAAATGATATGGAGAAGAGAGAGAGAGAGATGTACAACAATGACACTCAATAGAGAAATGATATGGAGAAGAGAGAGATGTACAGCAATGACACTCAATAGAGAAATGATATGGGGAAGAGAGAGAGATGTACAACAATGACACTCAATAGAGAAATGATATGGAGAAGAGAGAAAGAGATGTACAACAATGACACTCAATAGAGAAATGATATGGAGAAGAGAGAGAGAGAGATGTACAACAATGACACTCAATAGAGAAATGATATGGAGAAGAGAGAGATGTACAACAATGACACTCAATAGAGAAATGATATGGAGAAGAGAGAGATGTACAACAATGACACTCAATAGAGAAATGATATGGAGAAGAGAAAGATGTACAACAATGACACTCAATAGAGAAATGATATGGAGAAGAGAGAGAGATGTACAACAATGGCACTCAATAGAGAAATGATATGAAGAAGAGAGAGATGTACAACAATGACACTCAATAGAGAAATGATATGGAGAAGAGAGAGAGAGAGAGATGTACAACAATGACACTCAATAGAGAAATGATATGGAGAAGAGAGAGAGAGAGATGTACAACAATGACACTCAATAGAGAAATGATATGGAGAAGAGAGAGATGTACAACAATGACACTCAATAGAGAAATGATATGGAGAAGAGAGAGATGTACAACAATGACACTCAATAGAGAAATGATATGGAGAAGAGAGAGAGAGATGTACAACAATGACACTCAATAGAGAAATGATATGGAGAAGAGAGAGAGAGAGAGATGTACAACAATGGCACTCAATAGAGAAATGATATGAGAAGAGAGAGATGTACAACAATGACACTCAATAGAGAAATGATATGGAGAAGAGAGAGAGAGAGAGATGTACAACAATGACACTCAATAGAGAAATGATATGGAGAAGAGAGAGATGTACAACAATGACACTCAATAGAGAAATGATATGGAGAAGAGAGAGAGATGTACAACAATGACACTCAATAGAGAAATGATATGGAGAAGAGAGAGAGAGAGAGATGTACAACAATGACACTCAATAGAGAAATGATATGGAGAAGAGAGAGAGAGAAAGATGTACAACAATAGCACTCAATAGAGAAATGATATGGAGAAGAGAGAGAGATGTACAACAATGGCACTCCATAGAGAAATGATATGGAGAAGAGAGAGAGAGATGTACAACAATGACACTCAATAGAGAAATGATATGAAGAAGAGAGAGATGTACAAAAATGACACTCAATAGAGAAATGATATGGAGAAGAGAGAGAGAGATGTACAACAATGACACTCAATAGAGAAATGATATGGAGAAGAGAGAGATGTACAGCAATGACACTCAATAGAGAAATGATATGGGGAAGAGAGAGAGATGTACAACAATGACACTCAATAGAGAAATGATATGGAGAAGAGAGAAAGAGATGTACAACAATGACACTCAATAGAGAAATGATATGGAGAAGAGAGAGAGAGAGATGTACAACAATGACACTCAATAGAGAAATGATATGGAGAAGAGAGAGATGTACAACAATGACACTCAATAGAGAAATGATATGGAGAAGAGAGAGATGTACAACAATGACACTCAATAGAGAAATGATATGGAGAAGAGAAAGATGTACAACAATGACACTCAATAGAGAAATGATATGGAGAAGAGAGAGAGATGTACAACAATGGCACTCAATAGAGAAATGATATGAGAAGAGAGAGATGTACAACAATGACACTCAATAGAGAAATGATATGGAGAAGAGAGAGAGAGAGAGATGTACAACAATGACACTCAATAGAGAAATGATATGGAGAAGAGAGAGATGTACAGCAATGACACTCAATAGAGAAATGATATGGAGAAGAGAGAGAGAGAGATGTACAACAATGACACTCAATAGAGAAATGATATGGAGAAGAGAGAGAGAGATGTACAACAATGACACTCAATAGAGAAATGATATGGAGAAGAGAGAGAGAGAGAGAGATGTACAACAATGACACTCAATAGAGAAATGATATGGAGAGAGAGAGAGAGAGAGATGTACAACAATGACACTCAATAGAGAAATGATATGGAGAAGAGAGAGAGAGAGATGTACAACAATGACACTCAATAGAGAAATGATATGGAGAAGAGAGAGCGATGTACAACAATGACACTCAATAGAGAAATGATATGGAGAAGAGAGAGATGTACAACAATGACACTCAATAGAGAAATGATATGGAGAAGAGAGAGATGTACAACAATGACACTCAATAGAGAAATGATATGGAGAAGAGAGAGATGTACAACAATGACACTCAATAGAGAAATGATATGGAGAAGAGAGAGAGATGTACAACAATGACACTCAATAGAGAAATGATATGGAGAAGAGAGAGATGTACAACAATGACACTCAATAGAGAAATGATATGGAGAAGAGAGAGAGATGTACAACAATGACACTCAATAGAGAAATGATATGGAGAAGAGAGAAAGAGATGTACAACAATGACACTCAATAGAGAAATGATATGGAGAAGAGAGAGAGAGAGAGATGTACAACAATGACACTCAATAGAGAAATGATATGGAGAAGAGAGAGATGTACAACAATGGCACTTAATAGAGAAATGATATGGAGAAGAGAGATGTACAACAATGGCACTCAATAGCGAAATGATATGGAGAAGAGAGAGAGATGTACAGCAATGGCACGCAACAGAGAAATGATATGGAGAAGAGAGAGAGAGAGAGATGTACAACAATGGCAATGAACAGAGAAATGATATGGAGAAGAGAGAGATGTAGAACAATGGCACTCATAGAGAAATGATATGGAGAAGAGAGAGAGATGTAGAACAATGGCACTCAATAGAGAAATGATATGGAGAAGGGAGAGAGAGAGAGAGAGATGTAGAAAAATGGCACTCGACAGAGAAATGATATGGAGAAGAGAGAGAGAGATGTACAACAATGCACTCAATAGAGAAATGATACGAAGAAGAGAGAGATGTACAACAATGACACTCAATAGAGAAATGATATGGAGAAGAGAGAGATGTACAACAATGACACTCAATAGAGAAATGATATGGAGAAGAGAGAGAGATGTACAACAATGACACTCAATAGAGAAATGATATGCAGAAGAGAGAGAGAGAGAGATGTACAACAACGGCACTCAATAGAGAAATGATATGGAGAAGAGAGAGAGATGTACAACAATAGCACTCAATAGAGAAATGATATGGAGAAGAGAGAGAGTTGTACATCAATGACACTCAATAGAGAAATGATATGGAGAAGAGAGAGAGAGATGTACAACAATTGCACTCAATAGAGAAATGATATGGAGAAGAGAGAGAGATGTACAACAATGGCACTCAATAGAGAAATGATATGGAGAAGAGAGAGAGATGTACATCAATGGCCCTCAATAGAGAAATGATATGGAGAAGAGAGAGAGAGAGAGAGAGAGAGAGAGAGATGTACAACAATAGCACTCAATAGAGAAATGATATGAAGAAGAGAGAGAGATGTACATCAATGGCACTCAATAGAGAAATGATATGGAGAAGAGAGAGAGTTGTACATCAATGACACAATAGAGAAATGATATGGAGAAGAGAGAGAGAGATGTACAACAATTGCACTCAATAGAGAAATGATATGGAGAAGAGAGAGAGAGATGTACAACAATGGCACTCAATAGAGAAATGATATGCAGAAGAGAGAGAGAGAGAGATGTACAACAACGGCACTCAATAGAGAAATGATATGGAGAAGAGAGAGAGATGTACAACAATAGCACTCAATAGAGAAATGATATGGAGAAGAGAGAGAGTTGTACATCAATGACACTCAATAGAGAAATGATATGGAGAAGAGAGAGAGAGATGTACAACAATTGCACTCAATAGAGAAATGATATGGAGAAGAGAGAGAGATGTACAACAATGGCACTCAATAGAGAAATGATATGGAGAAGAGAGAGAGATGTACATCAATGGCCCTCAATAGAGAAATGATATGGAGAAGAGAGAGAGAGAGAGAGAGAGAGAGAGAGAGAGATGTACAACAATAGCACTCAATAGAGAAATGATATGAAGAAGAGAGAGAGATGTACATCAATGGCACTCAATAGAGAAATGATATGGAGAAGAGAGAGAGTTGTACATCAATGACACTCAATAGAGAAATGATATGGAGAAGAGAGAGAGAGATGTACAACAATTGCACTCAATAGAGAAATGATATGGAGAAGAGAGAGAGATGTACAACAATGGCACTCAATAGAGAAATGATATGGAGAAGAGAGAGAGATGTACAACAATGGCCCTCAATAGAGAAATGATATGGAGAAGAGAGAGAGAGAAGATGTACAACAATAGCACTCAATAGAGAAATGATATGGAGAAGAGAGAGAGATGTACAACAATGGCACTCCATAGAGAAATGATATGGAGAAGAGAGAGAGAGATGTACAACAATGGCACTCAATAGAGAAATGATATGGAGAAGAGAGAGAGAGATGTACAACAATGACACTCAATAGAGAAATGATATGAAGAAGAGAGAGATGTACAACAATGACACTCAATAGAGAAATGATATGGAGAAGAGAGAGAGAGATGTACAACAATGACACTCAATAGAGAAATGATATGGAGAAGAGAGAGATGTACAACAATGACACTCAATAGAGAAATGATATGGAGAAGAGAGAGAGATGTACAACAATGACACTCAATAGAGAAATGATATGGAGAAGAGAGAAAGAGATGTACAACAATGACACTCAATAGAGAAATGATATGGAGAAGAGAGAGAGATGTACAACAATGACACTCAATAGAGAAATGATATGGAGAAGAGAAAGATGTACAACAATGACACTCAATAGAGAAATGATATGGAGAAGAGAGAGAGATGTACAACAATGGCACTCCATAGAGAAATGATATGGAGAAGAGAGAGAGAGATGTACAACAATGGCACTCAATAGAGAAATGATATGGAGAAGAGAGAGAGATGTACAACAATGACACTCAATAGAGAAATGATATGAAGAAGAGAGAGATGTACAACAATGACACTCAATAGAGAAATGATATGGAGAAGAGAGAGAGAGATGTACAACAATGACACTTAATAGAGAAATGATATGGAGAAGAGAGAGATGTACAACAATGACACTCAATAGAGAAATGATATGGAGAAGAGAGAGAGATGTACAACAATGACACTCAATAGAGAAATGATATGGAGAAGAGAGAAAGAGATGTACAACAATGACACTCAATAGAGAAATGATATGGAGAAGAGAGAGAGAGAGATGTACAACAATGACACTCAATAGAGAAATGATATGGAGAAGAGAGAGATGTACAACAATGACACTCAATAGAGAAATGATATGGAGAAGAGAGAGATGTACAACAATGACACTCAATAGAGAAATGATATGGAGAAGAGAAAGATGTACAACAATGGCACTCAATAGAGAAATGATATGGAGAAGAGAGAGAGATGTACAACAATGGCACTCAATAGAGAAATGATATGAAGAAGAGAGAGATGTACAACAATGACACTCAATAGAGAAATGATATGGAGAAGAGAGAGAGAGAGAGATGTACAACAATGACACTCAATAGAGAAATGATATGGAGAAGAGAGAGATGTACAACAATGACACTCAATAGAGAAATGATATGGAGAAGAGAGAGAGATGTACAACAATGACACTCAATAGAGAAATGATATGGAGAAGAGAGAGAGAGAGAGATGTACAACAATGACACTCAATAGAGAAATGATATGGAGAAGAGAGAGAGAGAGATGTACAACAATGACACTCAATAGAGAAATGATATGGAGAAGAGAGAGAGAGATGTACAACAATGACACTCAATAGAGAAATGATATGGAGAAGAGAGAGATGTACAACAATGACACTCAATAGAGAAATGATATGGAGAAGAGAGAGATGTACAACAATGACACTCAATAGAGAAATGATATGGAGAAGAGAGAGATGTACAACAATGACACTCAATAGAGAAATGATATGGAGAAGAGAGAGAGATGTACAACAATGACACTCAATAGAGAAATGATATGGAGAAGAGAGAGATGTACAACAATGACACTCAATAGAGAAATGATATGGAGAAGAGAGAGATGTACAACAATGACACTCAATAGAGAAATGATATGGAGAAGAGAGAAAGAGATGTACAACAATGACACTCAATAGAGAAATGATATGGAGAAGAGAGAGAGAGAGATGTACAACAATGACACTCAATAGAGAAATGATATGGAGAAGAGAGAGATGTACAACAATGGCACTTAATAGAGAAATGATATGGAGAAGAGAGATGTACAACAATGGCACTCAATAGCGAAATGATATGGAGAAGAGAGAGAGATGTACAGCAATGGCACGCAACAGAGAAATGATATGGAGAAGAGAGAGAGAGATGTACAACAATGGCACTGAACAGAGAAATGATATGGAGAAGAGAGAGATGTAGAACAATGGCACTCAATAGAGAAATGATATGGAGAAGAGAGAGAGATGTAGAACAATGGCACTCAATAGAGAAATGATATGGAGAAGAGAGAGAGAGAGAGATGTAGAAAAATGGCACTCGACAGAGAAATGATATGGAGAAGAGAGAGAGAGAGAGATGTACAACAATGACACTCAATAGAGAAATGATATGGAGAAGAGAGAGAGAGATGTACAACAATGACACTCAATAGAGAAATGATATGGAGAAGAGAGAGAGAGAGATGTACAACAATGGCACTCAATAGAGAAATGATATGGAGAAGAGAGAGAGATGTACAACAATAGCACTCAATAGAGAAATGATATGGAGAAGAGAGAGAGAGATGTACAACAATGACACTCAATAGAGAAATGATATGGAGAAGAGAGAGAGAGAGATGTACAACAATGGCACTCAATAGAGAAATGATATGGAGAAGAGAGAGAGAGAGAGATGTACAACAATGGCACTCAATAGAGAAATGATATGGAGAAGAGAGAGATGTACAACAATGACACTCAATAGAGAAATGATATGGAGAAGAGAGAGAGAGAGATGTACAACAATGGCACTCAATAGAGAAATGATATGGAGAAGAGAGAGATGTACAACAATGACACTCAATAGAGAAATGATATGGAGAAGAGAGAGAGAGATGTACAACAATGGCACTCAATAGAGAAATGATATGGAGAAGAGAGAGATGTACAACAATGACACTCAATAGAGAAATGATATGGAGAAGAGAGAGATGTACAACAATGGCACTCAATAGAGAAATGATATGGAGAAGAGAGAGAGAGATGTACAACAATTGCACTCAATAGAGAAATGATATGGAGAAGAGAGAGAGATGTACAACAATGGCACTCAATAGAGAAATGATATGGAGAAGAGAGAGAGAGATGTACAACAATGGCACTCAATAGAGAAATGATATGGAGAAGAGAGAGATGTACAACAATAGCCCTCAATAGAGAAATGATATGGAGAAGAGAGAGAGAGATGTACAACAATGGCACTCAATAGAGAAATGATACGAAGAAGAGAGAGATGTACAACAATAGCCCTCAATAGAGAAATGATATGGAGAAGAGAGAGATGTACAACAATGGCACTCAATAGAGAAATGATATGGAGAAGAGAGAGAGAGATGTACAACAATGGCACTCAATAGAGAAATGATACGAAGAAGAGAGAGATGTACAACAATGGCACTCAATAGAGAAATGATATGGAGAAGAGAGAGAGAGATGTACAACAATGGCACTCAATAGAGAAATGATATGGAGAAGAGAGAGATGTACAACAATAGCACTCAATAGAGAAATGATATGGAGAAGAGAGAGAGAGATGTACAACAATTGCACTCAATAGAGAAATGATATGGAGAAGAGAGAGATGTACAACAATAGCACTCAATAGAGAAATGATATGGAGAAGAGAGAGATGTACAACAATAGCACTCAATAGAGAAATGATATGGAGAAGAGAGAGAGAGATGTACAACAATGGCACTCAATAGAGAAATGATATGGAGAAGAGAGAGATGTACAACAATAGCACTCAATAGAGAAATGATATGGAGAAGAGAGAGAGAGATGTACAACAATTGCACTCAATAGAGAAATGATATGGAGAAGAGAGAGATGTACAACAATGGCACTCAATAGAGAAATGATATGGAGAAGAGAGAGAGAGAGATGTACAACAATGGCACTCAATAGAGAAATGATATGGAGAAGAGAGAGAGATGTACAACAATAGCACTCAATAGAGAAATGATATGGAGAAGAGAGAGAGAGATGTACATCAATGGCACTCAATAGAGAAATGATATGGAGAAGAGAGAGAGAGAGAGAGAGATGTACAACAATAGCACTCAATAGAGAAATGATATGAAGAAGAGAGAGAGATGTACATCAATGGCACTCAATAGAGAAATGATATGGAGAAGAGAGAGATGTACAACAATGGCACTCAATAGAGAAATGATATGGAGAAGAGAGAGAGAGATGTACAACAATGGCACTCAATAGAGAAATGATACGAAGAAGAGAGAGATGTACAACAATGGCACTCAATAGAGAAATGATATGGAGAAGAGAGAGAGAGATGTACAACAATGGCACTCAATAGAGAAATGATATGGAGAAGAGAGAGATGTACAACAATAGCACTCAATAGAGAAATGATATGGAGAAGAGAGAGATGTACAACAATAGCACTCAATAGAGAAATGATATGGAGAAGAGAGAGAGAGATGTACAACAATGGCACTCAATAGAGAAATGATATGGAGAAGAGAGAGATGTACAACAATAGCACTCAATAGAGAAATGATATGGAGAAGAGAGAGAGAGATGTACAACAATTGCACTCAATAGAGAAATGATATGGAGAAGAGAGAGATGTACAACAATGGCACTCAATAGAGAAATGATATGGAGAAGAGAGAGAGAGAGATGTACAACAATGGCACTCAATAGAGAAATGATATGGAGAAGAGAGAGAGATGTACAACAATAGCACTCAATAGAGAAATGATATGGAGAAGAGAGAGAGAGATGTACATCAATGGCACTCAATAGAGAAATGATATGGAGAAGAGAGAGAGAGAGAGAGAGAGAGAGATGTACAACAATAGCACTCAATAGAGAAATGATATGAAGAAGAGAGAGAGAGATGTACATCAATGGCACTCAATAGAGAAATGATATGGAGAAGAGAGAGAGTTGTACATCAATGACACTCAATAGAGAAATGATATGGAGAAGAGAGAGAGAGAGAGATGTACAACAATTGCACTCAATAGAGAAATGATATGGAGAAGAGAGAGAGATGTACAACAATGGCACTCAATAGAGAAATGATATGGAGAAGAGAGAGAGATGTACATCAATGGCACTCAATAGAGAAATGATATGGAGAAGAGAGAGAGAGAGAAGATGTACAACAATAGCACTCAATAGAGAAATGATATGGAGAAGAGAGAGAGATGTACAACAATGGCACTCCATAGAGAAATGATATGGAGAGAGAGAGAGAGATGTACAACAATGGCACTCAATAGAGAAATGATATGGAGAAGAGAGAGAGATGTACAACAATGACACTCAATAGAGAAATGATATGAAGAAGAGAGAGATGTACAACAATGAACACTCAATAGAGAAATGATATGGAGAAGAGAGAGAGAGATGTACAACAATGACACTCAATAGAGAAATGATATGGAGAAGAGAGAGATGTACAACAATGACACTCAATAGAGAAATGATATGGAGAAGAGAGAGAGATGTACAACAATGACACTCAATAGAGAAATGATATGGAGAAGAGAGAAAGAGATGTACAACAATGACACTCAATAGAGAAATGATATGGAGAAGAGAGAGAGATGTACAACAATGACACTCAATAGAGAAATGATATGGAGAAGAGAAAGATGTACAACAATGACACTCAATAGAGAAATGATATGAAGAAGAGAGAGAGAGATGTACAACAATGACACTCAATAGAGAAATGATATGGAGAAGAGAAAGATGTACAACAATGACACTCAATAGAGAAATGATATGAAGAAGAGAGAGATGTACAACAATGACACTAAATAGAGAAATGATATGGAGAAGAGAGAGATGTACAACAATGACACTCAATAGAGAAATGATATGGAGAAGAGAGAGATGTACAACAATGACACTCAATAGAGAAATGATATGGAGAAGAGAGAGATGTACAACAATGGCACTCAATAGAGAAATGATATGGAGAAGAGAGATGTACAACAATGACACTCAATAGAGAAATGATATGGAGAAGAGAAAGATGTACAACAATGACACTCAATAGAGAAATGATATGAAGAAGAGAGAGAGAGAGATGTACAACAATGACACTCAATAGAGAAATGATATGGAGAAGAGAGAGAGAGAGAGATGTACAACAATGACACTCAATAGAGAAATGATATGGAGAAGAGAGAGATGTACAACAATGACACTCAATAGAGAAATGATATGGAGAAGAGAGAGAGAGAGATGTACAACAATGACACTCAATAGAGAAATGATATGGAGAAGAGAAAGAGATGTACAACAATGACACTCAATAGAGAAATGATATGGAGAAGAGAGAGAGATGTACAACAATGGCACTCAATAGAGAAATGATATGAAGAAGAGAGAGATGTACAACAATGACACTCAATAGAGAAATGATATGGAGAAGAGAGAGAGAGAGAGAGAGAGATGTACAACAATGACACTCAATAGAGAAATGATATGGAGAAGAGAGAGATGTACAACAATGACACTCAATAGAGAAATGATATGGAGAAGAGAGAGAGAGAGATGTACAACAATGACACTCAATAGAGAAATGATATGGAGAAGAGAAAGAGATGTACAACAATGACACTCAATAGAGAAATGATATGGAGAAGAGAGAGAGATGTACAACAATGACACTCAATAGAGAAATGATATGGAGAAGAGAGAGAGATGTACAACAATGACTCTCAATAGAGAAATGATATGGAGAAGAGAGAGAGATGTACAACAATGACTCTCAATAGAGAAATGATATGGAGAAGAGAGAGATGTACAACAATGACACTCAATAGAGAAATGATATGGAGAAGAGAGAGAGATGTACAACAATGACTCTCAATAGAGAAATGATATGGAGAAGAGAGAAAGAGATGTACAACAATGACACTCAATAGAGAAATGATATGGAGAAGAGAGAGAGAGAGAGATGTACAACAATGACACTCAATAGAGAAATGATATGGAGAAGAGAGAGATGTACAACAATGACACTCAATAGAGAAATGATATGGAGAAGAGAGAGATGTACAACAATGACACTCAATAGAGAAATGATATGGAGAAGAGAGAGATGTACAACAATGACACTCAATAGAGAAATGATATGGAGAAGAGAGAGATGTACAACAATGACACTCAATAGAGAAATGATATGGAGAAGAGAGAAAGAGATGTACAACAATGACACTCAATAGAGAAATGATATGGAGAAGAGAGAAAGAGATGTACAACAATGACACTCAATAGAGAAATGATATGGAGAAGAGAGAGAGAGAGATGTACAACAATGACACTCAATAGAGAAATGATATGGAGAAGAGAGAGATGTACAACTATGACACTCAATAGAGAAATGATATGGAGAAGAGAGAGAGATGTAGAACAATGGCACTCAATAGAGAAATGATATGGAGAAGAGAGAGATGTACAACAATGGCACTAAACAGAGAAATGATATGGAGAAGAGAGAGATGTACAACAATGGCACTTAATAGAGAAATGATATGGAGAAGAGAGAGATGTACAACAATGGCACTCAATAGAGAAATGATATGGAGAAGAGAGAGATGTACAACAATGGCACTTAATAGAGAAATGATATGGAGAAGAGAGAAATGTAGAACAATGGCACTCAATAGAGAAATGATATGGAGAAGAGAGAGATGTACAAAAATGGCACTTAATAGAGAAATGATATGGAGAAGAGAGAGAGAGAGAGATGTACAACAATGACACTCAATAGAGAAATGATATGGAGAAGAGAGAGATGTACAACAATGGCACTCAATAGAGAAATGATATGGAGAAGAGAGAGATGTACAACAATGGCACTTAATAGAGAAATGATATGGAGAAGAGAGAGATGTAGAACAATGGCACTCAATAGAGAAATGATATGGAGAAGAGAGAGATGTACAACAATGGCACTAAACAGAGAAATGATATGGAGAAGAGAGAGATGTACAACAATGGCACTAAACAGAGAAATGATATGGAGAAGAGAGAGATGTACAACAATGGCACTAAACAGAGAAATGATATGGAGAAGAGAGAGATGTACAACAATGGCACTAAACAGAGAAATGATATGGAGAAGAGAGAGATGTACAACAATGGCACTCAATAGAGAAATGATATGGAGAAGAGAGAGATGTACAACAATGGCACTCAATAGAGAAATGATATGGAGAAGAGAGAGATGTAGAACAATGGCACTAAACAGAGAAATGATATGGAGAAGAGAGAGATGTAGAACAATGGCACTAAACAGAGAAATGATATGGAGAAGAGAGAGAGAGATAATATAAGTGGGCATTTGTGAGTGCTGGTCGTTGTCAAAGATTGTGGAGATGTTGTATCTTGTCACCACGGCCTTGTGGGAGTCTAATGGCCATAGATACAGATGTGACATGGAGATTGTGACAAATTTTATTGTAGGGAGTGTTGATCAGAATGAGAAAATGGCCACAGACAATCATTTTAAGATTGCCCAATTTATCTTTAAATTGTTAGAGTAAAGTTAATGTTACATTTGGCAGATATCGAGTAAAGTTAATGTCAAATTTGGCAGATATCGAGTAAAGTTAATGTCACACTTGGCAGATATCGAGTAAAGTTAATGTCACACTTGGCAGATATCGAGTAAAGTTAATGTCACACTTGGCAGATATCGAGTAAAGTTAATGTCACACTTGGCAGATATCGAGTAAAGTTAATGTCACACTTGGCAGATATCGAGTTAAGTTAATGTCACACTTGGCAGATATCGAGTTAAGTTAATGTTACATTTGGCAGATATCGAGTAAAGTTAATGTTATATTTGGCAGATATTGAGTAAAGTTAATGTTATATTTGGCAGATATTGAGTAAAGTTAATGTTATATTTGGCATATATCGAGTAAAGTTAATGTTATATTTGGCATATATCGAGTAAAGTTAATGCCACATTTGGCAGATATTGAGTAAAGTTAATGTCGCATTTGGCAGATATTGAGTAAAGTTAATGTTATATTTGGCATATATCGAGTAAAGTTAATGTCACATTTGGCAGATATTGAGTAAAGTTAATGTCACATTTTGGCAGATATTGAGTAAAGTTAATGTTATATTTGGCATATATCGAGTAAAGTTAATGTCACATTTGGCAGATATCGAGTAAAGTTAATGTCACATTTGGCAGATATTGAGTAAAGTTAATGTCACATTTGGCAGATATTGAGTAAAGTTAATGTTATATTTGGCATATATCGAGTAAAGTTAATGTCACATTTGGCAGATATCGAGTAAGTTAATGTCACATTTGGCAGATATTGAGTAAAGTTAATGTCACATTTGGCAGATATCGAGTAAAGTTAATGTCACATTTGGCAGATATCGAGTAAAGTTAATGTCACATTTGGCAGATATTGAGTAAGTTAATGTCACATTTGGCAGATATTGAGTAAAGTTAATGTCACATTTGGCAGATATTGAGTAAAGTTAATGTCACATTTGGCAGATATTGAGTAAAGTTAATGTCACATTTGGCAGATATTGAGTAAAGTTAATGTTATATTTGGCATATATCGAGTAAAGTTAATGTCACGTTTGGCAGATATTGAGTAAAGTTAATGTTATATTTGGCATATATCGAGTAAAGTTAATGTCACATTTGGCAGATATCGAGTAAAGTTAATGTTATATTTGGCATATATCGAGTAAAGTTAATGTCACATTTGGTAGATATCGAGTAAAGTTAATGTCACATTTGGCAGATATCGAGTAAAGTTAATGTCACATTTGGCAGATATCGAGTAAAGTTTATGTCACATTTGGCAGATATCGTGTCACCATCGTCACCTACACCAAATAACCAGAGAAGAAAAACAGAGGAAGTTTCCACACAGAGAAATATCAAACTCTATGACATCGTCATAGCTGTAATCTGTGTTGCCATTTTCATCTTGGGACTCATAGCATGCATCATATGTCGTAAGTTTGCTTACGCTTATTTTATATGGTTAAATAACGCCCATTTTCCCTAGGTGGAAACATAACATCAACTCTTAAATTCAGCAACAACTATGGTAGATGCAACAGAACATGTTTACTACTATTTATTATTATTTTTTTTTTTTTTGCAAAATAAGTACATTTAAGGTTATAGCCAGATTTTTGTGAAGAGTTCATTATAAATAAATTGTTACTGACTTTCCTTTTTGGCATGCACTTTTCATTCAAGATCTCTCTGTACTCTATGTTTATGTAAGTGTTGCTGACATATTTTCATGTGTCATTATATGAAGGGGTTGATGTGTGGGAAGAAAAAAAAGGTACACGAATGAACTCTTAGTTGGCCATGTTGATTTCTGGAGACAGACTGGTCTGGACAATGCTTGACAAATACACATTGAATATCTAACGAACTCGCTGGTAGCCTGTTAGATATTAGTATTCTAGGAGTGAGTCCCTGAATAGGCAACGTTTCGCTATAGCTTGTTCATCATCATTGAGTGCCGTCTCCGAATCGAAGGTTGGCTACCATGGAGCGCCATTCCACACTGTCTCTTGCTTTGATGGTGCAGATTATCATAGGTTAGCTTGTCGATCTTTTGATGTTACTCGTCCATGTTAGTCTTGGTCTGCCTCTTTTACCATTGTATTTTCCCTTCCAATATTACTTTTATTAGGCTGTTGTGTCTTTTAACATTCCCCCAAAATTTATTTGTCTTGTTTGAATTGTGTTTAGTAGTTCTCTTTTCATTTTTAGTTCTTTTAAAACTTCATCATTTGTTTTCTTTTCTTTCCATCCAATTCTACCTATTCTTCTATAAATCCACATTTCAAAGGCTTCAATTTTCTGTTCTGTTTTCTTATCTAATGTCCATGTTTCTGCACTATACCGGAATATTGAGAAGATGTAACATTTTGCTATTCTTAGTTTTAACCCTGGTGTTATTTCTTTTGATGTTAGTTTATTTTTCATGGCATTAAAGTTACTTTTTGCCATTCCTATTCTTTTGTTTATTTCAGTTGTACATTTTCCATCATTGGTTATAGTATGTCCCAGGTAGTTGTAGCTCTGGACTGTCTCCAGATGTATTCCTTCAACTGTGATATTTAATTGTAGGTCTTGAGAATTTTCTTTGTTTATGATCATAGTTTTAGTCTTTTTGATATTCATTTCTAGTCCATATTTTTTGCTTGTCATGTTTATTACATTAAGCAATTGTTGTAGATCTTTAGGATTTTCTGCTAGTAATACAGTATCATCAGCATATCTTAGGTTATCGATTAACTTTCCATTAATATTTAGGCCTGGCATCTGTGTGATGTTTTTAAAGATTTGCTCAGTGTAGGGTTGCCATCCGTCCCGCTTTTTCCGGATTGTCCCACTTTTCATCAAAAATTAATTGTCCGCCTAAGGGTCTGGGGGACAGCAATTTGTCCCGCTTTTTAATCCAGCCAAATTTTTCACCTACAAATTTTAATATTTTCTTAAATTATTTATTATTGGTTTGAGTTTTGTTACAAAATGAAGCTTCTTAGTCCGAAACGTCTATTTGTAGAGTCCTGCGCTATCGCTGTTTAATAATAAAGTTTGTAGATACAACTCATCTCATAAATACTCATTTGAGAATATCCAGCACAAAATTGTTAGTGCGGAAGGCGGTATTATTTAAAAATTTACAAAAGATGACGTCTTCGGCTTCGTCTTACTCTTAGGCGACTCTTAGCCGAGGCGCCGAGCCTTACTCTACCCATCTCACCGCTCACGTGATCTGTGCCTACGTGACAATCTGCCTGCATGCTTTTGTCCTTGTCGTATTTCTGTAGGCGCTAATAATTCATTCAACACACGATGTGTCCCGCTTTCGCGTCTAAAAAAGTACCATTTGTCCGCTTTCTGCTTCGAAGGTTCTGGCAACCCTAGCTCAGTGTATAGATTGAACAAGCTTGGTGATAGGATATATCCTTGTCTTACTCCTCTTTTTATATCAAT
Organism: Megaustenia siamemsis; assembly: GCA_032433765.1. Classification (NCBI taxonomy): domain Eukaryota; kingdom Metazoa; phylum Mollusca; class Gastropoda; order Stylommatophora; family Ariophantidae; genus Megaustenia; species Megaustenia siamemsis. Next base: position 97,329,994 of record JAVIAB010000125.1, on the reverse strand, counting down.
GAGTGTAGAGTTCTCTTTGTTATATTTTATTATTGCTGTTTGCTCCCAGTACAAATTACATATTAGTCGTATGTCTGTGTCGTCTAGATTTATATCCTTTAGGCAGTCTATAAGTTGGTTATGGTGTATTCTATCAAAAGCTTTGGTGTAGTTTATGAAGCAGGCATATATTGGTTTGTTTACTTCTATGTACTTTTCAATCAATGTCCTCATGCTGAATATGGCTTCTTTTGTGCCATTGTTTTTCCTGAATCAAATTGCTGCTCATTTAATTCAGTATTGATATTATTCTGAATCCTTCCCTGTATACATTTTTGTTACCTGGCGCATTAGGCTTATTGTTCTAAAATCACTGCATTCAACTGCACCATTTTTTTTAGGTAATGCAATGAAAGTTGGTGTTTTTAGTTCATTTGGTATGTATCCTGTATGGTATATGTCATTGCAAATGTCTGTGATCACTTCGACGCCAAACTCTTCTAGAGCCTGTATCATCTCTATCTGTATATTGTCAGGTCCTGCTGTTTTTCCCTGTTTCATTGTTTTTATAGTTTTTCTACTTCAGATTTCCGGATTTTATAGTTGGACGTACATTTTATAAATGGTATTTTATCCCTTTCGTCATGAAATAATTGTGTTATATATTCCTGCCATCTGTCAATTATATCGTTGTTGTCTGTTAGCATTCTTCCTCTTTGTTTGCAATACAACCTTTTCCTGCAGCTTTTTTTTCTTTATTAATTAATTTCCTTTTATTTTTGTGTGCATCCCTCTTAAATTTTATTTACTTTCCATAGTTTCGACTTCTATACATCTTGGTTAAAGCTAGCTATATAGCGTGTTCATCATCATCATCGAGTGCCGTCTTTGCAACGAAGGTTGGCTACCATAGCTTGTTAGATAGTAGTATTATTAGGAGTGAGGTCGTGAATAGGTAACGAACCCGCTATAACTTGTTAGATCTTAGTATTATTAGGAGCGAGGTCGTGAATAGGTAATGAACCCGCTATAACTTGTTAGATCTTAGTATTATTAGGAGCGAGGTCGTGAATAGGTAATGAACCCGCTATAACTTGTTAGATCTTAGTATTATTAGGAGCGAGGTCGTGAATAGGTAATGAACCCGCTATAACTTGTTAGATCTTAGTATTATTAGGAGCGAGGTCGTGAATAGGTAATGAACCCGCTATAACTTGTTAGATCTTAGTATTATTAGGAGCGAGGTCGTGAATAGGTAACGAACCCGCTATAACTTGTTAGATCTTAGTATTATTAGGAGCGAGGTCGTGAATAGGTAACGAACCCGCTATAACTTGTTAGATCTTAGTATTCTAAAGAGTGAAGCCCTGGTGAGTGAATAGACAACGAAATCACTATTGTTGAGGATGGTCAACCAATGGATCGGGCGGACATCATCAATGCCCTCCGGGAAGTAGGAAGAACACAGGACTTCAACAACCATGAGTCCACGTCACTTCTTCGGATGAAAGAGACGGGAGTTAAGATGGGCACAGCTAGAAACAAGAAACTTAGTGGGCGTGTAAGAAGACTTATCAACCAACACAGAACTGGAGTCGTCAGTCGCTGGACACTGTCGGATATGAGAAACTTAGTGGGCGTGTAAGAAGACTTATCAACCAACACAGAACTGGGGTCGTCAGTCGCTGGATATTGCCAGACGTGCTGTGGAGGGGATCTGAGCACATATGGACATGTTCCGAGTGCAATGATGATGACCCGCAAATAACTCAATAAGTGAGCATATTGTATTGACATATTGTTTATATGATAACACAGACAGTTGTGAGTGGATTGAGAAGGAGAACCATCAGCCTGACCCTCTCATCCATTCTATACCTGGTCCAATGGCATCAGTTTCACTAGTGCAGGAATTGGTTTTCAGTGGTTTAGGGTTTTGGTTGGTTTGTTGGTTGCGTTCGCCCGATGACTAAAGTATTCTAGAGTATCGTAGTAGACTAGAATATTCCTCTTCATCATCCGCCCTTACAAGGACGTAGTGGACGTGTCTGCGTTGTGTTGTGGTTTGCAGCATAACTGTTATATTTGTGCCTTTCGGCCCAACACATCCGACTTCAGCACGACATTTTTGAGTACCGGGTTGTCTTCCCTCTTCGATCCCTGCACGCTTGGCCAAACTAGATAGGTTAGTCTGTTACTGGAGGCACCACAGAGAGGTGGAGCAGGGTCTGGATGGTTTTGGTTCACCGATCCTGGCGCAAGCCATCAGCTGTGGGTCGCTGACAACTTCCAGCTCTGGTGCTGGTAGGTGCGCCTTCGCCTCCTTTTGAATCCCTCCATCTCCAGGTACAGAAGAATGTGTCCCTCCATCTCCAGGTACAGAAGAATGTGTCCCTCCATCTACATGTACAGAAGAATGTGTCCCTCCATCTCCAGGTACAGAAGAATGTGTCCCTCCATCTCCAGGTACAGAAGAATGTGTCCCTCCATCTCCAGGTACAGAAGAATGTGTCCCTCCATCTCCAGGCACAGAAGAATGTGTCCCTCCATCTCCATGTACAGAAGAATGTGTCCCTCCATCTCCATGTACAGAAGAATGTGTCCCTCCATCTCCAGGTACAGAAGAATGTGTCCCTCCATCTCCAGGTACAGAAGAATGTGTCCCTCCATATCTATGCTTTCTCCATATCATGACCTTTCCACGTTCTCTCTGTAGAGAAATCTGATATCATCAAGTTGCCTGTAGTCAAGCAAATGTTTAACTCGCTCCCTTGACAATCCCCCCCCCCCCCCCCAACCTGAGCTCCATCAATACCAAGCAATGTCCAGCATTACAAGATCATAACAAAAACATTATCTTTACCACATATTATTTAAACACAAATATAAGAAGCAGATAAACAGTGCTTATGTAGCTGTAAATAAACAAATGTCACATGACATTTAACATCAATAAAACTTGTCATATTTTTCAGGGAAGAAAGCACACCATTCACTGACAGACTATTTCCACAATTTTCATGCAGTTTTAGTTCGTCCACCAGAGGAAATTCACCTACCAGAAACCAGCATTCCCATTCCTCATCATTTACTCTCAAGTAGAAACAGCCTGAACAGACAGCAGTGGCAGAGCTGAGGAATAAGTGATGATCAGCAAAACAGCCTGAACAGACAGCAGTAGACAGAGCTGAGGAATAAGTGATGATCAACAGAACAGCTTGAACAGACAGCAGTAGGCAGAGCTGAGGAATAAGTGATGATCAGCAAAACAGCATGAGCAGACAGCAGTAGGCAAAGCTAATGAATAAGTAATGATCAGAAAAACAGCCTGAGCAGACAGCAGAGCTGAGGAATATATTGGTAAGACAACAGAGAGAAGTATCACAGACATCTATTGGTAAGACAACAGAGAGAACTATCACAGACATCTATTGGTTGTGACAACCAAGATAAGTAACTCAGACATCTACTTTTAGTGACAACAGAAAAAAAGTGCCACAGACATGTAGTGTCAGCAGAGGGATGGTACAGACAAAACATGTAGACTCAAGTCATGAAAGTCTCCACCCCCTCTTGTCACCATGCATTTTGTCTCCACCCCCTTGTCATGCATTGTCTCCACCCCCTTGTCACTATGCATTTTGTCTCCACCCCCTCGTCACTATGCATTTTGTCTCCACCCCCTCTTGTCACCATGAATATTATCATTCACAGAAGTCAAGCTTCTCTGTTGAGACTAGTCTTCAGTGACAGTGTACGTTCTGCCTTCAGCATAAAGGCACATTGACCAGTGGTTCTAAAACTTTATATTACATGGTTTGCGTTCGAGCCATGATATAAACAATGTTGACTGCTTGTCTCCAACGGTTTGTCTCATTCTATTAGAGAACATCACGCTATCTGTTATCACAGCGAGTTGGCGGACTTTTAGAAATGTAATCACAGGTTTAATAATAAATGATTGTACACAGTTCGTTAACCATCGCTGTAGATCAAGTCTTTATTCTGATGGCTTCGTTCGCGGCCTTGGAAGCTAATGACCTAACTTGTGCAGATGGTTGGTTTGGGGCAAATTGTACGTTACAATGTCACTGCGATAATGACTCAGTTTGTGAGAAAACTACAGGGACATGCCCAAACAATGACAGTTGTCAGCACGAATATTTCCGAACCCATTGTCAGTACTTGGATCTTGTGTACAAATACGCTAAAAAATCTGAACCTACTTTCCTGTTTGATAACAACGACACCACATGTAATCCGGACACAAATTCTACATCAGTTGAGGCAACTCTCAATCAATCTTTGCCGTTCTCCTGGTTTAGGGTTTATGTGAATGACTTAACATATCCGGACAGTTTCACCGTAAAACTAAATGGTTCTGCCTCATGTAACAATGAATCAAGGTTTGTAGTTAGTCAGCATGAGATTGATGTCTTTTGCTCTGGGGCTGGTCTGATCAACAAGTCTGATTGAAGGGGCGATAAGTTGCAAATATCTGCTCCATCTACATTGGCGGGGGTCGGAATGTGGCTCTCAAACAAAACACAAACCAGACCGACACATTTAATGCTTGTTATACAGGAGACAGATGTGGACCAGAGGCTGCAGTTAATGGCAAAACAAAGACCAATCTCTATGACAGTGACTGCACACACCCAAAATTGAGAAATGGAACCAATCCTGTTTACTGGTATCTGAACTTTGCACCGACCATTTCGCAGGCCGGCAGTGCACTGACGGTGTGTGAGGTGCAAACATTTACAGACACCTATTGTCTGGATGGGCATTCTGGGTCGTTTTGTGAAGTGTGTAGTGGGTGTAGCAAAGGCTGCAACGTCATCATCGGTAAGTGTCACTGCAACTGTTCACATGGGATCTATGGACACGACTGCTCCAGGTCTTGTCTCAGTGTCTGTCCTTTATGTGAGAAAAAATCAGGAAAATGCCTACAATGTAAACATCCTGGCTATACCTGTAATGACACTTGTCCCGATGGTAATTTTGAGCTACAGTGTGAACAGACGTTGTTCTGATGGCTGTGACATCATATGTGACCCGGAAAGTGCAGACTGTACGTGCAAGGAAACGTACTACAGGTCAGCTGCACTCCCAAATGTCCGGACAACTGTTTCAACGACACCTGTGAATAGTCAACGGGGAACTGTACATGCAAGGGAACGTTCTACGGGTCATACTGCACTCTCAAATCTCCGGACAACTGTTTGAACGGAACCTGTGAACAGTTAACCGGGGCATGCGTCTCGTATGTCGATGATTCCCACGTAAGAAGAGTCTGAGCCATGGCTGAATTCTCAGTGTATATCCATGCTAGTCGTAGCTCATTTATTAGTGGGTGTCTGCGAAAGCCATGGCTGATATCTTAGTGTATATCCATGCTAGCCATGGCTCACATCTTGGTGGGTGTCTGTGCTGGCCAGGGTTCATATCTTTTGTGTGTGTCTGTGCTGGCCAGGGTTCATATCTTTTGTGTGTGTGTCTGTGCTGGCCATGGTTCATATCTTAGTGTATATCCGTGCTAGCCATGGCTCACATCTTGGTGGGTGTCTGTGCTGGCCAGGGTTCATATCTTAGTATATATCCGTGCTAGCCATGGCCCATATCTTGGTGGGTGTCTGTGCTGGCCAGGGTTCATATCTTAGTGTGTGTCTGTGCTGGCCATGGTTCATATCTTAGTGTATATCCGTGCTAGCCATGGCTCACATCTTTGTGGGTGTCTGTGCTGGCCAGGGTTCATATCTTAGTGTGTGTCTGTGCTGGCCATGGTCCATATCTTAGTGTATTTCTGTGCTAGCCATGGCTCATATTTTAGCTTGTGTGTGTGCTAGCCATGGCTCATATCTTGGTGTGTTTCCGTGAAGCCATGGCTCATATCTTAATGTGTTTCTGTGCTAGCCATGGCTCATATCTTGGTGTGTTTCTGTGCTAGCCATGGCTCATATTTTAGCTTGTGTGTGTGCTAGCCATGGCTCATATCTTGGTGTGTGTCATGTTAATCATATCTTGGTGTGTCCGTGTTAATCATGTCTCATATCTTTATGTGTGTCTGTGTTTAGTCATATCTCATATCTTAGTGTGTATCTGTGTGCATCATATTTTTGTGTGTGCATGTCTGGGTTTGTGATATCTCATATCTTTGTGTGCATGTTTATGTTAGTCATATCTCATATCTTTGTGTGTGCATGTCTGTGTTTGTCACATCTCATATCTTTGTGTGTGCATGTCTATGTTAGTCATATCTCATATCTTTGTGTGCATGTCTATGTTAGGCATGTGTCATATCTTTGTGTGTGTATATCCATGTCAGTCATATCTCATATCTTTGTGTGCATGTCTATGTTAGTCATATCTTTGTGTGTGCCTATCTATGTCAGTCACATCTCATATCTTTGTGTGCATGTCTATGTTAGGCATGTGTCATATCTTTGTGTGTGCATATCTATGTTAGTCATATCTCATATCTTTGTGTGCATGTCTATGTTAGTCATGTGTCATATCTTTGCGTGTATGTCTGTGTTAGTCACATCTCATATCTTGATGTGTGTCAGTGTTAGTCATGCCTCGTATCGCTGTGTGCATGTCTGTGTTAGTCACATCTCATATCTTTGTGTGTGCATGTCTGTGTTAGTCACCTCTAGTGACTCGGGCAGATGGTGCTCGTAAACCTGGGAGGGCCGACCATCTAAGGGCAGAATTCCCCTACAGAAAAGACAATCTGCTGCCTTGCAGGAAGATTGGGGACAATCAAAGGCTAAGGAAAGCAAACCTGAATAAAATGCTGGCTGAAATCGGATGCACTGGGCCACTGGTGCAGAACACAGTGCAATGTTTTAACGGGTGTTCAATCAGGGTGGATCTGGCAGACTCTAATTGTGATGTTCTATCTGTGGGGGCGACTTGCTTCATGTGAGAGTCTGGAATCCTACTCTGACTGAGTCCTGATCGCAGAGAGAGAGAGAGAGAAACTTTACTCTACTGCAGACCCCCATTAAATACATTTGTAGTCATGGCGCACTGGTGTAAAGCTGTACAAGTAGATGGGAATTATGTTGAATGATACCGATTGTGCTGCTTACATGACATATCCATATATACTGTGTAAAAATTCCATACTTTTTGAATTATCGGTTCCCAAGAAAACCGATGTGGTGCATTAGTTTCTGAATGCACTAAGTAAATAGACAGAGTGGTTCTACAATGTCAGACTGGACATGGGTTTACAAGTGGACAGACAGCTCAATGTAATGCTCAGGAAAGGCCGTCTATACACAAACATGTTATTATGATGTAACATCTATATATATATATATATGTCTTTGTTATTACAAATTCAGTAGGGTATCCACTTAAGATAACTCATTTTAAAAGATTTTTAATTTTCTGAAAAAAATTTTTTTACATGTTATATTACTTATTTTTTAATGATGTTTTTTTTGTGTTTACAATCAACAGAGTTTACAGGCTTTAAAGTATTTTTTGCCTGTAACTTATGTGTACTTATAATCAATGTTGATTTCTCCTTATATATAAATAAAGACCAAGGTGCCTGAAATTGCCAGCGAATAATAGCTGATGGCCTACAGCAGGATCAGTGAGCTGGAACTATCAAGACCCTATTCAACCTCTTCACGGTGCCTCTAGTAACAGACTTCTAATCAGTCTAGTCTGCCCAAGTAGGTAGGGACTAAGATACAACACCGTACTCAAAAATGTCGAACTGAAGTAGCGTTCTTTTAAGGGCAGATGATGAAAAGGTGTATTGCTTTAGTCATCGAGTGAATGCAAGCAAGCATATACACAAACATATAATAATTAACGTTCATTCCATCTTGTATAGTATAATTCATGTTGAGGCTTATTTATATAGAGCTTCGGTGGCTGAGTGGTTAGTGTGCTCGCTTCGATGGCTGAGTGGTTAGTGCACTCGCTTCGGTGGCTGAGTGGTTAGTATGCTCGCTTCGGTGGCTGAGTGGTTAGTGCACTTGCTTCGGTGGCTGAGTGGTTAGTGCACTGGCTTCGGTGGCTGAGTGGTTAGTATGCTCGCTTCGGTGTCTGAGTGGTTAGTGCGCTCGCTTCCTGATTAGAAGGGTCCAGGTTCAGTTCCCAGAAGTGGTGGTTCAGACCAACAAGACTGGAATTCACTCAGCCTCTAAAAATGGGTACCAGAGATTTTTCTATAAAATAAGGAAGATCAAGAAAAGTACTATACAGAACAATTACTAGGGAAGATTCAGCGATGGAACTAAGAAACAACCATGACCTGCAAGAATTAGCAGCAAATCATCAATCGTGGAGTACTATGACTTCTGCCTTGTGTGCCATCTTCCGCCTAAGAGAAAAATGAATGAACAATGAATATTAATAGGAAACTTTATATAGAGCTTTGCAACAAGCGGCAATCTGATCATCAGAAACAAACCCTGGTTAGCAAATACTTCACATTATATTGATAATTTCTACTAATATAGTTAAACTTTTAATTTGTGATGAACTATTTGAATGATAACCGTCCACAGGAAGAAGTGCATTACAATAATGTTGAAACATATGTATATTGACTGTACAATTTTGCTTTTACAGCATAAATCAATTCAACCAAAGGCTTACTGTATATTGTCTATTTGTGTAAAGTAAATGTGTAATTTGGATGGTAGATGGAAAACTTATTCTCCAAATCGGGTAGACGCAGGTTTGAATCATGTCAGGGTCAACAAGTTTTATTTAGGTTGTAACAAAAACTCTTACCCAAACACCTTGTGATGACTGCACTGGACATGTGACCTTTATTCTCCAGCCAAGCCATTAGAAATGTTCCCCTGCAGACAAACAGTCAAACCCACAATAAGAGCTAACTTCTGTGATCCCCTTTGAGATAAGAGCTTACTATCCCCACTAATGAAGACAGCCGACCCATATCCTCAAGAAGCCATCCTAGTCTAACACTGATGGATCTACATCCAATGTCACATTAAATCTACAATAGGGTGTTGTTTTTATACCCTAACTCCTACCCAATTGACAATTACCCTGAGTCCATGGAAACTTCTGCTACTGCAGCCCCGCATAAATAACAGAGGTAGAAAAGGCTGTAGGCAAAACATTGCAGACTTGGATTATGGTATCTTTCTCCTGTGGATATCAGTATTCTTTTGACTCAATATCAATTCTCCAAACCATGGAAAATGGTTTATCAACTGATACCATTAACATTCAGCTATTAACAAATCTGCTGATCACATCCTATATCATTAAAACCACATTTCAATGGATTCTTGATCATGTTGAGTCTGGCAATAAACAAGTAGAGAGATTGTCACAAGCAGATGTGCCCCAGACATATTGTGAGAAATATCAGAAAGAATGGCTGGAGCACAGACAAGACAAGACAATCATAACGATCAAGCAAAGCCTGACTCTCAAATTAGAGTGCTAGAACAAAAGATCAAAGTTTGATTTTCCAGTTGAGAACAGATCATGAATAAAGTGGATCACTTCCAAGAACTAAGCTGCAGGCATACATTATGGAAACAGCTGAACAGCTATTACTGCAACAGTTTATCAGGTCTGTTATGTCAGCTTCATCCAATACATTCTCCTAAACCAATGCTCTAGCCAGCAGTAACACAACTAGAAGTCATGTGTGGTCAAGTAATGAGCTTACAGATAAAAGGGATTATATGACCTTTGGCACCTTGATTGATGGTTGGTAGCAGACAATCATGATTTATCAGTAATTTGGTAATATTTTACTATCTTATGCTGAATGATGTTTTACTGAGCTGGTTCTCTCATGACTGAATCTAACAAGTTTGGATAGACAGATCCGTCTGCAGATGGATGCTATGATCTGACGCAGATTATTCCATTTCTTGCGCAGATAGAAAATTCTCTTAAGGAAGTACTGCAAACATCCTTATATCACTTGTCTGTCCTTTATCTCTTCCCATCACTAAGCTATTCATACAATAATTGTTGGGGAATGCAATTGTTGCCCATTCTTCTGTATGACCCAATGACTTAACCTCTGACCCCTAAGTGTTGCCATGATTGATGGAAGTTTGGCTTGTTGCAAGAAGTTAGCTTGGGTCACTTTGTCCTATCATTTGATGTTCATTATCTTATGAAGGGGTTATATCACCATATATATATATAACCAACGGGTTATATCATCATTAATATTATTCTCCAACACCATAGAAAACCCACAGCACACTTCAGAAATGGGAGGAAAAAACAATAGTTGATTTATTTCAAATTATAGTTGACTAATGTGGCAGTCAAGCAATGTCATGGCTTCAGCATGAATGATAATCAGCACAAGTTAATCTATTCATGTGTATGTTTGTATTGATGTGTCAGCACAGGTCAATCTATTCATGTGTATGTTTGTATTGATGTGTCAGCACATGTCAATTTATTCATATGTATGTTTGTATTGATGTGTCAGCACAGGTCAATCTATTCATGTGTATGTTTGTATTGCTGTGTCAGCACAGGTCAATCTATTCATATGTATGTTTGTATTGCTGTGTCAGCACAGGTCAATCTATTCATGTGTATGTATGTATTGATGTGTCAGCACAGGTCAATCTATTCATGTGTATGTATGCATTGATGTGTCAGCACATGTCAATCTATTCATGTGTATGTATGCATTGATGTGTCAGCACATGTCAATCTATTCATGTGTATGTATGTATTGATGTGTCAGCACAGGTCAGTCTATTAATATGTATGTGTGTATTAATATGTATGCGTGTATTGATGTGTCAGCACATGTTAGTCTATTCATGTGTATGTATGTATTGATGTGTCAGCACAGGTCAGTCTATTAATATGTATGTGTGTATTGCTGTGTCAGCACATGTCAATCTATTCATGTGTATGTTTGTATTGCTGTGTCAGCACAGGTCAGTCTATCATGTGTATGTGTGTATTGATGTGTCAGCACAGGTCAATCTATTAATATTTATGTGTGTATTGTTGTGAATGAATCTCCCACAAAACTTTGAGTATCAGTGTCTTCTGTGTCTCTATCAACAATCTCTAAAACTTCTGCTTCTCTCTGTCAACAATCTCTAAAACTTCTGCTTCTCTCTGTCAACAATCTCTAAAACTTCTGCTTCTCTCTGTCAACAATCTCTAAAACTTCTGCTTCTCTCTGTCTCTAAAACTAAAAGTGAACACACCTTTGGACAAAATGAACATGATTTTACTGTATAAACTGAAGTCATTTATTCTGCATCCACCTTTTCTATTGTGGATTGATATGATTACAATGAGATGGTGTTTAGCAATTAGGGAATATGATTACAATGAGATGGTGTTTAGCAATTAGGGAATATGATTACAATGAGATGGTGTTTAGCAATTAGGGAATATGATTACAATGAGATGGTGTTTAGCAATTAGGGATTCTAGTTTGTGACAATTTGTTGCAAGTTAGAGATGTGACTGGTTTCTTTGTAACATTATGTCTGATGAGAGTCAAGAGATTCACAACAGGATAAAGAGAGAACAAGAACATGTTAAAGATACACAATGAGAAGATGGAGAAGAAAAAAGCAAACCTCTGAAGTTAAATAATCAGCAACAAATAGACTGGGTCAAGAAGTCAGTGTGTAATTTGGAAACATTGTGCATTAGTAAAGTGATAGCATAGCCACGACACCTCAGTAGTTAGTGAACTGGATTACTAGGGACAAGAGGTCAGGTTCAATCCTCATTGACAGCTTCCAGGTTCACTCAGCCTTAAATGGGCACCAGATTTTTTCTGGGAAAGTAACGCTGCATGGGAGTAATACCGATCACATTACCCCAAAAGCAGGTGCCGAAGGTCTGTAAAAATTATGGTCACTAACACCATATTCCCTATATGCTACTTGGCATAACGGGGCTCTTTACTTTTTTTTTTACTTAAAGAGATAGCATCATAATACTCCAGAAAAAAATCATGAAACAATTGTAGAAAATAGGTTAGTTCAGGATAGGAAAGATGTGGAGAGAGCTGGAAAAGTTAGTCTAGGATAGGAAAGATGTGGAGAGAGCTGGAAATGTTTGTTCAGAACAGGATGTGGAGAGAGCTGGAAAGGTTAATCTAGGATAGGAAAGATGTAGAGAGAGCTGGAAAGGTTAGTCTAAGATAGGAAAGATGTGGAGAGAGCGGACAAATTTAGTCTAGGATAGGAAAGATGTGGAGAGAGCTGGAAATGTTTGTTCAGAACAGGATGTGGAGAGAGCTGGAAAGGTTAGTCTAGGATAGGAAAGATGTGGAGAGAGCTGGAAAGGTTAGTCTAGGATAGGAAAGATGTGGAGAGAGCTGGAAAGGTTAGTCTAGGATAGGAAAGATGTGGAGAGAGCTGGAAAATTTAGTCTAGGATAGGAAAGATGTAGAGAGAGCTGGAAAAGTTAGTCTAGGATAGGAAAGATGTGGAGAGAGCTGGAAAAGTTAGTCTAGGATAGGAAAGATGTAGAGAGAGCTGGAAAAGTTAGTCTAGGATAGGAAAGATGTAGAGAGAGCTGGAAATGTTAGTCTAGGATAGGAAATATGTGGAGAGAGCTGGAAAAGTTAGTCTAGGATAGGAAAGATGTAGAGAGAGCTGGAAATGTTAGTCTAGGATAGGAAAGATGTAGAGAGCTGGAAATGTTAGTCTAGGATAGGAAAGATGTAGAGAGCTGGAAAAGTTAGTCTAGGATAGGAAAGATGTAGAGAGCTGGAAAAGTTAGTCTAGGATAGGAAAGATGTAGAGAGCTGGAAAAGTTAGTCTAGGATAGGAATGGTGTGAAAATATACAACTCGACAAGACCACACTATGAAATTCTCTTATAACCCATCAACTATAAGAACAACAAGCTGATGTCATGTTGCTTAAAATCAGCAAGGACACACAAAAAAATGTAATCTCAGCTTTATTTACACAACCACACATGCAACAACTATCAGTGACCAACAGTTGCAATAAAAACAAGCTTGATGTATTAGAATATTGCAAATCTGGCTGTAACCAGTTCTCGTTTATAATTTCCAGTTTCCCAGCCAGTCACATGCTATCTTTAGAAGATGGATGATTCTAAATTGGATCGATTGTCATACAAGTTGTGGAGAATCAGTGAGACAAACCAGTCTCATTTATCAAAAGAAGTATGGCAAAAATATGCAAGGTAGTGAGTGATCAAGCTGGCAAAAATGAGAATAAGGGGAAAAAAGTAGAATAAATGGTGTGGTTACCTACAATCCTCATAATTTATGGGCTTCAGCCAAAATATGTGAACATCATAGAAGCTTTTTTTTTACTTAAATTAAATTTGTTGCATAGAAACAACTGTGACTGGTTCCCAGTAGAGACCGGAGAGAAACAAGGAAGTGTCATGGCACCAAAGTTATTTGAAATAGCAATAAACTGGGTCATGCAAAAAAGCATAAGGGACGAACAAACAATTGGGCATAATATGGACCTTCCTAATTATTACTTCTGGTGACCCCTGAGTGTTGGATTTGTTTCTATTGATGTCAAATTTATTTTTGCCCATTTTGTGAGATACATTCATATAATGTGGGGGGGGGGGGAATGTCAATTTTCAAGAAATTATTTGTTTTCCCTTTTTTTGCTGTGACAATTTCATTGATCGCTGCTGACATCAAAACAATTCTTTGTAACTTGAGAAATGCAGCAAATAATGCTATGAGGTGGCTGAACATACTGACGGACTTATGGCAACCGTACCGATAGACATTGTAACACATCTGGTCCATGAGGTCAAACCCAGGGTCATAAATTAACCTGAGCCAAGAATTCTGAGTCCCTGTGTCTTTCCTAGTGTGAACACACAGCTGTGTTTCAAACTTTCAAAGAAAATACTATTTTTAGAACACCTAAATATTACATTTAAGTGGTAGTAATTTTTACTATGGTACCGTAAACATGTCAGCCACTGATAATTATCGCTGTAATTAAGAGTTAACCAACAATGCCAATGGTACAATAACCCATTAAAAAAACTCCTACATTTGGTAAAATAAAATATGGGAGTGGGACAAAATGAAACTTTATGGAGAACATTTAATACAGAGGACTCAACTCCAGACTTAAGTTTTTGATATTTTAAAAATTATTAAATTTAATTAATTTTTGAAATACTTGCTATATTGAGTTACTTGCTATAATTTAGCTTGACCTTTCTTTGAATTGTTCTAGTTTCTTTTTACAAGTATCTATTACATCAGAAGGCCAGTCTCAGGCAGCAACAACAGTCCATTTTGTGTTGTCTTTAATTAACATAAAACTATAACCAATGAAGTACCAAACAGAACAATTACTAGGGAAAGTTCACCCGTGACACTAAAAAACACCCAAAACTTACAAGAGCTAGCAGCAAATTATCAATTATGGAGAACTATGACTTCCGTCCTAAGTGCCATCTCTGGCTCAAGAGGTAAATGAATGATTGAATGTAACCAAACCATATGCTCTATGTCTTTTTTATGTGTTCTCACCCTTTTCACATATGAGAACAACAAGATAAATTCCATGCTTTTAAGTCTGTCAAACACATCTCTTGAGATAAACAACCTTTTAGGGCAGACAAAGATTGACAATAATACTTTTAAAACATCTACCAGGCAGAAAATAAACAACTGCAACAAAATGAATAATAAACAAAAAATAATGTTTAAACTCATAAAAACCAAAAAATTATTTTTTGAGGCAACAACTGGATTGTTATAAACACATACTTGACATAAACCTAACTTAAATAAGATAACGGTGTAAGTGGAAGGTTATTGAGTCTTCTTCTCTGAAGTTAGTTCCCTAGATCTTGACGTAAGCCACCTCTGTCATCATTAATTAGCCCTTTATGACAGCTATTGGCCGCAGTTTGATGCATTTCTTGCTGATGCCTGCAGCATGGCCTGAAAAAAAAATTAATAAAAAGGCTCTTAATGGAATTGTAGCATCAAGCAAAGAAGTGTATTAGCAGATATTCTTTAAGGCTCTTGCCCTACGTACAAGAAGGCACTTAGCAAAAATACTTATCCGGTTTGTATTGGCTTCTTGTATCATTTCATTTAGAAATTCATAAAAACTTAGAAAACTAAAATTCAAGTTTCATTTTCATTTAAAATTAACTAAAAAGATAAAAAAAAATGAACAAACAATATTTGGCTTCAAATACTTACAGGTGTCAACAACATCTGTAACATTTTTGTAAGATTCTGGGGCCTGTATGGATGGAGAGAAGAGCAAACCATGCTGTGAGTTTATTGAACTATCTCAGCCAAAGAAAGAACCTTGACAAAACAGACAAGTCAGACACATGTTGACAAGACAGGTTGTTTCATTTATGAGATTTAACAGTATCTTCACCTCTAGAATACACCACAAATATGTTAACATCTCACCTTTTTGTAGCAAGTTTTAAACATTTTAACAATGACTCACCACATCTGTCGTATTTCATGCACACAATAACACTATCTCACATAATAATTGCAGTATTTCATGCATGCTTTAACACTATCTCATCTTATTTGTTGTATTTCAAGCACATTCCAGCACTATATCACTATACCTCTTGCATTTCATGCACACTTTAACACTATCTCATCTTATTTGTAGTATTTCAAGCACATTTCAGCACTATATCACTATACCTCTTGCATTTCATGCACACTTTAACACTATCTCATCTTATTTGTTGTATTTCAAGCACATTTCAGCACTATATCACTATACCTCTTGCATTTCATGCACACTTTAGCACTATCTCACCTTATCTGTTGAACACATTAAGACAGTACTATAACTCACCTCTTCCATGACCAGCTTGGGTGAGGCAACTCTGATGCTGATACCCTTATGTTCCAGAGCTGCAAGAACATCTGTGTAGTCAAGGTTCCTCCTAGATTTAGCTCTGGACAAAGCCCTTCCCTGCAGCAAATACAAATATCAAGTCATATTTTCAAACATGTGGAAGGATCCCCATCGACTCTAAATCAAACCAAGATCTGGGGACCAACACACTCATCCAACAACAGAGTTGAGTATGGTCAGCGACCCATTGCTGACTGTATATGTCAGGATCGATGAACAACAGAGCTGACCAAGACCCTGATCCACCTTCTAGTGGTGTTTTATCCAGTCTGACCAAGCCAGTAGGGATCAAAGAGGGACATCAATTCGGTCCTCAAAAATGTGTGTTGATGTTGGATATGTAAGGCCAAATGGCGCAAATATGAGAGCCTAGCTGCAAACCACAACACAACATATCTACACCCACTTATCATTCATTTAAGGGGGATAATGAAGAGCATTACTCAGTCCTTTAGTAGTCATTGACAGGATGGTAGAAACAAAGAAAGAAACCAAGGTCCCTTCACATTTTGACTGTATTCAGACTAGCCACTCAGTCACAAATGAGATGACAAATGGAGATGTCTTCAATGGTTAGGCTGAGGTCTTTTCCCAACTGTTTTGTCAGCACATATAATTCTCTCTCTATTTAACATACACAAGTGTACACAATTCATATAACCAGTCATTGATATAAAAATCATCTCTACAACACTCATGTCAAAGGTCAACTCGGCTATCACACAGATCAAGCAAGGTATAAACCCTGAATCAAAACTCTTACATTCAGCAATTTTGCGAGACCGCAAAAACATATTCAATTTGGCAGTACAACCTACATGAGATCTCAAAACATATTCAATTTGGCAGTACAACCTACATGAGATCTCAAAACATAATCAATTTGGCAGTACAACCTACATGAGATCTCAAAACATAATCGATTTGGCAGTGCAACCTACATGAGATCTCAAAACATATTCAATTTGGCAGTACAACCTACATGAGATCTCAAAACATAATCAATTTGGCAGTACAACCTACATGAGATCTCAAAACATAATCGATTTGGCAGTGCAACCTACACTTTAAGTCCTCTGGTAATACAAACATGTTTTAGCTACAAGCATTCTGCAACTGGGAAAAAGGGGGGGGGGAGAGGAGAGAAATAGAGGGTACAGAGTAAAGGGTACCTCCAAGCTTGAAGGCATAAGAAGAATGTCTTAAAAACCATTTTTTTTTTCAATGACCAAGAGCATATTTTATGGGTGATGTGGTCCTACTCCACTAAGCTTCCCTACTTTTAAGAACAATCCCATCAGGCCTCCCTACTTTCCAGAAAAATCCCACCAGACCTCCCTACCCTCCAGAAAAATCCCACCAGACCTCCCTAATTTCCAGAAAAATCCCACCAGACCTCCTACCCTCCAGAAAAATCCCACCAGACCTCCCTACTTTCAAGAACAATCCCACCAGACCTTCCTACTTTCAAGAACAATCCCACCAGGCTTCCCTACATTTAAGAACAATCCCATCAGGCCTCCCTACTTTCCAGAAAAATCTAGTACCCCTTAAATCCAGGAGCCTTTGATTGGAATTGAACCCAATCTCTTGTCCCTAGTAGCCCAGTTCACTAACCACTGAGCTTCAGCTGATCCCCATTCTGCAATGAAATATTAAAATGTGATATCTAGCTGTCATTGTGTGAATGCAAGATACAAATACATTGATATAAGCAGAAGATACATACACACAAATATGTTTATACATAGTATGGCACAAACAAGCTTGTTTATCACATATACTTACAATGACATTTGGACAAGCACATACTAGAAGACAGATACCAACATAATGAACTTACAGCCCCATGACATGTTGTCCCAAACGTCTCCACCATGCCCTGTTCTGTACCTGTCAGCACATAACTGCAAGTTCCCATCGTTCCACCAATAAGGACTGGCTGACCTGTCAACTAAGGCAGAAACATAATGGGCAGAGTCAACAACACATAAGCTGGGAATTAATACAATGAACAGAGAACCAGCAACAAAAACGATCTAAATTAACAGATCAAACAGAATCTGCATATAAAAGGCTGAGAATCAACAAAATGAGCAGAAGTTCAACAACACAGCAGGTAGAAATAAATAACTTAACACAGAAACAGTAAAAAAGACACAGAATCAACAACACACTAGTTAAACAAATCAACAATACAGCAGGTAGAAATAAATAACTTAGCACAGAAACAGTAAAAAAGACACAGAATCAACAACACAATAGTTAAACAAATCAACAATACAAATGGTAGAAATAAATAACTTAGCACAGAAACAGTAAAAAAGACACAGAATCAACAACACAATAGTTAAACAAATCAACAATACAAATGGTAGAAATAAATAACTTAGCACAGAAACAGTAAAAAAGACACAGAATCAACAACACAATAGTTAAACAAATCAACAATACAAATGGTAGAAATAAATAACTTAGCACAGAAACAGTAAAAAAGACACAGAATCAACAACACACTAGTTAAACAAATCAACAATACAAATGGTAGAAAATCAACAAACAACTAAACAAAATGTTTGTACAACACAATGAATAGAAATAACACAGCAGGTATATAAAAAAAAAAAAACAATGAGAATGTAGTGAATGTGTCCTTTGTAGACATCACAGCTCATCTGAAAGAATCTGTGTCTCTAGCCAGATCACACACCTAAATATAATTTGCCATAATGTGCCATAATTTGTGAGAGAAATACTGGCACTAATGCCCTATTCTCTGTAAGCTACAAAAAGTGATGGGTTCCTTTCACTTACTGACCTGATAGTCTACGGGGATGAGAGGATGATGAGGGGGGAATGCACGAGTTGAGCCCTTTCGATGTACCAGCAATGTCTTCTGTTTGCCATCAATGAAGTGTTCCTCCACTTTAGCTATATTGTGAGACACATCATAAATGACATGCATGTCAAGGTCGTCTGGTGTAGAACTGAACATCTTTGCAAAAGCCTGAAGAAGAGTAAAAACTGCATGTCATATAAAGGCATTCACAATTCTAGACAAGGGCATTCACAACTCTGGACAAAGACATTCACAACTCTGGACAAGGGCATTCACAGCTCTGGACAAAGGCATTCACAACTCTGGACAAAGGCATTCACAGCTCTGGACAAAGGCATTCACAACTCTGGACAAAGGCATTCACAACTCTGGATAAAGACATTCACAACTCTGGACAAAGGCATTCACAGCTCTGGACAAAGGCATTCACAACTCTGGACAAAGGCATTCACAACTCTGAGCAAAAGCATTCACAACTCTGGACAAAAATATTCACAAGCCTAGGTCAGGACATGATATATATGATATATGGTTATTTTCATAAAAATGTGAAATAACAGGCAAAAAAATAATGAAAATTATGTGGAATAACAGGCAAAAAAATAATGAAAATTATGTGAAATAACAGGCAAAAAATTAATGAAAATTATGTGAAATAACAGCCAAAAAATTAATGAAAATTAATGTAAAACACACATTTGTTGGGATAATTTGTTCAGAAAGTCAGGAAAGCGGTTAAATAAGAGATTGACAAGGTTTTAGGGGAAATAATTGTGAATACGTTGATAAATTAAAAACTCCAAAATGCAGCTCTTGGGCTTTGTGTGCCAGCTACTAGAGACTCATTTTGAGGCTTGAAGTACAGAATGTGTTGAAATTAATATTATCAAACTATTCTAAAATGTATTTTAATATTTGCATGCAATTTAAGTATTAACAAATACAATAATCACAAATCAAAGTTGTAACACATTTTTTTCATGACATGTCAAAGTATTTGATGAAGAGAATTGGGAAGACATGATAAAGTGTTTTCAAAATACAAAGAATATTTGGAAAAATAAAATGCTCAAGAAAAGATGTTGCCCAAGAAATTGACTGCTACTACCGTATAAGCAGATGATGACAAAACAACAATATACCAGGATATAGAGATGTGAAAATATATTTGATAATTTTGAGCCATAAATGAACCGGTCGTATCTTCTTCAACACTCATCCATTAAGTGGCTATGCCACTAGTTAATGTCTTTAGTGTTTGTTTTTGCATTAATATTTGCTTTTACCTGATGATGGCTTTTGTTGAAACATCATAGTTTTTTTTTCATCTCTCTCTACAGGTTCAAGTACATAATATGATTTTGTGCTTATTTTACATACACCACACACACATTCCGGCCCATCACATCTATCTTTGATATGGGAACATTTTTGTTGCTTAACTCATCTACTTGGGCAGCAGCCACTTTTGGTCTACTCTTACTTTTAACTGCCAAGGGCTCTTTAAAGTTCACAGAATGTACTTTGGACTTCCTGTTTCTTACCGTGACCCAAGTGGGCACGATGTCTCATCTCACTACCGTTATCCAAGTGGGCACGATGTCTCATCTCACTACCGTTATCCAAGTGGGCACGATGTCTCATCTCACTACCGTTATCCAAGTGGGCACGATGTCTCATCTCACTACCGTTATCCAAGTGGGCACGATGTCTCATCTCACTACCGTTATCCAAGTGGGCACGATGTCTCATCTCACTACCGTTATCCAAGTGGGCACGATGTCTCATCTCACTACCGTTATCCAAGTGGGCACGATGTCTCATCTCACTACCGTTATCCAAGTGGGCACGATGTCTCATCTCACTACCGTTATCCAAGTGGGCACGATGTCTCATCTCACTACCGTTATCCAAGTGGGCACGATGTCTCATCTCACTACCGTTATCCAAGTGGGCACAATGTCTCATCTCACTACCATTATCCAAGTGGGCACAATGTCTCATCTCACTACCGTTATCCAAGTGGGCACAATGTCTCATCTCACTACCGTTATCCAAGTGGGCACGATGTCTCATCTCACTACCGTTATCTAAGTGGGCACGATGTCTCATCTCACTACCATTATCCAAGTGGGCACGATGTCTCATCTCACTACCAGAGACCAGGGGATGGCAAAGCCATAAAGAAACCACAGATCTGAAGAGCAAACATTACCACTGTCTGTGGTGGGATTTGAACCAAGGATTTCTTGTCCAAAGGATGAAGTCTTACCTCTAGCCCACCCACCCAGGCCCTGACACAGGTCATGTCTAATATGAACTGCCTTACCTGGCGTGTTAAGAAGGTCATGCTAGTCCTGTTAACCCAGGCATAGTTAGCAGCAGACGCCATGCCCTTCAGGTACTCTTGCCCCTCTGGAGACTGTATCTGAGCACACGCCAACTGGCGGTCATTGACATCAATCTTATCACGCTTCATGGCCTTCTCCATGGCAACCAGTGCATCTACAGAAAAACAACTAAATCAGTGTCCTTGCAGTAAGATTAAACAAAACCAAATGTGTATAGCTTATTTGTTATACCTAAAGAAGGATATTGCCAAAAAGTTGTGGTTTGTCTTGTCTTTCTATTAATCTACCTGCTCCATACCATTTGATGTTCTCTGCAGCTCTACTCGCCACCCAGCATAGTATTTAATATTTGATATCTGTGCTTATCTCCGATTAAACATAAAAAAACGGACAAAGATGCGACATAAAACAATCTAACATTGTAGTTATTGAATGGACCACACAGTGGGAGAGAACAATTAGAAGGTCACAGAAAGCCAAGTGGAGAATAATAAAGAGGAGGATAGATCAACAGGGATTTTTGAAAAGATCTGACAGAGACACAGTGCAGAATATAAATCATTGGCTTAAAATGTTGGAGGCTTTATGTGTATTCCTACTGCTGGACTTACTGAGAAGGGGATCTGAGCACCAATGGATATGTTCGGAGTGCAATGATGATGGCCCACAAATAACTCAATATGTATTACTCAGGAATAGGTTGGACAGCGCATTGCATGAAGCAATTCCAACATTATTTTGTCATCTTGAAGTCACATGTTTGAACACTTATTATTTTAATGATCTCAGTGTCTTTTTCTTCGGTGCTAATCCAACGATAAATTCTCTTCACAATCTGCCTTTAACTTGAACAAGACATTAAACGAGCATAGATGTGTTGTGTTGGTATTTACGCAAGCTGAGATATCTATGCCTTTCCATCCAAAACATCCAACTTCAATGCAGCGTTTGTTAGCACAATCTTTAGTATTGCCTTTCAATACAGCAATTTTTGGTACAAAATTCCTTTCCTCTTCAATCTCTACTCACTTTAGCCAGCTTGCTCATCATGTGGAGGTAAAATAGGTCTTTGACTAACTGTTCACCGATCTTAATGCAAGTAGTCAGCTATGAGTTGCTGACTACTTTCAGTCCAGATACTGCTGGGCTCTTGATCCAATTAATGACTATCAAGAAATGAGAGAAACAGACATTCAGAGCCCTAAAAAAAGACAGCCCAAATATTATATTTACCTGTGGCAACCTGATGCCCAAGTCCTCGGCTGCCACTGTGAATCATCACACACACCTGATCCTTGAACTCAATGCCCATCTTCTTTGCTGCATACTCATCATAGATCTCTTCCACAACCTGAATCTCTGCATAGTGGTTGCCTGCCCCTAATGTGCCAAGCTGAGGAAAAAAGATAATGAGAGATTTTACCAGTTCTATCACCTCTAACCATAAAACAGAGAATGAAAGTTGCTCCCAGTTCTATCACCCCCAGTCATAAAACAGAGAATGAAAGTTGCTCCCAGTTCTATCACCCCCAGTCATAAAACAGAGAATGAAAGTTGCTCCCAGTTCTATCACCCCCAGTCATAAAACAGAGAATGAAAGTTGCTCCCAGTTCTATCACCCCCAGTCATAAAACAGAGAATGAAAGTTGCTCCCAGTTCTATCACCCCAGTCACAAAATGGGGAATGAAAGTTGCTCCCAGTGCTATTACCCCCAGTCATAAAACAGAGAATGAAAGTTGCTCCCAGTTCTATCACCCCCAGTCATAAAACAGAGAATGAAAGTTGCTCCCAGTTCTACTACTCCCCCCAGTCATAAAACAGAATGAAAGTTGCTCCAGGTTCTATCTCCCCCAGTCACAAAACAGGGAATGAAAGTTGTTCCAGTTCTATCTCCCCCAGTCACAAAACAGGGAATGAAAGTTGCTCCAGGTTCTATCTCCCCCAGTCATAAAACAGAGAATGAAAGTTGCTCCCAGTTCTATCTCCCGCAGTCACAAAACAGGGAATGAAAGTTGTTCCCAGTTCTATCTCCCCCAGTCACAAAACAGGGAATGAAAGTTGTTCCCAGTTCTATCTCCCCCAGTCAAAAAACAGGGAATGAAAGTTGTTCCCAGTTCTATCTCCCCCAATCACAAATCAGGGAACGTGAACTGATCTCAGTTCCTCTCATCTTTAAAGACAGTGAACAATAAATAAGGCTTTAAATAACAAATGCCCTCTCTATAAAAAAGCAAAGTATTCTTCCCGTATTGCCATGTAACAGCTTTTGTATGAGCAAGATGTTATTACATAACGCTAGAGGGGGGAGCTGGTGAGGACATCAACAAAAGGATGATCAAAGCCATAAGGACTTTAATGATCTAAACAGAAATCATTTGGACACTCACCCAGAACAGCACAAAAAGTCAAACTAAAGACACATAAGAGCTCTGTACTTGTTCTCAGAAACTGCTGCAAAGTAGGTAAGGAGAAGGAAAAGCAGATGAAGAGAAACATTACAGAGGAAAATTTCTAGAAAGTGTGTGACAGTATATTATAGTGATTTGTCTTGACCTTTTATGAGTTGGCTTGTTTGGACAGTGTAGGTCGGTTTCTGACTTATAGAGTAAAGGTTGCAGGGTTGAGATGGGGGGAGACAATTCTACAAAGATAACGCTGCAAGACTACAACAGTAGAACATCACATTGAAAAAAGAATACAAGATCAAAAGTTAGTTCAGGGGAACTGGCTTGCTTCAGGGTAGGAAATAGGTAATTATAAATTCCATTGAGGCAGTAACTCTTGAGTCCATTCGCATGGACTAAGAATTTGCTCTGTTCATAAAAAACAAGTAAGGGCGAGCCACTGATTGATCTCAGGTAAAAGAAAGCAATTGATTAGGCTTTGATGCTGGTCAAGCTCCAGAATAGGTAGTTTGACTGATGATTGACAGATTTGCCTGCAAGCAAACAAAATAGAACAGATAGGCGGTCCATACATAATTAGTATGTAGTTTTGGACCAATTACATGCTGACTTAAGAGATGTCAGATGGTAAGTATTCTCAGAATCACTGTTTTTGGGCAGGGCGTAACCAACACAAAAAGCTGACGCCAAACAATCAGAGGAAAGTTGATCAAGCAGACTTCAGATCAGATAAAAAGGAGAAGAGAGAGCAGGTAGGAAGAATACTTTTAGCAGAACTAAAGAGAGAGAAGCAAGTTTAGAGATAAAAAGACTGGAAGTCTCCTTAGTTGAAGTCAGTTCCGGTTTTAGTTTCTAATGAGTATAATAAGTTAGCTTAGATTTAAATACTTAGCAGTGTTCTAGTTATAGCTTCTAATGAGTATAATAAGTTAGCATAGATTTAAATAAATATCAGTGTTCTAGTTATAGCTTCTAACTAGTATAATAAGTTAGCATAGATTTAAATACTTAGCAGTGTTCTAGTTATAGCTTCTAATGAGTATAATAAGTTAGCATAGATTCAAATAAATATCAGTGTTCTAGTTATAGCTTCTAACTAGTACAATAAGTTAGCATAGATTCAAATACTTAGCAGTGTTCTAGTTATAGCTTCTAATGAGTATAATAAGTTAGCATAGATTCAAATAAATATCAGTGTTCTAGTTATAGCTTCTAACTAGTATAATAAGTTAGCATAGATTCAAATAAATATCAGTGTTCTAGTTATAGCTTCTAATGAGTTTAATAAGTTAGCATAGATTCAAATACTTAGCAGTGTTCCAGTTATAGCTTCTAACTAGTATAATAAGTTAGCATAGATTCAAATACTTAGCAGTGTTCCAGTTATAGCTTCTAATGAGTTTAATAAGTTAACATAGATTCAAATACTTAGCAGTGTTCCAGTTATAGATATTTCTGAAGATTGTGGATACAGAATTCATATTTCCAGTGAGTAAAGTATAGATAGTTCTATAGAACCTTGGGTAAATAGATGTTTGCCAAGATCAGGATGATAACCCAATAATGTCCACTTGTTATAGATGACACAGACCAAACTATATACTAAAGAAGACTGAACTGCCATATTATTTTATATTCATTATTGTGTTATATGAAGAGTATAATAAACATTATGAGACTGCAGGAATGGTGAACAGTTTCTTGATTTAATGCACTGTTTGTGTGCTCGTATTGTTGATGCCTGCCAGCTGTAGTGTCATGGTTTGTGTGCTTGTATTGTTGATGCCTGCCAGCTGTAGTGTCATGGTTTGTGTGCTTGTATTGCTGATGCCTGCCAGCTGTAGTGTCATGGTTTGTGTGCTTGTATTGTTGATGCCTGCCAGCTGTAGTGTCATGGTTTGTGTGCTCGTATTGTTGATGCCTGCCAGCTGTAGTGTCATGGTTTGTGTGCTTGTATTGTTGATGCCTGCCAGCTGTAGTGTCATGGTTTGTGTGCTTGTATTGTTGATGCCTGCCAGCTGTAGTGTCATGGTTTGTGTGCTCGTATTGTTGATGCCTGCCAGCTGTAGTGTCATGGTTTGTGTGCTCGTATTGTTGATGCCTGCCAGCTGTAGTGTCATGGTTTGTGTGCTTGTATTGTTGATGCCTGCCAGCTGTAGTGTCATGGTTTGTGTGCTTGTATTGTTGATGCCTGCCAGCTGTAGTGTCATGGTTTGTGTGCTTGTATTGTTGATGCCTGCCAGCTGTAGTGTCATGGTTTGTGTGCTTGTATTGTTGATGCCTGCCAGCTGTAGTGTCATGGTTTGTGTGCTCGTATTGTTGATGCCTGCCAGCTGTAGTGTCATGGTTTGTGTGCTTGTATTGTTGATGCCTGCCAGCTGTAGTGTCATGGTTTGTGTGCTTGTATTGTTGATGCCTGCCAGCTGTAGTGTCATGGTTTGTGTGCTTGTATTGTTGATGCCTGCCAGCTGTAGTGTCATGGTTTGTGTGCTTGTATTGTTGATGCCTGCCAGCTGTAGTGTCATGGTTTGTGTGCTTGTATTGTTGATGCCTGCCAGCTGTAGTGTCATGGTTTGTGTGCTTGTATTGTTGATGCCTGCCAGCTGTAGTGTCATGGTTTGTGTGCTTGTATTGTTGATGCCTGCCAGCTGTAGTGTCATGGTTTGTGTGCTTGTATTGTTGATGCCTGCCAGCTGTAGTGTCATGGTTTGTGTGCTTGTATTGTTGATGCCTGCCAGCTGTAGTGTCATGGTTTGTGTGCTCGTATTGTTGATGCCTGCCAGCTGTAGTGTCATGGTTTGTGTGCTTGTATTGTTGATGCCTGCCAGCTGTAGTGTCATGGTTTGTGTGCTTGTATTGTTGATGCCTGCCAGCTGTAGTGTCATGGTTGTGTGCTTGTATTGTTGATGCCTGCCAGCTGTAGTGTCATGGTTTGTGTGCTTGTATTGTTGATGCCTGCCAGCTGTAGTGTCATGGTTTGTGTGCTTGTATTGTTGATGCCTGCCAGCTGTAGTGTCATGGTTTGTGTGCTCGTATTGTTGATGCCTGCCAGCTGTAGTGTCACTGTTTGTGTGCTTGTATTGTTGATGCCTGCCAGCTGTAGTGTCACTGTTTGTGTGCTTGTATTGTTGATGCCTGCCAGCTGTAGTGTCATGGTTTGTGTGCTTGTATTGTTGATGCCTGCCAGCTGTAGTGTCATGGTTTGTGTGCTTGTATTGTTGATGCCTGCCAGCTGTAGTGTCATGGTTTGTGTGCTTGTATTGTTGATGCCTGCCAGCTGTAGTGTCATGGTTTGTGTGCTTGTATTGTTGATGCCTGCCAGCTGTAGTGTCATGGTTTGTGTGCTCGTATTGTTGATGCCTGCCAGCTGTAGTGTCATGGTTTGTGTGCTCGTATTGTTGATGCCTGCCAGCTGTAGTGTCATGGTTTGTGTGCTCGTATTGTTGATGCCTGCCAGCTGTAGTGTCATGGTTTGTGTGCTCGTATTGTTGATGCCTGCCAGCTGTAGTGTCATGGTTTGTGTGCTCGTATTGTTGATGCCTGCCAGCTGTAGTGTCATGGTTTGTGTGCTCGTATTGTTGATGCCTGCCAGCTGTAGTGTCATGGTTTGTGTGCTCGTATTGTTGATGCCTGCCAGCTGTAGTGTCACTGTTTGTGTGCTCGTATTGTTGATGCCTGCCAGCTGTAGTGTCATGGTTTGTGTGCTCGTATTGTTGATGCCTGCCAGCTGTAGTGTCATGGTTTGTATGCTCGTATTGTTGATGCCTGCCAGCTGTAGTGTCACGGTTTGATGTTGTATGTGGATGGTTTAAGGTTGTATGCGCACGGCTTGATATTGTATGTCATCCTTATTGTATGTAATGACAAACTATTACAAGTAAACTCAGGAAGAAAGGAGAGAGAAAAGCAGACTAAAAGCAACATGAGAGAGAACAGTAGAAACAGCAGAAATATACAGTGTGAGCAAGACTAAGGGTACCTTGCAAATAATTGACACAGACCGATCATAACAGTGAGATGCAACTACCTTCTTCACAAGACATCAGAAGTTTTGCTGGTCACTGACTGCCCCATCATCCCATGGCCAAAGATAACAAGAACATTGCAAAAAATGGATGACCACTACCACAACTACTATAACACTTAGGTAGGGAACAGGCAAATAATTGCAATGCTGCGGTAAAGCTGGTAGCAAGGAGCCAATGGTGGGGTGTACTAAACACTCCAAGGTATGGTGACAGCTTTACAAATAAAGAACACAACACAATACTGACGTTTCGGCCTGTGGCCTTCTTCAGAATACAGGGACAACGACAACAAGCAGTGAAGCACAATTACTACATGTTAGATGATCAAGTGGAGGGCGAGGAAAGTAGGATGCAGAAATAAGAAAAGAGAGAAATGAGTATTACATGATGAGAGGTATGATGGGCGTCAAAATATATAAAATAGAAAAAGAGAAAAATGTATAATAAATTGTACTTAGCTGAGCACAGAGCAGTAATTCTGTAATCCGTTCTGAAACAGTCGGAATGACTAGAAGACAGAGAGCATGTATAGAAAGCAACCCGTGACCAAGACAGGTCAGTTGAGAGGGCAGACGGATCTAATATCGGGAAAACCAAAGGGGGGGGGGGGGGGGGGGAAGGGAAGGGGGATAGACGAAGACACTCCTGGGACACGACAAGCAATACATATAAATCACTCAACAATGGAAGTGAGAGATCACGCGAGAGGTTAAGAGAAAGAAAGAAATTGAATGACACGACAAAGTAGTGAACTAGGCAAACGGTGAGAGAGAGATGGACTCTACAGAATGGATGGCCTCGAACTGAAAGAGTTGAGAGGTAGGTCAACGAAAGGAAGGATTGGATACTGGAGGAAGAGATAAGGAGAGGAAGAATAATAAAGCCGGTATAATGAGAAGGGCGATAGAGGGGTGGTCCGGAGGAAGTTAGTCTATCGGGAGGTAGGGAAGTATTAGAGGAGGAGGTATGGAGAGGAGGGATAAGAAGCAGGTATGTGAAAACTGGATAGGGGGAGAGGCGGTAGGTCAGAAGTGAATGGAAAAAGAGAAAAAGAGAAAGTCTGGAAGAAGTGGAGCAATAGGGGATGGTGTGCAGGAGGTATGAACCATAGGAGGTAAAGAAGTAGGGAAATGATAGAACAAAGGGGGGAATGAAAGTGGGCATCAGGATAAGGGGATACTGGAATAGTAGGTATAGATGAGTAGTGACTACAAGTGAATAGAGAGGAGAGGGGTGAGCTAGGAGTAGATCAGCAGAGGGGTGGTAGGAAGGACGAGGAACAATAGAAGTGGGCAGAGAGATCGTACGTACAGTCCAGGTGGAGAGGTGATATAGTGATAAAGAGGTAAAGGACATGAAGATAGTCAGAAGAGAAAAAGGTGTGGGGAGGGGGGTTTAGGATGAAGAAGGCAATATGGGGGTTACTCAAAGAGGATATGAAAAGCAGGGATGGACGAGGAGTAGAGGACCCAAGAAGAGAAATAGGAAGAGAGGTCCATAGGTGGGAGGGTGGAGTCGGAGGCAGGAGGGTCCTCAGAGGGACAGGGATACATTGATGCCACGAGGGGTGAGGCAGCCCCAACGAACGATCAGACGGTGCTCAAGAGTGAGCCGACTGTGGTGATCAGAGGAGCATGATATTAGGCCAGTTACCAAGACATCAGTCATACCTCGATGGCCCCTCGAGTTAAAGTGGGCTGCTACAGGAGTGTCCGCTTCTCGGGTGATGTCATTCAAGTGTTCACGGCACCTATCGCCGATTCTACGACCAGACTGACCGATGTAGGTCAACTTACATCGCTTACAAATGATGGCATAAATGATGTTCCGCGATGTGCAAGTGAATCCCTCTCTGATCTCGAAAGGACCATTGGGGAAGAGGACAGTGTCGGCCTGACTATAACACTTACCTGAGGCAGCCCCCTTTTCTTGGCCCTGCTGCTAACCATGGAAGGGTCAGCTTGCAGCATCCTCCCATACTCTTCACAGTGCTCTTTGTCCTCAGCCCAGGCATAACCTGTCAGGAGAACCACACACCCACCTTCAATGTCATGAGAACAAAATAACTAAACCATAAACACATAATCTGTCAAGAGAACCACACACCCACCTTCAATGTCATGAGAACAAAATAACTAAACCATAAACACATAACCTGTCAAGAGAACAAAATATCTAAACCACAAACACATAACCTGTCAAGAGGACCACACCCACCTTCAATGTCATGAGAACAAAATAACTAAACCATAAACACATGCCCTGTCAAGAGAACCACACCCCACCTTCAATGTCATGAGAACAAAATAACTAAACCATAAACACATAACCTGTCAAGAGGACCACACCCACCTTCAATGTCATGAGAACAAAATAACTAAACCATAAACACATAACCTGTCAAGAGGACCACACCCACCTTCAATGTCATGAGAACAAAATAACTAAACCATAAACACATAACCTTTCAAGAGAACCACACACCCACCTTCAATGTCATGAGAACAAAATAACTAAACCATAAACACATAACCATTAGTAAGTATGTCAGGGTGTCCCTCACATCAGTGCAGTCCATGCTGTTGTTGGTAGCCTTGCAACTCCTCATGGAGCAAAGGGTTCCAACTACACTCTGCCAACTGACCTGGTTCTGTGTAATCTTCTCCAACAGAGCCCATGACCATTCCGCAGCCTTTGCTTCTGTTTCAAAAGTTCTTCCTCCAGTTTTGCTTGGGTGTCCATCTTTCCTAGTTTCATGTGGATTCCAGTTCATTGACTGTCAATATTGCTTGGTGGTGAGTAATCCACCCCCATTTCCTTTTCTTGATCTCCATTCTTATTGGTATCTGGGAAGTTCCTCGACTATTAGCACATTTATGATGATGTGGACATCACTACATCAGGCCACCTTAATTTCCAAGAGAAAAAAAACTATGATACAGATTTTTAGATGTTGTCAACTTCTGGAAAAATGACATTCATGTTGGTGCGGATCATCAGAGAATGCAGTTACTAATACCACATTTTTGATTGTTTTTATAGTCTATATTGTGTCTTTATAGTCTATATTGTGTTTTTATAGTCTATATTGTGTTTTTTAATATCTATTTGAGTGAACTGGAGTAGGGAAGCAATAGTAATAAAAGTAAAGTACCCCGTCATGCCAAGTGGCGTATAGGGAATATGGTGTTAGTGACCAAAAATGTTACAGACCCTCGGCACGTGATTTTTGAGGTAATGTGGTAGGTATGTGGTACTAAAACTCTGATCATAAACAAAGAAAATACTCAAAACCCACAAATGGATGTCAAAATTGAAGGAATAGACCTGGAGACAGTTCAGAGCTACAACTACCTTGGACATACTATAACCAATGATGGAAAATGTACAACTGAAATAAACAAAAGAATAGGAATAGCAAAAAAGTAATTTTAATGTCATGAAGAACATCATCATCATCAAGTACCAGGCCTACTGGCGTAGGTGATCATGTCTCTCCACAACTTTCGATCTCGGCAGCTATTTATCATTTCTGTTGTTGACCTTCTGCCAGGGCATTCTCTTAAGCTGTCTGTTATTTTTTCCCTTTGCTTCCCTCTATCTCTTCGTCCCTCAATTTTTCCAGTTGTTACAATATATTCCAGTTATTCTCTTCTCATTACATGGCCAAAAAATGATGATTGTTTCTTCCTAATATTGGAAATTAGCTCTCTTTTTGCTTTGACCTCTCTCCGAACATCTTCATTACTCTTCTTAGCTGTCCATGGTACTCTCAACATTCTTCTGTAAAACCACATTTCTACAGACTCCAGTGTAATTTCTTGTCTGTTGTCCTATTGTCCATGATTCACATCCATATGTTAAGACTGGCTCTACATAACATATAAGAACTCTTTTTCTTGTTTCTATGTCAAAAATGGATCTTCTCAAAATTCCTATATGGTGCAGAAACATGGACATTAGACAAGAAAACAGAACAGAGAATTGAAGCCTTTGAAATGTGGATATATAGAAGAATAGGTAAAATTGGATTGAAGGAAAAGAAAACAAATGATAAAGTCTTAAAACAACTAAAAATGAAATGAGAACTATTAAACACAATTCAAACAAGACAAATGCGATTTCTTTTATCTATCTATTGACCTTTTGAGCCGTAGCCGGCCCATAGGACGTAGACCAAGATACTCCTTCTCTTATCTGAATTTTGTACAAGCAGTTTTCAATTCTTTTAAAGATATTTTATCAAATCTCGCCATTTGTCTCTGTTCTGTGCAAGCAGCTCTATCTCATTGAGGGAGCCGATTCCTGCTGCTTTTGCCTCTCTCAACAATGTTCTTCTCAGTGTCTCTCTGGGTCTTCCTCTTTTTCTCTTACCTGTTGTTTCCTCATTTGTTTTGAATTCGTTCCACGCTATACCAAGTATTTTCCTTAGACATTTATTTTCGAATGCGTTCAACTTTGTTTCTATATCTCGTGTTGTTTTCCAGCTTTCATGCGATTTTTGGGCCATGTTAAAAGACACAACAGCCTACTAAAAGTAATCCTGGAGGGGAAAATACAAGGTAAAAGAGACAGAGGCAGACCAAGACTAACATGGATGAGTAACATCAAAAGATGGACAAACCAGCCAATGACAACCTGCACCATCAAAGCAAGAGACAGAACAGAATGGCGCTCCATGGTAGCCAACCTTCGTTGTGGAGAAGGCGCTCGATGACGATGATGGAACGATATTAAAACAGGTAAATGAATTTAAATATCTGGGAGCAATGTTAACCTCAGATGGTAGATGTACAACAGAGGTGAGATACAGAATGGCTCAGGCAAAAGCAGGTTTTTAAAAATGAGGAATATACTGAGCAACCAATTTTTTACAATATAAACAAGAAAAAGAGTTCTTAAATGTTATGTTGAATCAGTTTTAATATATAGATGTGAATATTGAACAATAGGACAACAGACAAGAAAATCACTAAAAAAAAGAGTAATAAAAACGTGCTGAATGAGGCCAAAGCAAAGAGAGAGCTATTTTCAAATATTAGGAAAAAAACAATCATCATTTTTTGGCCATGTAATGAGAAGGGAAGAGCTGGAATATAGTGACAACTGAGAAAGTTGAGGGACGAAGAGATAGAGGGGGAAGAAAAAGGGAAAAGATACCAGAAAGCTTAAGAGAATGGCTTGGCAAAAGGTCAACAACAGAAATGATAAATAACTATCGAGATTGAAAGTTGTGGAGAGACATGATCACCTATGCCAGCAGGCACGGTATTTTATGATGATGATGTGGTTGGTATTACGCCCGTGCCGCTTTACTTTCCCAGAAAAAAATCTGTAACCCATTAAAGGCTGGGTGAACCAGAAGCCATCGGTTGGGATCAAACACTATCCCTTGTAGTCCAGTTTCCTAACCACTGAGCTATCATGGCTCCCAAAGCAATAGTAGGTGCTCTCTTAAAGGTGACATCATTTGAAAGCAACTAAATATGGCTTGCATGGAGTTTGACTATGTTAACGTTATAACTGACAATGCACTTTTATCCTATTTTTGCAGAGACCATTTCAGTTGCTTTGTTAGTATCAAGTGTGTTTGTTTGAAGGAATTAGTGCGAGGAAGTGACTGCGCACTCTCTTTTTAATGGAGGTTAATTAGAATCATCATCTGTGTAGCTAGACATAGAGCGTGCACGGAGGTCAGCCTTGTAATTTGCCTTTGTGCTTTGAGTGATACTGTGACATGAGATGGTGAGGATATGGGGAATTCCTGAATGTAATGAAACTGGCTCCATGGATAGAATAGTCAACTTTGATACTGTACCAGTCACAAACAAACTTGCAGATACTCTGAATAAAATTCTGACCACTTAGTCTGCAGATGAGCATACTTACACCTCATCACTGTGGTTGCATATCACCATAAGGTCACAATGTTTCAACACATATCACCATAAAGTTGCATTGTAGCAATTCATTCTACATAACCTGTCACCACAAAGATTGTGAACATAGGAGATACAGACCATCACAAAAATTGTGAACACAGTTGATCCCAATAAATGTGAACATAAGAAATATATTTCAGTACAAAACACAACAACCACAATTTAAAACAGAAAAGAAAAGATTAGTTTAAAGAAATCATCAACGTCATCAGGTCACACATCCTTTGTCGAACGTTGCATTCACCACATCCTGTCTGAAAGAATCCCTGTCTCTAGCAAGATCTCCCACAGAACATTGCATTCACCACATCCTGTCTGAAAGAATCCCTGTCTCTAGCAAGATCTCCCACAGAACATTGCATTCACCACATCCTGTCTGAAAGAATCCCTGTCTCTAGCAAGATCTCCCACAGAACATTGCATTCACCACATCCTGTCTGAAAGAATCCCTGTCTCTAGCAAGATCTCCCACAGAACGTTGCATTCACCACATCCTGTCTGAAAGAATCCCTGTCTCTAGCGAGATCTCCCACAGAACATTGCATTCACCATATCTTTTCTGAAAGAATATATGTCTCTAGCCAGATCTTCTACTTATTCTGTTGTCATGTTCAAGGCCGTCTGCCCCTGATGTGTCGCCCAGGAATCATGTCTTCCATTATTGTTCTTTCCAGCCCACTGTGTCTTTGACTTGGTGATAGTATTTTAATTTCCTTTTTAGAATGGTGTTTATAACCTAGTTCTTTTTCATTTTTAAATCTGCTAATATGTTGTTATTTGGCTTTTTTCATGATCAAAGGTACCTTAAAGATTTTTCTGTAGCATTTAGTTTCAAATGAATTGATTTTCTTTCTTTCTGTTTGTGAGATTGTGCTTGATTCACAGCCATATGTTGCATTTGGGATGATAAGTTTTCACAGTACTTTTAATGTTACTGCCTTGCTGGTATTGTGCCACATGTTCTACATGACATTTAATGTTTGTGTTGCTATTGCTAATCTTCTTGTGATCTCTTTCTGACAGTCTCCATTGTTAGTTACTACAGATCTGAGATATTCATAGTTTGTTACAACTGCATGTTCTTCACTTTTGATGATTTAGGGTTGGCTTTTTGTTTTGTCAATGAACATTATCTAAGTTTTCTGTATGTTTAGATAGAGATTTTGCTCTTCACTCTGTTTTTAACACACTCAATTGTTTCTTTTAACCATTTTTCACTGTTTGAGAGGAGGACTGTAT
Source organism: Megaustenia siamemsis (assembly GCA_032433765.1). Classification (NCBI taxonomy): domain Eukaryota; kingdom Metazoa; phylum Mollusca; class Gastropoda; order Stylommatophora; family Ariophantidae; genus Megaustenia; species Megaustenia siamemsis. The sequence goes on along the minus strand of JAVIAB010000125.1, from coordinate 97,295,317 downwards.
CATCACTTGTCCTCAAATTATGTTGCCACTTATTGTATGAAGAAAAGGTGATCAAATTAAAAAATAAAATATTAACTACGTAACATATCTTCATGTACCACACACTCATAGTCTATTTATTGATATAAACATATTTTAAATTTAGACTTAAGCATTTTCAATTCATTCCCCCCCCCCCTCCCCAGTGCATACAACCTCTCACAATATGTTGGCACTTTACACACTTGCCATATTGGCCTTTGTTCATATCAACTGTTTGTTTTGTAATAAATAATGGAAGTTATGAGTGAACTCAAACCTTCTCTTAGTGACCAGTCCATGCCCATCTCTAGAGCTTCTTCAAGGTTTCTGCAGAGGAAGAACAAGCATGTGTGAATATCAGTCTCATGAATGAGTGGAATGTAGTTTCCTCAGGGCATCTTCATTTATACGTGTAGCAACATTTTCATGATTATAACTAAAATATTGCTCTTAGGTTAAAGCAAGCAGGTGTGTTCAAACCATGTATACCAGCTACTTTTAGTGTTGAAGCTCTAAGCTATCTACTAACCAGGACTTTGTTATCCAGCAAAAGTTTTACTATGACTGCCATTATGATGCTGACATGCCAGTTATAAAAAACACAGGCCAAATAAAAGTTTACTCATCATCGTCATCAAGTACCGGACCTACTGGCATAGGTGATCATGTCTCTCCACAACTTTCGATCACGACAGCTCTTTATCATTTCTGTTGTTGACCTTCTGCCAAGCCATTCTCTTAAGCAGTCTGGTATTTTCTCTCTTTGCTTCCCTCTATCTCTTCGCCCCTCAATTTTACTGGTTGTTACAATATATTCCAGTTGTTCTCTTCTCATTACATAGCCAAAAAATTATGATTGTTTCTTCCTAATATTGGAAACCAGCTCTCTTTTTGCTTTGACTTCTTTCAGAACATTTTCATTACTCTTCTTAGCTGTCCATGGTATTCTCAACATTCTTCTGTAAAAACACCTTTCTACAGACTCCAGTGATTTTAAAAGTTCACTAGTACAAACAAATCAAACCAGTGAAAATAAGTAATAGTGACACCTTGATTGGCTCAATCAATTATGGCTGTAATAAAGTGCCACAAAAATAATAATTAAAAGAAAAAGAAAAAAAGAAAGCAAACCATTGAGTAAGTGAGCAGATATTAACCCCAGATTACAATACTGGAGATTACAATACTGCAGTAAAATTTACAGGATCAAAACACAAATCCCTCAAAATTTGACATTTCTCCCATGTTCAAACACTACACCCCCCCCCCCCCCCATGTGCCTTCCTAAATACCACTTCTGTGACCCCTGAGTGTCTAATTTGTTTCCATTGTTGTGGGAATTTTTCTTTTTTTTTTTTTTTTTTTTTTTTTTTTTGAGAATGTGAGATACATTATTTAATGTGAAACAAAAAACACAAATTTTCAAGTAATTGGTCGTTTCCCCTCTTTTTACTGTTTTTTTTCTTTTGTTGCTTTGACCAGGGAAATTTCCTCTGTCATTAGCAGACATTAAACAACCCTTTTTGACTTGGGAAACACAGCGAATATAACGCTATGCAGTCGTCAAACATACTGACGGACTTACAGCGACTGTACTGATAGACATTGTAATACGTCCGGTCTATGGGGGGAAACTCAGGTCATAAATCAACCTGTGCCAGGAATTTTGAGTCCCCGTGTTTTGCCTAGTGTGAACACACGGGACTGCGTCAAGAGTTCAAAGAAATTACTATTTTTAGAGCACCTAATGTTACACTTAAGTGATAGTAATTTTTACCACAGTATCGTGTAACTGGGAGAGTGACAGATAGGTATCGTAATTAAGGGTTAAAAATAAAAAATGGCACATTATTGTATCTTAACAATGGCAGTTTCAAACTGTTAAGTACTTACTGAATGTGAGCAATTGTCAGAATGAGGGTTCAATAAAATTCTTAAAAGAATGATTGACAGGTTGAGACAGTGGAATGAGTGAGCCATAGAAATGTCTATTTTTTAAATATAAAAACAATACAACTAAACTATGAATAAAAATTGACAGATGCTTTGACTGAAACTGTTGTGTTTCAAAGTCCCTAAAGATAAGTTCAAAGCAAACTAACCACTGGCCTCAACAATCTACTTAGGAATATGAAGGTCACTTACTGCGCAGTCATTGGAATGATGCCTTTTGAGCCCACACCAACAGGGATGTGGTCAAACAGACACTGGGCCAGTTGTTCCTTGACAGGCATGACATCCTTGATGCTGAGGTTGGTTCTCAACAACCTGACTCCACAATTGATGTCGAAACCCACCCCTCCAGGGGAAACCACTGCTTTAGGGTCGTTCATATCAAATGCTGCCATGTTTCCTGCAAAGAAATAAGAAATAGAGTGATCTAACTGAAGGACACAAATCTCTCATACTCGGCACATGGAACGTTAGAACCATGTGTCCTGGATTAAATAACACCAACATCACGAATGTAGAAAACATCAGGAAAACATCATTGGCATGGAGCTGCAGAGACTGCATGTTGATATTGGAGCCCTTCAGGAAACAAGGCTTGCAGATTGTGGTTCAGTCAGGGAAACAAATTACACATTTTTCTGGCAGGGGCTAAAGCCTGAGCAGCCTCGCTTACATGGAGTAGGTTTTGCTGTGCATAATAGCTCATACATTCTATAAACACCCCAAATGGTACATCAGAACACATAATATAGCTCATACATTTTATAAACACTCCAAATGATACATCAGAACACATAATAAGCTCATACATTTTATAAACACTCCAAATGGTACATCAGAACACATAATAAGCTCATACATTTTATAAACACTTCAAATGATACATCAGAACACATATTAAGCTCATACATTTTATAAACACCCCAAATGGTACATCAGAACACATAATAAGCTCATACATTTTATAAACACCCCAAATGATACATCAGAACACATAAGCTCATACATTTTATAAACACTCTAAATAGTACATCAGAATGCATAATAAGCTCATACATTTTATAAACACTCCAAATAGTACATCAGAATGCATAATAACATTAAAAATCCACTCAAAAGCTGCACCAATTAACATCATTTGCACCAACAGTGTCAACAACCACAGCAGATAAAGATCAATATTATGAGATGCTCCATGTTACCTTGGATTCAATCCCCAAAGTAGAACAACTCTACGTACTGGGTGATCTAAATGCACACATTGGATCTGACCATAATTCATGGCCATCATGGAATTGGCAAATTAAACGAAAATGGTCAGAGACTTCTAGAATTTTGTTCCCTTAACAACCTGTGTGCCACTAACACCTTTTTCAGCGTAAAAAATCAACAAAAGCAACATGACACCACCTAAGGTCCGGGCATTGGCACCAGCTGGACTTTATCCTAGTTCGCAGACAACACTTAAATAATGTTAGAATAACTAGAGTATACCATAGCCCAGACTGTGACACAGACAACACTTAAATAATGTTAGAATAACTAGAGTATACCATAGCCCAGACTGTGACACAGACAACACTTAAATAATGTTAGAATAACTAGAGTATACCATAGCCCAGACTGTGACACAGACAACACTTAAATAATGTTAGAATAACTAGAGTATACCATAGCCCAGACTGTGACACAGACAACACTTAAATAATGTTAGAATAACTAGAGTATACCATAGCCCAGACTGTGACACAGACAACACTTAAATAATGTTAGAATAACTAGAGTATACCATAGCCCAGACTGTGACACAGACAACACTTAAATAATGTTAGAGTTACCAGAGCATAACATAGCCCAGACTGTGACACAGACCATGCACTTGTCATTAGCAAAGTGAAGGCAACCACCAAAAGGTTTGACAAATCTAGAAACCATCCAGGACTAGGATCAATATCGCTGCAACAAAATTATCTGACAACCAAGTCCTGTTCAAGAATGCCTTCCAGAAATGCATGGAGAAAGCAGAAGACCTGGACAATATAGATGATTCATGGAACCAGTTAAAATCTCACAACATTGACTGTGCAATCTCTTCTTATGGAAAAGAGCAACACTCCACTAAGGATTGGGTTCAAGAAAACTCGATGAAACTCAAGCCACTTGTAGAAGAAGAAGAAGGCTTTCCTTGCCTTGAAGAACTTCCCATGCCAGAACACAAAAGACAAATTCAAACAAGCAAGATCAAAAGTACAAAGGGAATCAAGGAGATGTGCGAATGAGTACTGGTCAAATCTGTGCTCTACAGGAATGAGTAGTGGTCAAATCTGTGCTCTACGATCCAGAAAGCTGCCGAGTTGGATGATGCACGAACTATGTACAACAACATTAGGATTGTTCTAGGCTCTAACATCTAAAAAATTACTCCCTTAAAAGATGCTAACGGTGAGTCTATCAGTGACAAAACTAAACAGCTGGAAAGATGGGTCGAACATTACTCAAGTCTATATTCTGTAGACAGACCAGCAAGCCCACTCTTAGACCAGCTGGTCCCAAAATACTCAGTGCTGACTGAACTGGACAGTGAACCTACTGAGAAGGACCTTCATGATGTCATCCGCGACCTCTCAAGTGGAAAAGCTTCTGGTAATGACAACATCCCAGGCGAAATACTCAAGGAAAACCTTGAAACACTCCTACCCCACCTCTACAAACTACTTAATATATATATATATATATATATATATATATATATATAGTGTCTGAGAAAGTTTCTCTAGTATTTGTGGTATATATATATAGTCTGAGAAAGTTATCTCTAGTATTTGTGGTATATATATATATAGTCTGAGAAAGTTATCTCTAGTATTTGTGGTATGTATATATAGTCTGAGAAGTTATCTCTAGTTAGTATTTGTGGTATATATATATATATATATAGTCTGAGAAAGTTATCTCTAGTATTTGTGGTATATATATATATATAGTCTGAGAAAGTCATCTCTAGTATTTGTGGTATGTATATATAGTCTGAGAAAGTTATCTCTAGTATATGTGGTACATATATAGTCTAAGAAAGTTATCTCTAGTATATGTGGTACATATATAGTCTAAGAAAGTTATCTCTAGTATATGTGGTACATATATAGTCTGAGAAAGTCTCCTCTAGTATTTGTGGTATATATGGTATGGTTTGTGAAAGTCTCCTCTAGTATTTGTGGTATATAAGGTTTGTGAAAGTATCCTCTAGTATTTGTGCTATATATGATTTGTGAAAGTATCCTCTAGTATTTGTGCTATATATGATTTGTGAAAGTATCCTCTAGTATTTGTGGTATATATGGTTTGTGAAAGCCTCCTCTAGTATTTGTGCTATATATGATTTGTGAAAGTATCCTCTAGTATTTGTGGTATATATGGTTTGTGAAAGTCTCCTCTGTATTTGTGCTATATTTGGTTTGTGAAAGTCTCCTCTAGTATTTGTGCTATATATGTTTGTGAAAGTCTCCTCTAGTATTTGTGCTATATATGGTTTGTGAAAGTTTCCTCTAATATTTGTGCTATATATGGTTTGTGAAAGTCTCCTCTAGTTTTTGCAGTACATACAGTGTACTTCAAATGATCTTACTAAAAGTGGATCATCAAACAGGCTCTGAAGGTTTCTGACAGTTAAAGATGAATTGAAGTGAGAGTATTGTCTTGACACAAATCTCCCAAAATGTCAGTGCCTAAAATAGGTGATGGTTATAATTGCAGGAGATGTGCTGGAAACCAAATCAAATATTATTTCTCTCTTGTTTAGTAAGATCTTCCCATGTTTACAATAAATAAATTCTTAAAATTGTACAATATTTTCTACATTTCAGTGAATCTCTGTAACAGTTGTCTAATTACACTAGTTTTTTTGACAACATAGTTTTTCCGGTTTCTTTTTAACTTTCAAGAAAAGTAATAATTGTAACTTTGACAATGCTTAACCCTAGAGTTTGATACCAATCTGTAGATCTCCCAGTTTCAATACTATAGTAAAATTACTTCTATCTATCTATCTATCTATTGACCTTTCGAGCCGTAACCGGCCCATAGGGCGTAGACCAAGATACACCTTCTCCTATATGAATTTTTTGTTCTAGCAGTTTTCTTTTAGAGATATTTTATCAAATCTCGCCATCTGTCTCTGTTCTGTGCAAGCAGTTCTATCTCATTGAGGGAGCCGATTCCTGCTGCTCTTGCCTCTCTCATCAATGTTCTTCTCAGTGTCTCCCTGGGTCTTCCTCTTTTCTTTTACCTGTTGTTTCCCATATGAGGGCTTGCTTTGCTATTCGATTATTATCTCTTCTCATCACATGTCCAACGTATGACCATCGTCTTTTCTTTATTACTGAAGATATTAGTGGTTGATTGGCGATTTCTCTAATTTCCTCGTTTGTTTTGAATTCGTTCCATTCTATACCAGTATTTCCTTAGACATTTATTTCGAATGCGTTCAACTTTGTTTCTATATCTCTTGTTGTTTTCCAGCTTTCACACGCATACGTAAGGGTTGATAGTACATTTGATTTGAATAGCCTAAGTTTTGTGTTTGTGCTAATGAGTTTTGATTTCCACAACTTTTCAAGGCTTCTGAAAGACATTGCTGCTTTAGCCAGTCTGATTCTAATTTCTTTGCTCGTATCCCCTTCTCGATCAATGTGACTTCCAAGATAGATGAAGTGATCGATCTCTTCTACTGGTTTGTTTTCCATGTATATTTTGTCACTTGTTGGAATTAAACTTTTCATGACTTTAGTCTTTTCATGATTGACTTCAAGCCCAATTTTGCTGGCTATTGATGATAGTTCATTGTGTTTTCCTGCATCGTTTTTATCTGATTGCTGATGAGAACTATGTCATCAGCAAGTCCAGGTCCTCCAAATGGTCTCCTTGTATCCATTCGATGCCTTTATTACCAGTGCAGCATTTCTTCTTATGAATCCATAACAATTCCAAATAACAAGGGCGATAAATACATCCTTGTTTAACCCCAGTTTCTATTGGGAAACATTCGCTCAGTCCTTCCTCTGTTCGAACTGCACATGTGTAACCATCATACATGTCTTTGATAATATTTATGATTTTTGATGGTAAGCCATATTGCTTCAGAATTTTCCACAAAGAATCTCTATGAATACTATCAAATGCTTTTTGAAGTCGATGAAGTTAAGTACAAAAGGTTTTTGCTTTCAATGTGTTCCTCCAATATAAGTCGTAGAGTGAAAATGTGGTCAAGACAGCTTCTCCCTTTTCTAAACCCAGCCTGTTCTTCACGCATTACTGTATCTATTGAATCCTTTATTCTATTTAGGATGATTTTCAGAATAATTTTGAGGCAACTGACAAAAGTGTCACGCCTCTCCAATTGTTACAATCTCTAAGATTGCCCTTTTTTGGGATCTTAACATGATTCCTTTTTTCCATTTATGAGGCGTCTTCTCTGTTTTCCAAATGATGTTGAACATTTTTTGGAGATGTATTAATTATGGCTATCAATTGCCTTGAGGATCTCAGCTGTTAACTTATCCTCTCCAGCAGCCTTGTTATTGGTCATTAGCTTTAAGGTGGTTTCTATTTCACTCAAGGTGAAGTCATCTAAATTTACATCTATTCTGCTGCTGGTGTTTCAGCTTCAAAATCTATTAAACTGTGAGGTAGTGGACGGTTAAGAATTTCTTGAAGTGTTCCGCCCAACGGGCTTTTATGTCTGCGCTTGTTGTTAGCATTAATCCAGATTTGTCTAGAATTGGTGTTCCACTGGATGTATAGGTGTTTGTCAGCATCTTTTGTACAGTATAAAATTACTACCACTGAAATATAACATTAGGTGTTCTAAAAATAGTAATTTTTTTGAACTCTTGACACAGTCCCGTGTGTTCACACTAGGCAAACATGGGGACTTGAAATTCCTGGCTTAGGTTGATTTATGACCGGAGTTTCACCTCATAGATATGTCTATCGGTACGGTCGCCGTAAGCCAGTCAGTATGCACAGTAACAGCATAGCATTATGAGCCATGCTTCCCAAGTCACAAAGGGTTGTTTGATGTTTGCAGATTACCAGCAAACTTCCCTGGTCGTAACAACAAAACAAATAAAAGGGAAAAATTGACAATTTCTTGAAAATTGGCGATTTTTTTCACATTAACAATGTATCTCATGATCTCAAAAAAAAAAAAAAAAAATTAAAAAAATAAATAAATCCTACAGCAATGAAACAAACTAAACACTCAAGGGTCGCCAAAAGTGGCAATTAGGGAGGTACACGAGGGGTGGTAATGTTTGAATTTTACTACGATATCATAATCTAGGGTTAAAAACTAATTATGTTAACATAATTACCATGTGCAAAATAAATAATCAGTTAATATTGTAAGAATTTGTACATTTTGCAGAGTTTTTAACATTTATTTTTGCTAAATTTTGAGAAACTATATTATTTATCACTCAGTGAAGTCATTGGCAGGGTCAGTGAACTAAACTATCCAGATCTTACTCTCTAACAGAATAAGTAGTCTGGCCAAGTGTGTAAGATGCAAGACAGAAGGCAAACTCCAAAAATGTCATGATGAAAGTGGATGTACTGGGACAAAAGGTGTAAATATTACAGCTTGCTGTAAATTATAATGCATGTTTGGCTACTTAATTCTTTTTTAGAGCAGACAATCAAAGATGAATAGTGTCAGATAAAACAAAAGAGGAAAGAAGTAGATGTTTTAATGAAGCTTATCTTTCAGTATCATGAAGCAAAACATTTTTAAATTAAATGTTCTTTAAAAACTACCATGGTGATAATTACAAGTGTTAGCAGAAAACACTAGACGAAGACTTTTATGAAAATGGGTCCCCGTGACAGAGGTCACAAAGGTATGGTATATTACATCTGGAGATGAATTGAAGAGCCATCAAAGGACAGAAAGAATTAGAGAGTTCTTGTTGGTGGCCTATGCATCACTGGAGAATTAAAAAAAAGGGAAAAATAGAATAGAATATTGTAGGTGAGTTTTTCCCTGTGTCTTAGGAATACTTGAGTGAAAATAGAGTAGTGGCCTAGTAAGAGAGTTCATCGATTGAAATAGCTACTTTATAGTCCGCAAGTAAAAATTCATCACTGACATATAACACATATAACACAAATATGAAACTTACCTATGGCAAATCCATAGCCTGAGTGGACATCAGGTAAACCAATAGATTTCTGAACAGCCGCAGAATACATTTTTAAACAAATGTTTGAGGATAATAACAAATATATAGCTTGTTTAAATATCAAAATTAAGCAGCAGCAAATAAATAAAAATTTATACACAGAAGTAACTAATTACTTACAAAAATAGTTAATGTTTGAACATAGACATAAGAAGTATAAATTATCCATAACATTCTCGATCCTCTCCGCACCATTAGACGTCACATAGGGCTTGTAGTGTTTCTCGCCACCCATCTCTATTCTGGGCAAGATGTTCGATCTCATGTAATTAGTTTATGCCTGCCAACTTTGCTTCTCTTATAAGTGTTATTTTTAGTGTTTCTGTAGGTCTTCCTCTTTGCTGTATCCTGATGTTTCCATAGAATAGCCTGTTTTGGAAATCACTTGTTGTCTCTTCTCATCACAAGTCGACAGGACCATCTTCTTTCCTTAATTGTAGATGAGATCTGTGGTTGTATGGCCATCCCTCTTATTTCAATATTAGTCTTGAATTCATTCCACTGTACACAGAGTATTTTTCTTGGCATTCCATAACATAAGTAACACAACTTTTAAATGTCAGAACTTATGACAAACACAGAGGTAACTAGAAAATGAAGAATTAAAAGCACAAGGGATCACTTACAAAGAGAAATCACAAAACCATTTGATATTTACAGAAACACAAAATCACTCTTAGCACTAAAATCAGGCTGCAGTCCCCCTTTGTTATATCAGTTGTTCTATACATTTGTGAAACATGGTCCCTTATAGCAAAGCTACAGAATAAAATACAAGCTATAGAAATGAAATGTTATCATAAGGTTGGGTCATTTTTTACTTAGGTCATATCACAAAAGTTATAACAAGCGATTGGAGAACATTATATTTTTTTACTATCTTTTTTTCTTCTATCTTTTTTTGTGAAGAAACACAAAATGAAATGGTTTGACCAAACAAGTCGATCATCTGGCCTGTCATAGACCATTCTGCAAGATATTGCGAAAGATGAAGGAGGAGAGCTTGACAGAGAAAAAGATGGGAAGATAACACAAAAAGATCAACAGGCCTCAACTTTGCAGGCCCAAAGATTGACTGAAAATAGAGATAAATGGAGAAGCTCAATGAAATCTGTCAGTTGTGCCTCAATGAACTTCAGGGTCATAGGAAGAAGAAAAAGAAACACAAATGTATTTAGACTCCACTATAGATGCCAAGGTTAATTTTTCAAAAATTTTAAACAAGAAATTTATTTACCCGCATGTTTTTGTGACACTATATTTTGTAGATTCTCATTTACATATTCTCTTTGGTTAATTCCATAAATGTAACCCTGCAACATGGCTTTTCTGGATAATTTTCAAACAAACCACCCCCATATCTTGTTGTTTGTATTATCAGCATGAATGAAAGTTGAATATCTTGCAAAACTTTGTTATAAATATGAGTCTATAACAAACAAAGAAATTGATACAGCTCTATCATAGAGATAGAGGATAATGTTATAGTTATTGCCTCTATTCAATAAAAAAAAGATGATTTGAACCAAAAAAATCACAAACTTAATAAATTAAATACACATATATTGACAGAGAAACAATGGTGGCTCTCACCCCAACAATGCCAGGGAGGGCAGCAACATTGGCAATCTGTTTGATCCCAGGAAGAAAACCACCAAAGCCTTTACTATTGCACGACTGCTTCAGCTCATCAAACATCAGTTTCTCCAAGCTCTCATTTACATAGAAATAACCGTCAACCTAGGTTGTGTCAAGGAAACACCACAAGCATCCATTTTCAAAATGGTTACACGCAATAATTTTAGAAATGTCATAAATCTGCTTTAATTCTCTTTCTTTTTTTACAAAAACTATAACATGAATCTTGTACCCTTTCTATAAAGATGTGAAGTGACATACCTTACTGTACTCTTTCTGTTTATTAAAGCTGCAGTATAGAATTAACTTTATCTTTTTAGCTGATGCAAACAACATCCTACAGCAGCCGTTAAAAAATTATCAGCGACTCATAGCTGACTGCTTGCGTCAAGATCAGTGACTATTAGCTGATCAAGATCCTACTCCACCTCCCGGGATAAGACTAACCATTCTGACCAAGCAAGTAGGAATCAAGATGGAAGGCAACCAGTACTCAAAATTGCAGGCGGAAGTCAGATGTGCTGGGCTGAAACTCGCAAATATCACACCTTCCTGCAAACCACAACACAGCCCATTTAATGTTCTCCTTTGTTGTTAGTGTTATGGACCCAGCGGCCTGTGAGCTGATGCCTTTGGCCCAAAATGGTCCTTTAAAGATGAACTATGAAGAGGAGCAGTCATCAGATGTATGCAAGGAAAAAAAATTAATCATTTTCAATTGTTCAAAACTGAAATAGGACATTAATTTACCATATCTACCTATTTAAAGCTACAGTAATATATTAACTATACTATTTTCACTGATTTACAGCTTCAATCTAGCACTAGCTTATTCATTTCCTTATTTACAGCTTCAATCTAGCACTAGCTTATTCATTTCCTTATTTACAGCTTCACTCTAGCACTAGCTTATTCATTTCCTTATTTACAGCTTCACTCTAGCACTAGTTTATTCATTTCCTTATTTACAGCTTCAATCTAGCACTAGTTTATTCATTTCCCTATTTACAATTTCAATCTAACATTAGCTTATTCATTTCCTATTTACAATTTCAATCTAGCACTAGTTTATTCATTTCCTTATTTACAGCTTCAATCTAGCACTAGTTTATTCATTTCCTTATTTACAGCTTCAATCTAGCACTAGTTTTATTCATTTCCTTATTTACAGCTTCAATCTAGCACTAGCTTATTCATTTCTTATTTACAGCTTCAATCTAGCACTAGCTTATTCATTTCCCTATTTACAATTTCAATCTAACATTAGCTTATTCATTTCTCTATTTACAATTTCAATCTAACATTAGCTTATTCATTTCCCTATTTACAATTTCAATCTAACGCTAGCTTATTCATTTCCCTATTTACAATTTCAATCTAACGCTAGCTTATTCATTTCCCTATTTACAATTTCAATCTAACACTAGCTTATTCATTTCTCTATTTACAATTTCAATCTAACATTAGCTTATTCATTTCCCTATTACAATTTCAATATAACATTAGCTTATTCATTTCCCTATTTACAATTTCAATCTAACATTAGCTTATTCATTTCCCTATTTACAATTTCAATCTAACACTAGCTTATTCATTTCTCTATTTACAATTTCAATCTAACATTAGCTTTTCATTTCCCTATTTACAATTTCAATCTAACATTAGCTTATTCATTTCTCTATTTACAATTTCATCTAACGCTAGCTTATTCATTTCCCTATTTACAATTTCAATCTAACGCTAGCTTATTCTTTCCCTATTTACAATTTCAATCTAACACTAGCTTATTCATTTCCCTATTTACAATTTCAATCTAACACTAGCTTATTCATTTCTCTATTTACAATTTCAATCTAACATTAGCTTATTCATTTCCCTATTTACAATTTCATCTAACATTAGCTTATTCATTTCCCTATTTACAATTTCAATCTAACACTAGCTTATTCATTTCCCTATTTACAATTTCAATCTAACACTAGCTTATTCATTTCTCTATTTACAATTTCAATCTAACATTAGCTTATTAATTTCCCTATTTACAATTTCAATCTAACATTAGCTTATTCATTTCCCTATTTACAATTTCAATCTAACACTAGCTTATTCATTTCTCTATTTACAATTTCAATCTAACACTAGCTTATTCATTTCCCTATTTACAATTTCAATCTAACACTAGCTTATTCATTTCCCTATTTACAATTTCAATCTAACATTAGCTTATTCATTTCCCTATTTACAATTTCAATCTAACACTAGCTTATTCATTTCCCTATTTACAATTTCAATCTAACATTAGCTTATTCATTTCCCTATTTACAATTTCAATCTAACACTAGCTTATTCATTTCCCTATTTACAATTTCAATCTAACACTAGCTTATTCATTTCTCTATTTACAATTTCAATCTAACATTAGCTTATTCATTTCCCTATTTACAATTTCAATCTAACACTAGCTTATTCATTTCCCTATTTACAATTTCAATCTAACACTAGCTTATTCATTTCCCTATTTACAATTTCAATCTAACACTAGCTTATACATTTCTGCTCCAATAAAACTATAGAGTAAAAAAAAAAGAAAGATACCTTCATGTTGTCAACAAAACCTTTTTAATGTGCCAACAATTTTTGGTGATTTTATCCAAGAACTTTAACTCCTCCTGATAAGTACGCATCTTGAAATTGAAGATTGGCTAATTGTCCACAGCTGTGTTACTCTAAAAATAAATTAATGGGAAGAGACATTGAGACACTCAACAGTTGAAAATCTGCACATTAATATATGTCTACTCCATTACTCAGGCAGCTTAAGAGAATGGCTTGGCAGAAGGTCAACAACAGAAATGATAAATAACTGTCGAGATCAAAAGTTGTGGAGAGACACGATCACCTACGCCAGCAGGCCCGGTACTTGATGATGATCATTCCATTACTATTGTACATTAATATATGCCTACTCCATTACTGCAGTACATTAATATCTGTCTACTCCATTATTATAGTACATTTATATCTGCCTACTCTATTATTATAGTTCATTAATATCTGCATACTCCATTATTGTAGTTAATTATATACGTAGGGAGGTCAAAAAGTAATGCACACCAATTTTTTTCTCAGGCTAATAATAAAGATAGGAATATGAAATTTTGCACACTTGGAATATGACATGTTCCATTATGTGCACCAAATTGCACAGCATTCTGCAAAATATTACGCAATCTATGAACCGTTAAAATGGAGCTTGTCAACAATGTCCATTACAAACAGCGAATTGTCATAGAATTTCTGGTTGCGGAAAAGAAACTGTGGAGCAGCATGATTTACCGCGTTCTGGACGTGTTGCCTCGGCTACCAGCACAGACATGTTAAACCGGGCTGATGCCATTATTCGTAAGGATAGGCGTATCACTAGTCAGCAATTGGCATTGCAGCTTACAGTCAGCAAGGGAAGTGCAATCGCAATTTTTAAAACTCTCGGATATTCAAAGATTTGCGCTCGATGGGTTCCTCGGTGCCTAACAAATGATCACAGAGTTCAAAGGAAAACATTCTGTTCTGAATTGTTGGAGCGTTTCGGTGTTGAAGTGAGAAATGTTTTTGTCAAAAATTGTTACCGGTGACGAAACGTGGGGCACATTATTATGAGCTTATGAGACTGAAACAAAAATGCAGTCAATGGATGGCATCATCCGCAGTCACCAAAAAGAAAAAAATTCAAAACATCTCCATCAGCCGGAAAGGTGATGATCACTATCTTCTGGGACATTGATGGTGTGATTCTTGTTGATGTAATGACAAGAGGTGAGACAATCAACTCGACAGCTTACATCAATACACTGACAAAACTCAAAAATCGGTTCCACAGAGTTCGGCCTAATAAGCCATCTGCAAATTTGTTGCTTCAACATGACAATGCACGCCCTCACACAAGTCTGGTAACACGGGAAGCAATCAACAAATTTGGTTGGACTGTACTGCCCCATCCTCCTTACAGCCCTGATCTGGCTCCCTCAGATTTCCATCTGTTTGGACCACTCAAAAAATTCCTGCGTGGAAACACTTTGACAATGATGAGGATGTGATCCGTGCAGTTAAAAATGGCTACGCGAGCAGGACAAAACTTGGTACAAACGAGGCATTCATGACCTAGTTTCGCGTTGGCGTAAGGCAATACGCTTGGACGGAGATTATGTTGACAAATAGGTAGTGTCAAGGGGATGTTCAGCTATAATCTGTGAAAATTTCACACATTTTGCCAGAATAGTTTCTGAGAAAAAAATTGGTGTGCATTACTTTTTGACCTCCCTTCAGTATGTCTACTCCATTACTACTGTACATTAATATCTGTCTATTCCCACACCCAATTAACAAGTGAAAGCTGAAGAATGTTGTAGTCATCACCTTAGTAGAAACAGGAGTGTTGACACAGGTAACACCTATCATCCACTATCTTTCTGACTGTTATGTACTGGTTGATGAGATGGACAACAAAAGCTATTCCTAGAGGAATATGATGAACAATATTCTCAGTACTGAATGACTTTGATATTTCTGCTTTACTTCATTCCTGTCATTATGCTCAAGAAGAATCAGAACAATCACACAAAGAGGTGACAGGTTCAAATGAACACAAACAATAATTTATTTAAATTACTAAATATCACGGGGATAAATTTGGAATTAAAAAAGGGCAGACAAAGATACAATATGGTATGGTGGATAATAGTGGAGTAACACACTTTCAGAAATACAATATGCTGAGGTTAAAGCACATTTATCCACCTCAATAATTGGCATTGAGAATTGGTAAATTAGTTCAGTGTAAAATTAAAAATAGCATCTCAATCTCAAAGAAACAAAAACAAACACTATAAAAACTGATAATGTATTAGTGTTAATGAAAATAGTTGTAAGTTTTGGATATCTTTGCTTAATGTTAATGAAAATAGTTGTAAGTTTTGGATATCTTTGCTTAATGTTAATGAAAATAGTTGTAAGTTTTGGATATCTTTGCTTAATGTTAATGAAAATAGTTTGTAAGTTTTGGATATCTTTGTTTAATGTTAATGAAAATAGTTGTATGTTTTGGATATCTTTGCTTAATGTTAATGAATGATGGAATGACTATCACAGAGATCAAAAGAAGCTGAACATAGCTAGGAATAAATTACGACAACTGCATATGTCAAAGTCAATGAACTGATATAGCAACAAAAACAAGGTTTTTGAAAGTCTGTATTTTTCCCACAGCAATATAAGCCAGTAAACTGTGGACTATCGGCAGATTTCTTGAAAAAAACCCCATCAAAGCCTTTGAATGCAAGTGTGGCAAAAGAATACTCAGAATAAGAAGAAAATCAAGCATGAGCTTAAATATCTGAGATCTGGTTGATCAAGAAAATAGAAATAAGGAAATAAAGTATTCCAGTAAAATAACATACTGGCACAGAGAGACAGCTATAGAAGGCTAGCGACTTTGATACAAATTTTGAAATAGTATGTTGTGATTTAAAACAAGCTAGCTAGATAGCCCTTGATGTAAGTTAAACAATGATACCTCAATTATGGCTGTACGACAAGTAGAAACAAATAATTTTTAAATGAATTAAATTTGACTTAAATTGATTAAGGGGAACATAGAGGAAAATATCATGGGGCCTGTTTGGATAGTTGTCCATGCCTGGAAAATTGAGAGTTGGCCGATTATGATGGCACAATGGTTTATAAAGGTGATAGTCCCTGCCATTAAATAATTTATTTAGACATAAAGGAATCGACACATCACTTTCAAATTTCAAACACTTTTATTTAAATGGTAAATGAATTTTACAAATCCATTGTTTTTAATTTCACTAGTTAATTAATTTTATTATTGTAAAAAAAAGCAGAGTTATTCTGAGACATGGGATTTGACTGTCAAATATGGCATGCGACGTGATTTCTACCCATGAAGATGCTTCCCTTTAAATATTATTTTTACATGACTTTATGGCGGATCGCTTTCAAATGGGTGCATTCTTATGTTTAAATGGATGCTGAATTTAAAAATCTGTGTTTTTGTCATTTTTAACCATAAATTTACTGTTTAATATGGAAAAAAATCATTAAAAATGTACAAATAATGCATTCATTGACGAATATCTTGAAAACAGCTACAAGTATTTGAATAATTCTTTCACCTGACTGTAGGATATTTCCTAACCTTTCACCTAACATATATAAATAGTAACACAAGTCATGTGACATCTCCAGGAAAATGTGTTAAAGTGTGTGTCCCTTAGCCAATTTCTGAAAATGGCAGTATTGTAGAAAAAAATTGAATTTGGCTTTTCATTGCTCCTGGAAGTTACCAGATCCAATTGATCAAACTCCCTATAGAAGGCATTGTTTCAGGTAAACAAATGAGAGGATGACCTGGAAGTTACCAGATCCAATTGATATCAAAGTCCCTATAGAAGGCATTGTTTCAGGTAAACAAATGAGAGGATGACCTGGAAGTTACCAGATCCAATTGATCTAAGTCCCTATAGAAGGCATTGTTTCAGGTAAACAAATGAGAGGATGACCTGGAAGTTACCAGATCCAATTGATCAAAGTCCCTATAGAAGGCATTGTTTCAGGTAAACAAATGAGAGGGATGACCTGGAAGTTACCAGATCCAATTGATATCAAAGTCCCTATAGAAGGCATTGTTTCAGGTAAACAAATGAGAGGGATGACCTGGAAGTTACCAGATCCAATTGATCAAAGTCCCTATAGAAGGCATTGTTTCAGGTAAACAAATGAGAGGGATGACCTGGAAGAAGTGCATGCAAGATACCACAGGCAAGATGAGATTGACTGCTGCAGATGGAGTACAGCTCCAGCAGATTAGAGAAACCTTTAGCATAGCTGTCAACTGTTTGGGAGCCAAGTTCCAAAGGACAAGCCAAATAATGATGAATATTTTAATTAAAAGTAGTAATTGACACTAACAATAGTATAACTATACTGTTTACAACAGAACAGGATAGGATTAAATTAACTTTGATTAAGCTTAAAGTTATTAATAATTAGTTCTACACAAAGTCTACAGTACGACTCAACAGTAGTCAATGGACTAAAATGAAAGTGGCCATCATTTTAAGCATTCAATAAGTGTGAAGCTGGCCCACAATTATGTTAACTATAAAGACTCAATATTCAATTATCAGTGATGACGGCTCAAAACCTGAAATAGCAACTAGAATTAACAGCACAAAAAACAGCAGCCCTTGCAGGGCAAAAACAGTATTTTGCAATGACAAGAACATCACTCTTGGCTCTAAAAATCAGGCTGAAGTACACATTGTTATATCAATCTGTCTATATGCTTCAAAACATAGATCTCTACAGCAGAGCTACTGAATAAAATACAACTTGCTTATGCACATATGAACATGAAATGTTATTGTAAGATTTGGGCATCTCTTACTTAGATCATGTCACAAATGAACAATTTTCAAAAGGCTAGGATACAATAAGCAATAACAGCACGTGATGATATTTTAAGTTTTGAAATTAAATTAAATCTTTTGTGAAGTAGAGAGAATGGATTGACCCATTGAGTAAACTGAGTTTGGCCATGTATCATTATATGATTATATCTAGTTGATACTTCTGATCTAGCATTCTGCAAAGAACTGTAATAGAAGGTGATGTAGACACTGACAGGGAAAGAGCTGGGAAATAATAATTGAACATTAAAGAAAAGAATTGACATGCCTTGTTTGACTTTGCAGAAATAATGAATGAAGACAGAGAGAAATTATAATAGAAGAAATGGAGAAAAAAGGTTGACGAAGATTAGAAATTAGATACCACGTCCAACCCCCCCCCAACCCCCCAACCCTTTTATACACGCACACTGTGCGGTACAGTAATAGTGAGTTATACTAACAAAGTACTATATTATATTACAGTGTTTCTTTAAGTGACTCGATTTAAAAAAAAAAAAGACACTTTTATCAGTTGTTGGGTGCTATCATTATGAATGATTCATTATCATCACTAAACTACTAATAAACTTTTTTTTTTTTGCCGACATAACAATAATATTATACAAATTATGAATAATATTATTAAATTGAACAATATAGGTATTATTATGCAAGAACTATTTACACTACATAAGTCACACTAACGGTTATCGCATAGATGCTCTTCATAAAGTAGTAGCAAGAAGACTAGATTTGTTATTTGATATTTAAAAAATGACAGACCGTGACAACAATGAGGCAGATCTTGGGACACAATCAAGAGTTACTCCCCAGGGTTGACTACTCTTTGAATACCAGTTAACGGAAATAGGAGTTCTAGCCCCTTAAACGAAGAGATGCAAAGAGAGAAGATACCAGACAGCTTAAGAGAATGGCTTGGCAGAAGGTCAACAACAGAAATGATAAATAGCTGTAGAGATTAAAAGTTGTGGAGAGACATGATCACCCACGTCAGCAGGCTCGGTACTTGATGACGATGATGATGAACCAATGAACCTCTTAAACCGGAGGAGAGCATTAGACAGGGGATATCATTCAGTTAATGTTTATTTCAGGAATTCACGGGTACATGCCCTTTGTAATTTCTAAGTTTAATTTGTCTACAACTTAAATCTAGTTCTCTTGGTTGGTGTACTACACATATAAACACAGGCACATACACGAATATGCTCTTTTACGTCTTCACAGAAGTAGGATAATGTTCATCTTCGGTATTAACTGAGAAGTATTGTTTCGTTGAGCAAAATCTCCCAAGGCTGAGTAATAGAATGCCATTAGAATGAATAAGGCATATAAGTATCAATAAAGGACAGGTTAAAGTTCACTTGAGAAGACGAGCTATTCAGCGTCATTGTTGGCGATAATCATGCAGTTGTGTGCGATGGCTAATCCTAGACAAAAGGGTTGAATCACCGCCAGCTATAGATTTACTCTATCGGAGAAATAACGAAAAAAAATATACAAAGAATTGTATGGTTACAGCTTCACGTAAGTAATGAACGACACAACATCGAACGACGTTACGGCTCGTTAGGCCTTCAGCAGGTGTTACTCTGAAAATGAGTCAATGGCCTAATGAGAAGCAACGTCGTTCGATTTTGTGCTGTCCATTACGTACGTAAAGCTGTAACCATACATTTCTTGTTATATTATTTTTCGTTTCCGTCTAGAGTGTGGGGAAACTAGGATCTGAGAGGGTTAAGATTTCCCGATAGAGTGTGGGGAAACTTAGATCTGATACGGTTAAGATTCCCGCTAGAGTGTGAGGAAACTAGGATCTGAGAGGGTTAAGATTTCCCGCTAGAGTGTGGGGAAACTAGAAACTGAGATGGCTAAGTTTTCCTGCTAGTGTGGAGAAACTAGGATCTGAGAGGGTTAAGATTTTCTGCTAGTGTGGGGAAACTTGGATCTGAGATGGCTAAGGTTTTCTGCTAGTGTGGGGAAAATTGGATCTGAGAGGGTTAAGATTTTCTGCTAGTGTGGGGAAACTTGGATCTGAGATGGCTAGTTTTCCTGCTAGTATGGGGAAACTAGGATCTGAGACGGTTAAGTTTTCCTGCTAGTGTGGGGTAACTTGGATCTGAGATGGCTAAGTTTTCCTGCTAGTGTGGGGAAACTAGGATCTGAGATGGCTAAGATTTCCTGCTAGTGTGGGGAAACTTGATCTGAGATGGCTAAGTTTTCCTGCTAGAGTGTGAGGAAACTAGGATCTGAGACGGCTAAGATTTCCTGCTAGAGGGTGGGGAAACTAGGATCTGAGATGGCTAAGATTTCCTTCTAGAGTGTGGGGAAACTAGGATCTGAGACGGCTAAGATTTCCTTCTAGAGTGTGGGGAAACTAAGATCTGAGACGGCTAAGATTTCCCGCTAGAGTGTGCGGAAACTAGGATCTGAGACGGCTAATATCTCCTGCTAGAGTGTGGGGAAACTAGGATCTGAGACGGTTACGTTTTCCTGCTAGTGTGGGGTAACTTGGATCTGAGATGGCTAAGATTTCCTTCTAGAGTGTGGGGAAACTAGGATCTGAGACGGCTAAGATTTCCTCTAGAGTGTGGGGAAACTAAAATCTGAGACGGCTGAGATTTCCCGCTAGAGTGTGCGGAAACTAGGATCTGAGACGGCTAATATCTCCTGCTAGAGTGTGGGGAAACTAGGATCTGAGACGGTTAAGTTTTCCTGCTAGTGTGGGGTAACTTGGATCTGAGATGGCTAAGTTTTCCTGCTAGTGTGGGGAAACTAGGATCTGAGATGGCTAAGTTTTCCTGCTAGTGTGGGGAAACTAGGATCTGAGATGGCTAAGATTTCCTGCTAGTGTGGGGAAACTTGGATCTGAGATGGCTAAGTTTCCTGCTAGAGTGTGAGGAAACTAGGATCTGAGACGGCTAAGATTTCCTGCTAGAGGGTGGGGAAACTAGGATCTGAGATGGCTAAGATTTCCTTCTAGAGTGTGGGGAAACTAGGATCTGAGACGGCTAAGATTTCCTTCTAGAGTGTGGGGAAACTAAGATCTGAGACGGCTAAGATTTCCCGCTAGAGTGTGCGGAAACTAGGATCTGAGACGGCTAATATCTCCTGCTAGAGTGTGGGGAAACTAGGATCTGAGACGGTTAAGATTTCCGCTAGAGTGTGGGGAATCTAGGATCTGAGATGTCTAATATTTCTTGCTAGAGTGTGGGGAAACTAGGATCTGAGACGTCTAATATTTCTTGCTAGAGTGTGGGGAAACTAGGATCTGAGACGTCTAATATTTCTTGCTAGAGTGTGGGGAATCTAGGATCTGAGACGTCTAATATTTCTTGCTTGAGTGTGGGGAAACTAGGATCTGAGATGGCTAAGATTTCCTGTTAGAGTGTGTGGAATCTAGGATCTGATACGGTTAAGATTTCCAGCTAGAGTGTTGTGGAATCTAGGATCTGATACGGTTAAGATTTCCAGCTAGAGTGTGTGGAATCTAGGATCTGAGACGGTTAAGATTTCCTGTTAGAGTGTGGGGTACAATCATGACAGAACAAAGTGAAGTTTATTTGTGAACTGCTTGATAAACGGAGGTTGTAGCAGCTTTTACTTTGTGTTGGTCGTCGACCAGTGATAGTTGCAGTGTTCTCCTTTCATTGTCACTCGCTGACTGATCAAACTGTCCGATCTTCATAATTGTACCCAATGAGTATTTAGAAGCTACCAACATAGCAACAAACTAAAGTTCTATTTTCTTCTCCGGATCGCTACAAGAAAATCACCGGAAGCTAAAGAAATATGGTTTTACAGAAGAATGTTGAGAATACCATGGGCAGCTAAAAAGAGTAATGAAAACGTTCTGAAAGAGGCCAAAGCAAAAAGAGAGCTAATATTCAATATTATGAAGAAAACAGTCATCATTATTGTGGAGATACATGATTACCTACTCCAGCAGGCATGATACTTGATAATTATCACTGTGCTACAAATGTAGGTTTGTGTATCAGTCTTACTCTAAGTTACTCCTTGCTTCCAACAACTACAACACATTGTCTTTCATTCGTCTACAACAAATGGATGTTGACAGCATTCATAGCTGCTTCATCGATTGCTAAACAATTTTTCTGCCAACAATACACCGGAGAACAAAAGAGCGTGAGTCGCCAATGTGGACACTGCATGCAACAGAAGATTGGTATAGTATTGCATCGATGATCACGTGACTCAGCATGACCTATCGTTGAATATGAGGCAGCCCTTCAGAAACTAATGGTCTTCGATTGGTAATCCGAATTGTACAAATTGTTGCTATTCTCGTCCGTCATTATATGAAAACTTTATCAATGAAAGACCAGACATGGATTACAAATGATAACAACAATCACAGGCTTTTACTCTGCAAACTACTCCAGGGTTTCGGTATGCCAGCAAATAAGAATACGATACTTTGACAAGTCGATAAATAACAACGCGATATTTGGACACACTAAAACAAGACAAATGAGATTTTGGGCCGTGTTAAAAGACACAGCAGCCTACTAAAGGTAATATTGGAAGGGAAAATGCAAGGTAATAGAGGCAGACCAAGACTAACATGGACGAGTAACATCAAAAGATGGACAAATCAGCCTATGACAATCTGCACCATCAAAGCAAGAGACAGAGCAGAATGGCGCTCCATGGTAGCCAACCTTCGTTGCGGAGAAGGCACTCAATGATGATGATGATGATGGTGATGATGATTTTGACACGTCGACAAATAAGAACGTGATACTTTGACAAGTCGACAAATAATGACAAGTCGACAAATAATGACAAGTCGACAAATAAGAATACGACACTTTGACAAGTAATTTCTTTGCTTGAACTTTTGTAGCATTACAGGTGAAGATGAGAGCAGTCACAAGGGTAGCGGACATTACTTTTTAACAGTGCTTTTTTTTTTCAACCGGAATGAACAGAAACGCGTTAAAGATACCTTTTTATGATTTTAACAGTCCCGACACACACTTTACAATTTTCACAAGTAATTGAAAAACTAGGACTAGCTATTTTAAAACTTTTTGGTGTGACCTATTCAATCGTGAACCAAAAGTATAACTAATATTTAAACCTTAACTGCCAACAAATGAATGTGCTACAAGTCGTGGTTTTACATGGCCAAAAAAATAGTGAGACAACCAAAATATCCGTAAACGAATGTCTGCGATTCATCTTTTGTATATTTATGATTATTTTAAAGATATTGAGTGATGACATCAATCAGATTTAGATATCTGATCTTGATGTTTCTATCTCTCCAGTTTGGTTTTAATTCCTGCCCGAGAATGCTGTTTTGTTGCTCCTGTGATTACCTGAGCCCTGCCCACGGTCAAGGGAGAAAAGAATGTAGCCACTATAACATGACACGCATGTCACAAGAGGCAACTAAGGAGGTTGGGGTCAAGGTTTTCACCGGTGCTACAGAGTTCGTGCATCTCAGATGAAGTCATATTCCTTGTTTGTGCTAGTGTGTGGTGGGCGTGCTTCATACTTGGGAACGTGCTGAGGATGGGATCTGAGTCACTATGGATTTGTTTGTTGTACAAATGAAGCTGATCTGTCGAATAAACTAGAGTGCGGTTTGTTGTACAGATCTTGCTAAAATCTCATTCTAAATAAAAGCAACACAACTTTATAGTTGGCAGTCGCAAATGGAAAATCTGGCAACTGTGAGAAGTCTCGAATGTTTATCTTCAGACATTACCAACGGGGCCAAGACGCCGACATCACCTGGGCTGAATGTGACCAGTGACTCTTAGCTGACTACTTGCATCAGAATTAGCGACTGAAAGAGAGCTGATCAAGACCTTAATCCAATTCACTGCAGTGGCGCAAATAACAGACAAGCCAATCTGACAAAGAGACTAGGGATCAGGATTGATGGCAAGCTGGTACTTAGACAAATTACGACGCAGTTTGTGGTAAACCACACGCACAAACCATCTGCATCCACTCAACGTTTTTTTTAAAAAAATTAGTTGGGGGTGTATCCGGGGAAATGAAGTTTTCTATTTATTTGCTATATTTATTGACGCGCAGGCAGATGGCACATGCGTCTGTGTCGTATATCAGTATCTTAGCTGTTATGTCAACTGTTCTCTCGTGACAACACACCCCTTCGCTTTCCTGTCGTTCTCTGTTAGCGTGACCTCCATTGGAATGCTGCTGCTCGTGTTTATACTCAGACCAACACGTGTCTAGGCCTTTTGAACGCTCGTCTCAGCCGTGACCTTGTCTGGTCACTGTCGTACTTCTGGGTCGTGATGTTAAGATGACTGTTTCACGTTGTGCTTCCGCGACAACTTGATTTGTTGATATGGTTCGTCCCCGAGGGTTGACGCTAGGCTAGATAATCATAACCGTGTAACATAGACAAAAGTTTTGAATATAAGAATTAGTCCGACTTTTAATTCTTTCACAACGGATGATGGTTACATACAATATGTTGCAGCTTACACACTGAGAGTGCACTCTTCACGTTCTCCATTCTATAGCCCTAACACTCGTCTTTGGGCTCAACACGCATTCATACTTGTATCTAACTATATGTGGACTACCCCCATTGGTGGTCCACCCCTAAGCTACTTCTAATCTGTCCGGCGGTATCCTGTCCACCGCTGCTGTCTCTTAATGGTGCTACTGACTAATCTGCTCGCCTATCTGTTCTCCTCTAGTCTCTGCATCTCCTAACTATCGCGCGTTCCTTGCTGGCTAAAAGTCCACTATCATGGCTTGATGTTTTGACTCTCGTTTGTCACTCCCTGCCAACTCAGTCTCTTCCAATGTCTCCCTGTCAGTGCTTCCGTATAAGTGTCCTTATCAGTCCTTGCATATTCTAACTATTTTAAAACTCCTTCACTGTACTTACTTTCTACTCTAACTCAGTCTTCCGTATGAGTGCTGCCGACTATATCTCTTCGAATGTCTCCCTGTCAGTTCTTCCGTGAGAATCCTCTCAATCTCTTGTGTTTACCTCTTAAATTTGGATCTTGTCAGCCAATAAGAATTGACCTCCCACGCGTCTGTCGATCCACCCACTCATGGGCATGGTCTTCATGTCTTGCACGTGAATTTTGATCCGTAGTCTTAATTTTCTCCTGACCTTGTCTTAATGTCTTTTTCCCTTGACCTTGTTCAATGGTCTGTTTATTTCTCTATTCTCTCCATTTCTCCCCCTTTTCACCTACGCGTCTGTTTGCTCTCTCACTTCTTGGAGATGGCCTTTCACGTTTTTCACGTGATTTCTGATCCATCCTCTTTATTTTTACTGTGACTTCGTTTTTATGCGTTTTTCCTATTTTTCTCCTTGACCTGATTCTTTCGTCTCGCCTATCTGCCCCCTCACTTCTAGATTGTTCTCTCGTCTTTGTTTCCTCCTTTACTCTCCTCATCCCTCCGCTTCTACAGGGGCAGGGGGATGTTTTCTCGTAGGGCGAAAGCAACACGAGACTTTCATTTTAAAAATGGAGACAATCTTGTAGAGATGAAGTAAGGAGCCAGTAGTGGGTGTAACGAGCAATCCTCTAAGAGACAATCTTGTAGAGATGAAGTAAGGAGCCAGTAGTGGGCTGTAACGAGCACTCCTCTAAGAGACAATCTTGTAGAGATGAAGTAAGGAGCCAGTAGTGGGCTGTAGCGAGCACTCCTCTAAGAGACAATCTTGTAGAGATGAAGTAAGGAGCAGTAGTGGGCTGCAGCGAGCACTCCTCTAAGAGACAATCTTGTAGAGATGAAGTAAGGAGCCAGTAGTGGGCAGAAGCGAGCACTCCTCAAAGAGACAATCTTGTAGAGATGAAGTAAGGAGCCAGTAGTGGGCTGCAGCGAGCACTCCTCTAAGAGACAATCTTGTAGAGATGAAGTAAGGAGCCAGTAGTGGGCTGCAGCGAGCACTCCTCTAAGAGACAATCTTGTAGAGATGAAGTAAGGAGCCAGTAGTGGGCTGCAGCGAGCACTCCTCTAAGAGTCAATCTTGTAGAGATGAAGTAAGGAGCCAGTAGTGGGCTGTAGCGAGCACTCCTCTAAGAGACAATCTTGTAGAGATGAAGTAAGGAGCCAGTAGTGGGCTGCAGCGAGCACTCCTCTAAGAGACAATCCTGTAGAGATGAAGTAAGGAGCCAGTAGTGGGCTGCAGCGAGCACTCCTCTAAGAGACAATCCTGTAGAGATGAAGTAAGGAGCCAGTAGTGGGCTGCAGCGAGCACTCCTCTAAGAGACAATCTTGTAGAGATGAAGTAAGGAGCCAGTAGTGGGCTGCAGCGAGCACTCCTCTAAGAGACAATCTTGTAGAGATGAAGTAAGGAGCCAGTAGTGGGCTGCAGCGAGCACTCCTCTAAGAGACAATCTTGTAGAGATGAAGTAAGG
The DNA here is from genome assembly GCA_032433765.1 of Megaustenia siamemsis. NCBI lineage: Eukaryota > Metazoa > Mollusca > Gastropoda > Stylommatophora > Ariophantidae > Megaustenia > Megaustenia siamemsis. Next base: position 97,268,581 of record JAVIAB010000125.1, on the reverse strand, counting down.
AGCCAGTAGTGGGCTGCAGCGAGCACTTCTCTAAGAGACAATCTTGTAGAGATGAAGTAAGGAGCCAGTAGTGGGCTGCAGCGAGAACTCCTCTAAGAGACAATCTTGTAGAGATGAAGTAAGGAGCCAGTAGTGGGCTGCAGCGAGCACTCCTCTAAGAGACAATCTTGTAGAGATGAAGTAAGGAGCCAGTAGTGGGCTGTAGCGAGCACTCTCTAAGAGACAATCTTGTAGAGATGAAGTAAGGAGCCAGTAGTGGGCTGCAGCGAGCACTCCTCTAAGAGACAATCTTGTAGAGATGAAGTAAGGAGCCAGTAGTGGGCTGCAGCGAGCACTCCTCAAAGAGACAATCTTGTAGAGATGAAGTAAGGAGCCAGTAGTGGGCTGTAGCGAGCACTCCTCTAAGAGACAATCTTGTAGAGATGAAGTAAGGAGCCAGCCGTGGGCTGCAGCGAGCACTCCTCTAAGAGACAATCTTGTAGAGATGAAGTAAGGAGCCAGTAGTGGCTGCAGCGAGCACTCCTCTAAGAGACAATCTTGTAGAGATGAAGTAAGGAGCCAGTAGTGGGCTGCAGCGAGCACTCCTCTAAGAGACAATCTTGTAGTGATGAAGTAAGGAGCCAGTAGTGGGCTGCAGCGAGCACTCCTCTAAGAGACAATCTTGTAGAGATGAAGTAAGGAGCCAGTAGTGGGCTGCAGCGAGCACTCCTCTAAGACACAATCTTGTAGAGATGAAGTAAGGAGCCAGTAGTGGGCTGCAGCGAGCACTCCTCTAAGAGACAATCTTGTAGAGATGAAGTAAGGAGCAGTAGTGGGCTGCAGCGAGCACTCCTCTAAGAGACAATCTTGTAGAGATGAAGTAAGGAGCCAGTAGTGGGCTGCAGCGAGCACTCCTCTAAGAGACAATCTTGTAGAGATGAAGTAAGGAGCCAGTAGTGGGCTGCAGCGAGCACTCCTCTAAGAGACAATCTTGTAGAGATGAAGTAAGGAGCCAGTAGTGGGCTGCAGCGAGCACTCCTCTAAGAGACAATCTTGTGGAGATGAAGTAAGGAGCCAGTAGTGGGCTGCAGCGAGCACTCCTCTAAGAGACAATCTTGTGGAGATGAAGTAAGGAGCCAGTAGTGGGCTGCAGCGAGCACTCCTCTAAGAGACAATCTTGTGGAGATGAAGTAAGGAGCCAGTAGTGGGCTGCAGCGAGCACTCCTCTAAGAGACAATCTTGTGGAGATGAAGTAAGGAGCCAGTAGTGGGCTGCAGCGAGCACTCTTCTAAGAGACAATCTTGTGGAGATGAAGTAAGGAGCCAGTAGTGGGCTGCAGCGAGCACTCCTCTAAGAGACAATCTTGTGGAGATGAAGTAAGGAGCCAGTAGTGGGCTGTAGCGAGCACTCCTCTAAGAGACAATCTTGTAGAGATGAAGTAAGGGGCCAGTAGTGAGCTGTAGCGAGCACTCCTCTAAGAGACAATCTTGTGGAGATGAAGTAAGGGGCCAGTAGTGGGCTGTAGCGAGCACTCCTCTAAGAGACAATCATGTAGAGATGAAGTAAGGGGCCAGTAGTGGGCTGTAGCGAGCACTCCTCTAAGAGACAATCTTGTAGAGATGAAGTAAGGGGCCAGTAGTGGGCTGCAGCGAGCACTCCTCTAACTGTAGCGAGCACTCCTCTAAGAGACAATCTTGTAGAGATGAATTAAGGTGCCAGTAGTGGGCTGTAGCGAGCACTCCTCTAAGAGACAATCTTGTAGAGATGAAGTAAGGGGCCAGTAGTGGGCTGCAGCGAGCACTCCTCTAAGAGACAATCTTGTGGAGATGAAGTAAGGAGCCAGTAGTGGGCTGCAGCGAGCACTCCTCTAGAGAGACAATCTTGTGGAGATGAAGTAAGGAGCCAGTAGTGGGCTGCAGCGAGCACTCCTCTAAGAGACAATCTTGTGGAGATGAAGTAAGGGGCCAGTAGTGGGCTGCAGCGAGCACTCCTCTAAGAGACAATCTTGTGGAGATGAAGTAAGGGGCCAGTAGTGGGCTGTAGCGAGCACTCCTCTAAGAGACAATCTTGTGGAGATGAAGTAAGGGGCCAGTAGTGGGCTGTAGCGAGCACTCCTCTAAGAGACAATCTTGTGGAGATGAAGTAAGGGGCCAGTAGTGGGCTGCAGCGAGCACTCCTCTAAGAGACAATCTTGTGGAGATGAAGTAAGGGGCCAGTAGTGGGCTGCAGCGAGCACTCCTCTAAGAGACAATCTTGTGGAGATGAAGTAAGGGGCCAGTAGTGGGCTGCAGCGAGCACTCCTCTAAGAGACAATCTTGTGGAGATGAAGTAAGGGGCCAGTAGTGGGCTGCAGCGAGCACTCCTCTAAGAGACAATCTTGTGGAGATGAAGTAAGGGGCCAGTAGTGGGCTGTAGCGAGCACTCCTCTAAGAGACAATCTTGTAGAGATGAAGTAAGGGGCCAGTAGTGGGCTGTAGCGAGCACTCCTCTAAGAGACAATCTTGTAGAGATGAAGTAAGGGGCCAGTAGTGGGCTGTAGCGAGCACTCCTCTAAGAGACAATCTTGTAGAGATGAAGTAAGGAGCCAGTAGTGGGCTGCAGCGAGCACTCCTCTAAGAGACAATCTTGTAGAGATGAAGTAAGGAGCCAGTAGTGGGCTGCAGCGAGCACTCCTCTAAGAGACAATCTTGTAGAGATGAAGTAAGGAGCCAGTAGTGGGCTGCAGCGAGCACTCCTCTAAGAGACAATCTTGTGGAGATGAAGTAAGGAGCCAGTAGTGGGCTGCAGCGAGCACTCCTCTAAGAGACAATCTTGTGGAGATGAAGTAAGGAGCCAGTAGTGGGCTGCAGCGAGCACTCCTCTAAGAGACAATCTTGTGGAGATGAAGTAAGGAGCCAGTAGTGGGCTGCAGCGAGCACTCCTCTAAGAGACAATCTTGTGGAGGTGAAGTAAGGAGCCAGTAGTGGGCTGCAGCGAGCACTCCTCTAAGAGACAATCTTGTGGAGGTGAAGTAAGGAGCCAGTAGTGGGCTGTATCGAGCACTCCTCTAAGAGACAATCTTGTGGGGGGTGAAGTAAGGAGCCAGTAGTGGGCTGTAGCGAGCACTCCTCTAAGAGACAATCTTGTGGAGGTGAAGTAAGGAGCCAGTAGTGGGCTGTAGCGAGCACTCCTCTAAGAGACAATCTTGTGGAGATGAAGTAAGGGGCCAGTAGTGGGCTGTAGCGAGCACTCCTCTAAGAGACAATTTTGTGGAGATGAAGTAAGGGGCCAGTAGTGGGCTGTAGCGAGCACTCCACTAAGAGACAATCTTGTGGAGATGAAGTAAGGGGCCAGTAGTGGGCTGTAGCGAGCACTCCTCTAAGAGACAATCTTGTAGAGATGAAGTAAGGGGCCAGTAGTGGGCTGTAGCGAGCACTCCTCTAAGAGACAATCTTGTAGAGATGAAGTAAGGGGCCAGTAGTGGGCTGTAGCGAGCACTCCTCTAAGAGACAATCTTGTAGAGATGAAGTAAGGGGCCAGTAGTGGCTGTAGCGAGCACTCCTCTAAGAGACAATCTTGTAGAGATGAAGTAAGGGGCCAGTAGTGGGCTGTAGCGAGCACTCCTCTAAGAGACAATCTTGTAGAGATGAAGTAAGAGGCCAGTAGTGGGCTGTAGCGAGCTCTCCTCTAAGAGACAAACCTGTTAGAGATGAAGTAAGGGGCCAGTAGTGGGCTGTAGCGAGCACTCCTCTAAGAGACAATTTTGTAGAGATGAAGTAAGGGGCCAGTAGTGGGCTGTATCGAGCACTCCTCTAAGAGACAATCTTGTGGAGATGAAGTAAGGGGCCAGTAGTGGGCTGTAGCGAGCACTCCTCTAAGAGACAATCTTGTGGAGATGAAGTAAGGGGCCAGTAGTGGGCTGTAGCGAGCACTCCTCTAAGAGACAATCTTGTGGAGATGAAGTAAGGGGCCAGTAGTGGGCTGCAGCGAGCACTCCTCTAAGAGACAATCTTGTGGAGATGAAGTAAGGGGCCAGTAGTGGGCTGCAGCGAGCACTCCTCTAAGAGACAATCTTGTGGAGATGAAGTAAGGGGCCAGTAGTGGGCTGCAGCGAGCACTCCTCTAAGAGACAATCTTGTGGAGATGAAGTAAGGGGCCAGTAGTGGGCTGTAGCGAGCACTCCTCTAAGAGACAATCTTGTAGAGATGAAGTAAGGGGCCAGTAGTGGGCTGTAGCGAGCACTCCTCTAAGAGACAATCTTGTAGAGATGAAGTAAGGGGCCAGTAGTGGGCTGTAGCGAGCACTCCTCTAAGAGACAATCTTGTAGAGATGAAGTAAGGGGCCAGTAGTGGGCTGTAGCGAGCACTCCTCTAAGAGACAATCTTGTAGAGATGAAGTAAGGGGCCAGTAGTGGGCTGCAGCGAGCACTCCTCTAAGAGACAATCTTGTAGAGATGAAGTAAGGAGCCAGTAGTGGGCTGCAGCGAGCACTCCTCTAAGAGACAATCTTGTAGAGATGAAGTAAGGAGCCAGTAGTGGGCTGCAGCGAGCACTCCTCTAAGAGACAATCTTGTAGAGATGAAGTAAGGAGCCAGTAGTGGGCTGCAGCGAGCACTCCTCTAAGAGACAATCTTGTAGAGATGAAGTAAGGAGCCAGTAGTGGGCTGCAGCGAGCACTCCTCTAAGAGACAATCTTGTGGAGATGAAGTAAGGAGCCAGTAGTGGGCTGCAGCGAGCACTCCTCTAAGAGACAATCTTGTGGAGATGAAGTAAGGAGCCAGTAGTGGGCTGCAGCGAGCACTCCTCTAAGAGACAATCTTGTGGAGATGAAGTAAGGAGCCAGTAGTGGGCTGCAGCGAGCACTCCTCTAAGAGACAATCTTGTGGAGATGAAGTAAGGAGCCAGTAGTGGGCTGCAGCGAGCACTCCTCTAAGAGACAATCTTGTGGAGGTGAAGTAAGGAGCCAGTAGTGGGCTGTATCGAGCACTCCTCTAAGAGACAATCTTGTGGGGGTGAAGTAAGGAGCCAGTAGTGGGCTGTAGCGAGCACTCCTCTAAGAGACAATCTTGTGGAGGTGAAGTAAGGAGCCAGTAGTGGGCTGTAGCGAGCACTCCTCTAAGAGACAATCTTGTGGAGATGAAGTAAGGGCCAGTAGTGGGCTGTAGCGAGCACTCCTCTAAGAGACAATCTTGTGGAGATGAAGTAAGGGGCCAGTAGTGGGCTGTAGCGAGCACTCCACTAAGAGACAATCTTGTGGAGATGAAGTAAGGGGCCAGTAGTGGGCTGTAGCGAGCACTCCTCTAAGAGACAATCTTGTGGAGATGAAGTAAGGGGCAGTAGTGGGCTGTAGCGAGCACTCCTCTAAGAGACAATCTTGTAGAGATGAAGTAAGGGGCCAGTAGGGGCTGTAGCGAGCACTCCTCTAAGAGACAATCTTGTAGAGATGAAGTAAGGGGCCAGTAGTGGGCTGTAGCGAGCACTCTCTAAGAGACAATCTTGTAGAGATGAAGTAAGGGGCCAGTAGTGGGCTGTAGCGAGCACTCCTCTAAGAGACAATCTTGTAGAGATGAAGTAAGAGGCCAGTAGTGGGCTGTAGCGAGCTCTCCTCTAAGAGACAAACCTGTTAGAGATGAAGTAAGGGGCCAGTAGTGGGCTGTAGCGAGCACTCCTCTAAGAGACAATTTTGTAGAGATGAAGTAAGGGGCCAGTAGTGGGCTGTATCGAGCACTCCTCTAAGAGACAATCTTGTAGAGATGAAGTAAGGGGCCAGTACTGGGCTGTAGCGAGCACTCCTCTAAGAGACAATCTTGTAGAGATGAAGTAAGGGGCCAGTAGTGGGCTGTAGCGAGCACTCCTCTAAGAGACAATCTTGTAGAGATGAAGTAAGGGGCCAGTAGTGGGCTGTAGCGAGCACTTCTCTAAGAGACAATCTTGTAGAGATGAAGTAAGGGGCCAGTAGTGGGCTGTAGCGAGCACTTCTCTAAGAGACAATCTTGTAGAGATGAAGTAAGGAGCCAGTAGTGGGCTGTAGCGAGCACTCCTCTAAGAGACAATCTTGTAGAGATGAAGTAAGGAGCCAGTAGTGGGCTGTAGCGAGCACTCCTCTAAGAGACAATCTTGTAGAGATGAAGTAAGGAGCCAGTAGTGGGCTGTAGCGAGCACTTCTCTAAGAGACAATCTTGTAGAGATGAAGTAAGGAGCCAGTAGTGGGCTGTAGCGAGCACTCCTCTAAGGTATGAATAGCTTGACAGCTTTACAAAAAAAATTGAACACAACAGAATACTGACGTTTCGGTCTACACGCGGCTACTCTTCAGAAAACGAGAAGAACGAGAACACACGATGAGGCACAGATAGGAAAGGATTGGCAATTGTTTCACAAAGACAAGTAGAGCAACCCTGGCAATCGGGCTAGGAACTTCTCTATCAATGTCAGCTCGAGGATGCCAACTTGGACACTAACTCGGGTATCTGGACAGAGAGTGTAATCATTTAAACCACTAACTCGGGTATCTGACATAGTGTGTAATCATTTTAAACCACTAACTCGGGTATCTGACATAGTGTGTAATCATTTAAACCACTAACTCGGGTATCTGGACAGAGAGTGTAATCATTTAAACCACTAACTCGGGTATCTGGACAGAGAGTGTAATCATTTAAAACACTAACTCGGGTATCTGACATAGAGTGTAATCATTTAAAACACTAACTCGGGTATCTGGACAGAGAGTGTGTAATTATTTAAAACACTAACTGCAACAAAAAGCAACTTCTATGTCAAATCATCATGGACAGGCAAATGAACAAACTAAATTATGCAAACAGAAATAACAAAATATGAAAACTGACTAGTAAATATATGTAAGTAAACAATTGAAGCTGACATATCATGGGAATATAAATCATTATAATGGCTTTGATAGGACAATATTGGAGGGTATAGTCTCTCGGAAGCGAAGAAGGGGCAGACAAGTCGACGATGAGGTCAAGTCATCACGGATTCTCCACAAATTATACTCACAGAGATAGGCAAGAGAGCTTAGCTAAGGCAGTGAGAAACGTTGGGGATGACAATAGTAGTGAGAAGAGCGACCTTCTACGTTGGAAGCTATGAGGTTATCATGGGTAAGGGCATATAGATGTATCAAGATGCATAGAAATGTGAAGCTGCTGTAGAGCTGACGATAATAATAAACATTTGAAAAAAAGGAGAAAAAGTGGTACGGTAACAGTTTTACGTAGGTGAGAAACAAAACAAAAGTAAAACGACGTTTCGGCCAAAAGGTCTTCAGCAGGAACAACAAACAGCAAAATATCCAGCATATCAAGCAAGAGAATTTCCTTGGCCACCGCAAACAAACAAAACAACAAACAAAAATAATGTTCTGTACCGTGAGACTGAGTGAGTGCACTTGAGTATAGAGCAACCACAGCATCGACTTACAGCGACAAAGTCAACAATGACGATAAGAGGTATCAGAACAACCAACAAGAAGTGGAGTCGTCAGTCGCTGGACACTGCTGGGCTTGTTGTGGAGGGGACCTCAGCAACTGTGGACATGTTCGCAGTGAAGCGATGATGACCCGTCGGTCGCTGGACACTGCTGGGCTTGTTGTGGAGGGGACCTCAGCAACTGTGGACATGTTCGCAGTGAAGCGATGATGACCCGTCGGTCGCTGGACACTGCTGGGCTTGTTGTGGAGGGGATCTCAGCAACTGTGGACATGTTCGCAGTGAAGCGATGATGACCCGCAAATAGCTCAATAACTCAATAGCTCAATAGCTCAATAACTCAATAACTCAATACAACACATTTTCTGTTTCCTGGGCCACCTGCATCAGTAACTGCAAGGAAGGGGCGGGGGTGGGGGGAGGGAATTGAAAAAAAATAGGGAAAATATGGTATGGTTAAAGCTTTACGTAATTGATAGACGACACAAATTTAAACGACGTTTCGGCTCAATAGGCCTTCAGCAGGAACAAACAAACAACACACACTCACACACAGATATGTAAGTGAATAAAATTAATCCTACATAGCGAACTAGTAGTGAAACCACCAAAAGTAAATAATCGAAACTGGTAAATAACTGAAACGGAAAATGTCTTCCCGTGTCGTGGACCGCGGCCGGAAGGAGAAAGAGAGAGTCGCGGGTGTGCGCTGTAACACACCCTGCTAGCCGGAGGTCAACAATGCATAAAAGGTTCTAAAAATGTGTGAGTGGGGGAGGGGGGAGAGACACTGTCTAGGTTGCCTCGACTACAACTCCAACGACAATGTCTATAAGCGTCTACGTGCCCATACATAGATGTATATACACACACCCACACATGTGCATATATATATATACATATTGATCTTTCGAGCCCATATTGCATAGATCCAGATACTCTTTTTCTTGTCTATATTTTTATTCTAGCAGTTTTCAATCCTTGTAAAGATCTTTTATCAAATCTCGCCGTTTGTCTCTGTTCTGTGCAAGTAACTCTACCTCTTTGAGGGAGCCGGTTCCTGCTGCTCTTACCTCTCTAATCAATGTTCTTCTCAGTGTCTCTCTGGGTCGGCCTCTTTTCCTCTTACATGTTGTTTTCCACAGGAGGACTGGCTTTGTTATTCGGTTTTATTTCTCCTCATTACATGTCCATCGTCTTTTCTTGATCACTGAATATATTAGTGGTTATACATATATATACAAGTAACTGCGGTTAGTAGCTGCAGCTGTGCCTGTCTCTGTGGTCATTCATTTGTCAAATAAATACCATCAAATGTCTGTCGGTGGGTCACAGCAATCAGTCGCATCAAAACTGTAGGTGGCTATGGTGAGACCTTTCGCAGGTTAATGACTTTATTTAAACTTAGAGAAGCCGCCATTTTCCATGAACGAGACTCAACTGTTGTGTCCTGCAATGGTACATGGTCAAATAAAACACGAGAGCACAGCCAGTAAACTTAATGAAATCGTTGGGGCTACGAAGAACACTTTATATGAGGCAGGGACTTGTCGCAAACACACAATGTTTCCTCGACGCTGTTTGGCGCAAACTATAAATAAGAGAAAAGATATATAATAAGGTAAGCAATGAAGGCATTTAAATATTATTTCATCATTTATGATATTCAAATTTTCATTTTAGATATATTTTTTTTTTATCGCGTGACCCACACTATGTCTGACTCCCACATCACGTTCTCATGTTACTATTGTCATGCTTTCGTTCAGTTCCTCTTTCTTTTTAATTATCTTGTTGAAGTTATCTCATCTCGTTGTTGCTCATAAAGCGAGAGAAATGCTTTCCCAGCTAAAAAAAAAAGACATTAAGAGTAAAAATAATGATGAACAGTGAGGTCAGTGTACTTATCGGTGTCCGGTAGCTATTTCTGACACGCAAGGAAGCTCTTGCCTTGTGGGTTAACATTGACGTCATCGCCGACGAACGGTGTCCAGCAGCTGTTTCTATCACGCAATCTTAGCCCATAGATCTGTCATGGCGTGAAATATCCAGTTTCTGTTGTCTGTAGGCCTGGTGAATTGAGATCATATTCCCAGTGCAGTCATCACAAGGTGTTAGGGTCAGCTTTTATTTCACCCCGATAGAAATTAAAAACACACAAAAAAACGGAACGTGGTGACCCAACCTTAAATCAAACCCGGGTGCCTCTTATTATAACAACAATGGCATCTATCCATCAGACCACTTCTACTCTGCTATTGCCAGGCCGCATTTACCTATCAACTAAATAAGCTATAACCTACGGCCATACAATCCCAGGGGCCTCAAACAATTGTCAGGATTTGTTTTGGGTCTTCACGTTGTTCATACCAGGATAACTTCATCTACACGTTGTTCATACCAGGATAACTTCATCTACACGTTGTTCATACCAGGATAACTTCATCTACACGTTGTTCATACCAGGATAACGTCAGGCTTTAAGACTTTTTAAAATTTACATAATTAATTCGTTAAAATTAATCGTGGCCTTTCTTACATCATTATTGTGTTATTCATACCCAAACCGTCCTTACATCATTAATTCGTTAATCCTGACCTTTCTTATATCATTATGTGTTATTCATGCCCAAAACCGTCCTTACATCATTAATTCGTTAATCCTGACCTTTTTTATATCATTATTGTGTTATTCATGCCCAAAAACCATCCTTACATCATTAATTCGTTAATCCTGACCTTTCTTACATCATTATTGTGTTATTCATACCCAAACCGTGCTTACATCATTAATTCGTTAATCCTGACCTTTCTTATATCATTATTGTGTTATTCATGCCCAAACCGTCCTACATCATTAATTCGTTAATCCTGACCTTTCTTGTATCATTATTGTGTTATTAATGCCCAAAACCGTCCTTACATCATTAAATCGTTAATCCTGACCTTTCTTATATCATTATTGTGTTATTCATGCCAAAAACCGTCCTTACATCATTAATTCGTTAATCCTGACCTTTCTTATATCATTATTGTGTTATTCATGCCCAAAACCGTCCTTACATCATTAATTCGTTAATCCTGACCTTTCTTATATTCATTATTGTGTTATTCATATCCAAACCGTCCTTACATCATTAATTCGTTAATCGTGGCCTTTCTTATATCATTATTGTGTTATTCATGCCCAAAACCGTCCTTACATCATTAATTCGTTAATCCTGACCTTTCTTATATCATTATTGTGTTATTCATGCCCAAAACCGTCCTTACATCATTAATTCGTTAATCCTGACCTTTCTTATATCATTATTGTGTTATTCATGCCCAAAACCGTCCTTACATCATTAATTCGTTAATCCTGACCTTTCTTATATCATTATTGTGTTATTCATATCCAAACCGTCCTTACATCATTAATTCGTTAATCGTGGCCTTTCTTATATCATTATTGTGTTATTCATGCCCAAAACCGTCATTACATCATTAATTCGTTAATCCTGACCTTTCTTATATCATTATTGTGTTATTCATGCCCAAAACCGTCCTTAAATCATTAATTCGTTAATCCTGACCTTTCTTATATCATTATTGTGTTATTCATGCCCAAAACCGTCCTTACATCATTAATTCGTTAATCTGACCTTTCTTATATCATTATTGTGTATTCATGCCCAAAACCGTCCTTACATCATTAATTCGTTAATCCTGACCTTTCTTATATCATTATTGTGTTATTCATGCCCAAAACCGTCATTACATCATTAATTCGTTAATCCTGACCTTTCTTATATCATTATTGTGTTATTCATGCCCAAAACCGTCCTTACATCATTAATTCGTTAATCCTGACCTTTCTTATATCATTATTGTGTTATTCATGCCCAAAACCGTCCTTACATCATTAATTCGTTAATCGTGGCCTTTCTTATATCATTATTGTGTTATCATACCCAAACTGTCCTTACATCATTAATTCGTTAATCGTGGCCTTTCTTACATCATTATTGTGTTATTCATACCCAAACCGTCCTTACATCATTAATTCGTTAATCCTGACCTTTCTTATATCATTATTGTGTTATTCATACCCAAACTGTCCTTACATCATTAATTCGTTAATCCTGGCCTTTCTTATATCATTATTGTGTTATTCATACCCAAACCTTCCTTACATCATTAATCAATCATTTAGAACCAGCCGTTTTTACACCATTATGCCGACCAAGTCAACTTTACATGATTCATCCGTAGTTATTTTCTGCTTTGACACGATTGGTCGATTTCACATTGTTAGTCCGTTACTTCTACACGTTTTACATCATTTTTTGTTATTCCTATACGATTTTACATCATTATTCGTTATTCCTATATTATTTAAAATCATTATTCGCTATTCTTATATGATTTTAAATCATTATTCGCTATTTCTATATGATTTTAAATCATTATTCGCTATTTCTATATGATTTTAAATCATTATTCGCTATTTCTATATGATTTTAAATCATTATTCGCTATTTCTATATGATTTAAATCATTATTCGCTATTTCTATATGATTTTAAATCATTATTCGCTATTTCTATATGATTTTGCTTCATTGGCTCCGTATTTCCATACAATTGTACATCATTAGTTCCCTATTCCTCTCCATTTCTAAAATATTAGTCCGTTCTCTCACCTATTTCGATATGCGTATTACGTCATGATAATGAGAGCTGTTCAATAACCGCCGTTGGATTAGTTCAGCTCCGACTACTTTCATATTCTTAATGTAGATAGTTGTGCCAAGTCAACCGAAGGTTCACTTTAAAGATTCTGTACTGGTGTTCGTGCATCAGTTTGCTTACGTTAGGTAAGTTTTTATAAACCAGAAGCCACGTGGCCCCCCAGGGGGGGGGGGGGGGGGCCCACAGTAGTATCGGGAAGGGGCACAGGTAAAATTAGTCTATTCGGGGGCTAAAGCATGAGCCAGGGTGTGGGGGTCCAACGACATAAGATTAGGTGGTTGTGCACAGGGAGTCGTGTATTTGCAGAATACAAAGCTTCCTTACCACTTTTTCCACTCAATGAATTGTTTCATTAGCGGCGCCTATTAAAGTAGCACACATCAGACGTATTTCAGGACTTCAAAAGTGACCATTCTCGGTGGACGGATACTTTTAGATGTAGTCGACCTCTTCTCTTAGTCGTTTAGAAAGAAAATAAACATACAATGGTATTGAGCAGATTAAAGAAAGGCAAGACAAGCTACAACGTTTCGGCAAAAGCCGCCATCAGGCGTTTTACACACACACACATACTATATACACACACACACACACTGTACACTATACACACACTATACACACACACACTGTACACTATACACACACTATACACTACACACACTATACACTACACACACACATACACTATACACACACACACATTCAACTCAGATTACAATTCAGATTAAGAATGTTCAGCTCTAAAAATGTCGGAAAAGATAGTGGCCAGGATTTTCGTTTAGAGTGGTCAAAAGATCAATGGACAATAGGGCAGGTAGGATTTAATTAGACCAAAAGAACCAAAACAATTTAAAATTTGAAAAAAAATGAAAGGAGGTGTCTCATAGGGTACAAAGAAAATGGAAGACAACTAAAAGAAGGAGAGGATATTGGTGGCAAAGGGGGGGGGGGGGAGAGCAAGAGAGGTGATACAGAAACATAGGGGATGAATATGGATATGACACAGGAAAGACATGGAGAGGAGACCAGAGATTAAAGAAAAGAGTGAATGTAGTTTTAATCCTCTCGGTTGGAGAGTACCAAAGCGGACTATGAGTCGGTTCTCCAACGCGAAACGGCTCTGTGTATCAGAGGAACAAGAGATGATGCCAGTAACACGGAAGTCATTAGAGGAACAAGAGATGATGTCAGTAACATGGAAGTCATCAGAGGAACAAGAGATGATGTCAGTAACCTGGAAGTCATCAGATGAACAAGAGATGACGTCAGTAACATGGAAGTCATCAGAGGAACAAGAGATGATGTTAGTAACACGGAAGTCATCAGAGGACAAGAGATGATGTCAGTAACATGGAAGTCATCAGAGGAACAAGAGATGATGTCAGTAACATGGAAGTCATCAGAGGAACAAGAGATGATGTCAGTAACACGGAAGTCATCAGAGGAACAAGAGATGTCAGTAACATGGAAGTCATCAGAGGAACAAGAGATGATGTTAGTAACACGGAAGTCATCAGAGGAACAAGAGATGATGTCAGTAACATGGAAGTCATCAGAGGAACAAGAGATGATGTCAGTAACATGGAAGTCATCAGAGGAACAAGAGATGGTGTCAGTAACATGGAAGTCATCAGAGGAACAAGAGATGATGCCAGTAACATGGAAGTCATCAGAGGAACAAGAGATGATGTCAGTAACATGGAAGTCATAAGAGGAACAAGAGATGATGTCAGTAACATGGAAGTCATCAGAAGTACAAGAGATGATGTCAGTAACATGGAAGTCATCAGAGGAACAAGAGATGATGTCAGTAACATGGAAGTCATCAGAAGTACAAGAGATGATGTCAGTAACATGGAAGTCATCAGAGGAACAAGAGATGATGTTAGTAACATGGAAGTCATCAGAGGAACAAGAGATGATGTTAGTAACATGGAAGTCATCAGAGGAACAAGAGATGTCAGTAACACGGAAGTCATCAGAAGTACAAGAGATGATGTCAGTAACACGGAAGTCATTAGAGGAACAAGAGATGATGTCAGTAACATGGAAGTCATCAGAGGAACAAGAGATTATGTCAGTAACATGGAGCCATCAGAGGAACAAGAGATTATGTCAGTAACATGGAAGTCATCAGAGGAACAAGAGATGATGTCAGTAACATGGAAGTCATCAGAGGAACAAGAGATGATGTCTGTAACACGGAAGTCATCAGAGGAACAAGAGATGATGTCAGTAACATGGAAGTCATCAGAGGAACAAGAGATGATGTCTGTAACACGGAAGTCATCAGAGGAACAAGAGATGATGTCAGTAACATGGAAGTCATCAGAGGAACAAGAGATGATGTCAGTAACACGGAAGTCATCAGAGGAACAAGAGATGATGTCAGTAACATGGAAGTCATCAGAGGAACAAGAGATGATGTCAGTAACATAGAAGTCATCAGAGGAACAAGAGATGATGTCAGTAACACTGAAATAATCAGAGATATTATGTCCTGACAATCTAAAATGGGTGGAGGCAGGAGTGCCAAAGTCATGTTTGATGCTATATAAGTGTTCACAGATTATGTCTATCAAGCGTCGACTGTTTGACGATAACACGATTTTACCGTAAAAACTACGTAACGTAGCCACGCCCAATTAACGAGTCAACATTAAGAAGAAGAAGAGGTCACATCCAACAATTGTGTCAAATAAATGACACATCCAGCAATTGTGTCAAATAAATGACACATCCAACAAATTATTGGTTATTGGTTATGGAAGGCCTCGGTATCACAGCAAACGAATTAAAATCCATAATTGCTCAACCGCCCGTGCCAGTGGAATCATCCGAATTACTAACTCATCTCCCAAACAAAGAAAGGTAACTGTAGTCCCCATCGTAGCAGTCTCAGCACACGCCAAAAGACATAAGGCGAAACCACGCAGAAAGTGAACACAGCCAACTGTTCCCTGTCATACGATATCATCATTCATCGTAAACAAGCGGGATATCGAAGCAGGATCAAAACGGATGAGACACACAGCTCCAACAAATGTGTCAAATAAATGACACATCCAACAAATGTGTCAAATAAATGACACATCCAACAAATGTGTCAAATAAATGACCCATCCAACAAATATGCCAAGCCATGGGCATATCCAAAAAATGTATGTATGTGTGTGTAGTGTATAGTGTGTGTGTGTAGTGTATAGTGTACTACTCTCATTGGCTTCCTCACTGTGTGTCCTATTATAAACACCTTTAAAAAAAAAAAAAGTAAGTACCCCCGTCACGCCAAGTGGCGTATGGGGAATATGGTGTTAGTGACCATAATTTTACAGACCTTCGGCACATGATTTTTGGGGTAATGTGGTCGGTATTACGCCCGTGCCGGTTTACTTTCCCAGAAAAAAATCCGGTACCCATTTAAGGCTGGGTGAAACCGCAGCCGTCGGTTGGGATCGAACCCTACCTCTTGTCCTTTGTAGTCCAGTTCACTAATCACTGAGCTATCACGGCTCCCATATAAACACCTTGCTCAAATATACATCCTTTATGTCTCGGCGGTACAAGTTGTGTACCACGCTTCACACTTGAAAGACGAATTAATTCTATAACGACTAGGAAGTTCTCTGTTTAAATGCAATTTGACATTAATTGTTCATTTAAAAAAAAAAAAGATAATTATAAATTTAAAAAAAATTGTTTTGCCCGTTTAAAAAGAAACGACTTTTTTTTCTTGATCATAAAATTTTCAGCCCCTGGAAAAAAAAATGCAACCCAGAGAATTGGAGACTACCCCACTGTCTAACGTCCTTGTGTTCCGTTACCTCTATACTACCGGAGTACACACACATATATACAAATATCATGTTCGGCAACTTCTTCTGTAGCTCCAACTTGACACCCGAAGAGAACCGACTGTAGCATAAACAAGTTGGTCCCAACAAGTCACGATCAACTTCCACATGACTGATTTATGACCACGTGACTGATTTATGACCACGTTTCTGGGAAGATTGTCTATAGTTCAACGACTTTGGGAAAATATTCATAGCATCCTCTTTTTTCATTTCCCACTTGACACAGCGACAGTACACATAGTGTTCCATTGCCAGCCCACCTAACTCGACTTATGTTTCCTTTCCCATGCCACGGCTACGTTCTATGTAGTTCTGTGTTTATCGGCAATAATTCAGAGCTATTGTAACAGAACTGATCAAATGTTTCGAAAATAAGTCGGTAAAGCCAGCCGTCCATATGCTAATTGTATCACTCCTGTACCGCCGAGAGTGGAGATCGATGCCGCCATTTCCAGCACACCATCAGGCCAGTGACAGGCGACATCGCAGGCACAATCGACCGACCACACGGCCAAGAGAGGAACCGGCCATGCTGGAAGCGGGAATGCCGAGTTCCTCTGCGAAATAGACCGGCAGAGTGTTTGTTGGGTGCTCGTTGCTCGACCCGACAGGACCAGAGACCCGTCCTTGTCGCTGCTGCACGCTCAAGTGTGCCAGGCTGGTGCTGTAGTCCAACCCTGTTGAATCCTGGCTCACCTTCCAACCTGGCAACCACCCCATCACTGTGATATTCGTGTCGAACACACCACCACCAAGCAGAAAATGGAAATATTTTTGACGGTAAAGTAAAACATGAAATGTATTTCTCTTCTGGTTTATTTTTCCAAATATATTTTTATTGTTAAAATATTAATGCTGTTCATTATTGTAGCTTCCCTGAAGGCTTAATTTGCTTTAATGTGAGATGTACTTCGGAACTTCTGATGGGAGGCTAGAATCGTAGACAGTAAAAAGCGTGCAAGAAGATGCCAAAATAAGATACAAACACAAATTAACATGATTGTGTGTGTGAACGAAACATTTGACTGGTGTGTTGTTTAGTTTAACCATGCCAACATTTCTCTCATAAACAAAACGGTTTATCTATGAACTTGAATCATATGTTGCTGTATAGGTTGGAGCCCGACCAACCGTACAGATCTCTAGACATATATTAAATCAAAGTGAATCCGCTAAAAACGTGACCCTCATTTATTCGATATTAGCGGACACCTAAGACATTTATTTATGGTAATGCCTTCACAGCGTTCAGTTGGCACCGGAGATGATAACTATTAAATTAAATATACTAGACTTTTGGAATTGTAGTGAGTGAGCGAGCGTGTGTTTTTGTGGGTGTATGTGTGTGTTTGTGGCTTTAGCCTAGAATACGCTGTGTGTGTGTGTGTGTTGATGATAGTTGTGGATTTCTGGAAGTCTTCGACTAAGTCGTACCGGTCATAGGTTGTGTTTGTTGGTGGAATGGTAGCAGCCGAGCAGAGAGTTCAACTTGAGACATCGAACTGTGGGATCGTGATGGCGCTGCCATCTGGATGGGTTTGATCTATTTCCATGCGATATTTAGTTATGGAGGGGGTGGGAGGGAATTTCTAGTCAGATGTTGATTCTATGTTTGGGAGATGTTGATTCTATGTTGCCTCCATGTTTGGGAGATGTTGCCTATATGTTTGGAAGATGTTGCCTCCATGTTTGGGAGATGTTGCTTCTATGTTTGAGAGATGTTGCTTCTATGTTTGAGAGATGTTGCTTCTATGTTTGAGAGATGTTGCCTCCATGTTTGGCAGATGTTGCCTCCATGTTTAGGAGATGTTGCTTCTATGTTTCGGAGATGCTGCCTCCATGTTTGGGAGATGTTGCTTCTATGTTCGGGAGATGTTGCCACCATGTTTGGGAGATGTTGCTTCTATGTTTGAGAGATGTTGCTTCTATGTTCGGGAGATGCTGCCTCCATGTTTGGGAGATGTTGCTTCTATGTTCGGGAGATGTTGCCTCCATGTTTGGGAGATGTTGCTTCTATGTTCGGGAGATGTTGCCACCCTGTTTGGGAGATGTTGCTTCTATGTTTGAGAGATGTTGCTTCTATGAGAACGAGATGTTGCTTCTATGTTTGAGAGACATTGCCTCCATGTTTGGGAGATGTTGCTTCTATGTTTGAGAGATGTTGCCTCCATGTTTGGGAGATGTTGCTTCTATGTTTGAGAGATGTTGCTTCTATGTTTGAGAGACATTGCCTCCATGTTTGGGAGATGTTGCTTCTATGTTTGAGAGATGTTGCCTCTATGTTTAGGAGATGTTGCTTCTATGTTTGAGAGATGTTGCCTCCATGTTTGGGAGATGTTGCTTCTATGTTCGGGAGATGTTGCCACCATGTTTGGGAGATGTTGCTTCTATGTTTGGGAGATGTTGCTTCTATGAGAACGAGATGTTGCTTCTATGTTTGAGAGACATTGCCTCCATGTTTGGGAGATGTTGCTTCTATTTTTGAGAGATGTTGCTTCTATGTTTAGGAGATGTTGCTTCTATGTTTGTGATACTTTGCTTATACGTTTGGGAGATTTTGCTTCTATCTTACGTTAGACAAGAATAATAAATCTCCACCTATTTTGAAGTACTACCTTAACATCACTATTAATTCTCCACTAATTTTCTAAAAATGAATGTTATGTTCCGCAAAATGTGAGCGAAGTTTACAGATGCACACTGTGAGTGACGCCATATTTTGCAAGATAGTTGAGTGGACCCAAATAAGCTCTTTTTCTGGGTAATAGTTGCAGGGAACTGCATATGGCACATCTTAGTTCTCTCAAAGTAGTTGTTACAGGGAACTGCAAATGGAACACCTTAGTTCTCTCAAAGTAGTTGTTGCAGGGAACTGCATATGGCACATCTTAGTTCTCTCAGAGTAGTTGTTGTAGGGAACTGCATATGGCACATCTTAGTTCTCTCAGAGTAGTTGTTGCAGGGAACTGCATATGGCACATCTTAGTTCTCTCAGAGTAGTTGTTGTAGGGAACTGCATATGGCACATCTTAGTTCTCTCAGAGCAGTTGTTGCAGGGAACTGTGTATGGGACGTCTCAGCTCTCTCAGAGTAGTTGTTTCATGGAGCTGAATATCACACCACAGTTCTCTCAGGGTAATAGTTGCAAGGAACGTTACATCTCAACTTTCTCAGAGTAATAGTTGTAGTATGTCAAATGTTATCTCTCACATCTCTTCACCAGTTATTGTAACTGGTATGTTCATCCCTGGTTACCCTGACTTGGGTGTTTATCACTGGCTACTGTGACCGGTAAAGGACAAGGGGTAGGGTTCGATCTCAACCGACGGCTTCCGGGTTCATCCAGCCTTTAATGGGTACCGGATTTTTTTCTGGGAAATTGAAGCGGCACGGGCGTAATACCAACCACATTACCCCAAAAATCATGTGCCGAAGGTCTGTAAAATTTATGGTCACTAACCCCATCAAGGCCAGCTCCTTGTCGTGGGGATGGGGCTTAACAGTCACCAGGGACTGAAAACCAAGACTGGCCAGGCCTTCCTACACCCGTGCAAGACCACAGTCTGCTCTAGCAATTTTAAGTGCTGAAGTCGGAGGCAACCAGCAAAAGGCGCACTACAAAAATCAGGATGCCACGCACTCACGCCAATGGGAAGCATGCCTATAACTGCAAATCGATATGGCACTCGCCCTGTGATGGACACTCAGGCAGGTGCAGCGCCGGGCCCTCAGCCTCGAAAGGGCCCAACCTATATTACTGGATGTCCTTCTCAATCGCTCTGTGGAGTCAGGGGGCGAGAGAATAGAGTTACTGGCCAACCCAAAATAAGACCACTCAAAATAATGCACTGGAATGCTGAAGGCATCAACAGCAAAAGAGATGGGTACAGTAAAAAGATAGAATTAGAAAATATCCTGCATGAAGAACAAGTAAGCATATGCTGTTTGCAGGAAACCCATCTAAACAACGACATAGCCTTGAAGATTAGGGGATACCAGTGCTACCGATCTGACAGGAAAAACAGACAAAAGGGCGGAATACTGACTCTTGTAAGGAACAACATTAATGCATGTCAGATTGAAGTGTATATGGATGGGGCGGAATATCAAATACTGCACCTCAGGACAGGAAATACAGACTTCCATCTACTAAACTACTACTGTCCGAGTGACCGCCCACTAGCACTAGACACAATTACATTAAAAGAAAGAATAATTGTATGTGGAGACTTTAACAGCCATTCACAGAGCTGGGGCTATGAAGATATGGACAAGAGAGGTGAAGAACTTGAAAATTGGCAGGATGACAATGGGCTTATACTATTAAACCAGGCAACAGATCCACCAACATTCTATTCCAGATCATGGCATACCACATCTACACCAGACCTTGCTTTCCATTCACCAGACCTGGATTGGAATATCACACGTATTGTTGGGAAACAACTTGGAGGCAGCGACCACCGACCTGTCTTTTTAGTGGTGCAAAATGAGGCCGTCAGGGAGAGCAGCACTCTCTCCAGATGGAATTACAAAAAGGCAGACTGGAAAATGTATCAACATTACACCAGTGTACTGACTAAAGATCTAAATACAGACAGAGACATCAACAAGATAGTTGATGAATTCAGTAGACTAATAATACAAGCTGCCAGTGAAACAATACCCAGAGGGGCACGGAAACACTACAAACCATACTGGAATAGTGAACTAGAGCAACTGCACAATGACATGGAAACATCTCGAAAACAAGCAGAAAATAACCCCTGCCAGGAACACCACAATAACTATCAGCATGCTAAAGCCAAATTTCAATGGGCTAAACTGCAAGCCAGACGGAGAAGTTGGAAAGAGAAAACAGAGTACTTGAATCTAGAACGAGACACAAGAAAAGTGTGGAAGCTTGTAAAACAGCTGAATGATGAGGGTACAGAAAGGAACACAAAAATTACACTGAAGAAGGATGGAAACATTCTAACAGGTAAACATGCAGCAAATCACTTTGCAGACTCCTTTGCAAATGACAACAATATTGAAATTAGCCTAGAGAAACGTCAAGAGACCCGTCTAAAACAACAAAATGCAAGACAAGAAGAGACTGCACATGAAGTCATGGAAATACCCATTACACAAAGAGAGCTAGAGCTGGCAATATCCAAATTAAAAATGAAAAAGTCACCAGGTAGTGATGGAGTGTCTAATGAAATGATTAAGAACTTGGGAACTGCAGCTAAAGCAAAACTACTGCAGATCTACAACATTTGCTGGATCACAGGTAAAGTGCCACAGGCATGGAGAGAAGCAATTATGATACCATTACTAAAGCCAGGAAAAGATGGTTCAATGACATCCAGCTATAGACCAATCAGCCTTACAAGCTGTTTGTGCAAAACAATGGAACGTATAATCAATCTCAGACTGCAGTGGTACCTGGAAAGTGAAAATCTCCTTGTCCCACAACAAGCAGGCTTTAGACAGTGTTACTCTACCGAAGATCAGGCAACCTATCTTTCCCAGGAAATTGAGGATGCGTTTCAAGAAAAGAAACTGGTACTAGCAGCATGGATAGACCTAAAGAAAGCATTTGATAAGGTATGGAAGGAAGGGCTTTTGAAGAAACTGAGAAATTATGGAGTAAATGGCAGGATGTACAAATGGGTCAAAGCATACCTGCATAACAGGAGAGCCAGAGTGCAACTGGATGGTCTTAAGAGTAAGAAGGTCCTACTGCGCCAGGGCGTTCCACAGGGAGGGGTACTATCTCCAACACTTTTTCTGATCTACATCAATGACCTAGTTACTGAATTACCACATGGTATCAAAGTGGCAATGTATGCAGATGACTTGGTAATGTGGTGCACAGAGGAGTATGCAACAGTGGCCTCCAAATTGTTACAAAGAGCTATGAATGCACTGAATTCATGGACAAATAGATGGTGTATCAGCATCAATACAGACAAATGCAGTACTACACTTTTCACTCTTTCCCCAAAACAAAAAGCAGGAGCCATCTATATAAACAATGAGCCTGTGAAAGAAGACATACAGGCTACGTATCTCGGAGTTACATTTGATAACAAACTATCTTGGAAACAGCAGATAAATAAGGCAACCCAAAAAGCAAGGAGAAAATTGGCTATTCTAAGAAAGCTGTGTGGAACTACGTGGGGTGCGAGTGGGAAAATACTCAGTAAAGTTTACCAACAGAGTATACGCCCACATTTAGAATATGGATCATCTGCATGGTGTTCAGCATCAAACACCACACTTCAAGAACTGGATAAAGTACAAAACCAGGCACTTAGGGTCATCACAGGAGCAATGAAATCAACACCAATATTAGAGATGGAGAAATTGTGGAGGATACCAGCACTGAGAGAACGGAGGGACACAAAGGTGCTGATACAGGCAGAAAAATTTGCTTGCATGCCGAGACATCCAATGAAGGACCGATTCCAAAATCTTGCATTGGGACGACTTAAGAGAAGCAGTTTTATCCACCAAGCCAAGCGTATTAGTAGACAAACACCAGACATGCCAAGAGCTGTTAACCCCTACTGCCCATACCAGAACAGACTCCCTGGACAGAGGAATCAGGATTATCAGTTCAAATACGGACAGAAGTGAAAGGAATAGTTGATAAAGAGGAACAGAATAGTCTACAGCGAAAAACAATAACTCTCAGTTTCCTGGATGAAGAATACCCACAAGACCTATGGATTCGTGTGTATACAGATGGATCAGCACAGAATGCAGTAAAAAATGGGGGAGCAGGTGCATATATAGAATACCCAAATAACACTAGGGATATGAATAAAATAGCAACAGGGAAATATTGTCACAATTATGATGCAGAAATACAAGCAATAAAGTTAGCAATAGAAAAACTGCTGAACATTAATCTTAGCCCG
Source organism: Megaustenia siamemsis (assembly GCA_032433765.1). Taxonomy (NCBI): domain Eukaryota; kingdom Metazoa; phylum Mollusca; class Gastropoda; order Stylommatophora; family Ariophantidae; genus Megaustenia; species Megaustenia siamemsis. Next base: position 97,245,669 of record JAVIAB010000125.1, on the reverse strand, counting down.
CAGCCTGTAGTGTTTTTGACAGATGCAAGATCAGTACTCCAGGCACTACAATCCAGAAAATTACCACATTTGCAGACCTTATTGACTGAACTCTGCAAGCACCACAGGGTTGCCCTGCAGTGGATCCCATCTCACTGTGGAATACCAGGAAATGAGAAAGCAGATCAGTTGGCAAAGGAAGGTTCAACAGGCACACAACTAGATACACCTGTTACATACCATCATAAGAAACAGATAATCAAATCAATCAGAGGACCACAAGCCCCAAATCAGGATGCCTTTTATAATATGAATAGATATGAACAAGTTATCATTATACGTCTCAGAACAGGACACAATCGACTCCATAGTCACATGTATACAAAATTCAAGATCGGCACCTCAACTACTTGTACATGTGGACAGGCGCCCCAGACTGCTGAACACATACTTCAAGACTGCACTGAATATAGTAGACTGAGGAAAATCCATTGGCCCATAGATACAACACTACAGACAAAACTATATGGGCCACTGCAAGAATTACAAAAGACAGTAACATTTATACAGGAAACGACATTGCAGATATAGACAATGCTTCAGGCGAACGAAAGATAGATAGATAGATGGTCACTAACACCATATTCCATATACGCCACTTGGCGTGACAGGGGTACTTTACTTTTTTACTGTGACTGGTAAATTCATGATGGTCTACTATGGTATGCTTATCACTGGTTACTGTGACTAATATGTTCATCACTGGTTACCGTAACTGGTGTGTTTATCACTGGTTACCGTGACTGGTGTGTTTATCACTGGTTACCGTGACTGGTGTGTTTATCATTAGCTGCTGTTGCTGGTATGTCAATCACTGGTTACTGTGACTGCTATGTTCATTTTTGGTTACTGCCACTGGTATGTTCAACACTAGTTACTGTGACTGGTATGTTCAACGCTGGTTACTGTGAGTTGTATTTTCATCATTGGTTACCTTGACTGGTAGGTTAATCACTGGTAACTGTGACTGGTATTATCTTCTCTGGTTACTGTGACTGGTATGTTGACTTCTGGTTACCATGACGAGTATGCTCATCACTGTAGCAGGTATGCTGATTACAGGTTACCGTGACGGGTATGTTGAATACTGGTTACCGTGACGGCTATGTTGAATACTGGTTACCGTGAGAGGTATACCGACCGCAGATCACTGATGTGCCATGAGACGTTCACCAAAAGCCATATCGTCAACATCCCTCCTCTTCTTCCTTCGCCTCATCACTAAATTCTCACCTCATCTTTTCTAATTGTCCTCGTTTCACACCCCCTTCCCACCTCACCTTTCAGCCCCCAGCTGTAGCTGCAGCCTCCCAGGTCTTACATCCTAAGTACCAAAGACTCACCCCCCCCCCCTTTCTACCCAACAATCGCTATGACTGTCCATTGTATTTAATTGACCTAACTGCAAGCAATATTGTTTGAACTGAAATATGTTAGCAACTCATAAGTGACTGATTGCCACAACAGTGAGTCAACATTCCCATCTTCCCATGATCTCTCTTTTAGACTCTGGAGCCGAAGATGGATGACGACTTGATACCCGTAAATGCTGTTCAAAAGTCGGATATGTCGGAGCAAAGAGCCCAGATATAATATCTTAGTGTAAATCACCACAAAACCATACACTTTACACACGTTGTTAAGGACCCCCGCACGCAGAAATAGACAATGATATATTTGACGTATCAATTCTTTTATTCATCCTGTTGACTTGTCATATTTCTTCGATATCTAATATCTTAGCAACCACTACCACACACAGGAATCCATCTTTCCAGTCGTCTTAGGAGAATATTTTCAGACCACATTTTAATAGCCGTACTGATAGACACGAAGAATTCTGACGCTACTGGCTTGGCCCGCGTCTTCTATTTGTGACCTTTATGTCTGTACGTCTCAGTGTACGGATTTGTCTGCGACCTGACCTGGCAAATCATATTTTCTTGCGTTCTCTGATCGCGTGAGATCTTTGGTAAGTTCACATATGAGAGCTCTCACGGAGTAATAGTTGCAGAAGATTGTCGTTCACATGTGAGAGCTCTCACGGAGTAATAGTTGTAGTGGACTGTCGTTCACATATGAGAGCTCTCACGGAGTAATAGTTGTAGAAGATTGTCGTTCACATGTGAGAGCTCTCACGGAGTAATAGTTGTAGAAGATTGTCGTTCACATGTGAGAGCTCTCACGGAGTAATAGTTGTAGAAGATTGTCGTTCACATGTGAGAGCTCTCACGGAGTAATAGTTGTAGAAGATTGTCGTTCACATGTGAGAGCTCTCATAGAGTAATAGTTGTAGAAGATTGTCATTCACATGTGAGAGCTCTCACAGGGTATTAGTTGTAGAGGACTCGTTCACATACCAGAGCTGTCACATTGCAATTTGTACAACTTATAATAAATCAAAGAGATCTGTTAAAACCAATAACATGAACAAATCAAATACAGAGCACCAGAAAAACCACGAAAATTATGCCTAGCACCAGCTCAACAGAAAAGATCAAGTAACAATTTGTAAACTTCGAACAAGCCACAGCAGAAGTATCACATTTTCAACAACATAAAGATTGAAACCTCTGATGAATGTGGCACAGTCATAATGACTGCCGAACATCTGCAACAATCATGCCCAATATATGAAGAGATAAGACTCATGTAGCCGTCACATGAAGCATATCAGGACGAGTCACATGAAGCATATAAGGACGAGTCACATGAAGCATATCAGGACGAGTTACTTGAAGCTATCACTAGCCTTGAGCTGACGAATGGTTTCATCGAACTTAAAAAAGTTAATATTCACGTTTAGAGTTGTAGCAGAGGAAGTAGAAGACACGGTAATAATTGTAGAGGTCTGAAGTGTAAATTTGGTAGAAGACACGGTAATAATTGTAGAGGTCTGAAGTATAACTTTGGTAGAAGACACGGTAATAATTGTAGAGGTCTGAAGTATAACTTTGGTAGAAGACACGGTAATAATTGTAGAGGTCAATCTTGTAACTTTGGATCTGTCACGTCATGTAATTCTGGATCCGTAAGGTCATGTAACGCTAGATCCGTCAGATCATGTAACGCTAGATTTTCAAGGTCATGTAACGCTAGATCCGTCAGATCATGTAATGTTGGATCCGTAAGGTCATGTATGTTGGATCTGTCACGTCATGTAACGTTGGATTTGTCACGTCATGTAATGTTTGATCTTTTAAGTCATGTAACGTTGGATCTTTTAGGTCATGTAACGTTGGATCTTTTAGGTCATGTAACGTTGGATCTTTTAGGTCATGTAACGTTGGATCTTTTAGGTCATGTAACGTTGAATCTTTTAGATCATGTAATGTTTGATCTTTTAGGTCATGTAACGTTGGATCTTTTAGGTCATGTAATGTTTGATCTTTTAAGTCATGTAACGTTGGATCTTTTAGGTCATGTAACGTTGGATCTTTTAGGTCATGTAACGTTGGATCTTTTAGGTCATGTAATGTTTGATCTTTTAGGTCATGTAACGTTGGATCTTTTAGGTCATGTAATGTTTGATCTTTTAAGTCATGTAACGTTGGATCTTTTAGGTCATGTAACGTTGGATCTTTTAGGTCATGTAACGTTGGATCTTTTAGGTCATGTAATGTGTGATCTTTTAGGTCATGTAACGTTGGATCTTTTAGGTCATGTAATGTTTGATCTTTTAGGTCATGTAACGTTGGATCTTTTAGGTCATGTAACGTTGGATCTTTTAGGTCATGTAACGTTTGATCTTTTAAGTCATGTAACGTTGGATCTTTTAGGTCATGTAACGTTGGATCTTTTAGGTCATGTAACGTTGGATCTTTTAGATCATGTAACGTTGGATCTTTTAGGTCATGTAACGTTGGATCTTTTAAGTCATGTAACGTTGGATCTTTTATGTCATGTAACGTTGGATCTTTTAGGTCATGTAACGTTTGATCTTTTAGGTCATGTAACGTTTGATCTTTTAGGTCATGTAACGTTGGATCTTTTAGGTCATGTAACGTTGGATCTTTTAGGTCATGTAACGTTGAATCTGTAACATCTTGTACCGTTGGATATGTAACGTTATGTAATATTGGGTCCGTCACGTCATGTAATATTGGATCTGTCACGTCATGTAACGTTGAATCGTCGCGTCATGTAACATTGTATCTGTCACATCAACTAAAGCTAAATATGTCACGCCTTGTAGAGTTGGATCTGTCACGTTATTTAACGTTGAGCATTTCACGGCTTCTAAATACATATATGTCACGTCATGTAATATTGGATGTGTCACGTCAAGTAACATTGGATGTGTCACGTCAAGTAACATTGGATGTGTCACTTCAAGTAACGTCGAGCCTCGCACGTTATGTAACGTTTACTGTGTTAATGATGCCCATCATTTTCAATAACCTTTCATCCATTTATAGAGATTGTGATCAATATTACGGTAGACCGGCCAAACTGTCAGAGTCCAACTGAACAGTGAGACCGTGTCTATCAGAAAACTAAAGTCGTCACACTTGCGAATTGAACCCTCGACCCTCCAGTCATAGATCAGTGATTTAGCCATTTGGGTAGCGCGACTTCTGTCAGAGTTAAGGAAATCCCAAAATAGTCAGAAATGGCGCGAGCTACACTGGCAGACTTTCGCCACAGGCTCCCAGACTGTGCTTTGGGGGGGGGGGGTTAGAGAACTACATGTATCAGCTTTTGTGATTGCTTTCGGTATCTGTGATCGCGCTTTGGACTTTCTTTAGTCTATGATCAAGGTTGGGTCGTGGACTTTCTTTTGTCTATGATCCAGGTTGGGTCTTGGACTTTCTTTTGTCTATGATCCAGGTTGTGTCTTGGACTTTCTTTAGTCTATGATCCAGGTTGTGTCTTGGACTTTCTTTAGTCTATGATCCAGGTTGTGTCTTGGACTTTCTTTAGTCTATGATCCAGGTTGGGTCTTGGACTTTCTTTAGTCTATGATCCAGGTTGGGTCTTGAACTTTCTTTTGTCTATGATCCAGGTTGTGTCTTGGACTTTCTTTAGTCTATGATCCAGGTTGTGTCTTGGACTTTCTTTAGTCTATGATCCAGGTTGTGTCTTGGACTTTCTTTAGTCTATGATTCAGGTTGGGTCTTGGACTTTCTTTAGTCTATGATCCAGGTTGGGTCTTGGACTTTCTTTTGTCTATGATCCAGGTTGTATCTTGGACTTTCTTTAGTCTATGATCCAGGTTGGGTCTTGGACTTTCTTTAGTCTATGATCCAGGTTGGGTCTTGGACTTTCTTTTGTCTATGATCCAGGTTGGGTCTTGGACTTTCTTTTGTCTATGATCCAGGTTGTGTCTTGGACTTTCTTTTGTCTATGATCCAGGTTGTGTCTTGGACTTTCTTTTGTCTATGATCCAGGTTGGGTCTTGGACTTTCTTTAGTCTATGATCCAGGTTGTGTCTTGGACTTTCATTAGTCTATGATCCAGGTTGTGTCTTGGACTTTCTTTAGTCTATGATCCAGGTTGTGTCTTGGACTTTCTTTAGTCTATGATCCAGGTTGTGTCTTGGACTTTCATTAGTCTATGATCCAGGTTGTGTCTTGGACTTTCTTTAGTCTATGATCCAGGTTGTGTCTTGGACTTTCTTTAGTCTATGATCCAGGTTGTGTCTTGGACTTTCTTTAGTCTATGATCTAGGTTGTGTGCTGGACGTTCTCTAGTCTATGATCCAGATTGTGTCCTGGACGTTCTCTAGTCTATGATCCAGATTGTGTCATGGACGTTCTCTAGTCTATGATCCAGATTGTGTCCAGGACGTTCTCTAGTCTATGATACAGATTGTGTCCTAGACGTTCTCTAGTCTATGATACAGATTGTGTCCTGGACATTCTCTAGCCTATGATCCAGATTGTGTCCTGGACGTTCTCTAGTCTATGATCCAGATTGTGTCCTGGACGTTCTCTAGTCTATGATCCAGATTGTGTCCTGGACGTTCTCTAGTCTATGATCCAGATTGTGTCCTGGACGTTCTCTAGTCTATGATCCAGATTGTGTCCTGGACGTTCTCTAGTCTATGATACAGATTGTGTCCTGGACGTTCTCTAGTCTATGATCCAGATTGTGTCCTGGACGTTCTCTAGTATTCTTGAGTATTGCTTTTTGGGGGGCATAACCTTAATGCAATAAATGTTCATGTTCCCTAACAGCATCAACGATGACTGGGCCCATCTTCCATAACGGAACCTCAATTTTACCTGGATCCATAATCCCTGAGGGAACCTCAATCTTAACTGGATCCATAATCCCTGAGGGAACCTCAATCTTAACTGGATCCATAATCTTTGAAGGCACCTCAATCTTAACTGGATCCATAATCTTTGAAGGAACCTCAATCTTAACTGGATCCATAATCTTTGAAGGAACCTCAATCTTAACTGGATCCATAATCTTGAAGGAACCTCAATCTTAACTGGATCCGTAATCCCTGAGGGAACCTCAATCTTAACTGGATCCATGATCCCTGAGGGAACCTCAGTCTTAAGTGCATCATAATCCTGAGCGAACCTCAGTCTTAAGTGTATCCATAATCGCTGAGGGAACCTCAGTCTTAACTGGATCCACGATCCCTGAGGGAACCTCAGTCTTAAGTGTATCCATAATCCCCGAGGGAACCTCAGTCTTAAGTGTATCCATAATCCCCGAGGGAACCTCAGTCTTAAGTGTATCCATAATCCCCGAGGGAACCTCAGTCTTATTAAGTATATCCATAATCCCCGAGGGAACCTCAGTCTTAAGTGTATCCATAATCCCCGAGGGAACCTCAGTCTTAAGTGTATCCATAATCCCCGAGGGAACCTCAGTTTTAAGTGGATCGATAATCCCCGAGGGAACCTCAGTCTTAAGTGTATCCATAATCCCCGAGGGAACCTCAGTCTTAAGTGTATCCATAATCCCCGAGGGAACCTCAGTCTTATTAAGTGTATCCATAATCCCTGAGGGAACCTCAGTCTTAAGTGTATCCATAATCCCCGAGGGAACCTCAGTCTTATTAAGTGTATCCATAATCCCCGAGGAAACCTCAGGGTTAAGTGTATCCATAATCCCCGAGGGAACCTCAGTGTTAAGTGTATCCATAATCCCCGAGGGAACCTCAGTGTTAAGTGTATCCATAATCCCGAGGGAACCTCAGTGTTAAGTGTATCCATAATCCCCGAGGGAACCTCAGTGTTAAGTGGATCCAAGCTACCAACTAAACCGTCATCCTTGACAAGGCCCACGTTATTGGCTAGAGTTTCCTTGTCTCCAGTTAGAACCTCAGCGTTGACTATACCCGTGTTCTTATCATCATAATCATCATCGTCATCATCATCACTGTGTGCCGTTTACGCAACGAAGGTAAGCTGCCATGGAGCGCCAATCCGCTCTGTTCTTACCTTGATAGTGTAGATTGTCATAGGCTGACTTGTCCATCATTTCATGTTACTCGTCCATATTAGTATTAGTCTGCCTCTTTTACCTTGTATTTTCCCTCCCATGATTACTTTTAGTAGGCTGCTGTGTCCTTTAACATGCCCCAAAAATCTCATTTGTTTTGTTTGAATTGTTTAGTAGTTCTCTTTTCATTTTTATTTGTTTTACGACTTCATTACTTGTTTTCTTTTCTTTCCGTCCAATTCTTCCTATTTTCTATCCACATTTCAAAGACTTCAATTTCATGTTCAGTTTTCTTGTCTAATGCCCATGTTTCCTTATCATACAGGAATGTTGAGAAGATATCACATTTTGCTATTCTTGGTTTTAGCACTAGTGTTATTTGCCTTGATGTTAGTATATTTTTCATGGAATTAAAATTATTTTTTGCCATACCTATTCTTTTATTTCCAAAAATGAGGAAGATACTGTGCAATCCATTTTTGACAATAGAAGCAAGAAAAAAATGTAGAGCCAGTATTAAAATATTGATGTGAATCATGGACAATAGAACCGAAGATAAAAAAATCACCGGAGGCTGTAGAAATGCGGTTTTACAGAAGAATGTTGAGAATATCATGGACAGTTAAGAAGAGTAATGAAAACGTGTTGAAAGAGGCCAAAGCAAAAAGAGAGAGGTAATTTATAATATTAGGAAGAAACAATCATAATTTTTTGGCCATGTAATGAGAAGAGAACAACTGGAATTTATTGTAACAACTGGGAAAATTGAGGGATGAAGAGATAGAGGGAAGCAAAGTGAAAAGATACTAGACAGCTAACGAGAATGGCTTGGCAGAAGGTCAACAACAGAAATGATAAATAACTGTCGAGATCGAAAGTTGTGGAGAGACATGATCACCTACGCCAGCAGGCATGGTACTTGATGAAGGTGATTCTTTTGTGCATTTCAATTTTACATCTTCCATATATAGTATGCTATAGTATGTCCAAGGTAGTTGTAGTTCTGAACTGTCTCCAGGGCTATTCCTTCAACCTTGATATCCACTTGTAGGTCTTGAGAATTTTCTTTGTTCGTGATCATAGTTTTAGTCTTTTTGATATTCATATCTAGTCCATATTTTTTGCTTGACATGTTTATTTCATTAAGTAATTGTTGTAGATCTTTAGGATTTTCTGCTTGCAATACAGTATCATCAGCATATCTTAGGTTATTGATTATTATCTTTCCATTAATTTGTAGGCCTGGCAACTCTATGATGTTTTTTTTAAAGATTTGCACGGTGAATAGATTGAACAAATGTGGTGATAGGATGCATCCCTTACTCCTCTTTTTATATCAATAGGTGTTTTGTTGAGTTTTGTTATATTTGTATATTTATAGAACGTTGATATATTTTTTTATTCTCAACTAACGTGCCAGTATTGACTAGCTCATGTTCGGAAACTGACTGTCAACAATGACCAGGTCTATGTTATCATACAATGTCAACAATGACCAGGTCTATGTTATCATACAATGTCAACAATGACCAGGTCTATGTTATCATACAATGTCAACATTGACCAGGCCCATGTCGCCAGTTAGAGCGTGAACACACACACACTCTCACACATACACACACACACTCACACATTACATGTACAGCTAGAAAATCGATTGTGATCAAACTAAACGAGGGGACACCCATCGAACAGAAATGATGGTCCCCCATAACGGAAATACATCTCCCACTTGATTCTTCTCCGCTGATTGTTCCATGTTCTGTCAGCGCGGGCAGTATCGAGCGCCGTATTCCTACAGTTTACCTGATAACTGGGTCAGAATAGATGAGCTTTTGGACCCCACACTGGGAGGAATCGATACTGCCTCAATTCCCTGATGATGCCTCGGTATTTCTGCAACGTTCAGAGACTACAAAACGCTATTCATCTGGCGTGGAACAGTGGCGTGAACGTCCTTGACTTATTGACAAAGGGGAAGGGTCGGCAATGTAGGATTATTATGAAGAGTTTGGGGGGGGGGGGGGGGTGAGATGAAACAAATCTACAATATTAACTGCGGGCTAACTTCACAGGAAATGAAGCGAATCTACAATGTAGTTGCAAGAGAATTAATGTGAAGTGAAGCGTGTTTATAATGTTGGGTTTATGCGAGTTTAGGGGAATTGAGAATAGTCTACATGGTTGACTGTAGGAGAGTTTAGGGGAATTGAGAATAGTCTACAAGGTTGACTGTAGGAGAGTTTAGGGGAATTGAGAATAGTCTACAAGGCTGACTGTAGGAGAGTTTAGGGGCATTGAGAATAGTCTACAAGGTTGACTGTAGGAGAGTTTAGGGAATTGAGAATAGTCTACAAGGCTGACTGTAGGAGAGTTTAGGGAATTGAGAATAGCCTACAAGGGTTGACTGTAGGAGAGTTTAGGGGAATTGAGACTAGTCTACAAGGGTTGACTGTAGGAGAGTTTAGGGGAATTGAGAATAGTCTACAAGGTTGACTGTAGGAGAGTTTAGGGGAATTGAGAATAGTCTACAAGGTTAACTGTAGGAGAGTTTAGGGGAATTGAGACTAGTCTACATGGTTGACTGTAGGAGAGTTAGGGGAATTGAGAATAGTCTACAAGGTTGAATGTAGGAGAGTTTAGGGGAATTGAAAATAGTTTACAAGGGTTGACTGTAGGAGAGTTTAGGGAAATTGAGAATAGTCTACAAGGTTGACTGTATGAGAGTTTAGGGGAATCGAGAATAGTCTACAAGGGTTGACTGTAGGAGAGTTTAGGAGAATTGAGACTAGTCTACAAGGTTGACTGTAGGAGAGTTTAGGGAATTGAGAATAGTCTACAAGGGTTGACTGTAGAAGAGTTTAGGGGAATTGAGAATAGTCTGCAAGGCTGACTGTAGGAGAGTTTAGGGGAATTGAGAATAGTCTACAAGGTTGACTGTAGGAGAGTTTAGGGGAATTGAGAATAGTCTACAAGGTTGACTGTATGAGAGTTTAGGGGCATTGAGAATAGTCTACAAGGTTGACTGTAGAAGAGTTTAGGGGATTTGAGACTAGTCTACAAGGTTGACTGTAGAAGAGTTTATGGGAATGAGAATAGTCTACAAGGTTGACTGTAGGAGAGTTTAGGGAATTGAGAATAGTCTACAAGGTTGACTGTAGAAGCGTTTAGGGGAATTGAGAATAGTCTACAAGGTTGACTGTAGGAGAGTTTAGGGGAATTGAGAATAGTCTATAAGGTTGACTGTAGGAGAGTTTAGGGGAATTGAAAATAGTCTATAAGGTTGACTGTAGGAGAGTTTAGGGGAATTGAGAATAGTCTACAAGGGTTGACTGTAGATGAGTTTAGGGGAATTGAGAATAGTGTGCAAGGCTGACTGTTGGAGAGTTTAGGGGAATTGAGAATAGTCTACAAGGTTGACTGTAGAAGAGTTTAGGGGAATTGAGAATAGTCTACAAGGTGACTGTATGAGAGTTTAGGGGAATGAGAATAGTCTGCAAGGTTGACTGTAGAAGGGTAGAATGAGACCATTCATAACTGTGTTCGTGACAGGGACAATGAACGTAATGAGAACCTTCATAACTGTGTTCGTGACAGGGACAATGAACGAAATGTGAACCTTCCTAACTGTGTTGGTGACAGGGACAATGAACGTAATGTGAACCTTCATAACACTGTTGGCGACAGGGACAATGAACGTAATGAGAACCTTCGGAACTGTGTTCGTGACAGGGACAATGAACGTAATGAGAACCTTCATAACTGTGTTCGTGACATGGACAATGAACGTAATGAGAACCTTCATAACTGTGTTGGTGACAGGGACAATGAACGAAATGTGAACCTTCATAACTGTGTTGCTGACAGGGACAATGAACGTAATGAGAACCTTCATAACTGTGTTGCTGACAGGGACAATGAACGTAATGAGAACCTTCATAACTGTGTTCCTGACAGGGACAATGAACATAATGAGAACCTTCGTAACTGTGTTGGTGAGAGGGACAATGAACGAAATGAGAACCTTCATAACTGTGTTGGTGACAGGGTCAATCAACGTAATGAGAACCTTCATAACTGTGTTGGTGACAGGAACAATGAACGAAATGAGAACCTTCATAACTGAGTTGGTGACAGGGACAATGAACGAAATGAGAACCTTCATAATTGTGTTGGTGACATGGACAATGCACGTAATGAGAACCTTCGTAACTGTGTTGGTGACACGGAACAATGAACGAAATGAGAACCTTCATAACTGAGTTGGTGACAGGGACAATGAACGAAATGAGAACCTTCATAATTGTGTTGGTGACATGGACAATGCACGTAATGAGAACCTTCGTAACTGTGTTGGTGACACGGAACAATGAACGAAATGAAAACCTTCATAAGTGTGTTGGTGACAGGGACAATGAACGTAATGAGAACCTTCGTAACTGTGTTGGTGACAGGGACAATGAACGTAATGAGAACCTTCATAACTGTGTTGGTGACAGGCACAATGAACGTAATGAGAAACTTCATAACTGTGTTGGTGACAGGGACAATGAACGAAATGAGAACCTTCATATTGTGTTGGTGACAGGGACAATGAGCGTAATGGGAACCTTCATAACTGTGTTGGTGACAGGGACAATGAACGTAATGAGAACCTTCATAACTGTGTTGGTGACAGGGACAATGAACGAAATGAGAACCTTCATAACTGTGTTGGTGACAGGGACAATGAACGTAAAGAGAACCTTCGTAACTGTGTTGGTGACAGGTACAATGAACGTAATGAGAACCTTCATAACTGTGTTGGTGACAGGGACAATGCACGTAATGAGAACCTTCGTAACTGTGTTGGTGACAGGGTCAATGTACGTAATGAGAACCTTCGTAACTGTGTTGGTGACAAGGTCAATGAACGTAATGAGAACCTTCGTAACTGTGTTCGTGACATGGACAATGAACGTAATGAGAACCTTCATAACTGTGTTGGTGACAGGGACAAGGAACGACATGTGAACCTTCATAACTGTGTTGGTGACAGGGACAATGAACGTAATGAGAACCTTCGTAACTGTGTTGGTGACAGGGACAATGAACGTAATGAGAACCTTTATATCTGTGTTGGTGACAGGGACAATGAAAGTAATGAGAACCTTCATAACTGTCTTGGTGACAGGGACAATGAATGTAATGAGAACTTTCATAACTGTGTTCATGACAGGGACAATGAACGAATTGAGAACCTTCATAACTGTGTTCCTGACAGGGACAATGCACGTAATGAGAACCTTCGTAACTGTGTTGGTGACAGGGACAATGAACGTAATGAGAACCTTCATAACTGTGTTGGTGACAGGGACAATGAACGTAATGAGAACCTTCATAACTGTGTTGGTGACAGGGGCATTGAACGTAATGAGAACCTTCATAACTGTGTTGGTGACAGGAACAATGAACGTAATGAGAACCTTCATAACTGTGTTCCTGACAGGGACAATGAACGTAATGAGAACATTCGTAACTGTGTTGGTGACAGGGACAATGAACGTAATGAGAACCTTCATAACTGTGTTGGTGACAGGGATAATGAACGTAATGAGAACCTTCATAACTGTGTTGGTGACAGGGACAATGAACGTAAAGAGAACCTTCGTAACTGTGTTGGTGACAGGGACAATGAACGTAATGAGAGCCTTCGTAACTGTGTTGGTGACAGGGACAATGAACGTAATGAGAACCTTCGGAAGTGTGTTCGTGACAGGGACAATGAACGTAATGAGAACCTTCATAACTGTGTTGGTGACAGGGACAATGAACGTAATGAGAACCTTCATAACTGTGTTGGTGACAGGGACAATGAACGTAATGAGAACCTTCATAACTGTGTTCCTTACAGGGACAATGAACGAAATGAGAACCTTCATAATTGTGTTGGTGACAGGGACAATGAACGAAATAAGAACCTTCATAACTGTGTTGGTGACAGGGACAATGAACGAAATGAGAACCTTCATAACTGTGTTGGTGACAGGGACAATGAACGTAATGAGAACCTTCATAACTGTGTTGGTGACAGGGACAATGAACGTAATGAGAACCTTCATAACTGTGTTGGTGACAGGGACAATGAACGTAATGAGAACCTTCATAACTGTGTTGGTGACAGGGACAATGAACGAAATGAGAACCTTCATAACTGTGTTCCTGACAGGGACAATGACAATGACACAGTATATATGTCAGAACGTGATCTTACATTCTCCTTATGCATCGAACCTTCCTAGCTGTGTAGGTGACATGAATCAACTGACATATGGGCCAGGGGCTGGGTGGTCAAGAGACAAGACTTCGGCCTCTGCACAAGAAGGTTGGAATCCCATCACAGGCAGCGAGCATTTTTTGAAGAATTGAATCCGAGGTTTTCTTGACTTCTTTACCCTACCTGGTCTCTGTGTAGGTCTAGCCCTCTCGGATAAGGTCAGAAAAACATGAGGTCCCGTTAACTATCTGCGCACGGTTAAGAACCCTTGGCAGATGGAAATCGAATATATTAGGCTAAAATGACCGCTTCTCGGGTAATATTGATTAAGAAAATACTACCCGAAAATCTCGGTTGGAAAAAACCCGTGGTCGACCCAGCCGCTAGCAGGAATGGGTACCAGGGTAGAATTCTAGGAAGGTGAGAAATGTCGCCTCGCATCGTGAGTTTCGATGCTTGAAGCGACACTATCCAGAAGTCTTAACAATTCTGGATAGGCGGTCGTTCGCATATGGATGAAAACTCGCGTGCTAAGACGCCGATTCCAGTCTGGTACTTTACCTTTACCTTTACCTTTATCTTTATCTTTATCTTTACCTTTACCTTTACCTTTATCTTTACCTTTACCTTTACCTTTACCTTTATCTTTACCTTTATCTTTATCTTTACCTTTACCTTTATCTTTACCTTTATCTTTATCTTTACCTTTACCTTTACCTTTATCTTTATCTTTATCTTTACCTTTACCTTTACCTTTACCTTTACCTTTATCTTTACCTTTATCTTTATCTTTACCTTTATCTTTATCTTTACCTTTATCTTTACCTTTACCTTTATCTTTACCTTTATCTTTACCTTTACCTTTACCTTTACTTTACCTTTACTACCCGAAACGTCACAACTGTCGAAGATAAAAATATAAGAGGACCTTTGAAGTCGGAGAATATCTGCCTTTGGGAACAAGTGAGCTCATGACTGCCTCTTGTGGAGGGAACACGTGAGCTCATGACTGCCGCTTTGTGGAGGGAACAAGTGAGCTCATGACTGCCGCTTGTGGAGGGAACAAGTGAGCTCGTCACTGCCGCTTGTGGAGGGAACACGTGAGCTCATGACTGCCGCTTTGTGGAGGGAACAAGTGAGCTCATGACTGCCGCTTGTGGAGGGAACAAGTGAGCTCGTGACTGCCGCTTGTGGAGGGAACAAGTGAGCTCATGACTGGCGCTTATGGCGGGGAAAAGTGAGCTTATGACTGCCGCTTGTGGAGGGAACAAGTGAGCTCATGACTGCCGCTTGTGGAGGGAACAAGTGAGCTCATGACTGCCTCTTGTGGAGGGAACAAGTAAGCTCATGACTGCCGCTTGTGGAGGGAACAAGTGAGCTCATGACTGCCGCTTGTGGAGGGAACAAGTGAGCTCATGACTGCCGCTTGTGGAGGGAACAAGTGAGCTCATGACTGCCTCTTGTGGAGGGAACAAGTGAGCTCATGACTGCCGCTTGTGGAGGGAACAAGTGAGCTCATGACTGCCGCTTGTGGAGGGAACAAGTGAGCTCATGACTGCCTCTTGTGGAGGGAACAAGTAAGCTCGTCACTGCCGCTTGTGGAGGGAACAAGTGAGCTCATGACTGCCTCTTGTGGAGGGAACAAGTAAGCTCATGACTGCCGCTTGTGGAGGGAACAAGTGAGCTCATGACTGCCGCTTGTGGAGGGAACAAGTGAGCTCGTCACTGCCGCTTGTGGAGGGAACAAGTAAGCTCGTCACTGCCGCTTGTGGAGGGAACAAGTGAGCTCATGACTGCCTCTTGTGGAGGGAACAAGTAAGCTCATGACTGCCGCTTGTGGAGGGAACAAGTGAGCTCATGACTGCCGCTTGTGGAGGGAACAAGTGAACTCATGACTGCCGCTTATGGCGGGGAAAAGTGAGCTCATGACTGCCGCTTGTGGAGGGAACAAGTGAGCTCATGACTGCCTCTAGTGGAGGGAACAAGTGAGCTCATGACTGCCGCTTGTGGAGGGAACAAGTGAGCTCATGACTGCCGCTTGTGGAGGGAACAAGTGAGCTCATGACTGCCTCTAGTGGAGGGAACAAGTGAGCTCGTCACTGCCGCTTGTGGAGGGAACAAGTGAGCTCATGACTGCCTCTTGTGGAGGGAACAAGTAAGCTCATGACTGCCGCTTGTGGAGGGAACAAGTGAGCTCATGACTGCCGCTTGTGGAGGGAACAAGTGAGCTCGTCACTGCCGCTTGTGGAGGGAACAAGTAAGCTCGTCACTGCCGCTTGTGGAGGGAACAAGTGAGCTCATGACTGCCTCTTGTGGAGGGAACAAGTAAGCTCATGACTGCCGCTTGTGGAGGGAACAAGTGAGCTCATGACTGCCGCTTGTGGAGGGAACAAGTGAACTCATGACTGCCGCTTATGGCGGGGAAAAGTGAGCTCATGACTGCCGCTTGTGGAGGGAACAAGTGAGCTCATGACTGCCTCTAGTGGAGGGAACAAGTGAGCTCATGACTGCCGCTTGTGGAGGGAACAAGTGAGCTCATGACTGCCGCTTGTGGAGGGAACAAGTGAGCTCATGACTGCCGATTATGGACGGAACAATAGATAGTCGGGGACAGCTTCTATACATCGGGACCTCGTCAGTTTCGGAAGACAGTTGTTATATTGTCTGTGTGAGTGTCCCCGCTCGAGACAGTTGATGTATTGTCTGTGTGAGAGTCCTGACCAAGACAGTTGATGTATTGTCTGTGTGAGAGTCCTGACCAAGACAGTTGATGTATTGTCTGTGTGAGTGTCCCCGCTCGAGACAGTTGATGTATTGTCTGTGTGAGAGTCCTGCCCGAGACAATTGATGTATTGTCCGCGTGAGAGTCCTACCCGAGACAGTTGATGTATTGTCTGTGTGAGAGTCCTGACCAAGACAGTTGATGTATTATCTGTGTGAGTGTCCTTCCCGAGACAGTTGATGTATTGTCTGTGTGAGTGTCCTGCCCGAGACAGTTGATGTATTGTCCGCGTGAGAGTCCTGCCCGAGACAGTTGATGTATTGTCCGCGTGAGAGTCCTGCCCGAGACAGTTGATGTATTGTCTGTGTGAGTGTCCTGCCCCAGGTTACTGTAGCTCTCTTCGAACTCTTCTACTGTCACTTGTAACTTTGAGGTGGCTGCATTAGGGCACATGTTTATCGTCTGCCTGTCTAACTTTTGTTAAAAAACATAAGTATTTCACTTTCCAGGAACTCAGGAGCGCCTCGTTGTTTTGATGTTTGTTGTTTGTTGCATACGTCAGCTTTATGTCTGTAGTTAGTTCTCGAAGGGCTGATTTTTGTGTGAAATATTCCGCTGCCGGTGACGTCAGAGATGCTATCATTTTTATGTTGGAGAGTTTTAACTTCTTCTTCAGCCTTCAAATCTTGTGATCATGCGGACGTGGTTCTTTGATCTGTTTCATGATGGAGGGGTAAGAACAATGTCATGACACACGATGAGCTGGTCATATTGTCGGTACTTGTATATGGAAGGGTAAGAACAACAACATGACGCACTTCTATAACTTCTTCTTCTTCTACCTTTTTAGCTCCCAGTGGAGCATAGGTCTTCAACAAACACTTTCCAAGTCGTTCTGTTTTTTTGCCATTCTTTTAAGATCATTCCATGTCTTCCCCATCATCTTCATCTTCTATCTGTCTTCTCCAAGAATTCCTTGGTCTTCCTCTTTGTCTTTTCCCCTGGGGATTCCAAAAAGGGCCTGTTGTGTAATAATCTCAGATGGCTTCCTTAGTTGTGTCCTATCCAGCACCATCGTCTTCACTGTATCTCTTTATCCACTGGTGTTTGACTGGTACATTTCCATAATTCTATGTTAGTTATTTTGTCCTGCCATTTCCATCCTTTTATTCTGCGTAAGCATCCATTAATGAAATTCTGTATCTTCGTGATTGTCAATTTTGTTGTTATCCATGTTTCACAGCCATATAATAGGACCGCCTTAACATTTGAGTTGAACATTTTTATTTTTGTATTTAGCCTAATTTCTTTGGATTTCCATGTTTCCCAGTGCAATGAAAGCTCCTCTTGCTTTTGATATCCTTATTTTGGTATCATTTTCTGTTCCTCCCTCTTTATCTATATTACTGCCCAGATATATGTAAGATTGTACATCTAATAGAGGCAATTCTCATAGTTTTATTTGGTTATTGTCAACTCCTATATGCGTGTGAATTAATAATCGTCCTGAATGTTCCCCTAAACTTGCGCTGTGGCTGACACACTCCGTTCAGGGCTGTTAGGCTCGCTTCTCGTGGTTTATGTTTGGGTGTTCTCCAATAAGCATTTCTTTCTCCCGATGGTAACTGTTAGGTAGTAGTGGTTTCTTGTGCCGGGCGTCTTTCCTCGTGGACAGAGCTTAGAATGGAGCTCTTACTCGCGTCTTTCCTCGTGGACAGAGCTTAGAATGGAGCTCTTACTCGCGTCTTTCCTCGTGGACAGAGCTTAGAATGGAGCTCTTACTCGCGTCTTTCCTCGTGGACAGAGCTTAGAATGGAGCTCTTACTCGCGTCTTTCCTCGTGGACAGAGCTTAGAATGGAGCTCTTACTCGCGTCTTTCCTCGTGGACAGAGCTTAGAATGGAGCTCTTACTCGCGTCTTTCCTCGTGGACAGAGCTTAGAATGGAGCTCTTACTCGCGTCTTTCCTCGTGGACAGAGCTTAGAATGGAGCTCTTACTCGCATGCTTTACCACGTCGTTGGACATATGACTTGTTTGTTAACTGATGCAGCAGTTCCACCTGTTGCACACCCTCAGTTCCACCTGTTGCACACCCACAGTTCCACCTGTTGCACACCCACAGTTCCACCTGTTGCACACCCACAGTTCCACCTGTTGCACACCCTCAGTTCCACCTGTTGCACACCCACAGTTCCACCTGTTGCACACCCACAGTTCCACCTGTTGCACACCCACAGTTCCACCTGTTGCACACCCACAGTTCCACCTGTTGCACACCCACAGTTCCACCTGTTGCACACCCACAGTTCCACCTGTTGCACACCCACAGTTCCACCTGTTGCACACCCACAGTTCTACCTGTTGCACACCCACAGTTCCACCTGTTGCACACCCACATACAATTTTGCCTGTGCCTATGTTGAACAACTGAAACTCAACAACAACTCGGCTGTGGAGATCATTAAAGTGGGCGGGTTCCGCATCACCCAAGAGGGCGGGTCTTCCTGTCACCTAGAAGGGAGACAAATAATCATCAATGAATATTATTAAAGAGGGAAACTTCCGAGGCGATAATCAGCGAATCAATTCAGAGGAAGAGGTATGTTTACAGCACTCGGAAAAAATGACAAATAATCAACAGCAGAAAAACAAAACAAAGAACAATATATGACCTGAAGCGGGATCGAACCCGTACTCAGTGGCGCTGAGTGACAGTGCTCCCTAGCGTTTGGCTTTTCGTGGATAGGTGCTGTGCCACTGAGTACGTGTTCGATTGTACTGTAAACGAAGACTGTAAACATACCTCTTCCTCTGAATCGATTCACCTGGATGGGCCGGTCTTCCTGTCACTTAAGAGGGCGGGTTTAGTGATTAACTACGTCTTTCCAACACAAGAAATTGCAGGTGTAACATTTTATTTTTGTTGTTAAATCTCACCCGTTTAGTGGACATGGATACGTCGTTAGTTTACTGATAGTTGCGATATCTGCACTTTTATGCTCGACATATCCGTCTTCGGAACGGGCAGTTTTCTAATGTAGCAATTCTTTACCCGGGCAACATCCATTTTTGGCCAACTTTTTCTTCACTTTTACCTGCCGAGGGTTCTTTAACATGCACACAATGCACACCGGTCCTCATATATTTCGTAATTATCCAAGAGGACAAATTAGGATCTCACTTCCGAAAGTCAAGGGGAGAGTAAAGCTACGAAGGCCCCAACGATTTTTTTTTGGGGGGGGGGGGGGGGGGGAAATACTGTCGTTTGTGGCGAAATTCAATCCAGAGATCTTCCTATCCAGATCCAGACGCCTTACCTCCAGACCACCACGCCACAACCACTCCCGCAGTTTTGCCGGTTAGCTAGGTCCTCCTGTCATCCAAAAGTGCCGGTTTTACTGATTATCTTTTTCTTGATATCAAAATATACTTTCTTACTGATTATCTAGGTCTTCTTGTAATCTAGATGCACGTTTTTATTGATTAACTGGATCTTCCAGCCAATGAAAAGTGCTGATTGTAGTGACTAACTGGGTCTTCCAGCCAATGAAAAGTGCTGATTGTAGTGATTAACTGGATCTTCCAGCCAATGAAAGTGCTGATTGTAGTGACTAACTGGATCTTCCAGCCAATGAAAAGTGCTGATTGTAGTGACTAACTGGATCTTCCAGCCAATGAAAAGTGCTGATTGTAGTGATTAACTGGATCTTCCAGCCAATGAAAAGTGCTGATTGTAGTGATTAACTGGATCTTCCAGCCAATGAAAAGTGCTGATTGCAGCGACTAACTGGATCTTCCAGCCAATGAAAAGTGCAGGTTGCAGCGATTAACTGGATCTTCCAGCCAATGAAAAGTGCTGATTGCAGCGACTAACTGGATCTTCCAGGTAATGAAAAGTGCAGGTTGCAGCGATTAACTGGATCTTCCAGCCAATGAAAAGTGCTGATTGCAGCGACTAACTGGATCTTCCAGCCAATGAAAAGTGCTGATTGCAGCGACTAACTGGATCTTCCAGCCAATGAAAAGTGCTGATTGCAGTGATTAATTGGATCTTCCAGCCAATGAAAAGTGCAGGTTGCAGCGATTAACTGGATCTTCCAGCCAATGAAAAGTGCAGGTTGCAGCGACTAACTGGATCTTCCAGCCAATGAAAAGTGCAGTTTGCAGCGATTAACTGGATCTTCCAGCCAATGAAAAGTGCTGATTGCAGCGACTAACTGGATCTTCCAGCCAATGAAAAGTGCAGGTTGCAGCGATTAACTGGATCTTCCTGTCAATGAAAAGTGCTGATTGCAGTGATTAATTGGATCTTCCAGCCAAAGAAAAGTGCTGATTGCAGTGATTAATTGGATCTTCCAGCCAACGAAAAGTGCTGATTGCAGTGATAACTGGATCTTCCAGCCAATGAAAAGTGCTGATTGCAGTGATTAACTGGATCTTCCAGCCAAAGAAAAGTGCTGATTGCAGTGATTATTGGATCTTCCAGCCAAAGAAAAGTGCTGATTGCAGTGATTAATTGGATCTTCCAGCCAAAGAAAAGTGCTGATTGCAGTGATTAATTGGATCTTCCAGCCAATGAAAAGTGCTGATTGCAGTGATTAATTGGATCTTCCAGCCAATGAAAAGTGCTGATTGCAGTGATTAACTGGATCTTCCAGCCAATGAAAAGTGCTAATTGCAGTGATTAACTGGATCTTCCAGCCAATGAAAAGTGCTGATTTCCTGTCATCCAAGAGACCGTATACATTAAGTCAGTTTTCAATGTCATCTGTAGGCACTGTAGGTCTCCTGTCATTTAGGAGGTCGCATATAATTAGCTAGGTCTCCCTGTCATTTAGGATGTCGCATATAACTAGCTAGGTCCCCTTGTCATTTTAGGAGGTCGCACATAGTTAGGTCTCCCTGACAATTTAGGAGGTCGCTTATAATTAGCTAGGTCTCTCTGCCATTTTAGGAGATCGCACATAATTAGCTAGGTCTCCCTATCATTTTAGGATATCGCACATAATTAGCTAGGTCTCCCTGTCATTTTAGGAGGTCGCGCATAATTAGTTAGATCTCCCTGTCAATTAGGAGATCGCGTATAATTAGCTAGGTCCCCCTGTCATGTAGGAGGTCTCATCTAATTAACTAGGTCTCCCTGTCATTTAGGAGGTCTCATCTAATTAACTAGGTCTCCCTGTCATTTAGGAGGTCGTATCTATTTAACTAGGTCTCCCTGTCATTTAGGAGGTCTCATCTAATTAACTAGGTCTCCCTGTCATTTAGGAGGTCGTATCTATTTAACTAGGTCTCCCTGTCATTTAGGAGGTCTCATCTAATTAACTAGGTCTCCCTGTCATTTAGGAAGTCTCATCTAAGTAAGTAGGTCCCCCGATCATCTAAGAAGCCTTTTTCTAAATTTGTGAAGTCTTCATGTAATACCATAATCACAGTTGTCTTCATTATCTATAATTCTGTTGTGTCCATTATCTATAAATGTGTACCTGTTCCATTATCTATAAATGTGTACCTGTTTCATTATCTATAAATGTGCACCTGTTTCATTATCTATTAATGTGTACCTGTTTCATTATCTATAAATGTGTACATGTTTCATTATCTATAAATGTGTACCTGTTTCATTATCTATAAATGTGTACCTGTTTCATTATCTATAAATGTGTACCTGTTTCATTATCTATAAATGTGTACCTGTTTCATTATCTATAAATGTGTACCTGTTTCATTATCTATAAATGTGTACCTGTTTCATTATCTATAAATGTGTACCTGTTTCATTATCTATAAATGTGTACCTGTTTCATTATCTATAAATGTGTACCTGTTTCATTATCTATAAATGTGTGGAAAAATTAAAAAATACAAAAAAAATGGTATGTTAGAAGCTTTACGTGATAAGTGGACGACACAGACTAAACGACGCTTCGGCCCAATAGGCCTTCAGCAGGAACAAACAAGAAACACACACACACACACACACACACAAATAAAAACGAAACATTCAAAACAAAAATAATAATATCTATAAATGTGTACCCGTTTCATTATCTATAAATGTGTACCCGTTTCATTATCTATAAATGTGTACCCGTTTCATTATCTATAAATGTGTACCTGTTTCATTATCTATAAATGTGTACCTGTTTCATTATCTATAAATGTGTGCCTGTTTCATTTTTTTTTTCATCCCAGGTTTGTCGTTTGCTCTTCACGTTCAAGACAACGGTGCATTAATGTACAATATTCGACAGTTGATATCTCTCTCTTTCTCTCTCTCTTTCTCTCTCTCTCTGTCTCTCACTTCCTCTTATACCCATTCGGGTATCGTGGCAGATACAACGTTCTTGTTCTTGTCCTCCTGGCAGCCTCAACAATTCTTGACTGATTTCGCTGTGACGTTTCTCGGATGTTGCCATCCCATTTTACTCTTAGTCTACCAGGGGTTCCTCTTCCATCTCCTCTGTTACTATATGTTTTATTGATGGTATAGAATCTCATGGCATTCTTCCATCTCGTCTGTTACTATATGTTTTATTGATGGTATAGAATCTCATGGCATTCTTCCATCTCCTCTGTTACTATATGTTTTATTGATGGTATAGAATCTCATGGCATTCTTCCATCTCGTCTGTTACTATATGTTTTATTGATGGTATAGAATCTCATGGCATTCTTCCATCTCGTCTGTTACTATATGTTTTATTGATGGTATAGAATCTCATGGCATTCTTCCATCTCCTCTGTTACTATATGTTTTATTGATGGTATAGAATCTCATGGCATTCTTCCATCTCGTCTGTTACTATATGTTTTATTGATGGTATAGAATCTCATGGCATTCTTCCATCTCCTCTGTTACTATATGTTTTATTGATGGTATAGAATCTCATGGCATTCTTCCATCTCCTCTGTTACTATATGTTTTATTGATGGTATAGAATCTCATGGCATTCTTCCATCTCCTCTGTTACTATATGTTTTATTGATGGTATAGAATCTCATGGCATTCTTCCATCTCGTCTGTTACTATATGTTTTATTGATGGTATAGAATCTCATGGCATTCTTCCATCTCCTCTGTTACTATATGTTTTATTGATGGTATAGAATCTCATGGCATTCTTCCATCTCCTCTGTTACTATATGTTTTATTGATGGTATAGAATCTCATGGCATTCTTCCAGATAAGCAAATTATTTCATTTGTAGTCTCTGTCTGTAGTTCAGAGAATTGACTCGCTGCCCAATCTCTCTCTTAAGACATCATTTCGATTTTGTTTCTTCTGGTCATCCCAAGCGCTCAATCGTGGCGTGGAGTCATAGTTGCAATACTTGCCACATTTGTTATTTTAGCTTGAATGAAATAAACAAAATAAATCTTCTCTCGGCTTTCTGGGCGCGTCATAGAATAATTGACGTGGAAAAATACACATTTATTCAACTGCTGAATTAGTATAACAGCATCTCAAAATTCAACAAGCTGTCTTCAACACTCTTCCTCTAGTCTCAAGAGTTGATTGTACTTCAGACGCTCAGATCTCCTTTGCAGATAATTCCTCGTTGTGAAACGATCAGTTGGTTACCAAGTCTCCCACCCCCACTCTGTCAGCCGACGTTCTCCTCGTAGCTTCCCCGAACTTTGGCAACATTCTTCTTGTCTCGCATGGAAATATGGGAAACGTGTTCACTAAACTCTCTCCTTCTATTCCTCCATATGCTCCTATCCACTCTATCCTCCATCTCCCTCTATCCTCACAACTTCCTCTAATCTCCCATCCTTTCTATCCTCCTATTCTCCTACATCCTCCCATCCCTCTATCCTCGCATCTCCTATATCCTCCCCTATCCCTCTATACTCCCTTCCCATCCATTCTGCAGTTTCCCTTTATACTCCAATCCCTTTGATCCTCACATTTTCCCACTATTGTGCCATCTCCTCTATCCTCTCATCCCCCTTTTATCCTCCCATTACCTATCTTTCCTTCCAACTTATCTATCCTCCCATTCCCCTCTATCGTCCCATCCCTATATCATCCATCTCCTCTCTTCTTCCGTCCCCTATATACTGCAAACTCTTACTCTCCTTTAGCCATACATTCCCATATATCCTCACATTCCCCTCTATCCTCACATTCCCCTATATCCTCACATTCCCCACTATCCTCACATTCCCTATATTCGCACATTCCCCTATATCCTCAGATTCTCCTATATCCTCACATTGCCCTCTAACCTCCCATTCCCCTACTTCTTCACATTCTCCTCTATCCTCACATTCCCCTATATCCTCCCATTCCCCACTATCCTCCAATCCCATAAAACGTACCAAGTTGGGACAATTCTAGTTTTCTCTTTTTTATATTTGTTTCCCGTGGCTGTTAAAATACAAACATTAACCGGAACGCCCTCTGGACTGTCCCGGCTGTACCGTTGAACCCTGCCTGTACTCATTGACATGATCCTAGAACAACACTCAAGGTGTGGAGATCAGTTTAGAGAAATCACTAAAGGAAACGGCCCTGAAGGCTCACATGCAAAGGTTTACTTCAGAGAATCGATTCACTATCACGGAACTCAGTGCCAGCATCGATACATGTTTGCCTGTGAACGCTGGCTGCTGTTTCACGGGATGATCGACTTCTCTAAGATTAGATCTGCCTGAGACTTCTCACCGATTTCTGCTTTCAGGCTGGCTCCAAACATTTCTTAAATAATTCTGTCGCTGAAATGTCACCAGCGCCTTGGAAAATTGAGACGATTAAAATGAAGTCATTGTGAATGCAGTAATTACAACACTTAAAAATGATTGGCTGTTAGTCAATAGTTGTATACGTGAGTTGTTTCACGCTGCTAATAAAAAACTAAATGCCTATCAAGCAATGTTTATGTGTTTTGTGTACCACTTTATGTGAACGTCTGTAAAAGCATTGTGTAACTTCCCTATTTTTGTTAGACAACACAAACAATTTGCAATATGAGAATGACACAGTTTTAATAGCAGAGACAGAAAGTGAACTACAAGAAATGATAGACGTAATGGTAAAAGAAAGCAACAGGAAAGATCTCAGTCTGGATAGTAAGAAAGCAGAAGTAATGGTCATATCGAAGAAACAATCATCACCATCATGCAGCATAAAAATAAACAGGACAAATTTGAAACAAGTGGAGAGCGGCAAATACTTGGGCGTAACACCAGATGGAAGGTGCTCCATAGAAAAAAAAAAAAAAAAAGAATAGCTCAGGACAAAATAGCATTTCAGAAAATGAAAATATCTTATGCAACAAATCTATGACAATAGAAGTGAGAAAGAGAGTTCATCGGTATTATATAGAACCAATTCTGACCTATGGAAGCGAATCATGGACAGTAGACAAACAAATGAAAAGACAATTAGAGGCCACAAAGATGGGATTTCTCAGAAGAATGTTGAAAGTTTCCTGACAGCTAAAAAGACCAATAAGGAAGTTCTCAAAGAGGCCAACACAAAAAGGGAGCTCATAAAAAACATCAGAAAGAAACAATCAACATTTTTCAAGCACATCATGGGAAGAGGAAAGTTGGAATACTTGGTTACAACTGGCAAAATAAAAGGAAAGAAAGATCGTGGACGACAAAGAAAGAAAATACTAGATAGCTTGGTGTCATGGCATGGAACACAGTCAACAACAGAACTGATACGATGCACAGTGGATAGAAGATTGTGGAAGGACATGATCGCCTACGCCAACCGGTATGGCACATGATGATGATATTTTTGTTTAACCTAACATCATTGAGCTGTTATAAATAACTCTAGTGAGATGAAATGTGACAGATGACACGAGGAAACAGCGTGGGAGATAAGATTAGAAATGTGATAGATGACACGAGGAAACAGCATGAGAGATAAGATTAGAAATGTGATAGATGACAGGAGGAAACAGCGTCAGAGATAAGATTAGAAATGTGACAGATGACAGGAGGAAACAGCGTGGAGATAAGATTAGAAATGTGATAGATGACAGGAGGAAACAGCGTGGGAGATAAGATTAGAAATGTGATAGATGACAGGAGGAAACAGCGTGGGAGATAAGATTAGAAATGTGATAGATGACAGGAGGAAACAGCGTGGGAGATAAGATTAGAAATGTGACAGATGACACGAGGAAACAGCGTGGGAGATAAGATTAGAAATGTGATAGATGACAGGAGGAAACAGCGTCAGAGATAAGATTAGAAATGTGATAGATGACAGGAGGAAACAGCGTCAGAGATAAGATTAGAAATGTGATAGATGACAGGAGGAAACAGCGTCAGAGATATGATTAGAAATATGATAGATGACACGAGGAAACAGCGTCAGAGATAAGATTAGAAATGTGATAGATGACAGGAGGAAACAGCGTCAGAGATAAGATTAGAAATGTGATAGATGACAGGAGGAAACAGCGTCAGAGATAAGATTAGAAATGTGATAGATGACAGGAGGAAACAGCGTCAGAGATAAGATTAGAAATGTGATAGATGACACGAGGAAACAGCGTCAGAGATAAGATTAGAAATGTGATAGATGACACGAGGAAACAGCGTCAGAGATAAGATTAGAAATGTGATAGATGACAGGAGGAAACAGCGTCAGAGATAAGATTAGAAATGTGATAGATGACACGAGGAAACAGCGTCAGAGATAAGATTAGAAATGTGATAGATAACAGGAGGAAACAGCGTGGAAGATAAGATTAGAAATGTGATAAATGACAGGAGGAAACAGCGTCAGAGATAAGATTAGAAATGAAGAACTGAAAAAAAAAAAATAGGAATAACCCCCGCCATAGAATATATAAAGAAACAACAGATACAATGGTTTGGCCACGTGACAAGGCCAACCGTTGTTTTGTACACAACGAGCCTTCAATAAACGTTGCGAGAACACAAGACCCAAGGGCCGACCACGAAAAAGATGTATTGACGGAATATTAGAAACACGATGAAATGTAACAGCAGCAGAGGTTAACAGAAGAGCAAAAGGCCGCTAATTACATTTCCCCTTGACGCTGAAAGGCAAATGAGAAAGGAAAGAAGAAGAAGAAGAATGGAGTTGTTTTAATCTAATATAATTGAGTTGTGATTGAACATAACAATATTGAGTTATGGTTTAACGATCATAAATTGTTGAGTTATAGTTGTTCAGTATGTCTCTGGGATGCGCAACTCACGTAAAAATATATGTCAGCGTCTCAATGCAGAGTTCTGACGCAATGGTCAGCAAACCAGAGGGGATGGAGACTAAACCACCCTGCCTCTAAATAGGAGACTTAGAATAGACAACTTATTCTGGTAAAGTGAGTAGGAATTAAGAGGGAAGACAAGCCGAGCTACCCACAATGTGGTTAAGATGTCAGATATGTCGCACTGAAAGGCGCATATAAGTCCATTCGTTGTCAAATGCGACACGGCGCAACTGACGTTGTGTTCTTTATGCGCGAAAAATACAAATTACCACTAGATAATGATTAATTAATGGAGTTGATTGTTGTTGCTTAGTCTCATCTGTAATGGACACAGGTAACGTTGTGTCATTTCACCCTTCAGCCAAACAAATTCAACTTGAGCGCCTGATTTGTTGAGCACAACATTTGTTGAGCACCTGATTTGTTGAGTACATTTGTTGAGGACCTGATTTGTTGAGTACACCATTTGTTGAGCACCCGATTTGTTGAGTACACCATTTGTTGAGCACCCAATTTGTTGAGTACAACATTTGTTGATCACCTGATTTGTTGAGTACAACATTTGTTGAGCACCTGATTTGTTGAGTACAACATTTGTTGAGCACCTGATTTGTTGAGTACAACATTTGTTGATCACCTGATTTGTTGAGTACAACATTTGTTGAGCACCTGATTTGTTGAGTACAACATTTGTTGAGCACCTGATTTGTTGAGTGCAACATTTGTTGAGCACCTGATTTGTTGAGTACAACATTTGTTGAGCACCTGATTTGTTGAGTACAACATTTGTTGAGCACCTGATTTGTTGAGTACAACATTTGTTGAGCACATGATTTGTTGAGTACAACATTTGTTGAGCACCTGATTTGTTGAGTACAACATTTGTTGAGCACCTGATTTGTTGAGTACAACATTTGTTGAGCACCTGATTTGTTGAGTACAACATTTGTTGAGCACCTGATTTGTTGAGTACAACATTTGTTGAGCACCTGATTTGTTGAGTACAACATTTGTTGAGCACATGATTTGTTGAGTACAACATTTGTTGAGTACCTGATTTGGTTTTCCTCCTTGATCCCTACCCACGTGATCAGACTGAGTAGTCTATTATCTTGGCCAACGACGAGGTAGAGGACAATTCTGATCCACATATTACTTGCCTTTCCCTGATTCACATATTACTTGTCTGTTCCCTGATTCACATATTACTTGTCTGTTCCCTGATTCACATATTACTTGCCTGTTCCCTGATTCACATATTACTTGCCTGTTCCCTGATCCACATATTACTTGCCTGTTCCCTGATTCACATATTACTTGCCTGTTCCTTGATTCACATATTACTTGCCTGTTCCCTGATTCACATATTACTTGCCTGTTCCCTGATTCACATATTACTTGCCTGTTCCCTGATTCACATATTACTTGCCTGTTCCCTCCCTGACTCACATATTACTTACCTGTTCCCTGTTTCACATATTACTTGCCTGTTCCCTGATTCACATTTGACTTGCGTGTTCCCCGATTTACATATTATGGGCTGTTCCCTGATTCACATCTTACTTGCCTGTTCCCTGATTCACATGTGACTTGCCTGTTCTCCGATTCACATATTATTTGCCTGTTCCCTTATTCATATATTACTTGCCTGTTCCCTAATTCACATATACTGACAAAAACTATCAGCTGGGAGTCGCTGACAGATTTAATTTATTCTCATTGGTTGCCTCTTAGACCCCAAATGTATTAGAAAATAATCGAATAACTGCTACAAGCCAACTCAGTTCTTTTCCCTGACTTCAACAACATCAAAGACAGAAGTCACCGAGCTCTCACGACAGCAATAACTGGACCCATATAGTTTCTGACTTGTACTTGCTGGTTCGTTCCCGTCCTCCACACGTGCAACCTAGGGCTACCAGCACTGTGTACTTATGTTCCAAGCCTCGTTTGTCTTTCTCCCACTTTTGTGATAACAAAAATACTTTCTGCCAGCAAGCCGGCTGCTAAAGTAAAGACAAGAAACCTTCAGCCCATATTCATCACGTGGGGTTGTATTAACAATTACGGGACAGCCCTTTTGTTGTGGGGAGAACACGCGGCCGTCGGCTCGATCGATAGCCCAATTGTGTTAGCTAGAGAGCTCTACTGGGCTGTGGGAGTTGGCGCGAGTTTGGGAGATATGTGTGCGTGTAAGTACGTGCGTACGTGCGTGTTGTTTTAAGGGCACATTGCTGGGAAAGTATTGGTGGAAGGACATATAACTAAGAATGTGTTTGTGTTGGATTGATGCAACACTAATAGTGTGTTGGTGGAGATGGTGAAACGTTGGAAGTGTGTTGATTTTGGAGGGGGGGGGGGGGGTAACATTGGAGGTGTGTTGAAGGAGAGGCACAACAATGGACGTGTGTGTTGGAGAGGCACAATTTTGAACGTGTATTGTTGGAGAGACGCAAAGTTGGAGGTGTGTTGTTGGAGAAACGCAAAGTTGGGAGGGTGTTGTTGGAGAGACGCAAAGTGGGAGGGTGTTGTTTGAGAGACACAATGTTGGACGTGTTTTTTTGGAGAGACGCAAAGTGGGAGGGTGTTGTTTGAGAGACACAATGTTGAACGTGTTTTTTTTGGAGAGACGCAAAGTTGGGAGGGGTTGTTCGAGAGACACAATGTTGGACGTGTTTTTTTGGGAGACGCAAAGTTGGGAGGGTGTTTTTGAGAGACACAATGTTGAACGTGTTTTTTTGGAGAGACGCGAAGTTGGGAGGGTGTTGTTTGAGAGACACAATGTTGAACGTGTTTTTGGAGAGACGCAAAGTTGGGAGGTGTTGTTGGAGAGACGCAAATTTGGGACGGTGTTATTGGAGAGGCACAATGTTGAACGTGTGTTGTTGGAGAGACGCAAAGTTGGGAGGTTGTTGTTGGAGAGGCACAATGTTGAACGTGTGTTGTTGGAGAGACGCAAAGTTGGGAGGTTGTTGTTGGAGAGACGCAAATTTGGGACGGTGTTATTGGAGAGGCACAATGTTGAACGTGTGTTGTTGGAGAGACGCAAAGTTGGGAGGGTGTTGTTGGAGAGACCCAAAGTTGGGAGGTGTTGTTGGAGAGACGCAAAGTTGGGAGGGTGTTGTTGGAGAGACCCAAAGTTGGGAGGGTGTTGTTGGAGAGACGCAAAGTTGGGAGGGTGTTGTTGGAGAGACGCAAAGTTGGGAGGGTGTGTTGGAGAGACCCAAAGTTGGAGGGTGTTGTTGGAGAGACGCAAAGTTGGAGGGTGTTGTTGGAGAGACGCAAAGTTGGGAGGGTGTTGTTGGAGAGACGCAAAGTTGGGAGGGTGTTGTTGGAGAGACCCAAAGTTGGGAGGGTGTTGTTGGAGAGACGCAAAGTTGGGAGGGTGTTGTTGGAGAGACGCAAAGTGGGAGGGTGTTGTTGGAGAGACCCAAAGTTGGGAGGGTGTTGTTGGAGAGACGCAAAGTTGGGAGGGTGTTGTTGGAGAGACGCAAAGTTGGAGGTGTTGTTGGAGAGACGCAAATTTGGGACGGTGTTATTGGAGAGACGCAAAGTTGGGAGGTTGTTGTTGGAGAGACGCAAATTTGGGACGGTGTTATTGGAGAGGCACAATGTTGAACGTGTGTTGTTGGAGAGACGCAAAGTTGGGAGGGTGTTGTTGGAGAGACGCAAATTTGGGACGGTGTTGTTGGAGAGACACAATGTTGAACGTGTTTTTTTGGAGAGACGCAAAGTTTGGAGGGTGTTGTTGGAGAGACACAATGTTGGACGTGTGTTGTTGGAGAGACGCAAAGTTGGGAGGGTGTTGTTGGAGAGACGCAAATTTGGGACGGTGTTGTTGGAGAGACACAATGTTGAACGTGTTTTTTGGAGAGACGCAAAGTTGGGAGGGTGTTGTTCGAGAGGCACAATGTTGGACGTGTGTTGTTGGAGAGACGCAAATTTGGGACGGTGTTATTGGAGAGACGCAAAGTTGGGAGGTTGTTGTTGGAGAGACGCAAATTTGGGACGGTGCTATTGGAGAGGCACAATGTTGAACGTGTGTTGTTGGAGAGACGCAAAGTTGGGAGGGTGTTGTTGGAGAGACGCAAATTTGGGACGGTGTTGTTGGAGAGACACAATGTTGAACGTGTTTGTTTTGAGAGACGCAAAGTTGGGAGGGTGTTGTTGGAGAGACACAATGTTGGACGTGTGTTGTTGGAGAGACGCAAAGTTGGGAGGGTGTTGTGGAGAGACGCAAATTTGGGACGGTGTTGTTGGAGAGACACAATGTTGAACGTGTTTTTTGGAGAGACGCAAAGTTGGGAGGGTGTTGTTCGAGAGGCACAATGTTGAACGTGTTTTTTTTGGAGAGACGCAAATTTGGGAGGTGTTGTGGGAGAGGCACAATTTGAACGTGTGTTGTTGGAGAGACGCAAAGTTGGGAGGTTGTTGTTGAGAGACGCAAATTTGGGACGGTGTTATTGGAGAGGCACAATGTTGAACGTGTGTTGTTGGAGAGACGCAAAGTTGGGAGGGTGTTGTTGGAGA
The DNA here is from genome assembly GCA_032433765.1 of Megaustenia siamemsis. Taxonomy (NCBI): domain Eukaryota; kingdom Metazoa; phylum Mollusca; class Gastropoda; order Stylommatophora; family Ariophantidae; genus Megaustenia; species Megaustenia siamemsis. The sequence goes on along the minus strand of JAVIAB010000125.1, from coordinate 97,213,503 downwards.
GACGCAAAGTTGGGAGGGTGTTGTTGGAGATGCACAATGTTGGACGTGTGTTGTTGGAGAGACGCAAAGTTGGGAGGGTGTTGTTGGAGAGACGCAAAGTGGGAGGGTGTTGTTGGAGAGACGCAAAGTTGGGAGGGTGTTGTTGGAGAGACGCAAATTTGGGACGGTGTTGTTCGAGAGGCACAATGTCGAACGTGTGTTGTTGAAGAGACGCAGAGTTGGGAGGGTGTACATCGTATCAATTCTTTCGCTGACCGTTTTCCATGCTATGACACCAAGCTCTCCAGTATCTTCTCTCTTTGTCGTTCGCGATATCTCTTTCCCTGTATTTTGCCAGTTGTAACCAAGTATTCCAACTTTCCCTTCTCATGATGTGCCCGAAAAATGTGATTGTTCTTTCTGATGTTATTTAGGAGCTCCCTTTTTGTGTTGGTCTCTTTGAGAATGTCTTCATTGGTCTTTTTAGCTGTTCAGGGAACTTTCAACATTCTTCTGAGTAATCCAATCTCTGTGACCTCTTAATCGTCTTTATATTTGTTTGTCTACTGTCCATGATTCTGGACGTTGGTATTGTGTTATTGGACTAACAAGACTTTAAGATTATTTACTGGAAGAACAAGACTTTAAGATTATTTACTGGAAGAACAAGACTTTAAGATTATGTTATTGGAAGAATAAGATTTTCAAATTATGTTACTGTGCGAACAAGACTTTGGGTTTATGCTATTGGATGAATAAGACTTTTAAATTATGTTATTTGATGAACACGATTGTATTGTTGTATTCATGGATGAATATTTATTAACTTCCTCTTCTTTTCCTCTTCATTTGCGTTCAGCGTCGAGGGGAGATGTTATTTGCGGTCTTTTGCTCTTATGTTGGTCTCTGCTGCTATGTTTTCTAGTTTTTCTATTTCATCGATCCATCTAATCGTGGTCGCCTCTTGTGTCTTTTGTTTTTACTACGTTTATTAAAGGTTCGTTTATGTTGTGCTTTCGTCTTTCTGTCTTATCACATATCTGCTGCGTGTGAATTGCTGTTTTGACACTTGACTTCCATAGATATTTAAATTCATTCACTTGTTTTAATTGTCGGACGTCTATCGTTATGTTGATGTTTTCTTTCTCTTTGCAAGATATTCATGACTTCTGTTTTGTTGATGTTGATTTTCATGTTTATTGAGTGCCTGTGTTGTTAAAGTCTATTTAAGTGTTCTTGTAGTTCTTATATTTATCAATGTATTAGTGCATGATCGCCTGCATATAGAAGCTCATTAAATTCCCCAGTCTCTGGCGGTTGCCTTACATGTGGTCCACGTAAGCAATAAACTTTGGTGGAGCTAGTGCGCATCCCTGTCTTGCTTCTGTTCTAAACTCGAAGTGGTCTGTGCAGCCTGCTGCTGTTCTGACTGTGCAGCCTGCTGCTGTTCTGACTGTGCAGCTGCTGTTGACGTAGAGACTTTTAATTAGGTTGGTTGAATGTTGGCTTACTCCGTATGTTGTTGGTATCTCCCATAGTTGTTCTCTGTTTACTCGGTCGAATGCTTTTATTGGCCAATGAAAGCTATGTACCCATTTTTGTTGTGTTCTGTCGTCTTTTCTGCAAGCTGTTTTAGGACAAATAGTGCGTCAGAACATCCACTGTTTTTCAGAACCTCATTGGAAGTCGCTATTCTGTAGTTCTATAACTAAAAAAAAAAAAGTAAAGTACCCCCGTCGTGGGTACTGATTATCAACGTCTCTCCTTGGTACAGCGTGATGCCAAGTGGCGTATAGGGAATATAGTGTTAGTGACCATAAATTTTTACAGGACCTTCGACTGACGGGTGATGTTCGGGTTACGCGCCGGGCCGCTTTACTTTCCCAGAAAAAAATCCGGTACATATTAAAGGCTGGGTGAACCGGAAACCGTCGGTTGGGATCGAACCCGGCCTCTTGTCCTTTATAGTCCAGTTCAGTAACCACTGAGCTATCGCGGCTCCCAGTTCTATAACTAGTCTTAGTCTTTTCCCCATAATTTGACTTTCCATATGGCTGAGAAAGGAGGTACCTCTATATTGGTTTCTTTCGCTACCTTTCTTTTTTCATATTAGTATGATGATGACATGTTGCCAGTTTTTTGGAGATTTCTTTTTTTTGCCATGCTGCATTCAATATTCTGTGCAGTCATCTAACTCCTGTTTCTCCTGCTGCTGCTATTATTTCTACTAGTATGTTATCTATTTCGGGTGTTTTATTTCTGGGGGCATATTTAATTACGTCTTAGATTTTTTCTTTCATGCAGTGAGTTCAGCGTTGGACATTCTTGTTTGGTTTTTGTTGTGTTATTAGTAGTTGGTGCCATGTTTTCAGTAGGTCTTCGGAATATTCTTTCAGTCTCTATTGTATCTCTTGGTTATTTGATATTGGCTTTCCTTCTTTGTCTTTTATGAGTTCAGTGAGATCATGGTTTTTTCCACTCTTGTTGCTTTTACTGATTTGTTTAAGTCGTTTGAAGCTGTCTTGATGTTCCTGTTAATCTTTTGTCCGAATTCTGTCCAGATCTTTTGTTTAGTTTCTTTGGTCAAAATTTTAACTTTTTTTCCGGACATAGGTATATTTGTTATATTCTTCTTTGTTTTTCTTCTCCCACCAGACTTGTTGATAAATTGTACTCGCCAGACGATGCAGTGGAGTACGTGAAAGTAAAGTAGAATGAAACATAGGCTGTAGGAAATCTATTGTGTGGAAACACATCGGTCATGTGCTGAGAATGAATAAGTAAAGACATCCCCGTCAGGCATTCTTGTGGAAACCATCTGGTAAAAGAAAACATAGCAGTCTCAGAGAATCGCTACATAGAACAGTTAGTAGGGAAGTCTGAACCATCGACCTAGGAAGTAACCAAGAACTATCAGCAAGTCATCCATCGTGGAGAACTATGACCACCGCCCTATGTACCATCTCTGCCCGAGAGGAAAATGATGAATGAATGTATGAATGAAGGCACATAGTTATCCTGTAACAAGAAACATTTTATGTCACCAGAAACAACAGACATGGTTTAGTTTATCAGATAACGAGAAGGTAAAATATAAACAAAGTAAAATAAACAAATAAACAAGGTATGAGGAGGTCATACAACAAATCTCCAGCTTTACTACCGCTATCCATCCTAAAATGAAAAGAGAACTACTAAGCACAATTCAAACAAGACAAATGCGATTTTTGAGCCATGTTAAAAGACACAACAACCTACTAAAAGTAATCCTGGAGGGGAAATACAAGGTAAAAGAGGCAGTGGCAGACCAAGACTAACATGGACGAGTAACATCAAAAGATGGACAAATCAGCCTATGACAACCTGCACCATCAAAGCAAGAGACAGAGCAGAATGGCGCTCCATGGCAGCCAACCTTCGTTGCGGAGAAGGCACTCGACGATGATGATCCATCCTAATTGCATGTTATTTATAACGATTTTTCAGAATAGTGGTCGCAGAGAAGAAATCTCCTTGAAATATAGGACAAAATATACAACAGAAAGATAGTGGTTAGAACGTGAAGACATACACAGTGGTTAGAACGTGAAGACATGCACAGTGGTTAGAACGTGAAGACATACACAGTGGCTAGAACGTGAAGACATACATAGTGGCTAGAACGTGAAGACATACATAGTGGTTAGAACGTGAAGACATACACAGTGGTTAGAACGTGAAGACATACATAGTGGTTAGAACGTGAAGACATACATAGTGGTTAGAACGTGAAGACATACATAGTGGTTAGAACGTGAAGACATACACAGTGGTTAGAACGTGAAGACATACATAGTGGTTAGAACGTGAAGACATACACAGTGGTTAGAACGTGAAGACATACATAGTGGTTAGAACGTGAAGACATACACAGTGGTTAGAACGTGAAGACATACACAGTGGTTAGAACGTGAAGACATACACAGTGGTTAGAACGTGAAGACATACACAGTGGTTAGAACGTGAAGACATACACAGTGGTTAGAACGTGAAGACATACGCAGTGGCTAGAACGTGAAGACATACACAGTGGTTAGAACGTGAAGACATACGCAGTGGTTAGAACGTGAAGACATACGCAGTGGTTAGAACGTGAAGACATACACAGTGGTTAGAACGTGAAGACATACACAGTGGTTAGAACGTGAAGACATACGCAGTGGCTAGAACGTGAAGACATACGCAGTGGCTAGAACGTGAAGACATACACTTGAAGGGAGATCAATTTTGTGACAACGGAAATGTCCCATGGCGTGAAGGTCAGAGGAAAGCAGTTAGATCATGGGTGGAGAGATGGCAAAGTTTGGTTTAGGGCGAGATGACAACTATCTTCTCGCCATTGTCCCATTACTGGGGTCTGCCAGGGGGAGGAGCGCAGAATAAAGGCCGCTTGTCCAGTGCACTCGCCAAGAGGTGTTCAGGTCTGAGTTTTATTTTACCTCCCAATAGAGAAAACGTTTGATCCTACCTGGATTCCAACACAGGGAGATGCAGTTGGAGATTTGAGGAAGGTCTTTGATGTTGCATGATGATGAAAGTGGTGGTAGTGATGATGATCAAGGTTGTTATGGTGATGATAGTGGTGGTGATGATGGTGATAACCATAGTAGTAATGATGGTGATGATGATGGTGATAACCACAGTAGTGATGATGGTGGTGATGATGGTGATAACCATGGTAGTGATGATGGTGATAACCACAGTAGTGATGATGGTGGTAATGATGGTGATAACGATAGTAGTGATGATGGTGGTGATGATGGTGATAATCATAGTAGTGATGATGGTGGTGATGATGGTGATAACCATAGTAGTGATGATGGTGGTGATGATTGTGAAAACCATAGTAGTGATGATGGTGATGATGATGGTGATAACCATAGTAGTGATGATGGTGGTGATGATGGTGATAACCATAGTAGTGATGATGGTGGTGATGATGATGGTGGTGATGATGGTGATAACCATAGTAGTGATGATGGTGGTGATGATGGTGATAACCATAGTAGTGATGATGGTGGTGATGATGGTGATAACCATAGTAGTGATGATGGTGGCGATGATGGTGATGACCATAGTAGTGATGATGGTGGTGACATTGGTGATAACCATAGTAGTGATGATGGTGGTGATGATGGTGGTGATGATGGTGATAACCATAGTAGTGATGATGGTGGTGATGATGGTGGTAACCTAGTAGTGATGATAGTGGTGATGATGGTGATAACCATAGTAGTGATGATAGTGGTGATGATGTTGATAACCATAGTAGTGATGATGGTGATAACCATAGTAGTAATGATGGTGGTGATGATGTTGATAACCATAGTAGTGATGATAGTGGTGATGATGTTGATAACCATAGTAGTGATGATGGTGATAACCATAGTAGTGATGATGGTGGTGATGATGTTGATAACCATAGTAGTGATGATAGTGGTGATGATGTTGATAACCATAGTAGTGATGATGGTGATAACCATAGTAGTGATGATGGTGGGGATGATGTTGATAACCATAGTAGTGATGATGGTGATAATCATAGTAGTGATGATGGTGGTGATGATGATGATAACCATAGTAGTGATGATGGTGATAACCATAGTAGTGATGATGGTGGTGATGATGTTGATAACCATAGTAGTGATGATGGTGGTGATGATGTTGATAACCATAGTAGTGATGATGGTGGTGATGATGTTGATAACCATAGTAGTAATGATGGTGGTGATGATGGTGATAACCATAGTAGTGATGATGGTGGTGATGATGATAACCTTAGTAGTGATGATGATGGTGATAACCATAGTAGTGATGATGGTGGTGATGATGTTGATAACCATAGTAGTGATGATGGTGGTGATGATGGTGATAACCATAGTAGTGATGATGGTGGTGATGATGGTGATAACCATAGTAGTGATGATGGTGATAACCATAGTAGTGACGATGGTGATAACCATAGTAGTGATGATGGTGATAACCATAGTAGGGATGATGGTGATAACCATAGTAGTGACGATGGTGATAACCATAGTAGTGATGATGGTGATAACCATAGTAGTGATGATGGTGGTGACGATGTTGATAACCATAGTAGTGACGATGGTGGTGATGATGGTGATAAGCATAGTAGTGACGATGGTGGTAATGATGGTGGTGATGATGGTGATAACCATAGTAGTGATGATAGTGATAACCGTAGTAGTGATGATGGTGGCGACGGTGGTGATGATGTCGGTCCTGCTGGTGGTAGTGGTGGTGGTGATGATGAAGTTGATGATGATCATGATGGTGATGGTAACGGTGTTCGGAATAGTGAAAGTAATTATGATCATGGCGGTGATGGTAACGGTGTTCGGATAGTGAAAGTAATGATGATCATGGTGGTGATGGTAACGGTGTTCGGAATAGTGAAAGTAATGATGATCATGGCGGTGATGGTAACGGTGTTCGGAATAGTGAAAGTAATGATGATCATGGCGGTGATGGTAACGGTGTCCGTTATAGTGAAAGTAATGATGATCATGGCGGTGATGGTAACAGTGTCCGTAATAGTGAAAGTAATGATGATCATGGTGGTAGTAATGACAGCATATTTGGAAGTTTCACGTGAAATATTCGAGAGCCAAACAACACAAGAGCTCAGTGAGAGAACCGTAATAATCCAAGATCTTGATTTAAAGATTGTCAACAAAGATCAAGTTGTGCGCACCAACAATCCGTGAATATAGTTAAGCAAGCTCAATCTGCTGGTTGAGGTCTTGTAGAATGCAAACTCGACGCTTACGGTAAAAAACAGAGTTGATGCATCGCTACCTATATCTCTGAAATCTTACCGCTGGGTGTTGGGGTGAGGTGGGGGTATCCAGAAAACACCCAGAATGCTTGTGGCGTTGAGTTATTTGCGGGTCATCATCATTGCACTCTGAACATGTCCATAGGTGCCCCGATCACATCCTAGGCAAGTGTCCAGCGACTGACGACTCCAGTTCTGTGTTGGTTGATAAGTCTTCTTACACGCCAACTAAGTTTTCTCGTTTCTGGCTGTGCCCATCTTAACTCCCAACTCTTGCATCCGAAGGAGTGACGTCGACTCTTGGTTGTCGAAGTCCTGTGACGTTTGTGACGTTTATGCGAGCTATAGGCGGCTGACGTCATTTTACCCACAATCGCCCCTGCTCGCAATACTGAAAATACCACCACAAGTTTTTGGGTATCCCCCACCCCTCTCAGCGAGCGGGCTTGATAGCTATAGGTGACTTTGGCTATGTGTACACTTAAGTTGGTATGGAGATATGTGCACCTATGTGTTTGGTACAGCGTTGATTGCACTGTTGTAGTTTGTACAGCGATCTCTGCACTGTTGTTGTTGGTACAGCATCTCTGCACTGTTGTTGTTGGTACAGCGATCTCTGCACTGTTGTAGTTGGTACAGCGTTGATTGCACTGTTGTAGTTGGTACAGCGATCTCTGCACTGTTGTAGTTGGTACAGCGTTGATTGCACTGTTGTAGTTGGTACTGCGTTGATTGCACTGTTGTAGTTGGTACAGCGATCTCTGCACTGTTGTAGTTGGTACAGCGTTGATTGCACTGTTGTAATTGGTACAGCGTTGATTGCACTGTTGTAGTTGGTACAGCGTTGATTGCACTTTTTGTAGTTGGTACAGCGTTGATTGCACTGTTGTAGTTGGTACAGCGTTGATTGCACTGTTGTAGTTGGTACAGCGTTGATTGCACTGTTGTAGTTGGTACAGCGTTGATTGCACTGTTGTAGTTGGTACAGCGTTGATTGCACTGTTGTAGTTGGTACAGCGTTGATTGCACTATTGTAGTTGGTACAGCGTTGATTGCACTATTGTAGTTGGTACATCGTTGATTGCACTGTTGTAGTTGGTACAGCGTTGATTGCACTATTGTAGTTGGTACAGCGTTGATTGCACTATTGTAGTTGGTACAGCGTTGATTGCACTGTTGTAGTTGGTACAGCGATCTCTGTACTTGTGTAGTTGATGTAAAGTGCACTGTTTAGACTGACGTAAGATAAAGTTTGGAATGATTTAACACTTGCTTCACATTTGGATAGACGTGACACTACATTTGAAATGTCGTGACACTAGGTTTACGTTTTAATAAAGCGTGACACTAAGTTTGGGATAGCGTGAGACCAAGGTAACTCTTGGGAAAGGTGTGACACTAAGTTTTAGAAGGTGTGACACTCAGTTTTAGAAAGTGTGACATTAAGTTTTAGAAGGTGTGACATTAAGTTTTAGAAGGTGTGACACTAAGTTTTAGAAAGTGTGACATTAAGTTTTAGAAGGTGTGACACTAAGTTTCAGAAGGTGTGACACTCAGTTTTAGAAAGTGTGACATTAAGTTTTAGAAGGTGTGACACTAAGTTTTAGAAGGTGTGACACTAAGTTTTAGAAGGTGTGACATTAAGTTTTAAAAGGTGTGACACTAAGTTTTAGAAGGCGTGACATTAAGTTTTAGAAGGCGTGACACTAAGTTTTAGAAGGTGTGACAGTAAGTTTTAGAAGGCGTGACATTAAGTTTTAGAAGGCGTGACACTAAGTTTTAGAAGGCGTGACATTAAGTTTTAGAAGGCGTGACACTAAGTTTTAGAAGGTGTGACAGTAAGTTTTAGAAGGCGTGACATTAAGTTTTAGAAGGCGTGACATTAAGTTTTAGAAGGCGTGACAATTAAGTTTTAGAAGACGTGACATTAAGTTCACGTTTTGACTGGTGTGCAACAAGTTGCACTTTTAGTGTGTGTGCCGCACAACATCTTGGGTTGGTGTGGTAAATTGTGTACGTTTGGGTTACAGTAGTAGCAGTAGTTACGCTTGTTTTGTTGTGGATCAGCTTGTCTAGGTGTAGATCAGTTTGTCTAGTTGTGGATCATCTTGTCTAGTTGTGGATCATCTTGTCTAGTTGTGGATCAGCTTGTCTAGTTGTGGATCATCTTGTCTAGTTGTGGATCATCTTGTCTAGTTGTGGATCAACTTGTCTAGTTGTGGATCATCTTGTCTAGGTGTAGATCAGTTTGTCTAGTTGTGGATCATCTTGTCTAGTTGTGGATCATCTTGTCTAGTTGTGGATCATCTTGTCTAGTTGTGGATCAGCTTGTCTAGGTGTAGATCAGTTTGTCTAGTTGTGGATCATCTTGTCTAGTTGTGGATCATCTTGTCAAGTTGTGATCAGTTTGTCTAGTTCTGGATCAGTTTGTCTAGTTGTGGATCAGCTTGTCTAGTTGTGGATCATCTTGTCTAGGTGTAGATCAGCGTGTCTAGTTGTGGATCAGTTTGTCTAGGTGTCGATCATCTTGTCTAGTTGTGCATAAGTTGTCTAGTTGTGGATCAGCTTGTCTAGGTGTCGATCATCTTGTCTAGTTGTGCATAAGTTTGTCTAGTTGTGGATCAGCTTGTCTAGTTGTGGATCATCTTGTCTAGGTGTAGATCAGTTTGTCTAGTTGTGGATCATCTTGTCTAGTTGTGGATCATCTTGTCTAGGTCTAGATCAGTTTGTCTAGGTGTAGATCAGCTTGTCTAGTTGTGGATCAGCTTGTCTAGTTGTGCATAAGTTTGTCTAGTTGTGGATCAGCTTGTCTAGTTGTGGATCATCTTGTCTAGGTGTAGATCAGTTTGTCTAGTTGTGGATCATCTTGTCTAGTTGTGGATCAGTTTGTCTAGTTGTGGATCATCTTGTCTAGTTGTGGATCAGTTTGTCTCGTTGTGGATCAGCTTGTCTAGTTGTGGATCATCTTGTCTAGTTGTGCATAAGTTTGTCTTGTTGTGGATCAGTTTGTCTAGTTGTGGATCAGTTTGTCTAGTTGTGGATCAGCTTGTCTAGTTGTGGATAAGTTTGTCTAGTTGTGGATCAGTTTGTCTAGTTGTGGATCAGCTTGTCTAGTTGTGGATCATCTTGTCTAGTTGTGCATAAGTTTGTCTAGTTGTGGATCAGTTTGTCTAGTTGTGGATCAGCTTGTCTATTTGTGGATCATCTTGTCTAGTTGTGGATCATCTTGTCTAGATGTAGATCAGATTGCCTAGTTGTGGATCATCTTGTCTAGGTGTAGATTAGTTTGTCTAGTTGTGGATCAGCTTGTCTAGTTGTGGATCATCTTGTCTAGATGTAGATCAGTTTGTCTAGTTGTGGATCAGCTTGTCTAGGTGTAGATCAGCTTGTCTAGTTGTGGATCAGCTTGTCTAGTTGCGGATCATCTTGTTTAGATGTAGATCAGCTTGTCTAGTTGTGGATCATCTTGTCTAGGTGTAGATCAGTTTGTCTAGTTGTGGATCAGCTTGTCTAGGTGTAGATCAGCTTGTCTAGTTGTGGATCAGCTTGTCTAGGTGTAGATCAGTTTGTCTATTTGTGGATCAGCTTGTCTAGTTGTGGATCAGCTTGTCTAGTTGTGGATCAGCTTGTCTAGGTGTAGATCAGTTTGTCTAGTTGTAGATCAGCTTGTCTAGTTGTGGATCAGCTTGTCTAGGTGTAGATCAGCTTGTCTAGTTGTGGATCAGCTTGTCTAGGCGTAGATCAGCTTCTCTAGGTGTAGATCAGTTTGTCTAGTTGTAGATCAGCTTGTCTAGTTGTGGATCAGCTTGTCTAGGTTTAGATCAGCATGTCTAGTTTTGGATCAGCTTGTCTAGGTGTAGATCAGCTTGTCTAGTTGTGGATCAGCTTGTCTAGGTGTAGATCATCTTGTCTAGTTGTGGATCAGCTTGTCTAGTTGTGGATCAGCTTGTCTAGGTGTAGATCAGCTTGTCTAGGTGTAGATCAGCTTGTCTAGGTGTAGATCAGCTTGTCTAGGTGTAGATCAGTTTGTCTAGTTGTGGATCAGCCTGTCTAGGCGTAGATCAGCTTGTCAAGGTGTAGATCAGCTTGTCTAGGCGTAGATCAGCTTGTCTAGGTGTAGATCAGCTTGTCTAGGCGTAGATCAGCTTGACTAGGTGTAGATCAGCTTGTCTAGTTGTAGATCAGCTTGTCTAGTTGTGGATCAGCTTGTCTAGGCGTATATCAGCTTGTCTAGGAGTAGATCAGCTCGTCTAGGTGTAGATCAGCTTGTCTAGTTGTGGATCAGCTTGTATAGTTGTGGATCAGCTTGTCTAGTTGTGGATCAGCTTGTCTAGTTGTGGATCAGTTTATCTAGTTGTGGATCAGCTTGTCTAGTTGTGGATCAGCTTGTCTAGGTGTGGATCAGCTTGTCTAGTTGTGGATCAGCTTGTCTAGGCGTAGATCAGTTTGTCTAGGCGTAGATCAGTTTGTCTAGGCGTAGATCAGTTTGTGTAGGCTTAGATCAGTTTGTCTAGGCGTAGATCAGTTTGTCTAGGCGTAGATCAGTTTGTCTAGGCGTAGATCAGCTTGTCTATTTGTGGATCAGCTTGTCTAGTTGTGGATCAGCTTGTCTAGTTGTGGATCAGCTTGCCTAGCGTAGATCTGCTTGTCTATTGTAGATCAGCTTGTCTAGTTGTGGATCAGCTTGTCTAGTTGTGGATCAGCTTGTCTAGTTGTTGTGGATCAGCTTGTCTAGTTGTGGATCAGCTTGTCTAGTTTTGGATCAGCTTGTCTAGTTGTGGATCAGCGTGTCTAGGTGTAGATCAGCTTGTCTAGTTGTGGATCAGCTTGTCTAGGTGTAGATCAGCTTGTCTAGTTGTGGATCAGCTTGTCTAGGTGTAGATCAGCTTGTCTAGTTGTGGATCAGCTTGTCTAGTTGTGGATCAGCTTGTCTAGTTGTGGATCAGCTTGTCTAGGTGTAGATCAGCTTGTCTAGGTGTAGATCAGCTTGTCTAGGTGTAGATCAGCTTGTCTAGTTGTGGATCAGCTTGTCTAGTTGTGGATCAGCTTGTCTAGTTGTGGATCAGCTTGTCTAGGTGTAGATCAGCTTGTCTAGGTGTAGATCAGCTTGTCTACTTGTGGATCAGCTTGTCTAGGTGTAGATCAGCTTGTCTAGTTGTGGATCAGCTTGTCTAGTTGTGGATCAGTTTGTCTAGTTGTGGATCAGTTTGTCTAGTTGTGGATCAGTTTGTCAAGTTGTGGATCAGTTTGTCTGGTTGTGGATCAGTTTGTCTAGTTGTGGATCAGTTTGTCTAGTTTTGAATCAGTTTGTCCTGGTAGTGGATCAGTTTGTCTAGTTGTGGAGCAGTTGTCTAGTTGTGGATCAGGCTGTCTAGTTGTGGATCAGTTTGTCTAGTTGTGGATCAGTTTGTCTAGTTGTGGATCAGTTTGTCTAGTTGTGGATCAGTTTGTCTAGTTGTGGATCAGTTTGTTTAGTTGTGGATCAGTTTATCTAGTTGTGGATCAGTTTGTCTAGTTGTGGAGCAGTTTGTCTAGTTTGTGGATCAGGCTGTTCTAGTTGTGGATCAGTTTGTCTAGTTGTGGATCCGTTTGTTTAATTGTTGATCAATTCGTCTGGTTTTGGTTCAATCTGTCTGGTTGTAGGTTAATCTGTCTCGTGAATGATCAATATACCAACGTTTAGTGGTAGATCAGTCTTTCTCTTTCTGAAGATCAGTTTACAATATCCTTGTTTAGCCGTTATAACAAATGTATTCTACAAAATTGCCTGTCGCTACTAGTTCTGACTGTAGTTACTTCATCCGCAGAGACTGTTTCACCCTGAGCGGTGCTCCAGACATCGCCGAAGTCTACAAATCAATTACTGTACTGCTTCAATGAGCTTTCTTCTGTTTATTAAAAGGGCACATGTCCCGAATATGAGTGTTTGTCTAGCTCTGGATAGAGCTTTCTATATTTGCTGGGCGTTTATTTAACTTGCAGTAGGAAGTACCAGTGGTTTGATGTTTGCTTGCATGTTTGTGTCTGTGTTTGTACAAGCGATGCTTGGTGCACAAATGATTTAGTTATTGCAATAGTAATGTATGCTGGTCATATGCGTTCTCGTATGTTGTGTTTAAGGGACGAACAAATATGTTGAGCCCATTACGTAATGTAAAACTCGTCAGGGGGGTGTTTTGTTTCTTGTGAGGAGACATATCAGTGTGACATTTCTTGTGAGGAGACATATCAGTGTGACATTTCTTGTGAGGAGACATATCAGTGTGACGTTTCTTGTGAGGAGACTATCAGTGTGACGTTTCTTGTGAGGAGACATATCAGTGTGACGTTTCTTGTGAGGAGACATATCAGTGTGACGTTTCTTGTGAGGAGACATATCAGTGTGACATTTCTTGTGAGGAGACATATCAGTGTGACATTTCTTGTGAGGAGACATATCAGTGTGACATTTCTTGTGAGGAGACATATCAGTGTGACATTTCTTGTGAGGAGACATATCAGTGTGACGTTTCTTGTGAGTAGACCTATAAGTTTGTTGTTTCTTATGAGCAGACAAGTTTGTCTTTTTTTGTGAGTAGACCTGCCAGTGTGACGTTTCTGTGAGTAGACCTACGGGTTGTCGCTTATTAGTAGACCTACAAAAAACGATGGCGTTTATTTGAGTACACCTTCCAGTTTGTCGTTTCTTGTGAGTAGACCTGTCAGTGTGACGTTTCTTGTAAGTAGATCTATCAGTATGTCGTTTCTTGTGAGTAGACCCGCCAGTGTGGCGTTTCTTGTAAGTAGATCTATCAGTATATCGTTTCTTGTGAGTAGATCTATCAGTATATCGTTTCTTGTAAGTAGATCTATCAGTATGTCGTTTCTTGTGAGTAGATCTATCAGTATATCGTTTCTTGTAAGTAGATCTATCAGTATGTCGTTTCTTGTAAGTAGATCTATCAGTATGTCGTTTCTTGTGAGTAGACCTGCCAGTGTGGTGTTTCTTGTAAGTAGATCTATCAGTATGTCGTTTCCTGTGAGTAGATCTATCAGTATGTCGTTTCTTGTGAGTAGATCTATCAGTATGTCGTTTCTTGTGAGTAGATCTATCAGTATGTCGTTTCTTGTGAGTAGATCTATCAGTATGTCGTTTCTTGTGAGTAGACCTGCCAGTGTGGCATTTCTTGTAAGTAGATCTATCAGTATGTCGTTTCCTGTGAGTAGATCTATCAGTATGTCGTTTCTTGTGAGTAGATCTATCAGTATGTCGTTTCTTGTAAGTAGATCTATCAGTATGTCGTTTCTTGTGAGTAGATCTATCAGTATGTCGTTTCTTGTAAGTAGATCTATCAGTATGTCGTTTCTTGTAAGTAGATCTATCAGTATGTCGTTTCTTGTAAGTAGATCTATCAGTATGTCGTTTCTTGTAAGTAGATCTATCAGTATGTCGTTTCTTGTAAGTAGATCTATCAGTATGTCGTTTCTTGTAAGTAGATCTATCAGTATGTCGTTTCTTGTTAGCTTGTCCTCTACTTCTATCCTATCAGCGACAACTCCTCTACATTATCCACCCATAAAAGAGCGTTAAATGGTTGTCAATGCGTAGTGCAGCCATTGACATCATTCTGCGAAATTTAGCGTGTTTTTGGCTTAACATTCGATGTGAGAAAGCTATTTTTGTTTTTGGTTACAAATTTGCCTTCCTTCTTCAATCCCTGCCCGCGTTGGCAGATTGACCCGTCTTCAGGCCGTTCACAAGAGGAGTGTGGTCTTGTGGGATTTTGGCTCGCTCTGATTCACTAATCTTGACACCAACAGTCAGCTATGGTTCACTGACCGCTTCTAGCCCGTGTTTTGTTGAGTGTTCTCTCTCTCTCTCTCTCTCTCTCTCTCTCTCTGTCTCTATCTATCTATCTATCTATCTATCTATCTATCTATCTATCTCTTTCTCAATAATTATGGTTATGGTTATGGAAGGCCTCGGTATCACTGCAAACGAATTAAAATCCATAACTGCTTAACCGTTAGAAGGAAATGGCAGGATTTGTTAGTTGTGACTGGGTTGAAATAGCTGTGTCTGACAAATTATGGACATAGCTGACGGTATTTATTTGTGCCCGGTTTGAAGGTTTGCACTTTTGGTCTAATTGTTTCTGTTGGGTGTTTCAGGTGCTCGAAGCAAACTAGTTGTGCCATGATGAGGCATGAGTAACCACCTGTGTTCAAGATGGATGCCCTACTTATCCAACCTCCAACTGCCAAGTCAGGGTTCAAGGACATCAGCAGCGGCAGCTATCTATCACCATCTGGCAGTAACTTACAAGGTCATTGCTGTATATCAGATATTGATGCTGCCATCTATCCGAGCTTTGTCGATCTAGAAAGGGTTGCCTCTCAAACACTGCTAGCACCGAAGACGAGTTCTAGACAACCTGAGCTGCTCCACCAATACGTAGATTTTGATCAACATCATTATGGTGGTTGTCATAGTTGGCATAGTTATCATGCAAATCTCGCTGACTATCTAACTGCACAAGACATCATAAAACCGGTAGGCTTTCCTGAGTTATCATCATCTGCTCTTGACTTTATCCTCGTCAATTTTGCCGTCTTCCTATTCACAGTTCACACCCTCATCCTCGCCTTCTTGCCCTCGCCGCCAGGCCTGCTAGTGATGGGAAACGAGGGAAGTGCACCATCATCACAGGAAAGCACACCAATATCCGAGTACCCGTCCTTGTACTCGATTCATTCTCGGGTAAGATCTTCAGTTGAGAGCACGAGAGCGCCGTCTCCAATGGAGGCACCGGAACCTGACCTGAGCCACTTGACCCCGGAAGAGGTTGCCAAGATCAGGAGCGTGATGGAGAGAGCCAGGCACATGCAGCAGGAGGAGTCGTCGAGAGTCAGGTAAGGACAAACTACTACCCAATCCAGTGTCGCGCCTGTTTCATCACTAGGCGGTTCAGGCAAACAAATGCATCAAATTGCGAAGCTGCAGTGAAGCTAATTATGAGCAGAAATAAAAAAAAAATACATAAGAAACTAAAATAGAAAAAAAACGGTATGGTTAAAACTTCACGTAATGAGAGGACACATGGTTTCTGGTTTGTGTTGTCCTCTTGTGACGGGAAGCTTTAACCATACTGCTTTTTTTCCAATTTTTTCTATATCTATTTTGTCATTTCTTCTCTGTTTCATCACTGCAAATTACGCCCAGTCCCGCCGCAACTCTTTCAGTACGGAGGCTTTTATCAATTTAGCGGTTGAGATTTCAGAGACAACATTTGTCATGTTTTTAAATATCAGTCTACATGTTGATACTTATCTAACACTGAACATATTATATGTGAAGTTTTAGATAATTGAACAAGGAAATAGATTTCACCAATAACAAGATGACACAAGACATGGAAAAAGAATACAATTTGATGACAGTTTTACCACCGCCCACCTCAACATATTATTTTGTATGTTGTCTTCCTACTGCCATTTTGCCACCTTTTTCTTGCGTTATCATTTCTCCCTATTATATAACAGTGTGCCTTTCCATCTCATAGCTTAACCATATCTCTATGTTTATATTAGCGTCATTAATTACCAAACACTTCAGCCAGCCTGACCAATAATCTTATGTTAGTCAAAATGTTGCTTCTGTCAAGAGCGAGATGTCATCTGATCTGGACACTGTTGGGTTATGCTGTTTTTTTTTTAATATTGTATTTAGTGGACGCACCATGTCTTACCCTCTCTTATTTACGCGGAGTCACTGTAGCCCACGTTTTCTTTTTTATTTGGTTTCACTCTAGTTTAAATTCTCTTATTTACGTGTAGTCTATTGCTTAAACTCTTATTTACGTGTAGTTTCTGCTTAAACTCCTTGGTTATTGGTTATTGGTTATGGAAGGCCTCGGTATCACTGCAAACGAATTAAAATCCATAATTGCTCAACGCCCGTGCCAGTGGAATCATCCGAATTACTAACTCATCTCCCAAACAAAGAAAGGTAACTGTAGTCCCCATCGTAGCAGTCTCAGCACTCGCCAAAAGACATAAGGCGAAATCGCGCAGAAAGTGGGCACAGCCAACTGTTCCCTGTCATACGATATCATCATCCATTGGCCCATAGATACAACACTACAGACAAAACTATATGGGCCACTGCAAGAATTACAAAAGACAGTAAAATTTATACAGGAAACGACATTTCCCATACACCAATTCCCTATGACAACCTACACTAATTCCCTATTACAACCTACACCAATTCCCTATGACAACCTACAATAATCCCTAAGACAACCTACACTAATTCCCTATGACAACCTACACTAATTCCCTATTACAACTACACCAATCCCTATGACAACCTACACCAATTCCCTATGACAACCTCACTAATTCCCTATGACAACCTACACCAATCCCTATTACAACCTACACTAATTCCCTATTACAACCTACACCAATTCCCTATGACAACCTACACTAATTCCCTATGACAACCTACACCAATCCCTATTACAACCTACACCAATTCCCTATGACAACCTACACCAATTCCCTATGACAACCTACACTAATTCCCTATTACAACCTACACCAATTCCCTATGACAACCTACACCAATTCCCTATGACAACCTACACTAATTCCCTATTACAACCTACACCAATTCCCTATGACAACCTACAATAATCCCCTAAGACAACCTACACTATTCCCTATGACAACCTACACTAATTCCCTATTACAACCTACACCAATTCCCTATGACAACCTACACCAATTCCCTATGACAACCTACACTAATTCCCTATGACAACCTACACCAATTCCCTATTACAACCTACACTAATTCCCTATTACAACCTACACCAATTCCCTATGACAACCTACACTAATTCCCTATGACAACCTACACCAATTCCCTATTACAACCTACACCAATTCCCTATGACAACCTACACCAATTCCTATGACAACCTACACTAATTCCCTATTACAACCTACACCAATTCCCTATGACAACCTACACCAATTCCCTATGACAACCTACACTAATTCCCTATTACAACCTACACCAATTCCTATTACAACCTACACCAATTCCCTATGACAACCTACACCAATCCCCTATGACAACCTGCACCAATTCCCTATGACAACCGGCACTAATCCCTATGACAACCTGCACCAATTCCCTATGACAACCTGCACCAATTCCTATGACAACCTACACCAATTCCCTATGACAACCTACACTAATTCCCTATGACAACCTACACTAATTCCTATGACAACCTACACAATTCCCTATGACAACCTACACCAATCCCCTATGACAACCTGCACCAATTCCCTATGACAACCGGCACTAATCCCCTATGACAACCTGCACCAATTCCCTATGACAACCTGCACCAATTCCCTATGACAACCTACACCAATTCCCTATGACAACCTACACTAATTCCCTATGACAACCTACACTAATTCCCTATGACAACCTACACCAATTCCCTATGACAACCTACACCAATTCCCTATGACAACCTACACCAATTCCCTATGACAACCTACACTAATTCCCTATGACAACCTACACTAATTCCCTATGACAACCTACACTAATTCCCTATGACAACCTACACTTATCTATAGGGCTATAAGGAACAGGCAAGTAACTGCAGCGACGCGGTAAAGAAGGTAGCAAGGAGCTAGTTGTTCGGTGTAACGTACACTCCTACTAGGTAGGGCCATCGCCAATAAGTGAAGTGTCGCTTTCATGTGATCTACATTTTAACTTTCATATTTCCACTGATTATCTATCCTCCAACATGTAACATTTATATCTCTCTCTCGTTTCATTATTTCATCTCGTATCCCTCTGTTTACAGTCTTAATCGCTAAGAGTGAAAATGAGTTACAAGAAATGTTGGACATTATAGTGAAAGAAAGCAAAAATAAAGGACTCAGCTTAATAGCAGAAAGACAGAGGTAATGGTAACAAAAAAAAAGAAAAAAAAGACATCGCCTCAGTGCAAAATAAAGACAAGTGGAACAATATTAAAACAGGTAAATGAATTTAAATATTTGGGAACTTTGTTAACCTCAGACGGAAGATGTACAAAAGAGGTGAGATGCAGAATGGCTCAGGCAAAAGCAGCTTTCCAAAAAATGAGGAAGATACTAGGCAATCCATTTTTGACAATAGAAACAAGAAAAGAGTTTTTAGATGTTACGTAGAGCCAGTCTTAACATATGGATGCGAATCATGGACAATAGGACAACAGACAAGAAAATCACTGGAGTCTGTAGAAATGTGGTTTTACAGAAGAATGTTGAGAATACCATGGACAGCTAAGAAGAGTAATGAAGATGATCTGACAGATCAAAGAAAAAAGAGAGCTAATTTCCAATATTAGGAAGAAACAATCATCATTTTTTGGCCATGTAATGAGAAGAGAACAAATGGAATATATTGTAACAACTGGAAAAATTGAGGGACGAAGAGATAGAGGGAAGCAAAGAGAAAAAATAACAGACAGCTTAAGAATGGCTTGGCAGAAGGTCAAAAACAGAAATGATAAATAGCTGACAAGATCGAAAGTTGTGGAGAGACATGATCACCTACGCCAGCAGGCCCGGTACTTGATGATGATGATGATGATCCCTCTGTTTACTTCTCTTTGACTTGCCTGTCCCAGTCATCCTAGATGTAGTAGAATTTATCTGTATTTTATCCTGTTTTGTTGTTGTTCTCGTTTTCTGAGGAAGGCTGCATGTAGGGCGAAACGTCAGTACTTTGTTGTGTTCCTTGTTTTGTAAAGCTGTCACCATATCCTTGTAGGTGTACAATGTTGACATGTACGTTACACCCCACTACTTGCTCCTATAGGGCAGTAAGCGAGAATTGTTCCCAACTTATTCCTCTGTTGGTACACACAGATTTGAGGTATGTCCAGGTTGAAGTAGAAGGTATAAAGAGAATCTCACTAGACGCGGAGTTTGTTAAACAGAAACTGATTCAATTTGTGGACCGGTAGCACTGCAGGTACGGCTCGATGATGACGTACAGTGCTCTACTTTTATACTGCAAGTGGAGGTGGTAGTGGTAACATACAATGTATGAAATGATACACAAAAGGTGAATAAACAAACAGACAGACAGCGGAGGAACAGACAGAGAGACAGACAGGCAGGCAGACAGACAGACAGACAGCGGAGGAACAGACAGAGAAACAGACAGACAGACAGGGAGGCAGACAGACAGACAGACAGGCAGGCAGACAGGCAGGCAGGCAGGCAGACAGACAGGCAGGCAGACCGATAGATAGACAGAGAGCGGAAAGAAGGACAGACAGACATGCAGGTAGGTAGGTAGGTGTAGTGATGGATAGATCGATTGATTAATGGATAAATGGATGGATGGGAAGATGTATGAACGGGTGAATGAACGAATGGATTCAGGCAGACAAACAGACTAGTGGTCCCTCTCGCTCTCTCTCTCTCCGTATATATATGTATGTATATATATATATATATATATATATAGAGAGAGAGAGAGAGAGAGCGCCAGCCGTTTCGTGTTTATAAGTGTGTCATAAGGGCACGAGGAGATAACCAAGCGGGTGTCTGCAACATTTTCAAAGACCAAGCATCACTCACTTGATGTCAAGTGACCCACCCCTAACCATTTATCACCACAACGACACGTAACCGCCATATCCATCCATTTGCTGGCAGATAACGCCGCCCATTAACCAGATATGCCCGTCTTTGTCTCGGAATTTCCATGCCATTTTCTGCCAAGTTTCCTAGACCATCTCATTTTGGCGGACGTCAGGGATAGATATCTCTGTATTTGCGATCTTCCTGTCTCACTCCCGGGGGTGTAGTACAACCTGGCAATTGTTACAACAAAGCAAGTTCCAAAACTCTTTTGTCATGTTTAGAAGATTATTAATTATGTTTAACAATAGTGTTTGTCAGTGTGATATCTGTTGACACGATACTGTGTCTGTCTACATGATATTGTGCCCATTAGAATAATATTGCGTGTCAGTATGTCTGTTGCCATGATAACCATGATATATTTCAATGTGATATCTTATTTCTCAATATATTATTTGTTGTTATGGCTTAGGATCTCTCAGCAGAATATTGTGTATGTCAGCAGATTGTCTGTTGTCATGATTTTGTTTCTGTCAACATGATATTCTGTTTATCTGACGGATATCCGATGATATAATTTTGGATGTGTCAGTAGGATATCTGATAATGTGTTGAGCAACATGATATATGCTGTCATGACATTGTATATATCAGCATATCTGCTGTCATGATATTGTATATGTTAACATATCTGCTGTCATGATATTGTATATGTTAACATATCTGCTGTCATGATATTGTGTCTGTCAACATATCTGCTGTCATGATATTGTGTCTGTCAACATATCTGCTGTCATGATATTGTATATGTCAACATATCTGCTGTCATGATATTGTATATGTCAACATATCTGCTGTCATGATATTGTATATGTCAACATATCTGCTGTCATGATATTGTGTCAGTCAACAAATCTGATTCCCTGACATTATGTTGGTCAACATGATATAAATTGTCATGATAATGAGTCTGTCAACGTGTATGCTGCTATGATATTGTATCTGTCAACATATCTACTGTCATAATATTGTGTCTGTCAACACGATATAAGTTGTCATGATATTGTGTCTATCAACATGCTATATACTGCCGTGATTTTGTATCTGTCAAAATGACATACACTGCCATGATATTCTGCCTGTCAACATGATATATGTTGTCATGACATTCTATCTAAGAATGTGATATCTGTTGTCATAATATTGTGTCTGTCAACATGATATATGCTGTCACATATTGTGTCTGCCAACGTGATATATACTGCCATGATATATACTGCCATGCTATTTTGTCCGTCAACATGATATATGTCTGTTGTCATGATATTAATATGATCTGTTGTCATGATATTGTGGCTGTCAACATGATATATTCTGCCATAATATCGTCTCTGTCAACGTGTTATCAGTTGTCATGATATTTTGTCTGGCAACATGATATATGCTTTCATGATTTTGTGTCTGTCAACACGATATATGATGATAATGTTGTGTCTGTCAACATGATTTATGTTGCTATGATATTGTGCCAGTCAACGTGATATATGCTCTCATGATATTCTATACATTAATGTGATATCTGATTGCCATGATATTCTGTCTGTCAACATGATATATGTTGTCATGACATTCTATCAAAGAATATAATATCTGTTATCATAATATTGTGTCTGTCAACATGATATGTGCTATCACATATTGTGCCTGTCAACATAATATATGACATGATATTTTGTCCGCCAACATGATATATGCCTGTTGTCATGATATTAATATGATCTGTTGTCATGATATTGTGGCTGTCAAAATGATATATGCTGCCATAATATCGCCTCTGTCAACGTGTTATCTGTTGTCGTGATATTTTGTCTGTCAACATGATATATGCTTCCTTGATTTTGTGACTGTCAACACGATATATGATGTCATGATATTGTGTTTGTGGACGTGATACCTATGCCATGATATTTTGTCTGTCACCATGATATATGCTTCCATGATTTTGTGTCTGTCAACATGATATCTGCGGATAATGTTGTGTCTGTCAATATGATATATGTTGTCATAATGTTGTGTCTGTCAACATGCTATCTGTTGCTAAGATATTGTGCCTGTCAACGTGATATATGCTCTTGTGATATTGTGTACGGCAACGTGATATCTGTTTGCCATGATAGTGTGTCTGTCTACATCATACCTGTTGTCATTATGTTGTGTCGGTCAACATACTATAGTCTGTATCGATATTGTGTTTGTCAACATACTATAGTCTATATAAATATTGTGACTGTCAACATACTATAGGCTGTATCGATATTGTGTCTGTCAACATACTGTAGGCTGTATCGATATTGTGTATGTCAACATACTATAGGCTGTATCGATATTGTGTCGGTCAACATACTATAGGCTGTATCGATATTGTGTCTGTCAACATACTATAGGCTGTATCGATATTGTGTCGGTCAACATACTATAGTCTATATCGATATTGTGTCTGTCAACATACTATAGTCTGTATCGATATTGTGTATGTCAACATACTATAGGCTGTATCGATATTGTCTGTCAACATACTATAGGCTGTATCGATATTGTGACTGTCAACATAGTATAGGCTGTATCGATATTGTGTATGTCAACATACTATAGGCTGTATCGATATTTTCTGTCAACATACTATAGGCTGTATCGATATTGTTTATGTCAACATACTATAGGCTGTATCGATATTGTCTGTCAACATACTATAGGCTGTATCGGTATTGTGTTTGTCAACATACTATAGGCTGTATCGATATTGTGTCTGTCAACATACTATAGGCTGTATCGATATTGTGTTTGTCAACATATTATAGGCTGTATCGATATTGTGACTGTCAACATATTATAGGCTGTATCGATATTGCCTGTCAACATACTATAGGCTGTATCGATATTGCCTGTCAACATACTATAGGCTGTATCGATATTGTGACTGTCAACATACTGTTGGCTGTATCGATATTGTGACTGTCAACATATTATAGGCTGTATCGATATTGCCTGTCAACATACTATAGGCTGTATCGATATTTTCTGTCAACATACTATAGGCTGTATCGATATTTTCTGTCAACACACTATAGGCTGTATCGATATTGTCTGTCAACATACTATAGGCTATATCGATATTGTCTGTCAACATACTATAGGCTGTATTGATATTGTGTCGATCAACATACTATAGGCTGTATCGATATTGTGTCTGTCAACATACTATAGGCTGTACCGATATTGTGTCTGTCAACACACTATAGGCTGTACCGATATTGTGTCTGTCAACATACTATAGGCTGTATCGATATTGTGTCTGTCAACACACTATAGGCTGTACCGATATTGTGTCTGATGACATGACATATGCTGCCATGGGCTCCTCTATTTTTCTTTTCTTCCAGACCAGTCCGGTGAAATCGTCATGACTTTCTCGTGTGAATTGACCAGAAATATATGCGCTGAGCTAAATAAGTGTACCTTTTTTCTTAAATTGGAAGCCGCGATAGCTCAGTGGTTAGGGAACTGGACTACAACGGACAAGAGGTCGGGTTCGATCCTGACCGACGGCTTTCGGGTTCACCCAGCCTTGAATGGGTACCTGATTTGTTCGGGGAAAGTAAAGCGGTACGGGCGTAATACCGACCACATTATAAAAAAAAATCATGTGCCGAAGGTCTGTAAAATTGATGGTCACTAACACGATATTCCCTATACGCCACTTGGCTTGGGTTTTTTACTTCTTATTTTTTTTTATTTATCAAATTAGCTTGTAATGCATATTGGGTTAAGTAGTTCATCAAAACACAACACAACGAGCCTTCAATAAACGTTGCGAGAACACCAGACCCAAGGTCGACCATAAAAATATTGGATTGATTATATATTAGAAACACTAGGAAACATAACATATGTAGAAGCCAACAGCAGTGCAAAAGATGGCAAAAGGCAAATGAGGAAGGAAAGAATAAGAAGAGTTTCTCAAAATTTCGTTCTCCATTTCTCAA
This sequence comes from Megaustenia siamemsis, assembly GCA_032433765.1. Taxonomy (NCBI): domain Eukaryota; kingdom Metazoa; phylum Mollusca; class Gastropoda; order Stylommatophora; family Ariophantidae; genus Megaustenia; species Megaustenia siamemsis. The sequence continues at coordinate 97,188,984 of JAVIAB010000125.1, read as the reverse complement.
ATTAGCAACAAGTGCTTACTAAATTAAGGACACAATTTCTCAAATTTAGCAACAAGTGCTTACTAAATTAAGGACGCAATTTCTCAAATTTAGCAACAAGTGCTTACTAAATTAAGTACGCAATTTCTCAAATTTAGCAACAAGTGCTTATTAAATTAAGTACGCAATTTTTCAAATTTAGCCACAAGTGCTTACTAAATTAAGTACGCAATTTCTCAAATTTAGCCACAAGTGCTTACTAAATTAAGTACGCAATTTCTCAAATTTAGCAACAAGTGCTTACTAAATTAAGTACGCAACTTTTCAAATTTAGCCACAAGTGCTTACTAAATTAAGTACGCAATTTCTCAAATTTAGCAACAAGTGCTTACTAAATTAAGTACGCAATTTTCAAATTTAGCCACAAGTGCTTACTAAATTAAGTACGAAATTTTTCAAATTTAGCCACAAGTGCTTACTAAATTAAGTACGCAACTTTCAAATTTAGCCACAAGTGCTTACTAAATTAAGTACGCAACTTTTCAAATTTAGCCACAAGTGCATATTAATTTTCTGTAGCTCATTTCTCAGATTTGCTGAACAACTGTTGTAGATTGTTGCCACAGAGAAAGCAACCGATAAAAAAGAAAAGAAAAGCACACAGAAATGGTACAAATACCATGTAGTTTTATAGGAACTTTAAACAAAACCTCACACTCAGAAATGGTACAAATACCATGTAGTTTTATAGGAACTTTAAACAAAACCTCACACTCAGAAATGGTACAAATACCATGTAGTTTTATAGGAACTTTAAACAAAACCTCACACTCAGAAATGGTACAAATACCATGTAGTTTGATAGGAACTTTAAACAAAACCTCACACTCAGAAATGGTACAAATACCATGTAGTTTGATAGGAACTTTAACAAAACCTCACACTCAGAAATGGTACAAATACCATGTAGTTTGATAGGAACTTTAAACAAAACCTCACACACAGAAATGGTACAAATACCATGTAGTTTGATAGGAACTTTAAACAAAACCTCACACACAGAAATGGTACAAATACCATGTAGTTTGATAGGAACTTTAAACAAAACCTCACACACAGAAATGGTACAAATACCATGTAGTTTTATAGGAACTTTAAACAAAACCTCACACTCAGAAATGGTACAAATACCATGTAGTTTGATAGGAACTTTAAACAAAACCTCACACTCAGAAATGGTACAAATACCATGTAGTTTGATAGGAACTTTAAACAAAACCTCACACTCAGAAATGGTACATATACCATGTAGTTTGATAGGAACTTTAAACAAAACCTCACACTCAGAAATGGTACAAATACCATGTAGTTTTATAGGAACTTTAAACAAAACCTCACACTCAGAAATGGTACAAATACCATGTAGTTTTATAGGAACTTTAAACAAAACCTCACACGCAGAAATGGTACAAATACCATGTAGTTTTATAGGAACTTTAAACAAAACCTCACACTCAGAAATGGTACAAATACCATGTAGTTTTATAGGAACTTTAAACAAAACCTCACACGCAGAAATGGTACAAATACCATGTAGTTTTATAGGAACTTTAAACAAAACCTCACACGCAGAAATAATTGTAAAAAAAATTAGTTTGTGATGATGACGTTCAATGAATAATAAACCAGAATGTTCAACTTGAGAAAGAAAAGTTTGTATTTGTATTTGCTTCTCTGCACACCAATAATGGACAATCGTCTCTATCTTTGCCTGAAGATGTATCGATCTATCGTTACCCATGTGTAAATGTGTTGTTCATTGGTCCTGATGAAGGCATACTTAGCCGTAACGTTATATTGATTTTGTTTTGTCCCTCACCTTTGTAGTTTTAAAGCAAACCACTTTTATCCCTCTTGATCCCTTCCATCAAAGTTTGCGAAGTCCTGCACTGGACGACTGTCAAGCATTTCGATAAACGTCTTTCCAGTTAGAATTGAATACTTTAACTGGCTAGCATCGACCTGCCATTGATATCCATGTTTTCAGCTGCTCCTAATGGAAGCTCTTAGAGCTGTCGCTCAATGAAAACATGAATGGTTAGAGTGTCTTAAATTGCTGCAATTTCAACTGTCGAGCACTATCACTGTAGCACAAGTGAAGATATGCTCGCTACGTCAACACAGCCAGGAGATCTTCAATGCCCAAAAATTCGAAATACTTTTCCCGCCAGCAGAAGTGTCAATAGATCGCCATCATAATTGGTGATTATTGGAAATGAGGAGATGGCTCTCTGTTCGGACTAGGGACAAACATTGGACAGTTCAACCGCCTGATGTGTTATCATCCATTGTTGTTAGATGGCTCTCTGTTCGGACTAGGGACAAACATTGGACAGTTCAACGCCTGATGTGTTATCATCCATTGTTGTTAGATGGCTCTCTGTTCGGACTAGGGACAAACATTGGACAGTTCAACCGCCTGATGTGTTATCATCCATTGTTGTTAGATGGCTCTTTGTTCGGACTAGGGACCAACATTGGACAGTTCAACCGCCTGATGTGTTATCATACATCGTTGTTAGATGGCTCTCTGTTCGGACTAGGGACAAACATTGGACAGTTCAACCGCCTGATGTGTTATCATACATTGTTGTTAGATGGCTCTCTGTTCGGACTAGGGACAAACATTGGACAGTTCAACCGCCTGATGTGTTATCATACATTGTTGTTAGATGGCTCTCTGTTCGGACTAGGGACAAACATTGGACAGTTCAACCGCCTGATGTGTTATCATCCATTGTTGTTAGATGGCTCTCTGTTCGGACTAGGGACAAACATTGGACAGTTCAACCGCCTGATGTGTTATCATCCATTGTTGTTAGATGGCTCTTTGTTCGGACTAGGGACAAACATTGGACAGTTCAACCGCTGATGTGTTATCATCCATTGTTGTTAGATGGCTCTCTGTTCGGACTAGGGACAAACATTGGACAGTTCAACCGCCTGATGTGTTATCATCTATTGTTGTTAGATGGCTCTCTGTTCGGACTAGGGACAAACATTGGACAGTTCAACCGCCTGATGTGTTATCATCCATTGTTGTTAGATGGCTCTCTGTTCGGACTAGGGACAAACATTGGACAGTTCAACCGCCTGATGTGTTATCATCTATTGTTGTTAGATGGCTCTCTGTTCGGACTAGGGACAAACATTGGACAGTTCAACCGCCTGATGTGTTATCATCCATTGTTGTTAGATGGCTCTCTGTTCGGACTAGGGACAAACATTGGACAGTTCAACCGCCTGATGTGTTATCATCCATTGTTGTTAGAGCTGACGTCGCAGATTTCTTGTAAAACCCATAGGGGCTCAATCACTTATCAAATGTTGACGTAGTGTATGGACACTTGGTACCGTCAGCGCGCTGACTGTAGTGTATGTACACTTGGTACCTTCAGCGCGCTGACTGTAGTGTATGTACACTTGGTACCGTCAGCGCGCTGACTGTAGTGTATGTACACTTGTTACCTTCAGCGCGCTGACTGTAGTGTATGTACACTTGGTACCTTCAGCGCGCTGACTGTAGTGTATGTACACTTGGTACCTTCAGCGCGCTGACTGTAGTGTATGTACACTTGGTACCTTCAGCGCGCTGACTGTAGTGTATGTACACTTGGTACCGTCAGCGCGCTGACTGTAGTGTATGTACACTTGGTACCGTCAGCGCGCTGACTGTAGTGTATGTACACTTGGTACCGTCAGCGCGCTGACTGTAGTGTATGTACACTTGTTACCTTTAGCGCGCTGACTGTAGTGTATGTACACTTGGTACCTTCAGCGCGCTGACTGTAGTGTATGTACACTTGGTACCTTCAGCGCGCTGACTGTAGTGTATGTACACTTGGTACCGTCAGCGCGCTGACTGTAGTGTATGTACACTTGGTACCGTTAGCGCGCTGACTGTAGTGTATGTACACTTGGTACCGTCAGCGCGCTGACTGTAGTGTATGTACACTTGGTACCGTCAGCGCGCTGACTGTAGTGTATGTACACTTGGTACCGTTAGCGCGCTGACTGTAGTGTATGTACACTTGGTACCTTCAGCGCGCTGACTGTAGTGTATGTACACTTGGTACCGTTAGCGCGCTGACTGTAGTGTATGTACACTTGGTACCGTTAGCGCGCTGACTGTAGTGTATGTACACTTGGTACGTTAGCGCGCTGACTGTAGTGTATGTACACTTGGTACCTTCAGCGCGCTGACTGTAGTGTATGTACACTTTGTACCTTCAGCGCGCTGACTGTAGTGTATGTACACTTGGTACCGTCAGCGCGCTGACTGTAGTGTATGTACACTTGGTACCGTTAGCGCGCTGACTGTGCAGACACCTTCTTTAAGGAGCAATAACCATAAACAAACAATAACCGAAAGCTTTCAATGAGAGAAATCAACAAGTGGACAACATTCAGGATCTTTACGTGGACAACATTCAGGATCTTTACGTGGACAACATTCAGGATCTTTACGTGGACAACATTCAGGATCTTTACACGACTCTAGAAACATTAATAACGACATGCATGAAGCTATAACTGGCCTTTAGTGCCTCAAAAATAATCTGATCTGTTTAGTAGTTTTCTCACCAGGTAAAAGAGGCAGAGGCAGACCAAGACTAACATGGGCGAGTAACATCAAAAGATGGACAAGTCAATATATGACAGCCTGCACCATCAAAGCAAGAAACAGAGTAGAATGGCGATCCATGGTAGCCAACCTTCGTTGCGGAGAAGGCACTCAATGATGATGATGATGAGTTTTCTCACTAGTTAACTGACTCAAATTTGAGTGTCAAACACCAGAGTTTCAAGCACACGAGTTCTAAACACCAGAGTTTCAAGCACACGAGTTCTAAACACCAGAGTTTCAAGCACACGAGTTCTTAAAACCAGAATTCCACATACAAGAGTTCTCGACATCCAAGTTTCAAACATAAGGGCTCTAAACGCCAGAGTTTCGAACACGTCCTTAAGTGACCAAACTAAAAAAAAGCGGTTCCTGACTTTTCCTCAATGTAGACTCAAATCCTGAGAAAATGGTCGCGATCGCTAAAAATGTGGTGGAAAGAAGTGGAGGCAGTTACTAGCCGGAAGTCATGAATGATTTGGGAGATCTTTTCTGTGACATTTTCTTAATATTTTCTGTGACATTTTCTTTAGTATCTGGGACATAAATGCTCTCAGATCACGTACTTCAGGACTGTATAATCTACAACAGTGACCTCCACCAACCTCTGTATCGTGGCCTCTTTTCTATGGGGTCACCGGAACAGTTTTTAATTTGCAATTATTTTTTTAAATAAAAAATTCCATCCGCGAACGTCTTCCAAATATATTTTGTTTAAAATATGGTTATATATGGTTAAATATGGTTAAATATGGTTATATATGGTTATATATGGTTAAATATGGTTATATAAGGTTATATATGGTTAAATATGGTTATATATGGTTATATATGGTTATATATGGTTAAATATGGTTAAATATGGTTATATCAATAGAAGATAAGGTAATTGTATGAAAGAAAGGGAAATAAAATGATATGATGTAAGATTAATGTCTGATGTTGTGCCATATTAAAAAAGCCCTGTATTCTGGGGCATTACATTTCTTCTGTCTGTCTGTCTGTCTGTCTGCGATCAGGACTCAGTCAGAGTAGGATCCCAGACTCTCACATGAAGTCAGCTGTCAGGCTAAGTGTGTTGATCCCCCACAGACAGAACATCACAGTTAGAGTCTGTCATATCCACTCCGACTGAACACCCGTTAAAAACGTTGCACTGTGTTCTGCGCCAGTGGCCCAGTACATCCGATTTCAGCCAGCATTTTATTCAGATTTGCTTACCTTAGCCTTTGATTGTCCCCAATCTTCCTGCAAGGCAGCAGATGATCTTTTCTGTAGGGGGATTCTGCCCTTAGACGGTCGGCCTTCCCAGGTTTACGAGCATCGTCTGCCCGAGTCACTAGAGGTGACTAACACAGCAATGGGACTTGTAATGTGAGGAAACTGCAACAAGGAACGCTTTTCATGCATAGCTTTCAATTGTTCCTGCCGCCTATCCCCATATACCGGTAAGTCACGCCCTCTTGATAATGATGATCGTCGTAGCACTAGATGATGTTAGGCCATCGTTGATGACTCCAATTCCGATCATATAGACACACAGTCAGTTGTCAAATTATTCCCGTCGCACATCAAACAGCAGACCGTAAGATTTGCGCACGACCGGTTTGACGTGGACTAGATCCATTTCTTCTTAATTACGTTCTTTGACGGTTCTTTATTTTATTTCACGTGTTAATTGATTGGAAGTAACTGCCACATCATTGTGGCTTTCACACAAATATCTGTAGCGATACTAAATATCTTAATGTCTTTGCTCTATTACTTTCATCGCTTCTGGACGGGAAACTAACATGTTTGGGTAATTATTTAAATATGCTTGTATTTGTATTCTTTGTGTTGTTATTAATATTAATAAGTGTAATTATTTATTTATTTTTTCAAAATCTGCAAACAGCATTCACCTATGTTACTGAACAACAAACATTCACCCATGTCATTGAACAACAAACAGCATTCAGCCATGTCATTAAACAACAAACAGCATTCAGCCATGTCACTGAATTACAAACAGCATTCAGCCATGTCACTGAATTACAAACAGCATTCAGCCATGTCACTGAACTACAAACAGCATTCAGCCATGTCATTGAACTGCAAACAGCATTTACTCATGTCCCTGAACTACAAACAGCATTTATCCATGTCACTGAACTACAAGTAGCATTTACCCATGTCACTGAACTACAAACATCATTCATCCATGTCACTGAACTACAAGTAGCATTTACCCATGTCACTGAACTACAAACAGCATTTATTCATGTCACTGAACAACAAACAGCATTTACCCATGTCACTGAACTACAAACATCATTCATCCATGTCACTGAACTACAAACATCATTTACCCATGTCACTGAACTACAAACAGCATTTACCCATGTGACTGAACAACAAACAGCATTTACCCATGTCACTGAGCAACAAATAGCATTCACCCATGTGACTGAACAACAAACAGCATTTACCCATGTCACTGAGCAACAAATAGCATTCACCCATGTGACTGAACAACAAACAGCATTTACCCACGTCACTGAACTACACACATCATTTCTTTCTGTACCAATTCCTGTGTGTGACCTGTCCAATCCCATATAAATCTCGTGTTCTCTCTCTGATAGCCGAGATCTCTCAATACCAGTGTGACCCTATCTGTGAAAGACGTGTGTTCTATAAATAGCTCTAAGGTCGACCCACCCATATTTGCCCCTATTTCCTCTGCCCGATACCCTTCCTCACGACTTTCATTTGTTCCCCATTAGAGACAGACATGGCCGGGAACAAACATAGCCTCGTTTCAATACCCGTTCTATTTAATTGAGCAGATGTAAATAGATAGAATGTATTGGGGGCTCAGAATTGTCAAGGATTAGCGGGTCTTGCTGACTTAACATATGGACGGTCTGGGCCATGTTGATGAGCTAGTTTTGAGGACATTTTTAATAATGATTTTGATGACCGGGACGGGGCTCACCCTGTGAGAGAGTAAAGTAGGACAGTAATGAGTTCATTTTATGAGAGAGTTAAGATGTTATTTTAGAGGGACAGTTGGACATGAGTTCATTTTATGAGAGAGTTGAGGTGTTATTTTAGAGGGACAGTGGGGCATGAGTTCATTTTATGAGAGAGTTAAGATGTTATTTTAGAGGGACAGTGGGACATGAGTTCATTTTTGAGAGAGTTGAGGTGTTATTTTAGAGGGACAGTGGGGCATGAGTTCATTTTATGAGAGAGTTGAGATGTTATTTTAGAGGGACAGTGGGACATGAGTTCATTTTATGAGAGAGTTAAGATGTTATTTTAGAGGGACAGTTGGACATGAGTTCATTTTATGAGAGAGTTGAGATGTCATTTTCGAGGGACATTGGGGCATTAGTTAATTCTATGAGAGAGTCAAAGGTGTTTCCTCTTTACCTGGTCTAATGCGTTATTGAGTTATTTGCGGGTCATCATTATTGTACTCCGAACATGTCCAGAGTTGCTCAGATCCCTCCCCAGCAAGTCTCGCATTGTCCAGCGACTGACGACTCCAGTTCTGTGTTGGTTGATAAGTCTTCTTATACGGCCACTAAGTTTCTCGTTTTTGGCTGTGCCATCTTAACTCCCAGATCGTTCATCCGAAGGAATGACATGGACTCATTGTTGTCGAAGTCCTGTGCTCTTCCCACATCTCGGAGGGCATTGATGATGTCCGCCCGATCCATTGGTTGACCGTCCTCAACGACAGCGCAGCTAGCCAGCCTGTCCGCTCTTTCATTTCCCCGTACTCCCGCATGTCCAGGGACATAGACAAAGGTGACCTTACGTATCTTGGACTTCTGCAATGACTCTACCCATTGCATGCGTACAGAGCCCGCCTCCACTTTTTTTATCATGCTCATCGAATCACTCAGTATACATGCGAGGGTGTAGTCTTGTGGCTCTAACCAGTTGAATGCCTTGGTCACTGCCATCACATCCATTGTCATGCTACTCGTGGTCATGACGTATGCTCACCCAGCCTAAATGGGTACCGGATTTTTTTTCTGGGAAATGAAGCGGCACGGGCGTAATACCGACCACATTACCCAAAAATCATGTCCTGAAGGTCTGTAAAATGTATGGTCAGTAACACCATATTCCCTATACGCCACTTGGCATGACAGAGGTACTTCATTTTTTTTTTTACATGACTAATTAGCTGACAACTATTGAACTGAATTACATGACTAACTAACTGACTAACTATTGAACTGAATTACATGACTAATTAGCTGACAAACTTTTGAACTGAATTACATGACTAACTAACTGACTAACTATTGAACTGAATTACATGACTAATTAGCTGACAAACTATTGAACTGAATTACATGACTAACTAACTGACTAACTATTGAACTGAATTACATGACTAACTAACTGACTACTATTGAACTGAATTACATGACTAATTAACTATCTGTTGAACTGAATTACATGACTAACTAACTGACTAACTATTGAACTGAATTACATGAATAACTAACTGACTAACTATTGAACTGACTTACATAACTGACTAGCTGACTAACTATCAAACTGACATAAATGACTAAGTAGCTGACTAACTATTGAACTGACTTACATGACTAACTAGCTGACTAACTATTGAACTGAATTACATGACTAACTAGCTGACTAACTATCGAACTGACTTACATGACTAACTAGCTGACTAACTATCGAACTGACTTACATGACTAACTAGCTATCTGTTGAACTGACTTACATGACTGACTAGCTGACTAACTATTGAACTGAATTACATGACTAACTAGCTGACTAACTATTGAACTGACTTACATGACTAACTAACTGACTAACTATTGAACTGAATTACATGACTAACTAGCTTAGCTGACTAACTATCGAACTGACTTACATGACTAACGTATGACTATTGCCTAAAATCTGACTGGTTAGCTTGAAACTCTTTACATTTCTGAACTATCTATTTCTAACGAACTGTCTCCAAACTTCGTCCTGACTTGCAGACTAGCAAAATTCATGACTTGCAGACTAGCAAAATTCATGACTTGCAGACTAGCAAAATTCATGACTTGCAGACTAGCAAATTCATGACTTGCAGACTAGCAAAATTCATGACTTACAGACTAGCAAAATTCATGATTTGCAAAGCTTCCAGCTGTTATCTCCTTGGCAGTTTTATTTTCCCGGTAAGGTAAGGTAAGGTAAAGGTGAGGTAAGGTAAGGTAAGGTAAGGTAAGGTAATGTAATGTTAGGTAAGGTAGGTAGGTAGGTAAGGTAGGTAGGTAGTAAGATAAGATGATAAGATATGATAAGATAAGACAGAAGCAATAAGTGTGTTGCAACACCCGCTGCCATTTCAGAAAAACCGATCGATTTTTTTGTATCTGTCATGATTGTTCCTTGTGCAGAATACCTTGACTTCTTAATCTCCCTTCTAAACTTTGACCAAACGGAATTCCGTGGAATAATAGACTTTTCTTCCTCATCATCTTCTTCTTTTCCCGTGGAGGGGGTGAGAAGAGGAGATTAGTTTGCATGTTTTGTTTTAGATATATTTATAGATCGGCCAGGATTTGTTTGACTGTCGTTTCCTTTCTGTGATTCAGTTAAAGTTAACGGTAGCTTGAACTTCTCATGAATCTTTCACTCAGCTAAAGTTAACGGTAGCTTGAACTTCTCATGAATCTTTCACTCAGCTAAAGTTAACGGTAGCTTGAACTTCTCATGAATCTTTCACTCAGCTAAAGTTAACGGTAGCTTGAACTTCTCATGATCTTTCACTCAGCTAAAGTTAACGGTAGCTTGAACTTCTCATGAATCTTTCACTTCAGCTAAAGAAAGGGAGCCGCGATAGCTCAGTGGTTAGTAAACTGGACTACAAAGACAAGAGGTAGGGTTCGATCCCAACCGACGGCTTCTGGTTCATCGAGCCTTTAATGGGTACCGGATTTTTTTCTGGAAGTAAAGCGGCACTGACGTAATACCGACCACATTACCCCAAAATCATGTGCCGAAGGTCTGTAAAATTTATGGTCACTAAAACCATATTCCTATACGCCACTTGGCGTGTCGGGAGTACTTTACTTTTACAACTAAAGAAACGACATCTCGTGTCTTCAACAATCGTTCACTTAACTAAAGAAACGACATCTCGTGTCTTCAACAAATCGTTCACTTAACTAAAGAAATGATACCTCGTGTCTTCAACAAATCGTTCACTTAACTAAAGAAACGACACCTCGTGTCTTCAACAAATCGTTCACTTAACTAAAGAAATGATACCTCGTGTCTTCAACAAATCGTTCACTTAACTAAAGAAACGATACCTCGTGTCTTCAACAAATCGTTCACTTAACTAAAGAAACGATACCTCGTGTCTTCAACAAATCGTTCACTTAACTAAAGAAACGATACCTCGTGTCTTCAACAAATCGTTCACTTAACTAAAGAAACGATACCTCGTGTCTTCAACAAATCATTCACTTACTAAAGAAACGACATCTCGTGTCTTCAACAAATCGTTCACTTAACTAAAGAAACGACATCTCGTGTCTTCAACAAATCGTTCACTTAACCAAAGAAACGATACCTCGTGTCTTCAACAAATCTTTCACTCTAAAGAAACGACATCTCGTGTCTTCAACAAATCGTTCACTTAACTAAAGAAACGATACCTCGTGTCTTCAACAAATCGTTCACTTAACTAAAGAAACGATACCTCGTGTCTTGAACAAATCATTCACTTAACTAAAGAAACGATACCTCGTGTCTTCAACAAATCTTTCACTTAACTAAAGAAACGATACCTCGTGTCTTCACAAATCGTTCACTTAACTAAAGAAACGATACCTCGTGTCTTGAACAAATCATTCACTTAACTAAAGAAACGATACCTCGTGTCTTCAACAAATCTTTCACTTAACTAAAGAAACGATACCTCGTGTCTTCAACAAATCGTTCACTTAACCAAAGAACGATACCTCGTGTCTTCAACAAATCTTTCACTCTAAAGAAACGACATCTCGTGTCTTCAACAAATCGTTCACTTAACTAAAGAAACGATACCTCGTGTCTTCAACAAATCGTTCACTTAACTAAAGAAACGATACCTCGTGTCTTGAACAAATCATTCACTTAACTAAAGAAACGATACCTCGTGTCTTCAACAAATCTTTCACTTAACTAAAGAAACGACACCTCGTGTCTTCAACAAATCGTTCACTTAACTAAAGAAACGATACCTCGTGTCTTGAACAAATCATCACTTAACTAAAGAAACGATACCTCGTGTCTTCAACAAATCTTTTCACTTAACTAAAGAAACGATACCTCGTGTCTTCAACAAATCGTTCACTTAACTAAAGAAACGATACCTCGTGTCTTCAACAAATCTTTCATTCAACTAATGAGAAACGACACTTAAAGTAAAGTAAAGGTAAAGTACTAGACTTGAATCAGCGTCTTAGCACGCGAGTTTCACCCACATGTGCTCGGAGTGTACGGAGACTTCTAACAGTGTCGCTTCAATCATCGAAACTCATATTTTTCACACATTATAATAAATGACAGTTTATGTTTTTCTTCAATCTTTTGATCGGTTGAAAAAAAAGAACTTTACATTTCACTCGCTTTCTCTTATATATATACCCTCTTACCCCCCACACCACACACACACGCACGCACGCACGCACACACACACACACAAACACGCACGTACACACACACGTACGCACGCCCTCACATACAAACATAGATGCTAGACAGTATTCCCCAACATAAATTGCTCCAAATCTAACGGACTTAAGTCGGCCACGCTCTCACAAAACGAGTTATCCAGTACCTTTTGCTATGACGCAGACTGAATGTAGACAGATGCGAGATAAAGAACGAGGATCTTGAGAGGGCTCACGGGAAGGAATTCCGATCAAGGCGGGAATGGGAATTTGATGGATCAACGTCACAACATTGAACCGTTTTCAAATTGGGATTAAAATGCTGAAGTAAGGGGCTGGTTGCGGTTGTGGTATCGATTTAGCCAAGATGAGTCGACGAATGTGTAAACTGAAGCAAGCAGACACATCCTCGAGCTGAATGATTACATGACAAATAAACTTGTCATTTTTGTGATTGATTCAAGAATTGATCTTCACTCTCTATTGTCTCCCCCCCCCCGCCCCCCACCCCTTTACGTTTAATATTGGAGACTGGGTCGAATTGATAACACGTCCAGCTCCAAACCATAAGAAGACGTGTCGAATCTCGGTATGGTCTAAAGTTTTTTTTTTTCTATCGCGGTAAAATAAAAGCTTAGACCCGAGCAACTCGCTGCGACTTCGCTGGACAAGCGGCCTTTATTCTCCATTTCTACAATTTCCCCCCAGCAGACCCGAGTAATTGGAAAATGCCGTAAAGAAAGTTTTTTTATTTTTTTTATTTTACGAACTTCATTGTGTTGTGTTGTGCACTTTGCGATCCTATGTCACGCCAAATTATTTTGCACTGTTCCCTGACCTTTGGTTTCCTTGTACCTTCCAGCAAGACGGTGGTTATTTTAGATGGGAGTTGTCTCTCTTATGAAAGAGATCCCACCAGACTGACGGATCTTTCCACCCGGCTTATATTCAGTTCTTTACTTAGCTCGATTGTCTGCCAGTGCTAACATTAAACATGCATCTTTGTGATTGCCTTTCACATTCTACGAATCAAGCACCTTTATTTGTTTGATTGGACTGAATCAAGTGATCAATGTCTCCCAGAAACAAACCAAGATCAATAGCATTGCCCACCCCTGGACCAAGTGCTGCGGGTCCAGCAGTTTGTTGTCCATTAAAAGTGGCATTTAATTCAAATCTTGGAAATATTGCGTCAATTATGAATGAAGATGTTCGGAGCCTGGTACATTTATGGATGAAGATGTTCGAGCCTGGTACATTTATGAATGAAGATGTTCGGAGCCTGGTACATTTATGGATGAAGACGTTCGGAGCGAGCCTGGTACATTTATGGATGAAGACGTTCGGAGCCTGGTACATTTATGAATGAAGATGTTCAGAGCCTGGTACATTTATGGATGAAGATGTTCAGAGCCTGGCACATTTATGGATGAAGATGTTCGGAGCCTGGTACATTTATGAATGAAGACGTTCGGAGCCTGGTACATTTATGAATAAGACGTTCGGAGCCTGGTACATTTATGGATGAAGACGTTCGGAGCCTGGTACATTTATGGATGAAGACGTTCGGAGCCTGGTACATTTATTGATGAAGATGTTCGGAGCCTGGTACATTTATGGATGAAGATGTTCGGAGCCTGGTACATTTATGGATAAGGATGTTCGGAGCCTGGTACATTTATGGATAAGAATGTTCGGAGCCTGGTACATTTATGGATAAGGATGTTCGGAGCCTGGTACATTTATGGATAAGGATGTTCGGAGCCTGGTACATTTATGGATAAGGATGTTCGGAGCCTGGTACATTTATGGATAAGGATGTTCGGAGCCTGGTACATTCTCCGCATTCTTAAGATTGATATTTCATGGACGCCATGACAGTCTTTGACACCCCACAGACTGAAAAAAAAAATCGTTTGAACTACCTTCTTCTTCTTTCCTTCCTCATCTGCCTTTCAGCTTCGAGACGAGATATAATTTGCGGTCTTTTGCTCTTCTGTTCGCTTCTGCTGCTGTTATGTTTTCCAGAGCCTCCAATACTCAATCGATCCATCCATTTCGTGGTCGACCCTTGGGTCTGGTATTCTCGCAACGTTTAATGAGGGCTCGCTGTGTTGTGCTTTGACTGCTAGGAGCATGAGAACCGTTGTCGTGTTGAGCGATGCTCTTATTGAGCAACAAACATTACAAACTCAAATCCTGCAATTTAAAACTCTCGACAATAAAATGTGAGAGTTCCTCTCAAGTCGGAGAATACCTGCCTGTATGGCGGGGGACACCTGAGGCCTGCCTGTATGGTGGGGGACACCTGAGGCCTGCCTGTATGGCGGGGACACCTGAGGCCTGCCTGTATGGTGGGGGACACCTGAGGCCTGCCTGTATGGCGGGGGACACCTGAGGCCTGCCTGTATGGCGGGGGACACCTGAGGCCTGCCTGTATGGTGGGGGACACCTGAGGCCTGCCTGTATGGTGGGGGACACCTGAGGCCTGCCTGTATGGCGGGTAACACATGAGTACATGGTTGCTGTGTGAAAATAGGAAAAATTGATATTGTGGAAAATGAAGTCCCTCGGGTCTTCGCTAGTAAAATAAAACTGGCGAACGCAAAACAAACAAACAAACAAATAAACAAGCAAGTAAGCAAACAAACAAGCAAGCAAGCAAACAAACAAACAGGCAGGCAAGTAAGCAAACAAACAAACAAGCAAACAAACAACGAACAAACCATATAATATTTAGTTTTAGTTAAACATTTATCATCATATTGAAACAGAATCGTAACTTATAGATCAAGTATTGGCAAATCAGCTAGTTTAGGGCGATGCCTAATCTTGTGTCTAATATAAACGTTTGGAAATGTTCGCATGCAGCTTTTACTAATAACATTGAATGTATACTAGAAACAACAAATGTATTTTACATTCCTGCAAAGGCACAAATAATGCATTCAACTAAAGTATCAGTGACTAACAACAGTGATGTGTTAAAACATAAAGTAGAGCTCCTTTCCTCCACACTTTAAGACGTTTGGGTAATATGGAGTTAGTGCCCTTATCTGTCAAAGACCCAGAGTTAGTACCCTTATTTGTCAATGATCTGAAGTTAGTACCCTTATTTGTCAATGGTCAATGATGCGTTTATTTGTAATGTGATAAGCATCATGCCAAACCGCCCTGCTTTCGCCACCAAAAAAAAAATCAGGTACCTATTTGTGGCTGGATGAAGCAATGAGCCGTTGATCGGAATCAGACCCGAAACTCTTGTCTTTGGTAGTCCATTTCACTAACTGCTATAAAGCTATTTGACGTATGTATGTATATTTGACGATATCTTAATGAAGATAAACACACATGAAAATATAATATCTTAGCGAAGATAACACACATATAAAAAATATTATTTCTTAGATATTAGCTTAGAATGTGTTGTCTTGGATCCGACGAAAGCCTTTAGCCGAAACGTTGTAGTATGTCTGGTCTCTCTGTTCATTTAGCTGGTTGACCATTTAATTTTTATTTTCCATAATGTCTAAGCTTTTGAAATATTATTGTATGTGAAGAATACTGTTCGGAGATCCGTACATACATTTCCTTTCTCTTGTTTCCTTTGGTAACAGTCTTTGATCGTCCCTGTTTGCGAGTGTCGTCACTTCCTGTCAGTTTAATGAACTCTGATGTAAATAAACAACTTATCGATTGCCGGAAGGGTAATACCCCGGATGTTGGTGACGAAGCCTGGTAGATTGTTAAGTCACTTTTGGCGGAATCGGACAGCAATGATGGGATGTCGCATTTGAGTGAAGTCTGGTCGGGTGCCATGAAGGAACGTGTTTTGTCTCTTTGTTTTCTTCAGATTATTCACGGAGATGAGTTTTTAATAATAGTCATCATCATGTGCCATACAAGTTGGCATAGGCAATCATGTCCTTCCACAATTTCGTATCCACAGTGCATCGCGTCAATTCTGTTGTTGACTGTTCCACAGTACATCGTATCAATTCTGTTGTTGACGGCTTTTCGTGCCATGACACCAAGCTATCCAGTATTTTCTCTCCTTGTCTTTCCCTCGATTTCTCATTCTCACATTGAGTGGACGAGAAATCTTGTTTGTTTCCGTTTGCGTCAGGTTTACTTCTATTCTTCGTCCGCCATTAAGGGCGTTAGATGGGCGCTCATGAACTGTTCGCTATTTACGCCTTTAGTTTCAGCACATGTAAAAGTAAAGTAAATTAAAGTAAAGTAAACTAAAGTACCCCCGTCACGCCAAGTAGCGTATAGGGAATATGGTGTTAGTGACCAAAAATTTTACAGACCTTCGGCACATGATTTTTGGGGTAATACGTCCGTGCCGCTTTACTTTCCCAGAAAAAAATCTGGTACCCATTAAAGGCTGGGTGAGCCGGAAGCCGTCGGTTTGGGATCGAACCCTACCTCTTGTCCTTTGTAGTCCAGTTCACTAACCACTGAGCTATCGCGGCTTCAGCACATATGATGTCAGCAATAATGAGAAATAATATCGCACAGAAGCTAAGTCAGTGTCAGAAGTGGCGAAATAGCGCAAACAAGATAGCTACTTGGGTCCATAATATCTGCACGGAAATGGATCAGAATTAGTTAGAAGAATGCTATTTTAAGCCCTGTAATCTGCTCAAAGTTCTAGTCAAATACCAGTAGATAAAGAGATACAGCGAAGACGATGGCGCTGGATAGGACACATACTGCAGAAGCCAACTGAGAGTATTACACAACATGCTCATTTCTGGAATCCCCAAGGAAAAGACAAAGAGGAAGACCAAAATATTTGTGGAGAAGACAGATGGAAGCAAAGATGAAGAGGATGGGGAAGTAATGGAATGATCTTAAAAGGAATGGCAAGTAACAGAACTGTTGGAAAGTGTTTGTTGAAGACCTATGCTCAACAGGGGGCTGAAAGGAAAAGAAGCAGAAGAAGAATCTGCTCATACTTTCCAACAATCGTCTTTGCTATTACGAATCTATATATTGATATGGACGAGAATCATGGACAGTTAATAAAAACACATTTGACTGAAGTGTGGTTGTACAGAGGAACACCCGGTATCTATGAACCGACAGTAGGCTTTTACATTAGGCGCAAACAAATAAGAGACATATCGTTTGTAAGTAATAAGCCTTATGAGAGCACACTTTGACAACACAGACAAAATAATGCAAAGAGATGCAGAGGTAGACAGATTAGGAGATACTAGACCACATAGTGGCATGTGAGAAAAATACGAACAGTAGACCTTTGGGTGGGAGGTAAGGGGCGCTGTTGTCATTGTTATTGCCTCGATGAGGCACTTTTATGCATGTCATATGTTGTATATAAATATTGGATCCTTCAACAAATACAGGGGGCGCTTCTGTCATTGTTATCGCCTCGATAAGGCACTTTTATACATGTCATATGTTTGTAGCAAAAATAAAGGACTCGGCCTTAATAGCAAAAAGACAGAGGTAATGGTAACAACAAAGAAAAAGACATCACCTCAGTGCAAAATAAGACAAGTGGAACAATATTAAACAGGTAAATGAATTTAATATTTGGGAACTTTTTTAACCTTAGACGGAAGATGTACAAAGAGGTGATATGCAGAATGGCTCAGGCAAAAGCAGCTTTCCAAAAAACGAGGAAGATACTATGCAATCCATTTTTGACAATAGAAACAAGAAAAGAGTTCTTATATGTTATGCAGAGCCAGTCTTAACATATGGATATGAATCATGGACAATATTACAACAGACAAGAAAATCACTGGAGTCTGTAGAAATGTGGTTTTACAGAAGATTGTTGAAAGTACCATGGACAGCTAAGAAGAGTAATGAAGATGTTCTGAGAGAGGTCAAAGAAAAAAAAAAAGAGCTAATTTCCAATATTAGGAAGAAACAATCATAATTTTTTGGCCATGTAATGAGAAGAGAACAACTGGAATATATTGTAACAACTGGAAAAATTGAGGGACGAAGAGATAGAGGGAAGCAAAGAGAAAAAATAACAGACAGCTTAAGAGAATGGCTTGGCAGAAGGTCAACAACAGAAATGATAAATAGCTGCCGAGATCGAAAGTTGTGGAGAGACATGATCACCTACGCCAGTAGGCCCGTACTTGATGATGTTGTTGTTGTATATAAATATTGGATCCTTCAACAAATACAGGGGCGCTTCTGTCATTGTTATCGCCTCGATAAGGCACTTTTATACATGTCATATGTTGTATATAAATATTGGATCCTTCAACAAATACAGGGGCGCTGTTGTCATTATTATCGCCTCGGTAAAGCACTTTTATACATGTCATATGTTTGTATATAAATATTGGATCCTTCAACAAATACAGGGGGCGCTTCTGAGTTTGTTATCGCCTCGATAAGGCACTTTTATACATGTCATATGTTGTATATAAATATTGGATCCTTCAACAAATACAGGGGGCGCTGTTGTCATTATTATCGCCTCGGTAAGCACTTTTATACACGTCATATGTTGTATATAAATATTGGATCCTTCAACACATACAGGGGGCGCTGTTGTCATTATTATCGCCTCGGTAAAGCACTTTTATACATGTGATATGTTGTATATAAATATTGGATCCTTCAACACATACAGGGGGCGCTGTTGTCAACAAGATGACACACATCGCGTGATGAATAACAACTCTTTCGGGACGAAACTTGCGGCTAACGGCGGCCATGTTTTTGGAGATCGTTCTTTTGTTTCCTGGCACGTGGTGGTCACCTACACGTGACCATCTCAACTATTTGACTTACCCTCTCCCGTTGATTGATGTCTCTCCTTCTTGACTTTTCTCTGTTGTCTACCCTGAAATAAACAAGACGTCATACGAGAATCCAGAATCTGTGTCTCAATGGGTCGTGATCAAAGTAGTAGAAGAAGAAGAAGATAGGGACGATGAAGAATAGATGGAAAATATCGAAAGGAAGATGAAAATAAAGTAGAAGAGGAAGAAGAAGAAGAAAACGACGAAGAAGAGAGAACAAAAGAAGATAGAAGAAGACGATGACGGTGGATAAGAATGAAGAAGAAGAATAAGAAAAAAGAGAAGAAGGGTTGAACTTTCTACTAACTGTTGAACGTATTTAGTTTACTTGTGCCTTACTTGTTTTGTTTGAATGAGTCCATGGCTACGATGGATATTAATATACTCTGTGTAAGACGTTTCTTTGAGCTAATTGGTATTTTGTGCTGGTCATTTACTTGCTCTAATCTCACTTCTACAGTTACTATATAAGCTCTTGTAACATCTAATAATGTGATCATTTACTTGCTCTAATCACACTTCTACAGTTACTATATAAGCTCTTGTAACATCTAATAAGATGGTCATTTACTTGCTCTAATCTCACTTCTACAGTTACTATATAAGCTCTTGTAACATCTAATAAGGTGGTCATTTACTTGCTCTAATCACACTTCTACAGTTACTATATAAGCTCTTGTAACATCTAATAAGATGGTCATTACTTGCTCTAATCACACTTCTACAGTTACTATATAAGCTCTTGTAACATCTAATAAGGTGGTCATTTACTTGCTCTAATCACACTTCTACAGTTACTATATAAGCTCTTGTAACATCTAATAAGATGGTCATTTACTTGCTCTAATCACACTTCTACAGTTACTATATAAGCTCTTGTAACATCTAATAAGGTGGTCATTTACTTGCTCTAATCACACTTCTACAGTTACTATATAAGCTCTTGTAACATCTAATAAGGTGGTCATTTACTTGCTCTAATCACACTTCTACAGTTACTATATAAGCTCCTGTAACATCTAATAGTGTGATCATTTACTTGCTCTAATCACACTTCTACAGTTACTATATAAGCTCTTGTAACATCTAATAAGGTGATCATTTACTTGCTCTAATCTCACTTCTACAGTTACTATATAAGCTCTTGTAACATCTAATAAGGTGATCATTTACTTGCTCTGATCACACTCCTACAGTTACTATATAAGCTCTTGTAACATCTAATAAGGTGATCATTTACTTGCTCTAATCACACTTCTACAGTTACTATATAAGCTCTTGTAACATCTAATAAGGTGATCATTTACTTGCTCTAATCACACTTCTACAGTTACTATATAAGCTCTTGTAACATCTAATAAGGTGATCATTTACTTGCTCTAATCACACTTCTACAGTTACTATATAAGCTCTTGTAACATCTAATAAGATGGTCATTTACTTGCTCTAATCACACTTCTACAGTTACTATATAAGCTCTTGTAACATCTAATAAGGTGATCATTTACTTGCTCTAATCACACTTCTACAGTTACTATATAAGCTCTTGTAACATCTAATAAGGTGATCATTTACTTGCTGTAATCACACTTCTACAGTTACTATATAAGCTCTTGTAACATCTAATAAGGTGGTCATTTACAACCAAAGTGATGTTAGCCATAATTTCAGTTGTTTGTTAGCCATAATTTCAGTTGTTTTGTTAGTCATCGTTTCAGTTGTTTTTGTTAGTCATCGTTTCAGTTGTTTTGTAGTCATCGTTTCAGTTATTTTGTTAGTCATCGTTTCAGTTATTTTGTTAGTCATCGTTTCAGTTGTTTTTTTAGCCATCATTTCAGTTGTTTTGTTAGTCATCGTTTCAGTTGTTTTGTTAGTCATCGTTTCAGTTGTTTTGTTATCATCGTTCAGTTGTTTTGTTAGTCATCGTTTCAGTTGTTTTGTTAGTCATCGTTTCAGTTGTTTTGTTAGTCATCGTTTCAGTTGTTTTGTTAGTCATCGTTTCAGTTGTTTTGTTAGTCATCGTTTCAGTTGTTTTGTTAGTCATCGTTTCAGTTGTTTTGTTAGTCATCGTTTCAGTTGTTTTGTTAGCCATCATATCAGTTGTTTTGTTAGCCATCATTTCAGTTGTTTTGTTAGCCATCATATCAGTTGTTTTGTTAGCCATCATATCAGTTGTTTTGTTAGCCATCATATCAGTTGTTTTGTTAGCCATCATTTCAGTTGTTTTTGTTAGCCATCATATCAGTTGTTTTGTTAGCCATCATATCAGTTGTTTGTTAGCCATCATATCAGTTGTTTTGTTAGCCATAATTTCAGTTGTTTTGTTAGCCATCATATCAGTTGTTTTGTTAGCCATCATATCAGTTGTTTTGTTAGCCATCATATCAGTTGTTTTGTTAGCCATCATATCAGTTGTTTTGTTAGCCATCATATCAGTTGTTTTGTTAGCCATCATATCAGTTGTTTTGTTAGCCATCATATCAGTTTGTTTTGTTAGCCATCATATCAGTTGTTTTGTTAGCCATCATATCAGTTGTTTTATTAGCCATCATATCAGTTGTTTTGTTAGCCATCATATCAGTTGTTTTGTTAGCCATCATATCAGTTGTTTTGTTAGCCATCATATCAGTTTTTTTGTTAGCCATCATATCAGTGTTTTGTTAGCCATCATATCAGTTGTTTTTGTTAGCCATCATATCAGTTGTTTTGTTAGCCATCATATCAGTTGTTTTGTTAGCCATCATATCAGTTGTTTTGTTAGCCATCATATCAGTTGTTTTTGTTCCCATTCCCTAACGTTTTCCCACCAGGTTGGGGCTAACTTTTGGTGGAGGTTTTCTTTTCTTATTTCCGGTATCGGAGAAGTCCATTAGTTTGTTTTTGTTGCTCGCTGATGTGGAATTATTTCATATAAACTAATGAAGTAGACCTATTTTTATCTTGGGAGTCCGAGTCACAGCCAGCTATAGATTTACTAAGTCCCACGGGCAGAAAATAATACCGGAAAACTCACCACCTAACGTGGCGTGTTCAGCTGTAGGAGATATAGATGAGTGACGTCATTCTAGCCACAACCATTCCTGCTCGCAAAGCTGAAAACGTCACTTCAGTTTGTGATTTTCCGGGAATTCCCTCTCAGCTGGCAGGCCTTGTAAATAAATAGTTGGCTGTAGTTGAACTCAGAAGGTCAGGTCATCTGCAAACTAGGTCAACTAAAGTTGTTTGTCCATTGAATGCCTGGTTACATCTCAACCATTGGGTTGCTGTTGCGATTAACATTGGCACAGGCGACATAACTTTGTTTCCTGGCAGTTGCCACTGGGAACCAGTTACCCGCCCTGTTTTTAACACAACCGGATCTGAGCTTTGATAATGTTTACATATTTTGGCGGGAACCGTACGTTTTCACGAGTGTCCTAAGTCTAGGCTTCGTGTGTGTGTGGTGTGTGTGTGTGTAAATATAATTTGCAAATGGCCGTATTTACATATAGGCCAAACAAACTAAAGCTTAAGGTCACACAATCCGAGTAAAAAGTAAAAGTAAAGTACCCCCCGTCACGCCAAGTGGCGTATAGGGAATATGGTGTTAGTGACCCTATATTTTACAGACCTTTAGCACATTATTTTTGGGGTAATGTGGTCAGTATTACGCCCGTGCTGCTTTACTTTCCCAGAAAAAAATCCGGTACCCATTTAAGCCTGGGTGAACCCGGAAGCCGTCGGTTGGGATACACAATCCGAGTGGCCTAAAAATATTTTAAGGATTTATTTTTGGAACTATCTTTTTTCATACCAGGATATGATTTCAAGATTTGCAAGAGTCCTTCTGGGTTAATTCTTGAGTTGGTGAATGCTGGCATCAACTTTTCTTTTAGCCGAGGACTTCAGGAAGTATAAATCCAGCAGTTGATTCATATAATGAAAAGCTGATCACATCGCACTATGGAGACTCCACAAGTGCTCAGTTCTTCCTGAAGAATGATGAGAAGCTTGCTCGCTCACAGTTCATGTAGCTTGCTGTTACCCACACTCCTGGTTTACCTTTTCAACTGCTCTATCCAACTTGTACCCGGCACAACTCTCGATTACCGTAGCCTCATAACAGAATGTGTTCTTGGGTGGAAGGTTCGGATAAATTCTGGGTGGTGTCCTGGGAGATCCGCTCCATGTACCTCTGTCTGAGGTACGTGCATGTGGGGCACCAGATCAACGTTTCTTAAGACATCTGCCTTCTTTCCTCTCTACCAGGGGCTGTACCAGATCAACATTTCTCAGGACATCTTCCTTCTTTCCTCTTTACTACGGGCGTACCAGATCAACATTTCTCAGGACATCTGCCTTCTTTCCTCTCTACCAGAGGCGGTACTCGATCAACATTTCTCAGGACATCTACCTTCTTTCCTCTCTACCAGGGGCGATACCAGATCAACATTTCTCAGGACATCTGCCTTCTTTCCTCTCTACCAGGGGCGATACCAGATCAACGTTTCTTAAGACATCTGCCTTCTTTCCTCTCTACCAGGGGCGGTACCAGATCAACATTTCTCAGGACATCTGCCTTCTTTCCTCTCTACCAGGGGCGATACCAGATCAACATTTCTCAGGACATCTGCCTTCTTTCCTCTCTACCAGGGGCGATACCAGATCAACGTTTCTTAAGACATCTGCCTTCTTTCCTCTCTACCAGGGGCGGTACCAGATCAACGTTTCTTAAGACATCTGCCTTCTTCCTCTCTAGCAGGGGCGATACCAGATCAACGTTTCTTAAGACATCTGCCTTCTTTCCTCTCTACCAGGGGCGATACCAGATCAACATTTCTCAGGACATCTGCCTTCTTTCCTCTCTACCAGGGGCGGTACCAGATCAACATTTCTCAGGACATCTGCCTTCTTTCCTCTCTACCAGGGGCGATACCAGATCAACGTTTCTTAAGACATCTGCCTTCTTCCTCTCTACCAGGGGCGATACCAGATCAACGTTTCTTAAGACATCTGCCTTCTTTCCTCTCTACAGGGGCGATACCAGATCAACGTTTCTTAAGACATCTGCCTTCTTTCCTCTCTACCAGGGGCGATACCAGATCAACGTTTCTTAAGACATCTGCCTTCTTTCCTCTCTACCAGGGGCGATACCAGATCAACGTTTCTTAAGACATCTGCCTTCTTTCCTCTCTACCAGGGGCGGTACCAGATCAACATTTCTCAGGACATCTGCCTTCTTTCCTCTCTACCAGGGGCGGTACCAGATCAACATTTCTCATGACATCTGCCTTCTTTCCTCTCTACCAGGGCGGTACCAGATCAACATTTCTCAGGACATCTGCCTTCTTTCCTCTCTACCAGGGCGGTACCAGATCAACATTTCTCAGGACAGCTGCCTTCTTTCCTCTCTACCAGGGGCGGTACCAGATCAACATTTCTCAGGACATCTTCCTTCTTTCCTCTCTACCAGGGGCGGTACCAGATCAACATTTCTCAGGACATCTGCCTTCTTTCCTCTCTACCAGGGGCGGTACCAGATCAACATTTCTCAGACATCTGCCTTCTTTCCTTTCTACCATGGTGGATGGCTCAAGCAGGGTGACTTTTAAATCTACTCGTCATTAACATGATGTGGCGTACTGGTTGGCGAAGACGATCATGTCCTTCCACAATCTTCTATCCACAGTGCATTGTATCAATGTTGGTGTTGACTGCTTACCTTGCCATGACACCAAGCTATCTAGTATTTTCTCTCATTGTCGTCCGCGATCTCTTTCCCTGTATTTTTCCAGATGTAACCAAGTATTCCTACTTTCTATTGTCCATGATGTGACCGATCACAAAATGTCGATTGCTTTCTTCTGATGTTTTTAGGAACTCTCGTTTTGTGTTGGCCTCTTTTTTTAGAATGTCCTCGTTGGTATTTTTAGCTGCCCATGGAAATCTCAAAATTTTTCTGAGAATCCTGTCTATGTGACCTCTAATTTAGATGTCGTTATTTCTTGTACACATAATTCAAAATCAGAAAATGTTATATCTATATAGCGTACCACTTATTTACATAACACATATGTTACCTTATTTATTAAAGAAATGTATTAAAATAGCTTTAGTTATTCTAAGATACTAATGTTTATTTTTTATATTTTGTTTGTCTGTCTCGAATATTTGGACGGTGTTTCGGTAGCATACCTTCCTCAGTGATTGAATTCGCCTGTCAGCGGTTTGAGTTAGCATTCATAAATTGTAACTGCAAAGCTATAGGACTTGAGCAGTTCGTGTTCGAGTTCATGGCAATGAGATGTCTGACATATTGGCGAGGTCTTCCATTGCACAGAAAATCTTAAAATTGGACACGCGTGACTGCGAGAGCTTGAAACGAACAATTCTGACAGGGATGGTGATGAAATGGAAACTGAGGAGGATCCACAGAGAAACGGTGGACACGGTGCCATCATGGACGGAAGCAGGAAAAACATCTTCAGTGGCAAAGAACACAACACGTCCAATCAAAGCAAGACAGAAACAATCAGTAGATGAACACTTCCATGGTTGCTGGAACTGACGGCAGAGTGGATATACCTCGTTGCGATGACGTCAGTCGAAATCAAGACAAAGGACGTCAAGTTCACGTTTTGCTATGTTTATTTTGTAAATACTCTACTTTGTCTTTACCCAATGAGTAAATAAATAATTATATCTCTTCGTCATCCGTCCTTACATTGACGTAACGTGTGCGTAAATGCGTTGCTGTGTGGTCTAGACGTAAGACATCGGCCTCTGGACAGGAAGTCACGGGTTCAACTCCACCAGTGGGAATATTATTTTTTAAATAAAGAAAATTTAATTGAATTTCTTCGTTGCTCCACATCTCCCCTAGTCTGTGATTAGTGAGATCCGATGTCTAGCCCTATCGGATAACGACGGAGAAACAAGGGGTTCTGCGCACGTTAAAGAACCTTTAGCAATGAACAATTGGGAAGAGTAGGCTAAACAAAATGGCTGCTGCCCGGGGCAAGATTGTCAAAAAATCTGCCTACATCAATGAGTAGCCGTGCGACGGAGTTCGTGCACGTGGGTTAAAGTTCTTCTCGGAGACTCGATATTTCGAGGGGAAAATCGGAGCACCTGGTCCGGTATTCAGTGATGATGATTGGAACATAACATACATGTGTGATGTCGGTGTGATTGGAACATAACATACATGTGTGATGTCGCTGTGATTGGAACATACATACATGTGTGATGTCGGTGTGATTGGAACATAACATACATGTGTGATGTCGCTGTGATTGGAACATAACATACATGTGTGATGTTGGTGTGATTGGAACATAACATACATGTGTGATGTCGCTGTGATTGGAACATAACATACATGTGTGATGTCGCTGTGATTGGAACATAACATACATGTGTGATGTCGCTGTGATTGGAACATAACATACATGTGTGATGTCGCTGTGATTGGAACATAACATACATGTGTGATGTCGCTGTGATTGGAACATAACATACATGTGTGATGTCGCTGTGATTGGAACATAACATACATGTGATGTCGGTGTGATTGAACATAACATACATGTGTGATGTCGCTGTGATTGGAACATAACATACATGTGTGATGTCGCTGTGATTGGAACATAACATACATGTGTGATGTCGCTGTGATTGGAACATAACATACATGTGTGATGTTGGTGTGATTGGAACATAACATACATGTGTGATGTCGCTGTGATTGGAACATAACATACATGTGTGATGTCGCTGTGATTGGAACATAACATACATGTGTGATGTCGGTGTGATTGGAACATAACATACATGTGTGATGTCGCTGTGATTGGAACATAACATACATGTGTGATGTCGCTGTGATTGGAACATAACATACATGTGTGATGTCGCTGTGATTGGAACATAACATACATGTGTGATGTCGCTGTGATTGAACATAACATACATGTGTGATGTCGCTGTGATTGGAACATAACATACATGTGTGATGTCGCTGTGGTTGGAACATAACATACATGTGTGATGTTGGTGTGATTGGAACATAACATACATGTGTGATGTCGGTGTTTGCAGTCAAAATGTAATATCTGCAGCTTCCGTTCAACACTTATTTCTTCGGCATGGCGTGTTTAAGTGCCGGAATATCTGGCTCAACACTTATTTCTTCGGCATGGCGTGTTTAAGTGCCGGAATATCTTACGTCTCGATCTGCACTCACGTGGCCAGATTAGGCCCTATAGGCTGTTGCTAGCGGCACCGCGAAGAGGTTTGGTGTGGTCTAGGTTGTTCTCATCCATCAGCTATGTGTCGTTGCATCTTTCAGCTGCTTTGGGTGCATTTACCCCCCACCCCCTTTTTTAAAATTAGTTTTCGTGAAACAGCTACCAATCTGTTCTTAATATTCTAATAAATAAACATAGATTCTTCATAGTCTATTTCATAGACAACTTTCTTCATTGGTCTATTTCATAGACATACTATCTTCACTAGTCTATTTCATAGACATACTATCTTCACTAGTCTATTTCATAGACATACTATCTTCACTAATCTATTTCATAGACGTACTATCTTCACTAATCTATTTCATAGACATACTATCTTCATTAGTCTATTTCATAGACATACTATCTTCACTAATCTATTTCATAGACGTACTATCTTCATTGGTCTATTTCATAGACATACTATCTTCATTAGTCTATTTCATAGACATACTATCTTCACTAATCTATTTCATAGACGTACTATCTTCATTGGTCTATTTCATAGACATACTATCTTCATTGGTCTATTTCATAGACGTACTATCTTCACTAATCTATTTCATAGACATACTATCTTCATTGGTCTATTTCATAGACATACTATCTTCATTGGTCTATTTCATAGACGTACTATCTTCATTTTTGTTTCATGATCACTTTACAAAATGCGGCATATCTTTCTTGAATTGTTACCCGTAACCAAAAGACAACTCTTTCTCTCTGTCTCTCTTTCTCTCTGTCTCTCTCCCCTCTCTCCCAAAACAGCCACCAGCTTATGTCGATCTACGTCTAAAGTCTGGTTTCTCTGTCTCCTCCCCCTCTCCCAAAACAGCCACCAGCTTATGTCGATCTACGTCTAAAGTCTGGTTTCTCTGTCCCCCCCCCCCCCCCCCCCCCCCCACCAGCTTATGTCGATCTACGTCTAAAGTCTGGTTTCTCTGGCTTCACTTTCTTGCTGGCAACGAAGATTTTTTTACTGCTGGCAACGAAATAGAGGAGCAGAGGTGGAGACTAGAATTGATGAAATAAAACGAGAGAAAATAGGGGACGATAAGTCTGGCTTGGTGGGGAAACAGTAACCTGGTTTAGAGATACTGATTTGTTGGTTGTGATAGCAAAGAAGTAAATAAAGAATCAATATTAAGTAACACGAGAAAAAAATCATACGCTTTGTTGTTGTGATAGCAGATAAGTAAATAAAGAATCAATATTAAGTATCACGAGAAAAAAATAATACGCTTTGTTGGTTGTGATAGCAGATAAGTAAATAAAGAATCAATATTAAGTAACACGAGAAAAAAATCATACGCTTTGTTGGTTGTGATAGCAGATAAGTAAATAAAGAATCAATATTAAGTAACACGAGAAAAAAATAAAATGGATTGTCTAGTTTGTTGGATGTAGGACATTAAATAGGGATCCTATTTAGAGCGTAATTTGTTGTTTGTTGGACATTAAATAGAGAGCCTATTTTGTTGGTTGTTGGACATTAAATAAGGAGCTTAGTTTGTTGTTATGAGACATTAAATAGGGATCCTATTTAGAGCGTAATTTGTTGTTTGTTGGACATTAAATAGAAAGCCTATTTTGTTGGTTGCAGGACATTAAATAGAGAGACTATTTTGTTGGTTGCAGGACATTAAATAGAGAGACTAGTTTGTTGTTTGTTGGACATTAAATAGAGAGACTAGTGTGTTGGTTGTTGGACATTTAATAGAGAGCCTATTTTGTTGGTTGCAGGACTTTAAATAGAGAGACTAGTTTGTTGTTTGTTGGACATTAAATAGAGAGCCTATTTTGTTGGTTGCAGGACATTAAATAGAGAGACTAGTTTGTTGTTTGTTGGACATTAAATAGAAAGACTAGTTTGTTGGTTGTTGGACATTAAATAGAGAGACTAGTGTGTTGGTTGTTGGACATTAAATAGAGAGATTAGTTTGTTGTTTGTTGGACATTAAATAGAGAGACTAGTGTGTTGGTTGTTGGACATTAAATAGAGAGATTAGTTTGTTGTTTGTTGGACATTAAATAGAGAGATTAGTTTGTTAGTTGTTGGACATTAAATAGAGAGACTAGTGTGTTGGTTGTTGGACATTAAATAGAGAGACTAGTGTGTTGGTTGTTGGACATTAAATAGAGAGACTAGTGTGTTGGTTGTTGGACATTAAATAGAGAGACTAGTGTGTTGGTTGTTGGACATTAAATAGAGAGACTAGTTTGTTGGTTGCAGGACATTAAATAGAGAGACTAGTTTGTTGGTTGTTGGACATTAAATAGAGAGACTAGTGTGTTGGTTGTTGGACATTAAATAGAGAGACTAGTGTGTTGGTTGTTGGACATTAAATAGAGAGACTAGTTTGTTGGTTGCAGGACATTAAATATGCGGCCTAGTTTGTTGGTTGTTGGACATTAAATATGCGGCCTAGTTTGTTCGTTGTTGGACATTACATATGCTGCTTAGTTTGTTAGTTGCAGGACATTAAATAGAGAGATTAGTTTGTTGTTTTTTGGACATTAAATAGAGAGACTAGTTTGTTGGTTGTTGGAGATTAAATAGAGAGACTGTTTGTTGGTTGTTGGACATTAAATAGAGAGACTAGTTTGTTGGTTGTTGGACATTAAATAGAGAGACTAGTGTTTTGGTTGTTGGACATTAAATAGAGAGACTAGTGTTTTGGTTGTTGGACATTAAATAGAGAGACTAGTTTGTTGGTTGTTGGACATTAAATAGAGAGACTAGTGTGTTGGTTGTTGGACATTAAATAGAGAGACTAGTTTGTTGGTTGCAGGACATTAAATAGAGAGATTAGTGTGTTGGTTGTTGGACATTAAATAGAGAGACTAGTTTGTTGGTTGTTGGACATTAAATAGAGAGACTAGTGTGTTGGTTGTTGGACATTAAATAGAGAGACTAGTTTGTTGGTTGTTGGACATTCAATAGAGAGACTAGTTTGTTGGTTGTTGGACATTAAATAGAGAGACTAGTGTTTTGGTTGTTGGACATTAAATAGAGAGACTAGTGTTTTGGTTGTTGGACATTAAATAGAGAGACTAGTTTGTTGTTTGTTGGACATTAAATAGAGAGACTAGTGTGTTGGTTGTTGGACATTAAATAGAGAGACTAGTTTGTTGGTTGTTGGACATTAAATAGAGAAACTAGTTTGTTGGTTGTTGGACATTAAATAGAGAGACTAGTTGTTGGTTGTTGGACATTAAATAGAGAGACTAGTTTGTTGGTTGTTGGACATTAAATAGAGAGACTAGTTTGTTGGTTGTTGGACATTAAATAGAGAGACTAGTTTGTTGGTTGTTGGACATTAAATAGAGAGACTAGTTTGTTGGTTGCAGGACATTAAATATGCGGCCTAGTTTGTTGGTTGTTGGACATTAAATATGCGGCCTAGTTTGTTCGTTGTTGGACATTACATATGCTGCTTAGTTTGTTAGTTTTAGGGATGTGAGAAGAAAGAACAAAGAAATTAGGCTTCTATTATATATAATCCGGCTGGTTGTTATTGATTTTCAATAAATCGTTTTTACCCACAGAGTTTCATGTTTTCATAGTTTTCTCGACCATTAATTATATATTTATTTTGTTGTTTTTTTTTAAAAATTATTTGTGCAAATTGTGATCACGCTGTGAATGTTCACATGGGTTCATTTACTTTCTGGGTGATGTTTTGATTTGTTTACTAACATCCTTTGATTTATCTCATCTCTACTGTGCGCGCACGTCAATAAGGATTAGAGCAGCGTTTCTCAAACTGGAGTACACGCCATCCAAGGGTCTGCAGTGCAGTCACAGGGGTCTTTGAAGGCTTGAAGAATAATATACGTTGTAGCTCAATGGAATTTGAGAATGATTGAATGAAGGTACAACAGTAAATCAATCCTGGGGGTCCGCGACAGTGAAACATGGTAAACGGAGGTCCGGGGACAGTGGAGAGTTTGGGGACCGCTAGGTTAGAATATTTGGGTAGCTCTTTTATATGTAAAGTACACAGTGCCAGTTTTTGTTATCTCTCTATAGTTTGTATTGTACACGACATTAGTCGAGGTGTATGGTTATCTCTCTATAGCTTGTATTGTACACGACATTAGTAGATGTGTATGGTTAACTCTCTATAGCTTGTATTGTACACGACATTAGTAGAGGTGTATGGTTAGTTATGTTACTTCTATAGTACACGACATCAGTACAAAAGGTATGATTAGTTCTGTTACTTCTATAGTACACGACATCAGTACAAAAGGTATGATTAGTTCTGTTACTTCTATAGTACACGACATCAGTACAAAAGGAATGATTAGTTCTGTTACTTCTATAGTACACGACATCAGTACAAAGGTATGATTAGTTCTGTTACTTCTATAGTACACGACATCAGTACAAAAGGTATGATTAGTTCTGTTACTTCTATAGTACACGACATCAGTACAAAAGGTATGATTAGTTCTGTTACTTCTATAGTACACGACATCAGTACAAAAGGTATGATTAGTTCTGTTACTTCTATAGTACACGACATCAGTACAAAAGGAATGATTAGTTCTGTTACTTTAGCCAATAGTGTTCTGGTAGGTTTCATGTAACCAAGGAGGCACTAAGTGGTCTAGCAGTAAAACGTCGGCCTCTAAACTAGAAGGTTCTGGTCTCGAATCCCGCCAGAGGTGATAGAGATTTTTCACTTCGAATCCGTTAACTCGTGGCTATACCCTTCCCAGGTCTCTCAGTTGTGAGATTCCATGACTAACCTTCTCGGAAAGTGGCGAAGCATAGAACTTCCCGTGTACACTCGCGCACGTTAAAGAAACTTTGACAATTAAAAGTCGATAAGAGTAGACCTAGACAGCGCTGCCCGAGCAACAACTGTTAAGGAAATCTACCTATGCTGAGGACGGATGTGCCGGGCCTAAAGCTAAAGGCGTAGATATCACGACTTTGTTGCAAATTAGCGACACAAAGTATCCACGTCAACTTAAAGAATTATCGTGGAGAAGAAGAGAAGAAAGGAAACGAGGTGTCTCTCTCTCTCTCATACACACCACAATCACACACACATACACTCATACACACATACACATGCACAATCACACACACACACATACACATACACACGCACAATCACACATACATAAACACCACAATCACACACACACATACACATGCACAATCACACACACACACATACACACGCACAATCACACATACATACACACCACAATCACACATACATAAACACCACAATCACACACACATACACATGCACAATCACACACACATACATACACACCACAATCACACACACACATACACACCGCAATCGCACACATACACACGCGCGCACACACAAGCATTATCACCATCAAGTACCGGGCCTACTGGCGTAGGGGACTGTGTCACTTCCCAACTTTCTATCTCTGCAGCTTTGAATTCTCTTGTTGACTTCTTCACAAGCCATTCTCTTGAGGAGTCTTGCATCATTTCTCTCGCCTTCTCCCTTTTTCTTATACCGTCACTTTTTCCAAGTGACACAAAACATTCCAGTTATGTCCTACTAAGGGAGTCCATCCCAAAACACCCCACTGCCTTGTGGGTGAAACGTTCTAGTCAAAGAATGGCGGAGTCAATCGGAAAAAAATAAACCGACGGAAGGCAACAGAAAACCACCGTCGTAATTTCTCTGTTGGACCTACGTCGCCACACGTAATCTATGACCATCTATTGATTTACAAACGCTTACGGGCTAATAGGAAATTTATGGAAAACCTCCAATTGGCGTGACGTTTCCAGCTTTGCGAGCATGAGCGGTTGTGCATAGACTGACGTCAGGCGTCTATTGCTCCTATGCTGACAGCGTCACGCTAATTGGAGGGTTTTCTAGTTTTATTTTCTGCACACGGGCCTTTGTAAATCTATAGATGGCTATGCGTAAGCACGCACAAATAAATCATGATTCCGTTTACCTTATTTCTAAAATGCGAGTTTTTTACTTACACGCGCGCATTCTTACATATGCGCACGTAAACAGGGGGTGAGTGAAATAAAGAGAGAGACACAGACTGACGGAGGGATAAACAGGCAGATAATGGCAAATGAAACAGCTATCAGGAATAATCGACTGAATCGGCATGGGCAGGATCATCTACTTCAGCTTGTGAATGGGAAACAAGGAAATAAAAGCCACATAAAATGTGCGCGTACAGATCGTGTAAGATGGCGCCCAGAGATGGAAAATGGGAAAACCCAACGACGTCTCCACCAGTGGAAGACGTTTGAAGAATAATGATCAAATCTTGGCCTCCCGTTTGAGAAGTCTGGGGGAGGTAGGAAACTTAGACGGAGGGGGCTCGTGATAGTTGTGCCAGCTCCATCTGCTCGACAAGAAACAGCGGCCATTAAGTGTGTTTGATAAGACGGGCCGGTTGGTGGAGGGGACGTAATTGCCGAGCTCTGAGATGAAGGAGTTGTTGCTCTTGTCCGTGTACTAGAGACATTAATGGAGATGTATGATTGTTGTAATAATGGTGATGTATGATTGTTGTGGTTGGGCGTATCTTGTGTGGTCATTATGGGATGTCAGTAGTGTTTAGTTGTAGGTTTCACTCATTTAATAGTTTCCATTGTCACACTGAAATATGTTATGACATTACATTGTCAATCATCTAACTATTGTCCTTGTCAATCATCTAACTATTGTCCTTGTCAATCGTTTAACTATTGTCCTTGTCAATCATCTAACTATTGTCCTTGTCAATCATCTAA
Organism: Megaustenia siamemsis; assembly: GCA_032433765.1. Lineage (NCBI taxonomy): Eukaryota > Metazoa > Mollusca > Gastropoda > Stylommatophora > Ariophantidae > Megaustenia > Megaustenia siamemsis. Next base: position 97,154,788 of record JAVIAB010000125.1, on the reverse strand, counting down.
CTATTGTCCTTGTCAATCATCTAACTATTGTCCTTGTCAATCGTTTAACTATTGTCCTTGTCAATCATCTAACTATTGTCCTTGTCAATCATCTAACTATTGTCCTTGTCAATCGTTTAACTATTGTCCTTGTCAATCATCTAACTATTGCCCTTGTCAATCATCTAACTATTGTCCTTGTCAATCATCTAACTATTCTCCTTGTCAATCATCTAACTATTGTCCTTGTCAATCATCTAACTATTGTCCTTGTCAATCATCTAACTATTGTCCTTGTCAATCGTTTAACTATTGTCCTTGTCAATCATCTAACTATTGTCCTTGTCAATCATCTAACTATTGTCCTTGTCAATCATCTAACTATTGTCCTTGTCAATCGTTTAACTTTTGTCCTTGTCAATCATCTAACTATTGTCCTTGTCAATCGTTTAACTATTGCCCTTGTCAATCATCTAACTATTGTCCTTGTCAATCATCTAACTATTGCCCTTGTCAATCATCTAACTATTGTCCTTGTCAATCATCTAACTATTGTCCTTGTCAATCATCTAACTATTGTCCTTGTCAATCATCTAACTTTTGTCCTTGTCAATCATCTAACTATTGTCCTTGTCAATCGTTTAACTATTGCCCTTGTCAATCATCTAACTATTGTCCTTGTCAATCATCTAACTATTGCCCTTGTCAATCATCTAACTATTGTCCTTGTCAATCATCTAACTATTGTCCTTGTCAATCGTTTAACTATTGCCCTTGTCAATCATCTAACTATTGTCCTTGTCAATCATCTAACTATTGTCCTTGTCAATCATCTAACTATTGTCCTTGTCAATCATCTAACTATTGTCCTTGTCAATCATCTAACTATTGCCCTTGTCAATCATCTAACTATTGTCCTTGTCAATCATCTAACTATTGTCCTTGTCAATCGTTTAACTATTGCCCTTGTCAATCATCTAACTATTGTCCTTGTCAATCATCTAACTATTGCCCTTGTCAATCATCTAACTATTGCCCTTGTCAATCATCTAACTATTGTCCTTGTCAATCATCTAACTATTGCCCTTGTCAATCATCTAACTATTGTCCTAGTCAATCATCTAACTATTCTCCTTGTCAATCATCTAACTATTGTCCTTGTCAATCATCTAACTATTGTCCTTGTCAATCATCTAACTATTGTCCTTGTCAATCGTTTAAACTATTGTCCTTGTCAATCATCTAAATATTGTCCTTGTCAATCATCTAACTATTGTCCTTGTCAATCATCTAACTATTGTCCTTGTCAATCGTTTAACTTTTGTCCTTGTCAATCATCTAACTATTGTCCTTGTCAATCGTTTAACTATTGCCCTTGTCAATCATCTAACTATTGTCCTTGTCAATCATCTAACTATTGCCCTTGTCAATCATCTAACTATTGTCCTTGTCAATCATCTAACTATTGTCCTTGTCAATCATCTAACTATTGTCCTTGTCAATCATCTAACTTTTGTCCTTGTCAATCATCTAACTATTGTCCTTGTCAATCGTTTAACTATTGCCCTTGTCAATCATCTAACTATTGTCCTTGTCAATCATCTAACTATTGCCCTTGTCAATCATCTAACTATTGTCCTTGTCAATCATCTAACTATTGTCCTTGTCAATCGTTTAACTATTGCCCTTGTCAATCATCTAACTATTGTCCTTGTCAATCATTTAACTATTGCCCTTGTCAATCATCTAACTATTGTCCTTGTCAATCATCTAACTATTGTCCTTGTCAATCATCTAACTGTTGTCCTTGTCAATCATCTAACTATTGCCCTTGTCAATCATCTAACTATTGCCCTTGTCAATCATCTAACTATTGTCCTTGTCAATCATCTAACTATTGTCCTTGTCAATCATATAACTATTGTCATTGTCACTTGTCTAACTATTGTCCTTGTCAATCGTTTAACTATTGCCCTTGTCAATCATCTAACTATTGCCCTTGTCAATCATCTAACTATTGCCCTTGTCAATCATCTAACTATTGCCCTTGTCAATCATCTAACTATTGTCCTTGTCAATCGTTTAACTATTGCCCTTGTTATCATCTAACTATTGTCCTTGTCACTCATCTAACTATGCCCTTGTCAATCATCTAACCATTGTCCTTGTCAATCATCTAACTATTGTCCTTGTCAATCATCTAACTATTGTCCTTGTCAATCATCTAACTATTGCCCTTGTCAATTATCTAACTATTGTCCTTGTCACTCATCTAACTATTGTCCTTGTCAATCATCTAACTATTGCCCTTGTCAATCATCTAACTATTGTCCGTGTCACTCATCTAACTATTGTCCTTGTCACTCATCTAACTATTGTCCTTGTCAATCATCTAACTATTGCCCTTGTCAATCATCTAACTATTGTCCTTGTCACTCATCTAACTATTGTCCTTGTCAATCATCTAACCATTGTCCTTGTCAATCGTTTAACTATTGCCCTTGTCAATCATCTAACTATTGTCCTTGTCAATCATCTAACTATTGTCCTTGTCACTCATCTAACTATTGTCCTTGTCAATCATCTAACTATTGCCCTTGTCAATCATCTAACTATTGTCCTTGTCACTCATCTAACTATTGCCCTTGTCAATCATCTAACTATTGCCCTTATCAATCATCTAACTATTGTCCCTGTCACTCGTCTAACTTTTGTCCTTGTCACTCGTCTAACTGTTGTCCTTGTCAATCATCTAACTATTGTCCTTGTCACTCATCTAACTGTTATCCTTGTCAATCATCTAACTGTTGTCCTTGTCACTCATCTAACTGTTGTCCTTGTCAATCATTTAACTATTGTCCTTGTCAATCATCTAACTATTGTCCTTGTCAATCATCTAACTATTGTCCTTGTCACTCATCTAACTATTGTTCTTGTCACTCATCTAACTATTGTCCTTGTCTAACTATTGTCCTTGTCACTCATCTAACTGTTATCCTTGTCACTTGTCTAACTATTGTCCTTGTCACTAGTCTAACTATTGTCATTGTCACTCATCTAACTATTGTCCCTGTCACTCGTCTAACTGTTGTCCTTGTCAATCATCTAACTGTTATCCTTGTCACTTGTCTAACTATTGTCCTTGTCACTAGTCTAACTATTGTCATTGTCACTCATCTAACTATTGTCCCTGTCACTCGTCTAACTGTTGTCCTTGTCAATCATCTAACTGTTATCCTTGTCACTTGTCTAACTATTGTCCTTGTCACTAGTCTAACTATTGTCATTGTCACTCATCTAACTATTGTCCCTGTCACTCGTCTAACTGTTATCCTTGTCAATCATCTAACTATTGTCCCTGTCACTCGTCTAACTGTTGTCCTTGTCAATCATCTAACTTTTATCCTTGTTACTCATCTAACTGTTGTCCTTGTCAATCATCTAACTGTTGTCCTTGTCAATCATCTAACTGTTATCCTTGTCAATCATCTAACTGTTATCCTTGTCACTCATCTAACTGTTGTCATTGTCAATCGTCTAACTATTGTCCCTGTCACTCGTCTAACTGTTGTCCTTGTCAATCATCTAACTTTTATCCTTGTTACTCATCTAACTGTTGTCCTTGTCAATCATCTAACTGTTGTCCTTGTCAATCATCTAACTGTTGTCCTTGTCAATCATCTAACTGTTGTCCTTGTCAATCATCTAACTGTTGTCCTTGTCAATCATCTAACTGTTATCCTTGTCACTCGTCTAACTGTTGTCCTTGTCAATCATCTAACTTTTATCCTTGTTACTCATCTAACTGTTGTCCTTGTCAATCATCTAACTTTTATCCTTGTTACTCATCTAACTGTTGTCCTTGTCAATCATCTAACTGTTGTCCTTTTCACTCGTCTAACTGTTGTCCTTGTCAATCATCTAACTTTTATCCTTGTTACTCATCTAACTGTTGTCCTTGTCAATCATCTAACTGTTGTCCTTGTCAATCATCTAACTGTTATCCTTGTCACTCGTCTAACTGTTGTCCTTGTCACTCGTCTAACTGTTGTCCTTGTCAATCATCTAACTTTTATCCTTGTTACTCATCTAACTGTTGTCCTTGTCAATCATCTAACTGTTGTCCTTGTCAATCATCTAACTGTTATCCTTGTCACTCGTCTAACTGTTGTCCTTGTCACTCGTCTAACTGTTGTCCTTGTCAATCATCTATTGTCCTTGTCAATCATCTAACTGTTGTCCTTGTCACTTGTCTAACTATTGTTCTTGTCAATCATCTAACTGTTGTCTTTATCACTCATCTAACTGTTGTCCTTGTCAATCATCTAACTGTTGTCCCTGTCACTCGTCTTTATGTTATCCTTGTCACTTGTCTAACTGTTATCCTAGTCACTTGTCTAATTATTGCCCTTGTCAATCATCTAACTATTGTCCCTGTCACTCATCTTTATGTTATCCTTGTCACTTGTCTAACTGTTATCCTAGTCACTCGTCTAACTATTGCCCTTGTCAATCATCTAACTATTGTCCCTGTCACTCGTCTAACTGTTGTCCTTGACAATCATCTAACTATTGTCCTTGTCAATCATCTAACTGTTGTCCTTGTCACTTGTCTAACTATTGCCCTTGTCAATCATCTAACTTTTGTCCCTGTCACTCCTCTAACTCTTGTCCCTGCCACTCCTCTAACTTTGTCCCTGTCACTCCTCTAACTTTTGTCCCTGTCACTCCTCTGACTTTTATTCCTGTCACTCGTCTAACTATTGTCCCTGTCACTCCTCTAACTATTGTCCCTGTCACTCCTCTAACTTTTGTTCCTGTCACTCGTCTAACTATTGTCCCTGTCACTCCTCTAACTATTGTCCCTGTCACTCCTCTAACTTTTGTCCCTGTCACTCCTGTAACTATTGTCCCTGTCACTCCTCTAACTAGTGTCCCTGTCACTCCTCTAACTTTTATTCCTGTCACTCGTCTAACTATTGTCCCTGTCACTCCTCTAACTTTTGTCCCTGTCACTCCTCTAACTATTGTCCCTGTCACTCCTCTAACTATTGTCCCTGTCACTCCTCTAACTTTTGTCCCTGTCACTCCTGTAACTATTGTCCCTGTCACTCCTCTAACTATTGTCCCTGTCACTCCTCTAACTATTGTCCCTGTCACTCCTCTAACTTTTGTCCCTGTCACTCCTCTAACTATTGTCCCTGTCACTCCTCTAACTATTGTCCCTGTCACTCCTCTAACTATTGTCCCTGTCACTCCTCTAACTATTGTCCCTGTCACTCCTCTAACTTTTGTCCCTGTGACGTGTCTAATATTTGATGGCAGATAAAACACACTATTTTGTCTCCCATGTATCTGAGCAATTGAATCGAAACTCATCAGATTCGAGATGTTGAACACCGACAAGTGTTGAAATCTGGGCATAAACTCGGCTGTTACCAGATAATGGTGCAGTGAGCTATTGAAAGACAACGGTGACGCTGAGGTCGATCGTAGTCATCTATAGTTTTGATAAGGCCCGCGGCTGAAAGGAATCACCTAAAGTTTATGACATTTTCAGCTTTGTGAGCAGGGGCGGTTGTGGGATATACCACGTCAGCAGTGTGTATATATCAATATGGTTAATTTACAAACTTTGGGTGATTCCAGGATGTCCTTTTCAACCCACAGGCCTTTGTGAACCAGATTGATGTGGTTCGGTAGACGTGAGTCAACATAATACTTAGTGGAGTACGTGGAAGTACAGGACAGATTAAATAGACTCAAACTGGCACGTAGAACGGGGACGATGGAAATCGTTGATTGAAGCTCTGTTCATTGATTGAGGAGGGTCGTAATGATTGTGATCTGTGGTCGCTATTGCACGGTGATCATTGTAATTCTGGTAGTCCAAGCTTCTCACTGGATCGCACAGAATTGTCCATAATGTATTCTTGTCCACCCCATAGTCCACACTTCTAGAGAATGCGGATGAGAAGAATACTAAAACCGTGGAAAATTAGATACTGTGAGGTTTTTATAGGACGTATGTATCATGTGTAACTGTTATCATGGGTCCTGTTATCATTAATCACTGTTATCATGGGTCTTATTATCACTCTTCACTGTTATCATGGGCTACTGATATCACTAATCACCGTTATCATGGGCTACTGATATCACTAATCACCGTTATCATGGGTTACTGATATCACTAATCACTGTATCAAATGGAAGCGTGACATTTGAAGAACTGCAAAACACAACTATCAAATGGAAGCATAATGCTTGAAGAACTACAAAACACAACTATCAAATGGAAGCGTAATGTATGAAGAACTACAAAACACAACTATCAAATGGAAGCGTAATGATTGAAGAACTACAAAACACAACTATCAAATGGAAGCGTAATGTATGAAGAACTACAAAACACAACTATCAAATGGAAGCGTAATGTATGAAGAACTACTAAACACAACTATCAAATGGATGTGTAATGTATGAAGAACTACAAAACACAACTATCAAATGGATGCGTAATGTATGAAGAACTACAAAACACAACTATCAAATGGATGCGTAATGTATGAAGAACTACAAAACACAACTATCAAATGGAAGCGTAATGTATGAAGAATTACAAAACACAACTATCAGATGGAAGCGTAATGCTTGAAGAACTACAAAACACAACTATCAAATGGAAGCGTAATGCTTGAAGAACTACAAAACACAACTATCAAATGGAAGCGTAATGCTTGAAGAACTACAAAACACAACTATCAAATGGAAGCGTAATGCTTGAAGAACTACAAAACACAACTATCAAATGGATGCGTAATGTATGAAGAACTACAAAACACAACTATCAAATGGAAGCGTGACATATGAAGAACTACAAAACACAACTATCAAATGGAAGCGTGACATATGAAGAACTACAAAACTCAACTATCAAATGTAAGCGTGACATATGAAGAACTACAAAATACAACTATCAAATGGAAGCGTGACATATGAAGAACTACAAAATACAACTATCAAATGGAGCGTGACATATGAAAAACTGCAAAACACAACTATCAAATCGAAGCGGAATGTATGAACTACAAAACACAACTATCAAATTGAAGCGTGACATATGAACAACTACATAACACATCTATCAAAAGGAAGCGTGACGTATGAAGAACTACAAAATACAACTATCAAATGGAAACGTAATGTATGAAGAACTACAAAACACAACTGTCAAATGGAAGCGTAATGTATGAAGAACTACAAACACACACTATCAAATTGAAGCGTAACGTATGAAGAACTACAAAACACAACTATCAAATGGAAGCGTGACGTATGAAGAACTACAAAACACCAGTATAAAATGGAAGCGTAATGTATGAAGAACTAAAATACACAACTATCAAATCGAAGCGTGACATATGAAGAACTACAAAACACAACTATCAAATAGAAACGTAATGTATGAAGAACTACAAAACACAACTATCAAATACAAACCTCATATCCCAGAAGACAGATTTGATAGAAACAAAAATGGTTTGCCAAGAAGTGAGCATAAGAATAATGGCCAAATCGTTGTGGTCTAACTGTGATTTCCATATTCTGGCAGATATATTGTCACGCCATTTATTGTGTCCGTGCACAGTAGCTCATCGCTACATCCATGAGAATTTATTGTGATTCTTTATGTTTAATGTATGCTCACCTTCCTCTTTATATTATTTAGGTTCATTTTGTCTCTTTATCTTATATTCATTTTTTCTTTATCTCATTTATATTCGTCTTTCTCTTTATCTCATTTATGTTAATCTATCTCTTTATTTAATTTGTGTTCATTTTTTCTCTTTATCTTATATTCTTTTTTTTTTCTTTATCTCGTTTATGATCAACTTCCTCTTTATCTCATTTATGATCAACTTTCACTTTATCTCATTTATGTTCATCTTTCTCTTTATCTCATTTATGTTCATCTTTCTCTTTATCTCATTTATGTTCATCTTTCTCTTTATTTCATTTATGTCATCTTTCTCTTTGTCTCATTTATGTTCATCTTTCTCTTTATCTCATTTATGTTCATCTTTCTCTTTATCTCATTTATGTTCATCTTTCTTTTTATCGCATTTATGTTCACTTTCCTCTTCATCTATTATTTATGTTCTTCGTCCGCTTTGCTACTTTTTTGTTCTTCGTTCACTTTTACTTATGTTTTTCTTAATCTTCTACTTACTTACGCTATTATTCCACTTTCACTGATTTATTTTCTTGTGCCAATGACCAACAACAGCTGAACTGGAAATAGATGACGCAATCATACCTATGTTTGCGTCACCTCTCAATATAAGTAATCTTTCACAAATAAACGGCGTTAATTTAACGTAGTTGTCAGTGTGCTGAGGGGAGAGGGGCGGTGTGCTGAGGGGAGGGGGCAGTGTGCTGAGGGGAGGGGGCAGTGTTATGACGGGAGGGAACAGTGTGCTGAGGGGAGGGGGGCAGTGTGCTGAGGGGAGGGGGGCAGTGTGCTGATGGGGGAGGACAGTGTGCTGAGGGGAGAGGGGCAGTGTGCTGATGGGGGAGGACAGTGTGCTGAGGGGAGAGGGGCAGTGTGCTGATGGGGAAGGACAATGTGCTGAGGGGAGAGGGGCAGTGTGCTGATGGGGGAGAACAGTGTGCTGAGGGGAGAGGGGCCGTGTGCTGATGGAGGAGGACAGTGTGCTGAGGGGAAGGGACAGTGTGCTGAGGGGAAAGGGCAGTGTGCTGAGGGGAGGGGACAGTGTGCTGAGGGGAAAGGGCAGTGTGCTGAAGGGAGGGGAGGGGGCAGTGTGCTGAGGGGAGAGGGACAGTGTGCTGAGGGGAGGTGACAGTATGCTGAGGGGAGAGGGACATTGTGCTGAGGGGAGAGGAACAGTGTGCTGAGGGGAGAGGAACAGTGTGCTGAGGGGAGAGGGACAGTGTGCTGAGGGGAGAGGGACAGTGTGCTGAGGGGAGTGGGACTGTATGTTGAGGGAGGGGACAGTGTGCTGAGGGGAGAGGGACAGTGTGCTGAGGGGAGGGACAGTGTGCTGAGGGGAGAGGGACAGTGTGCTGAGGGGAGAGGGACTGTATGTTGAGGGGAGGGGACAGTGTGCTGAGGGGAAGAGGGACTGTATGCTGAGGGGAGAGGGACTGTATGCTGAGGGGATAGGGACAGTGTGCTGAGGGGAGACATTATAATGAAGGGAGAGGAATTGTGTTCTTCTTTTCATGTCAAATATAATTCAGAAATGTGCGTGTGTGTGAGGAGTGCAGATAAAGCCTGCTATATTTGTGGTGAAGTGACTTATGTATCACAAAAAATAACATGACTGCAGTCATTTAAAAAAAAAAAAACGTACAATTTGTATTATGGCAGAAAAGTAAGAGATCAGACTGGGCGGCACACAAATGTTGCAATACACGATCAACATATCTTAGATATCGATGACTTGATGTTGCAATACACGATCAACATATCTTAGATATCGATGACTTGATGTTGCAATACACGATCAACATATCTTAGATATCGATGACTTGATGTTGCAATACACGATCAACATATCTTAGATATCGATGACTTGATGTTGCAATACACGATCAACATATCTTAGATATCGATGACTTGATGTTGCCATACACGATCAACATATCTTAGATATCGATGACTTGCAAAAAGCACGCTGTTGGCTTTTTGTAGTTGTCATGATTTGTAGAGAGCCCACTGATAATATCATTAATTGTTTCTTCTGTTTGGTCACTACAAATTCGAGAGGCATGTTAAGGAAGAAAATGTTGACTTTAAAATATCAAAACATTCACTTTGTTAACGACCTTTGCCACATTACAATAGTCGACAACATTCACTCTGTAAACGTCATGTGCCACATTACAATAGTCGACAACATTCACTCTGTAAACGTCATGTGCCACATTACAATAGTCGACAACATTCACTCTGCATGTACCACATTGTAATAGTCGTCAACATTCACTCTGCTAACGTCATGTGTCAAACTGCAATAGTCGACAACATTCCTTCTTTAAACGGCATGTGCCACATTACAATAGTCGACAACATTCCTTCTTTAAACGGCCTGTGCCACATTACAATAGTCGACAACATTCCTTCTTTAAACGGCCTGTGCCACATTACAATAGTCGACAACATTCCTTCTTTAAACGGCCTGTGCCACATTACAATAGTCGACAACATTCCTTCTTTAAACGTCCTGTGCCACATTACAATATTCGACAACATTCCTTCTTTAAACGGCATGTGCCACATTACAATATTCGACAACATTCCTTCTTTAAACGTCCTGTGCCACATTACAATAGTCGACAACATTCCTTCTTTAAACGTCCTGTGCCACATTACAATATTCGACAACATTCCTTCTTTAAACGTCGTGTGCCACATTACAATATTCGACAACATTCCTTCTTTAAACGTCCTGTGCCACATTACAATATTCGACAACATTCCTTCTTTAAACGGCATGTGCCACATTACAATAGTCGACAACATTCCTTCTTTAAACGGCATGTGTCACATTACAATAGTCGACAACATTCCTTCTTTAAACGTCCTGTGCCACATTACAATATTCGACAACATTCCTTCTTTAAACGTCCTGTGCCACATTACAATATTCGACAACATTCCTTCTTTAAACGTCCTGTGCCACATTACAATATTCGACAACATTCCTTCTTTTAACGGCATGTGCCACATTACAATAGTCGACAACATTCCTTCTTTAAACGGCATGTGTCACATTACAATAGTCGACAACATTCCTTCTTTAAACGTCCTGTGCCACATTACAATAGTCGACAACATTCCTTCTTTAAACGGCATGTGTCACATTACAATAGTCGACAACATTCCTTCTTTAAACGTCGTGTGCCACATTACAATAGTCGACAATATTCATTCTGTGAACGTCCTGTGCTACATTACAATATCCTTCCGGTTCCCAAAGTCCCAGTGTGCCACAATGCAATATCCTGCCGGTTCCCAAAGTCCTAGAATCATTTTTAACTAAGGAAAAGGAGGAAGTTTGTGTTCCTGAACTATCAACTTCACAAATTGGCGATCTTGTACAACTGACCTATACTAAACCAGACCTGATAATCCAAAGTGAACTGAGTGACCTTGTCAGATATCGGAGTGTACCTAAGAACAAGGAAGAGCTTTTGGGCTCCGGACTGCAACAGCGAATAGTCGTGACAAATGATGTCCGAGTTTCTGTATTTCACGACCGTCAGAAATATCCTGTTACATTCTTTCTCAAAGGCGCTGATCTTTCTGTTTGCCGCATTTCTGGTTTAATGGTAGCCCTCAGAGTCAATTACAGACCGGATGATTGGAGACTTCTCATCGATTTCTTGAAGACGCGACAGAAAGCTGTCTTGTTGCTTAATGGTTCAGATTTATTTTTAATGCCAAATGATGAATTACGTTCACGAGAAACTTATGAAAACATGAAACAGCTTTTGAGGTGTGTAAACTACGATCAGCATCAGTGGTCGATATGTGGTGACTTCAGAGTGGTCGATATGTGGTGACTTCAGAGTGGTCGATATGTGGTGACTTCAGAGTGGTAGATATGTGGTGACTTCAGAGTGGTCGTTATATGGTGACTTCAGAGTGGTCGTTATGTGGTGACATCAGAGTGGTCGTTCCGTGGTGACTTCAGAGTGGTCGATATGTGGTGACTTCAGAGTGGTCGTTATGTGGTGACTTCAGAGTGGTCGTTCCGTGGTGACTTCAGAGTGGTCGATATGTGGTAACTTCAGAGTGGTCGTTCCGTGGTGACTTCAGAGTGGTCGATATGTGGTGACTTCAGAGTGGTCGATATGTGGTGACTTCAAAGTGGTCGTTCCGTGGTGACTTCAAAGTGGTCGTTCCGTGGTGACTTCAAAGTGGTCGTTCCGTGGTGACTTCAAAGTGGTCGATATGTGGTGACTTCAAAGTGGTCGTTCTGTGGTGACTTCAAAGTGGTCGTTCTGTGGTGACTTCAAAGTGGTCGTTCTGTGGTGACTTCAAAGTGGTCGTTCTGTGGTGACTTCAAAGTGGTCGTTCTGTGGTGACTTCAAAGTGGTCGATATGTGGTGACTTCAAAGTGGTCGTTCTGTGGTGACTTCAAAGTGGTCGTTCTGTGGTGACTTCAAAGTGGTCGTTCTGTGGTGACTTCAAAGTGGTCGATATGTGGTAACTTCAAATTGGTCGTTCTGTTGTGACTTCAAAGTGGTCGATATGTGGTGACTTCAGAGTGGTCGTTCTGTGGTGACTTCAAAGTGGTCGTTCTGTGGTGACTTCAAAGTGGTCGTTCTGTGGTGACTTCAAAGTGGTCGATATGTGGTGACTTCAAAGTGGTCGTTCTGTGGTGACTTCAAAGTGGTCGTTCCGTGGTGACTTCAAAGTGGTCGATATGTGGTGACTTCAAAGTGGTCGTTCTGTGGTGACTTCAAAGTGGTCGTTCTGTGGTGACTTCAAAGTGGTCGTTCTGTGGTGACTTCAGAGTGGTCGTTCTGTGGTGACTTCAAAGTGGTCGTTCTGTGGTGACTTCAAAGTGGTCGTTCTGTGGTGACTTCAAAGTGGTCGTTCTGTGGTGACTTCAAAGTGGTCGTTCTGTGGTGACTTCAAAGTGGTCGTTCTGTGGTGACTTCAAAGTGGTCGATATGTGGTGACTTCAAAGTGGTCGTTCTGTGGTGACTTCAGAGTGGTCGTTCCGTGGTGACTTCAAAGTGGTCGATATGTGGTGACTTCAAAGTGGTCGTTCTGTGGTGACTTCAAAGTGGTCGTTCTGTGGTGACTTCAAAGTGGTCGATATGTGGTGACTTCAAAGTGGTCGTTCTGTGGTGACTTCAAGTGGTCGTTCTGTGGTGACTTCAAAGTGGTCGTTCTGTGGTGACTTCAAAGTGGTCGTTCTGTGGTGACTTCAAAGTGGTCGTTCCATGGTGACTTCAAAGTGGTCAATATGTGGTGACTTCAAAGTGGTCGTTCTATGGTGACTTCAAATTCGTCGTTCTGTGGTGACCTCAATGTGGTCGTTCTGTGGTGACATCAAAGTGGTCGTTTTGTGGTGACCTCAATGTCGTCGTTCTGTGGTGACCTCAATGTCGTCGTTTTGTGGTGACACCAAAGTGGTCGTTCTGTGGTGACCTCAATGTGGTCGTTCTGTGGTGACATCAAAGTGGTCGTTCTGTGGTGACTTCAAAGTGGTCGTTCTGTGGTGACATCAAAGTGGTCGTTCTGTGGTGACATGAAAGTGGTCGTTCTGTGGTGACATCAAAGTGGTCGTTCTGTGGTGACATCAAAGTGGTCGTTCTGTGGTGACATCAAAGTGGTCGTTCCATGGTGACCTCAAAGTGGTCGTTCTGTGGTGACTCAAAGTGGTCGTTCTGTGGTGACATCAAAGTTGTCGTTCTGTGGTGACATCAAAGTGGTCGTTCTGTGGTGACTCAAAGTGGTCGTTCTGTGGTGACTCAAAGTGGTCGTTCTGTGGTGACTCAAAGTGGTCGTTCTGTGGTGACTCAAAGTGGTCGTTCTGTGGTGACTCAAAGTGGTCGTTCTGTGGTGACTCAAAGTGGTCGTTCTGTGGTGACATCAAAGTTGTCGTTCTGTGGTGACTCAAAGTGGTCGTTCTGTGGTGACTCAAAGTGGTCGTTCTGTGGTGACCTCAAGTGGTCGTTCTGTGGTGACCTCAAAGTGGTCGTTCTGTGGTGACCTCAAAGTGGTCGTTCTGTGGTGACCTCAAAGTGGTCGTTCTGTGGTGACTCAAAGTGGTCGTTCTGTGGTGACTCAAAGTGGTCGTTCTGTGGTGACTCAAAGTGGTCGTTCTGTGGTGACTCAAAGTGGTCGTTCTGTGGTGACTTCAGAGTGGTCGTTCTGTGGTGACATCAAAGTGGTCGTTCTGTGGTGACATCAAAGTTGTCGTTCTGTGGTGACATCAGAGTGGTCGTTCTGTGGTGACATCAGAGTGGTCGTTCTGTGGTGACATCAAAGTGGTCGTTCTGTGGTGACATCAGAGTGGTCGTTCTGTGGTGACATCAAAGTGGTCGTTCTGTGGTGACATCAAAGTTGTCGTTCTGTGGTGACATCAGAGTGGTCGTTCTGTGGTGACATCAGAGTGGTCGTTCTGTGGTGACTCAAAGTGGTCGTTCTGTGGTGACCTCAAAGTGGTCGTTCTGTGGTGACATCAAAGTGGTCGTTCTGTGGTGACATCAAAGTGGTCGTTCTGTGGTGACATCAAAGTGGTCGTTCTGTGGTGACATCAAAGTTGTCGTTCTGTGGTGACATCAAAGTGGTCGTTCCGTGGTGACATCAGAGTGGTCATTCTTTTGTTTGGAATTAAGGGCGGATACACAGGTACTGTTACTTTTTCTGTGAGTGTAATAGTCGTGCAAGAAATGATAACTACATCAAGTATTGTTGCTTTCTCTGTGAGTGGGACAGTCGTGCAAGAAATGATAACTACATCAAGTATTGTTGCTTTCTCTGTGAGTGGGACAGTCGTGCAAGAAATGATAACTACATCAAGTATTGCTGCTTTCTCTGTGAGTGGGACAGTCGTGCAAGAAATGATAACTACATCAAGTATTGTTGCTTTCTCTGTGAGTGGGACAGTCGTGCAAGAAATGATAACTACATCAAGTATTGTTGCTTTCTCTGTGAGTGGGATTGTCGTGCAAGAAATGATAACTACATCAAGTACTGTTGCTTTCTCTGTGAGTGGGACAGTCGTGCAAGAAATGATAACTACATCAAGAACTGTTGCTTTCTCTGTGAGTGGGATTATCGTGCAAGAAATGATAACTACATCAAGTACTGTTACTTTCTCTGTGAGTGGGATCGTCATACAAGAAATTATAACTACATCAAGTACTGTTACTTTCTCTGTGAGTGGGATTGTCGTGCAAGAAATGATAACTACATCAAGTACTGTTACTTTCTCTGTGAGTGGGATTGTCGTGCAAGAAATGATAACTACATCAAGTACTGTTACTTTCTCTGTGAGTGAGATTGTCGTGCAAGAAATGATAACTACATAAAAAATGTTTGACCAATCAGGCAATCATTGCAGCCTTGCAATAGGAGTGTTGAATATCCAGTACTTGTAGTAGACACCAGTAAGATTGTGTTGCTGCCCTTGCAATAGGAGTGTTGAATATCCAGTACTTGTAGTAGACACCAGTAAGATTGTGTTGCTGCCCTTGCAATAGGAGTGTTGAATGTCCAGTACTTGTAGTAGACACCAGTAAGATTGTGTTGCTGCCCTTGCAATAGGAGTGTGAATGTCCAGTACTTGTAGTAGACACCAGTAAGATTGTGTTGCTGCCCTTGCAACAGGAGTGTTGAATGTCCAGTACTTGTAGTAGACACCAGTAAGATTGTGTTGCTGCTCTTGCAATTAAGTGGGTTTCAAGAAAAGCTGCGTCAAGGCGATAGATGAAATAAGTGAAGCTTTCATCCTCATCAGAAAACATCAAATGTTGAGTGAAGCAAACAACAAGATTGTGGTATATTTTTAGCTGATCCACAAATCCATAAACGTCTTGCCTATAACGAGGTCATTCGCATTTAGCGTGGCAATGAAAGGCTCTATGGATAGCATCCCAGTCAGTGATGAAATAATTTCTTGGAAACAACTGAGCAGATCATTTCCAGGAAATTGTAGAAAATCTTCTTTTGATGTTTGGTTGCGGAATGTCTCTGAAGATGTAATATTTGCACTCACATCCGAGTCAATTACAGACCGGATGATTGGAGACTTCTCATCGATTTCTTGAAGACGCGACAGAAAGCTGTCTTGTTGCTTAATGGTTCAGATTTATTTTAATGCCAAATGATGAATTACGTTCACGAGAAACTTATGAAAACATGAAACAGCTTTTGAGGTGTGTAAACTACGATCAGGCATCAGTGGTCGATATGTGGTGACTTCAGAGTGGTCGATATGTGGTGACTTCAGAGTGGTCGATATGTGGTGACTTCAGAGTGGTCGATATGTGGTGACTTCAGAGTGGTCGTTATGTGGTGACTTCAGAGTGGTCGTTATGTGGTGACTTCAGAGTGGTCGTTCCGTGGTGACTTCAGAGTGGTCGATATGTGGTGACTTCAGAGTGGTCGATATGTGGTGACTTCAGAGTGGTCGTTATGTGGTGACTTCAGAGTGGTCGTTCCGTGGTGACTGCAGAGTGGTCGATATGTGGTAACTTCAGAGTGGTCGTTCCGTGGTGACTTCAGAGTGGTCGATATGTGGTGACTTCAGAGTGGTCGATATGTGGTGACTTCAAAGTGGTCGTTCCGTGGTGACTTCAAAGTGGTCGTTCCGTGGTGACTTCAAAGTGGTCGTTCCGTGGTGACTTCAAAGTGGTCGATATGTGGTGACTTCAAAGTGGTCGTTCTGTGGTGACTTCAAAGTGGTCGTTCTGTGGTGACTTCAAAGTGGTCGTTCTGTGGTGACTTCAGAGTGGTCGATATGTGGTAGCTTCAAATTGGTCGTTATGTGGTGACTTCAAAGTGGTCGTTCTGTGGTGACTTCAAAGTGGTCGATATGTGGTGACTTCAGAGTGGTCGTTCTGTGGTGACTTCAAAGTGGTCGTTCCGTGGTGACTTCAAAGTGGTCGTTCTGTGGTGACTTCAAAGTGGTCGTTCTGTGGTGACTTCAAAGTGGTCGTTCTGTGGTGACTTCAAAGTGGTCGTTCTGTGGTGACTTCAAAGTGGTCGTTCTGTGGTGACTTCAAAGTGGTCGTTCTGTGGTGACATCAAAGTGGTCGTTCTGTGGTGACATCAAAGTGGTCGTTCTGTGGTGACATCAAAGTGGTCGTTCTGTGGTGACCTCAAAGTGGTCGTTCTGTGGTGACTCAAAGTGGTCGTTCTGTGGTGACTCAAAGTGGTCGTTCTGTGGTGACATCAAAGTGGTCATTCTTTTGTTTGGAATTAAGGGCGGATACACAGGTACTGTTACTTTTTCTGTGAGTGTAATAGTCGTGCAAGAAATGATAACTACATCAAGTATTGTTGCTTTCTCTGTGAGTGGGACAGTCGTGCAAGAAATGATAACTACATCAAGTATTGTTGCTTTCTCTGTGAGTGGGATTGTCGTGCAAGAAATGATAACTACATCAAGTACTGTTGCTTTCTCTGTGAGTGGGACAGTCGTGCAAGAAATGATAACTACATCAAGAACTGTTGCTTTCTCTGTGAGTGGGATTGTCGTGCAAGAAATGATAACCACATCAAGTACTGTTACTTTCTCTGTGAGTGGGATCGTCATACAAGAAATGATAACTACATCAAGTACTGTTACTTTCTCTGTGAGTGGGATTGTCGTGCAAGAAATGATAACTACATCAAGTACTGTTACTTTCTCTGTGAGTGGGATTGTCGTGCAAGAAATGATAACTACATAAAAAATGTTTGACCAATCAGGCAATCATTGCAGCCTTGCAATAGGAGTGTTGAATATCCAGTACTTGTAGTAGACACCAGTAAGATTGTGTTGCTGCCCTTGCAATAGGAGTGTTGAATATCCAGTACTTGTAGTAGACACCAGTAAGATTGTGTTGCTGCCCTTGCAATAGGAGTGTTGAATGTCCAGTACTTGTAGTAGACACCAGTAAGATTGTGTTGCTGCCCTTGCAATAGGAGTGTGAATATCCAGTACTTGTAGTAGACACCAGTAAGATTGTGTTGCTGCCCTTGCAACAGGAGTGTTGAATGTCCAGTACTTGTAGTAGACACCAGTAAGATTGTGTTGCTGCTCTTGCAATTAAGTGGGTTTCAAGAAAAGCTGCGTCAAGGCGATAGATGAAATAAGTGAAGCTTTCATCCTCATCAGAAAACATCAAATGTTGAGTGAAGCAAACAACAAGATTGTGGTATATTTTTAGCTGATCCACAAATCCATAAACGTCTTGCCTATAACGAGGTCATTCGCATTTAGCGTGGCAATGAAAGGCTCTATGGATAGCATCCCAGTCAGTGATGAAATAATTTCTTGGAAACAACTGAGCAGATCATTTCCAGGAAATTGTAGAAAATCTTCTTTTGATGTTTGGTTGCGGAATGTCTCTGAAGATGTAATATTTGCACTCACATCCCGAGTTCTTTTCACTAAACTTGTGGTGCAGTGTGGGGGCCTCGGTAGCCTAGTTGGGAAACCACTCGACTGGGCTATCGACGTTCGGACAACCCGTGTTCGATTCCCGCTGGAAGCAGTGTGAATTGTACTCGTGGTTTAAGAAAAATATCCCCTCGGTCGACCCAGCCGCTGGCAGAAATGGGTACCAGCGTAGTACTCTGGGAAGGTGAGGAATGTCGCCTCACATCGTGAGTTTCAATGCTTGAAGCGACACTATCCAGACGTCTTCAATCACTTGTACATAGGCGCCCGAGCACATATGGGTGAAACTCGCGTGCTAAGGCGCCGATTCAAGTATCGTACTTTACCTTTACCTTTGCCTTACCTTTACCTTACTTTTATCTTTACCTTACCTTTAACTTTATCTTATCTTTACAGTTTCCTTACCTTACCTTACCTTTACCTTACCTTTAACTTTATCTTATCTTTATCTTTACCTTACCTTTACCTTACCTTACCTTTATCTTCACCTTACCTTTACCTTTACCTTCGCCTTTACCTTTACCTTTACCATTACCTTTACCTTCACCTTCACCTTCACCTTCACCTTACCTTTACCTTCACCTTCACCTTTACCTTTATCTTTACCTTACCTTTACCTTACCTTTACCTTTACCTTCATCTTTCTTCTTCTTCTTCTACCTTTTAGCTCCCAGTGGAGCATAGGTCTTCAACAAACACTTTCCAAGTCGTTCTGTTTTTGCAATTCTTTTAAGATCATTCCGTGTCTTCCCCATCATCTTCATCTCTGCTTCAATCTGTCTTCTCCAAGAATTCCTTGGTCTTCCTCTTTGTCTTTTCCCCTGGGGATTCCAAAAAAGGGCCTGTTGAGTAATACTCTCAGTTGGCTTCCGTAGTGTGTGTCCTATCCATCGCCATCGTCTTCGCTGTATCTCTTTATCCACTGGTATTTGACTGGTACATTTCCATAACTCCACGTTAGTGACTTTGTCCTGCCATTTCCATCCCTTTATTCTGCGCAAGCATCCATTAATGAAAGTCTGTACCTTCGTGATTGTCAATTTTGTTATTCTCCATGTTTCACAGCCATATAATAGGACCGACTTAACATTTGAGTTGAAAATTTTTATTTTTGTATTTAGCCTAATTTCTTTGGATTTCCATATGTTTCCCAGTGCAATGAAAGCTCCTCTTGCTTTTGATATCCTTATTTTGGTATCATTTTTCTGTTCCTCCCTCTTTATCTATATTACTGCCCAGATATATGTAAGATTGTACGTCTAGTAGAGGTATTTCTCCTAGTTTTATTTGGTTATTGCCAACTGCATTAATTCTCATAATGTTGGTCTTATCTCTATTAATCTTTAGTCCTAGCTGTTGTGATCTCTCATCTAATATACTCATTTTATCCTGCATCTGTTGATGGCTGTGTGATAGGAGAGCTATGTCATCAGCAAAGTCTAAATCATCAAGTTGTTTGGTCAGTGACCACTGGATCCCATTTCTGTTGTTTTGAGTTATTTTCATAATCCAATCTATGGCCAGTAGAAAGAGAAATGGAGACAGAAGGCATCCTTGCCTTACTCCTGTTCTTATTTCAAATGCTTCTGTAAGCTGTCTTTCATGCACCACACTACATTTTGTTCCTTCATACATTGTTTTTATCATGTTAATAAACTTTATGGGGATTCCGTAATGACTCAGCAACTTCCAAAGCATTCTTCTGTCTAAATTATCAAATGCCTTTTCGTAATCTATGAATCCAATATAAAGTGGGGATTTTAGTTTTAAACTTTGTTCAACTATTATACGTAGAGTAGTTATTTGATCAGCATATGATCTGTTCTTCCTAAAACCTGCTTGTTCATCTCTCAAGTGTTTCTCTATAGCCTCTTTAGTCTCTTTACCTTACCTTTACCTTCACCTTACCTTTACCTTTACCTTTACCTTTATCTTTACCTTACCTTTACCTTACTTACCTTTACCTTTACCTTACCCTTACCTCATCTTTATCTTTACCTTACCTTTACCTTACCTTTACCTTTACCTTTACCTTACCTTACCTTACCTTTACCTTCCCTTACCTTTACCTTACCCTTACCTAATATTTATCTTTACCTTACCTTACCTTACCTTTACCTTTACCTTCCCTTACCGTTACCTTACTCTTACCTTATCTTTATCTTTACCTTACCTTTAACTTTACCCCCTTACCTTTACCCTTACCTTACTTTACCATACCTTAACTTACCTTACCCTTACCTTACCTTTACCTTACCTTACCCTTACCTTACCTTTACCTTTACCTTAACCTTACCTTACCTTACATTATCTTACCTTACCTTACCTTACCTTTACCTTAACTTACCTTACCTTTACCTTAACTTACCTTACCTTTACCTTAACTTACCTTACCTTTACCTTAACCTTACCTTACCTTACATTATCTTACCTTATCTTACCTTACCTTACCTTACCTTTACCTTAACTTACCTTACCTTACCTTACCTTTACCTTACCTTTACCTTTATCTTTATCAGTGAGTGATGAGCGTGGTGAGAGAATTCACCAGAACATTGTTGCCATAGATACACGGTTTAGGACAATTAGAGCCCTGCAGTTTGTTCAGATTATTTCTGGAAAGTGACAAGAGACAAGCTCGTTGCTTGAATACAAGATACACGTGAAGATGGGTCAAAACAGGCACTGAAGTATGATGGACAGGACACAAATGTTCATTTAAAAACATTTGATGTCAGATTTAAACACTGCTTTGTTTCTCTCATTTTATTTGTGGAATATCAATTCAGTGAACATGTAACTGTGATATTTCTGTTATAAAACTGAAAGCGAAGTTGTCGACCCATGAGAATTAAAGAGACATGCAATATTCAGATTAGCAATATGACGGTATTTTTTAAACATAATACTGTGAAAAGCCAAGAGCCAATTAATGAATTTCATGATAATATTTGAGATAATATTTGAGATAATATTTGAGATAATATTTGAGATAATATTTGAGATAATATTTGAGATAACATTTGAGATAATATTTGAGATAATATTTGAGATAATATTTGAGATAATATTTGAGATAGTATTTGAGATAATATTTGAGATAACATTTGAGATAATATTTGAGATAATATTTGAGATAATATTTGAGATAATATTTGAGATAACATTTGAGATAATATTTGAGATAATATTTGAGATAATATTTGAGATAATATTTGAGATAATATTTGAGATAACATTTGAGATAACATTTGAGAATTATTCAGCAATGGAAGAATTAATTTCCGAAGCTTTTGAAGATGTGTAATTAAAGAGTCCCGTCACGCCAAGTGCCGTATAGGGAATATGGTGTTAGTGACCATATCTTTTAATACAACTTCGGCACATGATTTTTGTGGTAATGAGGTCGGTATTACGCCCGTGTCGCTTTACTTTCCAAGAAAAAAATGCAGTACCCATTTAAGGCTGGGTGAACCCGGAAGCCGTCGATTAGGATCCAACCCGACCTCTTGTCCTTTGTAGTCCAGTTCACTAACCACTGACTTATCGGGTTGTGTTATCCACAGACCGGTAAAATTGTTCGTGAAAGTCAAACTTTGTAACGTCATGTAGGGCAGCAACAAAATCCCTCAATCTTGCTTGATCCAGAATCATTATTGACTGTTCACAATTTGTACAAACGTCACAGACTCTTCTTGTGGTGTTAGTTCTCAGACTCTTCTTGTGGTGTTAGTTCTCAGACTCTTCTTGTGGTGTTAGTTCTCAGATTGTTCTTCAATACGTAACCTCGACGTTCTAGCGATGGTCTCAGGGCGGCTTGTTAGTGGAAGTCCACATGAGAAGGTCTACACGATGAGGTCGGCACGAGGAGGTCCACACGTGAATGTTCACACGTGAAAATCTGCACGAGGAGGTCTACACGAGGAGGTCTACACGAGGTCTACAAGAGGAGATCTACACGAGAAAATCTGCACGAGGAGGTCTACACGAGGTCTACAAGAGGAGGTCTACACGAGAAAATCTGCACGAGGAGGTCTACACGAGGAGGTCTACACGAGGTCTACAAGAGGAGGTCTACACGAGAAAATCTGCACGAGGAGGTCTACACGAGGAGGTCTACACGAGGTCTACAAGAGGAGGTCTACACGAGAAAATCTGCACGAGGAGATCTACACGAGAAAATCTGCACGAGGAGGTCTACACGAGGTCTACAAGAGGAGGTCTACACGTGAAAATCTGCACGAGGAGGTCTACACGAGGAGGTCCACACGAGAAAATCTACACGAGGAGGTCAACGCGAAAAAATATACACGAGGAAGTCTACACGAGGAGGTCTACACGAAAAAATCTACATGATGAGGTCTACACGAGAAAATCTGCACGAGGAGGACTACATGAGGAGGTCTACACGTGGAGGTCTACACGAGGAGGTCTACACAAGAAAATCTACACGAGAAAATCTGCACGAGGAGGTCTACAGGAGAAAATCTGCACGAGGAGGTCTACAGGAGAAAATCTGCACGAGGAGGTCTACAGGAGAAAATCTGCACGAGGAGGTCTACACGAGAAAATCTGCACGAGGAGGTCTACAGGAGAAAATCTGCACGAGGAGGTCTACACGAGAAAATCTGCACGAGGAGGTCTACAGGAGAAAATCTGCACGAGGAGGTCTACACGAGAAAATCTGCACGAGGAGGTCTACAGGAGAAAATCTACACGAAGAGGTATACACGAGAAAATCTGCATGAGGATGTCTACACGAGGAGGTCTACACGATGAAATCTGCACGAAAAGGTCTACAAGAGGTTTACATGAGGTCTACACGAGAAAATCTGCACGAGGACGTCTACACGAGGTCTACACCAGGAGGTCTACACAGGAGGTCTACACGAGAAATCTACACGAGAAAATCTGCACGAGGAGGTCTACACGATAAAATCTACACGAGAAAATCTGCACCAGGAGGTCTACACGAGAAAATCTGCACGAGGAGATCTACACGAGGGGATCTACAAGAGAAAATCTGCACGAGGAGATCTACACGAGGGGGTCTGCACGAGGAGGTCAACGCGAGAAAATCTACACGAGGTCTACACGAGAGAATCTGCAGGAGGAGGTATACACGAGAAAATCTACACTAGGAGGTCTACACGAGAGAATCTGCACGAGGAGGTCTACACGAGAAAATCTGCATGAGGAGGTCTACACGAGAAAATCTGCACGAGGAGGTCTACACGAGAAAATCTACACGAGAAAATCTACACGAGGAGGTCTACACGAGAAAATCTACACGAGGAGGTCCACACGTGGATACCCACTGGAGGAGGTCTACACAAGGAGTCCACACTCAACATGACAAATTAACAACCGCCACTGCTAATTTTGAAGATGATGACAAAGAGAAGTCCAAGGAGTGAGAGATCACATAACATCGTATACAACACACAAACAGAGTGGATCAACTCAGTTCTTTATTACAACACACAAACAGAATGGATCAACTCAGTTCTTTATTACAACACACAAACAGAGTGGATCAACTCAGTTCTTTATTACAACAAGGAAATCAAATGTTTATTGTTCTGATTACAAGTCTTGTAGTTATCAATCAAGCATCAACAGAATGTTTATATTTGTATCTGGGACATTATAAGTACTTAGTGCATTCAGAAAGTAATGCACTACATCGGTTTTCTTGGGAACCGCTAATTCAAAAAGTATGACATTTTAACACGGTATATGTGGATACGTCATGTAAACATCGGTATCATTGAACATAATCCCCATACACTTATACAACTTTACACCGGCAAGCAACAAGTGCATATATTCCTAGCCTGTACCAGTCATTGTCTTGATCATGTAGCCATTTCTTGGCTGCACGAATCACTCCTTCATCACCTTCAAACCTTGTTCCACGGAGGGCATCTTTAAGTGGACCAAAGGCATGGTAATCAGATGGTGCCAAATAAGGGCTCTATAGTGGATGGGGGAGTACAGTCCAACCCAATCTGGTGATTGCTTCCCGTGTTGCCAGACTTATGTGACGGCGCGCATTGTCGTCATGGAGAAACAGGTCTGCTGGATTCTTGTGTGGCCAGACTTGTGTGACGGCGCGCATTGTCGTCATGGAGAAACAGGTCTGCTGGATTCTTGTGTGGCCAGACTTGTGTGACGGCGCGCATTGTCGTCATGGAGAAACAGGTCTGCTGGATTCTTGTGTGGCCAGACTTGTGTGACGGCGCGCATTGTCGTCATGGAGAAACAGGTCTGCTGGATTCTTGTGTGGCCAGACTTGTGTGACGGCGCGCATTGTCGTCATGGAGAAACAGGTCTGCTGGATTCTTGTGTGGCCAGACTTGTGTGACGGCGCGCATTGTCGTCATGGAGAAACAGGTCTGCTGGATTCTTGTGTGGCCAGACTTGTGTGACGGCGCGCATTGTCGTTATGGAGAAACAGGTCTGCTGGATTCTTGTGTGGCCAGACTTGTGTGACGGCGCGCATTGTCGTCATGGAGAAACAGGTCTGCTGGATTCTTGTGTAGCCAGACTTGTGTGACGGCGCGCATTGTCGTCATGGAGAAACAGGTCTGCTGGATTCTTGTGTGGCCAGACTTGTGTGACGGCGCGCATTGTCGTCATGGAGAAACAGGTCTGCTGGATTCTTGTGTGGCCAGACTTGTGTGACGGCGCGCATTGTCGTCATGGAGAAACAGGTCTGCTGGATTCTTGTGTGGCCAGACTTGTGTGACGGCGCGCATTGTCGTCATGGAGAAACAGGTCTGCTGGATTCTTGTGTGGCCAGACTTGTGTGACGGCGCACATTGTCGTCATGGAGAAACAGGTCTGCTGGATTCTTGTGTGGCCAGACTTGTGTGACGGCGCACATTGTCGTCATGGAGAAACAGGTCTGCTGGATTCTTGTGTGGCCAGACTTGTGTGACGGCGCACATTGTCGTCATGGAGAAACAGGTCTGCTGGATTCTTGTGTGGCCAGACTTGTGTGACGGCGCACATTGTCGTCATGGAGAAACAGGTCTGCTGGATTCTTGTGTGGCCGAACTCGTCCAAAACGTTACTTTTTTTTTTCAATGTCATCATGTAAGCTTGTGAATTGATTGTCTCTCCTCTTGACATAACATCAACAAGAATCACACCTTCAATGTCTTAATGTAAGCTTGTGAATTGATTGTCTCTCCTCTTGACATAACATCAACAAGAATCACACCTTCAATGTCTTAATGTAAGCTTGTGAATTGATTGTCTCTCCTCTTGACATAACATCCACAAGAATCACACCTTCAATGTCTTCATGTAAGCTTGTGAATTGATTGTCTCTCCTCTTGACATAACATCCACAAGAATCACACCTTCAATGTCTTCATGTAAGCTTGTGAATTGATTGTCTCTCCTCTTGACATAACATCCACAAGAATCACACCTTCAATGTCTTCATGTAAGCTTGTGAATTGATTGTCTCTCCTCTTGACATAACATCCACAAGAAACACACCTTCAATGTCTTAATGTAAGCTTGTGAATTGATTGTCTCTCCTCTTGACATAACATCCACAAGAATCACACCTTCAATGTCTTCATGTAAGCTTGTGAATTGATTGTCTCTCCTCTTGACATAACATCCACAAGAATCACACCTTCAATGTCTTAATGTAAGCTTGTGAATTGATTATCTCTCCTCTTGACATAACATCCACAAGAATCACACCTTCAATGTCTTCATGTAAGCTTGTGAATTGATTGTCTCTCCTCTTGACATAACATCCACAAGAATCACACCTTCAATGTCTTCATGTAAGCTTGTGAATTGATTGTCTCTCCTCTTGACATAACATCCACAAGAATCACACCTTCAATGTCTTCATGTAAGCTTGTGAATTGATTGTCTCTCCTCTTGACATAACATCCACAAGAATCACACCTTCAATGTCTTCATGTAAGCTTGTGAATTGATTGTCTCTCCTATTGACATAACATCCACAAGAATCACACCTTCAATGTCTTAATGTAAGCTTGTGAATTGATTGTCTCTCCTCTTGACATAACATCCACAAGAAACACACCTTCAATGTCTTAATGTAAGCTTGTGAATTGATTGTCTCTCCTCTTGACATAACATCCACAAGAATCACACCTTCAATGTCTTCATGTAAGCTTGTGAATTGATTGTCTCTCCTCTTGACATAACATCCACAAGAATCACACCTTCAATGTCTTAATGTAAGCTTGTGAATTGATTATCTCTCCTCTTGACATAACATCCACAAGAATCACACCTTCAATGTCTTCATGTAAGCTTGTGAATTGATTGTCTCTCCTCTTGACATAACATCCACAAGAATCACACCTTCAATGTCTTCATGTAAGCTTGTGAATTGATTGTCTCTCCTCTTGACATAACATCCACAAGAATCACACCTTCAATGTCTTAATGTAAGCTTGTGAATTGATTATCTCTCCTCTTGACATAACATCCACAAGAATCACACCTTCAATGTCTTAATGTAAGCTTGTGAATTGATTGTCTCTCCTCTTGACATAACATCCACAAGAATCACACCTTCAATGTCTTCATGTAAGCTTGTGAATTGATTGTCTCTCCTCTTGACATAACATCCACAAGAATCACACCTTCAATGTCTTCATGTAAGCTTGTGAATTGATTGTCTCTCCTCTTGACATAACATCCACAAGAATCACACCTTCAATGTCTTCATGTAAGCTTGTGAATTGATTGTCTCTCCTCTTGACATAACATCCACAAGAATCACACCTTCAATGTCTTCATGTAAGCTTGTGAATTGATTGTCTCTCCTCTTGACATAACATCCACAAGAATCACACCTTCAATGTCTTAATGTAAGCTTGTGAATTGATTATCTCTCCTCTTGACATAACATCCACAAGAATCACACCTTCAATGTCTTCATGTAAGCTTGTGAATTGATTGTCTCTCCTCTTGACATAACATCCACAAGAATCACACCTTCAATGTCTTCATGTAAGCTTGTGAATTGATTGTCTCTCCTCTTGACATAACATCCACAAGAATCACACCTTCAATGTCTTCATGTAAGCTTGTGAATTGATTGTCTCTCCTCTTGACATAACATCAACAAGAATCACACCTTCAATGTCTTCATGTAAGCTTGTGAATTGATTGTCTCTCCTCTTGACATAACATCAACAAGAATCACACCTTCAATGTCTTCATGTAAGCTTGTGAAATGATTGTCTCCCCTCTTGACATAACACCCAAAGAATCACACCTTCAATGTCTTAATGTAAGCTTGTGAATTGGTTGTCTCTCCTCTTGACATAACATCCACAAGAATCACACCTTCAATGTCTTCATGTAAGCTTGTGAATTGATTGTCTCTCCTCTTGACATAACATCCACAAGAATCACACCTTCAATGTCTTCATGTAAGCTTGTGAATTGATTGTCTCTCCTCTTGACATAACATCAACAAGAATCACACCTTCAATGTCTTAATGTAAGCTTGTGAATTGATTGTCTCTCCTCTTGACATAACATCCACAAGAATCACACCTTCAATGTCTTCATGTAAGCTTGTGAATTGATTGTCTCTCCTCTTGACATAACATCCACAAGAATCACACCTTCAATGTCTTCATGTAAGCTTGTGAATTGATTGTCTCTCCTCTTGACATAACATCAACAAGAATCACACCTTCAATGTCTTCATGTAAGCTTGTGAAATGATTGTCTCCCCTCTTGACATAACACCAAAAGAATCACACCTTCAATGTCTTAATGTAAGCTTGTGAATGGTTGTCTCTCCTCTTGACATAACATCCACAAGAATCACACCTTCAATGTCTTCATGTAAGCTTGTGAATTGATTGTCTCTCCTCTTGACATAACATCCACAAGAATCACACCTTCAATGTCTTCATGTAAGCTTGTGAATTGATTGTCTCTCCTCTTGACATAACATCAACAAGAATCACACCTTCAATGTCTTAATGTAAGCTTGTGAATTGATTGTCTCTCCTCTTGACATAACATCAACAAGAATCACACCTTCAATGTCTTAATGTAAGCTTGTGAATTGATTGTCTCTCCTCTTGACATAACATCCACAAGAATCACACCTTCAATGTCTTCATGTAAGCTTGTGAATTGATTGTCTCTCCTCTTGACATAACATCCACAAGAATCACACCTTCAATGTCTTAATGTAAGCTTGTGAATTGATTATCTCTCCTCTTGACATAACATCCACAAGAATCACACCTTCAATGTCTTCATGTAAGCTTGTGAATTGATTGTCTCTCCTCTTGACATAACATCCACAAGAATCACACCTTCAATGTCTTCATGTAAGCTTGTGAATTGATTGTCTCTCCTCTTGACATAACATCCACAAGAATCACACCTTCAATGTCTTCATGTAAGCTTGTGAATTGATTGTCTCTCCTCTTGACATAACATCAACAAGAATCACACCTTCAATGTCTTAATGTAAGCTTGTGAATTGATTGTCTCTCCTCTTGACATAACATCAACAAGAATCACACCTTCAATGTCTTCATGTAAGCTTGTGAAATGATTGTCTCCCTCTTGACATAACATCCACAAGAATCACACCTTCAATGTCTTAATGTAAGGTTGTGAATTGATTGTCTCACCTCTTGACATAACATCCACAAGAATCACACCTTCAATGTCTTCATGTAAGCTTGTGAATTGATTGTCTCTCCTCTTGACATAACATTCACAAGAATCACACCTTCAATGTCTTCATGTAAGCTTGTGAAATGATTGTCTCCCCTCTTGATATAACATCCACAAGAATCACACCTTCAATGTCTTCATGTAAGCTTGTGAATTGATTGTCTCCCCTCTTGACATAACATCCACAAGAATCACACCTTCAATGTCTTCATGTAAGCTTGTGAATTGATTGTCTCTCCTCTTGACATAACATCCACAAGAATCACACCTTCAATGTCTTAATGTAAGCTTGTGAATTGATTGTCTCTCCTCTTGACATAACATCCACAAGAATCACACCTTCAATGTCTTCATGTAAGCTTGTGAATTGATTGTCTCTCCTCTTGACATAACATCAACAAGAATCACACTTCAATGTCTTAATGTAAGCTTGTGAATTGATTGTCTCTCCTCTTGACATAACATCCACAAGAATCACACCTTCAATGTCTTCATGTAAGCTTGTGAATTGATTGTCTCTCCTCTTGACATAACATCCACAAGAATCACACCTTCAATGTCTTCATGTAAGCTTGTGAATTGATTGTCTCTCCTCTTGACATAACATCCACAAGAATCACACCTTCAATGTCTTCATGTAAGCTTGCGAGGTGATTGTCTCTCCTCTTGGCATAACATCCACAAGAATCACACCTTCAATGTCTTCATGTAAGCTTGTGAATTGATTGTCTCTCCTCTTGACATAACATCAACAAGAATCACACCTTCAATGTCTTAATGTAAGCTTGTGAATTGATTGTCTCTCCTCTTGGTATAACATCAACAAGAATCACACCTTCAATGTCTTAATGTAAGCTTGTGAATTGATTGTCTCTCCTCTTGGCATAACATCCACAAGAATCACACCTTCAGTGTCTTAATGTAAGCTTGTGAATTGATTGTCTCTCCTCTTGACATAACATCCACAAGAATCACACCTTCAATGTCTTAATGTAAGCTTGTGAATTGATTGTCTCTCCTCTTGGCATAACATCAACAAGAATCACACCTTCAATGTCTTCATGTAAGCTTGTGAATTGATTGTCTCTCCTCTTGGTATAACATCCACAAGAATCACACCTTCAATGTCTTAATGTAAGCTTGTGAATTGATTGTCTCTCCTCTTGACATAACATCAACAAGAATCACACCTTCAATGTCTTCATGTAAGCTTGTGAATTGATTGTCTCTCCTCTTGACATAACATCAACAAGAATCACACCTTCAATGTCTTCATGTAAACTTGTGAATTGATTGTCTCTCCTCTTGACATAACATCCACAAGAATCACACCTTCAATGTCTTCACGTAAGCTTGTGAATTGATTGTCTCTCCTCCTGACATAACATCCACAAGAATCACACCTTCAATGTCTTCATGTAAGCTTGTGAATTGATTGTTTCTCCTCTTGACATAACATTCACAAGAATCACACCTTCAATGTCTTAATGTAAGCTTGTGAATTGATTGTCTCTCCTCTTGACATAACATCAACAAGAATCACACCTTCAATGTCTTCATGTAAGCTTGTGAATTGATTGTCTCTCCTCTTGACATAACATCCACAAGAATCACACCTTCAATGTCTTCATGTAAGCTTGTGAATTGATTGTCTCTCCTCCTGACATAACATCCACAAGAATCACACCTTCAATGTCTTCATGTGAGCTTGTGAATTGATTGTCTCTCCTCTTGACTTAACATCCACAAGAATCACACCTTCAATGTCTTAATGTAAGCTTGTGATTTGATTGTCTCTCCTCTTGACTTAACATCCACAAGAATCACACCTTCAATGTACCAAAATACAGTGACCATGACCTTTCCAACTGAAGGAGATGTTATGAATTTCTTACTTCGTGGTGAGTGCGGATGATGCTACCCCATTGATTGTCTTTATGTCTCATGTTCAAAATGTGCCCAGATTACGTCCCCTGTAACAATCTTAGCCTAAATGTTCTCTCCATCAACATAGAAACGTTCCAGCAGTTCAGAAATTGATTTTTTTCCCCGCAATCGGTGCTCATTTGTGAGATTTCGTGGAACCCATCTTGCACACACCTTAGAGAATCCGAGAGTTTTTATAATTGCGTTGTCACTACCGATGCTGACTGATAACGTTAAGGCCATTTGTTGAGTAGCGATGCGCCTGTCAGCAAGAATAATGCCCTCGGTACATGAGAACATCTCTGAATTGGTCCGATCAAGAAGCTCCGTATCTCCGCTTTCCGGTTCGTTTATTCTCTGAACCCAGCGACTTACTGTGCTCCTGTCGACTGCAAAACTTCCATACACATCACATAGGCGCTTGTGAATGTTCACAAAACTTCCATACACATCACATAGGCGCTTGTGAATGTTCACAAAACTTCCATACACATCACATAGGCGCTTGTGAATGTTCACAAAACTTCCATACACATCACATAGGCGCTTGTGAACGTTCACAAAATTTCCATACACATCACATAGGCGCTTGTGAACGTTCACAAAATTTCCATACACATCACATAGGCGCTTGTGAATGTTCACAAAATTTCCATACACATCACATAGGCGCTTGTGAATGTTCACAAATTTCCATACACATCACATAGGGGCTTGTGAATGTTCACAAAATTTCCATACACATCACATAGGCGCTTGTGAATGTTCACAAAACTTCCATACACATCACATAGGCGCTTGTGAATGTTCACAAAATTTCCATACACATCACATAGGCGCTTGTGAATGTTCACAAAATTTCCATACACATCACATAGGCGCTTGTGAATGTTCACAAAATTTCCATACACATCACATAGGGCTTGTGAATGTTCACAAAACTTCCATACACATCACATAGGCGCTTGTGAATGTTCACAAAACTTCCATACACATCACATAGGCGCTTGTGAATGTTCACAAATTTCCATACACATCACATAGGCGCTTGTGAATGTTCACAAAATTTCCATACACATCACATAGGGGCTTGTGAATGTTCACAAAACTTCCATACACATCACATAGGCGCTTGTGAATGTTCACAAAACTTCCATACACATCACATAGGCGCTTGTGAATGTTCACAAAACTTCCATACACATCACAAAGGCGCTTGTGAATGTTCACAAAACTTCCATACACATCACATAGGCGCTTGTGAATGTTCACAAAACTTTCATACACATCACATAGGCGCTTGTGAATGTTCACAAAACTTTCATACACATCACATAGGCGCTTGTGAATGTTCATAACTGTTTCCTTCTGAGAAATCTCGAACGAGAAATCTATTACAATTCGCTGCTTATAACGCATGTTGCTAACATGCTCCATTTCAACAATTTAGTGCAGTCGTATTATTTGGCCGATTGCAGTGCAATTTGTTGCAGACAGTCGACACATGCCATATTTAAAGTGTGCAAAATTTCATGCTTCTATGTTTATTATTAGAAAACCGTTGTGGTGCATTACGTTTTGATCACCCCTAAGTTGGTCAGTCTAGTCAATCGACGGTGTTTATGTGGCTAACTATGTGATCCACTTATCTGATCTATAGCTTCTAACTTCTCATGTAGGGTTTCTTATTTAACACAAAACTTTTAAACCTCAGTCTCTAATATTCGTGGCATATCTGTAGAATCTCTCATTATAAGAATTTATCTTTAATATTCCAATTGTTTTGAAAATGTCTAATAACTGTTAACTCTATTCTAACTCCATGACTATTCTGTCACAACACAACTGCTTAAGACCGGAGTCTCAAAAACAGGATAGATCGTTTGCCGCCTAAATTCGTTTACTTTATATCTCCATTGGCATCTCTGAAAGTTTCTAAAAGTGAAGTTTCCGGAGAATTAGTGTCTAAAAGTGAAGTTTCCGAGAATTAGTGTCTAAAAGTCTGTGCACGAACTTTTTGTCTCAAAGTAAGCCCTACGCATTTTGCTAGGAACTATGGGAACCTTGGGCGTGGTCATTCTTTCATTCGTTAGGTTTTACCTAAGACTCGTAGCTCGGCCTAACAATTCTCTATACCTCATCTCGTTTCATTCAAGGTTGACAGACACCTGCCAATCACTACCTATAGCTTGGCGCCTTTCAAACAGAGCTGCTTTTGATCTCCAATGATATACACAAGATCTCTCACGGAGGTCCCGTATCCACGTCCACCATCGCTGAACTTCTAAAGAAGACTTATTTCCTGTACTCCATTCAGGACCTACGGACGTGAGTATTCCCCTAGTTACGACTTTTTCCTGTTCGGGTAAATATCCGCTATGGAATCCCTGCTTCTCCCCCCCCCCCCCCCTCTCTCTCTCTCTGTCCTTTCAGCCGCTGTTAGGTCAGACAGGAATCCCTGATTTTTTTCCCGTCCGTTCAGCCGCTGTTACGTCAGACAGGAATCCCTGATTTTTTTCCCGTCCGTTCAGCCGCTGCTACGTCAGACAGGAATCCCTGATGTTTTCCTTCTCTGTCCGTTCAGCCGCTGTTACATTAGTTTGTTGAGTTCGTTACTTCAATTCAACGGCGAATATTTTCAGTTTAGCTGTCGATCTCTTTTTGTCAAAGTTCAGGCCGTCCTCTTGTTTATCCTGTTTTTTTATTTCATATAAGGATTGATCCTACTGTAACCCTGACAGTTGTCGCTCGCTAACAGTAGCTCTAGCGCAGGACCAATGGAAGTATGAAACTACAAATAGTTTTCTATTAAAGAACACAATAGTTGACGCCCTGGTGTGACAGTGGCAGCTTGCTGGTCTAGATCTCTACGACACCGGTCTCTGGACAGGAAAGTCCCGGTTTCATAAACCACCACAGACGGTGGTTCTATTTTTTCCAAAATAGTAAACAAATTAATGCGTGTTTTCATTGTGGCGTTTCCACCGCTTCCCTTCCCCCCCCCCCTTCCCCCCCCCACACTTTTTTCCTGATCTCTTGTGTAGTGAGATTCGATTAGTCCTCTTGGATAACTGTAATAAACCGGAGTTCTCGTGTGCACTCGCGCATGTTAAAGAAACCGTGGCTGTTGGAGATTGAAAAGAGGTCACACGTTTAGCACCCGCCATGGAACATTGTCAACAAAAACCTGCCCACACCGTGGAACACGTTTAGCACTGGCCATGGAACATTGTCAACAAAAACCTGCCCACACCGTGGAACACGTTTAGCACCCGCCATGGAACATTGTCAACAAAAACCTCCCGACACCGTGGAACCAAGGCCGTGCTACGAAGTTCCTGCGCGTGTGCCAGGATTTTCTCGAGTGGAATATCGGAACACCTATGGATCTGTCCGTCGTGTTGTGATACTGATCCTAGCAATAACAACAGTAACAGCATCAATAATAGCAATAGTAATAAAAAGAACAACAACAATAGCAACTATAACAATAATAATAAAAAGAATAACAACAATAATAATAAGAATAACAACAACGATAACAGTGACAATAACATGAAAGGTTGAGTTTATAAAAGGAATCAATATCTATAACAGTGAATCAAGGAGGAAGGGATGCAGTGCTGAAGTTCGACAGTCACATCAATCATTCAGTTAACACGGGTTAAGTGATAGTGCTACACACACAACCAAAGTATCTCCTTCAGCGTTTTAAGTAGGCAACGAGAAATTAGAACCAAGATGAAAGGAAATAAGAGAAGAGATGTCATAACTCTCGAGTCTCAGGTAAGATTCAGTTGTAATGAGATGTGGCTCGAGTGAGACGGATCAAAGGAAGAGAATATCCGGACAATTATATGTACTTAAACGACTACTGCGAGACTATCATGACGTCAGATGGAAGCTTGTCACCCACACGAGACCTCGCCGAGAGCAAAAAGAGTGTTGTTATATGGCCTTTGTCGTCTTGACGTTGGTAGCAAGCAATCGTGACAAGTCAGTAGTTTGGTAAAATGTTAGTGTCTTATGCTGGATTCTGCTTTGCTGAACATCTATCATAGCTGAATCTGTCAATATTGGATAGACAGATCCGTTCGCAGAATGAATAAGATGTGTTTGTGGTGCCTGGTTTCGTCTCATTATGCACATTTCTTTTGTCTTCTCAATTTGACATCAGCACGACCTCGAAAGTTGATGTGCCATTTAAAAATAAATATTTTTGTTCTCCATGTGCTACGATCTGCAGCTAGCCTTTCCCAGCATCTTTCACTGATAAAGAATTCACTTAAGAAAGCCCTGCAAACATCCTTACATCTCAGCGCTGGTCTGCACTTTGATCTCTTTCCGTCCCTAACGTTCGCTATACAATGTTTGTTTGGGACTACAATTGTTTGTCATTCTTCTTACATGACCCAGCCACCTTAATCTACGACTCCTAAGTGTTGCCATGATGGATGGGTGTGTGACTTATTGTAAGACATTAGAGTTGGTTACTTTGTCCTGCCATTTGATGCTCATAATCTTTAGAAGGCAACGCACATGACCTTTTCGTTTAACCTTTTAACATTGTATAGAAACGTTTAATCTTTTCTCCTGCCCTGCATAGGTAGTCCAAGTTTCTGATCCGTATAGAAGTGTGCTAAGTACACAACTTTGGTAAATTTGAATCTTAGTCGTGGTGTGTGTTAGTTTGGTGTTGGCCCATGCTCTGTCTTTAAGTTTACCAAATGTGGGATGATAGCTTCTAGAGAACGAATGAAAGACACATCTGTATCGTTGACCATCATGGCTGAAGTCGTATTGGCTGCGACTATCTTGATCTTTCTCCTAGCAGTCTATATTTACCTGGCATAAAACACAAATTATTCATGTCGGCGTTGTCTGGTGTTAGCGCAGTGCTCGCTAATTTGAGATTGTCCGAATGACGGGGTCAGGAAGCTAATGGTTGCCTCATTTCAGCTGGCGGTTATGTAAAGCTATGACGTAGATTCTGTTTCCTGCCGCCCATCTGATCCTGCATCTTTCAAGCCGTCGAGATGGAGCTGTGGTGGCCTCTAACATCCACAGACGTCCATTATTCAAATTACGGGCTACAGCGAGCCATATCTATTCATGGATTTGGCTGAGCAGACTGCAGGGACTTTGGACAATTTGAATATATCACGTGGCTGGTTGATCGTGTTATGTAGACGGTTGTCGGGACCCGGGTGTTGCTGGGTGTACGATGACAGGGGGTTGACAGGGGGACAAAGTCCAGGGTGTAGGGGACATTGTGTTGACAAGGTGGACAGTGTGCTGATGGGAGACAGTGTTGATAAAGCAGACACTTTGCTGAATAGGGGGGGGGGAGCATTGTGTTGATAGTGGGGGCGTGTGTTCATAGGGGAAACAAAGTATTGATAGTGGGAAGAATGTGTTCATAGGGGAAACAAAGTGTTGATAGTGGGAAGAATGTGTTCATAGGGGAAACAAAATGTTGATAGTGGGAAGAATGTGTTCATAGGGGAAACAAAATGTTGATAGTGGGAAGAATGTGTTCATAGGGGAAACAAAGTGTTGATAGTGGGAAGAATGTGTTCATAGGGGAAACAAAATGTTGATAGTGGGAAGAATGTGTTCATAGGGGAAACAAAATGTTGATAGTGGGAAGAATGTGTTCATATGGGAAACAAAATGTTGATAGTGGGAAGAATGTGTTCATAGGGGAAACAAAGTGTTGATAGTGGGAAGAATGTGTTCATAGGGGAAACAAAATGTTGATAGTGGGGGCATTGTGTTGATAGTGGGGGCAGTGTGTTCATAGGGGAAACAAAATGTTGATAGTGGGAAGAGTGTGTTCATAGGGGAAACAAAGTGTTGATAGTGGGAAGAGTGTGTTCATAGGGGAAACAAAGTGTTGATAGGGGGGGCATTGTGTCGAAAAAAGGGGGAGGGGGTGAACAGTGTGTTGATAGTGGTGGTATTGTGTCGATAAAGAGGGTGGGGGACACTGTTGATAGTGGGGGCATTGTGTCGATTAAGGGGGGGGGAAGGGGGGGGAAGGACAGTGTGTTGTTAGTGGGGGCATTGTGTCGATAAGGGGGACAGTAGGGGGGGGAGTGTGATGATAAAGGTGACAGTGTGTTGATAGTGGGGGCATTGTGCCGATAAGGGGGATGGTGGGGGGGAGTGTGATAATAAAAGTGACAGTGTGTTGATAGTGGGGGTTGGGGGAGTGTAATGATTACGGTGATAGTGTGTTGATAGTGGGGGCATTGTGTTGATAGTGGGGGCATTGTGTTGATAGTGGGGGCATTGTGTTGATAGTGGGGGCATTGTGTTGGTAGTGGGGGCATTGTGTTGATAGTGGGGCATTGTGTTGACAGTGGGGACAGTGTGTTGATAGTGGGGACAGTGTGTTGACAGTGGAGACAGTGTGTTGATAGTGGGGCATTGTGTTGACAGTGGGGACAGTGTGTTGATAGTGGGGACAGTGTGTTGATAGTGGGGACAGTGTGTTGATAGTGGGGACAGTGTGTTGACAGTGGAGACAGTGTGTTGACAGTGGGGACAGTGTGTTGACGGTGGGGACAGTGTGTTGTCAGTGGGGGCAGTATGTTGACAGTGGGGACAGTGTGTTGATAGTAGGGTCAGTGTTGACAGTGGGGACAGTGTGTTGACAATGGGGACAGTGTGTTGACAGTGGGGACAGTGTGTTGACAGTGGGGACAGTGTGTTGACAGTGGGGGCATTGTGTTGATAGTGGGAGCATTGTGTTGATAGTAGGGACAGTGTGTTGATAGTGGGGGTGGGGGAGTGTGATGATAAAAGTGACAGTGTGTTGATAGTGGGGGGTGGGGGGAGTGTGATGATAAAGGTGACAGTGTGTTGATAGTGGGGAGGTGGGGGGAGCATGATGATAAAGGTGACAGTGTGTTGATAGTGGGGGCATTGTGTTGATAGTGGGGACAGTGTGTTGACAGCGGGGACAGTGTGTTGACAGTGGGAACAGTGTGTTGACAGTGGGGGCAGTGTGTTGACAGTGGGGACAGTGTGTTGACAGTGGGGACAGTGTGTTGACAGCGTGTTGACAGTGGGGACAGTGTGTTGACAGTGGGAACAGTGTGTTGACAGTGGGAACAGTGTGTTGACAGTGGGGACAGTATGTTGATCCGGTGAAAAGTGTGTTGATAGGATGAATAGTGTGTTGATAGGGTGGACAGTGTATTGATAGGCCGCAAAGTGTGTTGATAGAGTGGAAAGTTTGTTGATAGGGTGGAAAGTGTATTGATAGAGTGGAAAGTGTGTTGGTAAGGTGGACGTTGTATTTAAGGGTGGAATGTTGCTTGATAAGGTGGAAAGTGTATTGATAGGGTAGAAAGTGTATTGATACAGCGCAAAGTGTGTTGATAGGGTGGAAAGTGTGTTGATAGGGTGGAAAGTGTGTTGATAGAACGCAAAGTGTATTGATAGGGTGGAAAGTGTATTGATAGGGTGGAAAGTGTGTTGATAGGGTGGAAAGTGTGTAGATAGGTGGAAAGTGTGTTGACAGTGGGGACAGTGTGTTGACAGTGGAAACAGTGTGTTGACAGTGGGAACAGTGTGTTGACAGTGGGAACAGTATGTTGATCCGGTGAAAAGTGTGTTGATAGGATGAATAGTGTGTTGATAGGGTGGACAGTGTATTGATAGGCCGCAAAGTGTGTTGATAGGGTGGAAAGTTTGTTGATAGGGTGGAAAGTGTATTGATAGAGTGGAAAGTGTGTTGATAAGGTGGACATTGTATTTATAGGGTGAAATGTGTGTTGATAAGGTGGAAAGTGTATTGATAGGGTAGAAAGTGTATTGATACAGCGCAAAGTGTGTTGATAGGGTGGAAAGTGTGTTGATAGGGTGCAAAGTGTGTTGATAGAGCGCAAAGTGTATTGATAGGGTGGAAAGTGGTGTTGATAGGGTGGAAAGTGTATTGATAGGGTGGAAAGTATGTTGATAGGGCGGAAAGTGTGTTGATAGGGTTGAAAGTGTATTGATAGGGTGGAAAGTGTGTTGATAGGGTGGAAAGTGTTTTGATAGGGTGGAAAGTGTGTTGATAGTGTGGAAAGTGTGTTGATAGAGCGCAAAGTGTATTGATAGGATGGAAAGTGTATTGATAGGGTGGAAAGTGTGTTGATAGAGCGCAAAGTGTGTTGATAAAGCGTAAAGTGTATTGATAGGGTGGAAAGTGTATTGATAGGGTGGAAAGTGTGTTAATAGAGTGCAAAGTGTATTGATAGGGTGGAAAGTGTGTTGATAGGATGGAAAGTGTGTTTATGGGGTGGAAAGTGTGTTGATAGGGTGGAAAGTATGTTGATAGGGTGGAAAGTGTATTGAAAGGGTGGAAAGTGTGTTGATAGTGTTGAAAGTGTATTGATAGGGTATAAAGTGTGTTGATAGAGCGCAAAGTGTATTGATAGGGTGGTAAGTGTGTTGATAGAGCGCAAAGTGTATTGATAGGGTGGAAAGTGTTTGATAGGGTGGAAAGTGTGTTGATAGTGTGGAAAGTGTGTTGATAGAACGTAAAGTGTATTGATAGGGTGGAAAGTGTATTGATAGGGTGGAAAGTGTGTTAACAGAGTGCAAAGTGTATTGATAGGATGGAAAGTGTGTTTATGGGGTGGAAGTGTGTTGATAGGGTGGAAAGTATGTTGATAGGGTGGAAAGTGTATTGAAAGGGTGGAAAGTGTGTTGATAGGGTTGAAAGTGTATTGATAGGGTATAAAGTGTGCTGATAGAGCGCAAAGTGTATTGATAGGGTGGTAAGTGTGTTGATAGAGCGCAAAGTGTATTGATAGGGTGGAAAGTATGTTGATAGGGTGGAAAGTGTATTGATAGGGTGGAAAGTGTATTGATATGGTGGAAAGTGTATTGATAGGGTGGAAAGTGTATTGATAGGGTGGAAGGTGTATTGATAGGGTGGAAAGTGTATTGATAGGGTGGAAAGTATGTTGATAGAGCGCAAAGTGTATTGATAGGGTGCAAAGTGTATTGATAGGGTGGAAAGTGTGTTGATAGGGTGGAAATTGTTTTGATAGGG
Organism: Megaustenia siamemsis; assembly: GCA_032433765.1. Taxonomy (NCBI): domain Eukaryota; kingdom Metazoa; phylum Mollusca; class Gastropoda; order Stylommatophora; family Ariophantidae; genus Megaustenia; species Megaustenia siamemsis. The sequence goes on along the minus strand of JAVIAB010000125.1, from coordinate 97,114,954 downwards.
TGGAAAGTGTGTTGATAGTGTGGAAAGTGTGTTGATAGAGCGCAAAGTGTATTGATAGGATGGAAAGTGTATTGATAGGGTGGAAAGTGTGTTGATAGAGCGCAAAGTGTGTTGATAGAGCGTAAAGTGTATTGATAGAGTGGAAAGTGTATTGATAGGGTGGAAAGTGTGTTAATAGAGTGCAAAGTGTATTGATAGGGTGGAAAGTGTGTTGATAGGATGGAAAGTGTGTTTATGGGGTGGAAAGTGTGTTGATAGGGTGGAAAGTATGTTGATAGGGTGGAAAGTGTATTGAAAGGGTGGAAAGTGTGTTGATAGGGTTGAAAGTGTATTGATAGGGTAGAAAGTGTATTGATACAGCGCGAAGTGTGTTGATAGGGTGGAAAGTGTGTTGATAGGGTGGAAAGTGTGTTTATGGGGTGGAAAGTGTGTTGATAGGGTGGAAAGTATGTTGATAGGGTGGAAAGTGTATTGAAAGGGTGGAAAGTGTGTTGATAAGGTGGAAAGTGTATTGATAGGGTAGAAAGTGTATTGATACAGCGCAAAGTGTGTTGATAGGGTGGAAAGTGTGTTGATAGGGTGGAAAGTGTGTTGATAGAACGCAAAGTGTATTGATAGGGTGGAAAGTGTATTGATAGGGTGGAAAGTGTGTTGATAGGGTGGAAAGTGTGTAGATAGGGTGGAAAGTGTGTTGACAGTGGGGACAGTGTGTTGACAGTGGAAACAGTGTGTTGACAGTGGGAACAGTGTGTTGACAGTGGGAACAGTATGTTGATCCGGTGAAAAGTGTGTTGATAGGATGAATAGTGTGTTGATAGGGTGGACAGTGTATTGATAGGCCGCAAAGTGTGTTGATAGGGTGGAAAGTTTGTTGATAGGGTGGAAAGTGTATTGATAGAGTGGAAAGTGTGTTGATAAGGTGGACATTGTATTTATAGGGTGAAATGTGTGTTGATAAGGTGGAAAGTGTATTGATAGGGTAGAAAGTGTATTGATACAGCGCAAAGTGTGTTGATAGGGTGGAAAGTGTGTTGATAGGGTGCAAAGTGTGTTGATAGAGCGCAAAGTGTATTGATAGGGTGGAAAGTGGTGTTGATAGGGTGGAAAGTGTATTGATAGGGTGGAAAGTATGTTGATAGGGCGGAAAGTGTGTTGATAGGGTTGAAAGTGTATTGATAGGGTGGAAAGTGTGTTGATAGGGTGGAAAGTGTTTTGATAGGGTGGAAAGTGTGTTGATAGTGTGGAAAGTGTGTTGATAGAGCGCAAAGTGTATTGATAGGATGGAAAGTGTATTGATAGGGTGGAAAGTGTGTTGATAGAGCGCAAAGTGTGTTGATAGAGCGTAAAGTGTATTGATAGGGTGGAAAGTGTATTGATAGGGTGGAAAGTGTGTTAATAGAGTGCAAAGTGTATTGATAGGGTGGAAAGTGTGTTGATAGGATGGAAAGTGTGTTTATGGGGTGGAAAGTGTGTTGATAGGGTGGAAAGTATGTTGATAGGGTGGAAAGTGTATTGAAAGGGTGGAAAGTGTGTTGATAGTGTTGAAAGTGTATTGATAGGGTATAAAGTGTGTTGATAGAGCGCAAAGTGTATTGATAGGGTGGTAAGTGTGTTGATAGAGCGCAAAGTGTATTGATAGGGTGGAAAGTGTGTTGATAGGGTGGAAAGTGTTTTGATAGGGTGGAAAGTGTGTTGATAGTGTGGAAAGTGTGTTGATAGAGCGCAAAGTGTATTGATAGGATGGAAAGTGTATTGATAGGGTGGAAAGTGTGTTGATAGAGCGCAAAGTGTGCTGATAGAGCGTAAAGTGTATTGATAGGGTGGAAAGTGTATTGATAGGGTGGAAAGTGTGTTAACAGAGTGCAAAGTGTATTGATAGGGTGGAAAGTGTGTTGATAGGATGGAAAGTGTGTTTATGGGGTGGAAAGTGTGTTGATAGGGTGGAAAGTATGTTGATAGGGTGGAAAGTGTATTGAAAGGGTGGAAAGTGTGTTGATAGGGTTGAAAGTGTATTGATAGGGTATAAAGTGTGCTGATAGAGCGCAAAGTGTATTGATAGGGTGGTAAGTGTGTTGATAGAGCGCAAAGTGTATTGATAGGGTGGAAAGTATGTTGATAGGGTGGAAAGTGTATTGATAGGGTGGAAAGTGTATTGATATGGTGAAAGTGTATTGATAGGGTGGAAAGTGTATTGATAGGGTGGAAGGTGTATTGATAGGGTGGAAAGTGTATTGATAGGGTGGAAAGTATGTTGATAGAGCGCAAAGTGTATTGATAGGGTGCAAAGTGTATTGATAGGGTGGAAAGTGTGTTGATAGGGTGGAAATTGTTTTGATAGGGTGGAAAGTGTGTTGATAGTGTGGAAAGTGTGTTGATAGAGCGCAAAGTGTATTGATAGGATGGAAAGTGTATTGATAGGGTGGAAAGTGTGTTGATAGAGCGCAAAGTGTGTTGATAGAGCGTAAAGTGTATTGATAGAGTGGAAAGTGTATTGATAGGGTGGAAAGTGTGTTAATAGAGTGCAAAGTGTATTGATAGGGTGGAAAGTGTGTTGATAGGATGGAAAGTGTGTTTATGGGGTGGAAAGTGTGTTGATAGGGTGGAAAGTATGTTGATAGGGTGGAAAGTGTATTGAAAGGGTGGAAAGTGTGTTGATAGGGTTGAAAGTGTATTGATAGGGTATAAAGTGTGTTGATAGAGCGCAAAGTGTATTGATAGGGTGGTAAGTGTGTTGATAGAGCACAAAGTGTATTGATAGGGTGGAAAGTATGTTGATAAGGTGGAAAGTGTATTGATAGGGTGGAAAGTGTATTGATAGGGTGGAAAGTGTATTGATAGGGTGGAAAGTGTATTGATAGGGTGGAAAGTTTGTTGAAAGAGCGCAAAGTGTATTGATAGGGTGGAAAGTGTATTGATAGAGCGCAAAGTGTATTGATAGGGTGGAAAGTGTGTTGATAGGGCGCAAAGTGTATTGATAGGGTGGAAAGTGTGTTGATAGGGCGCAAAGTGTATTGATAGGGTGGAAAGTGTGTTGATAGGGCGCAAAGTGTATTGATAGGGTGGAAAGTGTGTTGATAGGGCGCAAAGTGTATTGATAGGGTGGAAAGTGTGTTGATAGGGCGCAAAGCAAAGTGTGTTGATAAGGAGGACATTGTATGTGTAGGGTGGACATTGTATGTGTAGGGTGGACAGTGCGTTACAGGGTGGACAGTGTGTTGATAAGACGGAAATTTGTTGATTTTGCGGAATGTGTGCTAAGGGGCAGTAAAATGAGAGGAAGGAGACAATGTGGTCACAGTAGGGAGTGTGTGCATGAAGGAGAAGACAGCTTTGAGAAGACAGGAAGTTGTTTTAAGAGGGAGGCAGAGTAATGAGGGTGGAAGTGTATGCTAAGACAATATGAAAGGGGAACAGAGTGTAGTGAGGGAGGCTGTGTAGTGAGGGGGGGCTGTGTAGTGAGGGAGGCTGTGTAGTGAGGGGGGCTGTGTAGTGAGGGGGGGCTGTGTAGTGAGGGGGCTGTTTAGTGAGGGGGGCTGTGTAGTGAGGGGAGGCTGTGTAGTGAGGGAGGCTGTGTAGTGAGGGGGGCTGTGTAGTGAGGGGGGGCTGTGTAGTGAGGGGGCTGTATAGTGAGGGGGGCTGTGTAGTGAGGGGGGGGCTGTGTAGTGAGGGGGGCTGTGTAGTGAGGGGGCTGTGTAGTGAGGGGGGCTGTATAGTGAGGGGGGGCTGTGTAGTGAGGGGGGGCTGTGTAGTGAGGGGGGGGCTGTGTAGTGATGGGGGGCTGTGTAGTGAGGGGGGCTGTGTAGTTAGGGGGGCTGTGTAGTGAGGGGGGCTGTGTAGTGAGGGGGGGCTGTGTAGTGAGGGGGGGGCTGTGTAGTGAGGGGGGCTGTGTAGTGAGGGGGGCTGTGTAGTGAAGGGGGCTGTGTAGTGAGGGGGGGCTGTGTAGTGAGGGGGGCTGTGTAGTGAGGGGGGCTGTGTAGTGAGGGGGGCTGTGTAGTGAGGGGGGCTGTGTAGTGAGGGGGGCTGTGTAGTGAGGGGGGGCTGTGTAGTGAGGGAGGCTGTGTAGTGAGGGGGGCTGTGTAGTGAGGGGGGGCTGTGTAGTGAGGGGGGCTGTGTAGTGAGGGGGGCTGTGTAGTGAGGGGGGCTGTGTAGTGAGGGAGGCTGTGTAGTGAGGGGGGCTGTGTAGTGAGGGGGTGCTGTGAGTGAGGGGGGCTGTGTAGTGAGGGGGGGGCTGTGTAGTGAGGGGGGCTGTATAGTGAGGGGGGGCTGTGTAGTGAGGGGGGCTGTGTAGTGAGGGGGGGCTGTGTAGTGATGGGGGGGCTGTGTAGTGAGGGGGGGCTGTGTAGTTAGGGGGGCTGTGTAGTGAGGGGGGCTGTGTAGTGAGGGGGGGGCTGTGTAGTGAGGGGGGCTGTGTAGTGAGGGGGGCTGTGTAGTGAGGGGGGCTGTGTAGTGAGGGGGGCTGTGTAGTGAGGGGGGCTGTGTAGTGAGGGGGGCTGTGTAGTGAGGGGGGCTGTGTAGTGAGGGGGGGCTGTGTAGTGAGGTGGGCTGTGTAGTGAGGGGGCTGTGTAGTGAGGTGGGGGCTGTGTAGTGAGGTGGGGCTGTGTAGTGAGGGGGGGGGCTGTGTAGTGAGGGGGGGCTGTGTAGTGAGGGGGGATGTGTAGTGAGGGGGGCTGTGTAGTGAGGGGGGCTGTGTAGTGGGGGGAGGGTTTGTAGTGAGGGGGGATGTGTAGTGAGGGGGGCTGTGTAGTGAGGGGGGCTGTGTAGTGAGGGGTAACTGAGTGTAGTGAAGAGGACATAGTGGGATAGAGTGTAGTGATAGGGGCGGGCAGTGCAATCATGGGGGGAGGAGGGGTAGAGTGCGTTGACGGGGGCAGTGAAAGGGGGAGGGAAGGGTGCAGAGTGCAGTAAGAAGGGACAGAGTGCAGTAAGAAGGGACAGAGTGCGGTAAGAAGGGACAGAGTGCGGTAAGAAGGGACAGAGTGCAGTAAGAAGGGACAGAGTGCAGTAAGAAGGGACAGAGTGCAGTAAGAAGGGACAGAGTGCGGTAAGAAGGGATAGAGTGCGGTAAGAAGGGACAGAGTGCGGTAAGAAGGGACAGAGTGCAGTAAGCGGGGAGTGATCGTAGTGCTCTAGTAGAATGGTTTGACCTTACGTTAGAAAAAAACAGACAATGTGTAAATAAGAAGGGCAACGTCACTGATAAGGTCTATATTGACCTACTAAACAATGAGTTAACACAAGCTGGGGGAGACGTTGTTGGGGTGAGGTGGAGGAAGTATTCGGAAGGTGAGGGTGGGAGGTGCTGAAAGAAGTGTAGATGTGGGTAGCTGATGGAGGGTTGTGTGTGAATAATGAGAGAAATGGAGGGATGTGTGTCGATGTGCCATGAATGTCAACTGAGGTTAGATGTGAGAAAGATCGTGTTGACCTGGAGGTGGCAGCTGGTTGGCAGAGTGTGGGCGCGTTACAAGTAACTGAGAGATCGATTTTTAACGTCAATTTGTGGATGACTAATTAACTGAATGGCGATAGTACAGTTTCTCTGAGGGAAAAGCTCCTAATGCCAGGAGATCTCGTCAAGGCGCTGTGTTTTGTAGCACGTCTTTGATCCTGCTTCCGGCTGCCTATTGTTTTCTGTTGTTCCTTACAAACAAAGAGCACAGTCTCGCCACGTGGCGACCACGGACAATGCTGTTAGTCTCCATATTTCTTGCATTTATTTGCGAATTTTCCCGATCGTTATAAATATATATCAGACGGAAGTTGCACCACAGAAATAGAAAGCGAACTCAGGCCAAAATAGCATTTCAGAAAATGATAAACATCCAGTGCTACAGTCTATGTCAATAGAAGTAAGAAAGAGAGTTCATCGGTGCTATATAGAGCCAATTCAGACCTATAAAAGCGAATCATGGACAGTAGGCAAACAAATGACAAGACGATTAGAAGCCACAGAGATGGGATTTCTCAGAAGAATGTTGAAAGTTCCCTGGACAGCTAAAAAGACCAACGAGGAAATTCTCAAAGAGACCAACACAAAAATGGGGCTCCTAAAAAATATCAGAAAGAAACAATCAACATTTTTCAAGCACATGATGAGAAGAGGAAAGTTAGAATACTTGGTTACAACTGGCAAAATAAAAGGAAAGAGTGATCGCGGACGACAAAGAGAGAAGATACTAGATAGCTTGGTGTCATGGCATGGAAACAGTCAACAACAGAACTGATACACTGTGGATAGAAAATTGTGGAAGGACGTGATCGCCTACACCAACCAGTATGGCACATGATGATGATGATAAACATACCTGTTCCCCCAACTGAAGCTTATATTTGTCGCCTCCGAAATGTCCGTTGATAATGATAATCATTAATTACTACTATTTGTTTACACAACACACGACTATTGTATCTCATAAGGATATCGACAAGTGACTCATGAAATGTTTACACAACACACGACTATTGTATCTCATAAGGATATCGACAAGTGACTCATGAAATGCTTATACAATGACCGATAAACACAGATATAACATATTTAGAACATTAAATACTCTACAATACGTGAGTAGAGTTGTAGAAAACAATATAAAATAAACAAAAATGGTATAAATCAGTTAAACTAAAAGAGAGACGAGACAAACTACGACGTTTCGGCAAATGCCCTCATTAGGTTCAAATCATGAATTAGTCTAAAATAAGCACAGAAATACAAATCCGAAAACGAAAAAGCAACACTTATCTGAAAAATAATTGTTAATGGCTGATATAATGATGTTTTTAATGACTGACATAATGATGTTATTAATGGCTGATATAATACTGTTTTTAATGGCTGATATATGGATGTTATTAATGATTGATATATGATGATATTAACGACTAATGTTTGGATGTTATTAAAGAATGATATAACGATGTTATTAATGACTGTGGTAATGATGTTGTTAATGACTGATATAATGAAGTTGTTAATGACTGATTTAATGATGTTATTAATGACTGATTTAATGATGTTATTAATGACTGATTTAATGATGTTATTAATGATGTTATTAATGACTGATATAATGATGTTATTAATGACTGATATAATGATGTTGTTAATGACTGATTTAATGATGTTGTTAATGACTGATTTAATGATGTTATTAATGACTGATACAATGATGTTATTAATGACTGATATAATGATGTTGTTAATTACTAATACAATGATGTTATTAATGACTGATATAATGATGTTATTAATGACTGATATAATGATGTTATTAATGACTGATTTAATGATGATATTAATGACTGATTTAATGATGTTATTAATGACTGATACAATGATGTTATTAATGACTGATATAATGATGTTATTAATGACTGATACAATGATGTTATTAATGACTGATATAATGATGTTATTAATGACTGATACAATGATGTTATTAATGACTGATACAATGATGTTATTAATGACTGATATAATGATGTTATTAATGACTGATATAATGATGTTATTAATGACTGATATAATGATGTTATTAATGACTGATATAATGATGTTATTAATGACTGATATAATGATGTTATTAATGACTGATATAATGATGTTATTAATGACTGATATAATTATGTTATTAATGACTATATGATGTTATTAATGACTGATACAATGATGTTATTAATGACTGATATAATGATGTTATTAATGACTGATACAATGATGTTATTAATGACTGATATAATGATGTTATTAATGACTGATACAATGATGTTATTAATGACTGATACAATGATGTTATTAATGACTGATATAATGATGTTATTAATGACTGATGCAATGATGTTATTAATGACTGATATAATGATGTTATTAATGACTGATACAATGATGTTATTAATGAGAGACTCCTATTGTTGCATCATGATGTTGTTGACGCCTTCACAAACATCTTGCACTCTCAGACATCACCATCATGCTGCTGCTTGTACGAACTTTGCCCCATGACAGCTACTTTGAAGCTGTCCTAGCCTGTGCGAGGTGTCCAACATCTGCATCAGTAATGTCCGTCTCCTCTGTGATATCCTACACCCATTCATGGACTTGTGTCTCCTTATCTGTATGTCCCTTAGCAATTGTGTCCCTTTACTTATATGTTCTTTATAAATTGTGTCCCTTTACTTATATGTTCTTTATAAATTGTGTTCCTTTATTTGTATATTCTTTACAAATTGTGTCCCTTTATTTGTATGTTCTTTAGCAGTTGTGTTCCTTTATTTGCATGTTATTTAGAAATTGTGTCCCTTTATTTGTATGTTCTTTAGAAATTGTGTCCCTTATTTGTATGTTCTTTAGAAATTGTGTCCCTTTATTTGTATGTTCTTTACAAATTGTGTCCCTTTATTTATATGTTTTTAGCAATTGTGCCCGTTTATTTATATGTTCTTTAGAAATTGTGTCCTTTTCTTTATACGTCCTTTAACAATATGCCATTTTATTTGTATGTGCTTTAGCAAAATGTCCCTTTATTTGTATTTTCTTTAGAAATGGTGTCCCTTTATCTGTATGACCTTTAGCAATTGTGTTCCTTTATTTACGTGTTCTTTAGAAATTGTGTCTCATTATTCTGATGTTCTTTATCGACCACTTGTCTGAAATATTCAGTTATTGCACAATGGGTACATTCATTCTCTCATTTGTCTGATATAGTGTGAGCATTTTTCTGAACCATCTTGTTCAAATCTAAAATCCACTTCGCTAATTTAATGTATCTCAACTAAAGAATTTGTTTGGAGCTAAAAAAGGTAGAAGAAAGAAGAAATAATTTGTTTATCCTGGCAAACTCACTTAACTTAAAACTACCACTTGTTTGCTCTAACCAACATGGCAGACCTAGCCACATGTGTGTCCTCTTTAATTGGAACTAAACCTAAGCGCTTTTTTGTCCTCTATAATTAGAACTAGACCTAGCCACCTGTGTGTCCTCTGTAATTAGAACTAGACCTAGCCACATGTGTGTCCTCTATAATTAGAACTAGACCTAGCCACCTGTGTGTCCTCTATAATTAGAACTAGACCTAGTCACCTGTGTGTCCTCTATAATTAGAACTAGACCTAGCCACCTGTGTGTCCTCTATAATTAGAACTAGACCTAGTCACCTGTGTGTCCTCTATAATTAGAACTAGACCTAGCCACCTGTGTGTCCTCTATAATTAGAACTAGACCTAGCCACCTGTGTGTCCTCTATAATTAGAACTAGACCTAGTCACCTGTGTGTCCTCTATAATTAGAACTAGACCTAGCCACCTGTGTGTCCTCTATAATTAGAACTAGACCTAGCCACATGCGTGTCCTCTATAATTAGAACTAGACCTAGCCACCTGTGTGTCCTCTATAATTAGAACTAGACCTAGCCACCTGTGTGTCCTGTTTAATTAGAACTAGACCTAAGCGCCTATTTGTCCTCTCTGACCTGACTTAACTAGACAAACCACCTTTTTGTTATTTCTGAATAGAGCTAACCACCTGTCTGTCCTTTCTGACTTGACTTAACTAGACCTAACCACCTGTTTATCCTCTTTGATCTGACAACTAGATATAACCATCTGCCTATCCTCTATGACCTGAGTTAACTTGACAAATCACATGTTTATCTTTTAGACCGGACTTAACTAAACAAAACCTCCTGTTTGTCTTTTCGGAGCTTACTTAACTAGGCCTAACCACCTCTTTATCCTCTCTAACCTGGCTTACCTAGACAAAACCACCTGTCTGTCTTATCTGACTAAACCTCTCCACCTGTTTTGCCCTGTCTAACTTGAACTAACTGGAAATAGCCACCATTTTTCTTCTCTGAGCTGCCCTAAATAGACCTATCCACCTGTTTGTCCTCTCTTGCATGACTTAACTAGACCTAACCACATATGTGTCCTCTCTTGCATGACTTAACTAGACCTAACCACATATGTGTCCTCTCTTGCATGACTTAACTAGACCTAACTACATATTTGTTCTCTCTATCATGACTTAACTAGACTTAACCGCCTGTTTTTCCTCTTTAACCTGACTTAACTAGACCTATTGACTTTCTTGTCTTTAATGGCAAGACCTGCTTGTCCTTTTTGAACTAACTTAACTAGACCTAACCACCTATTTGTCCTCTTTGACCTGACTGAACTAGACCTAATCACGTGTTTTTCTTTTTTTACCAAACTTATTTATTCCTAACCAGAATTTTGCTCTCTTTTTTTTTTTTTTTGCAGAAAGCTCGAGGAGGAATACATAGACTACGCCACGAAAGTGGAGCGCGAAGCGTCACTGTCCGAGCTTGTCGAGCCTGGAGCCCAATCTGTCCCGTGTGCAACAGGGCCGAGCTGACCTTGAACCAGGACGGCTCCAGGTCGAGCATGAACGTCTGCGTGGACTGTGAGAAGATGACGTGCACACGCTGTGGGAGCTATCACACGTCCGTTGCTACCAGGGTAGGTAACACAGCAAGTCTCTATTCTCGGTCAAGGTTATCAATGCTGTACTTTTTCCCCCAACCACAGGCAATTACTGTAAATACCCCAGTTCTTGGATCTATCAAATAAACAGTTCCTTGAAAAGATTATTCGGAATGTAGAGGTTCATGAAAGAAAGCTGATGTTCGTGGAAATGTCACACTGGCGGCCTGTGAGGAGAAAGGTCTTGGGTTTGAATCCCACCACAGCGGTGCACACTTTTTGCAAAAATCGAACTCGTGGTTTCCTCGAGGCTTTACCCTCCCTGGTCTCTGGGTAGTGAGATCCGATGTCTAGCCCTCTCTGGGTAGTGAGATCCGATGTCTAGCTCTCTCTGGGTAGTGAGATCCGATGTCTAGCTCTCTCTGGGTAGTGAGATCCGATGTCTAGCTCTCTCTGGGTAGTGAGATCCGATGCCTAACCCTCTCTGGGTAGGGAGATTCGATGTCTAACCCTCTCTGGCTAGGGAGATTCGATGTCTAGCCCTCTCTGGGTAGTGAGATCCGATGTCTAGCCCTCTCTGAGTAGTGAGATCCGATGTCTAACCATCTCTGGGTAGTGAGATCCGAAGTCTAGCCCTCTCTGAGTAGTGAGATCCGATGTCTAACCATCTCTGGGTAGTGAGATCCGAAGTCTAGGTCTCTCTGGGTAGCGAGATCCGATGTCTAGCTCTCTCTGGGTAGTGAGATCCGATGTCTAACCCTCTCTGGGTAGTGAGATCCGATGTCTAACCCTCTCTGGGTAGTGAGATTCGATGTCTAACCCTCTCTGGGTAGTGAGATTCGATGTCTAACCATCTCTGGGTAGTGAGATTCGATGTCTAACCATCTCTGGGTAGTGAGATCAGATGTCTAACCATCTCTGGGTATTGAGATCCGAAGTCTAGGTCTCTCTGGGTAGCGAGATCCGATGTCTAGCTATCTCTGGGTAGTGAGATCCGATGTCTAGCCCTCTCTGGGTAGTGAGATCCGATGTCTAGCCCTCTCTGGGTAGTGAGATCCGATGTCTAACCATCTCTGGGTAGTGAGATCCGAAGTCTAGGTCTCTCTGGGTAGTGAGATCCGATGTCTAACCATCTCTGGGTAGTGAGATCCGAAGTCTAGGTCTCTCTGGGTAGCGAGATCCGATGTCTAGCTCTCTCTGGGTAGTGAGATCCGATGTCTAACCCTCTCTGGGTAGTGAGATCCGATGTCTAACCCTCTCTGGGTAGTGAGATTCGATGTCTAACCCTCTCTGGGTAGTGAGATTCGATGTCTAACCATCTCTGGGTAGTGTGATTCGATGTCTAACCATCTCTGGGTAGTGAGATCCGAAGTCTAGGTCTCTCTGGGTAGCGAGATCCGATGTCTAGCTCTCTCTGGGTAGTGAGATCCGATGTCTAACCCTCTCTGTGTAGTGAGATCCGATGTCTAACCCTCTCTGGGTAGTGAGATTCGATGTCTAACCATCTCTGGGTAATGAAATCCGAGCTCCTGATCACGAACAAGCGGTGCGCTTGAGGTCATCACCGGTTCCCCATAGTTTGTTACAAAGAGTTGTTTCTTTGGGCCATATTTGCGTTCTTATGGCGGTGAGAGTATTCTAGTCCTGTAAGATGTGCTCTGACATTTGTCTGGATGCTCAACAGTCACTTGTTGCAAAGTCACATGGTCATATCTTGTGTATACGTAACCTGAGGCCAGCGTGACCTGTTCTGAATCTGAATATCACGGTCTGTTCAAGTCTGCTGAGTTTGTTTAGGCTCTCATGTTTTGGGTGATATCTGCCATGTAGCTCCTTTCATTACGTTTTCCTAGCTTATTTCGAGATTGTTTTAATTTCTTTGTCTCTTTATATTTCATCTCTCGTCTGTTTTTACTTATCTTCACTGCTTGTTTCTACCTAATTTCTCCATCTGTTTGTGTGTGTGTGTGTGCTACATTTCTCCGCTTGTTTCTACTCCATTTTTCATCTGTTTCTCTGTCAGTTATGTGTTATGATCGATGTTATTATCAACAGCGATGTCATGTTGACTTCTTTATGAAGTTTTTGAGTTGCCTTGTGTAACTGCCACCATGTTGTGTCGTCCCGTGCTGATGACAGTGGCCCCCTTAGTTCAGATGTTAGCGCGATAGCTGGACGATAATGTGGGGTATGGGTTCCATGCTGCCATAACGCTCCCTAAGTCGACTCCGCTAAAGACGGGCATCTGGCTCACTGAGGAAGGTAACAATAGCTAGGAGCATCACTGGCCTCCTCGTTTCGATATACCCGTGACCTGGACGGTGCAGTTTAATATTTAACTCCTCGCGGCGGGGAGGCTTGGGGTCTAGAGATACGAATTTGGCCGCGGGAGAAGAAGGTCCCTGGTTTGAATCCCATCACAAGCGGTGGGAAGTTCTTCAACTCGAATCTGTTGTTACTTTATGGCTCCATCCCCCTCAAACATCGATCAGGGTACTGATCAGATGTCTAGTCCTCTCGGATGACGGGGGAAAACCAGGAGGTCCCGTGTGTTCTCTGCGCACGTTAAAGAACCCTTGGCTGTCTAAAATCGAAAAGAATAGGCCAAAAATGGCTGCTACCTGAAAAGAATCAACCCCGCCAAAAAAATCCAAATTCTAAAAAAAATGCGAGTACTTCTGAAGTTGGAAAATATCTGCCTGTCAGGCGATGGGCATCTGTGCATATGGATGCCTGTGTGAACAATAGGAAAAAGTGATATTCACACAAAATTCAGTCCGCAGGGACTTCGTTAGATATAAAAGATGGCGTACGGAAACAAAAAAATATCCCCTCGCGACATTTTATGCTGTGAGATAACCTTTACTATTTACCATTTTGGCGAGTTAATGTTATGGGTCATCTTGCTGTTTCTCTTAGAGAGAGAGAGAATTAGAGAGAGAGAGAGAATGTGAAAGAAGAGAGTGGAAGTTAAAGAGAGAGGGGATATGAGGGAATGGTAAGTGGACGAGAGATCGTCTGGGTACACACTATCGTTGTGTCACTTCCGGTCTGTTAATGTTTGTTGATGCGGTTGTTGTGAGTAATTGATCTCCATTTGCTCTCTCTCTCTCTCTCTCTCTCTCTCTCTCTCTCTCTCTCTGACATACACATACATAATATATATATATATCATCATCATCATCATGTGCCATACCGGTTGGCGTAGGCGATCATGTCCTTCCACAATCTTCTATCCACCGTGCATCGTATCAGTTCTGTTGTTGACTGTTTTCCATGCCAAGCTATCCAGTAGTTTCTCTCTTTACCGTCTACGATCTCTCTTTCCTTTTATTTTGCCAGTTGTAACCAAGTATTCCAACTTTCCTCTTCTCATGATGTGCCCGAAAAATGTTGATTGTTTCTTTCTGATATTTTTTATGAGCTCCCTTTTTGTGTTGGCCTCTTTGAGAATTTCCTCGTTGGTCTTTTTAGCTGTCCAGGGAACTTTCAACATTCTTCTGAGAAATCCCATTTCTGTGGCCTCCAATCGTCTTTTCATTTGTTTGTCTACTGTCCATAATTCGCTTCCATAGGTCAGAATTGGTTCTATATAACACCGATGAACTCTATTTCTCATTTCTATTGACATAGATTTGTTGCATAAGATATTTTTCATTTTCTAAAATGCTATTTTGGCCTGAGCTATTCTGCTTTTTTTAAAAATTTATTTCGGTGGTGCATCTTCCATCTGATATTATTATTGTACCCAAGTATTAGATGCGTTGCACTTGTTTCAGATGTGTCCTGTTTATTTTTATGCTGCATGATGATGATGCATGTTTCTTTGATATTACATTACTTCTGTTTTCTTACTATTCAGACTGAGACCTTTTTTGTTGCTTTATTTTACTAGTATGTCTATCATTTCTTGTAGTTCGTTCTCTGTCTCTGCTATTACGACTGGGTCATCCGCATATCATAAATTATTTATGTTGTGAACGTTGACTTCAATTCCTTTTTTGTCTACTATTGTTCTCATAATATGTTCGCTGTAAAGTGAAAACAAATCCGGCGACAGAACACAGCCTTGTCTGACTCCTTGTTTTATAAATTGATATTGTCCTGTTTGGTTGCTAATTCGTACAGCTGCTGTTTGTTCCAGTACGTGTTTTTTATGATTCACAGATCCTCGCCATCAATGTTTAATTTCTCCAGCATATTGATTATTTCCACATGCTTTACTTTGTCAAATGCTTTTGTGTAGTCTATAAAGCACATATCTTTCTTTACCTCTATAGTTCTTTCTTTCAATGTTCTTAAGATATATATTGCATTATTGGTGCCCTTTCCTTCCACAAATCCACATTGTTCCTCACTTATTTCTGGTTTTATTTTGTTCCTTACACGTCTCATGATTATTCTTAGTAATATTTTCGTCATATGGCTCATAAGACTAATAGTGCGATGGTCTTCACAATCAGTGGCTCCTGACTTCTTCGGTATGGCTACAAAGATAGATTTTAGTAGATCTTCGGGTATGTGTCCAGTGTTATATATGTCATTGAGTAGTTTTGTTATGACTTGTACTCCCAGCTCTTCTAATGCATTTATCTCGTCGGTTGTTATATTGTCAGGACCTGGAGCATGTGTTTCATGTGTTTCTTTTCATGTGTTGAATTGTGTCCTCCACTTCACTACGCATAATTGGTGGTCCTGTGTCTTTGTTTGGATTGTTTAGCTCTGGTCTTTCATCATTGTAGAGTTGACTGATATATTCTGTCCATTGACTTCTCCCGTCCCATTATTATATTTCCTTCCTTTTATTTCCAACATCCTGAAACTTTGACTTCTTTTCTTCCTGTTAATTCATTTAACTGATTGTTATATATATATATATATATATATATATATATATATATATATATATATATATATATATATATAAAGGTAAAGTACCCCCGTTACCCCAAGCGGCGTATAGGGAATATGGTGTTAGTGACCATAAATTTTACAGACCTTCGGCACATGATTTTTGGGGTAATGTGGTCGGCATTACGCCTGTGCCGCTTTACTTTCCCAGAAAAAAAATCAGGTACCCACTAAAGGCTGGGTGAACCCAGAGCTGTCGGTTGGGATCGAATCCTATCCCTTGTCCTTTGTAGTCCAGTTCACTAACCACTGAGCTATCGCGGCTCCCTGATTGTTATCTCTCTCTCTCTCTCTCTCTCTCTCTCTCTCTCTCTCTCTCTCTCTCTCTCTCTCTATAACGTATAACCTGGAAGACTTTGAGGTTGAAAAATTCGTGCTCGCCGAGGCCAGGGTAAAACCTCAAATTAATTACAAATGTTCATAAACATAACCATACAGTCATATCCCAACGTACAAACATAAACATACAGGCATACCCGAACTACAAACATAAACATAAAGGCATACCCCAACTACAAACATAAACATAAAGGCATACCCTAACCTATAAACATAAACGCATACCCTAACCTACAAACGTGAACATACAGGCATACCGCAACCTACAAACATAAACATACAGGCATACCCCAACCTACAAACATAAACATACAGGCATACCCCATCTACAAACATAAACATAAAGGCATACCCTAACCTACAAACATAAACATAAAGGCATACCCTAACCTACAAACATAAACATACAGGCATACCCCAACTACAAACATAAACATACATGCATACCCCAACTACAAACATAAACATAAAGGCATACCCTAACCTACAAAAGTGAACATACAGGCATACTCCAACCTACAAACGTGAACATACAGGCATACCCCAACCTACAAACGTGAACATACAGGCATACCGCAACCTACAAACGTGAACATACAGGCATACCGCAACCTACAAACGTGAACATACATGCATACCCCAACCTACAAACGTGAGAGCTGCGATTGTTGGGAGCAGGAGTGCGTTCCAGTCACTCTCTTCATCCTCTCTTGTTCACTTCCTTAAACTTGGTCGGAGTACAGTTGTTGGTTTTCATCTCAAAATGTTATTTTAGTTCTAACCTTGAACATTTATCAGCGTTTATGGATCAAGATGTCTTGGGCCTAGGACATTTCTCTCATTATTTAAATTGATTTATTGTTTGAAGGTGGTTCCAATTTGTGACAGACACAACGTAACGTTTCTAGCTAGAGCAACAAATGACAGTTGGAATTATATTTTTGTAGTTAATCATCGTAATAAAAAAATAAAAATCAAAAATTTACAAAATTTGAGAGTTTCAGGAGATGCAATATTCAAGTTTTAACTACAAAAGTTTATAATTTTAAATAGAGCTACTTTTAATCACTTTGAATAGCCTTGGTATGTGTGCAGTATCAGTGACAAACCTCAACTCAAACAAAACACGCTCACGATTATATACAAGTACCTATTTTCGACTTAACGGTATTTCCAATTTAGGATTTTTTTCTGAATCATCCCCATATATATCCATCTTTCGTTCGCCTGAAGTATTGTCTATATCTGCAATGCCATCTCCTGTATAAATGTTACTGTCTTTTGTCATTTTTTGCAGTGCCCCATATATAATATAATAATAATAATAAATAGCTGGCGCCTATGTGTGATTTTGGAAGAGAGAATAAGAGGGTGGTTGTCATCATTGTTCGTTTGAATGGCGATGGTAAACAGAACGTATTGTGTGTGTGTGCGTGTGTGCGGAGCTTCATTTTGATGTTAAAACTGAATGCTGTGTCAGTGGACGATGTCGTCAAGATAACATGTAGCACGGACGGTAATGATTTATCGAATATGTTACAGCAAGTCATTATGGTGAGAGAAGAAAGGAGCAATCTTTATGGGGAGGGGGAAGAAACAGCCTTTATGGTGGAAGGAAAAAATAAGCCCGTCGGTTGGGATCGAACCCTACCTTTTGTCCTTTGCAGTCCAGTTCACTAACCACTGAGCTATCGCGGCTCCCAAGAGGCCTTTAGGTGGGAGAAAAGGAAATCATAAATGTGGGAGAAAGGAGCAATCATTAAGGTGGGAGAAAAAAGAAATCATTAATGTGGGAGAAAGGAGCAATCATTATGGTGGGAGAAAAAAGAAATCATTAATGTAGAAGAAAGGAGCAATCATTATGGTGGGAGAAAAAAGCAGTCAATATGGTGGCAGAACATGAGTTGATGTATATTAACCGTTTTGTTTGTTGAATGAAAGTATTAGAGTGGACCCGTTGTGTCTACCGTTGTCTTGTTTGTTGAATGAAAGTATTAGAGTGGACCCGTTGTGTCTACCGTTGTCTTGTTTGTTGAATGAAAGTATTAGAGTGGACCCGTTGTGTCTACCGTTGTCTTGTTTGTTGAATGAAAGTATTAGAGTGGACCCGTTGTGTCTACCGTTGTCTTGTTTGTTGTGAGTGTGTGGGTTGAGACTTTGTGTTGCTGCCTTGTCTGATAAGAATGTTTGGGTTGCAGACATATGTTCATTGCTGCCTTGTCTGATGTGTCATTTATTTATCCTCAATTACAATTGTGTAAATCCTTTCATCGTCTTCTCCTCTGCTGTTACTTTTGTTTTTCTTTCTTTCTTTCTTTCTTTCTTTCTTTCTTTCTTTCACAGTTCTCTTATTTTCATTTTCTCGCAGTAAAAGGATCCCGTCTCCCAGAAAGTTATGAGTTACTTCTCTCTCTTCTCTCTCTCTCTCTCTCTCTCTCTCTCTCTCTCTCTCTCTCTCTCTCTCTTATAGTCGATGACTGTAGCAATAGTTAATCACCTGAGTATTTAGGGTTCGCCGATCACGACTCAAGCTATCGCATTTCGTCATCTACCTTTAGAAGGACGTCGAGTTGGTGTAAAAGCGCTGCCTTGCTGTTTACGGTAAAATTGTGATATCTGCACTTTCAGTCCAACGCATCCGACTTCAGCATTACTTTTTTAAATACCGGGTTGTCTTCCCTATTGATCCCTACTCACATGATCAGAATAGAATAGTAAGTATGTTGCTCCAAGGCACCGCGAAGAGGTGGAGTAGGGTCTGGATGATTCTGGTTCACTGATCCTGGCGCAAGCCATCAGCTATGAGTAGCTGGCAGCTCCCAGTTCTGTTGCTGTACGGACACCTTGTCTCCAAAGAGTTACCAAATGTCAATGACACTCTAACCTTAGCAACTATCCTCCACCCCCCCCCTTCCTCCACCCACCCGTAAACTTATTACCATCTTAGTGTGCACGACAAAAGCGCTGAATGCAAATTTACCTGGTCTCATCAAGTACTCCGCTCTCGCAGGTATATTTCTCCCTAATCTACTCTGTTTATCTCTCTCTCTTTCTGTTTATTTCTCCCTTCCAGTACTATTTTTCCTCACTGCTCTGTTTATTTCTCGCTGTCTATTTCTCCTTCCCCGTTCTGTTTATATCCCAGCTTTATCTCTTTCTCCACGCGTTATCAATTCCATCTGACGCACTTTATCTTTATCTCCACTCCCGGTCTGTCCGTCTCTCATCCCTTTTCTATTTATCCCTTCTTCCCACCCCTGTCCATCTCTCCTCCTTACTCTATTTATCCTTCCTTCCCACCTTTGTCCATCTTTCTTTCCTGCTCTATCCCTCCTTCCCACCTCTGTCCATCTTTCCTCCCTGCTCTATTTATCCCTCCTTCCCACCTCTGTCCATCTTTCCTCGCTGCTCTATTTATCCCTCCTTCCCACCTCTGTCCATCTTTCCTCGCTGCTCTATTTATCCCTCCTTCCCACCTCTGTCCATCTCTCCTCCCTACTCTATTTCTCCCTCCTTCACACCTCTGTCCATCTCTCCTCCCTACTCTATTTATCCTTCCTTCCTACCCCTGTCTGTCCATCATTCTTCCCTGTTCTATGTATCCCTCCTTCCCACCTCTGTCCATCTTTCCTCGCTGCTCTATTTATCCCTCCTTCCCACCTCTGTCCATCTTTCCTCACTGCTCTATTTATCCCTCCTTCCCACCTCTGTCCATCTTTCCTCACTGCTCTATTTATCCCTCCTTCCCACCCCTGTCCATCTTTCCTCCCTGCTCTATTTATCCCTCCTTCCCTGATCTGTCTATATCTCCTTCTGTCACATCAATCATCCATTTCTGGCTATAGTGCGACCATTTCTGCCAGCACGCGCGGACATCATTAAGTTAACGCACGTTCCACGCAAACTTCCGGTTTGTGTGTACCGCCAATGTGCACGTGTCAAGCCTCTGATAGGATTAATCAGAGGAAGCTGATCGATTTGAGAGGATCTCATTTCTCAGGTGGAACGGACTTGGTCTTTGCCCACGACGAAACGGAGGAGTCTCTGACACTGAAGTTCTCATCAAGAGCCAAATGTAGGACAAACATGAGTCAGTCAAACATGAAACCTTCACGAACCATCAAATATGGTATCTAAGTGAGTCAGTCACACAGAGACCTACACGAACAATGGAATATGGTATATACATGTAAGAGTCAAACAGGAGACCTACACGTTGCAGATCAAAAAATGAGATCTGTGTGAGTCAGTCAAACATGAAACCAGTAGTATACAAGGTTCCAACTGATTAGTATTTGGCCCGTAAATTAACAAAGATATATAGTAGGCACATTTAGCGTCTAAGTACTCGAGGTACAGGGGAGTTAACCATGACCTCTCGTGTCGGAGAGTCTCCCATTAAACTGAGTTTTCAACTCCACCCCTTTTTGGTAGGCGACCCACGTTAGCCACTCTCTACTTTGTTGAACATAATCTTTTTCGACCCTAAACCAGTCTCCATTCTTCTAATAACTGGGTAATCTGTTGGCATTGGGTTCATCACAGCCCAAAGATACAACGCGTTGGCATCGTAACCTTGGACGGATTGGACCTGCTTTCCTCCCCTAATAAACGTTTTTCCTATCTCGTGATACCTATGAAATATTATAGAGGGACCGCCAACGATATTATCTCTAATCATTGTGTGTAGACTCGCCTGTTTGCTCGAACATAAACTAAACATTATACCCCTATCAACGCTCTTAAAAAGATACTTTAAAAAAACACATGGAACCGAAATGGTGTCTTTAAAATAGTCCACACCCCCATCCCCATAAAACCGAACCTGCTGCTCTAAGGCTTCTAAGAAGGGGACTACATCTTTGTTATTATACCACACCAAAAAGTCCCTAAGTGTGGTCATGTTATTGTCCTTCCAGACCTTTTTGCACAGAGCGTACTCCTTCTTGGAAATGTTGGAATTTTTTAACGACGAATGAAACGCTTCGTGTGGGGGTATTTCTGTCTCATCCAACTTTTGGGGTCGTTTATATATTCATAACAGAAGTATCCCTTTGTCTCGCTAATCTTGTAAGCTGCCAAGTACTTGCTGTAACTGAAACCTGGGGCTAGACAGTTTACTATATCTAAGAATTTTAGATTCTGAGTTGCAATACACATAAAGTTATTTTTTATTTTAACTATAAACTTGAATGGTTTTGCTACTTTGTTGTCTCCTTCCATTCTTCTTCCTCTTCGTCGTTAATCTCGGCTTCTTCTTTCTTTTCTTCCATACTAGCACCTTCTTCGCTCACTTGTGCAGTGGCGACCATGAAGTGCCTTATTAAATAAGGTTTAACGGCGTTGACATCATACTTCCCCGAGTTGAACCCTGTTACTGGAAGCTCTTTTAAATACTCATCAAACCTAACTATTAGCTTGTGTTTATTCAGATCATGGAGTTGCGTAAAAATACTTTCAAACCGAGTTCGCAACAACGAGTATGCCTTTGCAGCAATACTAGTGAGGTAATCAACCATCTGACTAACTAAAATCTGCGGGTCACCCTTGGTTATGAAGCATATTGGTGCCTCCCACCCGGGGACATTTGACGCTATAGAACAGGAGAGGGGCACATGTTTAGCTACAAAGGTAGTCGAGTGTTTCTCTTGGTGAACATTCCTACTATCAAAATAGCATTCATAATCGAATGTCGCCCTGAATGGGTAAATAAAAGACTCTGGAGTACTTATCCCTTCAGCGCTGATCGCGTCCCATACACTTTCAGGTGAAGAGTAAACCCCACCCTTATATGTCTCTACAGTCATATCCCCACTGCAAGTTTTTTTCGTGCCTATCAATATACCCAAACGTTTTCCACATTTTCCACAGGAAAAGCTTTTACTAGCCATTGAAAGATCGTTTATATAAAAGAAGTGGTTTTTGTAAAGTAAAAGACGGAGAGTTTCACTATAACTACTGGCGCTTCTCAGAACGATACACAAGACTTGTTCAGAATCAAATTCAAAAATATCTATGTTTACTGAAAAACAATTTTCTAAGAGTGATATTTCGGCCAGAGTTACACCTGGAAAGTTATCTAACATTAGAGACGGGTTAAACTGTTTGAAAAGTAGGATCGAAGCCTTTCTAACATCTTTAACGGAGGCACGTCTATGGATAAGCTAGACAACGGAAGAAGCAGAGAGTATCATCGTAGATTTTATAATTAGAGTCGGTTTGAAGGGTATTAATGCCGTATTTGGATGCAATGTAGGGTGGGATATCAAGCAGACATCCTATAGGCTAATCTTGAAGTTTATGAATATAAACATTCGTACTGAATAATGCTTCTAATGTATATTTGGTTGTCTCCCTGTTTTTATCTGAATACTCTAATATATGACTTTGATTAATCTATCTACAAACGTTTCAAAATCATTTCTGTTGTTAACTAACAAGAGTTTGTCTAACCCTATCGCGTTATTTGAACTGGTGTGAAAATAACGCAGCCCCTGTGTCTCCCTATGTCTTAAAACTAGATGATGACTATAATTCACTAAGAAACGCTTTTGCTGGGCTAGGAAAATTGGGTTTACAAGGGTCTTCCAATCTATAGGAGTATCAGGCTGATGAAATATAGTGTACGTGTCCATGTATGTGTTCCTACGTTCGTGTGTTCTAATAGCTAACCAGTTGTCCTTATATAACTTCCTAATATCTTGGGGTAACTGATTTAAAGAGTCTACTTCATTAAAAGTCTTACTAACACTATCGATCAAGAACTCCAAAGTCAGCATACACCAGACATAAACAGGTCACTTCCGGGGTCACCGATACGCGAAGTCAACACTCCGACACGAGAGGTCATGGTTAACTCCCCCTGCACCTCGAGTACATTAGGCGCTAAATGCGCCTAATATATATCTTTGTTAATTTACGGGCCAAATACTATTGAAATAGAACCTTGTATACTACTAAGACCAACAACAACACTTAAATATGAGATATGTGTGAGTCAGTCAAATAGGAAACCTACAACAACAATGAAATGTGAGATATGTGTGAGTCAGTCAAACAGGAGACCTACATGAACAATCAAACATGGCATCTACATATGTCAGTCAAACAGGAGACCTACAATAACAATTAAATATGAGTTCTTCGTGAGTCAGTGAAACTTGTGAACCACACGCTGCAATCAAATATAGGATCCTACTGCCTCAAACATGTAATCTGCACGTTACTCTTTATATAAATAAGTCAACTACATACCTCAATCAAATATAACACCTACACACCTCAATCAAACGTCATCTACATACCTCAATCAAATATAACACCTACACACCTCAATCAAATATAACACCTACACACCTTAATCAAGTGACACCTACACACCTCAATCAAATGTCATCTACATACCTCAATCAAATATGACACCTACACACCTCAATCAAATGTCATCTACATATCTCAATCAAATATGACACCTACACACCTCAATCAAATGTCATCTGCATACCTCAAGCAAATATGACACCTACACACCTGAATCAAATATAACACCTACACACCTCAATCAAATGACATCTACATCTCTCAATCAAATATAACACCTACAAACCTTAATCAAGTGACACCTACACACCTCAATCAAATGGAATCTACATACCTCAATCAAACGTCATCTACACACCTCAATTGAATATAACACCTACACACCTCAATCAAATGACATCTATATCTCTCAATCAAATATGACACCTACACACCTCAATCAAATATGACACCTACACACCTTAATCAAATGATACCTACATCCCTCAATCAAATATGACACATACACGCCTTAATCAAATGACATCTACACACCTCAATCAAATGACATCTGCACACCTCAATCGAAAATAACACCTACACACCTTAATCAAATGACATCTACATCCCTTAATCAAATATGACACCTACACACCTTAATCAAATGACACCTACACACCTCAATCAAATATGACACCTACACATTTCAATCAAATATGACACATACACACCTTAATCAAATGACATATACACACCTCAGTCAAATAACATCTACACACCTTAATCAAATGACATTTACATCCCTCAATCAAATATGACACATACACACCTTAATCACATGACACCTACACACCTTAAAACAAATGACATCTACACACCTCAATCGAATATAACACCTATACACCTTAATCAAATGACACCTACATACCTCAATAAAATATCATATTTAAACACCTAAATGAAATATGGCATTCTCCTGAAACAACGTTCTTTCTTCTAGACGACATCAATGGACCGCAGCAAATGTCTCTCTTGCAAAACAGCTGTGTGAGACTATGTCTCTCTCTCTTTGAAAACAGCTGTGTGAGACTATGTCTCTCTCTCTTTGAAAACAGCTGTGTGAGACTATGTCTCTCTCTCTTTGAAAACAGCTGTGTGAGACTATGTCTCTCTCTCTTTGAAAACAGCTGTGTGAGACTATGTCTCTCTATTAGAAAACAGCTGTGTGAGACTATGTCTCTCTATTAGAAAACAGCTGTGTGAGACTATGTCTCTCTCTCTTTGAAAACAGCTGTGTGAGACTATGTCTCTCTCTCTTTGAAAACAGCTGTGTGAGACTATGTCTCTCTATTAGAAAACAGCTGTGTGAGACTATGTCTCTCTATTAGAAAACAGCTGTGTGAGACTATGTCTCTCTATTAGAAAACAGCTGTATGAGAGAACGTCTCTCTCTTAGAAAACAGCTGTGAGAGAGAATGTCTCTCTCTTAGAAAACAGCTGTGAGAGAGAATGTCTGTGTCGTGGAACACACATGTACGAATATTGAGTGTTTCCTACAGCCACTTAGCGAGAGCCGCTCTAGCTCAGTGGTTAGTGAACTGGACTACAAAGGACAAGCGGTCGAGTTCGATCCTGATCGACGGCTTCCGGGTTCACCCAGCCTTAAATGGTATCGGATTTTTATCTGGGAAAGTAAAGCGGCACGTGGACTCTACATCGGAGTCTGTGTCAATGGCATCTGTAACCAGAGGTTAAAGGAAAATTTAAAGCGATGGCTTGGTGCTTTTGATTCAAAACTGGGAGAATGACATCGCGTAGTAAGGACAGATTGTAATAGGAGCAGATAAATTAAGACATCATTATGAACTTTGACATGGGTTTGTAGGCTCGCGGATGCACGAGTTTTAAGAGCCCAGTTAATGCGCTTCCACAGGACAAAGCATTAATCAACGACAGCCATAACCGTCCCTCACCGACCTTGTTCATCGACGCAATCTGATCTATGTCACTCGCATATATTCACCACTCGTTTTTTGCCTCGGCTTTGATCCGTAAATGAGCCAGGCCAGTTATCTGCCCCCCTCCTGCCTGCCAATACAGATCGATACCTCAAGTCAATCCAGGCAGTGCCAGCAACAATTTGGGGGTGTATCGGAATCAGCGAATTTCTTCTTCCCAATATTCTCTGAGCTTCCCGCCTTACCTGACTGTGACTGCATGATGGGAAATCATTCAAGTGACTAATCTGACTTTCTTTCTTCTTCTTCTTCTACCTTTTTAGCTCCCAGTGGAGGATAGGTCTTCAAGTATACTTTCAGCTCCCAGTGGAGCATAGGTCTTCAACAAACACTTTCAGCTCCCAGTGGAGCAAAAGTAGTCAACAAACACTTTCCAAGTCGTTCTGTTTCTTGCCATTCTTTTAAGATCATTCCGTGTCTTCCCCATCATCTTCATCTCTACTTCTATCTGTCTTCTCCAAGAATTCCTTGGTCTTCCTCTTTGTCTTTTTCCCCTGAGGATTCCAAAAAAGGGCCTGTTGTGTAATACTTTCAGTTGGCTTCCGCAGTGTGTCTTATCCAGCGCCATCGTCTTCGCTGTATCTCTTTATACACAGGTATTTCACTGGTACTACATTTCCATAATTCTATGTTAGTGATTTTGTCCTGCCATTTCCATCCTTTTATTTTGCGTAAGCATCCATTAAAGAAAGTCTGTATCTTCGTGATTGTCAATTTTGTTGTTCTCCATGTTTCACAGCCATATAATAGGACTGGCTTGACATTTGAGTTCAAACTTTTTATTTTTGTATTTAACCTAATTTCTTTGGACTTCCATGTTTTCCAGTGCAACGAAAGCTCCTCTTCCTTTTGATATCCTTATTTTGGTATCATTTTCGGTTCCTTCCTCTTTATCTATATTACTGCCCAGATATATGTAAGATTGTACGTCTAGTAGAGGTATTTCTCGTAATTTTATTTGGTTATATCCAACTGCATGAATTCTCATAATGTTGGTCTTATCTCTATGTATCTTCAGTCCTAGCTGTTGTGATCTCTCATCAAGTATGCCCATTGTATCATGCATCTGTTGATGGCTGTGTGATAGGAGAGCTATGTCATCAGCAAAGTCTAAATCATCTGACTTTCTTTGCTTCCCTCTTAATGTTTTACTTTTCAGCGTCGAGGCAAAGTTGACCTCTGTGTATCTATATCGAACTCCCACGGTAAAGGGGAGAAAGGAATAGAACCACTGTTACCTGCCCCTCCCCCCCATAGTGAAAGGAGAAAGGAATAGAACCACTGTTACCTAAACCCCCCCCCCCCCATAGTGAAAGGAGAAAGGAATAGAACCACTGTTACATACACCACACCCCCCCTCATAGTGAAGGGAGAAAGGAATATAACCACTGTTACATACACTCCCCCACCATAGTGAAGGGGGAAAGGAATATAACCACTGTTACCTGCCCCCCCCCACCATAGTGAAGGGAGAAAGGAATATAACCACTGTTACCTGCCCCCCCATCATAGTGAAGGGAGAAAGGAATATAACCACTGTTACCTCCCCCCCCCCCATAGTGAAGGGAGAAAGGAATAGAACCACTGTTACCTCCACCCCCACATAGTGAAGGGAGAAAAGAATATAACCACTGTTACCTACCCCTTCCCCCTCCACATAATGAAGGGAGATAGGAATAGAACCACTGTTACCTGCCCCCCCTCCCCACATAGTGAAGGGGCAAAGAATAGAACCACTGTTACCTGCCCCCCTCCCCACATAGTGAAGGGAGAAAGGAATAGAACCACTGTTACCTGCCCCCCTCCCCACATAGTGAAGGGAGATAGGAATCGAACCACTGTTACCTGCCCCCCTCCCCACATAGTGAAGGGAGAAAGGAATAGAACCACTGTTACCTGCTCCCCTCCCCACATAGTGAAGGGGCAAAGAATAGAACCACTGTTACCTGCCCCCCTCCCCACACAGTGAAGGGAGAAAGGAATAGAACCACTGTTATCTGCCCCCCCCCCAATAGAACCACTGTTACCTCCCCCCCCAATAGAACCACTATTACCTGCCCTCCCCCGCCATAGAACCACTGTTACCTGCCGCCCCCCCCCCATTAGAACCACTGTCACCTGCCCTCCCCCGTCATAGAACCACTGTTACCTGCCTCCCCCACATAGAACCACCGTTACCTGCCCTCCCTCCCCCCATGGAACCACTGTTACCTGCTTCCTCCCCCCCCCCAATAGAACCACCGTTACCTGCCATTCTTCCCCCATGGAACCACTGTTACCTGCTTCCTCCCCCCCCCCCAATAGAACCACCGTTACCTGCCCTCCCTCCCCCCATGGAACCACTGATACCTGCTTCCTCCTCCCCCCCCCAATAGAACCACCGTTACCTGCCCTCTCTCCCCCCATGGAACCACTGTTATCTGCCTCCCCCACATAGAACCGCCGTTACCTGCCCTCCCTCCCCCCCATGGAACCACTGTTACCTGCTTCCTCCCCCCCCCCACCAATAGAACCACTGTTACCTCCTCCCCCCTCCCCTAGAACCACTTTTACCCGACGATGAGGTAAGAAAAGTGAGTGAAATGCTGTGACCAGCGGTGGAGCGGATATGTGGAATTCCTGAGTTCAATGAAACTGGTTCCATGGATAGAATAGTCAAGACAAAGTGGAAGGTTGAGGTCAAACGTCTATTGTGTGTTGAAAGGTGATAATGTCTACTATTTAATACATTCTCTTCTATGTCTACCTTTATCCGTCTTCTTTGTGTTTCTGAGAGTTAATGCTCTTAGAAGGAAGCTGGCTGCTGGTGTCGAGCTCAATCGTTTGATCTGCTGTTTCTTCCCATCACTGGTGCTAATGAAAAAAAAAAGAAACGAAGACCTACAAGAACACTTAAATAGACTTAACAACACAGCAGCCAATACAACATCAACAGAACAGAAATCATGGATATCGTAAAAGAGAAACAGAACATCACCATAACGATGGACAGGAAACAACTGAAACAAGTAGAGGAATTTAAATCTCTAGGAACTCTAGTGACAAACATCAATTCACAAGCAGCAGAGATAGAATCAAGATGCAACAAAGCTTGTCAAATCATTGGACAGCTATCACCACTATTGTCCAACAAGGAAATAACTCAAGGCAAAACGGACACACTGCAATATAATCTTCATTCTAACGTTGTGATACCAATGACAGACCTGGACTCTAGACTCAATAACAGTAGGAAAATTAACTGCTACCGAAAATATGTTAAACGAATGACAGGGAACAACCTGAGAGATAAGATCAGAAATGAAGAACTGAGAAACAAAATCTAGGATTATTTCACGCCATTGAGTACATAAAGAAACTAACAGATAAAATGTTTTGACCACGTGATAAGACAGAAAGATAAAAACGACACAACGGGCCTTCAATAAACGTTGCGAGAACAACAGACCCAATGGCTGGATACGAAAAAGATGGATTGACGGAATATTAGAAAAACTAGGAAACATAACAGCAGCAGATGCGAATAGAAGAGCAAAAGATCGCAAATTATATATCCCCTCGGCGCTAAAAGGCAAACGAGGAAGGAAAGTAGAAGAAGATTAGTGCTACCCAAATTCTTTTCCTTCAATCCCCAATTCTGATTCTATTTCTTCTTGCCACATTCAGTTTTCTTGTGAAGTATCTCTCCTCTCGTTTATGACGAATTATCTTCTTTCTTGCTTGTAATGTCCAAGTCTGACATTGGTAACGAGTGCTGTGAGGAATCCTGTGTTGTATTTCCTTGTCTTGGTATCTACTGGAAGGACAATGTGACAAACGTGGAGGTCCTCACTCTCATAGGCCTCCCAAACACCTACCCGCTGCTCAAACAATGTAGGTTACACTGACTTGTGCACTTACACTGACTTGTGCACTTACACTGACTTGTGCACTTACACTGACTTGTCCACTTACACTGACTTGTGCACTTACACTGACTTGTCCACTTACACTGACTTGTCCACTTACACTGACTTGTGCACTTACACTGACTTGTCCACTTACACTGACTTGTCCACTTACACTGACTTGTCCACTTACACTGACTTGTCCACTTACACTGACTTGTCCACTTACACTGACTTGTCCACTTACACTGTATGAAAGATGGCCACATAACAAAAATATATACATAATGGTCACCAGCAGATGGCTAAAGAACTAGGTAGCGCCTAAAACTCCGATTTCTAGACGTATGTAAACGGGACGTGAAGACTCTAAACATAAACCCTGAAGTCTTGGAAGACATAGCTGCAGGTCGCAATCTTTGGAAACACTCTAAAGCTCCAGCTCAAGCAAAAAGTAGACATTCATCAAAAAGAGAATACCCGGCGAAAGAAAACAAATAATACTTCCTAGGGGCGCTGCATAATCGAAATTCAACTATGACTATGACAGAGGCTACCACTGCTACTACTTTCTTTGATTGACCAACTTTGCATGATTGATCTATGACTTTGTAAAGAGTATCAACCTGATAATAGTAACCTCTGGTTTACTTATCTGGCAAACAGTTATGGGGGAAGCAGGCAGTGAGAAATCGAACTACAGCCGTCGTCACGTGTAACTGGATGCACTCTGGGCTTGCGTTCGCTAACTACATCCTGAAATAACAACATTAACATACATCTTCCTATTGATCCTTATTTTCTAGTGTTTACAGTCATAAATTATACCCTTATGTTCTAGTGTTTACAGTCATAAATTATACCCTTATGTTCTAGTGTTTACAGTTTACAGTCATAAAATGTCCCTTTGACCTTCAGGTTATGGAGTCTACAATTGTAAATCGTACCGCTGATCTTTATATGTCCAATGATCATAAATTGGATTTATAAGAGTAGTGTACTGTTTATGTTCCATGATCATAAATTGGATTTATAAGAGTAGTGTACTGTTTATGTTCCATGATCATAAATTGGATTTATAAGAGTAGTGTACTGTTTATGTTCCATGATCATAAATTGGATTTATAAGAGTAGTGTACTGTTTATGTTCCATGATCATAAATTGGATTTATAAGAGTAGTGTACTGTTTATGTTCCATTATCATAAATTGGATTTATAAGAGTAGTGTACTGTTTATATTCCATGATCATAAATTGGATTTATAAGAGTAGTGTACTGTTTATGTTCCATTATCATAAATTGGATTTATAAGAGTAGTGTACTGTTTATATTCCATGATCATAAATTGGATTTATAGGAGTAGTGTACTGTTTATGTTCCATGATCATAAATTGGATTTATAAGAATAGCGTGCTGTTTATGTTGCATGATCATAAATTGGATTTATAAGAATAGTGTGCTGTTTATGTTATATGATCACAAATTAGAATTTATGACAATAGTGTACTGTACGTGTTCCATGGTCATCAATTAGATAGATTAGAGTAGTGTACTGTGCGTGTTTCATGGTCACCAATCAGATAAATGAGAGTAATGTACTGTACGTATTCCATAGTCATTAATTAGATAGATGAGAGTAGTGTACTGTACGTGTTCCATAGTCATTAATTAGATAGATGAGAGTAGTGTACTTTACGTGTTCCATTGTCATTAATTAGATAGATTAGAGTAGTGTACTGTACGTGTTCCATTGTCATTAATTAGATAGATTAGAGTAGTGTACTGTACGTGTTCCATGTTCATTAATTAGATAGATTAGAGTAGTGTACTGTACGTGTTCCATTGTCATTAATTAGATAGATGAGAGTAGTGTACTGTACGTGTTCCATTGTCATTAATTAGATAGATGAGAGTAGTGTACTTTATGTGTTCCATTGTCATTAATTAGATAGATTAGAGTAGTGTACTGTACGTGTTCCATTGTCATTAATTAGATAGATTAGAGTAGTGATTGTACGTGTTCCATTGTCTTTAATTAGATAGATTAGAGTAGTGTACTGTACGTGTTCCATTGTCATTAATTAGATAGATTAGAGTAGTGTACTGTACGTGTTCCATGATCATTAATTAGATGAGGGTAGTGTACTGTACGTGTTCCATGGTCATTAATCAGATGAGGGTAGTGTACTGTACGTGTTCCATTGTCATTAATTAGATAGATTAGAGTAGTGTACTGTACGTGTTCCATGATCATTAATTAGATGAGGGTAGTGTACTTACGTGTTCCATGGTCATTAATCAGATGAGGGTAGTGTACTGTACGTGTTCCATTGTCATTAATTAGATAGATTAGAGTAGTGTACTGTACGTGTTCCATGATCATTAATCAGATGAGGGTAGTGTACTGTACGTGTTTCATGGTCATTAATCAGATGAGGATAGTGTACTGTACGTGTTTCATGGTCATTAATTAGATAGATGAGGGTAGTGTAGTGTACGTGTTCCATGGTCATTAATTAGGTGAGGGTAGTGTACTGTACGTGTTCCATGGTCATTAATTAGATGTGGATAGTGTACTGTACGTGTTCCATGGTCATTAATTAGGTGAGGGTAGTGTACTGTACATGTTCCATGGTCATTAATTAGATGAGAGTAGTGTCTCAGTGCTCGTGTACATGTTTGGGTACTGACGTACAACGGGCAGGAAAGGTCAGGACCATGGCATGATCTCCCAACAATCTACAGGAGGAACATTCTCACAAAACCCTAGCCAGATTATGATAACAGGTGGAAGAAGAAGTTAGATAGGTCGTATGAACACCTAAGGTCTTGGGTTCGAATCCCACAACAGGCAATCGACATTTTTCTCTTGGAATCCCTGTTGTCCTCGTGGATTTACCCTCTCCTCATCCCTAAGGAGTGAAACCCGATACCTAGCGTTATCGGATTACGACGAAAAACATGAGGTACCGAATGAACTGTGCGCTCGCTAAAGAACCTTTCGTAGGTAAAAGTAGAAAGGAGTGGACCAAGAAAAATCTTCTGCTCGGGAAAAGTTGAGCAATTTCAAATCTATCCATATCAAAGACGGATGTGTCGGGCCGAAATACACCAATATTGCGGTTAATCTAGTGATTTCACGCACCCGCGTTAACGTAATGGCTAGATGCTGAAGATAAATAACAATGAGAGAAGTTAAAAGTTATCAGAGAGGTAAATGAAACCAAATTAATGAGAGAAATAT
The DNA here is from genome assembly GCA_032433765.1 of Megaustenia siamemsis. Taxonomy (NCBI): domain Eukaryota; kingdom Metazoa; phylum Mollusca; class Gastropoda; order Stylommatophora; family Ariophantidae; genus Megaustenia; species Megaustenia siamemsis. The sequence continues at coordinate 97,082,814 of JAVIAB010000125.1, read as the reverse complement.
GAGACAGATCGTTAAATTTATGAAAGAAACATGAGGCAGATCGTCAAATTTATGAGAGGTACATGAGACATATTGCCAAATTTATGAGAGAAACATGAGACATATTGCCAAATTTATGAGAGAAACATGAGACATATTGCCAAATTTATGAGAGAAACATGAGACATATTGCCAAATTTATGAGAGGTAAATGAGACATATTGCCAAATTTATGAGAGGTAAATGAGACATATTGCCAAATTTATGAGAGGTAAATGAGACATATTGCCAAATTTATGAGAGAAACATGAGACATATTGCCAAATTTATGAGAGGTAAATGAGACATATTGCCAAATTTATGAGAGAAGTATGAGGTACACCGCCAACTTTATCTTCTTCCTGGTTCCTTAATAAGTAACCGTTCAGTGTAAATGAGAGATATCGTTTGTGGGAGTTTTGCTCTTCTCTTGACCAGATTTATGATTGACGTTAATGTTTAGTTGAGAGTAGTATTAGACAAGCTGTCAACACTTTATGAGAGAAACATGAGATAGATCGCCAATTTTATGAGAGAAACAAGAGACAGATCGCCAATTTTATGAGAGAAACATGAGACAGATCGCCATCTTTATGAGAGAGACATGAGATAGATCGCCAATTTTATGAGAGAAACAAGAGAAAGATCGCCAATTTTATGAGAGAAACATGAGACAGATCGCCATCTTTGTGAGACAGATCGCCAATTTTATGAGAGAAACCTGAGACAGATCGCCAACTTTATGAGAGAAACATGAGACAGATCGCCAATTTTATGAGAGAAAGCTGAGATAGATCGCCAACTTTATGAGAGAAACATGAGACAGTTCGCCAACTTTATGAGAGAAACATGAGACAGTTCGCCAACATTATGAGAGAAACATGAGACAGATCGCCAACTTTATGAGAGAAACATGAGACAGATCGCCAACTTTATGAGAGAAACATGAGACAGATCGCTAACTTTATGAGAGAAACATGAGACAGTTCGCCAACTTTATGAAAGAAACATGAGACAGATCGCCAACTTTATGAGAGAAACATGAGACAGTTCGCCAACTTTATGAGAGAAACATGAGACAGGTCGCCAACTTTATGAGAGAAACATGAGACAGATCGCCAACTTTATGAGAGAAACATGAGACAGATCGCCAACTTTATGAGAGAGACATGAGAGAAGCTATGGTAGTTCTATGGAAGTGATTGAAGAGGTGATAATGTGCGTGTGACTGGGTGACTTTCCTGTGTCCTGGTATTTCCACGAATATTGCTCCAACAAACGTTGCGAATAGCGTGGTTACCAAAGTTACCAACACAATACGACAAGTTATCAATCTACACACACTCACACACGTAGGGAGGCTCAGATCACTTTCTATATTTCCCTGAACCAACTTTGTTGATAGCATTTACCCAACATTTATTCTGTCTGTTTTTCCTTTCCTTCTACAACACAACTGTCTGACAGTTGCCAACCAATAGAAAGCTTAGACACAACTCAATAGCCTGAGAGTTGCCAACCAATAGAAAGCCTAGATACAACTCAATAGCCTGAGAGTTGCCAACCAATAGAAAGCCTAGACACAACTCAATAGCCTGAGAGTTGCCAACCAATAGAAAGCCTAGATACAACTCAATAGCCTGAGAGTTGCCAACCAATAGAAAGCCTAGATACAACTGCCTGATAGTTCTGAACCAGTTGAAAGCCTAGACACAAATTCCTGATATTTCTGAACCAATAGAAAGCCTAGACACAACTCAATAGCCTGACAGTTGCCAACCAATACAAAGCCTAGATACAACTGCCTGATATTTCTGAACCAATAGAAAGTCTAGACACAACTCAACAGCCTCAATGTAAATTTCCTAATGAAAGTCGTCCTTAAATGCAGGCGTCTCTGATGCTCCAATTATTATCAGGAAAAAAATCGTCTGTGCGTAGACTCTTGCGGGCAACTCCCTTAATTAGGAAAGGAAAGTGCTAGCTAGGGCAAGTGGAAATAGTCGGGAATAGCGAATCAATAAGCTTGGTCGCTAACCGATTATTTTAAGAAGGTCGCATTCGGAAGACGGCGGGCGATGATGGTGGCTTCTGGAAGGATTTCTTTTGTGCCAAGTAAAAGAGGGGGCTCTAAGAGTTGTACACATGTGGTTAGGGTTGTTTAGATGTGTGTACTAAACACGTTGTTGTTAGGGTTGTTTAGATGTGTGTACTAAACACGTTGTTGTTAGGGTTGTTTAGATGTGTGTACTAAACACGTTGTTGTTAGGGTTGTTTTGATGTGTGTACTAAACACGTTGTTGTTAGGGTTGTTTAGATGTGTGTACTAAACAAGTTGTTAGGGTTGTTTAGATGTGTGTACTAAACAAGTTGTTAGGGTTGTTTAGATGTGTGTAGTAAACACGTTGTTGTTAGGGTTGTTCAGATGTGTGTACTAAACAAGTTGTTGTTAGGGTTGTTTAGATGTGTGTAGTAAACACGTTGTTGTTAGGGTTGTTTAGATGTGTGTACTAAACACGTTGTTGTTAGGGTTGTTTAGATGTGTGTACTAAACACGTTGTTGTTAGGGTTGTTTAGAAGTGTGTAGTAAACAAGCTGTTGTTAGGGTTGTTTAGAGGTGTGTACTAAACACGTTGTTGTTAGGGTTGTTTAGAAGTGGTTAATGTTGGTTAGAGGTGTGTGCTACACGAGTTGTTGTGGTTATAGTTGTTTAGAGGTGTGTGGACATACGTTTTTGTGTTTGGAGTCAGTCCTAATGTGCTATATTCTTGAGATGTACCTGGATGGACTGACTCTGTAGTGTGTGTTGGACTGACTCTGTAGTGTGTGTTGGACTGACTCTGTAGTGTGTGTTGGACTGACTAGGTAGTGTGTGTTGGACTGACTCTGTAGTGTGTGTTGGACTTACTCTGTAGTGTGTGTTGGACTGAGCCCAGCCAGGGCGTAAATAATGCCTCATCATTACCACGTGACGCAAGTGCAACATGGACGACATCCAAATGTTTGGTATCAGTTGGAAATTGGAGAAAATCGTCTCGGCGGTTGTCGATTCGATTCTTAACCAGTCTTTTAAAATTCGAGAGAATACGTTGATAAGTTCGAGAGAATACGTTGATAAGTTCGAGAGAATACGTTGATAAGTTCAAGAGAATACGTTGATAAGTTCGAGAGAATACGTTGATAAGTTCGAGAGAATACGTTGATAAGTTCGAGAGAATACGTGTTTACTAAGAAATGATAAGAACATTTGGTGGTTTCTTTTTATACGTCATACCATTCTGTGACATATTTGGACGCATCTTTATTAGGTGCCATGCCGGTTGGCGTATCAGATCATCTCTCTCCTCATCTTCCGGTCCTTCATGCATATGATAATTTCAATCTGTCATCTTTTAATACATCATTTTGGATAAGCTGTTCAATATTTGTTTCTCTTGATTTTCATCTGCTCTTCTTTCCATTCATTCTGCTTGTTGTTACAATATTCTCAATGCATTCTTTTCGCATGACATGTCCAATAAATGTAGATTGTCTCTTCCTTATGATTGTGATGATATTCTAGACGCGGCTAAATGTAATTTTACTCTAGACAAAGATGAAGACAAAAATATTCTAGGAAAGGCCGGGTGGAAGCACTGATGAAGATAATGCGAAAGACAATGAATGATCTTAAAAGAATGGCACAAAAACAGAACGGTTTGGAAATTGTTTGTTGAAGGTCTATACTCCACAGGGAGTTGAAACGTAGAAGAGGAAAGAAGAAAAAGAAATGTAATTGTCTATTATTTGTTCTAGATTTTTTTTCATTCCTAAATAGATCATCTTGTTGGCCCTGGCCACAACGTCCAATCTGTAGGGCACCGCTTTCAGTCAAATGCGCTGACCTGGTCTGCTTGGTAGAATCTTCCAGAAGAAAAGCTCTCACCGAACAATCTTTGGGAGAGACCATGCTAATTACTCAACAGTTAAAACCCTAAAATTAGCTGTGTAATTACTCAACAGTTAAAACCCTAAAATTAGCTGTGTAATTACTCAACAGTTAAAACCCTAAAATTAGCTGTGTAATTACTCAACAGTTAGAACCCTAAAATTAGCTGTGTAATTAATTACTCAACAGTTAGAACCCTAAAATTAGCTGTATGATTACTCAACAGTTAAAGCCCTAAAATTAGCTGTATGATTACTCAACAACCAAAACTCTAAAATTAGCTGTGTGATTACTCAACCTCCAAAACTCTAAAATTAGCTTTACAATTACTCAACAGCCAAAACTCTAAAATTAGCTTTACAATTACTCAACAGCCAAAACTCTAAAATTAGCTGTGGAATTACTCAACCGCCAAAACTCTAAAATTAGCTTTATGATTACTCAACAGCCAAACTCTAAAATTAGCTTTATGATTACTCAACAGCCAAAACTCTAAAATTAGCTATGTAATTACTCAACCGCCAAAACTATAAAATTAGCTGTGTAATTACTCAGCAGCCAAAACTCTAAAATTAGCTGTGTAATTACTCAACAGCCAAAACTCTAAAATTAGCTGTGTAATTACTCAACAGCCAAAACTCTAAAATTAGCTGTGTAATTACTCAACAGTTAAAACTCTAAAATTAGCTGTGTAATTACTCAACAGTTAAAACTCTAAAATTAGCTGTGGAATTACTCAACCGCCAAAACTCTAAAATTATCTATATGATTATTCAACAGCTAAAATTCTAAAGCTGGCTGTGTGATGCCAACTCATGAAAATGTAAATGTAGATATATTGGCAGGTCAGAAAACTTCATCATTTGTTTCGCAAACAAAATGTGAAACTGCGAATCCCCATCTTGGAGTCGCAACTCCCACGGGGATCGTTAAGTGCTGTCTGTAAAAGGGGTGGGCTGTGTATGTGTCCGTGGATGCAAATTCTAATTACAATTATTTCTACAGGAGATCTCGTCTCTAATGCTTTCAGCGTTTTTAACATTTTCTATTGGCTATTATGAAAGGTGGTGGCTGGTTATGTGGCTATTTAAAAGGGTATTACTGGTTATGTGGCCATTTAAAACGGTATTACTGGTTATGTGGCTATTTAAAAGGATATTACTGGTTATGTGGATATTTAAGAGGGTATTACAGGTATGGGACTATTAGGGATTACTGGTTACATGGCCACTATAAAAGTGTCTCGTTGGTTACATGGCTACTATAAAAGGTTATCGTTAGTTACGTGGCTACTATGAAAGGTTCTCGTTAGTTACGTGGCTACTATAAAAGGTTCTCGTTAGTTACGTGGCTACTACAAAAGGTTATCGTTAGTTACGTGCTACTATAAAAGGGTCTCATTAGTTACGTGCTACTATAAAAGGGTCTCATTAGATACGTGCTACTATAAAAGGGTCTCATTAGTTACGTGGCTACTATGAAAGGTTATCGTTAGTTACGTGGCTACTATGAAAGGTTATCATTAGTTACGTGGCTACTATGAAAGGTTATCGTTAGTTACGTGGCTACTACAAAAGGTTATCGTTAGTTACGTGCTACTATAAAAGGGCCTCATTAGTTACGTGCTACTATAAAAGGGTCTCATTAGTTATGTGCTACTATAAAAGGGTCTCATTAGTTACTTGCTACTATAAAAGGGTCTCATTAGTTACGTGCTACTATAAAAGGGTCTCATTAGTTACGTGCTACTATAAAAGGGTCTCATTAGTTACGTGCTACTATAAAAGGGTCTCATTAGTTACGTGCTACTATAAAAGGGTCTCATTAGTTACGTGCTACTATAAAAGGGTCTCATTAGTTACGTGCTACTATAAAAGGGTCTCATTAGTTACGTGCTACTATAAAAGGTTCTCATTAGTTACGTGCTTGCTATAAAAGGGTCTCATTAGTTACGTGCTTGCTATAAAAGGGTCTCATTAGTTACGTGGCTGCTATAAAAGGTTATCGTTAGTTACGTGCTACTATAAAAGGGTCTCATTAGTTACGTGCTACTATAAAAGGGTCTCATTAGTTACGTGCTACTATAAAAGGGTCTCATTAATTACGTGCTACTATAAAAGGGTCTCATTAGTAACGTGCTACTATAAAAGGGTCTCATTAGTTACGTGGCTGCTATAAAAGGGTCTCATTAGTTACGTGGCTGCTATAAAAAGGTCTCATTAGTTACGTGGCTGCTATAAAAGGGTCTCATTAGTTACGTGCTACTTTAAAAGGGTCTCATTAGTTACGTGGCTGCTATAAAAGGTTATCGTTAGTTACGTGGCTACTATAAAAGGGTCTCATTAGTTACTTGCTACTATAAAAGGGTCTCAATAGTTACGTGCTACTATAAAAGGTTATCGTTAGTTACGTGGCTACTATAAAAGGGTCTCATTAGTTACTTGCTACTATAAAAGGGTCTCATTAGTTACGTGCTACTATAAAAGGGTCTCATTAGTTACGTGCTACTATAAAAGGGTCTCATTAGTTACGTGCTACTATAAAAGGGTCTCATTAGTTACGTGCTACTATAAAAGGGTCTCATTAGTTACGTGCTACTATAAAAGGGTCTCATTAGTTACGTGCTACTATAAAAGGGTCTCATTAGTTACGTGCTACTATAAAAGGGTCTCATTAGTTACGTGCTACTATAAAAGGGTCTCATTAGTTACGTGGCTGCTATAAAAGGTTATCGTTAGTTACATGGCTACTATAAAAGGGTCTCATTAGTTACGTGCTACTATAAAAGGGTCTCATTAGTTACGTGCTACTATAAAAGGGTCTCATTAGTTACGTGCTACTATAAAAGGGTCTCATTAGTTACGTGCTACTATAAAAGGGTCTCATTAGTTACGTGCTACTATAAAAGGGTCTCATTAGTTACGTGCTACTATAAAAGGGTCTCATTAGTTACGTGGCTGCTATAAAAGGTTATCGTTAGTTACGTGGCTACTATAAAAGGTTCTCATTAGTTACGTGCTACTATAAAAGGGTCTCATTACTTACGTGCTACTATAAAAGGGTCTCATTAGTTACGTGCTACTATAAAAGGGTCTCATTAGTTACGTGCTACTATAAAAGGTTCTCATTAGTTACGTGCTACTATAAAAGGGTCTCATTATAGTTACGTGGCTGCTATAAAAGGTTATCGTTAGTTACGTGGCTACTATAAAAGGTTCTCATTAGTTACGTGGCTACTACAAAAGGTTATCGTTAGTTACGTGGCTACTATAAAAGGTTCTCATTAGTTACGTGGCTACTATAAATTCCTACATATAAAATATGGTGAACGAAAAAATGATGGGAAGAGAGAGAGAGAGAGAGAGAGAGAGAGAGAGCTATCGGTATCTATTTAAAGAAAAAAAGACACAAGACACAGCATATTGTGCTCTTGTTACAGACCGATATTGCTTGTACAGCACCCGCCATTTTGTTAGCTGAGACATGTTAAAATTGAGTGGACAACAATCTCATCACAGAGTAAATATTGTAGCTGTCTGTGGGAAGTCGAAAATTGAGATAGATGCAAGACATCACAGAGTAAATATTATAGCTGTCTGTGGGAAGACGTTGTTGTTGTTGTTGGCTGATTGCCACTAGTTGATGAGGGCAGGTTGCTCTTTGACTCATAAGATATGGCGTGTCGTAATGGCTTTCTTGACATTCCCGGCTCTTACTGGAGAGGTTGGAGTTCGTCTATCCCAGGCTATGCTGGGAAATTACTAGTCCAGCCCAGAGGTATCTCAATACTGGGTCTTCTATATCAGTAGCAGCCACCATTACAGGGAACAATGCGATCATAGCTTCTGTTAGCCAGTCTGGTTTGACGCAGACTGTTATCGGGGCAGACCACGAGGAGGTAGAACTGATAGGTCTTGGTCAGCTGATGGTGCGCCGACCCTGCTATTGCGATTGTGAGATAGAGAGATGCATGCAAGACATCACAAAGTGAACTATCCGCCACCGATAAAAGCTGTGACAATCTAGCAGATAATCGTAGCAAACGGCGAAGACAAGCAACAAAAACACGACATGATAACATTTAAGAATGAAATGAAGTCAAAGTTAGAAGAGGGAGAAATAGGCAAAAGAAGATTCGAGCCCCCTGGACATAAAACTGTCTTGATTGTTCAACAACTGAACTCCTGCCATCATTTCAGTATTGGTAAGATCAGCCAATAAATGGACTGCTCGATATAGCAGTGCTGGAGAGTTACTGTTGAAGATCTGCAGTTGACTGTTTCCCACTGCCTGTGAAGATACAAAAGGCCATATTAATGTTATATAATGAGCAGAGCTCTCCACTTAAAGTAGCGGAAATATGCATGCATATGTGAAGGAGCGGTCAATCTGGCAATGACAAGAGGGAAAATGTCATGTTTAAAAAAACCGAGACATGGTTTGCAGTATAATTGTGATATTTCATACTTTCGACCCAAACACATCCTACTTAAGTACTACATGTTTTAATACCGAGTTGCTATCCCTCTTCTTCTTCCTCTTCTTCTTCTTCTTCGGTGTTAAGTCTTGTATTCACGCAAATTTGACTTTTTGTCCCGTTTTATGATGGATGGATAAAGACGTCACCAGGACACACAACAAGCTGGTCACATGGTCACTACTCGTATATGGAGGGGTAAAGACGTCATATGGTCACTACTCGTATATGGAGGGGTAAAGACGTCACATAGTCACTACTCATATATGGAGGGGTAAAGACGTCAACAGGACACACAACAAGCTGGTCACATGGTCACTACTCGTATATGGAGGGATCAAGACTTCACATGGTCACTACTCATATATGAAAGGGTAAAGACGTCACATAGTCACTACTCGTATATGAAAGGATAAAGACGTCACATAGTCACTACTCGTATCTTCTTTTACCTTTTAGCTCCTGGTGGAGCATAGGTCTTCAACAAACACTTTCCAAGTCGTTCTGTTTTTTGCCATTCTTTTAAGATCATTCCATGTCTTCCCCATCATCTTCATCTCTGCTTCTATCTGTCTTCTCCAAGAATTCCTTGGTCTTCCTCTTTGTCTTTTCCCCTGGGGATTCCAAAAAAGGGCCTGTTGTGTAATACTCTCAGTTGGTTTCCGTAGTGTGTGTCCTATCCATCGCCATCGGCTTCGCTGTATCTCTTTATCCACTGGTATTTGACCGGTACATTTCCATAATTCCACGTTAGTGACTTTGTCCTGCCATTTCCATCACTTTATTCTGCGCAAGCATCCATTAATGAAAGTCTGTACTTTCGTGATTGTCAATTTTGTCATTCTCCATGTTTCACAGCCATATAATAGGACCGACTTAACATTTGAGTTGAAAATTTTTATTTTTGTATTTAGCCTAATTTCTTTGGATTTCCATATGTTTCCCAGTGCAATGAAAGCTCCTCTTGCTTTTGATATCCTTATTTTGGTATCATTTTCTGTTCCTCCCTCTTTATCTATATTACTGCCCAGATATATATAAGATTGTACGTCTAGTAGAGGTATTTCTCCTAGTTTTATATGGTTATTGCCAACTGCATTAATTCTCATAATATTGGTCTTATCTCTATTAATCTTTAGTCCTAGCTGTTGTGATCTCTCATCTAATATACTCATTTTATCCTGCATCTGTTGATGGCTGTGTGATAGGAGAGCTATGTCATCAGCAAAGTCTAAATCATCAAGTTGTTTGGTCAGTGACCACTGGATCCCATTTCTGTTGTTTTGAGTTATTTTCATAATCCAATCTATGGCCAGTAGAAAGAGAAATGGAGACAGGAGGCATCCTTGCCTTACTCCTGTTCTTATTTCAAATGCCTCTGTAAGCTGTCCTTCATGCACCACACTACATTTTGTTCCTTCATACATTGTTTTTATCAGGTTAATAAACTTTATGGGGATTCCGTAATGACTCAGCAACTTCCAAAGCATTCTTCTGTCTAAACTATCAAATGCCTTTTCGTAATCTATGAATCCAATATATAGTGGGGATTTTAGTTCTAAACTTTGTTCAACTATTATACGTAGGGTAGTTATTTGATCAGCACATGATCTGTTCTTCCTAAAACCTGCTTGTTCATCTCTCAAGTGTTTCTCTATAGCCTCTTTTAGTCTCTCCAGAATGATTCTGCCTAATATTTTTCCTGGCACTGATAGTAGCATAATTCCCCTATAATTTGTGCACTCCTGTAAACTTCCTTTCTTTGGTAGTTTGATCATATAACCTTCTCTCCAGTCTTTAGGTATTTCTTCCCTCTCCCAAATTTTATCCAATAGATCCTGTAACATCTTGGTAGAGGTGTTAATATCTGCTTTGATGGCTTCCGAAGGAATTTCATCTGGTCCTGTGGCTTTACCATCTTTTAATAATTTGATGGCTTTCATTATTTCTTCTTTGCTTGGTTTTCCGCAGTTAACGTGTAACTCTTCTTCTGCTGGTAGTATATCTGGAGGATTATTTGAGCCGGGTCTGTTCAAAAGTTCTTCAAAGTGTTCTTTCCATCTCTCCATTTGTTCCCTTATATTACTAAGCAGATTTCCTTTCTTGTCTTTGATAAAGGCGTTGATCTGTTTGTATTTTCCACCTAATTTCTTTGTGCTGTTGTACAGTTCTTTCATATTCCCTTTATTTGCTGCTTCTTCTGCCTCTTTAGCTAGTTCATCTATATATTTCCTCTTATCCCTTTTAATGCATCTTCTCACTTCTTTGTTCACCTCTGTGTAAGCTTCCTGTGTCTTGGCTTTATTACTTCTTGTTTTGCTTTTATTTATGTCTGCTTTCTTGTTCTTTCTTTCTTTAATTTTATCCAGAGTCTCTGCTGTCATCCATGCCTTATTCTGGCGTTCTCTTTTCCCCAGTGTTTCTTCGCATGTCTCTTTCCATATATTTTTTACCTGTTTCCAATGATCTTCTATATTTATTGTATTTTCTAGTTGTTGGAGGACTTGGTATTTGTTTGATATTGTGACTGCGAGTTTATCTTAATTCCTTGTTCTTTAAGAAACCCTACATTGAAATACTTTCTACCCTTATTCGTTGTATTATACCTTTTAATTTAATTTTAAGTTTGGCTAACAGAAGATGATGATCAGAAGCTATATCTGCCCCTCTATATACTTTTACATCCTGTAAGGATGACTTAAACTTATTATTAATACATATGTGATCAATTTGATTTTCCGTTCTATGATCTGGTGACACCCATGTAGCTTTGTGTATTCTTTTATGTTGGAATATTGTTCCTCCTAGGCTCATTTGATTAAGGGCGCAGAAATTCACAAATATCTCTCCATTCTCGTTTATATCTCCAAGTCCATGTTTTCCCATAATCTCTTCGAAGCCTCTGTTGTCTGATCCTACCTTAGCATTTAGGTCTCCCATCAAGATTATAATATCCTTGGCTCGTCTTGCATCCATCTGCCATTGTAGCTGTTTATAAAAATCATCTTTAACTGAGTCATCTTTATCGTTGGTTGGTGCATAGCATTGTATAATGTGTAATTTTATTTTGTTTTTGGTTGTTCTAAATGTTGCTCTCACCAGTCTTGGTCCCACTGCCTCCCATTCTATTAGTGTCTTCTGTGCATTTTTTTTGGTAAAGACGTCACATAGTCACTACTCGTATATGAAAGGGTAAAGACGTCACATAGTCACTACTCGTATATGGAGGGGTAAAGACGTCACATAGTCACTACTCATATATGGAGGGGTAAAGACGTCAACAGGACACACAACAAGCTGGTCACATGGTCACTACTCGTATATGGAGGGATCAAGACTTCACATGGTCACTACTCATATATGAAAGGGTAAAGACGTCACATAGTCACTACTCGTATATGAAAGGGTAAAGACGTCACATAGTCACTACTCGTATATGGAGGGGTAAAGACGTCACATAGTCACTACTCGTATATGGAGGGGTAAAGACGTCACATAGTCACTACTCGTATATGGAGGGGTAAAGACGTCACATAGTCACTACTCGTATATAAAAGGGTAAAGACGTCACATAGTCACTACTCGTATATGGAGTGGTAAAGACGACACATAGTCACTACTCGTATATGAAAGGGTAAAGACGTCACATAGTCACTACTCGTATATGGAGGGGTAAAGACGTCACATAGTCACTACTCGTATATGAAAGGGTAAAGACGTCACATAGTCACTACTCGTATATGAAAGGGTAAAGACGTCACATAGTCACTACTCGTATATGGAAGGGTAAAGACGTCACATAGTCACTACTCGTATATGAAAGGGTAAAGACGTCACATAGTCACTACTCGTATATGAAAGGGTAAAGACGTCACATAGTCACTACTCGTATATGAAAGGGTAAAGACGTCACATAGTCACTACTCGTATATGGAGGGGTAAAGACGTCACATAGTCACTACTCGTATATGAAAGGGTAAAGACGTCACATAGTCACTACTCGTATATAAAAGGGTAAAGACGTCACATAGTCACTACTCGTATATGGAGTGGTAAAGACGTCACATAGTCACTATTCGTATATGGAGGGGTAAAGACGTCACATAGTCACTACTCGTATATGGAGGGGTAAAGACGTCACATAGTCACTACTCGTATATGGAGGGGTAAAGACGTCACATAATCACTACTCGTATATGGAGGGGTAAAGACGTCACATAGTCACTACTCGTATATGGAGGGGTAAAGACGTTACATAGTCACTACTCGTATATGGAGGGGTAAAGACGTCACATAGTCACTACTCGTAAATGAAAGGGTAAAGACGTCACATAGTCACTACTCGTATATGGAGGGGTAAAGACGTCACATAGTCACTACTCGTATATAAAAGGGTAAAGACGTCACATAGTCACTACTCGTATATATAGGGGTAAAGACGTCACATAGTCACTACTCGTATATGAAAGGGTAAAGACGTCACATAGTCACTACTCGTATATGAAAGGGTAAAGACGTCACATAGTCACTACTCGTATATGGAGTGGTAAAGACGTCACATAGTCACTACTCGTATATGAAAGGGTAAAGACGTCACATAGTCACTACTCGTATATGGAGGGGTAAAGACGTCACATAGTCACTACTCGTATATGGAGGGGTAAAGACGTCACATAGTCACTACTCGTATATGGAGGGGTAAAGACGTCACATAGTCACTACTCGTATATGGAGGGGTAAAGACGTCACATAGTCACTACTCGTATATGAAAGGGTAAAGACGTCACATAGTCACTACTCGTATTTGGAGGGGTAAAGACGTCACATAGTCACTACTCGTATATGAAAGGGTAAAGACGTCACATAGTCACTACTCGTATATGGAGGGGTAAAGACGTCACATAGTCGCTACTCGTATATGAAAGGGTAAAGACGTCACATAGTCACTACTCGTATATGAAAGGGTAAAGACGTCACATAGTCACTACTCGTATATGGAGTGGTAAAGACGTCACATAGTCACTACTCGTATATGAAAGGGTAAAGACGTCACATAGTCACTACTCGTATATGGAGTGGTAAAGACGTCACATAGTCACTACTCGTATATGAAAGGGTAAAGACGTCACATAGTCACTACTCGTATATGGAGGGGTAAAGACGTCACATAGTCACTACTCGTATATGGAGGGTAAAGACGTCACATAGTCACTACTCGTATATGGAGGGGTAAAGACGTCACATAGTCACTACTCGTATATGGAGGGGTAAAGACGTCACATAGTCACTACTCGTATATGAAAGGGTAAAGACGTCACATAGTCACTACTCGTATTTGGAGGGGTAAAGACGTCACATAGTCACTACTCGTATATGAAAGGGTAAAGACGTCACATAGTCACTACTCGTATATGGAGGGGTAAAGACGTCACATAGTCGCTACTCGTATATGAAAGGGTAAAGACGTCACATAGTCACTACTCGTATATGAAAGGGTAAAGACGTCACATAGTCACTACTCGTATATGGAGTGGTAAAGACGTCACATAGTCACTACTCGTATATGAAAGGGTAAAGACGTCACATAGTCACTACTCGTATATGGAGGGGTAAAGACGTCACATAGTCACTACTCGTATATGGAGGGATAAAGACGTCACATAGTCACTACTCGTATATGGAGGGATAAAGACGTCACATAGTCACTACTCGTATATGGAGGGGTAAAGACGTCACATAGTCACTACTCGTATATGAAAGGGTAAAGACGTCACATAGTCACTACTCGTATATGAAAGGGTAAAGACGTCACATAGTCACTACTCGTATATGAAAGGGTAAAGACGACACATAGTCACTACTCGTATATGAAAGGGTAAAGACGTCACATAGTCACTACTCGTATATGAAAGGGTAAAGACGTCACATAGTCACTACTCGTATATGAAAGGGTAAAGACGTCACATAGTCACTACTCGTATATGAAAGGGTAAAGACGTCACATAGTCACTACTCGTATATGAAAGGGTAAAGAAGTCACATAGTCACTACTCGTATATGAAAGGGTAAAGACGTCACATAGTCACTACTCGTATATAGAGGGGTAAAGACGTCACATAGTCACTACTCGTATATGAAAGGGTAAAGACGTCACATAGTCACTACTCGTATATGAAAGGGTAAAGACGTCACATAGTCACTACTCGTATATGGAGGGGTAAAGACGTCACATAGTCACTACTCGTATATGAAAGGTAAAGACGTCACATAGTCACTACTCGTATATGGAGGGGTAAAGACGTCACATAGTCACTACTCGTATATGAAAGGGTAAAGACGTCACATAGTCACTACTCGTATATGAAAGGGTAAAGACGTCACATAGTCACTACTCGTATATGAAAGGGTAAAGACGTCACATAGTCACTACTCGTATATGAAAGAGTAAAGACGTCACATAGTCACTACTCGTATATGAAAGGGTAAAGACGTCACATAGTCACTACTCGTATATGAAAGGGTAAAGACGTCACATAGTCACTACTCGTATATGGAGGGATAAAGACGTCACATAGTCACTACTCGTATATGGAGGGGTAAAGACGTCACATAGTCACTACTCGTATATGGAGGGGTAAAGACGTCACATAGTCACTACTCGTATATGAAAGGGTAAAGACGTCACATAGACACTACTCGTATATGGAGGGATAAAGACGTCACATAGTCACTACTCGTATATGAAAGGGTAAAGACGTCACATAGTCACTACTCGTATATGAAAGGGTAAAGACGTCACATAGTCACTACTCGTATATGAAAGGGTAAAGACGTCACATAGTCACTACTCGTATATGAAAGGGTAAAGACGTCACATAGTCACTACTCGTATATGGAGAGGTAAAGATGTCACATAGTCACTACTCGTATATGAAAGGGTAAAGACGTCACATAGTCACTACTCGTATATGAAAGGGTAAAGACGTCACATAGTCACCACTCGTATATGGAGGGATAAAGACGTCACATAGTCACTACTCGTATATGGAGGGGTAAAGACGTCACATAGTCACTACTCGTATATGGAGGGGTAAAGACGTCACATAGTCACTACTCGTATATGAAAGGGTAAAGACGTCACATAGTCACTACTCGTATATGGAGGGGTAAAGTCGTCACATAGTCACTACTCGTATATGAAAGGGTAAAGACGTCACATAGTCACTACTCGTATATGAAAGGGTAAAGACGTCACATAGTCACTACTCGTATATGAAAGGGTAAAGACGTCACATAGTCACTACTCGTATATGAAAGGGTAAAGACGTCACATAGTCACTACTCGTATATGAAAGGGTAAAGACGTCACATAGTCACTACTCGTATATGGAGTGGTAAAGACGTCACATAGTCACTACTCGTATATGGAGTGGTAAAGACGTCACATAGTCACTACTCGTATATGAAAGGGTAAAGACGTCACATAGTCACTACTCGTATATGAAAGGGTAAAGACGTCACATAGTCACTACTCGTATATGGAGGGGTAAAGACGTCACATAGTCACTACTCGTATATGAAAGGGTAAAGACGTCACATAGTCACTACTCGTATATGGAGGGGTAAAGACGTCACATAGTCACTACTCGTATATGAAAGGGTAAAGACGTCATATAGTCACTACTCGTATATGGAGGGGTAAAGACGTCACATAGTCACTACTCGTATATGAAAGGGTAAAGACGTCACATAGTCACTACTCGTATATGAAAGGGTAAAGACGTCACATAGTCACTACTCGTATATGAAAGGGTAAAGACGTCACATAGCCACTACTCGTATATGAAAGGGTAAAGACGTCACATAGTCACTACTCGTATATGAAAGGGTAAAGACGTCACATAGTCACTACTCGTATATGGAGGGGTAAAGACGTCACATAGTCACTACTCGTATATGAAAGTGTAAAGACGTCACATAGTCACTACTCGTATATGAAAGGGTAAAGACGTCACATAGTCACTACTCGTATATGAAAGGGTAAAGACGTCACATAGTCACTACTCGTATATGGAGGGATAAAGACGTCACATAGTCACTACTCGTATATGGAGGGGTAAAGACGTCACATAGTCACTACTCGTATATGGAGGGGTAAAGACGTCACATAGTCACTACTCGTGTATGAAAGGGTAAAGACGTCACATAGTCACTACTCGTATATGGAGGGGTAAAGACGTCACATAGTCACTACTCGTATATGAAAGGGTAAAGACGTCACATAGTCACTACTCGTATATGAAAGGGTAAAGACGTCACATAGTCACTACTCGTATATGAAAGGGTAAAGACGTCACATAGTCACTACTCGTATATGGAGGGGTAAAGACGTCACATAGTCACTACTCGTATATGAAAAAGTAAAGACGTCACATAGTCACTACTCGTATATGGAGGGATAAAGACGTCACATAGTCACTACCCGTATATGGAGGGGTAAAGACGTCACATAGTCACTACTCGTATATGAAAGGGTAAAGACGTCACATAGTCACTACCCGTATATGAAAGGGTAAAGACGTCACATAGTCACTACCCGTATATGAAAGGGTAAAGACGTCACATAGTCACTACTCGTATATGAAAGGGTAAAGACGTCACATAGTCACTACTCGTATATGAAAGGGTAAAGACGTCACATAGTCACTACTCGTATATGAAAGGGTAAAGACGTCACATAGTCACTACTCGTATATGAAAGGGTAAAGACGTCACATAGTCATTACTCGTATATTAAGGGGTAAAGACGTCACATAGTCACTACTCGTATATGAAAGGGTAAAGACGTCACATAGTCACTACTCGTATATGAAAGGGTAAAGACGTCACATAGTCACTACTCGTATATGAAAGGGTAAAGACGTCACATAGTCACTACTCGTATATGGAGGGGTAAAGACGTCACATAGTCACTACTCGTATATGAAAGGGTAAAGACGTCACATAGTCACTACTCGTATATGGAGTGGTAAAGACGTCACATAGTCACTACTCGTATATGAAAGGGTAAAGACGTCACATAGTCACTACTCGTATATGAAAGGGTAAAGACGTCACATAGTCACTACTCGTATATGAAAGGGTAAAGACGTCACATAGTCACTACTCGTATATGAAAGGGTAAAGACGTCACATAGTCACTACTCGTATATGGAGGGGTAAAGACGTCACATAGTCACTACTCGTATATGAAAAAGTAAAGAAGTCACATAGTCACTACTCGTATATGGAGGGGTAAAGACGTCACATAGTCACTACCCGTATATGGAGGGGTAAAGACGTCACATAGTCACTACTCGTATATGAAAGGGTAAAGACGTCACATAGTCACTACCCGTATATGAAAGGGTAAAGACGTCACATAGTCACTACCCGTATACGAAAGGGTAAAGACGTCACATAGTCACTACTCGTATATGAAAGGGTAAAGACGTCACATAGTCACTACTCGTATATGAAAGGGTAAAGACGTCACATAGTCACTACTCGTATATGAAAGGGTAAAGACGTCACATAGTCACTACTCGTATATGAAAGGGTAAAGACGTCACATAGTCATTACTCGTATATTAAGGGGTAAAGACGTCACATAGTCACTACTCGTATATGAAAGGGTAAAGACGTCACATAGTCACTACTCGTATATGAAAGGGTAAAGACGTCACATAGTCACTACTCATATATGAAAGGGTAAAGACGTCACATAGTCACTACTCGTATATGAAAGGGTAAAGACGTCACATAGTCACTACTCGTATATGAAAGGGTAAAGACGTCACATAGTCACTACTCGTATATGGAGTGGTAAAGACGTCACATAGTCACTACTCGTATATGAAAGGGTAAAGACGTCACATAGTCACTACTCGTATATGGAGGGATCAAGACTTCACATAGTCACTACTCGTATATGAAAGGGTAAAGACGTCACATAGTCACTACTCGTATATGAAAGGGTAAAGACGTCACATAGTCACTACTCATATATGAAAGGGTAAAGACGTCACATAGTCACTACTCGTATATGCGTTTGTGTCCTGATTTCCTCTACACCTGCGCCGATGCTGACACACTCCGACTCCGGCAGGCTGGGCTTTCCTTCTAGATCCCTACTCACTTGACCAGACTAGACTGGTTAGTCTCTTGTTTGGGGCACCGTGAAGAGGTGGAGTATGGTCTGGATGGTTCAGGTTCACCGGTCTTGGTGCGAACATTCAACTATGAGTCGCTGACATCTTCCAGCTCTGTTGCTGTCGAGGCAACTGTCCTCGAAGAATATGACAAGATCGCAGCTTCAATGGACGATAAAAGACAAGACAAAACGGTCCTAGACCCGACCTAGACCCGTCCTATACACTGCCATCTCCAGAGACAAACCACAAACAAACAAAATCTGGAGAAACGAAAAGTAAAATCTCAAACATAAAATATATATATTTTTTTTTAACTTCATATTTTAGAAACTGAAACACTGGAAACCTCTCTCACCTGCCAGTTCCACCGTCCAAGCAATCACTCTGGTTTCTCTCATCTCTGAGCGAACATTTCCTCCCTGAATCAAGCTTTTAGGCCGCAACGGTAAATCGTTTTATGTTATTTTTGAACACAGTAAAGCTGCAATCTTACCTCTCTTTTTCCAAAGCTGTGTTTTTCCCCATTTCCCCTTTGAAAAGTCCCATATTTGTGGTCAACTAGTGTTACCCCACGCGTACAGCTTACTCACGATGCAGGACATGTTCCCTACCATGTCTGAACGATTACACAGCGTGTCGTGACTTGTCGACCAACGTAGCTTGTGTTGTTCAGGTCGTGTTGCGTCACGTTTCACTTTAAACAGGAAATGTGCAAACTTAGAAAACAATAGTAAGAACACTCGCCAGTCCTCGAGTCTTGACGCGCTGGCATGGATGTCTGTGGTTATTGGACGCCAGGTCGTGCTTGTGGCGGGAGCAACTATTTCCCTGGTGGCGTTGTACTTTTAGTTGATCGCTACCGCTTTTCATCGATTACTTTAAAGCCTGGGGTGGGGTGTTTGTGGAGATGAGGGACGCCTGCCGGGCCAGTTATGATCGTGGGAGAATAGTTGTTATGGAGAAGATAGAGAGAGAGAGAGAGAGAGAGGGAGGGAAACACAAAGAAAGAAAATGAGTAAATATGTGCAAGAAAAGTGAGTGAGATATGTTCTCGACACTTAGGCCTGGTGAATGTAACGGTCTTAGTTATTGGTTATGGAAGGCCTCGGTTTCACAGCAAACGAATTAAAATCCATAATTGCTCAACCGCCCGTGCCAGTGGAATCATCCGAATTACTAACACATCTCCCAAACAAAGAAAGGTAACTGTAGTCCCCATCGTAGCAGTCTCAGCACACGCCAAAAGACATAAGGCGAAACCGCGCAGAAAGTGAACACAGTCAACTGTTCCCTGTCATACGATATCATCATTCATCGTAAACAAGCGGGATATCGAAACATGATCAAAACGGATGAGACACAGCTCACGGTGTGCACAGAGCACTTAACTCAGTAGCTCCTGCAACAAGCCGGACTTGGAATATGAGGAAACTGCAAGAAGGAACACTTTTCAGACATAGCCTTCAATGGTTCCTGCCGTCTATCCACCATATATCATGGAAGTTCGCGTCCTCCCGAAAATGATGATCGTCGTAGCACTTGATGATGTTAGGCCATCGTTGATGACTCCAATTCCAAACATATAGACACACAGTGGTGGTAAGTTATCATTTCCAATCCAACAGAAGCCACCTGACCTGTAGTTAATATAACCACAGAGAAAATATGATTTTGTGACCTTCACTGATTCACTCTTGGATTTGAATGTGTAGTTTACACAAGAGGAGAAGTTTTCAACTACAGTGATCAAAGTAAACATTGCTTAGTCCATGGCTCGAATATAAATAAGCTCTGGTCTTAGTTTCGTTTATTTTCTTGTTTTCTGTTTGTAATGTCCATACAAGAAGTCCAGTTATCTTGACTAGTCTGTTCTATAATGTTCATACAAGAAGTCCAGTTATCTTGACTAGTCTGTTCTATAATATTCATACAAGAAGTCCAGTTATCTTGACTAGTCTGTTTTGTAATGTCCATACAATAAGTCCTGTTATCTTGACTAGTCTGTTTTGTAATGTCCATACAAGAAGTCCAGTTATCTTGACTAGTCTGTTTTGTAATGTCCATAAAAGAAGTCCAGTTATCTTGACTAGTCTGTTACTATAATGTCCATACAATAAGTCCAGTTATCTTGACTAGTCTGTTGCTATAATGTCCATACAATAAGTCCAGTTATGTTGACTAGTCTGTTTTGTAATGTCCATACAAGAAGTCCAGTTATCTTGACTAGTCTGTTTTGTAATGTCCATACAAGAAGTCCAGTTATCTTGACTAGTCTGTTACTATAATGTCCATACAAGAAGTCCAGTTATCTTGACTAGTCTGTTACTATAATGTCCATACAATAAGTCCAGTTATCTTGACTAGTCTGTTACTATAATGTCCATACAAGAAGTCCAGTTATCTTGACTAGTCTGTTGCTATAATGTCCATACAATAAGTCCAGTTATCTTGGCTAGTCTGTTGCTATAATGTCCATACAATAAGTCCAGTTATCTTGACTAGTCTGTTGCTATAATGTCCATACAATAAGTCCTGTTATCTTGACTAGTCTGTTGCTATAATGTCCATACAAGAAGTCCAGTTATCTTGACTAGTCTGTTGCTATAATGTTTATACAATAAGTCCAGTTATCTTGACTAGTCTGTTGCTATAATGTCCATACAATAAGTCCAGTTATCTTGACTAGTCTGTTGCTATAATGTCCATACAATAAGTCCAGTTATCTTGGCTAATCTGTTGCTATAATGTCCATACAATAAGTCCAGTTATCTTGACTAGTCTGTTTTGTAATGTCCATACAAGAAGTCCAGTTATCTTGACTAGTCTGTTTTGTAATGTCCATACAAGAAGTCCAGTTATCTTGACTAGTCTGTTGCTATAATGTCCATACAATAAGTCCAGTTATCTTGACTAGTCTGTTGCTATAATGTCCATACAATAAGTCCAGTTATCTTGGCTAGTCTGTTGCTATAATGTCCATACAATAAGTCCAGTTATCTTGACTAGTCTGTTGCTATAATGTCCATACAAGAAGTCCAGTTATCTTGGCTAGTCTGTTGCTATAATGTCCATACAATAAGTCCAGTTATCTTGACTAGTCTGTTGCTATAATGTCCATACAAGAAGTCCAGTTATCTTGACTAGTCTGTTGCTATAATGTCCATACAATAAGTCCAGTTATCTTGGCTAACCTGTTTCTGTATTTGAGAGTGCTTCAGCTAACATCTTAGCTTTGACGCGAGTTTCTGTGGGTCAAGTTCAGTCAGTAATTGATTCAATATGTGAAGATCGTGCGAAATATGTTCTGCTTTCTGTGCTGCCTGTTCACATCAACATATGGATCGTGTTTGTTATTATCTTTAGCATTCGTTATCATCGTTATTATAAACCCATGTCTGTCGGGTGCAGACTCAATCATCTTTCACTTCTCGGTTCGTCCGGTAACTATTTCCTCGCGTCCTATGAAAAGGGTGTTAAGTTGACGTGGCTGTGTCGTGTCGTTATTGACAACACGCTGTGATAAATGCCTATTTCAGCCAAATGCATTCAATATACATTGTCAGTACTGGGTTGAATTTCCCATTTTTGTCCTATCCATCTTACAAAATAGGTTGTTCTGTTCAAGAGCCATTATTATTATTATTATTATTATTATTATTATATTATATATAAATATATACTAGGGAAGGGGAATGGATGGGGGAGGTAGTAGCTTGACCAGTGCTAATAGATTGATCCAGACATGGGATTGGGGGGAGCCGGGGGGGATGGATGTGGAAAGGTATTAGTTTGACCAGTGCTAATACACTGATCCTGACAAAAACAGTCAACTATGAGTCGCATGGTTATGCAGTGGTTGACGTCATAGCCACCTCAGCACGTGTCAAATCTCAGTATGTGTCAAGTCTCAGCATATGTCAAATCTCAGCATGCGTCAAGTCTCAGCATGTGTCAAGTCTCAGCATATGTCAAATCTCAGCACGTGTCAAATCTCAGTATGTGTCAAGTCTCAGCATATGTCAAATCTCAGCATGTGTCAAGTCTCAGCATATGTCAAGTATCAGCATATGTCAAATCTCAGCATGTGTCAAGTCTCAGCATGTGTCAAGTCTCAGCATATGTCAAATCTCAGCATGCGTCAAGTCTCAGCATGTGTCAAGTCTCAGCATATGCCAAGTCTCAGCATGCGTCAAGTCTCAGCATATGTCAAGTCTCAGCATGTGTCAAATCTCAGCATGTGTCAAGTCTCAGCATGTGTCAAGTCTCAGCATGTGTCAAGTCTCAGCATGTCAAATCTCAGCATGTGTCAAGTCTCAGGATGTGTCAAGTCTCAGCATATGTAAAATCTCAGCATGTGTCAAGTCTCAGCATGTGTCAAGTCTCAGCATGTGTCAAGTCTCTGCATGTGTCAAGTCTCAGCATATGTCAAGCCTCAGCATATGTCAAGTCTCAGCATGTGTCAAGTCTCAGCGTGTGTCAATTCTCAGCACGTGTCAAGTCTCAGCATATGTCAAGTCTCAGCATATGTCAAGTCTCAGCATGTGTCAAGTCTCAGCATGTGTCAAGTCTCAGCATGTGTCAAGTCTCAGCATGTGTCAAGTCTCAGCATATGTCAAGTCTCAGCATTTGTCAAGTCTCAGCATGTGTCAAGTCTCAGCATGTGTCAAGTCTCAGCATGTGTCAAGTCTCAGCATATGTCAAGTCTCAGCATGTGTCAAGTCTCAGCATGTGTCAAGTCTCAGCATATGTCAAGTCTCAGCATGTGTCAAGTCTCAGCACGTGTCAAGTCTCAGCATATGTCAAGTCTCAGCATGTGTGATATCTCAGCATGTGTCAAGTCTCAGCATGTGTCAAGTCTCAGCATGTGTCAAGTCTCAGCATGTGTCAAGTCTCAGCATATGTCAAGTCTCAGCATGTGTCAAGTCTCAGCATGTGTCAAGTCTCAGCATATGTCAAGTCTCAGCATGTGTGAAATCTCAGCATGTGTCAAGTCTCAGCATGTGTCAAGTCTCAGCATGTGTGAAATCTCAGCATGTATCAAGTCTCAGCATATGTCAAGTCTCAGCATATGTCAAGTCTCAGCATGTGTCAAGTCTCAGCACGTGTCAAGTCTCAGCATATGTCAAGTCTCAGCATGTGTGAAATCTCAGCATGTGTCAAGTCTCAGCATGTGTCAAGTCTCAGCATGTGTCAAGTCTCAGCATGTGTCAAGTCTCAGCATATGTCAAGTCTCAGCATGTGTCAAGTCTCAGCACGTGTCAAGTCTCAGCATATGTCAAGTCTCAGCATGTGTGAAATCTCAGCATGTGTCAAGTCTCAGCATGTGTCAAGTCTCAGCATGTGTCAAGTCTCAGCATGTGTCAAGTCTCAGCATGTGTCAAGTCTCAGCATGTCAAATCTCAGCATGTGTCAAGTCTCAGGATGTGTCAAGTCTCAGCATATGTAAAATCTCAGCATGTGTCAAGTCTCAGCATGTGTCAAGTCTCAGCATGTGTCAAGTCTCTGCATGTGTCAAGTCTCAGCATATGTCAAGTCTCAGCATGTGTCAAGTCTCAGCGTGTGTCAATTCTCAGCACGTGTCAATTCTCAGCACGTGTCAAGTCTCAGCATATGTCAAGTCTCAGCATGTGTCAAGTCTCAGCATGTGTCAAGTCTCAGCATGTGTCAAGTCTCAGCATGTGTCAAGTCTCAGCATATGTCAAGTCTCAGCATTTGTCAAGTCTCAGCATGTGTCAAGTCTCAGCATGTGTCAAGTCTCAGCGTGTGTCAAGTCTCAGCATATGTCAAGTCTCAGCATGTGTCAAGTCTCAGCATGTGTCAAGTCTCAGCATATGTCAAGTCTCAGCATGTGTCAAGTCTCAGCACGTGTCAAGTCTCAGCATATGTCAAGTCTCAGCATGTGTGATATCTCAGCATGTGTCAAGTCTCAGCATGTGTCAAGTCTCAGCATGTGTCAAGTCTCAGCATGTGTCAAGTCTCAGCATATGTCAAGTCTCAGCATGTGTCAAGTCTCAGCATGTGTCAAGTCTCAGCATGTGTCAAGTCTCAGCATATGTCAAGTCTCAGCATGTGTCAAGTCTCAGCATGTGTCAAGTCTCAGCATATGTCAAGTCTCAGCATGTGTGAAATCTCAGCATGTGTCAAGTCTCAGCATGTGTCAAGTCTCAGCATATGTCAAGTCTCAGCATGTGTGAAATCTCAGCATGTGTCAAGTCTCAGCATATGTCAAGTCTCAGCATGTGTGAAATCTCAGCATGTATCAAGTCTCAGCATATGTCAAGTCTCAGCATGTGTGAAATCTCAGCATGTGTCAAGTCTCAGCATGTGTCAAGTCTCAGCATGTGTCAAGTCTCAGCATGTGTGAAGTCTCAGCATATGTCAAGTCTCAGCATGTGTCAAGTCTCAGCACGTGTCAAGTCTCAGCATATGTCAAGTCTCAGCATGTGTGAAATCTCAGCATGTGTCAAGTCTCAGCATGTGTCAAGTCTCAGCATGTGTCAAGTCTCAGCATGTGTCAAGTCTCAGCATGTGTCAAGTCTCAGTATGTGTCAAGTCTCAGCATTTGTCAAATCTCATTGCCTACCTTATGAGCCCGTGTCCAGCGTGTTGACCAACAGCCATCTTGTCTGCCGCGGACAGAAAATTAAACAGGAAAACCCTGTAACTAGCGTGACGTTATCAACTATAGGAGCTTTAGACGACTGACGTCACTCTACCCACAACCGTCCCTGCTCAAACGTCACGCTAGTTGGAGGTTTTTTTCGGGAATTTCTTGTCAGCCCGTAGGCCTTTGAAAGTCTATAGATGGCTGTGGTTGACTAAACCCTCTAGAGTTTAATCCTGATGTCGTTTACGGATTGAACCATTGTCAATCGTCTTGCGCAGCGTGTGAGCTATCATTTCTAGCACCCTTTCTGTCTTCTGTCCTATCCTATCAAGGATAAATGCGGTCGCAATAGCCGAATCATCGAAACATTAGTTGACCAAGACCTTTAGCAGTTCTACTTCCTCGTTGTCTCCCCCTACAGATTGCGTCAAACCAGGCTAGCTAACAGTGTTATAGACTTGTAATGTTCTTTCTATTATAACTTGTAGTTTCTGTATCTTGACAATACATCACATACAATTTAGTTTACCAACTCAACAGTAAATTCATGACAGAGTCTTGACGTGTTGAACAAATAATGATAATCAGTTTATTGTCTTATTCTTTCTTACAATCAATGATCGCTAGTGGCGAATACACTATGGACATTAAGGGTTACTTAATGTGGAATATCTCGGAGGCAAGTCGCCGATGCATATGAGAATATTCCTAGTGCTAAAATGGCATACAACTTATTCAACTTTGTCTACTTACGACATGTAAGATGAAACACACAAGTCTTGAAACACTTTGAAACAATCTCCCAATACTAATGTTCATAAAGTTCATCATACTCTTTATCAAGTCTCTATCAATAACAATTTCTAAGCTGACTTGATTACAACTGTAGATTCTAACTTCTTAACTACTGAACTTCCTAATCTTAACTTTCTAACTGTTCTGACTCTAACTGTTCTCTCTAACTGAACTAATTCATCCATGCTGCTTTTGCCTAACTTCTTCTACTTCTGCTTGAACTGCCTGCCTAACTTCTTACTACTGTTAAACTGTCGTGTAGGAGTTTATATACTCAACTACTCTCTTTCACCTGAAAACCAGTGACCAATAGGATCGTCGCAAAACTTGACCACTTGCGACTCTTTGGTCACCTGCAGTTTTCGTGTCCATCTACTTGACCGAGATCTGAACTCTCGTCTTTCAACTTTCAAGATTTTGACAATAACAACTTATTTTCATGAGCCATCTTCCCATGACCTAATTCATCCTGGTAGCTGGATGACCACTTCTTTATCATCCAGGCCAAAGTCATGGGGTCAACGCATGCTCTAGTCATGCCTCTATCTATGGTCACTCACAACAACACCTGTTGTTGAGAGCCAACAGCGTGGAGATTTGACAATAACACCACGAGGTCGATGCATGATATCTGTGTGATGGTCACTTACAACAACAACTTGTTGTAAATTGGAAAACCCGAGTGGATATCGTGGAGATTTTCCATTGACCTTCATGTCCAGGCTAATTCTGGACCCTCTCTAACTTAGTTCGGTGGGTGTCATAGTTTGTCCGAGGACCCTATCCCTACATGAACTATTTCTCAACTTAAATTGTTATATCTGAAAATTACCACACTTAAATTCTGCTGGTCGCTACTATATGATACTGTTATAGTCTATTGAGAAGCGGGTAACAACTCAGTTACCTGCCATCATGCTTCCCAAGCTCTGTTACAACAGAAGTTAGGATTACCATGTATTCTGTGGTGGTTCTTACTGATATAGAAGACCTAGTATTGCAGTATCTCTGGCCTGGACAAGTCACACAGGCTGGCTAAAAGAAGTTAGGATCGCCGTGTATTCTGTGGTGGTTCTTACTGATAAAAGAATACCTAGTATTGCAGTATCTCTGGGCTGGACAAGTCACACAGGCTGGCTAACAGAAGCTAAGATTGTAGTGTTCCATGTAATTGTGGCTCTTACTGATATAGAAGGCCTAGTATTGTAGAACCTCTTGGCTGGACTAGCAGTTTCCCCAGCATAGCCTGGGACTAGACAAACTCCAACTTCTCCAATATGAGCCTGGAATATCCAAAAAGCCATTACGACCCGCAACATTAATGAGTAAAAGGGCACCCTGTCGGCATCAACTCGTGGCATTACATCAGGAACAATCAAGGGTATATGGCCTGATGTCCAGCGTTGTCGATGTCCATCTATCTAACCTCCCTCTGGTCGTACCTGTATTAGCAAGCAATATGATTTCACGATGTATCCACCAATGTATAAAGTAACCATGACAACCATGAGTCGACGTCTCTCCTTATGATGAAAGAAATGGAATTTAAGATGGGCACAACCAGAAACGAGAACCTTAGTGGATGATTAAGATGACTTATCAACCAACACAGAGCTCGAGCCGTTGGGCGCTGCGGGACATGCTGAGGAGGGGATCTAAGCACCTGTGGACGACATGTTCGAAGTGCAATGATTATAACCCATAAATAACTCAACAACTCAATGATCATAACCCACAAATAACTCAATGATGATAACCAACAAATAACTCAATGATGATTACCCACAAATAACACAATGATGATAACCCACAAGTAAATCAATGATGATAACCCACAAATAACTCAATGATTATAACCCACAAATAACACAATGATGATAACCTACAAGTAAATCAATGATGATAACCCACAAATAACTCAATGGTTATAACCCACAAATAACTCAATGATGATAACCCACAAGTAAATCAATGATGATAACCCATAAATAACTCAATTAATCAATGATGATTACCCATAAATAACTCAATAAATTAATGATGACAATAACCCACAAATAACTCAATGACGATAACCCACAAATAACTCAATGATGATAACCCATAAATAACTCAACAACTCAATGATGATAACCTACAATTAATTCCATGAAGTAAATAATATTGTCCAAAATACAGTCCTCTATGTGATAAGCATTATTACCCTCGTCCCCTCCGCAGCCCCGTCCTGTATTGTAAGGATGAAACGTTTACTACCATGTCCTTTATATATTTTTATGTTGTTGTTTGTTGTTCTAGCTGAACAGTAGACCACTTGGCTGAAACATCCACTTTTGTTTTGTTACTTACGTAAAGCTGTTAGCATACCACTTTTGTTTTGCTACTCACTTACGTAAAGCTGTTAGCATACCACTTTTGTTTTGTCACTCACTTACGTAAAGCTGTTAGCATACCACTTTTGTTTTGTTACTCACTTACGTAAAGCTGTTAGCATACCACTTTTGTTTTGTTACTTACGTAAAGCTGTTAGCATACCACTTTTGTTTTGTTACTCACTTGCGTAAAGCTGCTAGCATACCACTTTTGTTTTGTTACTCACTTACGTAAAGCTGTTAGCATAGCACTTTTGTTTTGTTACTCACTTGCGTAAAGCTGTTAGCATACCACTTCTGTTTGTTACTCACTTGCGTAAAGATGTTAGCATACCACTTCTGTTTTGTTACTCACTTACGTAAAGCTGTTAGCATACCACATCTGTTTTGTTACTCACTTACGTAAAGCTGTTAACATACCACTTTTGTTTTGTTACTAACTTACGTAAAGCTGTTAGCATACCACTTTTGTTTTGTTACTAACTTACGTAAAGCTGTTAGCATACCACTTTTTTACAAAAAAATTGTCCTTCGTTAAAACATCTAGTCTCGAAGTAAGCTTCGTTGGGTAACCCTGGTGCCCCAGTGTGGGTCTGTGTGTGATGCAAACTGTCTAGTCGTCAATCCTGGCATATTCGCCAGCCTTCACCTTTGGCGAAGTACCTAAAGACTAGGAACTGAATTGTGTGCGTGTTAGTCCGTTTTTTCCTGGCAGCAGCAGTGACAGATAACTCCGACTCCGGAGGTACTCATATTTTTTTCCGTCGATGATTAATTGATGTTTCAATCCGGGTCTCACTGCTGAGACCAGGGGTGGTTGCCGCAGAGAGAAATCACAATTAAAAATTCCAACTGGTGCAGCCGGGATTTGAACTCACAACCTCTCTGTAAGGAGGCCGGCGTCTTGCCTCGAGACCAACCAGTCCCCTAACCTTGGTCTATATGCTGGATAAACCGACAAGTCTCTAGTTTCCTTCCTGAATTGATGAATTATCTAGCTTCTAGTCGTTCTCTATTGTTGAATAAGCCACTCATTATTCAGTCATTTCTTTGTGCAGCAAATGTCATAGTTTGTGTGGAACAAATCCCATAGTTTGTGTGGAACAAATCTCATAGTTTGTGTGCAGCAAATGTCATAGTTTGTGTGGAACAAATCTCATAGTTTGTGTGGAACAAATCTCATAGTTTGTGTGCAGCAAATGTCATAGTTTGTGTGGAACAAATCTCATAGTTTGTGTGGAACAAATCTCATAGTTTGTGTGGAACAATTCTCATAGTTTGTGTGCAGGCAATGTCATAGTTTGTGTGGAACAAATATCATCGTTTGTGTGGAACAAATCTCATAGTTTGTGTGGAACAAATCTCATAGTTTGTGTGGAACAAATCTCATAGTTTGTATGGAACAAATCTCATAGTTTGTGTGGAACAAATCTGATAGTTTGTGTGGAACAAATCTCATAGTTTGTGTGGAACAATTCTCATAGTTTGTGTGGAACAAATCTCATAGTTTGTTTCGAACAATTCTCATAGTTTGTTTTGAACAATTCTTATAGTTTGTTTCGAACAATTCTCATAGTTTGTATGGAACAATTCTCATAGTTTGTGTGGAACAAATCTGATAGTTTGTGTGGAACAAATCTCATAGTTTGTGTGGAACAAATCTCATAGTTTGTGTGCAGCAAATGTCATAGTTTGTGTGGAACAAATATCATAGTTTGTGTGGAACAAATATCATAGTTTGTGTGGAACAAATCTCATAGTTTGTGTGGAACAAATCTCACAGTTTGTATGGAGCAAATCTCAAAGTTTGTGTGGAACAAATCTGATAGTTTGTGTGGAACAAATCTCATAGTTTGTGTGGAACAAATATCATAGTTTGTGTGGAACAAATATAATAGTTTATGTGGAACAATTCTAATATTTTGTGTGGAACAAATATCATAGTTTGTGTGGAACAAATCTCATAGTTTGTGTGGAACAATTCTCATAGTTTGTGTGGAACAAATCTCATAGTTTGTGTGCAGCAAATGTCATAGTTTGTGTGGAACAAATATCATAGTTTGTGTGGAACAAATCTCATAGTTTGTGTGGAACAAATCTCATAGTTTGTGTGGAACGAATCTGATAGTTTCTGTGGAACGAATCTGATAGTTTGTGTGGAACAAATCTCATAGTTTGTGTTGAACAAATATCATAGTTTGTGTGGAACAAATATCATAGTTTATGTGGAACAATTCTCATAGTTTGTGTGGAACAAATAGCATAGTTTGTGTGGAACAATTCTCATAGTTTGTGTGGAACAATTCTCATAGTTTGTGTGGAACAAATCTCAGTTTGTGTGGTATAAATCTCATAGTTTGTGTGGAACAATTCTCATAGTTTGTTTCGAACAATTCTCATAGTTTGTGTGAAACAATTCTCATAGTTTGTTTCGAACAAATCTCATAGTTTATGTGGAACAAATCTCATAGTTTGTTTCGAACAATTCTCATAGTTTGTGTGGAACAATTCTCATAGTTTGTGTGGAACCATTCTCATAATTTGTGTGCAACAAATCTCATAGTTTGTGTGGAAAAAATCTCATAGTTTGTGTGGAACAATTCTCATACTTTGTGTGGAACAAATCTCATAGTTTGTGTGGAACACTTCTCATAGTTTGTGTGGAACAAATCTCATAGTTTGTTTCGAACAATTCTCATAGTTTGTTTTGAACAATTCTCATAGTTTGTTTCGAACAATTCTCATAGTTTGTTTCGAACAATTCTCATAGTTTGTGTGGAACAATTCTCATAGTTTGTGTGGAACAAATCTCATAGTTTGTGTGGAACAAATCTCATAGTTTGTGTGCAGCAAATGTCATAGTTTGTGTGGAACAAATATCATAGTTTGTGTGGAACAAATCTCATAGTTTGTGTGGAACAAATCTCATAGTTTGTGTGGAACAAATATCATAGTTTGTGTGGAACAATTCTCATAGTTCGTGTGGAACAATTCTCATAGTTTGTGTGGAACAATTCTCATAGTTTGTGTGGAACAAATCTCATAGTTTGTGTGGAACAAATCTCATAGTTTGTGTGGAACAAATATCATAGTTTGTGTGGAACAATACTCATAGTTTGTGTGGAACAATTCTCATAGTTTGTGTGGAACAATTCTCATAGTTTGTGTGGAACAATTCTCATAGTTTGTGTGGAACAATTCTCAAATTTGTGTGGAACAGTTCTCATAGTTTGTTTCGGACAAATCTTATTGTCTGTGTTTAGTAAAATTATTAACTCCCTCTCGCCCGAGTAGAGTGGTTTGTTCGAGACTCACAGACTAGCATCGTCCTGTTCTAGTGTAGCAAGCAGACGCGATTAAACGGAAAATCTGGTTGAAGAGTACACCAAATCTACTCTCTGACGTCACAACTTTGCTTCCTCGAATTGATTTTCCGTCTGACAGGTGTGGCTTCTTATGCCGGTCCCTTCCGGTTCTGCTATTAATGACGACTCGGTCAGGCACTCTGGTCATCCTCGGTCTGCGTGGGTGCCGGGACGAGTGAGACGTAATAAATGTCAGCCCACGCAATCTTACCGTGTCCTGAGATGTAGAGACTAGTTTGTTTTGAGTAGAAGATGACACTATGAGATTATCTTTGTCACGTGTCTCCTAGGGTAACTGTTCATCTTTCATAACATCAACCTTGGAACAAGCTGTTACTGCGGTTCTGGTAAAGCTCATCCTTTACAACAAAGATTTACCAGATATAACTTTCATTCCGGTAAAGTGACCCCTATACAACTCCAAAAATACCAGAGTCATAGATGTTTTAATACATTCCTTCCTTCACAACACTAGGTATACCAGATGTTATTGCCAGACTGTTCCACCAAATCCGGTCTTATTTTGCCTCATTCCTAAGTGGTAGATTGCCAAACAATTCCAGACTGCTGTCACTCGCCATCACTCTCGCGATGTCCTCGTGTTTTCGTCCGTTATAGCTGAGCTTGTTGTAACTCATTCATTTAAGGATGTTGCCATTAGTTTCGTAATCTCGTCATCCCCAGTGACAGGATAAAGTCGCAAAATTTCAACTTCCTGATGTCCCACATCCATCCACTACAAACTCTGTCCCACATCCACCCACTACAAACTCTGTCCCACATCCACCCACTACAAACTCTGTCCCACATCCACCCACTACAAACTCTGTCCCCCATCCACCCACTACAAACTCTGTCCCCCATCCACCACTACAAACTCTGTCCCACATCCACCCACTACAAACTCTGTCCCCCATCCACCCACTACAAACTCTGTCCCCCATCCACTCATTACAAACTCTGTCCCACATCCACCCACTACAAACTCTGTCCCCTATCCACCCACTACAAACTCTGTCCCACATCCACCCACTACAAACTCTGTCCCCCATCCACCCACTACAAACTCTGTCCCCCATCCACCCACTACAAACTCTGTCCCACATCTGCCCACTACAAACTCTGTCCCACAATTAGCCACAATTGATGTTTCAATCCGGGTCTCACTGCTGAGACCAGGGGTGGTTGCCGCAGAGAGAAATCACAATTAAAAATTCCAACTGGTGCAGCCGGGATTTGAACTCACAACCTCTCTGTAAGGAGGCCGGCGTCTTGCCTCGAGACCAACCAGTCCCCTAACCTTGGTCTATATGCTGGATAAACCGACAAGTCTCTAGTTTCCTTCCTGAATTGATGAATTATCTAGCTTCTAGTCGTTCTCTATTGTTGAATAAGCCACTCATTATTCAGTCATTTCTTTGTGCAGCAAATGTCATAGTTTGTGTGGAACAAATCCCATAGTTTGTGTGGAACAAATCTCATAGTTTGTGTGCAGCAAATGTCATAGTTTGTGTGGAACAAATCTCATAGTTTGTGTGGAACAAATCTCATAGTTTGTGTGCAGCAAATGTCATAGTTTGTGTGGAACAAATCTCATAGTTTGTGTGGAACAAATCTCATAGTTTGTGTGGAACAATTCTCATAGTTTGTGTGCAGGCAATGTCATAGTTTGTGTGGAACAAATATCATCGTTTGTGTGGAACAAATCTCATAGTTTGTGTGGAACAAATCTCATAGTTTGTGTGGAACAAATCTCATAGTTTGTATGGAACAAATCTCATAGTTTGTGTGGAACAAATCTGATAGTTTGTGTGGAACAAATCTCATAGTTTGTGTGGAACAATTCTCATAGTTTGTGTGGAACAAATCTCATAGTTTGTTTCGAACAATTCTCATAGTTTGTTTTGAACAATTCTTATAGTTTGTTTCGAACAATTCTCATAGTTTGTATGGAACAATTCTCATAGTTTGTGTGGAACAAATCTGATAGTTTGTGTGGAACAAATCTCATAGTTTGTGTGGAACAAATCTCATAGTTTGTGTGCAGCAAATGTCATAGTTTGTGTGGAACAAATATCATAGTTTGTGTGGAACAAATATCATAGTTTGTGTGGAACAAATCTCATAGTTTGTGTGGAACAAATCTCACAGTTTGTATGGAGCAAATCTCAAAGTTTGTGTGGAACAAATCTGATAGTTTGTGTGGAACAAATCTCATAGTTTGTGTGGAACAAATATCATAGTTTGTGTGGAACAAATATAATAGTTTATGTGGAACAATTCTAATATTTTGTGTGGAACAAATATCATAATTTGTGTGGAACAAATCTCATAGTTTGTGTGGAACAATTCTCATAGTTTGTGTGGAACAAATCTCATAGTTTGTGTGCAGCAAATGTCATAGTTTGTGTGGAACAAATATCATAGTTTGTGTGGAACAAATCTCATAGTTTGTGTGGAACAAATCTCATAGTTTGTATGGAACAATTCTCATAGTTTGTGTGGAACGAATCTGATAGTTTGTGTGGAACAAATCTCATAGTTTGAGTTGAACAAATATCATAGTTTGTGTGGAACAAATATCATAGTTTATGTGGAACAATTCTCATAGTTTGTGTGGAACAAATAGCATAGTTGTGTGTGGAACAATTCTCATAGTTTGTGTGGAACAATTCTCATAGTTTGTGTGGAACAAATCTCAGTTTGTGTGGTATAAATCTCATAGTTTGTGTGGAACAATTCTCATAGTTTGTTTCGAACAATTCTCATAGTTTGTGTGAAACAATTCTCATAGTTTGTTTCGAACAAATCTCATAGTTTATGTGGAACAAATCTCATAGTTTGTTTCGAACAATTCTCATAGTTTGTGTGGAACAATTCTCATAGTTTGTGTGGAACCATTCTCATAATTTGTGTGCAACAAATCTCATAGTTTGTGTGGAACAAATCTCATAGTTTGTGTGGAACAATTCTCATACTTTGTGTGGAACAAATCTCATAGTTTGTGTGGAACACTTCTCATAGTTTGTGTGGAACAAATCTCATAGTTTGTTTCGAACAATTCTCATAGTTTGTTTTGAACAATTCTCATAGTTTGTTTCGAACAATTCTCATAGTTTGTTTCGAACAATTCTCATAGTTTGTGTGGAACAATTCTCATAGTTTGTGTGGAACAAATCTCATAGTTTGTGTGGAACAAATCTCATAGTTTGTGTGGAACAAATATCATAGTTTGTGTGGAACAAATCTCATAGTTTGTGTGGAACAAATATCATAGTTTGTGTGGAACAATTATCATAGTTCGTGTGGAACAATTCTCATAGTTTGTGTGGAACAATTCTCATAGTTTGTGTGGAACAAATCTCATAGTTTGTGTGGAACAAATCTCATAGTTTGTGTGGAACAAATATCATAGTTTGTGTGGAACAATTCTCATAGTTTGTGTGGAACAATTCTCATAGTTTGTGTGGAACAATTCTCATAGTTTGTGTGGAACAATTCTCAAATTTGTGTGGAACAATTCTCATAGTTTGTTTCGGACAAATCTTATTGTCTGTGTTTAGTAAAATTATTAACTCCCTCTCGCCCGAGTAGAGTGGTTTGTTCGAGACTCACAGACTAGCATCGTCCTGTTCTAGTGTAGCAAGCAGACGCGATTAAACGGAAAATCTGGTTGAAGAGTACACCAAATCTACTCTCTGACGTCACAACTTTGCTTCCTCGAATTGATTTTCCGTCTGACAGGTGTGGCTTCTTATGTCGGTCCCTTCCGGTTCTGCTATTAATGACGACTCGGTCAGGCACTCTGGTCATCCTCGGTCTGCGTGGGTGCCGGGACGAGTGAGACGTAATAAATGTCAGCCCACGCCAATCTTACCGTGTCCTGAGATGAAGAGACTAGTTTGTTTTGAGTAGAAGATGACACTATGAGATTATCTTTGTCACGTGTCTCCTAGGGTAACTGTTCATCTTTCATAACATCAACCTTGGAACAAGCTATTACTGCGGTTCTGGTAAAGCTCATCCTTTACAACAAAGATTTACCAGATATAACTTTCATTCCGGTAAAGTGACCCCTTTACAACTCCAAAAATACCAGAGTCATAGATGTTTTAATACATTCCTTCCTTCACAACACTAGGTATACCAGATGTTATTGCCAGACTGTTCCACCAAATCCGGTCTTATTTTGCCTCATTCCTAAGTGGTAGATTGCCAAACAATTCCAGACTGCTGTCACTCGCCATCACTCTCGCGATGTCCTCGTGTTTTCGTCCGTTATAGCTGAGCTTGTTGTAACTCATTCATTTAAGGATGTTGCCATTAGTTTCGTAATCTCGTCATCCCCAGTGACAGGATAAAGTCGCAAAATTTCAACTTCCTGATGTCCCACATCCATCACTACAAACTCTGTCCCACATCCACCCACTACAAACTCTGTCCCACATCCACCCACTACAAACTCTGTCCCACATCCACCCACTACAAACTCTGTCCCCCATCCACCCACTACAAACTCTGTCCCCCATCCACCACTACAAACTCTGTCCCACATCCACCCACTACAAACTCTGTCCCCCATCCACCCACTACAAACTCTGTCCCCCATCCACTCATTACAAACTCTGTCCCACATCCACCCACTACAAACTCTGTCCCCTATCCACCCACTACAAACTCTGTCCCACATCCACCCACTACAAACTCTGTCCCCCATCCACCCACTACAAACTCTGTCCCCCATCCACCCACTACAAACTCTTTCCCACATCTGCCCACTACAAACTCTGTCCCACAATTAGCCACAATTGATGTTTCAATCCGGGTCTCACTGCTGAGACCAGGGGTGGTTGCCGCAGAGAGAAATCACAATTAAAAATTCCAACTGGTGCAGCCGGGATTTGAACTCACAACCTCTCTGTAAGGAGGCCGGCGTCTTGCCTCGAGACCAACCAGTCCCCTAACCTTGGTCTATATGCTGGATAAACCGACAAGTCTCTAGTTTCCTTCCTGAATTGATGAATTATCTAGCTTCTAGTCGTTCTCTATTGTTGAATAAGCCACTCATTATTCAGTCATTTCTTTGTGCAGCAAATGTCATAGTTTGTGTGGAACAAATCCCATAGTTTGTGTGGAACAAATCTCATAGTTTGTGTGCAGCAAATGTCATAGTTTGTGTGGAACAAA
The DNA here is from genome assembly GCA_032433765.1 of Megaustenia siamemsis. NCBI lineage: Eukaryota > Metazoa > Mollusca > Gastropoda > Stylommatophora > Ariophantidae > Megaustenia > Megaustenia siamemsis. The sequence continues at coordinate 97,045,872 of JAVIAB010000125.1, read as the reverse complement.
TCTCATAGTTTGTGTGGAACAAATCTCATAGTTTGTGTGCAGCAAATGTCATAGTTTGTGTGGAACAAATCTCATAGTTTGTGTGGAACAAATCTCATAGTTTGTGTGGAACAATTCTCATAGTTTGTGTGCAGGCAATGTCATAGTTTGTGTGGAACAAATATCATCGTTTGTGTGGAACAAATCTCATAGTTTGTGTGGAACAAATCTCATAGTTTGTGTGGAACAAATCTCATAGTTTGTATGGAACAAATCTCATAGTTTGTGTGGAACAAATCTGATAGTTTGTGTGGAACAAATCTCATAGTTTGTGTGGAACAATTCTCATAGTTTGTGTGGAACAAATCTCATAGTTTGTTTCGAACAATTCTCATAGTTTGTTTTGAACAATTCTTATAGTTTGTTTCGAACAATTCTCATAGTTTGTATGGAACAATTCTCATAGTTTGTGTGGAACAAATCTGATAGTTTGTGTGGAACAAATCTCATAGTTTGTGTGGAACAAATCTCATAGTTTGTGTGCAGCAAATGTCATAGTTTGTGTGGAACAAATCTCATAGTTTGTGTGGAACAAATATCATAGTTTGTGTGGAACAAATCTCATAGTTTGTGTGGAACAAATCTCACAGTTTGTATGGAGCAAATCTCAAAGTTTGTGTGGAACAAATCTGATAGTTTGTGTGGAACAAATCTCATAGTTTGTGTGGAACAAATATCATAGTTTGTGTGGAACAAATCTCATAGTTTGTTTCGAACAATTCTCATAGTTTGTTTTGAACAATTCTTATAGTTTGTTTCGAACAATTCTCATAGTTTGTATGGAACAATTCTCATAGTTTGTGTGGAACAAATCTGATAGTTTGTGTGGAACAAATCTCATAGTTTGTGTGGAACAAATCTCATAGTTTGTGTGCAGCAAATGTCATAGTTTGTGTGGAACAAATATCATAGTTTGTGTGGAACAAATATCATAGTTTGTGTGGAACAAATCTCATAGTTTGTGTGGAACAAATCTCACAGTTTGTATGGAGCAAATCTCAAAGTTTGTGTGGAACAAATATCATAGTTTATGTGGAACAAATCTGATAGTTTGTGTGGAACAAATCTCATAGTTTGTGTGGAACAATTCTCATAGTTTGTGTGGAACAATTCTCATAGTTTGTGTGGAACAAATCTCAGTTTGTGTGGTATAAATCTCATAGTTTGTGTGGAACAATTCTCATAGTTTGTTTCGAACAATTCTCATAGTTTGTGTGAAACAATTCTCATAGTTTGTTTCGAACAAATCTCATAGTTTATGTGGAACAAATCTCATAGTTTGTTTCGAACAATTCTCATAGTTTGTGTGGAACAATTCTCATAGTTTGTGTGGAACCATTCTCATAATTTGTGTGCAACAAATCTCATAGTTTGTGTGGAACAAATCTCATACTTTGTGTGGAACAATTCTCATACTTTGTGTGAACAAATCTCATAGTTTGTGTGGAACACTTCTCATAGTTTGTGTGGAACAAATCTCATAGTTTGTTTCGAACAATTCTCATAGTTTGTTTTGAACAATTCTCATAGTTTGTTTCGAACAATTCTCATAGTTTGTTTCGAACAATTCTCATAGTTTGTGTGGAACAATTCTCATAGTTTGTGTGGAACAAATCTCATAGTTTGTGTGGAACAAATCTCATAGTTTGTGTGCAGCAAATGTCATAGTTTGTGTGGAACAAATATCATAGTTTGTGTGGAACAAATATCATAGTTTGTGTGGAACAAATCTCATAGTTTGTGTGGAACAAATATCATAGTTTGTGTGGAACAATTCTCATAGTTCGTGTGGAACAATTCTCATAGTTTGTGTGGAACAATTCTCATAGTTTGTGTGGAACAAATCTCATAGTTTGTGTGGAACAAATCTCATAGTTTGTGTGGAACAAATATCATAGTTTGTGTGGAACAATACTCATAGTTTGTGTGGAACAATTCTCATAGTTTGTGTGGAACAATTCTCATAGTTTGTGTGGAACAATTCTCAAATTTGTGTGGAACAATTCTCATAGTTTGTTTCGGACAAATCTTATTGTCTGTGTTTAGTAAAATTATTAACTCCCTCTCGCCCGAGTAGAGTGGTTTGTTCGAGACTCACAGACTAGCATCGTCCTGTTCTAGTGTAGCAAGCAGACGCGATTAAACGGAAAATCTGGTTGAAGAGTACACCAAATCTACTCTCTGACGTCACAACTTTGCTTCCTCGAATTGATTTTCCGTCTGACAGGTGTGGCTTCTTATGTCGGTCCCTTCCGGTTCTGCTATTAATGACGACTCGGTCAGGCACTCTGGTCATCCTCGGTCTGCGTGGGTGCCGGGACGAGTGAGACGTAATAAATGTCAGCCCACGCCAATCTTACCGTGTCCTGAGATGAAGAGACTAGTTTGTTTTGAGTAGAAGATGACACTATGAGATTATCTTTGTCACGTGTCTCCTAGGGTAACTGTTCATCTTTCATAACATCAACCTTGGAACAAGCTGTTACTGCGGTTCTGGTAAAGCTCATCCTTTACAACAAAGATTTACCAGATATAACTTTCATTCCGGTAAAGTGACCCTTTACAACTCCAAAAATACCAGAGTCATAGATGTTTTAATACATTCCTTCCTTCACAACACTAGGTATACCAGATGTTATTGCCAGACTGTTCCACCAAATCCGGTCTTATTTTGCCTCATTCCTAAGTGGTAGATTGCCAAACAATTCCAGACTGCTGTCACTCGCCATCACTCTCGCGATGTCCTCGTGTTTTCGTCCGTTATAGCTGAGCTTGTTGTAACTCATTCATTTAAGGATGTTGCCATTAGTTTCGTAATCTCGTCATCCCCAGTGACAGGATAAAGTCGCAAAATTTCAACTTCCTGATGTCCCACATCCATCCACTACAAACTCTGTCCCACATCCACCCACTACAAACTCTGTCCCACATCCACCCACTACAAACTCTGTCCCACATCCACCCACTACAAACTCTGTCCCCCATCCACCCACTACAAACTCTGTCCCCCATCCACCACTACAAACTCTGTCCCACATCCACCCACTACAAACTCTGTCCCCCATCCACCCACTACAAACTCTGTCCCCCATCCACTCATTACAAACTCTGTCCCACATCCACCCACTACAAACTCTGTCCCCTATCCACCCACTACAAACTCTGTCCCACATCCACCCACTACAAACTCTGTCCCCCATCCACCCACTACAAACTCTGTCCCCCATCCACCCACTACAAACTCTGTCCCACATCTGCCCACTACAAACTCTGTCCCACAATTAGCCACAATTGATGTTTCAATCCGGGTCTCACTGCTGAGACCAGGGGTGGTTGCCGCAGAGAGAAATCACAATTAAAAATTCCAACTGGTGCAGCCGGGATTTGAACTCACAACCTCTCTGTAAGGAGGGCCGGCGTCTTGCCTCGAGACCAACCAGTCCCCTAACCTTGGTCTATATGCTGGATAAACCGACAAGTCTCTAGTTTCCTTCCTGAATTGATGAATTATCTAGCTCTAGTCGTTCTCTATTGTTGAATAAGCCACTCATTATTCAGTCATTTCTTTGTGCAGCAAATGTCATAGTTGTGTGGAACAAATCCCATAGTTTGTGTGGAACAAATCTCATAGTTTGTGTGCAGCAAATGTCATAGTTTGTGTGGAACAAATCTCATAGTTTGTGTGGAACAAATCTCATAGTTTGTGTGCAGCAAATGTCATAGTTTGTGTGGAACAAATCTCATAGTTTGTGTGGAACAAATCTCATAGTTTGTGTGGAACAATTCTCATAGTTTGTGTGCAGGCAATGTCATAGTTTGTGTGGAACAAATATCATCGTTTGTGTGGAAACAAATCTCATAGTTTGTGTGGAACAAATCTCATAGTTTGTGTGGAACAAATCTCATAGTTTGTATGGAACAAATCTCATAGTTTGTGTGAACAAATCTGATAGTTTGTGTGGAACAAATCTCATAGTTTGTGTGGAACAATTCTCATAGTTTGTGTGGAACAAATCTCATAGGTTGTTTCGAACAATTCTCATAGTTTGTTTTGAACAATTCTTAAGTTGTTTCGAACAATTCTCATAGTTTGTATGGAACAACTCATAGTTTGTGTGGAACAAATCTGATAGTTTGTGTGGAACAAATCTCATAGTTTGTGTGGAACAAATTCATAGTTTGTGTGCAGCAAATGTCATAGTTGTGTGGAACAAATATCATAGTTGTGTGGAACAAATATCATAGTTTGTGTGGAACAAATCTCACAGTTTGTATGGAGCAAATCTCAAAGTTTGTGTGGAACAAAATCTGATAGTTTGTGTGTGAACAAATCTCATAGTTTGTGTGGAACAAATATCATAGTTTGTGTGGAACAAATCTCATAGTTTGTTCGAACAATTCTCATAGTTTGTTTTGAACAATTCTATAGTTTGTTTCGAACAATTCTCATAGTTTGTATGGAACAATTCTCATAGTTTGTGTGGAACAAATCTGATAGTTTGTGTGGAACAAATCTCATAGTTTGTGTGGAACAAATCTCATAGTTTGTGTGCAGCAAATGTCATAGTTTGTGTGGAACAAATATCATAGTTTGTGTGGAACAAATACATAGTTTGTGTGGAACAAATCTCATAGTTTGTGTGGAACAAATCTCACAGTTTGTATGGAGCAAATCTCAAAGTTTGTGTGGAACAAATATCATAGTTTATGTGGAACAAATCTGATAGTTTGTGTGGAACAAATCTCATAGTTTGTGTGGAACAATTCTCATAGTTTGTGTGGAACAATTCTCATAGTTTGTGTGGAACAAATCTCAGTTTGTGTGGTATAAATCTCATAGTTTGTGTGGAACAATTCTCATAGTTTGTTTCGAACAATTCTCATAGTTTGTGTGAAACAATTCTCATAGTTTGTTTCGAACAAATCTCATAGTTATGTGGAACAAATCTCATAGTTTGTTTCGAACCAATTCTCATAGTTTGTGTGGAACAATTCTCATAGTTTGTGTGGAACCATTTCTCATAATTTGTGTGCAACAAATCTCATAGTTTGTGTGGAACAAATCTCATAGTTTGTGTGGAACAATCTCATACTTTGTGTGGAACAAATCTCATAGTTTGTGTGGAACACTTCTCATAGTTTGTGTGGAACAAATCTCATAGTTTGTTTCGAACAATTCTCATAGTTTGTTTTGAACAATTCTCATAGTTTGTTCGAACAATTCTCATAGTTTGTTGCGAACAATTCTCATAGTTTGTGTGAAACAATTCTCATAGTTTGTGTGGAACAAATCTCATAGTTTGTGTGGAACAAATCTCATAGTTTGTGTGGAACAAATATCATAGTTTGTGTGGAACAAATCTCATAGTTTGTGTGAAACAAATATCATAGTTTGTGTGGAAACATTATCATAGTTCGTGTGGAACAATTCTCATAGTTTGTGTGGAACAATTCTCATAGTTTGGTGGAACAAATCTCATAGTTTGTGTGGAACAAATCTCATAGTTTTGTGTGGAACAAATATCATAGTTTGTGTGGAACAATTCTCATAGTTTGTGTGGAACAATTCTCATAGTTGTGGGAACAATTCTCATAGTTTGTGTGGAACAATTCTCAAATTTGTGTGGAACAATTCTCATAGTTTGTTCGGACAAATCTTATTGTCTGTGTTTAGTAAAATTATTAACTCCCTCTCGCCCGAGTAGAGTGGTTGTTCGAGACTCACAGACTAGCATCGTCCTGTTCTAGTGTAGCAAGCAGACGCGATTAAACGGAAAATCTGGTGAAGAGTACACCAAATCTACTCTCTGACGTCACAACTTTGCTTCCTCGAATTGATTTTCCGTCTGACAGGTGTGGCTTCTTATGTCGGTCCCTTCCGGTTCTGCTATTAATGACGACTCGGTCAGGCACTCTGGTCATCCTCGGTCTGCGTGGGTACCGGGACGAGTGAGACGTAATAAATGTCAGCCCACGCCAATCTTACCGTGTCCTGAGATGAAGAGACTAGTTGTTTTGAGTAGAAGATGACACTATGAGATTATCTTTGTCACGTGTCTCCTAGGGTAACTGTTCATCTTTCATAACATCAACCTTGGAACAAGCTATTACTGGTTCTGGTAAAGCTCATCCTTACAACAAAGATTTACCAGATATAACTTTCATTCCGGTAAAGTGACCCCTTTACAACTCCAAAAATACCAGAGTCATAGATGTTTTAATACATTCCTTCCTTCCAAACACTAGGTATACCAGATGTTATGCCAGACTGTTCCACCAAATCCGGTCTTATTTTGCCTCATTCCTAAGTGGTAGATTGCCAAACAATTCCGACTGCTGTCACTCGCCATCACTCTCGCGATGTCCTCGTGTTTTCGTCCGTTATAGCTGAGCTTGTTGTAACTCATTCATTTAAGGATGTTGCCATTAGTTTCGTAATCTCGTCATCCCAGTGACAGGATAAAGTCGCAAAATTTCAACTTCCTGATGTCCCACATCCATCCACTACAACTCTGTCCCACATCCACCCACTACAAACTCTGTCCCACATCCACCCACTACAAACTCTGTCCCACATCCACCAACTACAAACTCTGTCCCCATCCACCCACTACAAACTCTGTCCCCCATCCACCACTACAACTCTGTCCCACATCCACCACTACCAAACTCTGTCCCCCATCCACCCACTACAAACTCTGTCCCCATCCACTCATTACAAACTCTGTCCCACATCCACCCACTACAAACTCTGTCCCCTATCCACCCACTACAAACTCTGTCCCACAATCCACCCACTACAAACTCTGTCCCCCATCCACCCACTACAAACTCTGTCCCCCATCCACCACTACAAACTCTTTCCCACATCTGCCCACTACAAACTCTGTCCCACAATTAGCCACAATTGATGTTTCAATCCGGGTCTCACTGCTGAGACCAGGGGGTGGTTGCCGCAGAGAGAAATCACAATAAAAATTCCAATGGTGCAGCCGGGATTTGAACTCACAACCTCTCTGTAAGGAGGCCGGCGTCTTGCCTCGAGACCAACCAGTCCCCTAACCTTGGTCTATAGCTGGATAAACGACAAGTCTCTAGTTTCCTTCCTGAATTGATGAATTATCTAGCTTCTAGTCGTTCTCTATTGTTGAATAAGCCACTCATTATTCAGTCATTTCTTGTGCAGCAAATGTCATAGTTTGTGTGGAACAAATCCCATAGTTTGTGTGGAAAAATCTCATAGTTGTGTGCAGCAAATGTCATAGTTTGTGTGGAACAAATCTCATAGTTTGTGGGGAACAAATCTCATAGTTTGTGTGCATCAAATGTCATAGTTTGTGTGGAACAAATCTCATAGTTTGTGTGGAACAAATCTCATAGTTTGTGTGGAACAATTCTCATAGTTTGTGTGCAGCAATGTCATAGTTTGTGTGGAACAAATATCATCGTTTGTGTGGAACAAATCTCATAGTTTGTGTGGAACAAATCTCATAGTTTGTGTGGAACAAATCTCATAGTTTGTATGGAACAAATCTCATAGTTTGTGTGGAACAAATCTGATAGTTTGTGTGGAAACAAATCTCATAGTTTGTGTGGAACAATTCTCATAGTTGTGTGGAACAAATCTCATAGTTTGTTTCGAACAATTCTCATAGTTTGTTTTGAACAATTCTTATAGTTTGTTTCGAACAATTCTCATAGTTTTGTATGGAACAATTCTCATAGTTTGTGTGGAACAAATCTGATAGTTTGTGTGGAACAAATCCATAGTTTGTGTGGAACAAATCTCATAGTTTGTGTGCAGCAAATGTCATAGTTTGTGTGGAACAAATATCATAGTTTGTGTGGAACAAATATCATAGTTTGTGTGGAACAAAATCTCATAGTTTGTGTGGAACAAATCTCACAGTTTGTATGGAGCAAATCTCAAAGTTTGTGTGGAACAAATCTGATAGTTTGTGTGGAACAAATCTCATAGTTTGTGTGGAACAAATATCATAGTTTGTGTGGAACAAATCTCATAGTTTGTTTCGAACAATTCTCATAGTTGTTTTTGAACAATTCTTATAGTTTGTTTCGAACAATTCTCATAGTTTGTATGGAACAATTCTCATAGTTTGTGTGGAACAAATCTGATAGTTTGTGTGGAACAAATCTCATAGTTTGTGTGGAACAAATCTCATAGTTTGTGTGCAGCAAATGTCATAGTTTGTGTGGAACAAATATCATAGTTTGTGTGGAACAAATATCATAGTTTGTGTGGAACAAATCTCATAGTTTGTGTGTGGAACAAATCTCACAGTTTGTATGGAGCAAATCTCAAAGTTTGTGTGGAACAAATATCATAGTTTATGTGGAACAAATCTGATAGTTTGTGTGGAACAAATCTCATAGTTTGTGTGGAACAATTCTCATAGTTTGTGTGGAACAATTCTCATAGTTTGTGTGGAACAAATCTCAGTTTGTGTGGTATAAATCTCATAGTGTGTGGAACAATTCTCATAGTTTGTTTCGAACAATTCTCATAGTTTGTGTGAAACAATTCTCATAGTATGTTTCGAACAAATCTCATAGTTTATGTGGAACAAATCTCATAGTTTGTTTCGAAACAATTCTCATAGTTTGTGTGGAACAATTCTCATAGTTTGTGTGGAACCATTCTCATATTTGTGTGCAACAAAATCATAGTTTGTGTGGAACAAATCTCATAGTTTGTTGTGTGGAACAATTCTCATACTTTGTGTGGAACAAATCTCATAGTTTGTGTGGGAACACTTCTCATAGTTTGTGTGGAACAAATCTCATAGTTTGTTTCGAACAATTCTCATAGTTTGTTTGAACAATTCTCATAGTTTGTTTCGAACAATTCTCATAGTTGTTTCGAACAATTCTCATAGTTTGTGTGGAACAATTCTCATAGTTTGTGTGGAACACAATCTCATAGTTTGTGTGGAAACAAATCTCATAGTTTGTGTGGAACAAATCTCATAGTTTGTGTGGAACAATTCTCATACTTTGTGTGGAACAAATCTCATAGTTTGTGTGGAACACTTCTCATAGTTGTGTGGAACAAAATCTCATAGGTTTGTTTCGAACAATTTCATAGTTTGTTTGAACAATTCTCATAGTTTGTGTGGAACAAATATCATAGTTTGTGTGGAACAATTATCATAGTTCGTGTGGAACAATTCTCATAGTTTGTGTGGAACAAATATCATCGTTTGTGTGGAACAAATCTCATAGTTTGTGTGGAACAAATCTCATAGTTTGTGTGGAACAAATCTCATAGTTTGTATGGAACAAAGTCATAGTTTGTGTGGAACAAATCTGATAGTTTGTGTGGAACAAATCTCATAGTTTGTTCGGAACAATTCTCATAGTTTGTGTGGAACAAATCTCATAGTTTGTTTCGAACAATTCTCATAGTTTGTTTGAACAATTCTATAGTTTGTTTCGAACAATTCTCATAGTTTGTATGGAACAATTCTCATAGTTTGTGTGGAACAAATCTGATCGTTTGTGTGGAACAAATCTCATAGTTTGTGTGAACAAATCTCATAGTTTGTGTGCAGCAAATGTCATAGTTTGTGTGGAACAAAATATCATAGTTTGTGTGGAACAAATATCATATTGTGTGGAACAAATCTCATAGTTTGTGTGGAAACAAATCTCACAGTTTGTATGGAGCAAATCTCAAAGTTTGTGGTGGAAACAAATCTGATAGTTTGTGTGGAACAAATCTCATAGTTTGTGTGGAACAAATATCATAGTTTGTGTGGAACAAAATCTCATAGTTTGTTTCGAACAATTCTCATAGTTTGTTTTGAACAATTCTTATAGTTTGTTCGAACAAATTCTCATAGTTTGTATGGAACAATTCTCATAGTTGTGTGGAACAAATTGATAGTTTGTGTGGAACAAATCTCATAGTTTTGTGTGGAACAAATCTCATAGTTTTGTTGTGCAGCAAATGTCATAGTTTGTGTGGAACAAATATCATAGTTTGTGTGGAACAAATATCATAGTTTGTGTGGAACAAATCTCATAGTTTGTGTGGAACAAATCTCACAGTTTGTATGGAGCAAATCTCAAAGTTTGTGTGGAACAAATATCATAGTTTATGTGGAACAAATCTGATAGTTTGTGTGGAACAAATCTCATAGTTTGTGTGGAACAATTCTCATAGTTTGTGTGGAACAATTCTCATAGTTTGTGTGGAAAAAATCTCAGTTGTGTGGTATAAATCTCATAGTTTTGTGTGGAACAATTCTCATAGTTTGTTTCGAACAATTCTCATAGTTTGTGTGAACCATTCTCATAGTATGTTCGAACAAATCTCATAGTTTATGTGGAACAAATCTCATAGTTTGTTTCGAACAATTCTCATAGTTTTGTGTGGAACAATTCTCATAGTTTGTGTGGAACCATTCTCATAATTTGTGTGCAACAAATCTCATAGTTTGTGTGGAACAAATCTCATAGTTTGTGTGGAACAATTCTCATACTTTGTGTGGAACAAATCTCATAGTTTGTGTGGAACACTTCTCATAGTTTGTGTGGAACAAATCTCATAGTTTGTTTCGAACAATTCTCATAGTTTGTTTGAAACAATTCTCATAGTTTGTTTCGAAACAACTCTCATAGTTTGTTTCGAACAATTCTCATAGTTTGTGTGGAACAATTCTCATAGTTTGTGTGGAACAAATCTCATAGTTTGTGTGGAAACAAATCTCATAGTTTGTGTGGAAAAAAATCTCATAGTTTGTGTGGAACAATTCTTCATACTTTGTGTGGAACAAATCTCATAGTTTGTGTGGAACACTTCTCATAGTTTGTGTGGAACAAATCTCATAGTTGTTTCGAACAATTCTCATAGTTTGTTTTGAACAATTCTCATAGTTTGTTTCGAACTTTCTCATAGTTTGTTTCGAACAATTCTCATAGTTTGTGTGGAACAATTCTCATAGTTTGTGTGGAACAAATCTCATAGTTTGTGTGGAACAAATCTCATAGTTTGTGTGCAGCAAATGTCATAGTTTGTGTGGAACAATTTCATAGTTTGTGTGGAACAAATCTCATAGTTTGTGTGGAACAAATCTCATAGTTTGTGTGGAACAAATATCATAGTTTGTGTGGAACAATACTCATAGTTTGTGTGGAACAATTCTCATAGTTTGTGTGGAAACATTCTCATAGTTTGTGTGGAACAATTCTCAAATTTGTGTGGAACAATTCCATAGTTTGTTTCGGACAAATCTTATTGTCTGTGTTTAGTAAAATTATTAACTCCCTCTCGCCCGAGTAGAGTGGTTTGTTCGAGACTCACAGACTAGCATCGTCCTGTTCTAGTGTAGCAAGCAGACGCGATTAAACGGAAAATCTGGTTGAAGAGTACACCAAATCTACTCTCTGACGTCACAACTTTGCTTCCTCGAATTGATTTTCCGTCTGACAGGTGTGGCTTCTTATGTCGGTCCCTTCCGGTTCTGCTATTAATGACGACTCGGTCAGGCACTCTGGTCATCCTCGGTCTGCGTGGGTGCCGGGACGAGTGAGACGTAATAAATGTCAGCCCACGCCAATCTTACCGTGTCCTGAGATGAAGAGACTAGTTTGTTTTGAGTAGAAGATGACACTATGAGATTATCTTTGTCACGTGTCTCCTAGGGTAACTGTTCATCTTTCATAACATCAACCTTGGAACAAGCTGTTACTGCGGTTCTGGTAAAGCTCATCCTTACAACAAAGATTTACCAGATATAACTTTCATTCCGGTAAAGTGACCCCTTTACAACTCCAAAAATACCAGAGTCATAGATGTTTTAATACATTCCTTCCTTCACAACACTAGGTATACCAGATGTTATTGCCAGACTGTTCCACCAAATCCGGTCTTATTTTGCCTCATTCCTAAGTGGTAGATTGCCAAACAATTCCAGACTGCTGTCACTCGCCATCACTCTCGCGATGTCCTCGTGTTTTCGTCCGTTATAGCTGAGCTTGTTGTAACTCATTCATTTAAGGATGTTGCCATTAGTTTCGTAATCTCGTCATCCCCAGTGACAGGATAAAGTCGCAAAATTTCAACTTCCTGATGTCCCACATCCATCCACTACAAACTCTGTCCCACATCCACCCACTACAAACTCTGTCCCACATCCACCCACTACAAACTCTGTCCCACATCCACCCACTACAAACTCTGTCCCCCATCCACCCACTACAAACTCTGTCCCCCATCCACCACTACAAACTCTGTCCCACATCCACCCACTACAAACTCTGTCCCCCATCCACCCACTACAAACTCTGTCCCCCATCCACTCATTACAAACTCTGTCCCACATCCACCCACTACAAACTCTGTCCCCTATCCACCACTACAAACTCTGTCCCACATCCACCCACTACAAACTCTGTCCCCCATCCACCCACTACAAACTCTGTCCCCCATCCACCCACTACAAACTCTGCCCCACATCTGCCCACTACAAACTCTGTCCCACAATTAGCCACAATTGATGTTTCAATCCGGGTCTCACTGCTGAGACCAGGGGTGGTTGCCGCAGAGAGAAATCACAATTAAAAATTCCAACTGGTGCAGCCGGGATTTGAACTCACAACCTCTCTGTAAGGAGGCCGGCGTCTTGCCTCGAGACCAAACAGTCCCCTAACCTTGGTCTATATGCTGGATAAACCGACAAGTCTCTAGTTTCCTTCCTAAATTGATGAATTATCTAGCTTCTAGTCGTTCTCTATTGTTGAATAAGCCACTCATTATTCAGTCATTTCTTTGTGCAGCAAATGTCATAGTTTGTGTGGAACAAATCCCATAGTTTGTGTGGAACAAATCTCATAGTTTGTGTGCAGCAAATGTCATAGTTTGTGTGGAACAAATCTCATAGTTTGTGTGGAAACAAATCTCATAGTTTGTGTGCAGCAAATGTCATAGTTTGTGTGGAACAAATCTCATAGTTTGTGTGGAACAAATCTCATAGTTTGTGTGGAACAATTCTCATAGTTTGTGTGCAGGCAATGTCATAGTTTGTGTGGAACAAATATCATCGTTTGTGTGGAACAAATCTCATAGTTTGTGTGGAACAAATCTCATAGTTGTGTGGAACAAATCTCATAGTTTGTATGGAACAAATCTCATAGTTTGTGTGGAACAAATCTGATAGTTTGTGTGGAACAAATCTCATAGTTTGTGTGGAACAATTCTCATAGTTTGTGTGGAACAAATCTCATAGTTTGTTTCGAACAATTCTCATAGTTTGTTTTGAACAATTCTTATAGTTTGTTTCGAACAATTCTCATAGTTTGTATGGAACAATTCTCATAGTTTGTGTGGAACAAATCTGATAGTTTGTGTGGAACAAATCTCATAGTTTGTGTGGAACAAATCTCATAGTTGTGTGCAGCAAATGTCATAGTTTGTGTGGAACAAATATCATAGTTTGTGTGGAACAAATATCATAGTTTGTGTGGAACAAATCTCATAGTTTGTGTGGAACAAATCTCACAGTTTGTATGGAGCAAATCTCAAAGTTTGTGTGGAACAAATCTGATAGTTTGTGTGGAACAAATCTCATAGTTTGTATGGAACAAATCTCATAGTTTGTGTGGAACAAATCTGATAGTTTGTGTGGAACAAAATCTCATATTTGTGTGGAACAATTCTCATAGTTTGTGTGGAACAAATCTCATAGTTTGTTGAAACAATTCTCATAGTTTGTTTTGAACAATTCTCATAGTTTGTTTCGAACAATTCTCATAGTTTGTATGGAACAATCTCATAGTTTGTGTGGAACAAATCTGATAGTTTGTGTGGAACAATCTCATAGTTTGTGTGGAACAAATCTCATAGTTTGTGTGCAGCAAATGTCATAGTTTGTGTGGAACAAATATCATAGTTTGTGTGGAACAAATATCATAGTTTGTGTGGAACATTCTCATAGTTTGTGTGGAACAAATCTCATAGTTTGTTTCGAACAATTCTCATAGTTTGTTTTGAACAATTCTCATAGTTTGTTTCGAACAATTCTCATAGTTTGTTTGAACAATCTCATTAGTTTGTGTGGAACAATTCTCATAGTTTGTGTGGAACAAATCTCATAGTTTGTGTGAACAAATCTCATAGTTTGTGTGCAGCCAAATGTCATAGTTTGTGTGGAACAATTCTCATAGTTTGTGTGGAACAAATCTCATAGTTGTTGTGGAACAAATCTCATAGTTTGTTGTGGAACAAAAATCTCATAGTTTGTGTGGAACAATACTCATAGTTTGTGTGGAACAATTCTCATAGTTTGTGTGGAACAATCTCATAGTTTGTGTGGAACAATTCTCAAATTTGTGTGGAACAATTCATAGTTTGTTCGGGAACAAATCTTATTGTCTGGTTTTAGTCAAATTATAACTCCCTCTCGCCGAGTAGAGTGGTTTTGTTCGAGACTCACAGACTAGCATCGTCCTGTTCTAGTGTAGCAAGCAGACGCGATATTAAACGGAAAATCTGGTTGAAGAGTACACCAAATCTACTCTCTGACGTCACAATTTGCTTCCTCGAATTGATTTCCGTTGACAGGTGTGGCTTCTTATGTCGGTCCCTTCCGGTTCTATGCTATTATGACGACTCGGTAGGCACTCTGGTCATCCTCCGGTCTGCGTGGGTGCCGGGACGAGTGAGACGTATAAAGTCAGCCCACGCCAATCTTCACCGTGTGTCCTGAGATGAAGAGACTAGTTTGTTTAGTAGAAGATTGACACTATGAGATTATCTTTGTCACGTGTCTCCTAGGGTAACTGTTCATCTTCATAACATCAAACCTTGGAACAAGCTGTTACTAGCGGTTCTGGTAAAGCTCATCCTTTACAACAAAGATTACCAGATAAAACTTTCATTCCGGTAAAGTGACCCCTTTACAACTCCAAAATACCAGAGTCATAGATGTTTTAATACATTCCTTCCTTCACAACACTAGGTATACCAGATGTTATTGCCAGACTGTTCCACAAATCCGGTCTTATTTGCCTCATTCCTAAGTGGTAGATTGCCAAACAATTCCAGACTGCTGTCACTCGCCATCACTCTCGCGATGTCCTCGTGTTTTCGTCCGTATAGCTGAGCTTGTGTAACTCAGTCATTTCAAGGATGTGCCATTAGTTTCGTAATCTCGTCATCCCAGTGACAGGATAAAGTCGCAAAATTTCAACTTCCTGATGTCCCACATCCATCCACTACAAACTCTGTCCCACATCCACCCACTACAAACTCTGTCCCACATCCACCCACTACAAACTCTGTCCCACATCCACCCACTACAAACTCTGTCCCCATCCACCACTACAAACTCTGTCCCCCATCCACCACTACAAACTCTGTCCACATCCACCCACTACAAACTCTGTCCCCCATCCACCCACTACAAACTCTGTCCCCCATCCACTCATTACAAACTCTGTCCCACATCCACCCACTACAAACTCTGTCCCCTATCCACCCACTACAAACTCTGTCCCACATCCACCCACTACAAACTCTGTCCCCCATCCACCCACTTACAAACTCTGTCCCCATCCACCCACTACAAACTCTGCCCACATCTGCCCACTACAAACTCTGTCCCACAATTAGCCACAATTGATGTTTCAATCCGGGTCTCACTGCTGAGACCAGGGGTGGTTGCCGCAGAGAGAAATCACAATTAAAATTCCAACTGGTGCAGCCGGGATTTGAACTCACAACCTCTCTGTAAGGAGGCCGGCGTCTTGCCTCGAGACAAACAGTCCCCTAACCTTGGTCTATATGCTGGATAAACCGACAAGTCTCTAGTTTCCTTCCTAAATTGATGAATTATCTAGCTTCTAGTCGTTCTCTATTGTTGAATAAGCCACTCATTATTCAGTCATTTCTTTGTGCAGCAAATGTCATAGTTGTGTGGAACAAAATCCCATAGTTTGTGTGGAACAAATCTCATAGTTTGTGTGCAGCAAATGTCATAGTTTGTGTGGAACAAATCTCATAGTTTGTGTGGAACAAATCTCATAGTTTGTGTGCAGCAAAATGTCATAGTTTGTGTGGAACAAATCTCATAGTTTGTGTGGAACAAATCTCATAGTTTGTGTGGAACAATTCTCATAGTTTGTGTGCAGGCAATGTCATAGTTTGTGTGGAACAAATATCATCGTTTGTGTGGAACAAATCTCATAGTTTGTGTGGAACAATCTCATAGTTTGTGTGGAACAAATCTCATAGTTTGTATGGAACAAAATCTCATAGTTTGTGTGGAACAAATCTGATAGTTTGTGTGGAACAAATCTCATAGTTTGTGTGGAACAATTCTCATAGTTTGTGTGGAACAAATCTCATAGTTTGTTTCGAACAATTCTATAGTTTGTTTTGAACAATTCTTATAGTTGTTTCGAACAATTCTCATAGTTTGTATGGAACAATTCTCATAGTTTGTGTGGAACAAATCTGATAGTTTGTGTGGAACAAATCTCATAGTTTGTGTGGAACAAATCTCATAGTTTGTGTGCAGCAAATGTCATAGTTTGTGTGGAACAAATATCTAGTTTGTGTGGAACAAATATCATAGTTTGTGTGGAACAAATCTCATAGTTTGTGTGGAACAAATCTCACAGTTTGTATGGAGCAAATCTCAAAGTTTGTGTGGAACAAATCTGATAGTTTGTGTGGAACAAATCTCATAGTTTGTATGGAACAAATCTCATAGTTTGTGTGGAACAAATCTGATAGTTTGTGTGGAACAAATCTCATAGTTTGTGTGGAACAATTCTCATAGTTTGTGTGGAACAAATCTCATAGTTTGTTTCGAACAATTCTCATAGTTTGTTTGAACAATTCTTATAGTTTGTTTCGAACAATTCTCATAGTTTGTATGGAACAATTCTCATAGTTTGTGTGGAACAAATCTGATAGTTTGTGTGGAACAAATCTCATAGTTTGTGTGGAACAAATCTCATAGTTTGTGTGCAGCAAATGTCATAGTTTGTGTGGAACAAATATCATAGTTTGTGTGGAACAAATATCATAGTTTGTGTGGAACAAATCTCATAGTTTGTGTGGAACAAATCTCACAGTTTGTATGGAGCAAATCTCAAAGTTTGTGTGGAACAAATCTGATAGTTTGTGTGGAACAAATCTCATAGTTTGTGTGGAACAAATATCATAGTTTGTGTGAACAAATCTCATAGTTTGTTTCGAACAATTCTCATAGTTTGTTTTGAACAATTCTTATAGTTTGTTTCGAACAATTCTCATAGTTTGTATGGAACAATTCTCATAGTTTGTGTGGAACAAATCTGATAGTTTGTGTGGAACAAATCTCATAGTTTGTGTGGAACAAATCTCATAGTTTGTGTGCAGCAAATGTCATAGTTTGTGTGGAACAAATATCATAGTTTGTGTGGAACAAATATCATAGTTTGTGTGGAACAAATCTCATAGTTTGTGTGGAACAAATCTCACAGTTTGTATGGAGCAAATCTCAAAGTTTGTGTGGAACAAATATCATAGTTTATGTGGAACAAATCTGATAGTTTGTGTGGAACAAATCTCATAGTTTGTGTGGAACAATTCTCATAGTTTGTGTGGAACAATTCTCATAGTTTGTGTGGAACAAATCTCAGTTTGTGTGGTATAAATCTCATAGTTTGTGTGGAACAATTCTCATAGTTTGTTTCGAACAATTCTCATAGTTTGTGTGAAACAATTCTCATAGTTTGTTTCGAACAAATCTCATAGTTTATGTGGAACAAATCTCATAGTTTGTGTGGAACAATTCTCATAGTTTGTGTGGAACAATTCTCATAGTTTGTGTGGAACAAATCTCAGTTTGTGTGGTATAAATCTCATAGTTTGTGTGGAACAATTCTCATAGTTTGTTTCGAACAATTCTCATAGTTTGTGTGAAACAATTCTCATAGTTTGTTTCGAACAAATCTCATAGTTTATGTGGAACAAATCTCATAGTTTGTTTCGAACAATTCTCATAGTTTGTGTGGAACAATTCTCATAGTTTGTGTGGAACCATTCTCATAATTTGTGTGCAACAAATCTCATAGTTTGTGTGGAACAAATCTCATAGTTTGTGTGGAACAATTCTCATACTTTGTGTGGAACAATCTCATAGTTTGTGTGGAACACTTCTCATAGTTTGTGTGGAACAAATCTCATAGTTTGTTTCGAACAATTCTCATAGTTTGTTTTGAACAATTCTCATAGTTTGTTTCGAACAATTCTCATAGTTTGTTTCGAACAATTCTCATAGTTTGTGTGGAACAATTCTCATAGTTTGTGTGGAACAAATCTCATAGTTTGTGTGGAACAAATCTCATAGTTTGTGTGCAGCAAATGTCATAGTTTGTGTGGAACAAATATCATAGTTTGTGTGGAACAAATATCATAGTTTGTGTGGAACAAATCTCATAGTTTGTGTGGAACAAATATCATAGTTTGTGTGGAACAATTCTCATAGTTCGTGTGGAACAATTCTCATAGTTTGTGTGGAACAATTCTCATAGTTTGTGTGGAACAAATCTCATAGTTTGTGTGGAACAAATCTCATAGTTTGTGTGGAACAAATATCATAGTTTGTGTGGAACAATACTCATAGTTTGTGTGGAACAATTCTCATAGTTTGTGTGGAACAATTCTCATAGTTTGTGTGGAACAATTCTCAAATTTGTGTGGAACAATTCTCATAGTTTGTTTCGGACAAATCTTATTGTCTGTGTTTAGTAAAATTATTAACTCCCTCTCGCCCGAGTAGAGTGGTTTGTTCGAGACTCACAGACTAGCATCGTCCTGTTCTAGTGTAGCAAGCAGACGCGATTAAACGGAAAATCTGGTTGAAGAGTACACCAAATCTACTCTCTGACGTCACAACTTTGCTTCCTCGAATTGATTTTCCGTCTGACAGGTGTGGCTTCTTATGTCGGTCCCTTCCGGTTCTGCTATTAATGACGACTCGGTCAGGCACTCTGGTCATCCTCGGTCTGCGTGGGTGCCGGGACGAGTGAGACGTAATAAATGTCAGCCCACGCCAATCTTACCGTGTCCTGAGATGAAGAGACTAGTTTGTTTTGAGTAGAAGATGACACTATGAGATTATCTTTGTCACGTGTCTCCTAGGGTAACTGTTCATCTTTCATAACATCAACCTTGGAACAAGCTGTTACTGCGGTTCTGGTAAAGCTCATCCTTTACAACAAAGATTTACCAGATATAACTTTCATTCCGGTAAAGTGACCCCTTTACAACTCCAAAAATACCAGAGTCATAGATGTTTTAATACATTCCTTCCTTCACAACACTAGGTATACCAGATGTTATTGCCAGACTGTTCCACCAAATCCGGTCTTATTTTGCCACATTCCTAAGTGGTAGATTGCCAAACAATTCCAGACTGCTGTCACTCGCCATCACTCTCGCGATGTCCTCGTGTTTTCGTCCGTTATAGCTGAGCTTGTTGTAACTCATTCATTTAAGGATGTTGCCATTAGTTTCGTAATCTCGTCATCCCCAGTGACAGGATAAAGTCGCAAAATTTCAACTTCCTGATGTCCCACATCCATCCACTACAAACTCTGTCCCACATCCACCCACTACAAACTCTGTCCCACATCCACCCACTACAAACTCTGTCCCACATCCACCCACTACAAACTCTGTCCCCCATCCACCCACTACAAACTCTGTCCCCCATCCACCCACTACAAACTCTGTCCCACATCCACCCACTACAAACTCTGTCCCCCATCCACCCACTACAAACACTGTCTTACAGCAACCCACTACAAACTCTGTCGCACATCCACCCACTACAAACTCTGTCCCCTATCCACCCACTACAACTCTGTCCCACATCCACCCACTACAAACTCTGTCCCCCATCCACCCACTACAAACTCTGTCCCCCATCCACCCACTACAAACTTTGTCCCACATCTGCCCACTACAAACTCTGTCCCACATCCACCCACTACAAACTCTGTCCCACATCCACCCACTACAAACTCTGTACTACATCCACCCACTACAAACTCTGTCCCACATCCACCCACTACAAACTATATCACACATCCACCCACTACTAACTCTGTCCCACATACACCCACTACAAACTCTGCCCCACAGCCACCCACTACAAACACTGTCTTACAGCAACCCACTACAAACACTGTCTCACAGCCACCCACTACAAACACTGTCTTACAGCCACCCACTACAAACGTTGTCTTGCAGCCAACCACTACAAACTCTGTCTTACAGCCACCCACTACAAACGCTGTCTTACAGCTACTCACTACAAACGCTGTCTTACAGCCACCCACTAAAAACACTTTCTTACAGCCACCCACTACAAACACTGTCCCACAGCCACACACTACAAACACTGTCTTACAGCCACCCACAAGAAACGCTGTCCCACATCCACCCACTACAAACGCTGTTCCACAGCCACCCACGACAAACACTGTCTCACAGCCACCAACTACAAACGGTGTTCCACAGCCACCCACTACAAACACTGTCTTACAGCCACCCACTACAAACGCTGTTCTACAGCCACCCTCAACAAACACTGTCCCACATCCACCCACTACAAACGCTGTTCCACAGCCACCCACTACAAACACTGTCTTACAGCCACCCACTACAAACGCTGTCCACATCCACCCACTACAAATGCTGTCCCACAGCCACACACGACAAACACTGTCTTCCAGCTACTCACTACAAACGCTGTCTTACAGCTACTCACTTCAAACGCTGTCTTATAGCCACCCACTACAAACACTTTCTTACAGCCACCCACTACAAACGCTGTCCCACATCTAAACGCTGTCTTACAGCCACCCACTACAAACGCTGTCTTACAGCCACCCACTACAAACGCTGTCCCACAGCCACCCACTACAAAAGCTATCTTACAGCCACCCACTACAAACACTGTCCATCATCCAACCACTGCAAACGCTGTCTTACAGCCAACACTACAAACGCTGTCCTACAGCTAACCACTACAAATGCTGTCGCACAGCTACCCACTACAAACGCTGTCCCACAGCCACCCACTATAAACGCTGTTCCACAGCCACCCACTATAAACGCTGTTCCACAGCCACCCACTACAAACGCTGTCTTACAGCTACCCACTACAAACACTGTATCACAGCCACCCACTACAAACACTTTCTTACAGCCACCCACTACAAATGCTGTACCACAGACACCCACTACAAACACTTTCTTACAGCCACCCACTACAAATGCTGTACCATAGCCACCCACTACAAACGCTGTCCCACATCTAACCACTACAAACCTTGTCCCACAGCCACCCACTACAAAAACTATCTTACAGCCAACCATTACAAACGCTGTCCCACACCCACCCACTACAAACACTGTCTTACAGTCACCCACTACAAACGCTGTCTTACAGCCACCCACTACAAACGCTATTTTACAGCCACCCACTACAAACACTGTCCAACATCCAACCACTGCAAACGCTGTCTTACAGCCACCCACCACAAACGCTGTCCTACAGCTACCCACTACAAACGCTGTCGCACAGCTACCCACTACAAACGCTGTCCCACAGCCACCCACTACAAACGCTGTCTTACAGCCACCCACTACAAATGCTGTCTTAAAGCCACCAACTACAAACGCTGTCTCACAGCCACCCACTACAAACACTGTCCCACATCCATCCACTACAAACGCTGTCTTACAGCCACCCACTACAAACGCTGTCCCACAGCCATCCACTACAAACACTGTCCCACAACCACCCACTACAAACGCTGTCTTACAGCCACCCACTACAAACACTGTCCACAGCCACCCACTACAAACGCTGTCCCACAGCCACCCACTACAAACACTGTCCCACAACCACCCACTACAAACGCTGTCCCACAGCCACCCACTACAAACACTGTCCCACAGCCACCCACTACAAACGCTGTCTTACAGCCACCCACTACAAACGCTGTACCACAGCCACCCACTACAAACACTGTCCCACAGCCACCCACTACAAACGCTGTCCCACAGCCACCCACTACAAACACTGTCCCACAACCACCCACTACAAACGCTGTCCCACAGCCACCCACTACAAACGCTGTCCCACATCCACCCACTACAAACTCTGCCCCCATCCACCCACTACAAACTCTGTCCCCCATCCACCACTAAAAACTATGTACCACATCCACCCACTACAAACTCTATCCCACATGCATCCACTACAAACTCTGCACCACATCCACCCACTACAAACTCTGTCCCACATCCACCCACTACAAACTCTGTCACATATCCACCCACTACAAACTCTGTCCCACATACACCCACTACAAACTCTGCCCCACAGCCACCCACTACAAACACTGTCTTACAGCAACCCACTACAAACGTTGTCTTACAGCCAACCACTACAAACGCTGTCTTACAGCCACCCACTATAAACGCTGTATTACAGCCAACCACTACAAACGCTGTCTTACAGCCACCCACTACAAACACTGTCTTACAGCAACCCACTACAAACACTGTATCACAGCCACCCACTACAAACACTGTCTTACAGCCACCCACTACAAACGTTGTCTTACAGCCAACCACTACAAACGCTGTCTTACAGCCACCCACTATAAACGCTGTCCCACATCCACCCACTACAAACGCTGTCCCACAGCCACCCACGACAAACACTGTCTTACAGCTACTCACTACAAACGCTGTCTTACAGCTACTCACTACAAACGCTGTCTTACAGCCACCCACTACAAACGCTGTCCCACAGCCACCCACTACAAACACTGTCCCACAGCCACCCACTACAAACGCTGTCCCACAGCCACCCACTACAAACACTGTCCCACAACCACCCACTATAAACGCTGTCTTACAGCCACCCACTACAAACGCTGTCTTACAGCCATCCACTACAAACGCTGTCCCACAGCCACCCACTACAAACGCTGTCCCACAGCCACCCACTACAAACGCTGTCCCACAGCCACCCACTATAAAAGCTGTCCCACATCCACCCACTACAAACTCTGTCCAACATCCACCTACTACAAACTATGTCCCCCATCCACCCACTACAAACTCTGTCCAACATCCACCCACTACAAGCTCTGTCCCCCATCCAACCACTACAAACTCTGTCGAACATCCACCCACTACAAGCTCTGTCCCCCATCCAACCACTACAAACTCTGTCCAACATCCACCCACTACAAGCTCTGTCCCCCATCCAACCACTACAAACTCTGTCCAACATCCACCCACTACAAGCTCTGTCCCCCATCCAACCACTACAAACTCTGTCCCAGCATTTGAAAACCTTGGTGATGGATAATTACAGCTGATGGTGAATGAGATAATCAAACTTCTAACGATTGAATACAATCTATCACAGACAAATTAAAGATTAGCCACAATCTATCTCATCACAGACAAATTAAAGATTAGCCACAATCTATCTTATCACAGACAAATTAAAGATTAGCCACAATCTATCTCATCACAGACAAATTAAAGAATAGCCACAATCTATCTCTTCTATAAATTTATCTCTTTCATACATCTATCTCTACCATAAATCTGTATCACTACCATAATACATCTCTCCCATAAATCTGTCCCACCCATATATCTATTTTTCCCTTATCTCTATCTCTCTTATAAATCTCTCTCTCTCATAAATATAATTCTACCATAAATCTATCCCTCTCATAAATCTATCCCTCTCATAAATCTATCTCTCCATAAATCTTTCTATCATAAATCTAATTCTACCATAATTTTATCCCTCCCATAAATCTATCTCGCTCATAAATCTAATTCTACCACAAATCTATCTCTCCCATAAATCTATTTTTCCCATATATCTATCTCTCCCATAAATCTCTCTCTCTCTCATAAATATAATTCTACCATAAATCTATCCTTCTCATAAATCTATTTTTCCCATATATCTATCTCTCCCATAAATCTCTCTCTCTCATAAATATAATTCTACCATAAATCTATCTCTCCCATAAATCTTTCTTTCCCGTAAATATATATATCTCTCTCTCATAAATCTAATTCTACCACAAATCTATCCCTCCCATAAATCTGTTTTGCCCATATATCTATCTCTCCCATACATCTCTCTCTCTCTCATAAATATAATTCTACCATAAATCTATCCCTCTCATAAATCTATCTCTCCCATAAATATATCTCGCTCATAAATCTATCTTTCCATTAAATCTCTCTCTCATAAATATAATTCTACCATAAATCTCTCTTTCTCGTAAATCTCTCTCTCTCTCTCTCTCATAAATCTAATTCTACCACAAATCTATCTCTCCTATAAATCTATCCCTCCTATAAATCTATCTTTCCCATAAATCTCTCTCTCTCTCACACACATAAATCTAATTCTACCATAAATCTATCACTCCCTTAAGTCTATCCTCCCCATAAATGTATCTCTCCCATAAATCTATCTCCCAACAGTCAAACTTCTAACGATTAACCACAAACTATTTCTCCAACCGATACTGAGATGGTAAATAATCAAGGAAAGGAGAAGACGAGCACTGGGTCTGTAGGAGCAAATGTCTGTAGGTCTCATCTTATAGGAAATCATCCTCAACCTGTGATCAAATTCAACCGGCCAGAATATCTGAGTACTGCTGATCTAGTACAGCACGACAGTGCTACACCTTAACTCACGCCACCGATGTGATCGTACAAAACCTGCAATGGAATGATATCCACATCAGTTCATGCCACAGATGTGATCGTACAAAACCTGCAATGTAATGACTTACACGTCAGTTCATGCCACAGATGTGATCGTATAAAACCTGCAATGAAATGACTTGCACATCAGTTCATGCCACAGATGTGATCGTACAAAACCTGCAATGAAATGACTTGCACATTAGTTCATGCCACAGATGTGATCGTACAAAACCTGCAATGAAATGACTTGCACATCAGTTCATGCCACAGATGTGATCGTACAAAACCTGCAATGGAATGACTTGCACATCAGTTCATGCCACAGATGTGATCGTACAAAACCTGCAATGGAATGACTTGCACATCAGTTCATGCCACAGATGTGGTCGTACAAAACCTGCAATGAAATGACATGCACATTAGTTCATGCCACAGATGTGATCGTACAAAACCTGCAATGGAATGACTTGCACATCAGTTCATGCCACAGACGTGATCGTACAAAACCTGCAATGAAATGACTTGCACATTAGTTCATGCCACAGATGTGATCGTACAAAACCTGCAATGGAATGACTTCCACATCCGCTGCACTTAACAGTCCCAGTGATCACCACGTGACTGGACAACACAAAAAGGCGATCGGAAACAGTTGCGACGGTGCGTGGGTGCTCGTGGCCAACATATGATTGTTAATGGGCGATGACTAGCATTGAATACCGGTGGAGGGGTGTGGGGCAGGGGGTAGCTATGTCGAAGAATGATACATTTGTGTACTTTTAATAGGGGGAGGGGGTTATTTCAAAATGCTATTTTGTGTGTGTAAATGTTTGTATGTGTTGAATAATAGCTGTGTATGTGGTTGTAATATTTTGTAGTAAACACTATCATCATCGAGTGCCGTTGGCCACCATGGAGCGCAATTCTGCTCTGTCTCTTGCTTTGATGGTGCAGGTTGTCATAGGCTGACTTGTCCATCTCTTGATCTACTTGTCCATGTTAGTCTTGGTCTGCCTCTGCCTCTTTTACCTTGTATTTTGCCTTCCAAGATTACTTTTAGTAGGCTGTTGTGTCTTTTAACATGGCCCAAAAATCTCATTTGTCTTGTTTGAATTGTGTTTAGAGGTTCTCTTTTCATTTTTAGTTGATTTAAGACTTCATCGTTTGTTTTCTTTCCTTTCATCCAATTCTTCATATTCTTCTATAAATCCACATTTAAAAGGCTTACATTTTCTATTCTGTTTTCTTGTCTAAAGTCATTGTTTCTGCACCAAAATTTTGCTATTCTTAGTTTTAGCTATGGTGTTATTTGTTTTGATGTTAGTATATTTTTCATGGCATTAAAATTACTTTTTGCCATTCCTATTCTTTTGTTTATTCCAGTTTTATATTTTCAATCACTGGTTATAGTATGCCCAATGTAGTTGTAGCCATGAACTGTATCCAGATCTGGTCCTTCAACTTTAATATCCACTTGGAATTTTAAAGTATTATGTAGCAAACACCAGTCCGGTAAGCTAAACCATAGGAAATATGACATGAGCCATCAACCAACACTACGAGAACATCAGATTCAAGGGTCGACAGTGAAAGAGTTGGATTAATGGAATATCAGGAACTCTAGGAAACTTAAGTGTTACATCGAAACTGTTCTAGTAAATGGAAGTGAGTCATGGACGTCAGTAAGACAACACAAAAAATTATTTGAGGCAGCTGAGAAGTGGTTTAACAAACGAATGCTACGAATTCCATGGATAGCAAAAATTACAAGTGAAGAATGTTTATAACGAGCTTGAGAAACCAGAAATATCATCAAAATAATAAGGAAGAGACAATCAACATTTATTGGACATGTCATGCGAAAAGAAGGCATTGAGAATAATATAACAATGGGCAGAATGCAGAGAACAAGAGAAAAATATTGAACAACGTACTCGTATGGTATAATATAAGATCACCGACAAAATAATCAGAAGCATGCTGGAGCAAGTGATGCGGAGAGAGATGATCGTTTACGCGAACCGGCATGATACTTTGATGATGATGATGATGATGATGATGATGATGATGATGATGAAACACAACAGCAGGATAGACCAACAGAGCAGCTAAAGGCCGGAAGCGATATCTCTCCACGACGCTGAAAAACAAATGAGAAAGGAAAGAAGAAGACAAAGAGCGACATGGACAATGAGAAAAAGAAAGTAAAATATGTGAGAGGAAGAAGAAACAAGCAACTTATCTTCCATGATGGAGTATTTCAAACCTGTTAGTTATGTCCCCTGATACATGTCCCCCTAACTGATATTACCTCCCCTCCACAGATACAAGAGTGGGTGTGTGTAGTCTGCGACAAGCGGCGCCGCCTGATGATGACCACGGGCATGTGGTACCACGGCTACCACCCAGAGTCCGAGCTGGCCATGGAGAAACAGATCATTGAAGGCACGCAACTCAACCGCTCCAGAGGGGTCAGTGATTGAAGTACTGACTTTAGACACAATAATAGATGGAGTAGATAGTAGTTCGATGCAAAACTAGAAAATGTCATTCAGATGGGGAAAAAAAACTAGAAAATGTAATTTAGATGAGAAAACAAACTAGAAAATGTAATTTAGATGAGGGGGGAAATGTAAATTAGATGGGGGGGGGGGGGGGGGTAAAATGTCATTTATATAATGGAAAAATTAGAAAATGCCATTTAGATTGAAAAAAAACACAAGAAAATGTAATTTAGCTGAGGAAATAATATCATGTCATTTAGATGGGGGTTGGGGGTTGGGGACTAGAAAATGTCATTTATATGAAGGAAAAAAACTATAAAATGTCAATTAGATTGGGGAAAACAAACTAAAAAATGTCACCGGGGGGGGGGGGGTTAAAAGTCATTTATATGAAAATAAAACTGGTAAAAAATGGTACATCTAAAATGGTATTTAGATTTTTAAAAAAAGAAAATGTAATTTAAATGGGAAACAACCTAGAAAATGTTATTTAGATTGGAGAGAAAAATAGAAGATGTCATTTAGATGAAAAACCAGAAAACATCTTTTAGATGCAAATGTAGTAATGTCATTAGTTGCAAAACTAGAACGAGATATTTAGATGCAAAAATACTACGATGAAGCCAAATCCATCATCAAATGTCAATATCATGAAAGATAGAAACACGCAAAGTATAACGGGAAGGAAGGTTATCTAACTATAAGGAAGGTTATCTAACTATAAGGAAGGATATCTAACTATAAGGAAGGATATCTAACTATAAGGAAGGATATCTAACTATAAGGAAGGATATCTAACTATAAGGAAGGTTATCTAACTATAAGGAAGGATATCTAACTATAAGGAAGGATATCTAACTATAAGGAAGGATATCTAACTATAAGGAAGGTTATCTAACTATAAGGAAGGTTATCTAACTATAAGGAAGGATATCTAACTATAAGGAAGGATATCTAACTATAAGGAAGGTTATCTAACTATAAGGAAGGATATCTAACTATCAAGAGGGGATCAAGCCATCGTACTCCGCCTACGTACTGGCCCAACAGAATGAGAAACCACATGTTCACTGAAATCAAAATAGGAACCACCAGCCTATGCCACTTGTACCCTGGATAACTTGACAACAAAACAAGTTCTACAGGATTGCCCCAGCACACAGACCTGAGAAGGACAATGTGGTCCACACCCACCTACCTGGACTAGAAATTACAATGCAATTGAATCAATGAAACGGACATCAGTCTTCATAAGAGAGTCTGAAGTCCTAGTCTGAATGACATCATGATCGCTGAAGAAGAAATGCAAAAATATAAAGTGTAATTTAGATTCAAAACTAGAATGAGTCATTTATATGAAAAACTAGAAAATGTAAAATAGATGCAAAACTAGAAAATGCCAATTCGATGCAAAACTAGAATGAGTTATGTAGATCAGAGCTGGGTCGAGCAAGTTAGACACAAAACTAGAATGAGTTATGTCGATCAGAGCTGGGTCGAGCAAGTTAGATACAAAACTAGAATGAGTTATGTAGATCAGAGCTGGGTCGAGTAAGTTAGACACAAAACTAGAATGAGTTATGTAGATGCAGAGCTGGGTCGAGCAAGTTAGACACAAAACTAGAATGAGTTATGTAGATCAGAGCTGGGTCGAGTAAGTTAGACACAAAACTAGAATGAGTTATGTAGATCAGAGCTGGGTCGAGTAAGTTAGACACAAAACTAGAATAAGTTATGTAGATGCAGAGTTGGGTCGAGTAAGCTAGACAGAAAACTAGAATAAGTTATGTAGATGCAGAGCTGGGTCGAGCAAGTTAGACAGAAAACTAGAATGAGTTATGTAGATGCAGAGCTGGGTCGAGTAAGTTAGACACAAAACTAGAATGAGTTATGTAGATGCAGAGTTGGGTCGAGTAAGTTAGACACAAAACTAGAATGAATTATGTAGATGCAGAGCTGAGTCGAGTAAGTTAGACAGAACACTAGAATGAGTTATGTAGATGCAGAGCTGGGTCGAGTAAGTTAGACACAAAACTAGAATGAGCTATGTAGATGCAGAGCTGGGTCGAGTAAGTTAGACACAAAACTAGAATGAGTTATGTAGATGCAGAGCTGGGTCGAGTAAGTTAGACACAAAACTAGAATGAGTTATCTAGATGCAGAGCTGAGTCGAGTAGGTTAGACACAAAACTAGAATGAATTATGTAGATGCAGAGCTGGGTCGAGTAGGTTAGACACAAAACTAGAATGAATTGTGTAGATGCAGAGCTGGGTCGAGCAAGTTAGACACAAAACTAGAATGAGTTATGTAGATGCAGAGCTGGGACGTGTAAGTTAGACAGTAAACTAGATTGAGCCCTGAGACTAAAAGACTAGACGGATTCTTGTAGTTATTGAAATGAATGCAGTTATTTAGACACTGCACAAGACGAAGTAATTAAGACACCGCACTAGACGAAGTAATTTAGGCACGGCACAAGACGAAGTAATTTAGGCGCGGCATAAGACGAAGTAATTAAGACACCGCACTAGACGAAGTAATTATGACGCGGCACAAGACAAAGTAATTAGACTCGGCACAAGACAAAGTAATTTAGACACTGCACAAGACGAAGTAATTAAGACGCGGCACAAGACGAAGTAATTAAGACGCGGCACAAGACAAAGTAATTTAGACACTGCACAAAAGGAAGTAATTAAGACGCAGCACAAGACAAAGTAATTTAGACACTGCACAAGACGAAGTAATTTAGACACGGCACAAGACGAAGTAATTTAGACACTGCACAAGACGAAGTAATTAAGACGTGGCACAAGACAAAGCAATTTAGACACCGCACAAGACGAAGTAATTAAGACGAAGCACAAGAAAAAGTAATTAAGACACGGCACAAGACGAAGTAATTAAGACGCGGCACAAGACAAAGTAATTTAGATACGACACAAGACGAAGTAATTAAGACGCGGCACAAGACGAAGTAATTAAGACGCGGCACAAGACAAAGTAATTTAGACACTGCACCAGACGAAGTAATACACGCGGCACAAGACAAAGGGATTTAGACACGACAAAAAACGAAGTAATTAAGACACGGCACAAGACAAAGTAATTTAGACACGACACAAGACGAAGTAATTAAGACGCGGCACAAGACAAAGTAATTTAGACAGTGCACAAGACGAAGTAATTAAGACGCGGCACAAGACAATGTAATTTAGACACTGCACAAGACGAAATAATTAAGACGCGGCACAAGACAAAGTAATTTAGACACTGCACAAAAGGAAGTAATTAAGACGCAGAACAAGACAAAGTAATTTAGACACTGCACAAGACGAAGTAATTTAGACACGGCACAAGACGAAGTAATTTAGACACTGCACAAGACGAAGTAATTAAGACGCGACACAAGACAAAGCAATTTAGACACCGCACTAAACGAAGTAATTTAGACACGGCACAATACGAAGTAATTTAGACACTGCACAAGACAAAGTAATGAAGACGCAGCACAAGACAAAGTAATTTAGACACCGCACTAGACGAAGTAATTTAGGCACTGCACAAGACGAAGTAATTAAGGCGCGGCACATGACGAAGTAATTAAGACGCGACACAAGACAAAGTAATTTAGACACTGCACAAGACGAAGTAATTAAGACGCGGCACAAGACGAAGTAATTTAGACACGACACAAGAAGAAGTAATTAAGACACGGCACAAGACAAAGTAATTTAGACACTGCACAAGATGAAGTAATTAAGACGTGGCACAAGACGAATCAATTTAGACAAGACACAAGACGAAGTAATTAAGACGCGGCACAAGGCGAAGTAATTAGGCACGGGACAAGACGAAGTAATTTAGGCACGGGACAAGACGAAGTAATTTAGACACGGCACAAGACGAAGTAATTAAAACACTACACAAGACAAAGTAATTTAGACACAATACAAGACGAAGTAATGTAGACACGACACAAGACGAAGTAATTAAGACGCGGCATAATGACAAAGAGTAATTTAGACATTGCACAAGACGAAGTAATTTAGACACGGCACAAGGCGAAGTAATTTAGGCACGGGACAAGACGAAGTAATTTAGACACGGCACAAGACGA
The DNA here is from genome assembly GCA_032433765.1 of Megaustenia siamemsis. NCBI lineage: Eukaryota > Metazoa > Mollusca > Gastropoda > Stylommatophora > Ariophantidae > Megaustenia > Megaustenia siamemsis. The sequence continues at coordinate 97,014,418 of JAVIAB010000125.1, read as the reverse complement.
AGTAATTAAAACACTACACAAGACAAAGTAATTTAGATACAATACAAGACGAAGTAATGTAGACACGACACAAGACGAAGTAATTAAGACACGGCACAAGACAAAGTAATTAAGACACGGCACAAGACGAAGTAATGTAGACATTGCACAAGACGAAGTAATTTAGACACGGCACAAGGCGAAGTAATTTAAACACGGCACAAGACGAAGTAATTTAGACTCGGCACAAGACGATGTAATTTACAAACGGCACAAGACGATGTAATTTACAAACGGCACAATAAGAAGTAATTTACAAACTGCACAATAAGAAGTAATTTAGACACGGCACAAGACAAAGTAATTTAGACACTGCACAAGACGAAGTAATTAAGATGCGGCACAAGACGAAGTAATTTAGACACGACACAAGAAGAAGTAATTAAGACACGGCACAAGACGAAGTAATTAAGGCGCGGCACAAGACAAAGTAATTTAGACACTGCACAAGACAAAGTAATTAAGACGCGGCACAAGACAAAGAGTAATTTAGACACTGCGCAAGACGAAGTAATTAAGACACGGCACAAGACAAAGTAATTTAGACACAATACAAGACGAAGTCATGTAGACACGACACAAGACGAAGTAATTAAGACACGGTACAAGACGAAGTAATTTAGACACGGCACAAGACAATGTAGTTTAGACACGGCACAAGACGAAGTAATTAAGACACAGCACAAGACAAAGTAATTAAGACACGGCACAAGACGAAGTAATGTATACATTGCACAAGACGAAGTAATTTAGACACGGCACAAGGCGAAGTAATTTAGGCACGGGACAAGACGAAGTAATTTAGACACGGCACAAGACGAAGTAATTAAAACACTACACAAGACGAAGTAATTTATACACTACACAAGACGAAGTAATTTAGACACGGCACAAGACGAAGTAATTTAGACATGGCACAAGACGAAGTAATTTAGACACGGCGCAAGGCGAAGTAATTTAGACACGACACAAGACGAAGTAATGTAAACAGGGCACAAGACGAAGTAATTTAGGCACGGCACAAGACGAAGTAATTTAGACACGGCACAAGACGAAGTAATTTAGACACTGCACAAGACGAAGTAATTTAGACACTGTACAAGGCGAAGTAATTTAGACACGGCACAAGACGAAGTAATTTAGGCACGGAACAAGACGAAGTAATTTACACTCGGCACAATAAGAATTAATTTACAAACGGCACAATAAGAAGTAATTTAGACACAGCACAAGACAAAGTAATTAAGACACGGCACAAGACGAAGTAATGTATACATTGCACAAGACGAAGTAATTTAGACACGGCACAAGGCGAAGTAATTTAGGCACGGGACAAGACGAAGTAATTTAGACACGGCACAAGACGAAGTAATTAAAACACTATACAAGACGAAGTAATTTATACACTACACAAGACGAAGTAATTTAGACACGGCACAAGACGAAATAATTTAGACACGGCACAAGACGATGTAATTTACAAACGGCACAATAAGAAGTAATTTAGACATGGCACAAGACGAAGTAATTTAGACATGGCACAAGGCGGAAGTAATTTAGACACGGAGCGAGGCGAAGTAATTTAGACACGACACAAGACGAAGTAATGTAAACAGGGCACAAGACGAAGTAATTTAGACATGGCACAAGACGAAGTAATTTAGACATGGCACAAGACGGAAGTAATTTAGACATGGCACAAGACGGAAGTAATTTAGACACGGAGCGAGGCGAAGTAATGTAAACAGGGCACAAGACGAAGTAATTTATGCACGGCACAAGACGAAGTAATTTAGACACGGCACAAGACGAAGTAATTAAGACACTGCACAAGACGATGTAATTTAGACACGGCACAAGACGAAATAATTTAGACACGGCACAAGACGAAGTAATTTAGACACGGCACAAGAAGTAATTTAGACACAGCACAAGACGAACTAATTTATACACGGCACAAGACGAAGTAATTTAAACAGGGCACAAGACGAAGTAATTAAACAGGGAACAAGACGAACTAATTTATACACGGCACAAGACGAAGTAATTTAAACAGGGTACAAGACGAAGTAATTTAAACACGCACAAGACGAAGTAATTTGCACTCGGCACAATAAGAATTAATTTACAAACGGCACAATAAGAAGTAATTTAGACACAGAACAAGACGGAGTAATTTAGAAACGGCACAAGACGGAATAATTTAAACACGGCACAAGACGAAGTAATTTAGGCACGGCACAAGACGATGTAATTTACAAACGGCACAATAAGAATTAATTTACAAACGGCACAATAAGAAGTCGGTTGGCTTACCACGGCAACAGCCGGGGTTCGTAATCCTGGCGAGGACACCTGGGTTTTACTAATTCCCTAAAAATTAGTAGGAGCCGCGATAGCTCAGTGGTTAGTGAACTGGACTACTACGGACAAGGGGTAGGGTTCGATCCCAACCGACGGCTCCGGGTTCACCCAGCCTTAAATGGGTACCGGATTTTTTCTGGGAAAGTAAAAGCAGCACGGGCGTAATACTGACCACATTACCCAAAAAATCATGTGCTGAAGGTCTGTAAAATATAGGGTCACTAACACCATATTTCCCTATACGCCACTTGGCGTGACGGGGGGGTACTTTACTTTTTTTTTACAATAAGAAGTAATTTACAAACGGCACAATAAGAATTAATTTACAAACGGCACAATAAGAAGTAATTTACAAACGGCACAATAAGAAGTAATTTACAAACGGCACAATAAGAAGTAATTTACAAACGGCACAATAAGAAGTAATTTACAAACGGCACAATAAGAAGTAATTTAGACACAGAACAAGACGGAGTAATTTAGAAACGGCACAAGACGGAATAATTTATACACGGCACAAGGCGAAGTAATTTAGAAACGGCCCAAGGCGAAGTAATTTAGGCACGGCACAAGACGAAGTAATATAGACACGGCACAAGACGAAGTAATTTAGACACAGCACATGACGAACTAATTTAGGCACGAAAAAAGACAAAGTAATTTAGACACGGCACAAGACGAAGTAATTTAAACACGGCACAAGACGAAGTAATTTAGACACGGCACAAGACGAATTAATTAGACACGCACAAGACGAAGTAATTTAGACACGGCACAAGACGAAGTAATTTAGACACGGCACAAGACTAATTAATTTAGGCACGGCACAAGACGAAGTAATTTATACACGGCACAAGACGAAGTAATTTAGACACAGCACAAGACGAACTAATTTATACACGTAACAAGACGAAGTAATTTAAACAGGGCACAAGACGAAGTAATTTAAATAGGGCACAATAAGAAGTAATTTACAAACGGCACAATAAGAAGTAATTTAGACACGGCACAAGACGAAGTAATTTAAACAGGGCACAAGACGAAGTAATTTAGACACGGCCAAGATGAAGTAATTTTAGACACGGCAAAGACGAAGTAATTTAGGCACGGCACAAGACGAAGTAATTTAGACACGGCACAAGACGAAGTAATTTAGGCACGGCACAAGATAAAATAATTTAGACACGGCACAAGACGAAGTAATTTAGACACGGCACAAGACGATGTAATTTAGACACGGCACAAGACGATATAATTTACAAACGGCACAATAAGAAGTAATTACAAACGGCACAATAAGAAGTAATTTAGACACGGCACAAGATGAAGTAATTTAAACAGGGCACAAGACGAAGTAATTTAGACACGGCCAAGACGAAGTAATTTAGACACGGCCAAGACGAAGTAATTTAGACACGGCCAAGACGAAGTAATTTAGGCACGGCACAAGACGAAGTAATTTAGACACGGCACAAGACGAAGTAATTTAGGCACGGCACAAGATGAAATAATTTAGACACGGCACAAGATGAAGTAATTTAGACACGGCACAAGACGATGCAATTTAGACACGGCACAAGACGAAGTAATTTAGATACGGCACAAGACGGAGTAATTAAGACACGGCACAAGACGAAGTAATTAAGACAGGGCTCAAGACGAAGTAATTAAGATACGGCACAAGACAAAGTAATTTAGACACGGCACAGGACGAAGTAACTTTGTAAATACGTCGGCGTCTTGCCTTCATAATTGATTAGTTTTATTGGTAACGAAGCTAATCGATCTCAACGTTCTCTGACTTGTAGCAGTCATCTGTTGCCATAGAAACGGTTCATAGGGGCATGGTAACCTCATACCAAGGACGTAGGAATACAGAGTCAAGACAGTTGAAGGTCGGAGCAGGTTTATATTTTCTTGAACGCTTGTATTAGCTGAAGAAAGGTCTGAACAGAAGTAATGATCATATCGAAGAAACAATCACACCATAATGCAGCATACAAACAAATAGAACAAATCTGAAACAAGTACAACGTTTCAAATACTTGGGCACAATAATAACATCAGATGGAAGATGCACCACGGAAAGAAAAAGCAGAATAGCTCTTGTGAAAATACAATTTCAGAAAATTAGAAACGTCTTATGCAACAAGTCTATGTCAATAGAAGTGAGGAAAATAATGCATCGGTGCTATATAGAGCCAATTCTGACCTATGAAAGCGAATCATGGACCGTAAAAAACAAATGAAAAGACGATTAGTGGCCACAGAGATGTGATTTCTCAGAAGAATGTTGAAAGTTCCCTGGACAGCTAAATAGAACAACGAGGAAATTCTCAAAGAGGCCAACACAAAAAGGGAGCTCTTAAAAAAACATCAGAGAGAAACAATCAACATCTTTTGTACACATCGTGAGAAGAGGAAAGTTGAAATACTTGGTTACAACTGGCAAAATACAGGGAAAGAGAGACTGATGACGACAACGAGAGAAAATACTGGATAGCTTGGTGTCATGGCATGGAAATCAGTCAAGAACAGAACTGATACGATGCACTGTAGATAGAAGTTTGTGGAAGGACAGGATCGCCTACGCCAACGGTATGACACATGATGATGATATGAGGTGATTTGTTAAACATGACAGCAATGAATGCGATCATACTGGACGGGGCGCCGCTTAGAAGTGTGGTGGTCGCATGCTGGTTGTGGAGATATAAGTTTGTAGCCGTGGAGAGTCCTGCGTGGTGCATTATGACCAGTTCAGGCAGTGTGAGGGGCCACTGTAGGGAGTGGTTGTGATATGCCCACTGAGGATGTGTGGCTACAGCTAACATAGATACGCTGCTATAAAGATGTTTGGCTACAGTTAACATAGGTATGCTGCTAAAAGATATGTGGCTACAGATAACATAGATACGCTGCTATAAAGATGTGTGACTACAGTTAACATAGGTATGCTGCTAAAGATATGTGGCTACAGATAACATAGATACGCTTCTACAAAGATGTGTGGCTACAGTTAACATAGATACGCTGTTATAAAGATGTGTGGCTACAGCTAACAAAGATACGTTGCTATAAAGATGTATGCTACAGTTAACATAGATGCGCTGCCACAAAGATGTGCGTCTACAGCTAACGAAGATAGTTGCTATAAAGATGTGTGGCTACAGTTAACATAGATACGTTGCTATAAAGTTGTGTGGCTACAGTTAACAAAGATACGTTGCCACAAATATGTGTGGCTACAGTTAACATAGATCTATCTATTGACCTTTCGAGCCGTAACCGGCCCATAGGGCGTAGACTAAGATACACCTTCTCCTATATGAATTTTTGTTCTAGCAGTTTTCTTTTAAAGATATTTTATCAAATCTCGCCATCTGTCTCTGTTCTGTGCAAGCAGTTCTATCTCATTGAGGGAGCCGATTCCTGCTGCTCTTGCCTCTTTCATCAATGTTCTTCTCAGTGTCTCCCTGGGTCTTCTCTTTTTTTTACCTGTTGTTTCCCATATGAGGGCTTGCTTTGCTATTCGATTTATTATCTCTTCTCATCACATGTCCAACGTATGACCATCGTCTTTTCTTTATTACTGAAGATATTAGTGGTTGATTGGCGATTTCTCTAATTTCTCGTTTGTTTTGAATTCGTTCCATTCTATACCAAGTATTTTCCTTAGACATTTATTTTCGAATGCGTTCAATTTTGTTTCTATATCTCTTGTTGTTTTCCAGCTTTCACACGCATACGTAAGGGTTGATAGTACATTTGATTTGAATAGCCTAAGTTTTGGTTTGTGCTAATGTTAACATAGATACGTTGCCATAAAGATTTGTGGCTACAGTACAGTTAACATAGATACGCTGCTATAAAGATGTGTGGCTACAGTTAACATAAATACGCTGCTATAAAGATGTGTGGCTACAGTTAACATAAATACGCTGCTACAAAGATGTGTGGCTACAGTTAAACATATATGCGCTGCTATAAAGATGTGTGGCTACAGCTAACAAAGATACGTTACTATAAAGATGTGTGGCTACAGTTACCATAGATACGTTGCTACAAAGATGTGTGCTACAGCTAACAAAGATACGTTGCTATAAAGATGTGTGACTACAGTTAACATAGATACGTTGCTATAAAGATGTGTGGCTACAGCTAACAAAGATACGTTGCTGCAACGATGTGTGGCTACAGCTAACAAAGATACGTTGCTACAAAAATGTGTGGCTACAGCTAACAAAGCTATGTTGCTACAAAAATGTATGGCTACAACTAACAAAGATATGTTGCTACAATAATGTGTGACTACAACTAACAAAGATAGGTTGCTACAAAGATGTGTGATTACAGCTAACAAAGATAGGTTGCTACAAGATGTGTGATTACAGCTAACATAGATACGTTGCTACAAAGATGTGTGATTACAGCTAACAAAGATAGGTTGCTACAAAGATGTTTGACTACAGCTAACAAAGATAGGTTGCTACAAAGATGTGTGACTACAACTAACAAAGATAGGTTGCTACAAAGATGTGTGACTACAGCTAACAAAGATAGGTTGCTACAAAGATGTGTGACTACAACTAACAAAGATATGTTGCTACAAAGATGTGTGACTACAACTAACAAAGATAGGTTGCTACAAAGATGTTTGACTACAACTACAAAGATAGGTTGCTACAAAGATGTGTGACTACAGCTAACAAAGATAGGCTGCTACAAAGATGTGTGACTACAGCTAACAAAGATAGGTTGCTACAAAGATGTGTGACTACAACTAACAAAGATAGGTTGCTACAAAGATGTGTGACTACAACTAACAAAGATAGATACATAGCTATAAATATGTGTCCCCAAACTAACAAAGATTCGTTGCTATAAAGATGTGTAATTACAAAGAAACGTTTCTATATACTATATGTAATATAAACATAATACTGAATGAACCAGCTAATCTAATAGAAGGGCAAGAAAAACTACGACACCCCCGCAAAAGCATCATCAAAAACTGGATGTCTTTATTTAATTTGAATAATTGTATGTTACACCTGATGAAGGTTTTTGTCGAAACGTCGTAGTTTTTGTTATCTTTCTATTGGGTTAGCTGTTTCATACTGTTTCATGTTTATTTTACATGTTCTCGGAAGCTGTACTTCTATAGAGTAGCAGCTTTACCCCACAGAGTCAGTCATATTTATATATTTGTTACTTGTGCTGATCCCCATCTATATGATGTGTAATTTAAAAATTATGTTACTATTTGATGTGTAATTTAAAAATTATGTTGCTACATGATGGGTGATTTCAAAATTATGTTGCTACATGATGTGTGATTTCAAAATTATGTTGCTACATGATGTGTGCTAAAGTTACGTTGCTATATGGGTGTGACTACAAAGATACCAAAAGTGTAGCTAGTTATAAGTGTGACAGCTCTAATGTGTGGCTACAGCGGTGTGTGGCTGCTCATCATCTGTATTTCAAGCCAGATGTAGCAAATATCTATCTACCTACTCTTTCCAGCTGGATAGCCAAACGCTGTCTATCATGGACACCTCTATGATGTCAAGTGTGTCCCAGACATCCAGCAAGGACAGTCGAGGCAGCCGAGAGTCCAGGTGTGTACCTGGTCATTGTTGTTATGTGTGGTCTCATGTTCTACCATTTTTGTCATTGATGTTGTGGTCATCATCGTTATATGTGATGTCATGTTGTACGTCTCTTTCATCATCGTTATATGTGATGTCATGTGTACCGTCTCTTTCATCATCGTTATATGTGATGTCATGTTGTACCGTCTCTTTCATTATCGTTATATGTGATGTCATGATGTACTGTCTCTGTCATCATCGTTATATGTGATGTCATGATGTACTGTCTCAATCATCATCGTTATATGTGATGTCATGTTGTACCGTCTCTTTCATCATCGTTATATGTGATGTCATGTTGTACAGTCTCTTTCATCATCGTTATATGTGATGTCATCTTGTACCGTCTCAGTCATTATCGTTATGTGTGATGTCATGCTGTACCATCAATGACCATCTCCTCCTACAAGCACCTGTCTATTTTAGCTATATCAGAATTTCCACTGCTGTTTGTTTGCCCAAAACTTTATCATTCTGTTTTCATTCCGATTTTTCTGTTTGTCATCTTAGGCTCTCACGCCAGCAATATTTCCTGTTTTCATTCATTGGTTTGAGATGTGTGTTTGTGTGGACATGCCTGTGAGCATGTACAGCCATCAAATCTTCTTGGTTTTCTACCCACCAGTTTTCTACTGACGCAGGTTCATTTATGCTCTTTCGTTGGTCAAGTACCAAATCTTTGTTGGTGTAGTTTATTGTTGTGCTGCATGTGTCGAATGTTGAATATTTACATCCAGCCATTGATAATGAAAGCTGGAAAACAACAAGAGATATAGAAACAAAGTTGAACGCATTCGAAAATAAATGTCTAAGGAAAATACTTGGTATAGAATGGAACGAATTCAAAACAAACGAGGAAATTAGAGAAATCGCCAATCAACCACTAATATCTTCAGTAATAAAGAAAAGACGATGGTCATACGTTGGACATGTGATGAGAAGAGATAATAATCGATAGCAAAGCAAGCCCTCATATGGGAAACAACAGGTAAAAGAAAAAGAGGAAGACCAGGGAGACACTGAGAAGAACATTGATGAGAGAGGCAAGAGCAGCAGGAATCGGCTCCCTCAATGAGATAGAACTGCTTGCACAGAACAGAGACAGATGCGAGATTTGATAAAATATCTTTAAAAGAAAACTGCTAGAACAAAAATTCATATAGGAGAAGGTGTATCTTGGTCTACGCCCTATGGGCCGGTTACGGCTCGAAAGGTCAATAGAATTGATAATGATCCTCTAGACAACAAACTAGGGCGGCGATAGCACAGTGGTTAGTGAACTGACTTTCTAAGGACAAGAGGTGGAGTTCGATCTGAATCTACGGCTATCAGATTCACCCAGCCTTAAATGGGTAACGGTTTTGTGTTTTTTATGGGACAGTAAAGCGGCCCGGGCTTAATACTGACCACATTACCTCATCCGACCTTATTAAATTAACGACCTTCAACTGACCTGGCTAACGACATCCAGTCGACCTTGCTAACGACCTGCAATCGACAACGCAAAATCAAAATGGCTACATGTCGCCCTTTTTCATTTTTTCAAAGAATAATGCAGTCGCTTAAACCGTTTGGGTTGCTTTGTTTTAAATGTGGGTTCTCGAGAAAACTGGAGTCAGGAAGTGACACTGTACACTCTCTATTCGATGAAGGTCGTTTGGGTTCGTTGCCTGTGCGCCGAGATCAGTGCACGGTAGTCGACCATGTCAACAGCATTTGCCACCATACATTGACGGAAACTGTGACACGAGTGGACTGGAAACGGGTAATTGATTGCAGTGGTGCGGATTCCATGAACAGAATACCACCAAAAATTAAAACATTTCCAAAACTAATGTGCCAGGGGATCTATCATTAAAATGTTGGCTAACACAACATCCCCAGTTTATGGCGTACGTGGCGTGACGGGGCTCTTGACTTTACAACAAGCAAGCACTCTGACTGTCCGTCTAATGTCGAATGTTCCCATTCAAACTGTTCTATTCCTTGCATATACAGATATCGTAGAAATCTAATGACAGCCCCAGTACAAAGATAGAGGAGAAGGCTGATGACAATGCTAGTACAAAGATAGAGGAGAAGGCTGATGACAATGCTAGTACAAAGATAGAGGAGAAGGCTGATGACAATACTAGTACAAAGATAGAGGAGAAGGCTGATGACAATACTAGTACAAAGATAGAGGGGAAGGCTGATGACAATGCTAGTACAAAGATAGAGGAGAAGGCTGATGACAATGCTAGTACAAAATAGAGGAGAAGGCTGATGACAATGCTAGTACAAAATAGAGGAGAAGGCTGATGACAATGCTAGTACAAAGATAGAGGAGAAGGTGATGACAATGCTAGTACAAAGATAGAGAAGGCTGATGACAATGCTAGTACAAAGATAGAGGAGAAGGCTGATGACAATGCTAGTACAAAGATAGAGGAGAAGGCTGATGACAATGCTAGTACAAAGATAGAGGAGAAGGCTGATGATAGTGCTAGTACAAAGATAGAGGAGAAGGCTGATGACAGTGCTAGTACAAAGATAGAGGAGAAGGCTGATGACAGTGCTAGTACAAAGATAGAGGAGAACGTTGATGACAGTGCTAGTACAAAGATAGAGGAGAACGTTGATGACAATGCTAGTACAAAATAGAGATGAACGCTGATGACAGTGCTAGTACAAAGATAGAGGAGAAGGCTGATGATAGTGCTAGTACAAAGATAGAGGAGAAGGCTGATGACAGTGCTAGTACAAAGATAGAGGAGAAGTTGATGACAGTGATAGTACAAAGGTAGAGAAGAAGGTTGATGATAGTGCTAGTACAAAGATAGAGAGGAACGTTGATGACAGTGCTTAGTACAAAGATAGCGAGGAAGAAGCTGATGATAGTGCTAGTACAAAGATAGCGAGGAAGCTGATGACAGTGCTAGTACAAAGATAGCGAGGAAGGCTGATGACAGTGCTAGTACAAAGATAGAGAGAAGGCTGATGATAGTGCTAGTACAAAGATAGCGAGGAAGGCTGATGATAGTGCTAGTACAAAGATAGCGAGAAGGCTGATGATAGTGCTGGTACAAGATAGAGAGAACGTTGATGACAGTGCTAGTACAAAAGATAGCGAGGAACGTTGATGACAGTGCTAGTACAAATAGAGGAGAAGGCTGATGACAGTGCTAGTACAAAGATAGAGAAGAACGTTGATGACAGTGCTAGTACAAAGATAGAGGAGAACGCTTGAAGACAGTGCTAGTACAAAGATAGAGAAGACGTTGATGATAGTGCCAGTACAAAGATAGAGAAGGAGGTTGATGACAGTGCTAGTACAAAGATAGAGAAGAAGACTGATGATAGTGCTAGTACAAAGATAGAGAGAAGGTTGATGATAGTGCTAGTACAAAGATAGAGGAGAAGGCTGATGACAGTGCTAGTACAAAGATAGAGAGAAGACTGATGACAGTGCTAGTACAAAGATAGAGGAGAAGACTGATGATAGTGCTAGTACAAAGATAGAGAAGAAGACTGATGATAGTGCTAGTACAAAGATAGAGGAGAACGTTGATGACAGTGCTAGTACAAAGATAGAGGAGAAGTTGATGACAGTGCTAGTACAAAGATAGAGGAGAACGTTGATGACAGTGCTAGTACAAAGATAGAGGAGAACGTTGATGACAGTGCTAGTACAAAGATAGAGAAGAACGTTGATGACAGTGCTAGTACAAAGATAGAGAGGGAACGCTGATGACAGTGCTAGTACAAAGATAGAGAAGAACGTTGATGACAGTGCTAGTACAAAGATAGAGAAGAACGTTGATGACAGTGCTAGTACAAAGATAGAGAAGAACGTTGATGACAGTGCTAGTACAAAGATAGAGAAGAACGTTGATGACAGTGCTAGTACAAAGATAGAGAAGAACGTTGATGACAGTGCTAGTACAAAGATAGAGAAGAACGTTGATGACAGTGCTAGTACAAAGATAGAGAAGAACGTTGATGACAGTGCTAGTACAAAGATAGAGAAGAAGACTGATGACAGTGCTAGTACAAAGATAGAGAAGAACGTTGATGACAGTGCTAGTACAAAGATAGAGGAGAAGTTGATGACAGTGCTAGTACAAAGATAGAGAAGAACGTTGATGACAGTGCTAGTACAAAGATAGAGAAGAACGTTGATGACAGTGTTAGTACAAAGATAGAGAAGAACGTTGATGACAGTGCTAGTACAAAGATAGAGAAGAACGTTGATGACAGTGTTAGTACAAAGATAGAGAAGAACGTTGATGACAGTGTTAGTACAAAGATAGAGAAGAACGTTGATGACAGTGCTAGTACAAAGATAGAGAAGAACGTTGATGACAGTGTTAGTACAAAGATAGAGAAGAACGTTGATGACAGTTTTAGTACAAAGATAGAGAAGAACGTTGATGACAGTGCTAGTACAAAGATAGAGAAGAACGTTGATGACAGTGTTAGTACAAAGATAGAGAAGAACGTTGATGACAGTGCTAGTACAAAGATAGAGAAGAACGTTGATGACAGTGCTAGTACAAAGATAGAGAAGAACGTTGATGACAGTGCTAGTACAAAGATAGAGAAGAACGTTGATGACAGTGTTAGTACAAAGATAGAGAAGAACGTTGATGACAGTGCTAGTACAAAGATAGAGAAGAACGTTGATGACAGTGCTAGTACAAAGATAGAGAAGAACGTTGATGACAGTGCTAGTACAAAGATAGAGAAGAACGTTGATGACAGTGTTAGTACAAAGATAGAGAAGAACGTTGATGACAGTGCTAGTACAAAGATAGAGAAGAACGTTGATGACAGTGCTAGTACAAAGATAGAGAAGAACGTTGATGACAGTGCTAGTACAAAGATAGAGAAGAACGTTGATGACAGTGTTAGTACAAAGATAGAGAAGAACGTTGATGACAGTGCTAGTACAAAGATAGAGAAGAACGCTGATGACAGTGCTAGTACAAAGATAGAGAAGAACGTTGATGACAGTGTTAGTACAAAGATAGAGAAGAACGTTGATGACAGTGCTAGTACAAAGATAGAGAAGAACGTTGATGACAGTGTTAGTACAAAGATAGAGAAGAACGTTGATGACAGTGTTAGTACAAAGATAGAGAAGAACGTTGATGACAGTGTTAGTACAAAGATAGAGAAGAACGTTGATGACAGTGCTAGTACAAAGATAGAGAAGAACGTTGATGACAGTGCTAGTACAAAGATAGAGAAGAACGTTGATGACAGTGCTAGTACAAAGATAGAGAAGAACGTTGATGACAGTTTAGTACAAAGATAGAGAAGAACGTTGATGACAGTGCTAGTACAAAGATAGAGAAGAACGTTGATGACAGTGCTAGTACAAAGATAGAGAAGAACGTTGATGACAGTGCTAGTACAAAGATAGAGAAGAACGTTGATGACAGTGCTAGTACAAAGATAGAGAAGAACGTTGATGACAGTGTTAGTACAAAGATAGAGAAGAACGTTGATGACAGTGCTAGTACAAAGATAGAGAAGAACGATGATGACAGTGCTAGTACAAAGATAGAGAAGAACGTTGATGACAGTGCTAGTACAAAGATAGAGAAGAACGTTGATGACAGTGCTAGTACAAAGATAGAGAAGAACGTTGATGACAGTGTTAGTACAAAGATAGAGAAGAACGTTGATGACAGTGCTAGTACAAAGATAGAGAAGAACGTTGATGACAGTGCTAGTACAAAGATAGAGAAGAACGTTGATGACAGTGCTAGTACAAAGATAGAGAAGAACGTTGATGACAGTGTTAGTACAAAGATAGAGAAGAACGTTGATGACAGTGCTAGTACAAAGATAGAGAAGAACGTGATGACAGTGTTAGTACAAAGATAGAGAAGAACGTTGATGACAGTGCTAGTACAAAGATAGAGAAGAACGTTGATGACAGTGTTAGTACAAAGATAGAGAAGAACGTTGATGACAGTGCTAGTACAAAGATAGAGAAGAACGTTGATGACAGTGTTAGTACAAAGATAGAGAAGAACGTTGATGACAGTGTTAGTACAAAGATAGAGAAGAACGTTGATGACAGTGCTAGTACAAAGATAGAGAAGAACGTTGATGACAGTGCTAGTACAAAGATAGAGAAGAACGTTGATGACAGTGCTAGTACAAAGATAGAGAAGAACGTTGATGACAGTGCTAGTACAAAGATAGAGAAGAACGTTGATGACAGTGCTAGTACAAAGATAGAGAAGAACGTTGATGACAGTGTTAGTACAAAGATAGAGAAGAACGTTGATGACAGTGTTAGTACAAAGATAGAGAAGAACGTTGATGACAGTGCTAGTACAAAGATAGAGAAGAACGTTGATGACAGTGCTAGTACAAAGATAGAGAAGAACGTTGATGACAGTGCTAGTACAAAGATAGAGAAGAACGTTGATGACAGTGCTAGTACAAAGATAGAGAAGAACGTTGATGACAGTGCTAGTACAAAGATAGAGAAGAACGTTGATGACAGTGCTAGTACAAAGATAGAGAAGAACGTTGATGACAGTTTAGTACAAAGATAGAGAAGAGCAAAGATAGAGAAGAACGTTGATGACAGTGCTAGTACAAAGATAGAGAAGAACGTTGATGACAGTGCTAGTACAAAGATAGAGAAGAACGTTGATGACAGTGCTAGTACAAAGATAGAGAAGAACGTTGATGACAGTGCTAGTACAAAGATAGAGAAGAACGTTGATGACAGTGCTAGTACAAAGATAGAGAAGAACGTTGATGACAGTGCTAGTACAAAGATAGAGAAGAACGTTGATGACAGTGCTAGTACAAAGATAGAGAAGAACGTTGATGACAGTGCTAGTACAAAGATAGAGAAGAACGTTGATGACAGTGCTAGTACAAAGATAGAGAAGAACGTTGATGACAGTGTTAGTACAAAGATAGAGAAGAACGTTGATGACAGTGCTAGTACAAAGATAGAGAAGAACGTTGATGACAGTGCTAGTACAAAGATAGAGAAGAACGTTGATGACAGTGCTAGTACAAAGATAGAGAAGAACGTTGATGACAGTGCTAGTACAAAGATAGAGAAGAACGTTGATGACAGTGCTAGTACAAAGATAGAGAAGAACGTTGATGACAGTGCTAGTACAAAGATAGAGAAGAACGTTGATGACAGTGTTAGTACAAAGATAGAGAAGAACGTTGATGACAGTGCTAGTACAAAGATAGAGAAGAACGTTGATGACAGTGCTAGTACAAAGATAGAGAAGAACGTTGATGACAGTGCTAGTACAAAGATAGAGAAGAACGTTGATGACAGTGTTAGTACAAAGATAGAGAAGAACGTTGATGACAGTGCTAGTACAAAGATAGAGAAGAACGTTGATGACAGTGCTAGTACAAAGATAGAGAAGAACGTTGATGACAGTGCTAGTACAAAGATAGAGAAGAACGTTGATGACAGTGCTAGTACAAAGATAGAGAAGAACGTTGATGACAGTGCTAGTACAAAGATAGAGAAGAACGTTGATGACAGTGCTAGTACAAAGATAGAGAAGAACGTTGATGACAGTGCTAGTACAAAGATAGAGAAGAACGTTGATGACAGTGCTAGTACAAAGATAGAGAAGAACGTTGATGACAGTGTTAGTACAAAGATAGAGAAGAACGTTGATGACAGTGCTAGTACAAAGATAGAGAAGAACGTTGATGACAGTGCTAGTACAAAGATAGAGAAGAACGTTGATGACAGTGCTAGTACAAAGATAGAGAAGAACGTTGATGACAGTGCTAGTACAAAGATAGAGAAGAACGTTGATGACAGTGCTAGTACAAAGATAGAGAAGAACGTTGATGACAGTGCTAGTACAAAGATAGAGAAGAACGTTGATGACAGTGCTAGTACAAAGATAGAGAAGAACGTTGATGACAGTGTTAGTACAAAGATAGAGAAGAACGTTGATGACAGTGCTAGTACAAAGATAGAGAAGAACGTTGATGACAGTGCTAGTACAAAGATAGAGAAGAACGTTGATGACAGTGCTAGTACAAAGATAGAGAAGAACGTTGATGACAGTGCTAGTACAAAGATAGAGAAGAACGTTGATGACAGTGTTAGTACAAAGATAGAGAAGAACGTTGATGACAGTGCTAGTACAAAGATAGAGAAGAACGTTGATGACAGTGCTAGTACAAAGATAGAGAAGAACGTTGATGACAGTGCTAGTACAAAGATAGAGAAGAACGTTGATGACAGTGCTAGTACAAAGATAGAGAAGAACGTTGATGACAGTGTTAGTACAAAGATAGAGAAGAACGTTGATGACAGTGTTAGTACAAAGATAGAGAAGAACGTTGATGACAGTGTTAGTACAAAGATAGAGAAGAACGTTGATGACAGTGCTAGTACAAAGATAGAGAAGAACGTTGATGACAGTGCTAGTACAAAGATAGAGAAGAACGTTGATGACAGTGCTAGTACAAAGATAGAGAAGAACGTTGATGACAGTGTTAGTACAAAGATAGAGAAGAACGTTGATGACAGTGCTAGTACAAAGATAGAGAAGAACGTTGATGACAGTGTTAGTACAAAGATAGAGAAGAACGTTGATGACAGTGCTAGTACAAAGATAGAGAAGAACGTTGATGACAGTGCTAGTACAAAGATAGAGAAGAACGTTGATGACAGTGCTAGTACAAAGATAGAGAAGAACGTTGATGACAGTGCTAGTACAAAGATAGAGAAGAAGACTGATGATAGTGCTAGTACAAAGATAGAGAAGAAGACTGATGACAGTGCTAGTACAAAGATAGAGGAGAACGTTGATGATAGTGCTAGTACAAAGATAGAGAAGAACGTTGATGACAGTGCTAGTACAAAGATAGAGAAGAACGTTGATGACAGTGCTAGTACAAAGATAGAGAAGAACGTTGATGACAGTGCTAGTACAAAGATAGAGAAGAACGTTGATGACAGTGCTAGTACAAAGATAGAGAAGAACGTTGATGACAGTGCTAGTACAAAGATAGAGAAGAACGTTGATGACAGTGCTAGTACAAAGATAGAGAAGAACGTTGATGACAGTGCTAGTACAAAGATAGAGAAGAACGTTGATGACAGTGCTAGTACAAAGATAGAGAAGAACGTTGATGACAGTGCTAGTACAAAGATAGAGAAGAACGTTGATGACAGTGCTAGTACAAAGATAGAGAAGAACGTTGATGACAGTGCTAGTACAAAGATAGAGAAGAACGTTGATGACAGTGCTAGTACAAAGATAGAGAAGAACGTTGATGACAGTGCTAGTACAAAGATAGAGAAGAACGTTGATGACAGTGCTAGTACAAAGATAGAGAAGAACGTTGATGACAGTGCTAGTACAAAGATAGAGAAGAACGTTGATGACAGTGCTAGTACAAAGATAGAGAAGAACGTTGATGACAGTGCTAGTACAAAGATAGAGAAGAACGTTGATGACAGTGCTAGTACAAAGATAGAGAAGAACGTTGATGACAGTGCTAGTACAAAGATAGAGAAGAACGTTGATGACAGTGCTAGTACAAAGATAGAGAAGAACGTTGATGACAGTGCTAGTACAAAGATAGAGAAGAACGTTGATGACAGTGCTAGTACAAAGATAGAGAAGAACGTTGATGACAGTGCTAGTACAAAGATAGAGAAGAACGTTGATGACAGTGCTAGTACAAAGATAGAGAAGAACGTTGATGACAGTGCTAGTACAAAGATAGAGAAGAACGTTGATGACAGTGTTAGTACAAAGATAGAGAAGAACGTTGATGACAGTGCTAGTACAAAGATAGAGAAGAACGTTGATGACAGTGTTAGTACAAAGATAGAGAAGAACGTTGATGACAGTGCTAGTACAAAGATAGAGAAGAACGTTGATGACAGTGCTAGTACAAAGATAGAGAAGAACGTTGATGACAGTGCTAGTACAAAGATAGAGAAGAACGTTGATGACAGTGCTAGTACAAAGATAGAGAAGAACGTTGATGACAGTGCTAGTACAAAGATAGAGAAGAACGTTGATGACAGTGCTAGTACAAAGATAGAGAAGAACGTTGATGACAGTGCTAGTACAAAGATAGAGAAGAACGTTGATGACAGTGCTAGTACAAAGATAGAGAAGAACGTTGATGACAGTGCTAGTACAAAGATAGAGAAGAACGTTGATGACAGTGCTAGTACAAAGATAGAGAAGAACGTTGATGACAGTGCTAGTACAAAGATAGAGAAGAACGTTGATGACAGTGCTAGTACAAAGATAGAGAAGAACGTTGATGACAGTGCTAGTACAAAGATAGAGAAGAACGTTGATGACAGTGCTAGTACAAAGATAGAGAAGAACGTTGATGACAGTGCTAGTACAAAGATAGAGAAGAACGTTGATGACAGTGCTAGTACAAAGATAGAGAAGAACGTTGATGACAGTGCTAGTACAAAGATAGAGAAGAACGTTGATGACAGTGCTAGTACAAAGATAGAGAAGAACGTTGATGACAGTGCTAGTACAAAGATAGAGAAGAACGTTGATGACAGTGCTAGTACAAAGATAGAGAAGAACGTTGATGACAGTGCTAGTACAAAGATAGAGAAGAACGTTGATGACAGTGCTAGTACAAAGATAGAGAAGAACGTTGATGACAGTGCTAGTACAAAGATAGAGAAGAACGTTGATGACAGTGCTAGTACAAAGATAGAGAAGAACGTTGATGACAGTGCTAGTACAAAGATAGAGAAGAACGTTGATGACAGTGCTAGTACAAAGATAGAGAAGAACGTTGATGACAGTGCTAGTACAAAGATAGAGAAGAACGTGATGACAGTGCTAGTACAAAGATAGAGAGAAGAACGTTGATGACAGTGCTAGTACAAAGATAGAGAAGAACGTTGATGACAGTGCTAGTACAAAGATAGAGAAGAACGTTGATGACAGTGCTAGTACAAAGATAGAGAAGAACGTTGATGACAGTGCTAGTACAAAGATAGAGAAGAACGTTGATGACAGTGCTAGTACAAAGATAGAGAAGAACGTTGATGACAGTGCTAGTACAAAGATAGAGAAGAACGTTGATGACAGTGCTAGTACAAAGATAGAGAAGAACGTTGATGACAGTGCTAGTACAAAGATAGAGAAGAACGTTGATGACAGTGCTAGTACAAAGATAGAGAAGAACGTTGATGACAGTGCTAGTACAAAGATAGAGAAGAACGTTGATGACAGTGCTAGTACAAAGATAGAGAAGAACGTTGATGACAGTGCTAGTACAAAGATAGAGAAGAACGTTGATGACAGTGCTAGTACAAAGATAGAGAAGAACGTTGATGACAGTGCTAGTACAAAGATAGAGAAGAACGTTGATGACAGTGCTAGTACAAAGATAGAGAAGAACGTTGATGACAGTGCTAGTACAAAGATAGAGAAGAACGTTGATGACAGTGCTAGTACAAAGATAGAGAAGAACGTTGATGACAGTGCTAGTACAAAGATAGAGAAGAACGTTGATGACAGTGTTAGTACAAAGATAGAGAAGAACGTTGATGACAGTGCTAGTACAAAGATAGAGAAGAACGTTGATGACAGTGCTAGTACAAAGATAGAGAAGAACGTTGATGACAGTGCTAGTACAAAGATAGAGAAGAACGTTGATGACAGTGCTAGTACAAAGATAGAGAAGAACGTTGATGACAGTGTTAGTACAAAGATAGAGAAGAACGTTGATGACAGTGCTAGTACAAAGATAGAGAAGAACGTTGATGACAGTGTTAGTACAAAGATAGAGAAGAACGTTGATGACAGTGCTAGTACAAAGATAGAGAAGAACGTTGATGACAGTTAGTACAAAGATAGAGAAGAACGTTGATGACAGTGCTAGTACAAAGATAGAGAAGAACGTTGATGACAGTGCTAGTACAAAGATAGAGAAGAACGTTGATGACAGTGCTAGTACAAAGATAGAGAAGAACGTTGATGACAGTGCTAGTACAAAGATAGAGAAGAACGTTGATGACAGTGCTAGTACAAAGATAGAGAAGAACGTTGATGACAGTGCTAGTACAAAGATAGAGAAGAACGTTGATGACAGTGCTAGTACAAAGATAGAGAAGAACGTTGATGACAGTGCTAGTACAAAGATAGAGAAGAACGTTGATGACAGTGCTAGTACAAAGATAGAGAAGAACGTTGATGACAGTGCTAGTACAAAGATAGAGAAGAACGTTGATGACAGTGCTAGTACAAAGATAGAGAAGAACGTTGATGACAGTGCTAGTACAAAGATAGAGAAGAACGTTGATGACAGTGCTAGTACAAAGATAGAGAAGAACGTTGATGACAGTGCTAGTACAAAGATAGAGAAGAACGTTGATGACAGTGTTAGTACAAAGATAGAGAAGAACGTTGATGACAGTGCTAGTACAAAGATAGAGAAGAACGTTGATGACAGTGCTAGTACAAAGATAGAGAAGAACGTTGATGACAGTGCTAGTACAAAGATAGAGAAGAACGTTGATGACAGTGCTAGTACAAAGATAGAGAAGAACGTTGATGACAGTGTTAGTACAAAGATAGAGAAGAACGTTGATGACAGTGCTAGTACAAAGATAGAGAAGAACGTTGATGACAGTGCTAGTACAAAGATAGAGAAGAACGTTGATGACAGTGCTAGTACAAAGATAGAGAAGAACGTTGATGACAGTGCTAGTACAAAGATAGAGAAGAACGTTGATGACAGTGCTAGTACAAAGATAGAGAAGAACGTTGATGACAGTGCTAGTACAAAGATAGAGAAGAACGTTGATGACAGTGCTAGTACAAAGATAGAGAAGAACGTTGATGACAGTGCTAGTACAAAGATAGAGAAGAACGTTGATGACAGTGCTAGTACAAAGATAGAGAAGAACGTTGATGACAGTGCTAGTACAAAGATAGAGAAGAACGTTGATGACAGTGCTAGTACAAAGATAGAGAAGAACGTTGATGACAGTGTTAGTACAAAGATAGAGAAGAACGTTGATGACAGTGCTAGTACAAAGATAGAGAAGAACGTTGATGACAGTGCTAGTACAAAGATAGAGAAGAACGTTGATGACAGTGCTAGTACAAAGATAGAGAAGAACGTTGATGACAGTGCTAGTACAAAGATAGAGAAGAACGTTGATGACAGTGCTAGTACAAAGATAGAGAAGAACGTTGATGACAGTGCTAGTACAAAGATAGAGAAGAACGTTGATGACAGTGCTAGTACAAAGATAGAGAAGAACGTTGATGACAGTGTTAGTACAAAGATAGAGAAGAACGTTGATGACAGTGCTAGTACAAAGATAGAGAAGAACGTTGATGACAGTGTTAGTACAAAGATAGAGAAGAACGTTGATGACAGTGCTAGTACAAAGATAGAGAAGAACGTTGATGACAGTGCTAGTACAAAGATAGAGAAGAACGTTGATGACAGTGCTAGTACAAAGATAGAGAAGAACGTTGATGACAGTGCTAGTACAAAGATAGAGAAGAACGTTGATGACAGTGCTAGTACAAAGATAGAGAAGAACGTTGATGACAGTGCTAGTACAAAGATAGAGAAGAACGTTGATGACAGTGCTAGTACAAAGATAGAGAAGAACGTTGATGACAGTGCTAGTACAAAGATAGAGAAGAACGTTGATGACAGTGCTAGTACAAAGATAGAGAAGAACGTTGATGACAGTGTTAGTACAAAGATAGAGAAGAACGTTGATGACAGTGTTAGTACAAAGATAGAGAAGAACGTTGATGACAGTGTTAGTACAAAGATAGAGAAGAACGTTGATGACAGTGCTAGTACAAAGATAGAGAAGAACGTTGATGACAGTGCTAGTACAAAGATAGAGAAGAACGTTGATGACAGTGCTAGTACAAAGATAGAGAAGAACGTTGATGACAGTGCTAGTACAAAGATAGAGAAGAACGTTGATGACAGTGCTAGTACAAAGATAGAGAAGAACGTTGATGACAGTGCTAGTACAAAGATAGAGAAGAACGTTGATGACAGTGCTAGTACAAAGATAGAGAAGAACGTTGATGACAGTGCTAGTACAAAGATAGAGAAGAACGTTGATGACAGTGCTAGTACAAAGATAGAGAAGAACGTTGATGACAGTGCTAGTACAAAGATAGAGAAGAACGTTGATGACAGTGCTAGTACAAAGATAGAGAAGAACGTTGATGACAGTGCTAGTACAAAGATAGAGAAGAACGTTGATGACAGTGCTAGTACAAAGATAGAGAAGAACGTTGATGACAGTGCTAGTACAAAGATAGAGAAGAACGTTGATGACAGTGCTAGTACAAAGATAGAGAAGAACGTTGATGACAGTGCTAGTACAAAGATAGAGAAGAACGTTGATGACAGTGCTAGTACAAAGATAGAGAAGAACGTTGATGACAGTGCTAGTACAAAGATAGAGAAGAACGTTGATGACAGTGCTAGTACAAAGATAGAGAAGAACGTTGATGACAGTGCTAGTACAAAGATAGAGAAGAACGTTGATGACAGTGCTAGTACAAAGATAGAGAAGAACGTTGATGACAGTGCTAGTACAAAGATAGAGAAGAACGTTGATGACAGTGCTAGTACAAAGATAGAGAAGAACGTTGATGACAGTGCTAGTACAAAGATAGAGAAGAACGTTGATGACAGTGCTAGTACAAAGATAGAGAAGAACGTTGATGACAGTGCTAGTACAAAGATAGAGAAGAACGTTGATGACAGTGCTAGTACAAAGATAGAGAAGAACGTTGATGACAGTGCTAGTACAAAGATAGAGAAGAACGTTGATGACAGTGCTAGTACAAAGATAGAGAAGAACGTTGATGACAGTGCTAGTACAAAGATAGAGAAGAACGTTGATGACAGTGCTAGTACAAAGATAGAGAAGAACGTTGATGACAGTGCTAGTACAAAGATAGAGAAGAACGTTGATGACAGTGCTAGTACAAAGATAGAGAAGAACGTTGATGACAGTGTTAGTACAAAGATAGAGAAGAACGTTGATGACAGTGTTAGTACAAAGATAGAGAAGAACGTTGATGACAGTGCTAGTACAAAGATAGAGAAGAACGTTGATGACAGTGCTAGTACAAAGATAGAGAAGAACGTTGATGACAGTGCTAGTACAAAGATAGAGAAGAACGTTGATGACAGTGCTAGTACAAAGATAGAGAAGAACGTTGATGACAGTGCTAGTACAAAGATAGAGAAGAACGTTGATGACAGTGCTAGTACAAAGATAGAGAAGAACGTTGATGACAGTGCTAGTACAAAGATAGAGAAGAACGTTGATGACAGTGCTAGTACAAAGATAGAGAAGAACGTTGATGACAGTGCTAGTACAAAGATAGAGAAGAACGTTGATGACAGTGCTAGTACAAAGATAGAGAAGAACGTTGATGACAGTGCTAGTACAAAGATAGAGAAGAACGTTGATGACAGTGCTAGTACAAAGATAGAGAAGAACGTTGATGACAGTGCTAGTACAAAGATAGAGAAGAACGTTGATGACAGTGTTAGTACAAAGATAGAGAAGAACGTTGATGACAGTGCTAGTACAAAGATAGAGAAGAACGTTGATGACAGTGCTAGTACAAAGATAGAGAAGAACGTTGATGACAGTGCTAGTACAAAGATAGAGAAGAACGTTGATGACAGTGCTAGTACAAAGATAGAGAAGAACGTTGATGACAGTGCTAGTACAAAGATAGAGAAGAACGTTGATGACAGTGCTAGTACAAAGATAGAGAAGAACGTTGATGACAGTGCTAGTACAAAGATAGAGAAGAACGTTGATGACAGTGCTAGTACAAAGATAGAGAAGAACGTTGATGACAGTGTTAGTACAAAGATAGAGAAGAACGTTGATGACAGTGCTAGTACAAAGATAGAGAAGAACGTTGATGACAGTGCTAGTACAAAGATAGAGAAGAACGTTGATGACAGTGCTAGTACAAAGATAGAGAAGAACGTTGATGACAGTGCTAGTACAAAGATAGAGAAGAACGTTGATGACAGTGCTAGTACAAAGATAGAGAAGAACGTTGATGACAGTGCTAGTACAAAGATAGAGAAGAACGTTGATGACAGTGCTAGTACAAAGATAGAGAAGAACGTTGATGACAGTGCTAGTACAAAGATAGAGAAGAACGTTGATGACAGTGTTAGTACAAAGATAGAGAAGAACGTTGATGACAGTGCTAGTACAAAGATAGAGAAGAACGTTGATGACAGTGCTAGTACAAAGATAGAGAAGAACGTTGATGACAGTGTTAGTACAAAGATAGAGAAGAACGTTGATGACAGTGTTAGTACAAAGATAGAGAAGAACGTTGATGACAGTGCTAGTACAAAGATAGAGAAGAACGTTGATGACAGTGCTAGTACAAAGATAGAGAAGAACGTTGATGACAGTGCTAGTACAAAGATAGAGAAGAACGTTGATGACAGTGCTAGTACAAAGATAGAGAAGAACGTTGATGACAGTGCTAGTACAAAGATAGAGAAGAACGTTGATGACAGTGCTAGTACAAAGATAGAGAAGAACGTTGATGACAGTGCTAGTACAAAGATAGAGAAGAACGTTGATGACAGTGCTAGTACAAAGATAGAGAAGAACGTTGATGACAGTGTTAGTACAAAGATAGAGAAGAACGTTGATGACAGTGTTAGTACAAAGATAGAGAAGAACGTTGATGACAGTGCTAGTACAAAGATAGAGAAGAACGTTGATGACAGTGCTAGTACAAAGATAGAGAAGAACGTTGATGACAGTGCTAGTACAAAGATAGAGAAGAACGTTGATGACAGTGCTAGTACAAAGATAGAGAAGAACGTTGATGACAGTGCTAGTACAAAGATAGAGAAGAACGTTGATGACAGTGCTAGTACAAAGATAGAGAAGAACGTTGATGACAGTGCTAGTACAAAGATAGAGAAGAACGTTGATGACAGTGCTAGTACAAAGATAGAGAAGAACGTTGATGACAGTGCTAGTACAAAGATAGAGAAGAACGTTGATGACAGTGCTAGTACAAAGATAGAGAAGAACGTTGATGACAGTGCTAGTACAAAGATAGAGAAGAACGTTGATGACAGTGCTAGTACAAAGATAGAGAAGAACGTTGATGACAGTGCTAGTACAAAGATAGAGAAGAACGTTGATGACAGTGTTAGTACAAAGATAGAGAAGAACGTTGATGACAGTGTTAGTACAAAGATAGAGAAGAACGTTGATGACAGTGCTAGTACAAAGATAGAGAAGAACGTTGATGACAGTGCTAGTACAAAGATAGAGAAGAACGTTGATGACAGTGTTAGTACAAAGATAGAGAAGAACGTTGATGACAGTGCTAGTACAAAGATAGAGAAGAACGTTGATGACAGTGCTAGTACAAAGATAGAGAAGAACGTTGATGACAGTGCTAGTACAAAGATAGAGAAGAACGTTGATGACAGTGCTAGTACAAAGATAGAGAAGAACGTTGATGACAGTGCTAGTACAAAGATAGAGAAGAACGTTGATGACAGTGCTAGTACAAAGATAGAGAAGAACGTTGATGACAGTGCTAGTACAAAGATAGAGAAGAACGTTGATGACAGTGCTAGTACAAAGATAGAGAAGAACGTTGATGACAGTGCTAGTACAAAGATAGAGAAGAACGTTGATGACAGTGCTAGTACAAAGATAGAGAAGAACGTTGATGACAGTGCTAGTACAAAGATAGAGAAGAACGTTGATGACAGTGCTAGTACAAAGATAGAGAAGAACGTTGATGACAGTGCTAGTACAAAGATAGAGAAGAACGTTGATGACAGTGTTAGTACAAAGATAGAGAAGAACGTTGATGACAGTGCTAGTACAAAGATAGAGAAGAACGTTGATGACAGTGCTAGTACAAAGATAGAGAAGAACGTTGATGACAGTGCTAGTACAAAGATAGAGAAGAACGTTGATGACAGTGTTAGTACAAAGATAGAGAAGAACGTTGATGACAGTGCTAGTACAAAGATAGAGAAGAACGTTGATGACAGTGCTAGTACAAAGATAGAGAAGAACGTTGATGACAGTGCTAGTACAAAGATAGAGAAGAACGTTGATGACAGTGTTAGTACAAAGATAGAGAAGAACGTTGATGACAGTGCTAGTACAAAGATAGAGAAGAACGTTGATGACAGTGCTAGTACAAAGATAGAGAAGAACGTTGATGACAGTGCTAGTACAAAGATAGAGAAGAACGTTGATGACAGTGCTAGTACAAAGATAGAGAAGAACGTTGATGACAGTGCTAGTACAAAGATAGAGAAGAACGTTGATGACAGTGCTAGTACAAAGATAGAGAAGAACGTTGATGACAGTGCTAGTACAAAGATAGAGAAGAACGTTGATGACAGTGCTAGTACAAAGATAGAGAAGAACGTTGATGACAGTGCTAGTACAAAGATAGAGAAGAACGTTGATGACAGTGTTAGTACAAAGATAGAGAAGAACGTTGATGACAGTGCTAGTACAAAGATAGAGAAGAACGTTGATGACAGTGCTAGTACAAAGATAGAGAAGAACGTTGATGACAGTGCTAGTACAAAGATAGAGAAGAACGTTGATGACAGTGCTAGTACAAAGATAGAGAAGAACGTTGATGACAGTGCTAGTACAAAGATAGAGAAGAACGTTGATGACAGTGCTAGTACAAAGATAGAGAAGAACGTTGATGACAGTGCTAGTACAAAGATAGAGAAGAACGTTGATGACAGTGCTAGTACAAAGATAGAGAAGAACGTTGATGACAGTGCTAGTACAAAGATAGAGAAGAACGTTGATGACAGTGCTAGTACAAAGATAGAGAAGAACGTTGATGACAGTGCTAGTACAAAGATAGAGAAGAACGTTGATGACAGTGCTAGTACAAAGATAGAGAAGAACGTTGATGACAGTGCTAGTACAAAGATAGAGAAGAACGTTGATGACAGTGCTAGTACAAAGATAGAGAAGAACGTTGATGACAGTGCTAGTACAAAGATAGAGAAGAACGTTGATGACAGTGCTAGTACAAAGATAGAGAAGAACGTTGATGACAGTGTTAGTACAAAGATAGAGAAGAACGTTGATGACAGTGCTAGTACAAAGATAGAGAAGAACGTTGATGACAGTGCTAGTACAAAGATAGAGAAGAACGTTGATGACAGTGCTAGTACAAAGATAGAGAAGAACGTTGATGACAGTGTTAGTACAAAGATAGAGAAGAACGTTGATGACAGTGCTAGTACAAAGATAGAGAAGAACGTTGATGACAGTGTTAGTACAAAGATAGAGAAGAACGTTGATGACAGTGCTAGTACAAAGATAGAGAAGAACGTTGATGACAGTGCTAGTACAAAGATAGAGAAGAACGTTGATGACAGTGCTAGTACAAAGATAGAGAAGAACGTTGATGACAGTGCTAGTACAAAGATAGAGAAGAACGTTGATGACAGTGCTAGTACAAAGATAGAGAAGAACGACTGATGACAGTGCTAGTACAAAGATAGAGAAGAACGTTGATGACAGTGCTAGTACAAAGATAGAGAAGAACGTTGATGACAGTGCTAGTACAAAGATAGAGAAGAACGTTGATGACAGTGCTAGTACAAAGATAGAGAAGAACGTTGATGACAGTGCTAGTACAAAGATAGAGAAGAACGTTGATGACAGTGCTAGTACAAAGATAGAGAAGAACGTTGATGACAGTGCTAGTACAAAGATAGAGAAGAACGTTGATGACAGTGCTAGTACAAAGATAGAGAAGAACGTTGATGACAGTGCTAGTACAAAGATAGAGAAGAACGTTGATGACAGTGCTAGTACAAAGATAGAGAAGAACGTTGATGACAGTGCTAGTACAAAGATAGAGAAGAACGTTGATGACAGTGCTAGTACAAAGATAGAGAAGAACGTTGATGACAGTGCTAGTACAAAGATAGAGAAGAACGTTGATGACAGTGCTAGTACAAAGATAGAGAAGAACGTTGATGACAGTGCTAGTACAAAGATAGAGAAGAACGTTGATGACAGTGCTAGTACAAAGATAGAGAAGAACGTTGATGACAGTGCTAGTACAAAGATAGAGAAGAACGTTGATGACAGTGCTAGTACAAAGATAGAGAAGAACGTTGATGACAGTGCTAGTACAAAGATAGAGAAGAACGTTGATGACAGTGCTAGTACAAAGATAGAGAAGAACGTTGATGACAGTGCTAGTACAAAGATAGAGAAGAACGTTGATGACAGTGCTAGTACAAAGATAGAGAAGAACGTTGATGACAGTGCTAGTACAAAGATAGAGAAGAACGTTGATGACAGTGCTAGTACAAAGATAGAGAAGAACGTTGATGACAGTGCTAGTACAAAGATAGAGAAGAACGTTGATGACAGTGTTAGTACAAAGATAGAGAAGAACGTTGATGACAGTGCTAGTACAAAGATAGAGAAGAACGTTGATGACAGTGCTAGTACAAAGATAGAGAAGAACGTTGATGACAGTGCTAGTACAAAGATAGAGAAGAACGTTGATGACAGTGCTAGTACAAAGATAGAGAAGAACGTTGATGACAGTGTTAGTACAAAGATAGAGAAGAACGTTGATGACAGTGCTAGTACAAAGATAGAGAAGAACGTTGATGACAGTGCTAGTACAAAGATAGAGAAGAACGTTGATGACAGTGTTAGTACAAAGATAGAGAAGAACGTTGATGACAGTGCTAGTACAAAGATAGAGAAGAACGTTGATGACAGTGCTAGTACAAAGATAGAGAAGAACGTTGATGACAGTGCTAGTACAAAGATAGAGAAGAACGTTGATGACAGTGCTAGTACAAAGATAGAGAAGAACGTTGATGACAGTGCTAGTACAAAGATAGAGAAGAACGTTGATGACAGTGCTAGTACAAAGATAGAGAAGAACGTTGATGACAGTGCTAGTACAAAGATAGAGAAGAACGTTGATGACAGTGCTAGTACAAAGATAGAGAAGAACGTTGATGACAGTGCTAGTACAAAGATAGAGAAGAACGTTGATGACAGTGCTAGTACAAAGATAGAGAAGAACGTTGATGACAGTGCTAGTACAAAGATAGAGAAGAACGTTGATGACAGTGCTAGTACAAAGATAGAGAAGAACGTTGATGACAGTGCTAGTACAAAGATAGAGAAGAACGTTGATGACAGTGCTAGTACAAAGATAGAGAAGAACGTTGATGACAGTGCTAGTACAAAGATAGAGAAGAACGTTGATGACAGTGCTAGTACAAAGATAGAGAAGAACGTTGATGACAGTGCTAGTACAAAGATAGAGAAGAACGTTGATGATAGAGAAGAACAGTGACAGTAGTACAAAGATAGAGAAGAACGTTGATGACAGTGCTAGTACAAAGATAGAGAAGAACGTTGATGACAGTGCTAGTACAAAGATAGAGAAGAACGTTGATGACAGTGCTAGTACAAAGATAGAGAAGAACGTTGATGACAGTGCTAGTACAAAGATAGAGAAGAACGTTGATGACAGTGCTAGTACAAAGATAGAGAAGAACGTTGATGACAGTGCTAGTACAAAGATAGAGAAGAACGTTGATGACAGTGCTAGTACAAAGATAGAGAAGAACGTTGATGACAGTGCTAGTACAAAGATAGAGAAGAACGTTGATGACAGTGCTAGTACAAAGATAGAGAAGAACGTTGATGACAGTGCTAGTACAAAGATAGAGAAGAACGTTGATGACAGTGCTAGTACAAAGATAGAGAAGAACGTTGATGACAGTGCTAGTACAAAGATAGAGAAGAACGTTGATGACAGTGCTAGTACAAAGATAGAGAAGAACGTTGATGACAGTGCTAGTACAAAGATAGAGAAGAACGTTGATGACAGTGCTAGTACAAAGATAGAGAAGAACGTTGATGACAGTGCTAGTACAAAGATAGAGAAGAACGTTGATGACAGTGCTAGTACAAAGATAGAGAAGAACGTTGATGACAGTGCTAGTACAAAGATAGAGAAGAACGTTGATGACAGTGCTAGTACAAAGATAGAGAAGAACGTTGATGACAGTGCTAGTACAAAGATAGAGAAGAACGTTGATGACAGTGCTAGTACAAAGATAGAGAAGAACGTTGATGACAGTGCTAGTACAAAGATAGAGAAGAACGTTGATGACAGTGTTAGTACAAAGATAGAGAAGAACGTTGATGACAGTGCTAGTACAAAGATAGAGAAGAACGTTGATGACAGTGCTAGTACAAAGATAGAGAAGAACGTTGATGACAGTGCTAGTACAAAGATAGAGAAGAACGTTGATGACAGTGCTAGTACAAAGATAGAGAAGAACGTTGATGACAGTGCTAGTACAAAGATAGAGAAGAACGTTGATGACAGTGCTAGTACAAAGATAGAGAAGAACGTTGATGACAGTGCTAGTACAAAGATAGAGAAGAACGTTGATGACAGTGCTAGTACAAAGATAGAGAAGAACGTTGATGACAGTGTTAGTACAAAGATAGAGAAGAACGTTGATGACAGTGCTAGTACAAAGATAGAGAAGAACGTTGATGACAGTGCTAGTACAAAGATAGAGAAGAACGTTGATGACAGTGCTAGTACAAAGATAGAGAAGAACGTTGATGACAGTGCTAGTACAAAGATAGAGAAGAACGTTGATGACAGTGCTAGTACAAAGATAGAGAAGAACGTTGATGACAGTGTTAGTACAAAGATAGAGAAGAACGTTGATGACAGTGTTAGTACAAAGATAGAGAAGAACGTTGATGACAGTGCTAGTACAAAGATAGAGAAGAACGTTGATGACAGTGCTAGTACAAAGATAGAGAAGAACGTTGATGACAGTGCTAGTACAAAGATAGAGAAGAACGTTGATGACAGTGCTAGTACAAAGATAGAGAAGAACGTTGATGACAGTGCTAGTACAAAGATAGAGAAGAACGTTGATGACAGTGCTAGTACAAAGATAGAGAAGAACGTTGATGACAGTGTTAGTACAAAGATAGAGAAGAACGTTGATGACAGTGCTAGTACAAAGATAGAGAAGAACGTTGATGACAGTGCTAGTACAAAGATAGAGAAGAACGTTGATGACAGTGCTAGTACAAAGATAGAAAAGAACGTTGATGACAGTGCTAGTACAAAGATAGAGAAGAACGTTGATGACAGTGCTAGTACAAAGATAGAGAAGAACGTTGATGACAGTGCTAGTACAAAGATAGAGAAGAACGTTGATGACAGTGCTAGTACAAAGATAGAGAAGAACGTTGATGACAGTGCTAGTACAAAGATAGAGAAGAACGTTGATGACAGTGTTAGTACAAAGATAGAGAAGAACGTTGATGACAGTGCTAGTACAAAGATAGAGAAGAACGTTGATGACAGTGCTAGTACAAAGATAGAGAAGAACGTTGATGACAGTGCTAGTACAAAGATAGAGAAGAACGTTGATGACAGTGCTAGTACAAAGATAGAGAAGAACGTTGATGACAGTGCTAGTACAAAGATAGAGAAGAACGTTGATGACAGTGCTAGTACAAAGATAGAGAAGAACGTTGATGACAGTGCTAGTACAAAGATAGAGAAGAACGTTGATGACAGTGCTAGTACAAAGATAGAGAAGAACGTTGATGACAGTGTTAGTACAAAGATAGAGAAGAACGTTGATGACAGTGTTAGTACAAAGATAGAGAAGAACGTTGATGACAGTGTTAGTACAAAGATAGAGAAGAACGTTGATGACAGTGCTAGTACAAAGATAGAGAAGAACGTTGATGACAGTGCTAGTACAAAGATAGAGAAGAACGTTGATGACAGTGCTAGTACAAAGATAGAGAAGAACGTTGATGACAGTGCTAGTACAAAGATAGAGAAGAACGTTGATGACAGTGCTAGTACAAAGATAGAGAAGAACGTTGATGACAGTGCTAGTACAAAGATAGAGAAGAACGTTGATGACAGTGCTAGTACAAAGATAGAGAAGAACGTTGATGACAGTGCTAGTACAAAGATAGAGAAGAACGTTGATGACAGTGCTAGTACAAAGATAGAGAAGAACGTTGATGACAGTGTTAGTACAAAGATAGAGAAGAACGTTGATGACAGTGCTAGTACAAAGATAGAGAAGAACGTTGATGACAGTGTTAGTACAAAGATAGAGAAGAACGTTGATGACAGTGTTAGTACAAAGATAGAGAAGAACGTTGATGACAGTGCTAGTACAAAGATAGAGAAGAACGTTGATGACAGTGCTAGTACAAAGATAGAGAAGAACGTTGATGACAGTGCTAGTACAAAGATAGAGAAGAACGTTGATGACAGTGCTAGTACAAAGATAGAGAAGAACGTTGATGACAGTGCTAGTACAAAGATAGAGAAGAACGTTGATGACAGTGCTAGTACAAAGATAGAGAAGAACGTTGATGACAGTGCTAGTACAAAGATAGAGAAGAACGTTGATGACAGTGCTAGTACAAAGATAGAGAAGAACGTTGATGACAGTGTTAGTACAAAGATAGAGAAGAACGTTGATGACAGTGCTAGTACAAAGATAGAGAAGAACGTTGATGACAGTGCTAGTACAAAGATAGAGAAGAACGTTGATGACAGTGCTAGTACAAAGATAGAGAAGAACGTTGATGACAGTGCTAGTACAAAGATAGAGAAGAACGTTGATGACAGTGTTAGTACAAAGATAGAGAAGAACGTTGATGACAGTGCTAGTACAAAGATAGAGAAGAACGTTGATGACAGTGTTAGTACAAAGATAGAGAAGAACGTTGATGACAGTGCTAGTACAAAGATAGAGAAGAACGTTGATGACAGTGCTAGTACAAAGATAGAGAAGAACGTTGATGACAGTGCTAGTACAAAGATAGAGAAGAACGTTGATGACAGTGCTAGTACAAAGATAGAGAAGAACGTTGATGACAGTGCTAGTACAAAGATAGAGAAGAACGTTGATGACAGTGTTAGTACAAAGATAGAGAAGAACGTTGATGACAGTGTTAGTACAAAGATAGAGAAGAACGTTGATGACAGTGTTAGTACAAAGATAGAGAAGAACGTTGATGACAGTGCTAGTACAAAGATAGAGAAGAACGTTGATGACAGTGTTAGTACAAAGATAGAGAAGAACGTTGATGACAGTGCTAGTACAAAGATAGAGAAGAACGTTGATGACAGTGCTAGTACAAAGATAGAGAAGAACGTTGATGACAGTGCTAGTACAAAGATAGAGAAGAACGTTGATGACAGTGCTAGTACAAAGATAGAGAAGAACGTTGATGACAGTGCTAGTACAAAGATAGAAAGAACGTTGATGACAGTGCTAGTACAAAGATAGAGAAGAACGTTGATGACAGTGTTAGTACAAAGATAGAGAAGAAACGTTGATGACAGTGCTAGTACAAAGATAGAGAAGAACGTTGATGACAGTGCTAGTACAAAGATAGAGAAGAACGTTGATGACAGTGCTAGTACAAAGATAGAGAAGAACGTTGATGACAGTGCTAGTACAAAGATAGAGAAGAACGTTGATGACAGTGCTAGTACAAAGATAGAGAAGAACGTTGATGACAGTGCTAGTACAAAGATAGAGAAGAACGTTGATGACAGTGCTAGTACAAAGATAGAGAAGAACGTTGATGACAGTGCTAGTACAAAGATAGAGAAGAACGTTGATGACAGTGCTAGTACAAAGATAGAGAAGAACGTTGATGACAGTGTTAGTACAAAGATAGAGAAGAACGTTGATGACAGTGCTAGTACAAAGATAGAGAAGAACGTTGATGACAGTGCTAGTACAAAGATAGAGAAGAACGTTGATGACAGTGCTAGTACAAAGATAGAGAAGAACGTTGATGACAGTGTTAGTACAAAGATAGAGAAGAACGTTGATGACAGTGTTAGTACAAAGATAGAGAAGAACGTTGATGACAGTGTTAGTACAAAGATAGAGAAGAACGTTGATGACAGTGTTAGTACAAAGATAGAGAAGAACGTTGATGACAGTGTTAGTACAAAGATAGAGAAGAACGTTGATGACAGTGCTAGTACAAAGATAGAGAAGAACGTTGATGACAGTGCTAGTACAAAGATAGAGAAGAACGTTGATGACAGTGCTAGTACAAAGATAGAGAAGAACGTTGATGACAGTGCTAGTACAAAGATAGAGAAGAACGTTGATGACAGTGCTAGTACAAAGATAGAGAAGAACGTTGATGACAGTGCTAGTACAAAGATAGAGAAGAACGTTGATGACAGTGCTAGTACAAAGATAGAGAAGAACGTTGATGACAGTGTTAGTACAAAGATAGAGAAGAACGTTGATGACAGTGCTAGTACAAAGATAGAGAAGAACGTTGATGACAGTGCTAGTACAAAGATAGAGAAGAACGTTGATGACAGTGTTAGTACAAAGATAGAGAAGAACGTTGATGACAGTGTTAGTACAAAGATAGAGAAGAACGTTGATGACAGTGTTAGTACAAAGATAGAGAAGAACGTTGATGACAGTGCTAGTACAAAGATAGAGAAGAACGTTGATGACAGTGCTAGTACAAAGATAGAGAAGAACGTTGATGACAGTGCTAGTACAAAGATAGAGAAGAACGTTGATGACAGTTTTAGTACAAAGATAGAGAAGAACGTTGATGACAGTTGCTAGTACAAAGATAGAGAAGAACGTTGATGACAGTGCTAGTACAAAGATAGAGAAGAACGTTGATGACAGTGCTAGTACAAAGATAGAGAAGAACGTTGATGACAGTGCTAGTACAAAGATAGAGAAGAACGTTGATGACAGTGTTAGTACAAAGATAGAGAAGAACGTTGATGACAGTGTTAGTACAAAGATAGAGAAGAACGTTGATGACAGTGTTAGTACAAAGATAGAGAAGAACGTTGATGACAGTGTTAGTACAAAGATAGAGAAGAACGCTGATGACAGTGTTAGTACAAAGATAGAGAAGAACGTTGATGACAGTGCTAGTACAAAGATAGAGAAGAACGTTGATGACAGTGCTAGTACAAAGATAGAGAAGAACGTTGATGACAGTGCTAGTACAAAGATAGAGAAGAACGTTGATGACAGTGCTAGTACAAAGATAGAGAAGAACGTTGATGACAGTGCTAGTACAAAGATAGAGAAGAACGTTGATGACAGTGCTAGTACAAAGATAGAGAAGAACGTTGATGACAGTGTTAGTACAAAGATAGAGAAGAACGTTGATGACAGTGCTAGTACAAAGATAGAGAAGAACGTTGATGACAGTGTTAGTACAAAGATAGAGAAGAACGTTGATGACAGTGCTAGTACAAAGATAGAGAAGAACGTTGATGACAGTGCTAGTACAAAGATAGAGAAGAACGTTGATGACAGTGTTAGTACAAAGATAGAGAAGAACGTTGATGACAGTGCTAGTACAAAGATAGAGAAGAACGTTGATGACAGTGCTAGTACAAAGATAGAGAAGAACGTTGATGACAGTGCTAGTACAAAGATAGAGAAGAACGTTGATGACAGTGCTAGTACAAAGATAGAGAAGAACGTTGATGACAGTGTTAGTACAAAGATAGAGAAGAACGTTGATGACAGTGCTAGTACAAAGATAGAGAAGAACGTTGATGACAGTGCTAGTACAAAGATAGAGAAGAACGTTGATGACAGTGCTAGTACAAAGATAGAGAAGAACGTTGATGACAGTGCTAGTACAAAGATAGAGAAGAACGTTGATGACAGTGCTAGTACAAAGATAGAGAAGAACGTTGATGACAGTGCTAGTACAAAGATAGAGAAGAACGTTGATGACAGTGCTAGTACAAAGATAGAGAAGAACGTTGATGACAGTGCTAGTACAAAGATAGAGAAGAACGTTGATGACAGTGCTAGTACAAAGATAGAGAAGAACGTTGATGACAGTGTTAGTACAAAGATAGAGAAGAACGTTGATGACAGTGTTAGTACAAAGATAGAGAAGAACGTTGATGACAGTGCTAGTACAAAGATAGAGAAGAACGTTGATGACAGTGTTAGTACAAAGATAGAGAAGAACGTTGATGACAGTGCTAGTACAAAGATAGAGAAGAACGTTGATGACAGTGCTAGTACAAAGATAGAGAAGAACGTTGATGACAGTGCTAGTACAAAGATAGAGAAGAACGTTGATGACAGTGCTAGTACAAAGATAGAGAAGAACGTTGATGACAGTGCTAGTACAAAGATAGAGAAGAACGTTGATGACAGTGCTAGTACAAAGATAGAGAAGAACGTTGATGACAGTGCTAGTACAAAGATAGAGAAGAACGTTGATGACAGTGCTAGTACAAAGATAGAGAAGAACGTTGATGACAGTGCTAGTACAAAGATAGAGAAGAAAGTTGATGACAGTGCTAGTACAAAGATAGAGAAGAACGTTGATGACAGTGCTAGTACAAAGATAGAGAAGAACGCTGATGACAGTGCTAGTACAAAGATAGAGAAGAACGTTGATGACAGTGCTAGTACAAAGATAGAGAAGAACGTTGATGACAGTGCTAGTACAAAGATAGAGAAGAACGTTGATGACAGTGTTAGTACAAAGATAGAGAAGAACGTTGATGACAGTGCTAGTACAAAGATAGAGAAGAAAGTTGATGACAGTGTTAGTACAAAGATAGAGAAGAACGTTGATGACAGTGTTAGTACAAAGATAGAGAAGAACGTTGATGACAGTGCTAGTACAAAGATAGAGAAGAACGTTGATGACAGTGCTAGTACAAAGATAGAGAAGAACGTTGATGACAGTGCTAGTACAAAGATAGAGAAGAACGTTGATGACAGTGCTAGTACAAAGATAGAGAAGAACGTTGATGACAGTGCTAGTACAAAGATAGAGAAGAACGTTGATGACAGTGCTAGTACAAAGATAGAGAAGAACGTTGATGACAGTGCTAGTACAAAGATAGAGAAGAACGTTGATGACAGTGTTAGTACAAAGATAGAGAAGAACGTTGATGACAGTGCTAGTACAAAGATAGAGAAGAACGTTGATGACAGTGCTAGTACAAAGATAGAGAAGAACGTTGATGACAGTGCTAGTACAAAGATAGAGAAGAACGTTGATGACAGTGTTAGTACAAAGATAGAGAAGAACGTTGATGACAGTGTTAGTACAAAGATAGAGAAGAACGTTGATGACAGTGTTAGTACAAAGATAGAGAAGAACGTTGATGACAGTGCTAGTACAAAGATAGAGAAGAACGTTGATGACAGTGTTAGTACAAAGATAGAGAAGAACGTTGATGACAGTGCTAGTACAAAGATAGAGAAGAACGTTGATGACAGTGCTAGTACAAAGATAGAGAAGAACGTTGATGACAGTGCTAGTACAAAGATAGAGAAGAACGTTGATGACAGTGCTAGTACAAAGATAGAGAAGAACGTTGATGACAGTGCTAGTACAAAGATAGAAAAGAACGTTGATGACAGTGCTAGTACAAAGATAGAGAAGAACGTTGATGACAGTGCTAGTACAAAGATAGAGAAGAACGTTGATGACAGTGCTAGTACAAAGATAGAGAAGAACGTTGATGACAGTGCTAGTACAAAGATAGAGAAGAACGTTGATGACAGTGCTAGTACAAAGATAGAGAAGAACGTTGATGACAGTGCTAGTACAAAGATAGAGAAGAACGTTGATGACAGTGCTAGTACAAAGATAGAGAAGAACGTTGATGACAGTGTTAGTACAAAGATAGAGAAGAACGTTGATGACAGTGTTAGTACAAAGATAGAGAAGAAAGTTGATGACAGTGCTAGTACAAAGATAGAGAAGAACGTTGATGACAGTGTTAGTACAAAGATAGAGAAGAAAGTTGATGACAGTGTTAGTACAAAGATAGAGAAGAAAGTTGATGACAGTGCTAGTACAAAGATAGAGAAGAACGTTGATGACAGTGTTAGTACAAAGATAGAGAAGAAAGTTGATGACAGTGCTAGTACAAAGATAGAGAAGAACGTTGATGACAGTGCTAGTACAAAGATAGAGAAGAACGTTGATGACAGTGCTAGTACAAAGATAGAGAAGAACGTTGATGACAGTGTTAGTACAAAGATAGAGAAGAACGTTGATGACAGTGCTAGTACAAAGATAGAGAAGAAAGTTGATGACAGTGTTAGTACAAAGATAGAGAAGAACGTTGATGACAGTGTTAGTACAAAGATAGAGGAGAACGTTGATGACAGTGTTAGTACAAAGATAGAGAAGAACGTTGATGACAGTGTTAGTACAAAGATAGAGAAGAACGTTGATGACAGTGATTTTACAAAACACATCCCCTTCAACATCCTGTATGAGGCAAGGTAACTTAAACGTCCATATTTCTCAACCACTGGCACATTATTTGGGCATTGTGAACAGCAGTACACCAGTACCGTCTTCCTTTCTCAAACACATATTAAGTCCCCGTTTATGGCTGTGAACGGAAATCCTTCAATCGGGATCCGACCGGTCCATTTGCCGAGACCAGTTCCCCAACAACCTCTACCTACAAAAACAACAGACAGTGTCCATACCCTCCCCTGATAATCTTATAGTAATGTGGACAGCATTACGCCAGGTTGACGTACTTACATAGAGAAGGAATGGTAAACCACCTTCTAATTGGCGAGCACGTGATTTCATTTACCATTTTTGGTTTCAGTCACATCCCAATTGATGATTGGGTTAAATAATTTACAGTCGAACTGTGTGAGGGGGTCTCAGAGTTGTTTGTGGTGTATGATAGAGACGTCTTGTGTTACAGTCGAACTGTGTGAGGGGGTCTCAGAGTTGTTTGTGGTGTATGATAGAGACGTCTTGTGTAACAAGTCTATGTCAATAGAAGTGAGAAAGAAAGTTTGTTGGTGATATATAGAGCCAATTCTGACCTAGGGAAGTGAATCACGGGCAGGAGACAAGTGAAAAGACGATTATAAGACCACAGAGTTTGGATTTCTCAGAAGAATGTGGAAAGTTCCCTGGACAATTAGAAAGACCAACAAGGATATTCTCAAAAAGGCCATCACAAAAAGGGAGCTCCTAAAAAAACATCACAAAGAAACAATGGGCATTTTTAGGACATATCATGAGAAGATGAAAGTTGTAATATGTGGTTACAACTGGCAAAACACTGGGAAAGAGAGATCGCGGACAACAAAGAGAGAAGACACCTGATATCTGGTATCAAGGCATGGAAACAGTCAACAACAGAAGTGATACGATGCACTGTAGATAGAGTGTTGTGGAAGGACATGATCACCTACGCCAACCGGAATGGCACATGATGATGATATGAGGTGTGATAGAGACATTCTGGTACTGATTTTTAATTATGTTGGTGCGGAGGGGAAGAGGGAGGGGAAGGGGGTTTCATTTGACTTCACCAGGTTTGGGTCTAAAACTAAATCCCGATTAGGTTTCTGTTTCAGCGATGAAATGCTTCACTCCAATGTAATATTACTTGCTATGTGGTTGCCTTTACTGTCCAACGCTTACAGGGCGGACAGTGAGTACACGAGCCGTATCAGCTGGGAGGGGTCGCGGTGCGGCGGGGACAGTGGCCTGAGCATGGAGTTGAGCAGCCTCTCGGCGGCATCCAGCCAGAACTCGGAGTTGGCTCGTCAAGTGTACGAGCAGAGCAAGGTCAAAGGTGAGTCCACGAGGTGGCCGATCTATTTATAGACTTAGATGCTATTCTTGGTTGCATTTACGCACACCAGTATAGCTTGTATTTACGAACACCAGTATAGCTTGTATTTACGAACAGCAATAGAGCTTGCATTTACGCACACCAATAGAGGTTGCATTTACGAACAGCAATAGAGCTTGCATTTACGAACAGCAATAGAGCTTGCATTTACGAACAGCAATAGAGCTTGCATTTACGCACACTAATAGGGTGTAGTCTACATTTACGCACACCAATAGTTTTTAGTCTACATTTAACATACACAAATAGATTTTAGTCTACATTTACGCACACCAATAGATTTTAGTCTACATTTACGCACACCAATAGCTTTAAGTCTACTTTTACGTACACCAATAGATTTTAGTCTACATTTACGCATACAAATAGATTTTACTCTACATTTACTCACACACACAAATTAATTCACACCAATAAAGTTTAGTCTACATTTACGCACTCTAACAGAGCTTATCTGCCATTTACATGCACTTTTAGACCTCATCTACTTTACATGTACTTTTAACTACGTACACTTTTCAACTTCAATCTGCAATACCTTAGACGTAAACACATGAAATGTACATGTGTGTGTGTTTGTTTGTGTTCGTATGTGTATGTTTGGAAAAGAAAGGGGGATTTCCCTATATAAGTGAGAACCGTCAGTCGACTTTGTTATACAAATATGAAATCAAGTGAGAACCGTCAGCCGACTTTGTTATACAAATATGAAATCAGGTGAGAACCGTCAGCCGACTTTGTTATACAAATATGAAATCAAGTGAGAACCGTCAGCCGACTTTGTTATACAAATATGAAATCATGAGAACAGTCAGTCGACTTTGTTATACAAATATGAAATCAGGTGAGTCAGTCGACTTTGTTATACAAATATGAAATCAAGTGAGAACCGTCAGCCGACTTTGTTATACAAATATGAAATAAGTACAAAGAGTTCTGGAAGGTAACAAGAATAAAGAATAGAAAATCAAAACATAGAAAATTATAATTGTATACTTGTGATGTCGTTCTTTGCTTACATACGCGCAAGCACATAGATATACAGTTTCTCTCGGTTCTTTGGGGAGCATAAGGTCCAGCGGTCGCAATAACAGGACCGGGGCACCATCAGCTGACCAAGACCTAGCAGTTCTACCTCCCCATGTTCTCCCCTGGTAACAGTCTGCGTCAAAACAAGCTGGCTAGCAGAAGCTAGGATCGCCGTGTTCCCTGTAGTGGTAGCTCCTACTGATATAAAGGCCCCAGTGTGATAGTACCTGTGGTCTGGACTATTAGTTTCCCAGCGTAGTCTGGGATAGATCAACTCCAACTTCTCTAATAAGACCAGGGAATGTCAAGAAAGCCATTACAACCCACTACATCAAGAAGTAAAAGTGCACCCTGCCCGCATCAACTCGTGGCATTACGTCAACTCAACCAGACGAAGAACAACAACAAGAGCAACAACAACAGCAACAAAATAGGAGCAACAGTAACACAAATGAACAACAATTACATTAACAAAAACAATAACATTAACAACATCAATAACATTAACAACATCAATAACTTTAACAACATCAATAACATTAACAATAACATTAACAACATCAATAACATTAACAACATCAATAACATTAACAGTAACATAAACAATAACATTAACATGAACAATAACATTAACAAGAACATCATTAGCAAGAACAATAACATTAACTAGAACAAGAACATCATTAACAAGAACAATAACATTAACAATAACATTAATAACAACAATAATAACATTAACAACATCAATAACATTAACAACATCAATAACATTAACAACAACAATAACATTAACAACAACAATAACATTAACAACAATAACATTAACAATAACATTAACAAGAATAATAACATTAACAACAACAATAACATTAACAACAACAATAACATTAGCAACAACAATAACATTAACAAGAATAATAACATTAACAACAACAATAACATTAACAAGAATAATAACATTAACAACAACAATAACATTAACAACAATAACATTAACAACAACAATAACATTAACAACAATTATAACATTAACAACAACAATAACATTAACAACAACAATAACATTAACAAGAATAAGAACATTAACAACAACAATAATATTAACAAGAACAAGAACATTAACAACAACAATAATATTAACAACAACAATAACATTAACAACAACAATAACATTAACAACATCAATAACATTAACAAGAACAATAACATTACCAAGAACAAGAACATTAACAACAACAATAATATTAACAACAATAATAACATTAACAACAACAATTACATTAACAACAACAATAACATTAACAACAACAATAACATTAACATTAACAAGAACAATAACATTAATAAGAACAATAACATTAACAACAACAATAACATTAACAATAACATTAACAACAACAATAACATTAACAATAACATTAACAAGAACAATAACATTAACAAGAACAATAACATTAACAACAACAATAGCATTAACAATAACATTAACAACAAGAAAAACAATAAGAAAAACAACAACAACATTAACAATAACATTAACAACAAGAAAACAACAATAACATTAACAACAAGAACAACGACAATAAAATAAATAACAAGAACAATAACATTAACAACAAGAAGAACAACAATAACATTAACAACAAGAACAACAACAATAGCATTAACAACAAGAACAACGATAATAACATTAACAACACGAACAACAACAATATCAACAATAACAACAATAACATTAACAACAAGAAAAACAATAAAATTAACAACAAGAACAACGACAATAACATTAACAACAAGGACAACAATAACATTAACAACAAGAACAACGACAATAACATTAACAGCACGAACAACAACAATAACATTAACAACAAGAACAACAACAATAACATTAACAACAAGAACAACAATAACATTAACAACAAGAACAACGACAATAACATTAACTACAAGAACAACAATAACATTAACAACTAGAAAAACAACAACAACAATAATATTAACAACAACAACAACAATAACATTAACAACAAGAAAAACAACAACAATAACATTAACAACAAGAACAACAACAATAACATTAACAACGACAACAACAATAACATTAACAACAAGAACAACAACAACAACAATAACATTAACAACAAGAACAACAACAATAACATTAACAACAAGAAAAACAACAATAATTTTAACTAACATTAACAAGAACAATAACATTAACAACAACAACAACAATAACATTAACAACAAGAACAACAACAATAACATTAACAACAAGAACAACGACAATAACATTAACAACAAGAACAACGACAATAACATTAACAACAAGAACAACAACAATAACATTAACAAGAAGAACAACAGCAATAACATTAACAAGAAGAAGAACAACAATAACATTAACAACAAGAACAACAACAATAACATTAACAACAAGAAAAACAACAATAACATTACCAATAACATTAACAATAACATTAACAACAATAACATTAACAATAACATTAACAACAAGAACAACGACAATAACATTAACAATAATATTAACAACAAGAACAACGACAATAACATTAACAACAAGAACAACGACAATAACATTAACAACAAGAACAACGACAATAACATTAACAACAAGAACAACAACAATAACATTAACAACAAGAACAACAACAATAACATTAACAATAACATTAACAACAAGAACAACAACAATAACATTAACAACAACAACAACAACAATAACATTAACAACAAGAACAACAACAACAACAATAACATTAACAACAAGAACAACAACAATAACATTAACAACAAGAACAACAACAATAACATTAACAACAAGAACAACAACAATAACATTAACAACAAGAAAAACAACAATAATTTTAACTAACATTAACAAGAACAATAACATTAACAACAAGAACAACAACAATAATATTAACAACAAGAAAAACAACAATAATTTTAACTAACATTAACAAGAACAATAACATTAACAACAACAACAACAATAACATTAACAACAAGAACAACAACAATAACATTAACAATAACAATAAAACATGAACACACATATTTTTCCATCAGACTCATTCATATTTTTCTGTCAGGTAATGAGGTAATTAAGAGACAAGTTCCAGAGTTCATGCATTATTCTCATTGCAGTCACATATTTGTACTTGGTGTCCATGATTTCATACACAGTAGCAGTTGCTTTTCTCTAATGAACACACAGCTCAACAAACTCACATACCTTGGCATTCATAAACGCACATGCACTGAAAAATACAAAAAATACCCAGAGAAACAGCTATATAAAAACGTATATCTACCTACACCAGTAAACACATCCACAAACACATTTACACCAACTACACACCTAAACCCACAGCACACCTACAGACACAACACACCTACAACCACAGCAAATCTACACCGACATCACACCTACACACACATCACACCTACAGACACAGCAAATCTACACCCACATCACACCTACACACACATCACACCTACACCCACAGCGCACCTACACCCACAGCACATCTACACCGACATCACACCTACACCCACAGCAAATCTACACCCACATCACACCTACACCCACAGCACACCTACACCTACAGCGCACCTACACCCACAACACACCTACACCCACAACACATCTACACCCACAACACACCTACACCCACATGCAAAACCTACACCCACATGCACACCTACACCAACATGCACACACACCCACAGCACACCTACACCCACATGCACACCTACACCAACTACACACTTAAACCCACAGCACATCTACACCCACATCACACCTACCACCACAGCAAATCTACACTGACATCA
This sequence comes from Megaustenia siamemsis, assembly GCA_032433765.1. Lineage (NCBI taxonomy): Eukaryota > Metazoa > Mollusca > Gastropoda > Stylommatophora > Ariophantidae > Megaustenia > Megaustenia siamemsis. Next base: position 96,969,666 of record JAVIAB010000125.1, on the reverse strand, counting down.
CACCCACAGCAAATCTATACCCACATCACACCTACACCCACAACACACCTACAACCACAGCACATCTACACCCACAACACACCTACACCTACAACACACTCACATGCACACCTACACCCACATGCACACCTACACCCACATTCACACCTACACCCACATGCACACCTAAACCCACTACACACCTACACCCACATGTACACCTACACCCACAGCACATCTACACACACAGCACACCTACACCCACATGAACACACACACCCACAGCACACCTACACCCACAGCACACCTACACCCACAGCACACCTACACCCACAGCAAACCTACACCCACATGCACACCTACACCCACTACACACCTACACTCACAGCATATCTACACCCACAGCACATCTACACCAACAGCACACCTACACCCTCAGTGCACCTACACCCACATGCACATCTACACTCACAGCACACCTACACTCACAGCACACCTACACTCACAGCACACCTACACCCACATGCACATCTACACTCACAGCACACCTACACTCACAGCACACCTACACTCACAGCACATCTACACCAACATGCACACCTACACCCATAGCACATCTACACCCACAACACATCTACACCTACATACACACCTACGCCCTCAGTGCACCTACACCCACATGCGCACCTACACCTATATGCACACCTACACCCTCAGTGCACCTAAACCCACATGCAAACCTACACACTCAGTGCACCTACGCTCACAGCACACCTACACCTGCATGCACATCTACACCCTCAGTGCACCTACACCCACATGCACACATACACCCACAGCACACCTACACCCTGAGCGCACCTACACCCAAATGCACAGCTACACCCACATGCACACCTACATCCACAACACACCTACACCTACACCCACATGCACACCTACACCCACAACACACCTACACCCACATGGACACCCACAACACACCTACACCCACAACACATCTACACCCACATGCACAACTACACCCGCAACACAACTACACCCGCAACACACCTACACCCACAGCACACCTACACCCACATGCAATCATACATCCACATGCAATCATACATCCACATACACTCATACACCCACATGTACACCCACAACACACCTACACCCACATGCACACCTACACCCACAACACATCTACAACCACATGCACAACTACACCCGCAACACACCTACACCCACATGCAATCATACACCCACATGCACAACTACACCCACAAAAACACCTACACCCACAAAAACACCTACACCCACAAAGATACCTACACCTACAAAAACACCTACATCCACAAAAACACCTACACCCACAAAGATACCTACAACACAAAGACATAGACTGGTGATCTGTGATGTTGTGTGATGAGAAGAAATATCACGATAATCTTAAAGAGAGCTCTCAGTTGTGAAATTTCTGGAAAAGAAAAAGACCAAACTATCAGAAAAACACTGATACGTGAGTCAAGGACATCAGGCATCGACTCTCTTACTGAGATTAAGAATCTTGCCTAGAATGAGGACTTCCGATGAAATATAACCCTATGAATGGTAGCCATACATCATTTCGTTTAGTTGGGTACCAAAGTGAACAGAATCACATTATCAAGACGTGTAGACAGTCTAAGCAATATGAGAACCGTTGATTTAAAGTGTCGATGTGTTTCTGGGGTATCCCAGTGCACGATACTTCGAGATTGTGTGATGCACACGAACCGAGAACCGTTGGTCTGAGGTTCCAAAGTGTCCTAGAATTTGCTTAGCCAAGCACTAGGCACTTGCAGATTTGCGTGGTGCGCTCAATGAGAGGAGAATAAAAATGGCAATCAATCATCTCTGACACTGGACCTCAAGCTGAAGACATCACATCAAGAAGATAATGTCGAGGCACTTCTGTAGAGAATCGTTTGACAAAGAATCAAGGGCTATTCTTAGAACAGCAACAAAGTCGTTAACATGCAGGTCTGGGCGAGTGATCTCCTCCTTGATTGGTGAATTCTTTATTCCGGGGACGCGTTGGGGGCAAGAAGTTGGCTCTTTGTTCTGAGATTCGTCCGGCCTTGTTTTGTGGATCTTGGAAGTCGAGAGCAATCATTGTTGACAGCGTGGGCGTCATATCAACTGGGATACCTACACGTGTGTGTTTGTGTGTGTGTGTGTGTGTGTGTGTGTGTGAAAAATGACTAAATGACACAATATGGCAAGAAAGAAAAAACAAAATCAAGCCACATAGTGAATATAGGATTAATGCCAATATGTGTGTGTTCTTTGCTTGACTTCGACATATTTTGCACAAATTAAAAATATGTTATTTCAATCAAACATCAAATTTGCCTCTTCTCTTGTCTCAAACATTTCTCATATACTCTTCCTATTTATTTGTTTATTCTTCTCGTCTGTTTTGTTTCTCTCTCTCTCCTGCAACTAACTCACCGCTATATTTCTTACCCTGATCTCTCCATCTACCCCCCCCCCCCCACCTAAAGTCCTCTCACTGTCTCCACATCCGCCTCACGCGTAACCAGTGTTTCACAGTGCAACAATTTGAGAACCACTTTCAGTTGTCGCTGCCACCCCCCAATTGTGTTTGTTTCTCTTTCTTCCCGCCTCCACAGGCATCCTGATGTATATGATGGGGCCGTGCGGTGATTATTTCCTCTTTATTTCTGTTGTTTTCCTTTGATTTTCTCGTCTGCATGACCTTTAACCTTCATTGGTCGTCTAGTAGCCGGCCAGAGAGGGAAACTCGCTTTTGTTGACTTTCTTGGGTGATGAGCGCTAAACGAGGCCATGTTGAGGGCAGATTCATGCAGGATAAGTGACCCTGTACATGTGATCCTGTGTGGAGACTGTTCTTCTGTTCTCGTTTATCGTTCTTGGTTTGTTGGACGTTTTACCTTGACTTTTGTTTATTTTATTGTAGTTTATTGTCTATGTTTTAGTTTGGTTCCGTTTGGTCAACTTAGTTCATTTTTGTGGTCTGTTTTATTTTATTTTTTTTGTCAAAAATATCTTGTATCATGTCACATATAGTTTTAGCTGTCTCCCTCCATTTCGCATTAATAATTTCTGTTATTTTAACATTATTTTTTTCTACAAAATCCTGAAAAATATTTCAGTCGATTATTATTGTATAGTAGATCAGAGATTATGTTATTGTTATTATTATGTTAATATGGGCGGTATTTCAGTAACATTTTGGGGTCCATATTTAAATTAATGAAATTCTGAGGTGAAGGTCGATATAGATTATATATGAGAGCAGATTTATTTCAACGGATATGTTTATAGCATTGATGGATTTACGGTCAAATAAAACTCTAGTGATAGGAGATGAGCTCGCTGCGACTAGATGAGAAAACAAGCAGGACTTTGAGACTGACCTGGAAGAAATCACTGGACTATGAATTACTTTTTGTTTCTATCTAGTGCCATCATCTCCCAGACTGACCTGGAAGAAATCACTGGACTATGAATTACTTTTTGTTTCTATCTAGTGCCATCATCTCCCAGACTGACCTGGAAGAAATCACTGGACTATGAATTACTTTTTGTTTCTGTCTAGTGCCATCATCTCCCAGACTGACCTGGAAGAAATCACTGGACTATGAATTACTTTTTGTTTCTGTCTAGTGCCATCATCTCCCAGCTCCACGTCACAATTGTGCAAGTTTCTAAAATCACCACTACGTCAACATAAGAAACCTGCATGCTCACAACAGGACGCTAGAAGTGCGAAAAAGCGTTTATTTACATCTTATCCTCTCAGACGCGCCTATGCCACAACCAAGAAAACTGCTAGAAAGACAAGACCGGCTGCTTGCCCCTCAAGCAGCCAGTATCTCATTCTTAGAAGGGACGAATTTATTTATTTTTTTTTTCAAGAAAGAGATGCCTCGTTCGCTTCTGGGAAGCCTACAAGTAATGGGAGGTTTGAGTGTAGTACTGATGGTTACCAGGATGTGAAAGACATGAGAAGTCATTGACGTATGAACAGGCGTAATCATCGCTTGACCTAGATTTGAGAAGTGTCAAACAGAGACGGAAGTGGAATACTGTCTGTGCCGGAACCTAGCCAACAGCGTGTTAAAGAAGTCGCAACATTGACGTGTAGAAGTCGCCACGTTGGCGTGGTGTCATCACATTGACATGTAGAAGTCACATTGACGTGTTGTAAAAGTCGTCACATTTTCGTGTTGTCGCCACGTTGACGTGTAGAAGTCGCCACAACGTTGAATTAGATCTTTCCTCCAGCTAACCTCTGACGTAATGACTGGTCGTCTTCAATGACGCCAGCTATTTGTTGAGATTGGTGATGATGTTAGTGATGGTGGTACTGTTGGTGATGATATTGTTGGTAGTGATGTTGGTGATGATGATACTGTTGGTGATGCAGTTAGTGATGATGGTGCTGTTGGGGATGATGATGATGATGCTGTTGGTGATGATGATGCTGTTGGTGATGATGATGCTGTTGGTGATGATGATGATGCTGTTGGTGATGATGATGCTGTTGGTGATGATGTTGATGCTGTTGGTGATACTGTTGGTGATGATGATGCTGTTGGTGATGATGATGTTGTTGGTGATTCTGTTGGTGATGATGATGCTGTTGGGGATGATGATGATGCTGTTGGTGATGATGATGCTGTTGGGGATGATGATGCTGTTGGTGATGATGATGATGATGCTGTTGGGGATGATGATAATGCTGTTGTTGGTGATGATGATGCTGTTGGGGATGATGATGATGCTGTTGGTGATGATGATGATGATGCTGTTGGTGATAATGATGATGCTGTTGGTGATTATGATGCTGTTGGTGATGTTGTTGGTGATGATGATACTGTTGGTGATGATGATACTGTTTGCGATGATGATGCTGTTGGTGATGCTGTTGGTGATGTTGTCGGTGATGATGATGCTGTCGGTGATGATGATACTGTTGGTTATGTTGTTGGTGATGATGATGATGCTGTCGGTGATGATGATGATGATGATGTCGGTGATGATGATACTGTTGGTGATGATGATACTGTTTGTGATGTTGTTGGTGATGTTGTTGGTGGTGATGATGCTGTTGGTGATGATGATGCTGTCGGTGATGATGATGCTGTCGGTGATGATGATACTGTCGGTAATGATGATACTGTTGGTGATGGTGATACTGTTGGTGATGCTGTCGGTGATGATGATACTTTTGGTTATGTTGTTGGTGATGATGATGATGATGTCGGTGATGATGATACTTTTGGTTATGTTGTTGGTGATGATGACCGTTGGAAATTTATGACCAAAACGTTAAAGGTTGCATCAAATGTTATCTGGGTAATCATGTATGGTTCGATGAGAGAGGACAGCCTGATGCTAAAAGATACTGTGCTGACGTCACATGTGTTGGGCCGAAGACACATATATCACGGCTTGCTGTAAATCATGACGCGACGCGTGTACGCCCATTTAACGCCCTTTTAAAGGCATACAATGGAGAGAACAGGACGAATGCTAAGGAAAAAAAAAGAAATACTTTTAGCAGTAGTCTTCTCATTAGTTGCCACTGTGGTGGCCAGTGCATGCAGCCTACCACTTAGTCATGTCCATCTATTGTTGGTATTCATGTCATGTTATTGTCGACTAATTTTACTTTACTGAAGTTTGCTTTAGTGAGAATCAAATTTTTATAGACATTTTGATAAAGGAGCATGCAGAGTTTTATAGAAGGGGTAGTTAATTAGGTGTACCAAGTCAGCGAGTTATTTCCCTTTAGTTGTCTAGTTAGTGAGAGAGATGAGGCTGTGATATGCCACAGCCAACTATAGATTTACTTAGACTTGCGGGCTGAGAGGGAATTCCCTGAAAATGACAACTAGCGTGATGTATTATAGCTTGTTTCATAAGTCGTGCCCAACTTTTAAAATCGATAGCTTTTTAACCGCTTGTTGTAAGTTGTTCAAAATTTGCATGTAAAGTTATAATGATTAGAACCCAACAGGGAATTAATTTCATTTAAAAAAAACATTTGGTTATTATTGCTGCTTATTTGATTTATATAAATTTATAACGACCCATTGATGTAGTCAAAACTTAATGTTTACAGTATTTTAAGTTAAAAATAGCGAGTAAAAATCCATACACGGTCAAATTGACGTGTTTGCACGCTTTCACCGTTCGTTTTTTTTTGACACAATTAGACACTTTTAAAAAACACGAGAAATTGTGTGTTCCATTTCCGTTCATTCATAGGTGTAGACGTGGAACGATAACATTTATCATGAGTCTTAAAATGAAATTCTGCAGTTTACAAAACATCGCAATAAAAATGTATGACTATTTTTGCAAAGAGGCTAAACGAGGAAGATTAGTTCATTCTTTAGAAAACCCTGAGAATAGGACAAGACACATTTTGGATGTTTCTAAACGGTCATTTAATCGCTGGATTCAAGCACGTGACCGTCAATGTTCAAAATATACAAAATCACAAGGAAGAGCAAAAATGTTGGATAATTTCGACAGTGAACTTATTAGAAGTGAAATTCGCAAAATGTTGGGTATGAATGAAACTGTTACAATAAGAAAATTAAAAGTATCGCTGAAAAAGAACAACAGTATTGAAATATCAAAGTCTACATTATGGAGGAATGTGAGAGCTGCAGGCTTTACATTCAGAAAGTATTCCAATGGACGAAACATCATCTGTGAGAAGCCACATATAGTAGTCATGAGAAGCAAGTACTTACATGAAGTAAAAGAGGTGCGCAAGCAAGGTTATGATATTGTGTACTTGGATGTAACATGGATCAATGCTCACCACACTAACCAAAGGGAATGGCAGTCATCAGATGGAAAGATTAAGAGATTAATACCGGACAGCGCTTGATAATTGCTCATGCAGGTAGTTGACAACATGGACTAATACAGAATGCAGAGCTCATTTTTCTTTAAAAATCCATAGACAATCGGGATTATCACTCTGAGATGAATGGTCACATATTTAGACATTGGATTGAAAATTCTGTTCTCCCATCACTAGATCGACCATCTTGCCTAATAATGGACAATGCAGCGTACCACAACATTGTTGCACTTGATGATAAAGTCCCGACGTCATCCAGTACAAAAGATGCTATTAAGATATGGCTCACAAAGGAGCACATACAATTTAATAACATGTACTTAAAACCTGAATTACTATCTCTAGGAAAGCAAAAACAAAGGACAAAGATTTTTCAAATAGATAAGATTATCCAAGAGCACGGTCATATAAGTTTGAGGCTGCCACCTTACCATGCTCATTTAAATCCAATAGAACTAATCTGGGCAAAATTAAAAGGACCAAGTGGCAGATGAAAATACAACATTCAAAATATGGGATGTAAAGACTCTTGCTAATCTCGCTTTATTAAATATAGACAAAGATTATTGGACTAAATGTGAAGACTACGTCTTAAAACAGGAAGAGGAATATTGGAAAAATGATGGTTTGTGGAATGTTCAACCCCAAACAGTTATAAATCTTTTAGACTCGTCTGATTCAGAATGAAAGTATATAGCCCCCACAATGTTGGCCCCTATGTTACCTTAAATTAGTTCAACAAACGGTCCTTTTCAGGACCACAGAACTATGAAAATTGGACATACAGGTATACCTTGATATTATCGTCCGTCCTCGAACTGAGAAGACAATAATTCTCCTGGTGTTTTGTCTTATTAGGTTATTTCCCCATTACGGCCACGCCTTTACCTAGTGAAAATTAATCGTAGACCAGCAACTACGGTAATTTCTATTATTTAGGGGTTCACAATTTACAATTTTGACAAACATCAAAGAAATTCGCCGCTTTAAGAAAACTGCAGCTGCAAGATATTTGTTAAATATACATTTAAAGGGTCTTTTGCATTCTAATAACATTTGGAAAATTTCCATAGTTTTTAACAAACGGTTACTGAGTAATAGCGTTTTGAAGTTGGGCACGTGATTTGAAACGAGCTATAGTAAGACTACGATACTGTTAATAGTTACAGTAGTGATTATTAGGTTTAATCAGTTATAGGGGGGGACTGGTTGGTCTCAAGGTAAGACGCCGGCCTCGAAACAGAGAGGTTGTGGGTTCAAGTCCCGACTGCACCCAGTTAGGATTTTTATTTGTGATTTCTCTCTGCGGCAACCACTCAAGGTGGCCTGGTTTGAAACGTCAATTACTCATCGACGGAAAAAAATGAGTACCTCTGAAGTCGGAGTTATCTGCCTGTGCGGCGAGGGACCCCTGTGCACACGGTTACCAGAGAAAAATGGATTAACACGCAAAATTCAGTTCCTAGTCTCTGGGGACTTCGTCAGAGGTCAAAGCTGGCGAACGAAGAAAAAAAAAGTTCTAGTTTGATGAAAGTAGTAATCGTACCATGGGATCAGTTATAGATGTAGTGCTATGAGATCAGTTATAGATGTAGTGCTATGAGATCAGTTATAGATGTAGTGCTATGAGATCAGTTATAGATGTAGTGTTATGAGATCAGTTATAGATGTAGTGCTATGAATTCAGTTATAGATGTAGTGCTATGAGATCAGATATAGATGTAGTGCTATGAGATCAGTTATAGATGTAGTGTTATGAGATCAGTTATAGATGTAGTGCTATGAGATCAGTTATAGATGTAGTGCTATGAGATCAGTTATAGATGTAGCGTTATGAGATCAGTTATAGATATAGCGCTATGAGATCAGTTATAGATGTAATGCTATGAGATCAGTTATAGATGTAGTGCTATGAGATCAGTTATAGATGTAGTGTTATGAGATCAGTTATAGATGTAGTGCTATGAGATCAGTTATAGATGTAGTGCTATGAGATCAGTTATAGATGTAGTGCTATGAGATCAGCTATAGATGTAGTGCTATGAAATCAGTTATAGATGTAGTGCTATGAGATCAGTTATAGACGTAGTGCTATGAGATCAGTTATAGATGTAGTGCTATGAGATCAGTCATAGATGTAGTGCTATGAGATCAGTTATAGATGTAGTGCTATGAAATCAGTTATAGATGTAGTGCTATGAGATCAGTTATAGATGAGAGTGCTATGAAATCAGTTATAGATGAGAGTGCTATGAAATCAGTTATAGATGTAGTGCTAAGAGATCAGTTATAGATGTAGTGCTATGAGATCAGTTATAGATGTAGTGCTATGAAATCAGTTATAGATGTAGTGCTATGAGATCAGTTATAGATGAGAGTGCTATGAAATCAGTTATAGATGTAGTGCTAAGAGATCAGTTATAGATGTAGTGCTATGAGATCAGTTATAAATGTAGTGCTATGAGATCAGTTATAGATGTAGTGCTATGAGATCAGTTATAGATGTAGTGCTATGAGATCAGTTATAGATGTAGTGCTATGAAATCAGTTATGGGTGTAGTGCTATGAGATCAGTTATAGATGTAGTGCTATGTGATCAGTTATTGATGTAGTGCTATGAGATCAGTTATTGATGTAGTTCTATGAGATCTGTTATTGATGTAGTGCTATGAGATCAGTTATTGATGTAGTGCTATGAGATCAGTTGTAGATGAGTGCTATGAGATCAGTTATAGATGTAGTGCTATGAGATTAGTTATAGGTGTAGTGCTATGCGATCAGTTATAGATGTAGTGTTATGAGATCAGTTATAGATGTAGTGCTATGAAATAAGTTATAGATGTAGTGCTATGAGATCAGTTATAGATGCAGTGCTATGAAATCAGTTATAGATGTAGTGCTGTGAGATCAGTTATAGATGTAGTGCTATGAGATCAGTTATAGATGTAGTGCTATGAAATCAGTTATAGATGTAGTGCTATGAGCAGGTATAGATGTAGTTCTATGAAATCAGTTATAGATTTCATAGCACTAGTTATAGATGTAGTGCTATGAAATCAGTTATAGATGTAGTGCTATGAAATCAGTTATAGATGTAGTGCTATGAAATCAGTTATAGATGTAGTGCTATGAAAATAAGACCATGTTATCAGGGACAGTTATATTGGCAGTAATATAAATAGTATGTTATGAGGCATAGAGGTGATATTAATAGAGGTGATAGTAATATCATATTTTACTATGAGTTATAGTGGTGGTTATTCTAATAATGATACAATAAATTGTTTTCGTTATAGATTATTAGTTACAGCTAAAAACATTTATAGTATTGATGATACTATGTGCAGCACCACGTTATCATCACTAGTTGCTAAAGTCATCATGAAAAGTATACTAACATCAAAACAAATAACACCAAGACAAAACTAAGAATAGCAAAATGTTATATCTTCTCAATATTCCTATATGGTGCAGAAACATGGACATTAGACAAGAAAACAACAGAAAATTGAAGCCTTTGAAATGTGGATTTATAGAAGAATAGGTAGAATTGGATGGAAAGAATAGAAAACAAATGATGAAGTTTTAAAACAACTACAAATGAAAAGAGAACTACTAAACACAATTAGAAAAAGACAAATGAGATTTCTGGGGCATATTAAAAGACACAACAGCCTACAAAAAGTAATCTTGGAAGGGAAAATACAAAGTAAAAGAGGCAGAGGCAAACCAAGACTAACATGGACGAGCAACATCAAACGAGAGACAAATCAGTTTATTGACAATCTGCACCAACAAAACAAGAGACAGAGCGGGATTACGCTTCATGGTAGCCAACCTTCGATGCGGAGAAGTCACTCACTGATGAACACTATGTTATTGTGCTAGCTAATTACGTCATGTTATTGATTTAAAATACCCTTCTATTGGCTAATAATACGCTCTGTGTTTAGTGGTTATGTTATTGTGCTAGCTAATTACATCATGTTATTCGTTATAGTACTTATTTTAGTAACTGATAACATTGTTATCATTTATAGGGTTATGGATGTAGGTGATATATAATATTACCAGCTTCAGTAGTTATTGCAGTTATTGAAGACATCATGATACCAGTTGTACTGTTAATAATCAATAACGCCAAGTTATCAATTATAGTGGTTATTGTAGTAGTTAATAACACTATGTTATCAGTAATAGTGGCTATTGTAGTAGATAATAACACCATGTTATCAATTATAATGGTTACTGTAGTAGTTAATAACACTATGTTATCAGTAATAGTGGCTATTGTAGTAGATAATAACACCATGTTATCAATTATAATGGTTACTGTAGTAGTTAATAACACCATGTTATCAATTATAATGGTTACTGTAGTAGTTAATAGCACCATGTTATCAATTACAGTGGTTATTGTAGTAGTTAATAACACCATGTTACCAGTAATAGTGGTTATTGTAGTAGTTAATAACACCATGTTATCAAGTATAGTGTTTACTGTAGTAGTTAATAACACCATGTTACCAGTAATAGTGGTTATTGTAGTAGTTAATAACACCATGTTATCATAGTTGTTATTTTAGTATTATTCACCATGTTATCAATTATAGTGGTTATTGTAGTAGTTAATAACACCATGTTATCTTCGTGGTTACTGTAGTAGTTACACCATGTTATCAATTATAGCGGTTATTGTAGTAATTAATAACATCGTGTTATCAGCTGTAGTGGCTATTGTAATAATTAATAACATCATGTTATCAGTTATAGTAGTTATTGTAGTCGTTAATAACACTATCTTATCAGTTGCAGTGACCATTTTAGTTGTTAATGTTGAAAACACACTCTCATCAGTTATAGCGGTTTCTTGTAGTAGTTAATAGCACCGTCTTGTCAGCTATAGCGGTTATTGTAGTAGCTAATAACACCGTCTTGTCGGCTATAGCGGTTATTGTAGTAGCTAATAACACCGTCTTGTCGGCTATAGCGGTTATTGTAGTAGCTAATAACACCGTCTTGTCGGCTATAGCGGTTATTGTAGTAGCTAATAACACCGTCTCGTCAGCTATAGCGGTTATTGTAGTAGCTAATAACACCGTCTTGTCAGCTATAGCGGTTATTATAGTAGCTAATAACACCGTCTTTTCAGCTATAGCGGTTATTGTAGTAGTTAATGAAACTATATTATCAGTTCCAGTGGTCATTTTAGTAGTTAAATCACCATGTTATCATTCATTGTGGTTATTGTAAAACATTATGTTATCAACCATAGCGGTTATTTTCAATAACATGTGTCTATGTGATCAGCCAGCGTTGTCCAACTTATCATCTTGCCCCCTATCACATCAAGTGATGTTCTCGTTATGAGAAATTAACCCAGATCTGCATCGTTTCAGGTCCCGGGGCAAGCCTGCCTAAGAGTGAGTCTGACGAGTTCTCAGATCGTACGTCAGATTTGGACTTTGACGAGCTGGCTTCCGAGAGGAGTCGACCTGACGGCGGCTCGAGCACAGACGAAAGCAACAGAGAAGCTCTCGTCACGAGTCTCAGCCATAAGGAAGCCAAGCGACAGAAGCACAGACCCAAGTCCCTGAATTTGTCCCGCTCGCACAGCCATACCTCCTCTGACGAGGAAGATGGATCGGGAGGCAGTGACAAGAAAGTGGACACGTGGGGCACGGATAAACATGAGCTTCCAGCCAAATCTAAACATTCATTATCTGCTGCTCTTTCAGGCGTGGAGTTCTTATCATCCTCATCTTTTTCTGCTGATCCTGAGAAATCCAAGAACTGCCTCCAAACTCCGACCACGCCGGGAAGGTCAGTTCCAGAGACTTGGTTTCGCTTCAAGAATTCATCGACAGTCATGCCGTCAATAGCCCCACCCCACCCAGAAGTCCCAGCTGGCGAGAAGGTTTAGAGAGTCCGCCATTTTCTCCCCGAAGACGTGATTCATATCCAGGCAAACGTCGAGGGTCGCTTTCTCCGAAGGAAAAGGCCAATCATTTCACATATGCAGATATCTCACCTCCATCAAGACAACTCTCTTTGGACGATCTCTATGGGGACTTCACTCACCCGAGTATGTTGGATAATGGCATTGCTGGCTCTCACGCTGCTCAGAAGCCCTCGCCGCTGTCTCCAGACGAAATGAAGGATTCGTTCATTAGTACAGCTGGTGAAACGCTCGTTTTTGACATGCCCCCAGCACGCACTAGACCTCCAGTCAGCATCTCCAGCTCTCAGCCGCACCACTCAGAAATATACTCCCTCGGGAACCTGCCCCACTCGGCGCCAGTCATGGACCTTGCCACCTACGCAGCGACCATCGCTAACAGTACGGCCAGTCTGACCTCTATGAGCGTGTCTCCCACAAACCTCATACCCCAGCCGTCCCACCACCAAGTTGGAGAGCCGCTCAGCCCCGACTCAGCAGACAGCGTTGACTGCAGCTGTTCGTCCCCGGTATCCCCGGGTTACTATGACAACGCACCTCCGTCTGCTGACGAGGTGGAAGAAGTGGAGCTAGCAGACCCCTCCTCCAAATCTATAGATTTTCAGGGCTCTAAGCGGCAGAAGGTGAGACCACCCTCCACAGACTGGTCTCCTGTGATTGATCTTTCACCTATTCTGGACGTGTCTCCATCCGTGGAGGAGGCTGAACAGGAGGACATGCTTGCCAAACAGATGGAAGAGTTAGAGCGGCAGAGATCACGTGACGAAACTGCTTATGATGAGTACGATGAGGATGAGGAAAGTGGGAAAGTGGGAGGAGAACCTTTCCTTGAGGGCAAACCTGTCGTGCCAGCAAAGAGGGCCCCACTGCAGGTCATACCTCGCATACCGCCCCCACCATCTGCCAAAAAACTCAAGCAGCAGCTGAACGAGGAACTTGATGATGATGATGATGATAACTACGACTTTGAAACATTAGACGACGACGACGATAGTCCTTACACTTACAGCAGAGGCCTCAAGCGGTGTGGTAACTTTGAGGATATCAGTCAACTGGGCAGCGAGAACTCATTGATCAAACACACGTCAGAGCTGTTAACTACCGAGAGACTTGACGATGACAGCGACACTAACGACTCTGCCAGTGATCTCCCCTTCTTTTCTTGCACCACGCAGTCGCAGACACTGCCTCATTCTGCCACCACTACCAGCACGACAATCTCAAAACTTCAAGCGCCGGGCAAGCAGTTGGACGAGGTTTTATCGGACGATCAAGGCACAAAAAGGTTGAAAGATCTGGAGTCTTCAATAACAGATGAGATTCACAGGATCGCAGAAGACATGGAAAATATTGCCAAACGAGGGGTCATGGACGTCAAACCCATCCCACCCCCAAAACCAAAACGGCGACTTCCAGACCCAGAAATCCTAATCTCACCACCAGGGCAAAGGTTACTATAGAAGTGCCAGAAAGACGACCATTTCCCAGCATTAAAACAGAAGACGCCAGCGAAGCGTCCAGCAGCAAAGACAGTTCTTTCGAGGAGGCAGCCTCAGGGAAGTATTTGTCCAGGCAGGACTCTACGGAAAGGAAAAAGGCCAAAGATTTGAAGGCCAAACCGAGTCCAATTCTGGTGCAGCACATTGAGTCTGAGGAGCAGTCAGTGTCGCCTCATTACAAGGTCATGGAGTCGCCGCCTACTCCAGAAATAAAGACCATTAAAAGAGAGTTCTCCGACAGTACGTCAGTCTCTCCAAGCTCCTCCCCTGACCAGGACGTGTACGCTTTCCCGTCTCCTGTTACGCCCCCTGATTCTGACTCCTCCCCTCCCAAGCCCCATTCCCCGTCCTGGTCAGGGGTAGATCTTGGCGAGGAAGCCTTCACCCTGCCCCCCGGAGGTGGCGCTCTGTACCGAGCTGCCAGTCCGTACGATAACACAAGGCCTAGCCAGAAGCCTAGAAGAACTAGCCCTGCCCTCGATAGCCTACCGTCGACCAGCTCCTCCCTAAGACAGGACCAGCAACCCTTGATCACTGGAAGCCCCAGCAAACCTGAAACAGTGATGAAGCCACCAATTTCCCCCAGGAGAAGCATTCGCAAATTTGACGACAAGAAAGTAAACGGTAGATCTAGTCCGCCTTACGAGAACGTCAAAGGACTGACAACGCAGGAGTACCTGCAGGAACAGGAGCATCATTCAACACTGCACGACAGAAATTCTTCATTTGTGAGCTCGCTGGGCAAAGCCAGCCAGTATGTGCTCCAGCAGACTGACATTGTTGCCTATCCAATTGTTGGTGAGTTTCCTCAGCGACAGAGGAGCAGTTCGGCCCCATCCACGGAGCTACAGGTGGTGACTCAGCAACGGCAACGCCCAGAGCCCCCGGTCCGTCCTCGGTCTGTGTCTGCAGACCACGAGCAAGGCGATCAAGTCGAGAGGGCGACAAGCGTTAGAGACAAGATTAGGGCCTTTGAAGAGGTAAGTCCCATCTCTGAAATCACTTCAACCATTTGTATATGCAACACAAATATGTGTTGTCCGTATGTTGAAGGCGTTATTTCCGTTCACGGGGACGTATGTTGAAGGAGTTAGTTCCATTCACGTGGACGTATGTTGAAGATATTAGTTCCGATCACGTGGACGTATGTTGAAGAGATTAGTTCCATTCACGTGGACGTATGTTGAAGATATTAGTTCCGATCACGTGGACGTATGTTGAAGAGATTAGTTCCATTCACGTGGACGTATGTTGAAGAGATTAGTTCCATTCACGTGGACGTATGTTGAAGATATTAGTTCCGATCACGTGGACGTATGTTGAAGAGATTAGTTCCGTTCGCGTACAACAAATCCACGCTATGTTGCCTAGACAGAGCCCCACCATTTGCCAAAAGTTGACTATCGTGTGATGTTCACAAGTTAACTCACATAACTGATCATTTACGAGAAACATTGACAGAAATTTGAAACGGATTAATTTATTGTGATAAAGAATTAACACTGATCTTCTAACAAACAATTAAAGGTTTGAGCATTTATGACTCCCATAACTCGCTGGTTATACAAACAGATCAATCTTCCTCTCGTGCGTATTTTTTTTTCCCCACTCGCTTTGTTTCCAATTTTAAATTCCAGTATTCTTAAGATGGATGAAGGTTTCCGGTTCCCGTCAAGTACTTCGTATAAGATGGAGTAAGGTTTCCGGTTCCCGTCAAGTACTTCGTATAAGATGGAGTAAGGTTTCCGGTTCCCGTCAAATACTTCGTATAAGATGGAGTAAGGTTTCCGGTTCCCGTCAAGTACGTCGTATAAGATGGAGTAAGGTTTCCGGTTACCGTCAAGTACTTCGTATAAGATGGAGTAAGGTTTCCGGTTCCCGTCAAGTACTTCGTATAAGATGGAGTAAGGTTTCCGGTTACCGTCAAGTACTTCGTATAAGATGGAGTAAGGTTTCCGGTTCCCGTCAAGTACTTCGTATAAGATGGAGTAAGGTTTCCGGTTACCGTCAAATACTTCGTATAAGATGGAGTAAGGTTTCCGGTTCCCGTCAAGTACTTCGTATAAGATGGAGTAAGGTTTCCGGTTACCGTCAAGTACTTCGTATAAGATGGAGTAAGGTTTCCGGTTCCCGTCAAGTACTTCGTATAAGATGGTATGAATTGAAGAGAGATGCAGAAATAAGAGAAATGACAAGGCATCCACGAATATTATCTATAACCAAGAGAAGAACGTGGTCATATGTTGGCCGTTGGATAAGAGGAGACAAGAGAATCTCAGAAGAAGCCTCAAATGGGAACCAGCGTGCAAAATAAAAAGAATTAGACCAAAACAAACAAAAACAAAAACAACGAAAAGAACTCTGAGGCGGGAAGCAATAACAGCAGATTGAGTGACTCGCCCAAAACATTGATGGCGAGATACAATGCGGCTCCTGTGCAAAGTCTGACACTTGATAACAAAGATCGACGAACATAGACAGTCTTTGACCCGAAAGGCAAACAGAATAGATCAGATAGTCTGAAGGCGATGTTTTCATTCACTATATTTGATTTCTCCATAGACGTGCATTTCAAAGCTTCTAATATCTCTTCCTATCTATGTCTAGGACACTCATATTGGCGCCTTCTAATATCTCTTCCTATCTATGTCTAGGACACTCATATTGGCGCCTTCTAATATCTCTTCCTATCTATGTCTAGGACACTCATATTGGCGCCTTCTAATATCTCTTCCTATCTATGTCTAGGACACTCATATTGGCGCCTTCTAATATCTCTTCCTGTCTATGTCTAGGACACTCATATTGGCGCCTTCTAATATCTCTTCCTATCTATGTCTAGGACACTCATATTGGCGCCTTCTAATATCTCTTCCTATCTATGTCTAGGACACTCATATTGGCGCCTTCTAATATCTCTTCCTATCTATGTCTAGGACACTCATATTGGCGCCTTCTAATATCTCTTCCTGTCTATGTCTAGGACACTCATATTGGCGCCTTCTAATATCTCTTCCTATCTATGTCTAGGACACTCATATTGGCGCCTTCTAATATCTCTTCCTATCTATGTCTAGGACACTCATATTGGCGCCTTCTAATATCTCTTCATATCTATGTCTAGGACACTCATATTGGCGCCTTCTAATATCTCTTCCTGTCTATGTCTAGGACACTCATATTGGCGCCTTCTAATATCTCTTCCTATCTATGTCTAGGACACTCATATTGGCGCCTTCTAATATCTCTTCCTGTCTATGTCTAGGACACTCATATTGGCGCCTTCTAATATCTCTTCCTATCTATGTCTAGGACACTCATATTGGCGCCTTCTAATATCTCTTCCTGTCTATGTCTAGGACACTCATATTTGCGCCTTCTAATATCTCTTTCTATCTATGTCTAGGACACTCATATTGGCGCCTTCTGATATATCTTCCTATCTATGTCTAGAACACTCATATTGTCGCCTTCTGATATCTCTTCCTATCTATGTCTAGGACACTCATATTGGCGCCTTCTAATATCTCTTCCTGTCTATGTCTAGGACACTCATATTGGCGCCTTCTAATATCTCTTCCTATCTATGTCTAGGACACTCATATTGGCGCCTTCTAATATCTCTTCCTATCTATGTCTAGGACACTCATATTGGCGCCTTCTAATATCGCTTCCTATCTATGTCTAAGTAAAGTAAGTAAAGTACCCCCGTCACGCCAAGTGGCGTATAGGGAAATATGGTGTTAGTGACCCTATATTTTACAGACCTTCAGCACATGATTTTTGGGGTAATGTGGTCAGTATTACGCCCGTGCTGCTTTACTTTTCCAGAAAAAAATCCGGTACCCATTTAAGGCTGGGTGAACCCGGAGCCGTCGGTTGGGATCGAACCCTACCCCTTGTCCGTGGTAGTCCAGTTCACTAACCACTGAGCTATCGCGGCTCCCTATCTATGTCTAGGACACTCATATTGGCGCCTTCTAATATCTCTTCCTGTCTATGTCTAGGACACTCATATTGGCGCCTTTGAAGTCGGAGATGAAATTTGTTAGATAATGACAGGAAACAGTCTGAGAGAAAAGATCAGAAATGAAGAACTGAAAAAAAAGCTATGAATAGCCCCCGCCATAGAATATATAAGGAAACAACAGATAAAATGGTTTGGCCACGTGACAAGGCAGAAAGAACAAAACACAACGAGCCTTCAACAAACGTTGTGAGAACACCAGACCCAATGGTCGACCACGAAAAAGATGGGTCGATGGAATATTAGAAGCACTAGGAAACATAACAGCAGCAGAGGCGAACAGAAGAGCAAAAGACTGCAAATTATATCTCCCCTCGACGCTGAAAGGCAGATGAAGAAGGAAAGAAGAAGACGAAGATGTCTGTTCAAAGTTTGATTTAAAAGAGTGAAACTGACACAAACAAAAAGAAAGAAATAAAGTGTTAACTTAAGTCGGGGCAAAGGTCAATATCTCCAACAGTAAAATTAATAGCATCAGTTAATAACAATATTAATAATAACAATATTAATAATAACAATATTAATAATAACAATAAGTCAAAATAAAATATTGAATAACAAATCGCATAAATATTCAGAAACTGCCAACGAGAAGGTGCTAAGCCAAGTGATGGGGTCATGTTGATAGTGATTGAGCAGACATTTTAAGTCAGTGTTTATACTCTTCTTCTTCATCGTCTTTATCTTTTTTTGTCTTTGACTTTTCTTCGTTTCTTCTTCTCTTCTTCCCTACTTCTTCATTTTTTTCATTTTCTACTTCTTCATCTTCATCTTGCGATTCTTCTTCTCCCTCTTCCTCAACGTCATTATGTTCTTTTTCTTCACCACCTTCTTCTTCCTCTTTGTTAACATTTACTTCTTCATCGTCACCTTTTTTCGTCATCGTCCTCGTCTTTCATTCTTTTTCTTTATTTTCCGTCACCTTCCTCTTTTTTCTTCGTCTTCTCCTTCATCGCCATCAACAAATTCTTCGTCTACTTTCTCCTCTCCGTCCTCTGGTTTTGATAAAATGCTGCG
This sequence comes from Megaustenia siamemsis, assembly GCA_032433765.1. Taxonomy (NCBI): domain Eukaryota; kingdom Metazoa; phylum Mollusca; class Gastropoda; order Stylommatophora; family Ariophantidae; genus Megaustenia; species Megaustenia siamemsis. The sequence goes on along the minus strand of JAVIAB010000125.1, from coordinate 96,950,287 downwards.
AAGAAGGAACAAAAAAAAACCCGTCGGCTCTTGAACTGAAAGTTAATGTAGCAGTGGCAATCTTTTCTGATTTCCCAGGTTCTGCTGGGAACGCTGGAACATGTCCATTCATGTGTCCACATTGTAGAGGTAATGTACTATCGTCATTATTCCTCACCAACAAACCTTACTACCGCGAGAACACCTCCATCAGCCTGTTTGTTCACACGCTGACTGTTACAGGGGAGACCACTTGGACAGTGATGTCTTGGTTAGCTATGAGTCTCCTGCAATGTGTGGCGACCGTAGGGAGCCTTGCTCGAACTATCCTCGTCGTTTGATCAAACATTTTTACTAGAACAGGTACTTCTTACAGCAGTTCACAGTAGGGATGTCATATATGCTTCCTTTTTTTCCGGCGCATCCGATTTTGAACAACGGTTTATTTGCAATTTTCCGTGTTTGCTAATCGCGTTAGGATGATAGGAAAGCAGGGGAACGTAACTCGCCCGAGCACATTCGACATAGTGATGACATGACGATTCCCTTGCGTCCTTGAACTCGACACGTGTGATATGAGACGAAGGGCACTAGCCCGCAGGCTGCTGGACCCACAAGACTCGTGATAATAATGGGTAGACATCTATCTGTTCGCAGCCATTCTAGGATTCTTTACAATGTTTTTTTTTTTTTCTTGTCTGCCTCAGTCATCAATTCTAGTTCGCCACATTTTGAATTCGATTAAGTTCGGTTGGCAGTTTCTATTATTTTGTTCCCTCTTCAAATTGCATATTATGTTACAACTGGGAAAGTTGAGGGACGAAGAGATAGAGGGAAGCAACGAGAAAAGATACCAGACAGCTTAAGAGAATGGCTTGTCAGAAGGTCAATAACAGGAATGATAAATAACCGTCGAGATCGAAAGTTGTGTAGAGACATGATCACCTACGCCAGCAGGCCCGGTACTTGATGATGATGATGATGATGCTGAAGTTATGTTATATTCTTTCTCCTTTATTTATCCACTTCCTCTTGTACCCGATCGGGTGTCGAGGGAGATACAAAGTTCTGGTTCTCGTCCTTTTGACGGCTTCACTCATCGTCAATTGATGTTGTAACGTTTCTTTGATGTTGTTTGTTCATCTTACTCTGGGTCTGCCTCTTGTTCTTCTGCCTTATCCACTTTAAATGCTTTGTATGTTAAGGAATCACACATCATTCCTTCTAGATGGACAGACCAGTTTTTTGTTTATTTCTGTATGTCGCTTAGGATCGACTCAATGCCTACTCTTTATCTTATAATATCATTTCTGATTCTGTCTTTTCTGGTCACTCAAATCACTTTTCTCAGACATCGCATCTCTGTGGTGACAAGCTTTCTTTTGTGCTTAGACGTAAGTGACCATGTTCGGCATATGTTATGTTTGTTATGTTATGTTATGTTTATTATGTTATGTTTGTTATGTTATGTTTATTATGTTATGTTTGTTATGTTATGTTTATTATGTTATGTTTGTTATGTTATGTGTATTATGTTATGTTTGTTATGTTATGTTTGTTATGTTATGTTTATTATGTTATGTTTGTTATGTTTGTTATGTTTATTATGTTATGTTTTGTTATGTTTGTTATGTTATGTTTATTATGTTATGTTTGTTATGTTTGTTATGTTATGTTATGTTATGTTTGTTATGTTTATTATGTTATGTTTATGTTTATTATGTTATGTTTGTTATGTTATGTTTGTTATGTTTATTATGTTATGTTTATTATGTTATGTTTGTTATGTTATGTTTGTTATGTTTATTATGTTATGTTTATTATGTTATGTTTGTTATGTTATGTTTGTTATGTTATGTTTATTATGTTATGTTTGTTATGTTATGTTTATTGTGTTATGTTTGTTATGTTATGTTTATTATGTTATGTTTGTTATGTTATGTTTGTTATGTTATGTTTAATATGTTATGTTTGTTATGTTATGTTTGTTATGTTATGTTTATTATGTTATGTTTGTTATGTTATACTGGGATCATCATCACTACACACCGGACTAACCCATAGGTGCTCCGATTTCACCCTCGAAATTTCGAGAATCTTCAAGAAGAACCCTGACCCACGTGCACGGACTCCGTGGCACGGCCTGGAATCATTGCACATTATTTGCCTCAATATATAGCAGTCAATGAAATGGATAACAAGGGAACAAGCAAATAACTGCAGTGCTGCGGTAAAGCTGGTAGCAGGAACAAGTAGTGGGATCTAGCGTACATGAATAACTAAACAATACGGAAGTATATACACACACACGCCCTTCGATTCAAATCACAATTACTCATCCTGTGACAAAGTGATCGATCTGTGAACGTAATGTTATTAATGTTATCAAAGTTATCAAAATGTTATCAAAGTTATCAAACGTTATCAAAGTTATGTCTACAATTTTTCTTTAGTTGACACGTATCCAAGTCGGTTGAGAGACTCCATGTTGTCATCAAGAGCGTCCGGCACAGTTGTTTGGCACCGATACTTTAGTTGATCTGGTCATTTATCTCTTTCCATGAAAATAAAATGGGAGCCGCTCTAGCTCAGTGGTTAGTGAACTGGACTACTAAAGACCGCTATAGCTCAGTGGTTAGTGAACTGGACTACTAAAGACCGCTATAGCTCAGTGGTTAGTGAACTGGACTACTAAAGACCGCTATAGCTCAGTGGTTAGTGAACTGGACTACTAAAGACCGCTATAGCTCAGTGGTTAGTGAACTGGACTACTAAAGACCGCTATAGCTCAGTAGTTAGTGAACTGGACTACTAAAGACCGCTATAGCTCAGTGGTTAGTGAACTGGACTACTAAAGACCGCTATAGCTCAGTGGTTAGTGAACTGGACTACTAAAGACCGCTATAGCTCAGTAGTTAGTGAACTGGACTACTAAAGACCGCTATAGCTCAGTAGTTAGTGAACTGGACTACTAAAGACCGCTATAGCTCAGTAGTTAGTGAACTGGACTACTAAAGACCGCTATAGCTCAGTAGTTAGTGAACTGGACTACTAAAGACCGCTATAGCTCAGTGGTTAGTGAACTGGACTACTAAAGACCGCTATAGCTCAGTGGTTAGTGAACTGGACTACTAAAGACCGCTATAGCTCAGTGGTTAGTGAACTGGACTACTAAAGACCGCTATAGCTCAGTGGTTAGTGAACTGGACTACTAAAGACCGCTATAGCTCAGTGGTTAGTGAACTGGACTACTAAAGACCGCTATAGCTCAGTGGTTAGTGAACTGGACTACTAAAGACCGCTATAGCTCAGTGGTTAGTGAACTGGACTACTAAAGACCGCTATAGCTCAGTGGTTAGTGAACTGGACTACTAAAGACCGCTATAGCTCAGTGGTTAGTGAACTGGACTACTAAAGACCGCTATAGCTCAGTGGTTAGTGAACTGGACTACTAAAGACCGCTATAGCTCAGTGGTTAGTGAACTGGACTACTAAAGACCGCTATAGCTCAGTGGTTAGTGAACTGGACTACTAAAGACCGCTATAGCTCAGTGGTTAGTGAACTGGACTACTAAAGACCGCTATAGCTCAGTGGTTAGTGAACTGGACTACTAAAGACCGCTATAGCTCAGTGGTTAGTGAACTGGACTACAAAGGACATGAGATCGGGTTCGATCCTGATCGACGGCTTCCATGTTCACCCAATCTTAAATGGGTAATTTTTGATGGCAAAGTAAAGCGGCACGGGTGTAATACCGACCACATTACCCCAAAAATCGTGTGCCGAAGGTCTATAAAAATTATAGTCACTAACACCATATTCCCTATAGGTCACTTGGCGTGACGGGGCTCTTCACTTACTATGAAGACAAGATACACATATTTGCTCTGTTCAAAGTGATTAGAAGAGACTGTATCTTACAATTGTAAACATTTTGGGCTAAATAATGAAATATTCAAGCCCCGGAAACTCAGATTTGTTATGTTTAATTTGATTCTTTTTGCAACGAAAATTAACAACCAAAAAATATCATTGACAGATAAATGTTAGCTGTAGCTACCTGGTTTGTGTGTGGTGTCACAAATTGAAACCACTTCCTTAAAATATCCATTTTAAGAATGAAAGGAATGTACTAGAGTCAGGACATCTTCATTCGAATTCTGTAAAATTGACAAGATTAGAATTAAAATGCTAATCTGAGGAGAAAACAACGAGCTGTGCTGGGGAGGTAATAATATGTTGTCAGTTAGCAGTTGCCTCCCCGCCACGACTGCTGCTGGTTCAGAGTTAGTCCATGAAATCAAATGTGTGGGAGGCTAATTCTGACAGTTCGGCATTTACTGAGTTACTGACATCAAGATCAATAACACCAGGGCTAAATCTAAGAATATCTTGCTTGCGTTCGCCCGATGACTAAAGGAGTACACCTCTTGGTCATCCGCCCTTAAAAGGACGTTAAGTGGGCGTGTTTGCGTTGTGTTGTGGTTTGCAGTATAACTGTGATATTTGCGCCTTTCGGCCAACATATCCGACTTCAACACGATATTTTTGAGTACCGGGTTTTCTTCCCTACTCGCTTGGCCAGACTAAACAGGTTAATCTGTTACTAGAAGCACCACGGAGAGGTGCAGCAGGGTCTGGATGGTTCTGGTTCACCGATCCTGGCGCGAGCCTTCAACTTTGGGTAGCTGACAACTTTCAGCTCTGCAACTGTGAGGAACGCCTTCGTCTCCACAAAGAAAATCAAAATGTTTTATCTTCTCAAGATTGCCGTATGGTGAGGAACCAGGGACATTAAACAAGAAAATAGAACAGAACATCGAAGCCTTTGAAATGTGGAATTATTTAACAATATGAAGAATCGGATGGAAAGAAATGAAAACAAATGATGAAGTTTTAACCAACTAAAAATGAAACAAGAATTACTAAATATAATTCAAACAAGACAAATGAGATTTTTGGGCCATGTTAAAAGACACGGCAGTCTATTAAAAGTAATCTTAGACGGGAAAATACAATGGTAAAAGAGGCAGAGACAGACCAAGACTAACATGGACGAGTAACATCAAAAAATGGACAAGTCTGCCTCCACTATCAAAGCAAGAGACAGGGCGGAATGGCGCTCCATGATAGCCAACCTTCGATGCGGAGACGGCACTCAGTGATGACGATCTACAGAACTAAACAATAAATAATGAAGGTGAAATCCATGCCTGGTATGGTCCAACGGTTCTAATAATTATACCGGACGGGACGGCTTGCAGTCTCTAACTGCTGTTGCGTGCCAAAACTGCATTTATTTGTTTCGTTAACTAGCACACGAGCATGGCGCGAGATAACTCGTCCATCTTTTGTTTTGTTTTGTTTTTCTTTCAGCAAGCAATGTGTGGCTTTCCTATCCGCTCGCTATAAAGTAAGGAAATGTTTCCAAAGTGATGAACGTCGCACTGTCACTTAGTTCTGCAATGAACAGAACTACATTTTGCCACTTAGCTGGGACATTAAAAACAAAATAGCAGAAGCGTGAATTGCTTTACCTAAATGCTCTAGCAGATTTCTGGTTCACCTGAATAAGCTTCCAATTCTCCTTCATGTACATTTTGCGCTCGTCATAAAAAATATTTCGTAAAATAATTTATCATTAAATAGTATATTAATTATAAATAATAGATAAAACACACATAGTTTAATTGTTGTCAATGAGTCGGTCTAGTTGATCATGGCAATTATATCTTCAATAAATTGAAAAGAGCACGATTCGCAGAGAGTTTGTATAGCTACATGAGTTGTCGCACATCAATAGCCTAAAGTGGATATATTGTTCCCTTCATGCAGATGTTCATGGCAACCAGGTGGCCGCCCGGAAAGCAGGAAATGCCATTCCGCAATGGACTGCGATGGTTTAAAGAGAACAACTCTCACTGAGTTCCGTCTACAAGATGGCGGATCTAGTCCACGTCCTCTCGAGCGCTGCAGAAAATGCACCCAGGGTCTGATTAATTTCGGATCTTCTTTGCATTTTTCTGCGTTAAAGTCAAAATGATGATTTGCTTGATACATCTGTGTTGATAAAGCGAGGTCGTAGGCCGACAACAGTCCGTTTTTGACGACTCAAGTGTTGTGAGTGAGACCTTCCACCGTCTATATAGACTTGATCTGCGCTTTACGTCACACATTGGTGCTGTTCATGACCGTTGATGGTATTCTTTGACGCAAGTTATTTCCATGTTACACATTAATGTAAACTACTTCGTCAGCCGCAGTTTTGTCTCTTTGGGGAATTTGCTTCGTGTTTTGTTCGTCGTAGGCTGCTTACACTAGAATAATCACACAGAAATCTAAATGGAACGAGATTAAGTGTTGGGCGACATTTTTGTGTGCTACGTCATCGTAATGGTTCCCTAAACCTGCCGTGCGCAAATCTTAGAATAACTCTCACTGGAATGTCTCAACAAAGCGATGGTTTTAAGAGAACAACTCTCACTGGAATGTCTCAACAAAGCGATGGTTTTAAGAGAACAACTCTCACTGGAATGTCTCAACAAAGCGATGGACAATATACACGTCATGAAGGGGATGACTGTGTGGCCTTGACCTCCGCTTCAGAACATGAAGGATCCGGGTGTAAAGGTCACCAAAAGCGGTTTTAAATTGAAACAATGAATCCATGGATGGTGAGATCCGCTGTCTAGCCCTTTCAGACAACGGTAATAAACAGGTGGTCCCGTGTGCACTTGCGCACGTTAAAGAACCCTTGAAAGTTAAAATCGAAAAGAGTAGGCCATAAATATAACCTCTGCCCGGACACAATTGTCAGCAAAAACTTACCCACACCGTGGATCGCCGTCTCCGACCTAGTTATCCTCATAAACTTACCATAGTTCTACCTCGCCGTCTCCGACCTAGTTATCCTCATTAACTTACCATAGTTCTACCTCGCCGTCTCCGACCTATTTATCCTCATTAACTTACCATAGTTCTACCTCGCCGTATCTGACCTAGTTATCCTCATAAACTTACCATAGTTCTACCTCGCCGTATCTGACCTATTTATCCTCATTAACTTACCATAGTTCTACCTCGCCGTCTCTGACCTATTTATCCTCATTAATTTACCATAGTTCTACCTCGCCGTCTCCGACCTAGTTATCCTCATAAACTTACCATAGTTCTACCTCTGGTCTCTGACCTATTTATCCTCATTAACTTACCATAGTTCTACCTCGCCGTCTCCGACCTAGTTATCCTCATAAACTTACCATAGTTATACCTCGCCGTCTCCGACCTATTTATCCTCATTAACTTACCATAGTTCAACCTCGCCGTCTCCGACCTAGTTATCCTCATAAACTTACCATATTTCTACCTCGCCGTCTCAGACCTATTTATCCTCATTAACTATCCGTAGTTCTACCTCGCCGTCTCCGACCTATTTATCCTCATTAACTATCCGTAGTTCAACCTCGCCGTATCTGACCTATTTATCCTCATTAACTTACCATAGTTCAACCTCGCCGTCTCCGACCTAGTTATCCTCATAAACTTACCATAGTTCTACCTCGTCGTCTCCGACCTAGTTATCCTCATTAACTTACCATAGTTCTACCTCGCCGTCTCCGACCTAGTTATCCTCATAAACTTACCATAGTTCTACCTCTGGTCTCTGACCTATTTATCCTCATTAACTTACCATAGTTCTACCTCGCCGTCTCCGACCTATTTATCCTCATTAACTTACCATAGTTCTACCTCGCCGTCTCTGACATATTTATCCTCATTAACTTACCATAGTTCTACCTCGCCGTCTCAGACCTATTTATCCTCATTAACTTACCATAGTTCTACCTCGCCGTCTCCGACCTATTTATCCTCATTAACTTACCATAGTTCTACCTCGCCGTCTCCGACCTAGTTATCCTCCCTAACTTACCATAGTTCTACCTCGCCGTCTCCGACCTATTTATCCTCATAAACTTACCATAGTTCTACCTCGCCGTCTCCGACCTATTTATCCTCATTAACTTACCGTAGTTCTACCTCTGGTCTCTGACCTATTTATCCTCATTAACTTACCATAGTTCAACCTCGTCGTCTCCGACCTATTTATCCTCATTAACTTACCATAGTTCTACCTCGCCGTCTCCGACCTATTTATCCCCATTAACTTACCATAGTTCTACCTCGCCGTCTCCGACCTAGTTATCTTCATAAACTTACCATAGTTCTACCTCGCCGTCTCAGACCTATTTATCCTCATAAACTTACCATAGTTCTACCTCGTCGTCTCCGACCTAGTTATCCTCATTAACTTACCATAGTTCTACCTCGCCGTCTCCGACATAGTTATCCTCATAAACTTACCATAGTTCTACCTCGTCGTCTCCGACCTAGTTATCCTCATTAACTTACCCTAGTTCTACCTCGCCGTCTCCGACCTATTTATCCTCATAAACTTACCATAGTTCTACCTCGTCGTCTCCGACCTATTTATCCTCATTAACTTACCATAGTTCTACCTCGTCGTCTCCGACCTATTTATCCTCATTAACTTACCATAGTTCTACCTCGCCGTCTCCGACCTATTTATCCTCATTAACTTACCATAGTTCTACCTCGTCGTCTCCGACCTAGTTATCCTCATTAACTTACCATAGTTCTACCTCGCCGTCTCTGACCTATTTATCCTCATTAACTTACCATAGTTCTACCTCGTCGTCTCCGACCTAGTTATCCTCATTAACTTACCATAGTTCTACATCGCCGTCTCCGACCTATTTATCCTCATTAACTTACCATAGTTCTACCTCGCCGTCTCTGACATATTTATCCTCATTAAATTACCATAGTTCTACCTCGTCGTCTCCGACCTAGTTATCCTCATTAACTTACCATAGTTCTACCTCGCCGTCTCTGACCTATTTATCCTCATTAACTTACCATAGTTCTACCTCGTCGTCTCCGACCTAGTTATCCTCATTAACTTACCATAGTTCTACCTCGCCGTCTCCGACCTATTTATCCTCATTAACTTACCATAGTTCTACCTCGTCGTCTCCGACCTATTTATCCTCATAAACTTACCATAGTTCTACCTCGTCGTCTCCGACCTATTTATCCTCATTAACTTACCATAGTTCTACCTCGTCGTCTCCGACCTATTTATCCTCATTAACTTACCATAGTTCTACCTCGTCGTCTCCGACCTATTTATCCTCATTAACTTACCTTAGTTCTACCTCGTCGTCTCCGACCTAGTTATCCTCATTAACTTACCATAGTTCTACCTCGCCGTCTCCGACCTATTTATCCTCATTAACTTACCTAGTTCTACCTCGCCGTCTCCGACCTATTTATCCTCATTAACTTACCATAGTTCTACCTCGCCGTCTCTGACATATTTATCCTCATTAACTTACCATAGTTTCTACCTCGTCGTCTCCGACCTAGTTATCCTCATTAACTTACCATAGTTCTACCTCGCCGTCTCTGACCTATTTATCCTCATTAACTTACTATAGTTCTACCTCGTCGTCTCCGACCTAGTTATCCTCATTAACTTACCATAGTTCTACCTCGCCGTCTCCGACCTATTTATCCTCATTAACTTACCATAGTTCTACCTCGCCGTCTCTGACATATTTATCCTCATTAAATTACCATAGTTCTACCTCGTCGTCTCCGACCTAGTTATCCTCATTAACTTACGATAGTTCTACCTCGCCGTCTCCGACCTATTTATCCTCATTAACTTACCATAGTTCTACCTCGTCGTCTCCGACCTAGTTATCCTCATTAACTTACCATAGTTCTACCTCGCCGTCTCCGACCTATTTATCCTCATTAACTTACCATAGTTCTACCTCGTCGTCTCCGACCTATTTATCCTCATTAACTTACCATAGTTCTACCTTGCCGTCTCCGACCTATTTATCCTCATTAACTTACCATAGTTCTACCTCGTCGTCTCCGACCTGGTTATCCTCATTAACTTACCGTAGTTCTACCTCGTCGTCTCCGACCTATTTATCCTCATTAACTATCCGTAGTTCTACCTCGTCGTCTCCGACCTTTTTATCCTCATTAACTATCCGTAGTTCTACCTCGTCGTCTCCGACCTATTTATCCTCATTAATTATCCGTAGTTCTACCTCGCCGTCTCCGACCTATTTATCCTCATTAACTTACCATAGTTCTATCTCGCCGTCTCCGACCTATTTATCCTCATTAACTTACCATAGTTCTACCTCGCCGTCTCCGACCTAGTTATCCTCATAAACTTACCATAGTTCTACCTCGCCGTCTCAGACCTATTTATCCTCATTAACTTACCATAGTTCTACCTCGCCGTCTCCGACCTAGTTATCCTCATTAACTTACCATAGTTCTACCTCGCCGTCTCCGACCTATTTATCCTCATAAACTTACCATAGTTCTACCTCGCCGTCTCAGACCTATTTATCCTCATTAACTTACCATAGTTCTACCTCGCCGTCTCCGACCTATTTATCCTCATTAACTTACCATAGTTCTACCTCGCCGTCTCCGACCTATTTATCCTCATAAACTTACCATAGTTCTACCTCGCCGTCTCAGACCTATTTATTCTCATTAACTTACCATAGTTCTACCTCGCCGTCTCCGACCTAGTTATCCTCATAAACTTACCATAGTTCTACCTCGCCGTCTCCGACCTATTTATCCTCATAAACTTACCATAGTTCTACCTCGTCGTCTCCGACCTAGTTATCCTCATTAACTTACCATAGTTCTACCTCGCCGTCTCCGACCGATTTATCCTCATTAACTTACCATAGTTCTACCTCGCCGTCTCCGACCTATTTATCCTCATTAACTTACCATAGTTCTACCTCGCCGTCTCAGACCTATTTATCCTCATTAACTTACCATAGTTCTACCTCGCCGTCTCTGACCTATTTATCCTCATTAACTTACCATAGTTCTACCTCGCCGTCTCAGACCTATTTATCCTCATTAACTTACCATAGTTCTACCTCGCCGTCTCTGACCTATTTATCCTCATTAACTTACCATAGTTCAACCTCGCCGTCTCAGACCTATTTATCCTCATTAACTTACCATAGTTCTACCTCGCCGTCTCAGACCTATTTATCCTCATTAACTTACCATAGTTCTACCTCGCCGTCTCAGACCTATTTATCCTCATTAACTTACCATAGTTCTACCTCGCCGTCTCTGACCTATTTATCCTCATTAACTTACCATAGTTCTACCTCGCCGTCTCCGACCTATTTATCCTCATTAACTTACCATAGTTCTACCTCGCCGTCTCAGACCTATTATCCTCATTAACTTACCATAGTTCTACCTCGCCGTCTCCGACCTATTTATCCTCATTAACTTACCATAGTTCTACCTCGCCGTCTCTGACCTATTTATCCTCATTAACTTACCATAGTTCTACCTCGCCGTCTCCACCTATTTATCCTCATTAACTATCCGTAGTTCTACCTCGCCGTCTCCGACCTATTTATCCTCATTAACTATCCGTAGTTCTACCTCGCCGTCTCCGACCTATTTATCCTCATTAACTATCCGCAGTTCTACCTCGCCGTCTCCGACCTATTATCCTCATTAACTTACCATAGTTCTACCTCGCCGTCTCCGACCTATTTATCCTCATTAACTTACCTAGTTCTACCTCGCCGTCTCCGACCTATTTATCCTCATTAACTTACCATAGTTCTACCTCGCCGTCTCTGACATATTTATCCTCATTAACTTACCATAGTTCTACCTCGTCGTCTCCGACCTAGTTATCCTCATTAACTTACCATAGTTCTACCTCGCCGTCTCTGACCTATTTATCCTCATTAACTTACTATAGTTCTACCTCGTCGTCTCCGACCTAGTTATCCTCATTAACTTACCATAGTTCTACCTCGCCGTCTCCGACCTATTTATCCTCATTAACTTACCATAGTTCTACCTCGCCGTCTCTGACATATTTATCCTCATTAATTACCATAGTTCTACCTCGTCGTCTCCGACCTAGTTATCCTCATTAACTTACGATAGTTCTACCTCGCCGTCTCCGACCTATTTATCCTCATTAACTTACCATAGTTCTACCTCGTCGTCTCCGACCTAGTTATCCTCATTAACTTACCATAGTTCTACCTCGCCGTCTCCGACCTATTTATCCTCATTAACTTACCATAGTTCTACCTCGTCGTCTCCGACCTATTTATCCTCATTAACTTACCATAGTTCTACCTTGCCGTCTCCGACCTATTTATCCTCATTAACTTACCATAGTTCTACCTCGTCGTCTCCGACCTGGTTATCCTCATTAACTTACCGTAGTTCTACCTCGTCGTCTCCGACCTATTTATCCTCATTAACTATCCGTAGTTCTACCTCGTCGTCTCCGACCTTTTTATCCTCATTAACTATCCGTAGTTCTACCTCGTCGTCTCCGACCTATTTATCCTCATTAATTATCCGTAGTTCTACCTCGCCGTCTCCGACCTATTTATCCTCATTAACTTACCATAGTTCTATCTCGCCGTCTCCGACCTATTTATCCTCATTAACTTACCATAGTTCTACCTCGCCGTCTCCGACCTAGTTATCCTCATAAACTTACCATAGTTCTACCTCGCCGTCTCAGACCTATTTATCCTCATTAACTTACCATAGTTCTACCTCGCCGTCTCCGACCTAGTTATCCTCATTAACTTACCATAGTTCTACCTCGCCGTCTCCGACCTAGTTATCCTCATAAACTTACCATAGTTCTACCTCGCCGTCTCAGACCTATTTATCCTCATTAACTTACCATAGTTCTACCTCGCCGTCTCCGACCTATTTATCCTCATTAACTTACCATAGTTCTACCTCGCCGTCTCCGACCTATTTATCCTCATAAACTTACCATAGTTCTACCTCGCCGTCTCAGACCTATTTATTCTCATTAACTTACCATAGTTCTACCTCGCCGTCTCCGACCTAGTTTATCCTCATAAACTTACCATAGTTCTACCTCGCCGTCTCAGACCTATTTATCCTCATAAACTTACCATAGTTCTACCTCGTCGTCTCCGACCTAGTTATCCTCATTACTTACCATAGTTCTACCTCGCCGTCTCCGACCGATTTATCCTCATTAACTTACCATAGTTCTACCTCGCCGTCTCCGACCTATTTATCCTCATTAACTTACCATAGTTCTACCTCGCCGTCTCAGACCTATTTATCCTCATTAACTTACCATAGTTCTACCTCGCCGTCTCTGACCTATTTATCCTCATTAACTTACCATAGTTCTACCTCGCCGTCTCAGACCTATTTATCCTCATTAACTTACCATAGTTCTACCTCGCCGTCTCTGACCTATTTATCCTCATTAACTTACCATAGTTCAACCTCGCCGTCTCAGACCTATTTATCCTCATTAACTTACCATAGTTCTACCTCGCCGTCTCAGACCTATTTATCCTCATTAACTTACCATAGTTCTACCTCGCCGTCTCAGACCTATTTATCCTCATTAACTTACCATAGTTCTACCTCGCCGTCTCTGACCTATTTATCCTCATTAACTTACCATAGTTCTACCTCGCCGTCTCTGACCTATTTATCCTCATTAACTTACCATAGTTCTACCTCGCCGTCTCCGACCTATTTATCCTCATTAACTTACCATAGTTCTACCTCGCCGTCTCTGACCTATTTATCCTCATTAACTTACCATAGTTCTACCTCGCCGTCTCTGACCTATTTATCCTCATTAACTTACCATAGTTCTACCTCGCCGTCTCCAACCTATTTATCCTCATTAACTATCCGTAGTTCTACCTCGCCGTCTCCGACCTATTTATCCTCATTAACTATCCGTAGTTCTACCTCGCCGTCTCCGACCTATTTATCCTCATTAACTATCCGCAGTTCTACCTCGCCGTCTCCGACCTATTTATCCTCATTAACTATGCGTAGTTCTACCTCGCCGTCTCCGACCGATTTATCCTCATTAACTTACCATAGTTCTACCTCGCCGTCTCCGACCTATTTATCCTCATTAACTATCCGTAGTTCTACCTCGCGTCTCCGACCTATTTATCCTCATTAACTATCCGTAGTTTCTACCTCGTCGTCTCCGACCTATTTATCCTCATTAACTATCCGTATTCTACCTCGCCATCCCCGTACTGCCTGACAGACGTCTAGAGTTTGTGGTAAAGACAATGATTCCTTGGTATATTTGACGGTGTTGTCCCTAATATCTTTGACACTGCCCGATGAGGGCGGACCGTCCAAAGTAGTGACGTTTTCAGTGGAGTGGTTCTGGGTAAAATGACATCAGCCGTCTATAGCTCGCATAGCTCAAGACGTCACAAGCGTTGGGGTGTTTTCCTGAAAATCCCCCATAGATCTCGAATCTTCCATTACAATAAGATAACAGCACTGCTCGTTCATATCGATGACAGTACATTGAGGTTAGTATGTCGATGACAATATATCGATGACAGCATATTGATTGCAGTATATCGATTACAGTATATTGATTGCAGTATATCGATGATAGTATATAGATGGCAGTATATCGATGATAGTATATAGATGGCAGTATATCGATGACAGTATTCCTCTGTTGTAAAATGTTACAATTTCTCGTCGCTTCATTACCTATCCGTGTTTGTTTTAAAACAAGATTTAAGTGCTGCTGACTACTCTTGCCGGTCACCATACGCCGACTAGACCGGAAGGAGTTTCCCAAGGTCTTGTTGGGAACATCATCCCTACAGTTCAATAACTTCCATTACTTTTCCAATCCATTTCTTGATAACATAGAAAGATATCAGCACAGTCCATGAACTCCGTATCACCAGACGAGGACTTCATTGAGTAATTTTGTATAAACAAATAATTAATTGTTATGAAAGTTTGTAGAAGTTGTTGACTTGTTTTGGTTTATTTTATTGTTTCGCCTGAGTTGAGCTGTGTGATTACTTTAGTTGTACTTGGACATGTTGCACTGGATGTAGTTTTGTTATCGTATGGCCGTGGGTGTGCTGAGGTACCAAAGCTTGGATCCAGTCACTGCCTGCTCAACCCGAACGTAACAAGCCGTGTACTCACCCTGCATGACCATTACTGTAGCTATCAAACCAAGACACTATCTACACTGTGATACACAAACATTGCCATATCTTATGCCATCTTTTCCCGCCATTGATTTTATTTTTTAAAAATCTTGTAGGTCATCAACTCAAAAACGGATGCCAGTCCATCAAATACCTACCCATCAAATTGTCCACATTTTCTACATCAGGTTGCCAGGTGATAACAACAATTATCTTCGCCATGCTCAGATGCCCACATGCCACTTTTACTGACTGGCATGAGGGAAATATCAATTTCCTCACACTGTTCTTTCGCGTAGGGAATGCATAGCAAGCTCTATATATTCCTGCCTCTTTAATCTTCGATCCGAATCTATACCGTTCACATTAAGGTTTAAAGGCTCTTCATCAACGATGTTAACAATAGTGTCTGTCCCTGAAGACACATCCCTCATATATTTGCACATCCACGACTCCATCGACATTTGTTATACAAACAGGTAATATCCCCTTCATAAGTCCATATTTATCTCCTCTTCTTGTCATCTATCAATGACCACATTAACTGGCATCTACAGCAAAGTTCTCCTTGACAGTAACTGGCCATGTCTGCCTGGTCCAGGAAAAAAGGCAATCTTCAGGTCAAGGTTGAGGCCAAAGCTCCGAACAGAAACTATTTGTGCAGGAAAGGTTGTGTGGCGGGTCCGATGGTAAAAGCATTGGCTGGGTCCAACTTGTAAGGGCACTGGCTGGATCCAATGGAAAGGGCACTGGTTGGATCCAATGGTAAGGGCACTGGTTGGATCGAATGGTAAGGGCATTAGATGGATCCAATGGTAAGGGCATTAGATGGATCCAATGGTAAGGACACTGGCTGGGTCCAATGGTAAGGGCATTAGATGGATCCAATGGTAAGGGCATTAGATGGATCCAATGGTAAGGACACTGGCTGGGTCCAATGGTAAGGACACTGGTTGGATCCAATGGTACGGGCATTGGCTGGATCCAATGGTACGGCATTAGCTGGATCCAATGGTAAGCGCGCACCCACGAAGCTGTGTCACCGCACTTTCTCACCGGCTATGTCTTGTGTTCCCCTACCTCTAGCCTCCCATTGCCAAGAAGAGGGTGAGTCTTCTGTGCATGGAACTCTTCTTTGCTTGCTCGTTTCAGTGTTTTTTCTATTTGTACTTTAATGTTGTTTGCTTTGTTTCTACCCTTATTACTCTTTTGCTATGTTTGTAGTTTTTTTTATTATGTTTGTATTTTTATTGACATTTTTTTTTTTTTTTTGCTCATCTGATTTCGTCGCCATTGTGCCAGAACATTAATCGTTGATCTCATGGACAGATCTTGCTGTATTCGAACTAGGCCTATTTTACGTTTGGACAACTTCCTCTTTCAAGTTCCTCTTATTATGGTTCTACAAATAAGAGAATTGTAGCATTCACTTTAATTTTGTCGACATCCCAGGTCAGATGTTACTGGAAAGATCGGTAACTCTGCCACTTGCTAGTTCTGGTTCTACAGGGTAGGCAACGCTTACCTCCCCTGCTTTGCTAGACGTATGGGGTATATGGTGTTAGTGACCATCGTATGGGAATATGGTGTTAGTGACCATCGTATGGGGAATATGGTGTTAGTGACCATCGTATGGGGAATATGGTGTTAGTGACCATCGTATGGGGTATATGGTGTTAGTGACCATCGTATGGGGTATATGGTGTTAGTGACCATCGTATGGGGAATATGGTGTAAGTGACCATCGTATGGGGTATATGGTGTTAGTGACCATCGTATGGGGTATATGGTGTTAGTGACCATCGTATGGGGTATATGGTGTTAGTGACCATCGTATGGGGTATATGGTGTTAGTGACCATCGTATGGGGTATATGGTGTTAGTGACCATCGTATGGGGAATATGGTGTTAGTGACCATCGTATGGGGTATATGGTGTTAGTGACCATCGTATGGGGCATATGGTGTTAGTGACCATCGTATGGGGTATATGGTGTTAGTCACCATCGTATGGGGTATATGGTGTTAGTCACCATCGTATGGGGTATATGGTGTTAGTCACCATCGTATGGGGTATATGATGTTATAATTCGTTCACAAATTCTCTGCCCACAGAGTTGATCAATTTTCTCGGAAACTGTTTGATGAATTTCTGTCATTCTTTTTCATGAAATTTTATTTTTTCAGATTTATATAACATTTAAGTACAAAGGTAGTCTGAATTTTGCACAAATCTATTTTTGTTATATAATTTTAGGAAAATATCAAACCGCGTGCTCTAAACATTAGATTTTACTGTAAATTATGTTAATTTTCTAGCAATGCAAGCCAAAGGCGTATCCATATTACATTGATTAGTAATATAACCGACCCCTTTTAGATTCCTCGCAAAAATGCATGTACAATAACACAGTTACCTTTTGCATAGTGATGAATTTACACTTTAAACTCTTCATGATTTTAAAAATCAAGTAGTCACTTCACAACAGCTTACAAATTATCACACATACAGGAATATTCATTAATAGTAAATATTTCGTCAAAATATGCCTCAGGACCAATTTAACAAGAAACCGGAAATGAAATTACCAAACAAAAGCCTCGGAGTGGCGTGCTTCTTACAAGTTAGTGCGAAACGATGCTAAGATTGTGTGGTGTGCACGTGAAATTTACCTTTTTAATTGGTGAGTTGATTACAACAAATGTGGGTATTGTAAAATCCTAAAATTTAGGACAAGCAAGAAAATCATATTTTTATATACCTCAAATAAGCAAAAATCTTTCATAAATGCATGACAGTAAGGCAAAAAATCAGACTGAAGGTCGGTGATAAAATAAGATTTCACGAAAAAGAATTACAGAAATTCATCATACAGTTTTCGAGATAATTAATAAACTCTGTGGGCACGAATTTGTGAACGAACTATAGTGACCAAATTTTTCTATGACCACGGCACATTTTGGCTGATGTGGTCGATATCGCGCCAGGCCGCCTTTACTTCCCAGAAAAAAAATTTTCGTCTTGAATTGTTGAGCCAAGTTGTTTAGAAAACAGGCCACAATCTTTCATTTCTTTGTTTATTACTTGTTCGTGTGTTTGCTGTTGTTTATTTTATGGGGCATAAGTTATGGGGCTACCAGCCAATCCAATAGCGGCCATGGGGGGAAAGGGGGGGGGGTGAGATGTAGTGGAGAAGTGTAGGGAGGTGTTGGTTAGTGGAGAAGTATATGGAGATGTAGGTTAATGAAGACGTGTTGGGATATATCAGTGGAGAAGTTAAAGGAGATATAAGTTAGTGGAGAAGTGTAAGAATATGTGAGTTACACATTTAATAGATAGTGTAGTGAGCTATGAGCTACACGTTTAATGAAGAAATGTAAGGAGATATGACATACAAGCTTGACGGAGAAGTGTAAGGAGATCTGACATATAAGCTTGACGGAGGAGTGTAAGGAGATCTGACATATAAACTTTACGGAGAAATGTAAGGAGATTTGACATATAAGCTTGATGGAGAAGTGTAAGGTGATCTGACATATAAACTTTACGGAGAAATATAAGGAGATCTGCCATATAAACTTTACGGAGAAATATAAGGAGATTTGACATATAAGCTTGGTGGAGAAATGTAAGGAGATCTGACATATAAACTTTACGGAGAAATATAAGGAGATCTGCCATATAAACTTTACGGATAAATATAAGGAGATTTGACATATAAGCTTGATGAGAAATGTAAGGAGATCTGACATATAAGCTTGATGGAGAATGTAAGGAGATCTGACATATAAGCTTGATGGAGAAGTGTAAGAAGATCTGACATATAAGCTTGATGTAGAAATGTAAGGAGATCTGACATATAAGCTTGATGGAGAAGTGTAAGGAGATCTGACATATAAGCTTGATGGAGAAGTGTAAGGAGGTCTGACATATAAGCTTGATGTAGAAATGTAAGGAGATCTGACATATAAGCTTGATGGAGAAGTGTAAGGAGATCTGACATATAAGCTTGATGGAGAAGTGTAAGGAGGTCTGACATATAAGCTTGATGGAGAAGTGTAAGGAGGTCTGACATATAAGCTTGATGTAGAAATGTAAGGAGATATAAGTGATCAATTTGATGGCGATGTATGGTGGTATATTGCCAGATATAAACTTGTTGAGAAAGTGAAGGGGAACCTAATGTTTGAGCTCGATGGCGTGTGTGTGTTGTAAACATAATGAGGAAATGAAGGCAGAGAATATCAAAGTGAAACATCAGGGGTTAAAAGTGAGAATAGCAAAATGGTGTTGATCTAGTCAAGACTCTGAACATAAACCCTGCAGCCTGAGAAGAGATAGTTGCAGACCGCAATCTTTGAAAACATACTCTAAAGCTCCAACTCAAGCAAGAAGCAGACAGATTCATAGAACAAAAAAAGTATACATGGTGAAAGAAAAGAAAAAAAAACATTTCCTAGAGGCGCTGCAAAATCCAAAGTCAACCATGACTGATGAAGGCTACTCAATACTCCTTTATGGTTCAGGAACATGGATACCATATAAGAATATATATGAAAAAACTGAAGCAGCCTGAAATGTGAGTTTATAGAAGAACGGGAATACGTGGATGGACAGATTGATTGATTGATTGATTGATTGATTGATTGATTGATTGATTGATTGATTATTCTTTTGGGCAGAAACGGCACTAAGGGCAGCAGTCATAGCTACCCATGTCCAGCGATCCGCCGCAGCCTGTTTCAATTCTTGCTTCTTGTTTCTGAGACCCATAGCTGTACTCTCTTTGATGATGGTTCTACGTTGGGTTTCTTTCTGACTTCCGCGTTTTCTTGTACCTTCAGGTGTCCATAAAAGGGACTGGTGAGGTAGCCTTCTGACGTCAGTTGTGAGAACGTGTCCAAGGTATAGGATGGACAGAGAAGAAAACAAATAATGAAGTTCTGAAAAAAGATGAAATTGAGGAAAGAAGTATTTAACACATCTCAAATAAGAGAACTGACATTCTTGAACACAAAAGAGACATAATAACTTACTGAAAGTTGTCTTGGAGAGGAAGTACAAGAGAATGAGAGACAGATAAAGTTTTAAATGGACTGAGAAGATTAAGAGTTGTAAAGAAGAAGCTGTGACAGCATGTACCACCAAGTCAGGGGACAATGGCGGTCCATGGTGGCCGCTCTTGGGTGCGGAAGTAGCAGCAGATAATAATGATAAACTTGTTGGAGAAGTATAGGGAGATATAAAGGAAGATGTAAACTTGATGGAGAAATATGTAGAGATATAAAGGAAGATGTAAACTTGATGGAGAAATATGTAGAGATATAAAGGAAGATGTAAACTTGATGGAGAAATATGTAGAGATATAAAGGAAGATGTAAACTTGATGGAGAAATGTGTAGAGATATAAAGGAAGATGTAAACTTGATGGAGAAATGTGTAGAGATATAAAGGAAGATGTAAACTTGATGGAGAAATGTGTAGAGATATAAAGGAAGATGTAAACTTGATGGAGAAATGTGTAGAGATATAAAGGAAGATGTAAACTTGATGGAGAAATGTGTAGAGATATAAAGGAAGATGTAAACTTGATGGAGAAATGTGTAGAGATATAAGAAAAGATGTAAACTTGATGGAGAAACGTGTAGAGATATAAGAAAAGATGTAAACTTGATGGAGAAATGTGTAGAGATATCAGAAAAGATGTAAACTTCATGGAGAAATGTGTAGAGATATAAAGGAAGATGTAAACTTGATGGAGAAATGTGTAGAGATATAAGAAAAGATGTAAACTTGATGGAGAAATGTGTAGAGATATAAAGGAAGATGTAAACTTGATGGAGAAATGTGTAGAGATATAAAGGAAGATGTAAACTTGATGGAGAAATGTGTAGAGATATAAAGGAAGATGTAAACTTGATGGAGAAATGTGTAGAGATATAAGAAAAGATGTAAACTTGATGAGAAACGTGTAGAGATTTGAAAGAAGATGTAAACTTGATGGATAAATGTGTAGAGATTTGAAAGAAGATATAAACTTGATGGAGAAATGTGTAGAGATATAAGAAAAGATGTAAACTTGATGGAGAAATGTGTAGAGATATAAGAAAAGATGTAAACTTGATGGAGAAATGTGTAGAGATATAAAGGAAGATGTAAACTTTATGGAGAAACGTGTAGAGATATAAGAAAAGATGTAAACTTGATGGAGAAATGTGTAGAGATATAAAGGAAGATGTAAACTTGAAGGAGAAATGTGTAGAGATATAAAGGAAGATGTAAACTTGAAGGAGAAATGTGTAGAGATATAAAGGAAGATGTAAACTTGATGGAGAAACGTGTAGAGATTTGAAAGAAGATGTAAACTTGATGGAGAAATGTGTAGAGATATAAGAAAAGATGTAAACTTGATGGATAAATGTGTAGAGATATAAGAAAGATGTAAACTTGAAGGAGAAATGTGTAGAGATATAAAGGAAGATGTAAACTTGATGGAGAAATGTGTAGAGATATAAGAAAAGATGTAAACTTGATGGAGAAATGTGTAGAGATATAAAGGAAGATGTAAACTTGATGGAGAAATGTGTAGAGATATAAAGGAAGATGTAAACTTGATGGAGAAATGTGTAGAGATATAAAGGAAGATGTAAACTTGATGGAGAAATGTGTAGAGATATACGAAAAGATGTAAACTTGATGGAGAAACGTGTAGAGATTTGAAAGAAGATGTAAACTTGATGGATAAATGTGTAGAGATTTGAAAGAAGATGTAAACTTGATGGAGAAATGTGTAGAGATATAAGAAAAGATGTAAACTTGATGGAGAAATGTGTAGAGATATAAGAAAAGATGTAAACTTGATGGAGAAATGTGTAGAGATATAAAGGAAGATGTAAACTTTATGGAGAAACGTGTAGAGATATAAGAAAAGATGTAAACTTGATGGAGAAATGTGTAGAGATATAAGAAAAGATGTAAACTTGAAGGAGAAATGTGTAGAGATATAAAGGAAGATGTAAACTTGAAGGAGAAATGTGTAGAGATATAAAGGAAGATGTAAACTTGATGGAGAAACGTGTAGAGATTTGAAAGAAGATGTAAACTTGATGGAGAAATGTGTAGAGATTTGAAAGAAGATGTAAACTTGATGGAGAAATGTGTAGAGATATAAGAAAAGATGTAAACTTGATGGAGAAATGTGTAGAGATATAAAGGAAGATGTAAACTTGATGGAGAAATGTGTAGAGATTTGAAAGAAGATGTAAACTTGATGGAGAAATGTATGGCAATGTTTTCAGTAGAGGGGCAGCTGTTCCAGTGTCCAGATAATATCTCGCGCTTGTACTGGAGACTCAAACAATCATTGGTTTCTAATGTTTACAGATCTTCATCTATATTTTTGCTGTTTGCAACTCATACAAGTCCCACTACTTGTGTTTATGATGTACACGCATGCAGACTCCTGCTTAGATATATGTTGTACTCAATTGTTAATCCCAGTTTCCAAAGCCTCTCGCAGTAATGAACACATTTTGTGTACACTATTTTTATAAACGATGTATCAAAGAAATCATTTCTAGCGGCCATTATATCTGTTCATGTTTAATCCTGTTGCACATGTGTACTCAACTGTCCAACGTCATGTACTGGGCGGTCTAAAACATCTTGAATACTTGAGCAGTATCTTGTCTTGAGATGTCTAAAACATCTTGAATACTTGAGCAGTATCTTGTCTTGAGATGTCTAAAACATCTTGAGTACTTGAGCAGTATCATGTTCTGAGATGTCTAAAACATCTTGAATGCTTTAGCAGTATCATGTCCTGAGATGTCTAAAACATCTTGAATGCTTGAGCAGTATCATGTCTTGAACTATCTAAAACATCTTGAATGCTTGAGCAGTATCATGTCCTGAGATATCTAAAACATCTTGAATACTTGAGCAGTATCATGTCCTTAGATGTCTAAAACATCTTGAATGCTTGAGCAGTATCATGTCTTGAGCTATCTAAAACATCTTGAACATCTTAGTTGCGCTACATCAAGTACTAAGTTGTTTTATGTCTTTAACTTAATCACCAACGTGTACTGTCCAAAACTACAGGCACAGGGATATGCAGCAAGTCAAGCATTGAAAGTGGATTTATTGCTTGTCTTTTGACTTCTTTTGCAACCTCCAATTTGTATCAGTACTGGCCACTCTTACTGTGTCACCTATCCAGCGTAGACCATTATCCGTGTAGACACATCAGAGCGTCAAATCGTGTGTAACTTGTCTTAACATGATGATATACAATCACATACTTTTATTATCATTTGTTCAGTGCTATGTCAAACTGATATTTATTATGTTTTTTTTTCTTTAAAAACAATGCTTGTCATGTACACATTATTGCAGTTTGTCGATTGAAGCGTGCAATTAATAGAACAAATCTTGTCTTATATTTTATATGATATCTTTTGGGTTTTTTTTCTGCCTGTTTTTGTTTGGTTCGTTTGATAACATTCTTGTGTAGATGTCATCTAGAATTGTTTCTTATGTCTATCCAGGTGATTTTTTTTTATTGTGTAAAGACTAGATGTATGTTGTGTTCACGTCTATGAAATGTTATCTCCTTATATTGCTTGTGTTCACTTCTGTCTAAAGTCATCTCCTACTGTTTGTTGTGTTCACGTCTATGAAATGTTATCTCCTAATATTGCTTGTGTTCACTTCTGTCTAAATTCATCTCCTACTATTGGTTGTGTTCACTTCTGTCTAAATTCATCTCCTACTATTGGTTGTGTTCACTTCTGTCTAAATTCATCTCCTACTATTGGTTGTGTTCACTTCTGTCTAAATTCATCTCCTACTATTGGTTGTGTTCACTTCTGTCTAAAGTCATCTCCTATTATTGGTTGTGTTCACTTCTGTCTAAATTCATCTCCTACTGTTGGTTGTGTTCACTTCTGTCTAAACTCATCGCCTACTATTGGTAGTATTCATTTCTGTCTAAATTCATCTCCTACTGTTGGTTGTGTTCACTTCTGTCTAAATTCATCTCCTACTGTTGGTTGTGTTCATTCTGTCTAAATTCATCTCCTACTATTGGTTGTGTTCACTTCTGTCTAAATTCATCTCCTACTGTTTGTTGTGTTCACTTCTGTCTAAATTCATCTCCTACTGTTTGTTGTGTTCACTTCTGTCTAAATTCATCTCCTACTGTTTGTTGTATTCACTTCTGTCTAAAGTCATCTTCTACTATTGGTTGTGTTCACTTCTGTCTAAATTCATCTCCTACTGTTTGTTGTATTCACTTTTGTCTAAAGTCATCTCCTACTGTTTGTTGTGTTCACTTCTGTCTAAAGTCATCTTCTACTATTGGTTGTGTTCACTTCTGTCTAAAGTCACCCCCTACTGTTTGTTGTGTTCACTTCTGCCTAAAGTTATCGCCTACTGCTTGTTGTGTTCACTTCTGTCTAAATTCATCTCCTACTGTTTCTTGTGTTCACTTCTGTCTAAAGTCATCTTCTACTATTGGTTGTGTTCACTTCTGTCTAAAGTCATTTCTTACTGCTTGTTGTGTTCACTTCTGTCTAAAATCATCTCCTACTGTTTGTTGTGTTCTATCTATCTATCTATCTATTGACCTTTCAAGCCGTAACCGGCCCATAGGGCGTAGACCAAGATACACCTTCTCCTATCTGAATTTTTTGTTCTAGCAGTTTTCTTTTAAAGATATTTTATCAAATCTCGCCATCTGTCTCTGTTCTGTGCAAGCAGTTCTATCTCATTGAGGGAGCCGATTCCTGCTGCTCTTGCCTCTCTCATCAATGTTCTTCTCAGTGTCTCCCTGGGTCTTCCTCTTTTTCTCTTACCTGTTGTTTCCCATATGAGGGCTTGCTTTGCTATTCGGTTATTATCTCTTCTTGTTGTGTTCACTTCTGTCTAAATTCATCTCCTACTGTTTGTTGTGTTCACTTTTGTCTAAAGTCATCTCCTACTGTTTGTTGTGTTCACTTCTGTCTAAATTCATCTCCTACTGTTTGTTGTGTTCACTTTTGTCTAAAGTCATCTCCTACTGTTTGTTGTGTTCACTTCTGTCTAAATTCATCTCCTACTGTTTGTTGTGTTCACTTCTGTCTAAAGTCATCCCCTACTGTTTGTTGTGTTCACTTTTGTCTAAAGTCATCTCCTACTGTTTGTTGTGTTCACTTCTGTCTAAAGTCATCTTCTACTATTGGTTGTGTTCACTTCTGTCTAAAGTCACCCCCTACTGTTTGTTGTGTTCACTTCTGCCTAAAGTTATCGCCTACTGCTTGTTGTGTTCACTTCTGTCTAAATTCATCTCCTACTGTTTCTTGTGTTCACGTCTGTCTAAAGTCATCTTCTACTATTGGTTGTGTTCACTTCTGTCTAAAGTCATTTCCTACTGCTTGTTGTGTTCACTTCTGTCTAAAATCATCTCCTACTGTTTGTTGTGTTCTATCTATCTATCTATCTATCTATTGACCTTTCAAGCCGTAACCGGCCCATAGGGCGTAGACCAGATACACCTTCTCCTATCTGAATTTTTTGTTCTAGCAGTTTTCTTTTAAAGATATTTTATCAAATCTCGCCATCTGTCTCTGTTCTGTGCAAGCAGTTCTATCTCATTGAGGGAGCCGATTCCTGCTGCTCTTGCCTCTCTCATCAATGTTCTTCTCAGTGTCTCCCTGGGTCTTCCTCTTTTTCTCTTACCTGTTGTTTCCCATATGAGGGCTTGCTTTGCTATTCGGTTATTATCTCTTCTGTTGTGTTCACTTTTGTCTAAAGTCATCTCCTACTGTTTGTTGTGTTCACTTCTGTCTAAATTCATCTCCTACTGTTTGTTGTGTTCACTTTTGTCTAAAGTCATCTCCTACTGTTTGTTGTGTTCACTTCTGTCTAAATTCATCTCCTACTGTTTGTTGTGTTCACTTCTGTCTAAAGTCATCCCCTACTGTTTGTTGTGTTCACTTTTGTCTAAAGTCATCTCCTACTGTTTGTTGTGTTCACTTCTGTCTAAAGTCATCTTCTACTATTGGTTGTGTTCACTTCTGTCTAAAGTCACCCCCTACTGTTTGTTGTGTTCACTTCTGCCTAAAGTTATCGCCTACTGCTTGTTGTGTTCACTTCTGTCTAAATTCATCTCCTACTGTTTCTTGTGTTCACTTCTGTCTAAAGTCATCTTCTACTATTGGTTGTGTTCACTTCTGTCTAAAGTCATTTCCTACTGCTTGTTGTGTTCACTTCTGCCTAAAATCATCTCCTACTGTTTGTTGTGTTCTATCTATCTATCTATCTATCTATCTATTGACCTTTCAAGCCGTAACCGGCCCATAGGGCGTAGACCAAGATACACCTTCTCCTATCTGAATTTTTTGTTCTAGCAGTTTTCTTTTAAAGATATTTTATCAAATCTCGCCATCTGTCTCTGTTCTGTGCAAGCAGTTCTATCTCATTGAGGGAGCCGATTCCTGCTGCTCTTGCCTCTCTCATCAATGTTCTTCTCAGTGTCTCCCTGGGTCTTCCTCTTTTTCTCTTACCTGTTGTTTCCCATATGAGGGCTTGCTTTGCTATTCGGTTATTATCTCTTCTTGTTGTGTTCACTTCTGTCTAAATTCATCTCCTACTGTTTGTTGTGTTCACTTCTGTCTAAATTCATCTCCTACTGTTTGTTGTGTTCACTTTTGTCTAAAGTCATCTCCTACTGTTTGTTGTGTTCACTTCTGTCTAAATTCATCTCCTACTGTTTGTTGTGTTCACTTTTGTCTAAAGTCATCTCCTACTGTTTGTTGTGTTCACTTCTGTCTAAATTCATCTCCTACTGTTTGTTGTGTTCACTTCTGTCTAAAGTCATCCCCTACTGTTTGTTGTGTTCACTTTTGTCTAAAGTCATCTCCTACTGTTTGTTGTGTTCACTTCTGTCTAAAGTCATCTTCTACTATTGGTTGTGTTCACTTCTGTCTAAAGTCACCCCCTACTGTTTGTTGTGTTCACTTCTGCCTAAAGTTATCGCCTACTGTTTCTTGTGTTCACTTCTGTCTAAAGTTATCTCCTATTGTTTGTTGTGTTCAGTTCTGCCTAAAGTTATCTCCTATTGTTTGTTGTGTTCACTTCTGTCTAATATCATCTTCTACTGGTTATTGTCTACAGTGCTGAATCACATCTATCTATTATATTTCTTTTATAGATGGTTATATGCTGTCTAGATGTCATCTCTTACTGTTTGTTATGTACATATATGTATAGATATTGTCTCCTATTGTGTGTTGTGGCCACGACTATCTAACTTCACTATCTGCAAGTTATTGTGTACATCCTGTTTTAATGTCATTGAGATTGTGTGTTGCATACTAGCATGCCTGCTCCTTTTTGCATTTTGGCATGTCTGCTGATTGTTTCATATTTGTGTGCCCGCTGATTGTTACATTTTTGTGTGCCCACTGTTTGTTGCATTAGGCATGCTCGCTGTTTGTTGCATTAGGCATGCTCGCTGTTTGTTGCATTAGGCATGCTCGCTGTTTGTTGCATTAGGCATGCTCGCTGTTTGTTGCATTAGGCATGCTCGCTGTTTGTTGCATTAGGCATGCTCGCTGTTTGTTGCATTAGGCATGTCCGCTGTTTGTTGTATGTTGACACGCCGCCCACTGTTTGTTTGTTTCTGTACCCGCGCCCATACTTTAGACCACCGATCCTGCCGGTCGCTGTGTCTGTGTCTGGCAGATTCTATTAATAGATTAGAATATTGGTTTCAATCTTTCCAATAGTTTTGTTTTTATTTTACCGAATGTGATTCAAAGCCACGCGTGCATGTTTACTATTGACATCACGTCTGCATGTCTCTATAAATATATATTTTAGCAGGAAACGGCGCACACATCATGCTCTTGGCCGCTTGTTGCTCCAAGTGTGTGACGTATGATCGTTTTTTGTTGTTGTAAGTTCATATGAAGGTAACATTTGTGATAATGTCAGAAGGATCATGGCATGTTAGATGTTGTATACAAGCACGATTGTACTTGCATAGATAGGTCTGGTAGCAGGAACAGTGTAGCTTCTTAATGAACAGCTGGTCTACTTTATGTGAGAAGATGGGGTATCGATTGGAGATGCTGAACAACAAGTATTTAGTATCGATAATGACGGAAAGGAAGGTACAGGGTAGTCGAGGCAGAGGCAGGCAAAGACTAAAGTGGACTGATAATATCAAAAGGTCGACAGGTGAACCTATGACAACATGGACCATCAAGACAAGAGACCGAGTAAAATGACGCTCCATAGTAGCCAACCTTTGATGTTGAGACGCGTCCCAATGAATCAGACTGACGAGTATCGTGTATTGTACTTATCCTGTGAGTTGAATAAATCTTTAGTAATGATAATCATGATGGTAAAAGTTTCAGGTATACTCAGTATTTATATATATATCGCTGACGTCATTTGAAATTTAAAAAATATAGCAAAGCTGACTAAATGTTATGTAATGATTGTTATTGTTATTATGATTGCTACTGTAAGTAACATAAAATAACATTGGTCCTACTAGAACACAAAACTGTCAAGTGTCTTGCCCTACGTGTAAGCTTGTCCGATCTTCTATGTTTATTCTCTCCTAGTTGCCTTTATTTCCTCCTGTTTCTATAATCTATGGTTACTTAAGCTTGTCCGATCTTCTATGTTTATTCTCTCCTAGTTGCCTTTATTTCCTCCTGTTTCTATAATCTATGGCTACTTAAGCTTGTCCGATCTTCTATGTTTATTCTCTCCTAGTTGCCTTTATTTCCTCCTGTTTCTATAATCTATGGCTACTTAAGCTTGTCCGATCTTCTATGTTTATTCTCTCCTAGTTGCCTATATTTCCTCCTGTTTCTATAATCTATGGTTACTTAAGCTTGTTTGAAGCCTAGCCATTGCTTCTGCCCGACAGATCACAAGCAAACCCAAGCAAGCACCGCCAGAGAAACCAGAACCCAAGAAAGAACCGCGACGAGAAGGAAATGTCATGAAGGACAAGAGGACCGACAGCGGCAGCAGCACCAGCAGCAGCGGAAGCAGCGCCAAGACCTCCAGCAGCCGATCGTCGAGTGCTTCCCAGGGCAAGGAGAGCCCTAAAGACGGGAAGAAAGTCCGTCGTAAGCTGCCTCCGATTCCGGTGGGAGAAGATCCAGTCTTGGTGCCAAAGTCAAAGCTGAAACGAACAAAGCCCCCGACCATGAAACGTGGCGACGGCGTGGATCAGGATGATGGTGACTTGCCAGCTCCGGCTGAGTCGAGACGAGTGGAGTATCAAAGCTCGAAAAGTGCAGATCTCGATGGTTACTTTATCGGTCCCAGCAACCGCACGAGCAGAAGTTTAGCAAGGGACAGTGATGAGTCAATGAACGAGGACGACATCGAGGTGGCAAAACTAACAACTATGAGAGATCGTGCTTTGTCACCAAAGAAAAAGACGCATCTAGCAGAGGTCGGCAAGTCAAAAAGTTTAGACTCCGGAGAATCTCGCGTCAGAATGGAGGCAGCCGAGGCAGAGAGAGTAAAACCACCCATACAGAGAACAGCATCACTTGTTACGGACCGAAAGATGAAACGGATGAAATTATTGACTCACTAATCAGTATTTATGGCATACCGTGCACTGAGGCCATGAAGAGCTTAAAGAAGAGGCTTCAGGAAGAACTGCGGCGTGTGACTAAGGATAGGAAGAGGAAGCTGGAGGAGCTGGAAGAGATTCGTGCTCTCCAAATGCAGATTGGAGCTCTCAAGTTAGAGTCTGATGCTTACGCCAGAAGTCGGGCATATGCTGGAAAGCGATCTCCAGCCCAGCAACTTTTGGTAGAATCACAACACGACAGTCGCAAGAGAGGAAGTGGTCAGTCAACTTCTTCCTCTCTAACGCCCAGATCGTCGCCTCAAGTTACTCCTCGCCGTCAGCGTCACAAGCGACAGTCTTCAGACCCGATGATCGCAAAGTTCTCTCCAATCAAGGAGGACAAGGATATCGAAGGAGACTTCCAGACTCGCGTTCACGAACCGTCTGATCACAGAACTATCAAGTACCACACGGATGACAGCTCTCAGTCTGGCATCAGTGATTGTGAAAGTACACGGTCAGAACCTGTGCGAGAAGCCCGTTACGGCAAACCTGAATCGTCGGACTACCCTCGCGTTTTCTACCCTCCCAAAAGTAGTCACGGCGGCTCGTCTGAGAGAATTCAATATTCTGGTTACGAGCAGAGTCGATTTGACAGAGTCCAGCCGTTGTCGGGCAGCAGATCAGAGCAACAGTTGTCCTCCCGGTCCCGGACCTCTGTCTTCTACTTGGATGACGAAGAGACCAAGGCTCGAGAAGATAAAAAGGCGATGCTTCAGTACGAGATTATGAAGAGAAAACAACAGCTGGAGGAGACAGCGAGGCTTAAAAACGAGCTCCTCAAACTGGCGAGGGCAAGGCAAAGTTTGGCCCACAGCTACGACGACATTCCCAGGCAGTACGTGACGCCGCCCTCTCCTCACAGGTCCCTCCCCAGGGGCATTATTAAACCAATCGACGACGATTCGCATTTCATGCTTGATCATCGGTCGGAGAGTGGCAGACGATCACAAGAACATTCGCGTGAGCGATCCAGAGAAAGATCGATGGAGAGAAGAGCTGACAGTGACCGTCATCTCAGCAGCTTCAGAGACGACGCGCTGGACAGCATGGTCATGTCGGAACACAGGTACCGGGACCAGCGTCGGAGACATCACAGCCCTCACCAAGCTTCGTCGCATGACGCTAAAGATGTCTCCAATTACAGCTCCAGCGAGTACTTGGCCCACAAACAGGAGTCGGCGGGCCGGCGCTACCTGGACGAGCCCACTCAATACGGATCGCAGGGGTGGATCGCCTCTGACTATACCAGTGAGGGCCTAACTTCAGCTCAAGCGTACTCCCAACCGTCCCTCAACAAAAGGGTCGACTCGTCCCAGTCGTTGACTGTCGTTAGGCGGTCTTCGACCAAGGACGTGGCGGGAATCGTCTCCAGTGTGACCTTGCCAAACATTTACGCTGACAGAAGCGAGAGAGACTTCCGGTCAAGCTACAGGTAAGGACATGAGGGGGGTGTGTGGAGAGGTTACTGTCATTCGGTGGTGTCTTTGATGAGTGTCACTAAGATGGTATCAGACAGGGGAGGAGATGAGGAGGGGTGAGGCGGCAGTAGTTGAAGTGAGACGTTTGTCTGTTGAGTGTAGATGAAGTAAGACGTTTGTCTGTTGGTGCAGATGAAGTGAGACGTCTGTCTGTTGGGTGCAGATGAAGTGAGACGTCTGTCTGTTGAGTGCAGATGAAGTGAGACGTCTGTCTGTTGGGTGCAGATGAAGTAAGACGTCTGACTGTTGGGTGCAGATGAAGTGAGACGTCTGACTGTTGGGTGCAGATGAAGTGAGACGTCTGACTGTTGGGTGCAAATGAAGTGAGACGTCTGTCTGTTCAGAGTAGTTGAAGTGAGTCGTCTGTCTGTTGAGTGTAGTTGAAGTGAGGCGTCTGTCTGTTGAGTGTAGTTGAAGTGAGGCGTATGTCTGTTGAGTATAGTTGAAGTGAGGCGTCTGTCTGTTGAGTGTAGTTGAAGTGAGGCGTATGTCTGTTGAGTGTAGTTGAAGTGAGGCGTATGTCTGTTGAGTGTAGTTGAAGTGAGACGTATGTCTGTTGAGTGTAGTTGAAGTGATACGTCTGTCTGTTGAGTGTAGTTGAAGTGAGGCGTCTGTCTGTTGAGTGTAGTTGAAGTGAGGCGTATGTCTGTTGAGTGTAGTTGAAGTGAGTGTCTGTCTGTTGAGTGTAGTTGAAGTGAGGCGTATGTCTGTTGAGTGTAGTTGAAGTGAGGACGTATGTCTGTTGATTGTAGTTGAAGTGAGGCGTATGTCTGTTGAGTGTAGTTGAAGTGAGATGTCTGTTGAGTGTAGTTGAAGTGAGATGTCTGTTTGAGTGTAATTGAAGTGAGATGTCTGTTGAGTGTAGTTGAAGTGAGATGTCTGTTTGAGAGTAATTGAAGTGAGATGTCTGTTTGAGTTAATTGAAGTGAGATGTCTGTTTGAGTGCAGTTGAAGTGAGATGTCTGTTTGAGAGTAATTGAAGTGAGATGTCTGTTTGAGTGCAGTTGAAGTGAGATGTCTGTTTGAGTGTAATTGAAGTGAGATACTTTTTGAGAGTAATTGAAGTGAGATGTCTGTTGAGTGTAGTTGAAGTGATGTCTGTTTTAGTGTAATTGAAGTGAGATGTCTGTTTGAGTGTAGTTGAAGTGAGATGTCTGTTTGAGAGTAATTGAAGTGAGATGTCTTTTTGAGTGTAATTGAAGTGAGATGTCTGTTGAGTGCAGTTGAAGTGAGATGTCTGTTGAGTGTAATTGAAGTGATACATCTGTTGAGTGTAGTTGAAGTGATATGTCTGTTGAGTGTAGTTGAAGTCATATGTCTGTTGAGTGTAGTTGAAGTGATATGTCTGTTGAGTGTAGTTGAAGTGAGACGTCTGTTGAGTGTAGTTGAAGTGAGACGTCTGTTGAGTGTAGTTGAAGTGAGACATCTGTTGAGTGTAGTTGAAGTGAGACGTCTGTTGAGTGTAGTTGAAGTCAGATGTCTGTTGAGTGTAGTTGAAGTCAGATGTCTGTTGAGTGTAGTTGAAGTCAGATGTCTGTTGAGTGTAGTTGAAGTCAGATGTCTGTTGAGTGTAGTTGAAGTGAGACGTCTGTTGAGTGTAGTTGAAGTGAGACGTCTGTTGAGTGTAGTTGAAGTGAGACGTCTGTTGAGTGTAGTTGAAGTGAGACGTCGGTTGAGTGTAGTTGAAGTGAGATGTCTGTTGAGTGTAGTTGAAGTCAGATGTCTGTTGAGTGTAGTTGAAGTCAGATGTTTGAGTGTCGTTGAAGTGAGATGTCTGTCGAGTGTATTTGAAGTGAGATGTCTGTTGAGTGTAGCTGAAGTGAGATGTCTGTTGAGTGTAGTTGAAGTGAGACGTATGTTGAGTTTATTTTAAGTGAGACGTCTGTTGAGTTTAGTTTAAGCGAGATGTCTGTCGAGTGTAGATAAGTGAGATGTCTGTTGAGTCTAGTTTAAGCGAGATGTCTGTCGAGTGTAGTTGACCTAACTTCTGAGTTGCAGGCAGAGTAATATCTCCATTATAAATAGATAAAGGCATAAAGATACATGAAGATGTATAGAAATACGAAGCTGCTGTAAAGCTGATAATCATGATCTCCATTATAAAATAGTTGTGACTGTTTACATTGCATCTGACTAGGATCAAACTGTACTATCAGCTGCTGTTTGTTTTAGAATGGGATCATGGTGATGATTGTGGTGATGATGATGCTAATAATAATGATGTGGTGATGGTGATGGTAATGATAATTTTGATGATGGTGTTGTTGATGATGATGGTGATGATGTAATGATGTTGGTGTTGGCGATGATTATGATGATGATAATGATAAGATGTTGATATAACGCCACAAGATCGGGTCAACTTCTAGACCATAAAAGTTGATGTGACGATTGGAATTGCTTTCTTGATTTCCTTAATTCTGCTGGAGCAGCTTGAGCTTGCCCCCAAAATGTACTTCAATACTAGGTCTTCTATATCAACAAACTCCACCACAACGATTCACATTGCGTTAGCTGGTCTTAAATTGCCATTATGGATCCTCAATTGGAGGTAAAGTGCGGTCTCGATCAGTTGTGGGTCACTGACTCTGCTGTAGTGTTCACTCGTACTTTCCTCTTCATGGTATGATAGAGAAAGAGGATAAAAAGCAAACACTTAATGTGATTAATAACATAGCAATAATTGGCCCAAGGTGTTGATTAAAACAAGACGAGCGGAGTGCTACAGAAAGTAACAATCCAGTACGTACCAGCACAGTACAGCATTCCTGGCAATAATGAGGACTGTCTTGATGATATGGTCTTCAACAACAGAGAGACAGTCTATGGACTGGTTTTAAACAAATGAAAAATGCAATTTAAAGTGAAAACAGGCAAAGAGAGCAGCCATAACACATTAATGATCATGTCGATAACTCTCAAGTGGGGTCAAGTCAATATTTCCGATTGTTCTATTGAACAATATATTAAGATATCGTCGGTGTATGTAACACCTCGCTCGTGTATGCATATCGTCGACAGTAGAGCAATCCCTAATATTACAGATGACACGGATCACAAGATGGTTATGATCACACTATGACAGCCAAAAATAAAGAGAATATACGAAAACAAACAAAAGAAGCGAAAAAAAAAACAGACAATAAAAATAAAATAATTAAAAGATCAAGAAACAAGGAAAACCCTAGAAGAAAAACTAACAGAAGAATTCAAGAAACTCCCTAACGAAGTATGCACAGTAGAAGAAGTAAAAAAGTAAAGTACCCCCGTCACGCCAAGTGGCGTATAGGGAAATATGGTGTTAGTGACCCTATATTTTACAGACCTTCAGCACATGATTTTTGGGGTAATGTGGTCAGTATTACGCCCGTGATGCTTTACTTTCCCAGAAAAATCCGGTACCCATTTAAGGCTGGGTGAACCCGGAAGCCGTCGTTTGGGATCGAACCCTACCCCTTGTCTGTGGTAGTCCAGTTCACTAACCACTGAGCTATCGCGGCTCCCATACAGTAGAAGAAGAGTGGAAACAATTTAAGGAAACAGTAACCAACATCTCTAAAACAGTTTGTGGAACAAAGCTAAGAACAAGAGAAGGGAAAAAGAGCACCCCGTGATGGAACGAAACAATCAGAGAAGCAATTAAAGAAAAGAAGCAACTGTTTAAAAATTGGTGGGAGAACAAGAACCAAGAAAAATATGAAAAATATGCCTTAGTTCGAAAAAGAGTTAAAATGTTAATCAAAGAAGCTAAGCAAAAGAATTGGACAGAATTCGGACAAAACAGCAGACTTCAAGAGCCACAAGAGATTTCTACAAAGCAGTAAAAGCCACAAGAGCGAAAAAAGAAAACCATGATCCTACTGAGCTGATAAATGACAAAGACGGACAGCCAATATCAAATAACCAATGTATGCAACAGAGATGGAAAGAATATTTTGAAGACCTGCTAAACATACCAACTACCAATAAGACAACAAAAACCACGCCAGAACTCACAAATACTGAACCCAGCATCATGAAAGAGGAAACCGAAGAACTAATCAAATATGCACCAAGAAATAAAGCAACGGGGATAGATAACATACCAATAGAAATAATAGCAGCAGCGGGAGAAACAGGAATGCAATGGCTGCACAGAATATTTAATGCAGCATGGCACCAACAAAAACCCCAGAAGACTGGCAACAGGCAATCATCATACCAATATGGAAAAAGAAAGGTAGCAAAAGAGACTGCAATCTCTCTCTCTCTCTCTCTCTCTCTCTCTCTCTCTCTCTCTCTTTCTCTGCGATCAGGACTCAATCAGAGTAGGATTCCAGACTGCACATGAAGTCAGCTGTCAGGTTAAGTGTGTTGATCGCCCCCACAGACAGAACATCACAATTAGAGTCTGCCAGATCCACTCTGATTGAACACCTGTTAAAACGTTGCACTGTGTTCTGCGCCAGTGGCCCAGTGCATCCGATTTCAGCCAGCATTTTATTCAGGTTTTTTTCCTTAGCCTTTGATTGTCCCCAATCATCCTGCAAGGCAGCAGATTGTCTTTTCTGTAGGAGGATTCTGCCCTTAGATGGTCGGCCCTCCCAGGTTTACGAGCACCATCTGCCCGAGTCACTAGAGGTGACTAACACAGACATGCACACACAAAGATATGAGATGTGACTAACACAGACATGCACACACAAAGATATGAGATGTGACTAACACAGACATGCGCACAGCGATATGAGACATGACTAACACCGACACACATCAAGATATATGACACATGACTAACATAAACATGCACATAAAGGTATGAGATATGACTGGCATAGAGGTATATCTCTTCTCAGCGATGTAGGAAAGCTATACGCCAAAATCTTGGAAAAAAGGCTGAGACCAATAATAGAACTACAGTTAAGCGATTCTCAAATGGGTTTCCGAAAAAACAGAGGATGTACCGACGCACTATTCACATTAAAACAGCTTGCAGAAAAAACGACAGAACACAATCAAAACTTATACGTAGCCTTCATTGACCAGGAAAAAGCATTCGACAGAGTAAACAGAAAACAACTGGGAGATACTAACAACATACGGAGTAAGCCAACATCTAACCAACCTTATTAAAAGTCTCTACGTCAACAGCAGCTGCAGGGTCAGAACAGCAGCAGGCTACACAGACCACTTCGAAATTAGATTAGGTGTAAGACAGGGGTGCGTACTATCCCCCTACTGTTTATTACATACATTGACCATATATGCAACTAGTCAACCCATCAGAGACAGAGGAGATCAACGAGCTTTTATTGGCAGACGATCAGGCACTAATACATGAAACAATAGAAGACCTACAAGAACACTTAAACAAACTCAACATCTCAGGCACAAAATACAACATGAAAATCAACATCAACAAAACAGAAGTCATGAATTTCGCCAAAAATAAACAGAACATCAACATAACTATAGAAGGCAGACAACTAAAACAAGTAGAGGAATTCAAATGCCTAGGAAGTCTAATGACAAACGATAATTCTCAAACAGCAGAGATAGAATCAAGATGCAACAAGGCTTGTCAAATCATTGGACAGTTATCACCACTATTGTCCAACAAGGAAATAACTCTGGAGGCAAAACGAGCACTATACAATACAATCTTCATCCCAACGATGTGCTACCAATGCCAGACCTGGACCCTAGATGCAAGAACAATAAGAAAAATAACCTCTACAGAGATGAAATGTGTTAGACGAATGACAGGAAACAGTCTGAGAGATAAGATCAGAAATGAAGAACTGAGAAAAATGCTAGGATAGCCCCGCCATAGAACATATAAGGAAACAACAGATAAAATGGTTTGGCCACGTGACAAAGCAGAAAGAACAAAACACAACACAACGAGCCTTCAACAAACGTTGTGAGAACACCAGACCCAAGGGTCGACCACAATGGTGATTGTTTCTTCCTAATATTTGTTATAAATATCGATATATTGATCGATGGATCGATGGAATATTAGAAGCACTAGGAAACATAACAGCAGCAGAGGCGAACAGAAGAGGAAAAGACCGCAAATTGTATCTCTCCTCAACGCTGAAGGGCAGATGAGGAAGGAAAGAAGAAGTCGGTGTATGCGGATGATACAGTCTTAATCGCTAAGAGTGAAAACGGATTACAAGAAATGTTGGACATTATTGTGAAGGAAAGCAAAAATAAAGGACTCAGCCTTAATAGCAAAAAGACAGAAGTAATGGTAACAACAAAGAAAAGGACATCACCGTAATGCACAATAAGGACAAGGGGAACAATATTAAAACAGGTAATTGAATTTAAATATCTGGGAACTTTGTTAACCTCAGACGGAAGATGTACAAAAGAGGTGAGACGCAGAATGGCTCAGACAAAAGCAGCTTTCCAAAAAAATGAGGAAGATACTACGAAATCCATTTTTAACAACAGAAACAAGAAAAAGAGTTCTTAAATGTTATGTAGAGCCAGTCTTAACATATGGATGTGAATCATGGACAATAGGACAACAGACAAGGATATCACTGGAGTCTGTAGAAATGTGGTTTTACAGAAGAATGTTGAGAATACCATGGACAGCTAAGAAGAGTAATGAAAACGTTCTGAAAGAGGTCAAAGCAAAAAAGAGAGCTAATTTCCAATATTAGGAAGAAACAATCATCATTTTTTGGCTATGTAATGAGAAGAGAACGCCGGAATATATTGTAACAACTGGGAAAATTGAGGGACGAGGAGATAGAAGGAAGCAAATAGAAACGATATCTGACAGTTCAATAGAATGGCTTGGCAGAAGGTCAATAACAGAAATGATAAATAACTGTCGAGATCGAAAGTTGTGGAGAGACATGATCACCTACGCCAGCAGGCACGGTACTTGATGATGATGTCCTTGTGTAAGATTCTTATTGTCACATGATCTCACGTAAATCAGTTTATTACTGACAACTGCCGTGTCCCACAGAGAACCCACTTTTGCCAGCACCAGCATCTCCGACACTGACGGCAGTCCTGCTAGTGACGTCACACCGGCTATGCCCCTTCTGGACGATGTCAAGGCCAAATCAAGAACTATCATTCGTAACATTGGAAGTGGAAGCAGACCAGTGTCGGCAGAGTTTTCTGCAGGAGATGTCGAAGGTTTGTTCACAACTGTGTCTTCCTGTTCTAATTCATCACTCTAGTGTCTTCCTGTCCTAATTCATCACTCAAGTGTCTTCCTGTTCTAACGCATCACTCACCTGTGTCTTCCTGTCCTAATTCATCACTCAAGTGTCTTCCTGTCCTAATTCATCACTCAAGTGTCTTCCTGTCCAAATTCATCACTCAAGTGTGTTCCTGTCCTAACTCATCACTTAAGTGTGTTCTTGACCTGACTCATCACTCAAGTGTGTTCTTGACCTAATTCATCACTCAAGTGTGTTCCTATTCTAACTCATCACTCAAGTATGTTCTTCATCTAACTTATCATTCAAGTGTGTTTCTGTTCTAACTCATCATTCAAGTGTGTTCTTGTCCAAACTTCATTCATTGGATGCCGTCTCTACATCGAAGGTTGGCCACCATAGAGCACCATTTTACTGTCTTTTATCTTGATAGTGCACTTTGTCATAGGTTCATCTGTCCACCTTTTGATGTTATTTGCCAACATTAGTCTTGGTCTGTCTCTGCGTCTGCCGTGTACCTTCCATTTCAAGATTACTTTTAGAAGGATATTATGTCTCTTCACGTGTCCACCAAACAAATTTCATTTCTCTTTTTCCAGTTGTTTTAAGTAGTTCACTTTCAGCTGATTCAGAACTTCAATGTTTGTCTTCTTTTTCTTCCACCCAATTCCCTCCATATTTCTATAGATCTACCTTTCAAATGCTTCAATTGTCTGCTGTTTTCTTATTTAATGTCCCTGTTTCTGTACCATACATGAATGTTGAACAAATATAGTATTTTTGCTATTCGTTGTCTTAACTTCACTCGTGTCTTTTCTTATCTGAACTTATCGTGCAATGCACGATGCACCATTTTCGAACACAATAAACACATCTGCTGTCCAGTCATCAACACACTTCACTTGTCACAAAAGTAAAGACATGATCAACAATCTTACTAGAAAGGTTAATAGGTGGGAACAATGTAGCAGCAAGGATGGGCGGGGTTACATCTAAAGTAGAAAAGGGGTTAACAAAAATAAGGAGTGGTTTTAGAAATGAAGGAGGGGCTTCAGTAGAATAAAGGGAGGGGTTTCAGAAATAAAGGACGGGGCTTCGGACAATAAAGGGAGGGGTTTAAGAAAATAAAGGGTAGGGTTCAGGAGCGAAGGATTCAGAATGAAATCAATACTGAATTAGATGAGCAACGATTTTGATTCAGGAAAAACAGTGGAACAAAAGAAGCCATATTCAGCATGAGAACATTGATTGAAAAGTACACAGAAGTAAACAAACCAATATATGCCTGCTTTATAGACTACACCAAAGCTTTTGATAGAATACACCATAACCAACTTATAGATTGCCTAAAGGATATAAATCTAGATGACACAACATACGACTAATATGTAATTTGTACTGGGAGCAAACAGCAATAATAAAATATAACAAGGAGAACTCTACACCCATGGACATAAAAAGAGGAGTAAGACAAGGATGCATCCTATCACCAAGCTTGTTCAATCTATACACAGAGCAAATCTTTAAAACATCTCAGAGATACCAGGCCTAAACATTAATGGAAAGATAATCAATAACCTGAGATATGCTGATGATGCTGTTCTACTAGCAGAAAACCCTAAAGACCTACAACAATTGCATAATGTGATAAACATAACAAGCAAAAAATATGGACTAGAAATGAATATCATAAAGACTAAAACTATGATCATAAACAAAGAAAATTCTCAAGACCTACAATTAAATATCACAGTTGAGGGAATACATCTGGAGACAGTCCAGAGTACAACTACCTGGGACATACTATAACCAATGATGGAAAATGTAAAATTGAAATAAACAAAAGAATAGGTATGGCAAAAAGTAATTTTAATGTCATGAAAAATATACTAACAACAAAACAAATATCACCAGGGATGAAACTAAGAATGGCAAAATGTTACGTCTTCTCAATATTCCTGTATGGTGCAGAAACATGGACATTAGACAAGAAAACAGAACAGAAAATTGAAACCTTTGAAATGTGAATTTATAGAAGAATAGGTAGAATTGGATGGAAACAAAAGAAAACAAAAGATGAAGTTTTAAAAACAACTAAAAATAAAAAGAGAACTACTAAATACAATTAAGACAAGACAAATGAAATTGTTGGGGCATGTTAAAAGACACAACAGCCTACTAAAAGTAATATTGGAAGGAAAAATACAAGGTAAAAGAGTCAGAGGCAGACCAAGACTAAAATGGACGAGTAACATCAAAAGATGGACAAGTCAATCTATGGCAATCTGCACCATCAAAGCAAGAAACAGAGTAGAATGGCGATCCGTGGTAGGCAACCTCCGTTGCGGAGAAGGCCCACGATGATGGTGATGATTCAGCAGTAAAGAGAGGGTTTCAGAAATAACAAGAGGGGTCGTCGAGCGAAGGTGTGGGGTTGAAATATTTGGACGTGTCACAGCAATGAAGGGAAGCGTTAAAAACAGGAATAGAAGAAATGATAAAGGATTACTAACGCCATTGGTTAATTTTCCAAACATTAAAAATGATCATTCGAATCATGATCGTAGAAGTATATTATGTTATATTATATACAGCACGCACAATTTGTCACATAATTTACACACAATGCACACTTTGCTGCAAATTACACACATAACTAGTCACAAACGACATTCATAAAACAAAAATCTTTGCAATAGATATAAAATATATTAACATTAATACATTTATTAATGGACAAATATTGGGGGGGGGGGGGAGTCCACAGTTTTCTTCAATATGTTGGCTTGTGGACAACAAAGGATGGAAATATTAATTAACAAGGTCAAATAAAAAGCTGGGTGTAGCATAACTGTATATGAACAAATCAAAACTACTGTGCAACATATGGCAGGGAATTGATATAACGAAACTTAGGTTTCAAAAGGCCTGTATTACCTTTCCTAGAGCAACATATGGTTGTGGAACATGGACAGTCGACAGATGTGCTGAAAAAAATACATCATTGTCTTTAAATGCTATAGAAGAAAACTCAGAATAGACGGAGAAAGGAGTACGAGTGTCATTTTTTGCAAGAACTTAAAATTCCAGGAAAGTGGTTCATAAAGAACATGAAATAAAAACAAGAAAATGAAATATGTTGGTCATATGAATTTTATAAGAGGGAGACAAATAATAATAAATGAATATTATTATAGAGGGAAATTTCCGAGGAGATAGGTCAGCTAATAATTTCCAAGAAGTGTGACAGGTAGTAAGTGTGACAGGTAGTAAGTATGACAGGTAGTAAGTATGACAGGTAGTAAGTGTGACAGGTAGTAAGTGTGACAGGTAGTAAGTGTGACAGGTAGTAAGTATGACAGGTAGTAAGTGTGACAGGTAGTAAGTGTGACAGGTAGTAAGTGTGACAGGTAGTAAGTGTGACAGGTAGTAAGTATGACAGGTAGTAAGTGTGACAGGTAGTAAGTGTGACAGGTAGTAAGTGTGACAGGTAGTAAGTGTGACAGGTAGTAAGTATGACAGGTAGTAAGTGTGACAGGTAGTAAGTGTGACAGGTAGTAAGTATAACAGGTAGTAAGTGTGACAGGTAGTAAGTATGACAGGTAGTAAGTGTGACAGGTAGTAAGTGTGACAGGTAGTAATTATGACCAACCTCAACTGGTCATCAAAATGGCAGATAGAGTTAGGAAGAGGTATGTTTACAACACTCAGGGGAAAAAAATCACAAATAATCAACAATAGAAAAAAATAACAATATATGGTCCGAAGCAGGATCGGAACCGTTCTCCTTGGCACAGCGCTTTACCACGAGAAACCAAACGCTAGAGCACACGGCCAATACAACTTAATATCCTAAAGAAGATAATTATGAAGGATATAGTTGCAGGTAAACGAGAGAGAAGACATAGAAGAGAATTGGTGTAAGATATCACAGACCAGCAGTGGTTGACTGCTTCAGGACATCTCGCGCTTGACAGAGTCATGTAGCTGGCATGGGGCCCAAGTTCCAATAGGAACAGGTTAAAACAATACAAAGGTGGAAGGAGGTGGGTGGATGACAGATAAATAATTGCAGTGCTGCGGTAAAGCTGGTTGCAAGAAGCCAGTAGTGGGAAGTGACGTACACTCCAGGGCATTGTGACAGCTTTACAAAAAAGGAACACAACAAAATACCGTCGTTTCAGCCTACAGCCTTCTTCAGAAGATGGGCACAACAACAACAAACGGTGAGGCACAGATTCCTATAGCTACATATCGGATGATAAGTTAGGGAGAGGTGGACAGAGAGATGGGAGATGGGAAGATGAGATGAGAAAGAGACGTGTCATGTGTTAGAGGATAGGTGAAGTGTAGAGATATAAAATTATAAGTGTAGAGAATAATGTAGAATTGAAAAATATTTTAAAATTTCAAAATTTGACTTAGCTGGTGGCAGTGGCAGACAATAAAAAATTCGTCAACATAATCAATATGAAGAGTTACTGTGACTTGCAATTTGCCACAGAAAACTCACATATGATGGATATATCGCACACCAACCAGATAGTCCGAATTATGAGGAGTCAAGAGACTTGTCACGAACATATATATGAACAATATACATCATGGCAAATGTCGGCTGACCATGCTTTAA
Source organism: Megaustenia siamemsis (assembly GCA_032433765.1). NCBI lineage: Eukaryota > Metazoa > Mollusca > Gastropoda > Stylommatophora > Ariophantidae > Megaustenia > Megaustenia siamemsis. The sequence continues at coordinate 96,907,240 of JAVIAB010000125.1, read as the reverse complement.
GTGGGAATTTGTGTTCGGGAATACACCCTCGTGTGTGAGGAAGTGAGAAACAAAAACCTGGGAATATCTCCCGCGATAGAATACATAAAGAAACAACAGATAAAATGGTTTGCCCATGTGATAGGACTGGAAGACCAAAACACGAAACGAGTGAGTATATATTGTTAAAGACTAGTTATTTTAAGTTTTGGTATTCTGGTATCTCTGAGATGTTTTTAAAGATTTGCTCAGTGTATAGATTGAACAAGCTTGGTGATAGGATGCATCCTTGTCTTACTCCTCTTTTTATGTCCATGGGTGTAGAGTTCTCCTTGTTATATTTTATTATTGCTGTTTGCTCCAAGTACAAATTACATATTTAATAAACGTTGCGAGAACACCGCACTCAAGGGTGAACCACGAAAAATATCTGTTGATGGAATATTCGATACACTAGAAAACATAACAGCAGCAGGTGCCAACAGAAGAGCAAAAGATCGCAAATTATATCTCCTCTCGAAGCTGAAAGGAAAATAAGGAAGAAGAGAAGCATATATCTGACGTCATCATCTGTTTCTGTCCACAAACACGTTCTCGCGAAAACCATAGCAACAACTGATTGACAGCTGCCGTGAACAGTTGGACACGTCAGCACTAGAGCTACAGCCCTAATGATGACTTTGTGACGGTCCACCCACTTTTTATTTTATTTTGATAAATTGCAGACTTGCTCAATGCCATGTACCGTGTGGAGAGTGACAACAGCGTGGACGCTGATGAACCAATCATGAAGCACATGACAGAAGGAGGCGTAACTATCCTCAAACAAATTGACCGGAAGCGAAGGGTGTGTATTTCCGTGTATTTAATTTGCAGTGTTAACATCCATCTGATGTCCTCTTTCATCTTTTCTGTCTCGACATTAAATCATTTCTCGAGATTTCGACTTTAATCAGTAAAAAACATTGCCAGCTAATATTGCCTGAGGTAACAAGAGGGAAGTAGTGTTTGAATAGCGTGACTCGACTGATTGTCAGCTGCCACAATCACCAGCACATGTGTAATCATGGGCACACAGTAATTGTGTTTTCTGTTGACGTCATTCCTCATTGTCCGACTTGACCTGGTGAATCGATTGTTGCAACGCCTTCACAATCTCTTCTAGAAAAACAAATTCTTCTTGTGATTTGTATTCGTTCGCTTGTATTTACTTCTGATTTTATATTGATTTTTAATTGTTTCCTTTGCATTAAGTTGATTAACTGTTTACCTTTTCTATTTCTTCTTTCCTCTATCTTTCCCTGCTTCTATTTTTCTCTCCTATCTGTATCTCTGTGCCTGTCTGTATCTCTGTGACCTGTCTGTATCTCTGTGACCTGTCTGTATCTCTGTGACCTAGCTGTATCTCTGTGACCTATCTGTATCTCTGTGCCTGTCTGTATCTCTGTGCCTGTCTGTATCTCTGTGACCTGTCTGTATCTCTGTGACCTATCTGTATCTCTGTGACATATCTATATCTCTGTGCCTGTCTTATCTCTGTGACCTATATGTATCTCTTTGACCTGTCTATATCTCTGTGCCTGTCTGTATCTCTGTGACCTAGCTGTATCTCTGTGACCTATCTATATCTCTGTGCCTGTCTGTATCTCTGTGACCTATCTGTATCTCTGTGACCTATCTATATCTCTGTGCCTGTCTGTATCTCTGTGACCTATCTGTATCTCTGTGACCTGTCTATATCTCTGTGACCTGTCTGTATCTCTGTGACCAATCTGTATCTCTGTGACCTATCTGTATCTCTGTGACCTATCTGTATCTCTGTGACCTATCTGTACCTCTGTGACCTGTCTGTATCTCTGTGACCTATCTGTATCTCTGTGACCTATCTATATCTCTGTGCCTGTCTGTATCTCTGTGACCTATCTGTATCTCTGTGACCTGTCTATATCTCTGTATCTCTGTGACCTATCTATATCTCTGTGCCTGTCTGTACCTCTGTGACCTAGCTGTATCTATGTGACCTATCTATATCTCTGTGCCTGTTTGTATCTCTGTGACCTATCTGTATCTCTGTGACCTATCTATATCTCTGTGCCTGTCTGTATCTCTGTGACCTATCTGTATCTCTGTGGCCTATCTATATCTCTGTGACCTGTCTGTATCTCTGTGACCCATCTGTATCTCTGTGACCTGTCTGTATCTCTTTGACCTGTCTATATCTCTGTGGCCTGTCCGTAGCTCTATCTGTATCTCTGTGACCTGTCTGTATCTCTATGACCTATCTGTATATCTGTGACCTGTCTGTATCTCTGTGACCTGTCTATATATCTGTGACCTGTCCGTAGCTCTATCTGTATCTCTGTGCCCGTCTGTATCTCTGTGACCTGTCTGTATCTCTTTGACCTGTCTGTTTCTCTTTGACCTGTCTATATCTCCGTGACCTGTCCGTAGCTCTATCTGTATCTCTGTACCTGTCTATATCTCTGTGACCTGTCTATATCTCTGTGACCTGTCCGTAGCTCTATCTGTATCTCTGTGTCTGTCTGTAACTCTATGACCTGCATATATTTGTCTGTATGTATCTGTGACCTGTCTATATCTCTGTATCTCTGTGACCTGTCTATATCTCTGTCTGTATCTCTGTGACCTGTCTGTATCTATGTCTTTATGTCTGTGACCTGTTTATATCTTTGTGACTTGTCTGTATCTCTGTAACCTGTCTATATCTGTCTTTTTCTCTGTGTCCTGTCTGTATCTCTGTGACCTGTCTGTATCTCTATTTGTATCTTTGTGACCTGTCTGTATTTCTGTGACCTGTCTATATCTCTGTGACCTGTCTGTATCTCTCTGACCTGTCTATGTCTATGTCTGTATATCTGTGCTCTGTCTGTATCTCTGTGACCTGTCTGTATCTCTGTGACCTGTCTATATCTCTGTGACTTGTCTAAATCTCGGTCTATATCGCTGTGACCTGTCTGCATCTCGGTCTATATATCTGTGACATGGCTGCATCTCTGTATGTACCTCTGTGACTTGTCTGCACCTCTGTCCATATCTCTGTGACTTGTCTGCATCTCTGCTTATATCTCTGTGACTTGTCTGCATCTCGGTCTATATCTCTGTGACTTGTCTGCATCTTGCTCTATATCTCTGTGACTTGTCTGCATCTCTAGCTCTGTGACCTGTCTGTATCTCTGTCTCTATCTCTATGACATGTCTGTATCTCTGTCTCTTTGTGACCTGTGTATATCTCTGTGGCATGTATGTAATTATGGACATGTATGTATCTCTGTCTCTATTTTTGTGGCATGTATGTATCTCTGTCTGTCTCTTAAGTAAATTAAAATATGAACATATAATTTAGTTCTTTTTTTCACTCGTCCACTTAGTCCTTGTCCAACCAATAATCTTTCCCTTATACATCATTGTCTGATTAGAAACAACACTCTCTTATACTAAATACCTCTCTCTTTCTCTCTCTCTCATATTAAACACCTCTTTCTCTCTTAAACGATACACTTCTCCCATATACTATACACTCATATTTTAAGCACCGCTCTCCTATTCTGAACAACTCTCCTACATGCAGAATGCCTCTCCTGTTTACTAAATAACACTCTCAACTAAACACCTTTCTTACCAAAGAACGCTTCAATACTAATCACCTTTGATTCTGCACTAAATATCTCTCTCATATACAAAACACCTCTCCCATATTCTAAACACCACTTTCATATTCTAAACAACTTTCCCACATACAAAACAACTCTCCCATATACAAAACAACTCTCTCATATACTAAACAACTCTACCATATAGGAAATAACACTCTCATATACTAAACAACTCTACAATATAGGAAACAACTCTTCCATATACTAAACAGCTCTCTCATATACTAAACAACTCTCTCATATACTAAATAGCTCTCTCATATACTAAACAGCTCTCTCATATACTAAACAGCTCTCTCATATAAAACAACTCTACCACATTCGAAACAGCTCTCTCATATACTAAACAACTCTCCCATATACTAAACAGCTCTCTCATATACTAAACAGCTCTCTCATATATTAAACAACTCTACCATATACTAAGCATCTCTCTTATATACTAAACATTCCTCTTATATACTAAACGCCTCTGTTATGTACTATATACCTCTCTTATAAATAACCCTTTTATATACTAAACACCCCTCTTATATACTAAACACCCCTCTTATATACTAAACACCCCTTTTATATACACTAACACCTCTCTTATAAACTAAACACTCCTTTTATAAACTAAACACCCCTTTTATATACTAAACACCCCTCTTATATACTAAAATCTCTCTTATATACTAAACACCTCTCTTATAAACTACTCTTATATACTAAACAGCTCTCTCATATACTAAAAATCTCTCTTATATACAAACACCGCTCATATATACTAAACACCTCTCTTATATACTAAACACCTCTCTTATATACTAAGTATCTCTCTTATATGCTAAACATCTCTCTTATATACTAAACATCTCTCTTATATACTAAACATCTCTCTTATATGCTAAACGCCTCTCATATAGACTAAACACCTCTATTATATGCTAAAAATCTCTCTTATATACTAAACACCTCTCTTATATACTAAACATCTCTCTTATATACTAAACATCTCTCTTATATACTAAACATCTCTCTTAACCTCTCTTATATACTAAACACCTCTATTATATGCTAAACATCTCTCTTACATACTAAACATCTCTCTTAACCTCTCTTATATACTAAACGTCTCTCTTAACCTCTCTTATATACTAAACACCTCTATTATATGCTAAACATCTCTCTTATATGCTAAACATCTCTCTTACATACTAAACATCTCTCTTAACCTCTCTTATATACTAAACACCTCTATTATATACTAAACACCTCTCTTATATGCTAAACATCTCGCTTACATACTAAACATCTCTCTTAACCTCTCTTACATACTAAACATCTCTCTTAACCTCTCTTATATACTAAACACCTCTATTATATATTAAACACCTCTATTATATTTAACACCTCTAGTATATATTAAACACCTCTATTATATATTAAACACCTCTATTATATATTAAACACCTCTATTATATATTAACACCTCTATTATATATTAAACACCTCTATTATATATTAAACACCTCTATTATATATTATTTACCTCTATTATATATTAAACACCTCTATTATATATTAAACACCTCTATTATATATTAAACACCTCTATTATATATTAAACACCTCTATTATATATTAAATACCTCTATTATATATTAAACACCTCTCTTATATATTAAACACCTCTATTATATACTAAACACCTTTCCATATACTAAACCTCTTTCTGTTACAATAATAAACACCTTCACCATATTTACTAATTCAGCCAGCACCTTTGGAGCCACACCGCTACAGCTTCCCAGTCAAGCGGATTTTGGTGACTAGAGATGCTAAAGATAAGTCTATCACAGGTAAGTGGTGACTAGAGATGCTAAAGATAAGTCTATCACAGGTAAGTGGTAACTAGAGATGCTAAAGATAAGTCTATCACAGGTAAATGACTAGGCATACTAAAGATAAGTCTATCATAGGTAAGTGACTAGAGAAGCTAAATATAAGTCTATCACAGGTAAGTGTATACACGATTTTACATCGATGTTGATGACCTTATAACGTGATAATGGAGTATTGTCTTTTTATCTGTTGCTCTTTTGCTTCGTGATCGTATAGTGGCTCTGATGATTTCCTTCACATTGTGTTTCTTGTACTGTAAATATTATTATTATTGTTGGCACTCTTGCCTTTCTGAACACTTCCTTATGTAAATATGTCTACAACATATATGTACAATTGACAAGGCGTAAGGTGTAATACAACACCAACTTCTGTTTATTACATGAGTCCACAGGAATACATAAGCCTTGAATACTTAGATGATCTTCTTATTCAAGTTACACAAGTCACAACTACTTGGTGGTTTAGAACAGCCGCGTACTCACTAATCACAAATGTATCTATGTACACAACTCAAATAGTTCACATCTCACAATCCTAGCGAGTTTGTGACTAACATACATCCAGAAATCTGAAATGTAATCCTACGATCGATGAAACTGATCACGTGAATAGTCTTCCTCTAGCTCATTAATTCTGTCGTTCTCTCCGTGTGCTAGATAGTGCGGTTCTCTCTCCAAGCGTTTCTTTGTTTCTGGTCGACTTAGCTATCACCATTTCGGCTTGCTACGTGACCCATCTTGTGTCCATTGCTTCTTTAACCTCTAGTCTGGTTGAATTAGCTCCTTTGCCATTTCAGCAGATTTCTCTGTCAGCTTCTAAGTGAGAGTTTCGGTCTCAAAGCGTTCCGCTTCTTAGTGGCAGAGTGTTTCTTGTCCACTGGTTGTTCTTTCTCTGCTTAGTGTCATGTTCTTCTCAGTTTTGGGGTCAAGTATCCTGTCAATTTCTGGTCTTTTCCATTGTCTGCCCATTTTCCCCGCGCTTTTGTTGTGTGACGTAGCGTCTGGTGACGTACCGTCTCTTAACCTCTCTTATATACTAAAGATGTAGCATCTGTCCTATATCTATAATAATTCATACACCCACACATGACCTTGACAATCTGATCTAGTTTTAACCATTCTTCTATGGTCTCTAAGCAACCATCTAAAAACACACTGCGCTGACCTTGACTTTAATAATGTCTCAGTCCACGTCTACACGTGACTAGAGATGCTAACAATAAGTCAAACCCCCCCCCCCAAAAAAAAAAATAATAATAATAAATAAATAAAAATCCCTAGACTCTTTAAAATGTGTTATTGCGAAGTAGCCTCGAGGCCTGTGCGACCAGAGCACACAAGATGGGAACACCCAAAGATATAAAGGAAGGAAGAAAACTATGCTGAAATATGTGAATAAAATCTTACTAACATAACCTTCTTTATGCCCACTGCCACGTAAAGAGGCACTAGAGAACATCATTGTTGTCTGTCTTGAGCTAACCTCTAAAGATTTATAAATTAAATTGCAGTACTTGCAGTACAACGTTCATCATCAACTTTGCTTGACTTGAAAGACAAAATATAACTTCACTTGGTTGTAATCTTCGCCATCTATAGATGTAAGCCTGAGAGCTGACAAGCAAACATAAAGTACACCTATTAACCTGACGTTTTCAGCTTTAGGAGTTATAGATGGCTGACGTCATTCTACGCTCAAACTCCCATGCCTGCAAAGCTGAAAACATCACGTTGGGGATTTTCAAAGGTTTCTCTTTCAGGCTTACATCTTTGGATGGTGATGGTTGCGATGTACATTTTTGTCTTTTCTATCATGTACCAGGGATTCTACGGTTCCTTAATTTTTATGTAGAATCAGGGGTAACAACTCGCGCAACGTCCTCCAACTTACCGTAAATGGTAACTTTTGAGTTGTTGAACGTAGTCATTATATTGGTCTATTAAAACTGGATATGCGCGGGACAAGCGATGGTGACATGAAAACTTCGTCACTAACTTTTGACTCTACGGTTTTTAAAAACAAACAGACAAACGCTCATAAACGATAAACGGGAAATAACTACTAGCATGTGATTCTTAGTTCCGTGTCAACAGTAAACTTTGTTAATCAGCGTTGAGTGCCTGTTTCTTTTTGTTACATATGTCAGATCGTTAAACATATTAAAGTGTTTGTTTATGTCACATATGCTAACCCCATGCCTCGTTAAACAACCGTGTTTATTTATGTCACGTATCTTCTTCTTCCTTTAAACTCCCTGTGGAGCATAGGTCTTCAGCAAACACTTTCCAAGCTGATCTGTTTCTTGCCATTCTTTTAAGATCGTTCCTTCTCTACCCCAACATCTTCATCTCTACTTCCTCCTGTATTCTCTCCATCATCTTCATCTCTACATCCTCCTCTCTTCTCTCCATCATCTTCATCTCTGCTTCCACATGTCTTCCCCAACATCTTCATCTCTACTTCCTCCTGTCTTCTCTCCATCATCTTCATCTCTACATCCTCCTCTCTTCTCTCCATCATGTTCATCTCTGCTTCCACATGTCTTCCCCGACATCTTCATCTCTGCTTCCTCCTGTCTTCCCATAATCTTCATCTCTACTTCCTCCTGTCTTCCCCATAATCTTCATCTCTACTTCCTCCTGTCTTCCCCATAATCTTCATCTCTACTTCCTCCTGTCTTCCCCATAATCTTCATCTCTACTTCCTCATGTCTTCCCCATAATCTTCATCTCTACTTCCTCCTGTCTTCCCCATAATCTTCATCTCTACTTCCTCCTAACTTCCCCATAATCTTCATCTCTACTTCCTCCTGTCTTCCCCATAATCTTCATCTCTACTTCCACCTGTCTTCCACGTCATCTTCATCTCTACTTCCACCTGTCTTCCCCATCATCTTCATCTCTACTTCCACCTGTCTTCCCCATCATCTTCATCTCTACTTCCACATGTCTTCCCCATCATCTTCATCTCTACTTCCACCTGTCCTCCCCATAATCTTCATCTCTACTTCCACCTGTCTTCACCATCATCTTCATCTCTACTTCCACCTGTCTTCCCCATCATCTTCATCTCTACTTCCACCTGTCTTCCCCATCATCTTCATCTCTACTTCCACCTGTCTTCCCCATAATCTTCATCTCTACTTCCACCTGTCTTCACCATCATCTTCATCTCTACTTCCACCTGTCTTCCCCATCATCTTCATCTCTACTTCCACCTGTCTTCCCCATCATGTTCATCTCTACTTCCACCTGTCCTCCCCATCATCTTCATCTCTACTTCCACCTGTCTTCCCCATCATCTTCATCTCTACTTCCACCTGTCTTCCCCATCATCTTCATCTCTACTTCCACCTGTCTTCCCCATCATCTTCATCTCTACTTCCACCTGTTTTCCCCATAATCTTCATCTCTACTTCCACCTGTCTTCCCCATCATCTTCATCTCTACTTCCATCTGTCTTGTCCATCATCATCATCTCAGCTTCCATCTGTCTTCTCCAAAAATATTTTGGTCTACCTCTTTGTCTCTTCCCCTTGGGATTCCAAAAAGGGCCTGTCATATAATACTATCAGTTGACTTCCGTAGTGTGTTTCCTATCCGGCAACATTGTCTTTGCTGTATCTCTTTGTCCACCGGTATTTGACTGGTACATTTCCGTAATTCTATGTTAGTGTTTTTGTCCTGCCATTCCCATACTTTTATTTTGCACAAGCATCCATTAATGAAGGTCTTTATCTTCGTGATTGTCATTTTTGTTGTTCTCCGTGTTTCACAGCCATATAATAGGACTGACTTAACATTGAAGTTTAAAATTTTATTTTTGTATTTAACCTAATTTCTTTTGATTTCCATTTGTTTCCCAGTGCAAGGAAAGCTCCTGTTGCTTTTGATTACTTTATTTTGCTATCCTTCACTGTTCCTTCCTCATTGTCTATATTACTGCCCAGATATATGTAATATTGTACACCTAGTAGAGGTATTATTTTTTTCAGTCCCAGCTGTTGTGTTTTCTCATCAAGAATGCTCATTTTACCTTGCATCTGTTGATTATGTGACATGACAACTATGTCTTCAACAATCATACATCTTTTAACAACTGTATTTGTTTATCTAGCATATGTCAATCTCATACCTCGTTAAACATCTGCAAGTGTTTGTTTCTTTGTACCATATATGTCAATCCCAAATGTTTATTTGTTTATGTCATTCATACCAATTCCATAAAACTGTGTATGCCACTCTCCGCCTGATTTATTACAACACCTGTCAGGTAATGGCCTGGGCATGAAGATTGTTGGCGGTAAACCGATCCCAGGCACAAACGAGGTGGGAGCCTTCGTTACAGCCATCTACCCAATCATCGTTGACCAACTTCACGGAGAGCTGGACGTAGGTAGGTTGCGTTGCTACTTAAACCTGTACGTGCAGATGCGTGTTTGGATGGGTGAATGGATGTATTCGAGTGGTTGAGTGAGTGGATAACAAAGAATGAGTGAGTGAATGAGAATAGGTGACTTGGTGGGTGTGTGTGGATTAGAAGTAAGGGTGGGCGGATATGAGTGCGTAGTTGGGTGTGTGAGAAAAAGAAGGAAAGAGAAATGGTCAAACCACAATGGCCAATTACTGGCCTGCCATCAATGTAAAGAGTGGCTCACAGTGAAAGTGTGGCTGGCAGTGAGACTGTGGCTGACAGTGAAAGTGTGGCTGGCAGTGAGAGTGTTGTTGGCAGTGAGAGTGTGGTTGGCAGTGAAAGTGTGGTTGGCAGTGAAAGTGTGGCTGGCAGTGAAAGTGTGGTTGGCAGTGAGAGTGTGGCTGGCAGTGAGAGTGTGGCTGGCAGTGAAAGTGTGGTTGGCAGTGCTAGTGTGGCTGGCAGTGAAAGTGTGGCTGGCAGTGAGAGTGTGGCAGACAGTGAGATTCTGGCTGGCAGTGAGATTCTGGCTGGCAGTGAGATTCTGGCTGGCAGTGAGATTCTGGCTGGCAGTGAGAGCGTGGCTGACAGTGAGAGTGTGGCCGGCAGTGAGAGTGTGTGGCCGGCAGTGAGAGTGTGGCTGGCAGTGAGAGTGTGGCTGACAGTGAGAGTGTGGCTGGCAGTGAGAGTGTGGCTGGCAGTGAGTGTGGCTGACAGTGAAAGAGTGTCTGGCAGTGAAAGTGAGGCTGGCAGTGAAAGTGTGTCTGGCAGTGAGAGTGTGGCTGAGAGTGAGAGTATGGCTGAGAGTGAGAGTGTGACTGAGAGTGAGAATGTGGCTGACAGTGAGAGTGTGGCTGACAGTGAAAGTGTGGCTGACAGTGAGAGTGTGGCTGAAAGTGTGGCTGGCAGTGAAAGTGTGGCTGGCAGTGAAAGTGTGGCTGGCAGTGAAAGTGTGGCTGACAGTGAAAGTGTGGCTGGCAGTGAAAGTGTGGCTGGCAGTGAAAGTGTGGTTGACAGTGACAGTGTGGCTGGCAGTGAAAGTTCGGCTGGCAGTGAAAGTGCGGCTGGCAGTGAAAGTGCGGCTGGCAGTGAGAGTGGCTGGCAGTGAAAGTGTGGCTGGCAGTGAGAGTGGCTGGCAGTGAAAGTGTGGCTGGCAGTGAGAGTGTGGCTGGCAGTGAGAGTGTGGCTGGCAGTGAAAGTGTGGCTGGCAGTGAAAGGTATGGCTGGCAGTGAGAGTGTGGCTGGCAGTGAGAGTGTGGCTGGAAGTGAGAGTGTGGCTGGCAGTGAAAGTGTGGCTGGCAGTGAAAGTGTGGCTGACAGTGAGAGTGTGGCTGACAGTGAGAGTGTGGCTGGCAGTTAAAGTGTGGCTGGCAGTGGAAGTGTGGCTGGCAGTGAAAGTGTGGCTGGCAGTGAAAGTGTGGCTGGCAGTGAAAGTGTGGCTGACAGTGAAAGAGTGGCTGACAGTGAGATTGTGGCTGACAGTGAGATTGTGGCTGGCAGTTAAAGTAAAGTGTGACTGGCAGTGAAAGTGTGGCTGACAGTGAAAGAGTGGCTGACAGTGAAAGAGTGGCTGACAGTGAAAGTGTGGCTGACAGTGAAAGTGTGGCTGACAGTGAGAGTGTGGCTGGCAGTTAAAGTAAAGTGTGGCTGACAGTGAAAGTGTGGCTTACAGTGAAAGTGTGGCTGACAGTGAAAGAGTGGCTGACAGTGAGATTGTGGCTGGCAGTTAAAGTAAAGTGTGGCTGACAGTGAAAGAGTGGCTGACAGTGAAAGAGTGGCTGACAGTGAGAGTGTGGCTGGCAGTTAAAGTAAAGTGTGGCTGACAGTGAAAGTGTGGCTGACAGTGAAAGAGTGGCTGACAGTGAAAGAGTGGCTGACAGTGAAAGTGTGGCTGACAGTGAAAGTGTGGCTGGCAGTGAGAGTGTGGCTGACAGTGAGAGTGTGGCTGGCAGTGAAAGTGTGGCTGGCAGTGAGAGTGTGGCTAGCAGTGAGAGTGTGGCTGGCAGTGAAAGTGTGGCTGGCAGTGAGAGTGTGGATGGCAGTGAGAGTGTGGCTGGCAGTGATTGTGTGGCTGGCAGTAAAAGTGTGGCTGGCAGTGAAAGTTTGGCTGACAGTGAGAGTGTGGCTGACAGTGAGAGTGTGGCTGACAGTGAAAGTGTGGCTGACAGTGAAAATGTGGCTGACAGTGAAAGAGTGGCTGACACTGAGAATGTGGCTGGCAGTTAAAGTAAAGTGTGGCTGGCAGTTAAAGTAAAGTGTGACTGGCAGTGAAAGTGTGGCTGACAGTGAAAGAGTGGCTGACAGTGAAAGAGTGGCTGACAGTGAGAGTGTGGCTGGCAGTTAAAGTAAAGTGTGACTGGCAGTGAAAGTGTGGCTGGCAGTGAAAGTGTGGCTGACAGTGAGAGAGTGGCTGAAGTGAAAGTGTGGCTGGCAGTGAAAGAGTGAGTGTTATATTAGACTGCAGATACAAATCATTTTTGAACTTAAATGGCGTACCGTTTGTTTTCAAGTTCATGAATACTTTAGATTTGTTCCCCTTGAAACTAAGGATTAAGTTCTCTTATCAATGTTACTGTGAATTACTTACCTTTACAACTTGAAGCCCTGAATTATTACCCCTACCACTTAGCACTCCAGGTAATATCCCCACTATTTACACTATAGGTTAGTTCTCCCTACTATTTAGCACTCTAAGATAGTTCCCTCTACCACTTAACACTAGATTAGTTCACTTAACACTATAATAATTTCCTCTACCATTTAACACCGTGTGTTAGTTCCCCCTACCACTTAATACTCTAGGATAGACCCCCTATGACTTAACACTCTGTGTTAGTTCTCCCTACCATTTAACACTATAGAATAGTTCCCCCTATGACTTAACACTCTAGGATAGTTCTCCGTGTCATTTAACACTCTAGGTTAGTTCCCCTTTACAACTTGAAACTCTGGATTAGTTCCCCCACCACTTGACTTCCTGTGTCACTCTGATCTGGCTCAATGTATGTCACTATGATCAAGTTCCAATCATGTCACTCTAATCTGGTCCCAGTCTTGTTGCTCTGATATGGTACCCTCCATAGTTCCCCATCCCTGCACTGTTATCAACACTATTTATTTATTCATTTGCTTCCTTTTACCTTCCCTGTGGTGAAGCTGTACTGTTTGTACCTGGAGTGAATCAATAACTCTCTGTGTGTATTGTACATTGTGTGTGTATACACACCATTAGTGTTTGCGAGCGTCTGTGTGTGTGGTGAACTAAGTAAAATACTGAAAATAATTTCTTGTTGCCTTCAAGCCCACTCAAAGTGATTCCTGTCATTATATCACGTGCATTAGCAGCTAATGGGATATAGGGTTTAACCCATCAATCACACGCCCATTTCTCTTTACTGTCTCTCTCTTTCTCTCTCTGCTGTCATTCATTTTTTTTCTCTAATTTGTTTACAGTCTGTCCCTCTCTAATCTGTCTCTCTATTTTCTTTCTTACTCATTCGCTCCTAAGAACAGATGTAGTGTATCTGCCTGGTTTCACATAATTTGTATGACATGTTTAGTCTCAGTTCAAAATGAAAACTGAAACACTGAACTCATTTAGCTAAACGTAATTCAGTTGTGTTGTCGATCCTATAGAGCTATTTGTTAGTTTGCTGAAATCTGAATACATTTTTGGGTTAATGTTTACTATTGGTACGACTCTATAATAGCTTTTAGGTTTATGTTTTCTGTTTGCTCATCTCTCTAATGTCTGAGATTTGTTTGTTTATCTCTATCTGAAGTTGAGTTAATATTTTCTGTTGATTTATTTTATTCAATATCTGAATTTGGGCCAGTTTTCTGTTTTTTTTTCCTTCCCTAGTATATGTGAAAGGTTTAATTTATATATATATATATAACCAAAACAAGACCCAAAATCATCTCTGTATGTCACTTGTAAGGTTCATGTTTTCATCTCGGTATGTCACTTGCAAGGTTCATGTTTTCATCTCTGTATGTCACTTGTAAAGTTCATGTTTTCATCTCATTATGTCACTTGCAAGGTTCATGTTTTCATCTCTGTATGTCACTTGTAAGGTTCATGATTTCATCTCTGTATGTCACTTGTAAGGTTCATGTTTTCATCTCATTATGTCACTTGCAAGGTTCATGTTTTCATCTCTGTATGTCACTTGTAAGGTTCATGTTTTCATCTCTGTATGTCACTTGTAAGGTTCATGTTTTCATCTCTGTATGTAACTTGTAAAGGTTCATATTTTGCCATTATAGCACTGAAGACTTTGTTAATACTTTCTGTTTCCTGACATGTGTAAAACAAATTTGGATACCTACATGTAGGTGATCAGGTACTGGAGTGGAACGGCATCCACCTGACAGGTCTGTCGGCTGAAGAGGTTCATGAGATTATTTCACACACAAATGGAGAAATAGAGATGGTGGTCAGAGCGTAAGTGCTTCATTGGAACATCTTTTTTCTTTCATTGGATCTCATTCTTTCTTTCTTTCTCTTTCCGCACCTCTCTCCCTCTCTCTCTCTGTTTCTGTTGTAAGTAGTAAAGAGCCCCGTCACGTCAAGTGGCGTATAGGAGATATGATGTTAGTGGCCATAAAATTTACAGACCTTCGGCACATGATTTTGGGGGTAATGTGGTCAGTATTACGCCAGTGCTGCTTTACTTTCCCAGAAAAAATCTGGTACCAATTTAAGGCTGGGTGAACCCGGAAGCCGTCGGTTGGGATCGAACCCTACCTCTTGCCCTTTGTTGTCCAGTTCACTAACCACTGAGCTATCGCAGCTCTGTTTCTATTGTAGTTAGAATCATCGTCACTGAGCACCGGACGTATCCATAGGTGCTCCAATACCCCCCTCCATAGGTGCTCCAATACCCCCCTCGAGAAAATCCTCAGAGAATCCTGGCCCACAAGCACCAACTCCATAGCTCACCTGGGACCAACGGTCTAGGTAAGTTTCTGCTGACAATTTTTCCCTGGCAGCGGCACATATTTATGGCTTATTCTTTTCTATTTTAACTGTCAAGGTTTCTTTAACGTGCGTGGGTGCTCACGGGACCTCCTGTTTATTGCTGTTATCCGAGAGACATCGAGTCTCACTACCCAGAATCAGGGGAGGGTAACACCATAAAGAAACCTCAGATTAATTTTTCCTATTTTTGACAAATCACCAACACTTCTGGTGGGATTTGAACCTGGATCCTTCCTGTCCTGAGGGCAATGTGTACCCCTAGACTACCCAGCCCACTCTTCTTCTCTCTGTCTTCATCTAATTATAATTCACATTATATTTAGTCTGTATCTTATATGCTTCTCACTGCAGTTGTTGTTATGGATCCATTGGCCAGTCAGCTAATGCCCTTCGTCCCTCTATCTGTCCATCCATCCGTCCATCCAAATCCTACCCACCACCCATCATCTGTCTGTCTGTCTGACTGTTACTCCATCTGTTTCTCTCTGTCTCTCATTTTATTGGTTTCACTATGTGTATCAATATGTTCTGGTATATCCAATTGTTATTGTTTATACTTCCCTTTCATACATGTTACGTCGTAATAATTAATAATTGTTAACACTGTACACGCTCTTTCGTTACTTTTACACACAAATAATATTGTCAGAACTCTCTCCCTCTCTCTTTATCTCTCTCTCTCTCACACACACACTTGTCATCTCTACACATCAATACCTTTGTCACCTATCTCATCTTATCATTACCTGTCAATAACTGACAATTATATCTACCTTCCACTAAATGGCCACAATCTTGTCTGCTCTGTAACAGACCTGGTCATCTCACATCCATAAAATTGTCTCCTACTCTGTACCGGTCATCTCACATCCATAAAATTGCCTCCCACTTTACCAGTCATCTCACATCCATAAAATTGCCTCCCACTTTACTGGTCATCTCACATCCATAAAATTGCCTCCCACTTTACTGGTCATCTCACATCCATAAAATTGCCTCCCACTTTACTGGTCATCTCACATCCATAAAATTGCCTCCCACTTTACTGGTCATCTCACATCCATAAAATTGCCTCCCACTTTACTGGTTATCTCACATCCATAAAATTGCCTCCCACTTTACCGGTCATCTCACATCCATAAAATTGTCTCCCACTTTACTGGTCATCTCACATCCATAAAATTGCATCCCACTTTACTGGTCATCTCACATCCATAAAATTGCCTCCTACTCTGTACCGGTCATCTCACATCCATAAAATTGCCTCCTACTTTACTGGTCATCTCACATCCATAAAATTGCCTCCCACTTTACTGGTCATCTCACATCCATAAAATTGCCTCCCACTTTACTGGTCATCTCACATCCATAAAATTGCCTCCCACTTTACTGGTCATCTCATATCCATAAAATTGCCTCCCACTTTACTGGTCATCTCACATCCATAAAATTGCCTCCCACTTTACTGGTCATCTCACATCCATAAAATTGCCTCCCACTTTACTGGTCATCTCACATCCATAAAATTGCCTCCCACTTTACTGGTCATCTCACATCCATAAAATTGCATCCCACTTTACTGGTCATCTCACATCCATAAAATTGCCTCCCACTTTACTGGTCATCTCACATCCATAAAATTGCCTCCCACTTTACTGGTCATCTCACATCCATAAAATTGCCTCCCACTTTACTGGTCATCTCACATCCATAAAATTGCCTCCCACTTTACTGGTCATCTCACATCCATAAAATTGCCTCCCACTTTACTGGTCATCTCATATCCATAAAATTGCCTCCCACTTTACTGGTCATCTCACATCCATAAAATTGCCTCCCACTTTACTGGTCATCTCACATCCATAAAATTGCCTCCCACTTTACTGGTCATCTCACATCCCTAAAATTGCCTCCCACTTTACTTGTCATCTCACTTCCATAAAATTGCCTCCCACTTTACTGGTCATCTCACATCCATAAAATTGCCTCCCACTTTACTGGTCATCTCCCATCCATAAAATTGCCTCCCACTTTACCGGTCATCTCACATCCATAAAATTGCCTCCCACTTTACTGGTCATCTCACATCCATAAAATTGTCTCCTACTCTGTACCTGTCATCTCACATCCATAAAATTGCATCCCACTTTACTGGTCATCTCACATCCATAAAATTGCCTCCCACTTTACTGGTCATCTCACATCCATAAAATTGCCTCCCACTTTACTGGTCATCTCACATCCATAAAATTGCCTCCCACTTTACTGGTCATCTCACATCCATAAAATTGCCTCCCACTTTACTGGTCATCTCGCATCCATAAAATTGCCTCCCACTTTACTGGTCATCTCACATCCATAAAATTGCCTCCCACTTTACTGGTCATCTCACATCCATAAAATTGTCTCCTACTCTGTACCGGTCATCTCACATCCATAAAATTGCCTCCCACTTTACTGGTCATCTCCCATCCATAAAATTGCCTCCCACTTTACTGGTCATCTCACATCCATAAAATTGCCTCCCACTTTACCGGTCATCTCACATCCATAAAATTGTCTCTCACTTTACTGGTCATCTCACATCCATAAAATTGCATCCCACTTTACTGGTCATCTCACATCCATAAAATTGCCTCCTACTTTACTGGTCATCTCCCATCCATAAAATTGCCTCCCACTTTACTGGTCATCTCACATCCATAAAATTGCCTCCCACTTTACTGGTCATCTCCCATCCATAAAATTGCCTCCCACTTTACTGGTCATCTCACATCCATAAAATTGCCTCCCACTTTACCGGTCATCTCACATCCATAAAATTGTCTCTCACTTTACTGGTCATCTCACATCCATAAAATTGCATCCCACTTTACTGGTCATCTCACATCCATAAAATTGCCTCCTACTCTGTACCGGTCATCTCACATCCATAAAATTGCCTCCTACTTTACTGGTCATCTCACATCCATAAAATTGCCTCCCACTTTGCTGGTCATCTCACATCCATAAAATTGCCTCCCACTTTACTGGTCATCTCACATCCATAAAATTGCCTCCCACTTTACTGGTCATCTCACATCCATAAAATTGCCTCCCACTTTACTGGTCATCTCACATCCATAAAATTGCCTCCCACTTTACTGGTCATCTCACATCCATAAAATTGCCTCCCACTTTACTAGTCATCTCATATCCATAAAATTGCCACCCACTTTACTGGTCATCTCACATCCATAAAATTGCCTCCCACTTTACTGGTCATCTCACATCCATAAAATTGCCTCCCACTTTACTGGTCATCTCACATCCATAAAATTGCCTCCCACTTTACTGGTCATCTCACATCCATAAAATTGCCTCCCACTTTACTGGTCATCTCACATCCATAAAATTGCCTCCCACTTTACTGGTCATCTCGCATCCATAAAATTGCCTCCCACTTTACTGGTCATCTCACATCCATAAAATTGCCTCCCACTTACTGGTCATCTCACATCCATAAAATTGCCTCCCACTTTACTGGTCATCTCACATCCATAAAATTGCCTCCCACTTTACCGGTCATCTCACATCCATAAAATTGCCTCCCACTTTACTGGTCATCTCACATCCATAAAATTGTCTCCTACTCTGTACGGTCATCTCACATCCATAAAATTGCCTCCCACTTTACTGGTCATCTCCCATCCATAAAATTGCCTCCCACTTTACTGGTCATCTCACATCCATAAAATTGCCTCCCACTTTACTGGTCATCTCACATCCATAAAATTGCCTCCCACTTTACTGGTCATCTCACATCCATAAAATTGCCTCCCACTTTACTGGTCATCTCACATCCATAAAATTGTCTCCTACTCTGTACCGGTCATCTCACATCCATAAAATTGCATCCCACTTTACTGGTCATCTCACATCCATAAAATTGCCTCCCACTTTACTGGTCATCTCACATCCATAAAATTGCCTCCCACTTTACTGGTCATCTCACATCCATAAAATTGCCTCCCACTTTACTGGTCATCTCACATCCATAAAATTGCCTCCCACTTTACTGGTCATCTCGCATCCATAAAATTGCCTCCCACTTTACTGGTCATCTCACATCCATAAAATTGCCTCCCACTTTACTGGTCATCTCACATCCATAAAATTGCCTCCCACTTTACTGGTCATCTCACATCCATAAAATTGCCTCCCACTTTACCGGTCATCTCACATCCATAAAATTGCCTCCCACTTTACTGGTCATCTCACATCCATAAAATTGTCTCCTACTCTGTACCGGTCATCTCACATCCATAAAAATTGCATCCCACTTTACTGGTCATCTTACATCCATAAAATTGCCTCCCACTTTACCGGTCATCTCACATCCATAAAATTGCCTCCCACTTTACTGGTCATCTCACATCCATAAAATTGCCTCCCACTTTACTGGTCATCTCACATCCATAAAATTGCCTCCCACTTTACTGGTCATCTCACATCCATAAAATTGCCTCCCACTTTACTGGTCATCTCACATCCATAAAATTGCCTCTATCCAATGTTTCTGTAGCCAAGTGGTGCCAGCGTCACTGACAGACTTGACAGCCCAGCCAGAGAGTTGTAGGTCATCATATGACAACCTGACCCTACCATCATACGAGGAGGAATCGGGTGAGGGGGTCGATAAGGTAGCTAGTGCTACTTTCAATGATGGGTTGACATGTTTGCTACTGTCTGAGACATTTTGACATATGTACTACATAGAAATATATGTGTTGACAGGTGTACCACAGTAAGATATATGTGTTAGCATGTATACTACAGTAAGATATATGTGTTGGCATGTGTTCTACATTGAAATATATTTGTTAACATATGTACTACAGTAAGATATATGTGTTTAACATGTGTACCACAGTAAGATAAATATGTTGACATATGTACTACAGTAAGATATATGTGTTCAACATGTGTACTACATGTGTACTACAGTAAGATATATGTATTGACATCCGTACTACATTAAGATATATGTGTTGACAGATATGCTGCATTCATATGTGTTGCTAGATATACTATGTTCAGATATGTGCATTGACATACTTGTATGTACTACATCCAGTAATGTGTTGACAGTTTTTCTACATTTGAATGTGTGCTGCTAGATATACTATGTTCAGATATGTGCATTGACATACTTGTATGTACTACATCCAGTAATGTGTTGACAGTTTTTCTACATTTGAATGTGTGCTGACAGATATACAACGTTCAAATATGAGCTGTCAGGTGACCTACATCCATATATGCTTTGACAGCTGTATTGCCTACAGAAATGAACGTTAAGTGGGCAGTATGTGTTGTGTTGTGGTTTGCAGCTGAACTGTGATATTTGCTCCTTTTGGCCCAAGACATCCAAATTCAACAGGGCATTTTTTGTACTGGATTGCCTTCCCTCTCAATCCCTAATCACTTGATAAGACTAGACTGGTTAGTCTGTTACTAGAAGAACCACAGAGAGGTGGAGTAGGGTCTGAGTGATTCTGGTTCACTGATTCTGGCACAAATGATTCACTGGCAACTTCAGCTCTGACCTTGACCCCCCATGAGGTGTATTATATATGATATGTGTTGACAGATAAACATTGTTCAAATATGTGTTAATAGTTGCACTAGAATTATGTATGTGTTGACAGTTACACTACATTCATGTATATATTGACAGTTACACTATATTCATGTATGTGTTGACAGTTGCACTACATTCATGTATGTGTTGATAATTACACTACATTCATGTATGTGTGACGGTTGCACTACATTCAAGTATGTGGTTACAGTTGCACTACATTCATGTATGTGTTAACAGTTACACAACGTCGCTGAACGTTGTTGCTTTGGATGGCCTAGACTCACATGCACTTGCTCAGTCGCACGGCCTAGAACCCGTTCCACGTTATAAAGCCATGATGATGAAGCCATGCGCATTATCCTGGGATGTACGAGGGACACTCCCTGTGTGGCAATGAGGTATCTTCTTGACTTTCCAACCATGGATGACAGAATCAAGATCTGGAGAGCACGAGCATACCTGAAGATTAATACAGATACAGAGCATCCATTGCACCACGTGCTCAACACAGAGAAAGGTACCAGGCTAAAAAGAGGCAAATCATGGGTGGGCCGAGCAGAAGATGTCATCAAACAGGTCTGTGGGCTTACCAATCTCAGCGTTGGTGAGGAGTGGATACCGGTGCCTACGTCATTCAAGGGGACTTTCTCATGTATTGTCACACTCGACAGGAAAAGTAGGGAACAGAACCCAGTCGTGGTTAATGCTGAGGTCAACGGTCTCATCTGCGATAACACCGATGAGAAAGATGCAGTCATCTATACAGACGGATCTGTAAGACGACACGAAAAAAGTGCATGGGCATTTACAGCACGTTCGGCAGGCAGAATAGCCAAGGAAGACAGTGGTGCATACGCCATGACCACGAGTAGCATGACAATGGAGGTGATGGCAGTGACCAAGGCATTCAAATGGTTAGAGTCACAAGACTACATCCACGCATGTATACTGAGTGATTCGATGAGCATGATAAAAAAAGTGGAGGCGGGCTTTGTACGCATGCAATGGGTAGAGTCGTTGCAGAAATCCAAAATACGTAAGGTCACCTTTGTCTATGTCCCTGGACATGTGGGAGTAGGGGGAAATGAGAGAGCGGACAGGTTGGCTAGCTGCGCTGTCGTTGAGGATGGGCAACCGATGGATCGGGCGGACGTCATCAATGCACTCTGAGATGTGGGAAGAGCACAGGACTTCGACAAACACAGATCAACGTCGCTTCTTCGGATGATGGAAATGGGAGTTAAGATGGGCACAGCCAGAAATGAGAAACTTGGTGGCCGTGTAAGAAGACTTATCAACCAACATAGAACTGGAGTCATCAGTCGCTGGACACTGAGGGAATTGCTGAGGAGGGGATCTGAGCACCTATGGACATGTTCGGAGTGCAATGATGATGACCCGCAAATAACTCAATAACTCAGTTACACAACATTATGTATGTGTTGACAGTTACACTACATTCATGTATGTGGTGACAGTTGCACTACATTCATGTATGTGTTAACAGTTACACAACATTATGTATGTGTTGACAGTTGCACTACATTCAAGTATGTGGTGACAGTTGCACTACATTCATGTATGTGTTGACAGATGATTTCAAATAATTATGCTTTTTCAGAGGTGGCTGATACTCTCAGAGCCAGGTCATTCACATCTCACACAACATTGGTTATATTTCACCAGGATATGACACCGCACTGAACATTCAAGCTCACTTCTCAGCTCCCATAAAATTACAACATCAGGTTACATGTCCTTTGCAGAACATTGCATTCACTGTCTGAAAGAATCTCTGTCTTTAGCCAGATCTCTTCTGTTGTTAAGTTTAAGATCTCCTTGTTGTCTTCAAACAACCTTATTCTTTGTCTGCCCCTGATGTGGCACCCAGAAACCATGTCTTTCATTATTGTTCTTTCCAGAACGCTGTGTCTTTTGACATGGCCAAGGTATTTGAATTTCCTCTGTAGAATGATGTTTTTAAGTCATTGCATTTTTCATAATCCAAATTATCTATTGGATTTTTCTGTAGCATTTTGTTTTGAATGAATTAATCTTCTCGCTTACTTTTTCGAGATTGTCCATGATT
Source organism: Megaustenia siamemsis (assembly GCA_032433765.1). Taxonomy (NCBI): domain Eukaryota; kingdom Metazoa; phylum Mollusca; class Gastropoda; order Stylommatophora; family Ariophantidae; genus Megaustenia; species Megaustenia siamemsis. The sequence goes on along the minus strand of JAVIAB010000125.1, from coordinate 96,884,588 downwards.
CACAACCATATGTTGCTATCGGGAAGATACATGTCCTCAGTAATTTTAATTGTAAGCCTTGCTGGCGGCGAACGAAAGATGGATAGAAGCCTGGGTGGTATTGTGCCTCATGTTTTTCATGGCATTTAATTTTTGTATTGCTATTGCTAATCTTCTTTTAATCTCTTTCTGACAGTCTCCATTGTTAGTTACTACAAATCCCAGATATTCATAATTTGTAACAATAACAAGTTCATCACTGTCGATGATGGTTTTGGGTTGGCTTTTTTTTTTGTCAATGGACATTATCTTAGTTTTCTGTACATTTACTTAGAGGTTTTCTCTCTTCAATGTGTTTTTTAATACACTCATTTGTCTCTTTTAATCCTTCTGCACTATTTGAGAGCAGGACTGTGTCATCGGCATATCTGAGTTTTGGAATTATGTTGTCATTTATTGTGAAAGGGTCAAGCTTCACAAATTTGCCGTCATTTCTGACATTTCTCATGATGTCTCAGCATAGATGCTGAACACATATGGAGAGAGGATGCATCCTTGCCTCACCCCTTAAAATAACAACAAGGTTTAAAACACAATTTTGAAGACTTCAAACCCATGCTTAACCATTCGTATAACAAACACAACTTTGGAGACTTCAAACCCATGCTTAACCATTCGTATAACAAACACAACTTTGGAGACTTCAAACCCATGCTTAACCATTCGTATAACAAACACAACTTTGGAGACTTCAAACCCATGCTTAACCATTCGTATAACAAACACAACTTTGGAGACTTCAAACCCATGCTTAACCATTCGTATAACAAACACAATTTTGGAGACTTCAAACCCATGCTTAACCATTTGTATAACAAACACAATTTTGAAGACTTCAAACCCATGCTTAACCATTCATATAACAAACACAATTTTGGAGACTTCAAACCCATGCTTAACCATTCGTATAACAAACACAATTTTGTAGACTTCAAACCCATGCTTAACCATTCGTATAACAAACACAACTTACACAATTTGGAGACTTCAAACCCATGCTTAACCATTCGTATAACAAACACAACTTTAGAGACTTCAAAGCACACAAGCACACAATTCACTGGACAGACACCAGTAATACACACAAGCACACAAACACAGACACCAGTAATACACACACTAAATGTTTATTTTGCATTTGGAACTACACATATCAAACAATAGACTGTTGTATCATGACACTCAATATATTTTCTATTGTTTGGTTTTGTTTAAGTGGCCTTTGTGTTTCCTTCTTAGTATAAGACAAATTTGTCAATGTAGTGGTGCTAATGTAGTGGTCCAGGATTAAAAGAATGTATATTTGTTTTTGACCAAATCACACTATACAGTTGTTTTGTTGGTTACTCTTATATCTTAGTGCTGGGTAACCAAATGATTGAGTAAAAAAAAAAAAGTAAAGTACCCCCGTCACACCAAATGGCGTATAGGGAATATGGTGTTAGTGACCATACATTTTTTACAGACCTTCGGCACATGATTTTTGGGGTAATGTGGTCGGTATTACGCCCGTGCCGCTTCACTTTCCCAGAAAAAAATCCAGTACCCATTAAAGGCTGGGTGAACCCAGAAGCCGTCGGTTGGGATCGAACTCTACCCCTTGTCCTTTGTAGTCCAGTTCACTAACCACTGAGCTATCGTGGCTCCCTCAAATGATTGAGTAACTAAATAATATGTTTGGGTTACTGCCAGTTTGGGTAATTGAGGTGTTTGTGTAACTGAATTAAAAGATAGTAGACCAATTGAAAAAATGAAGGATCTGGAAATAAATCATCAAGTATTTGAATTATTTGATTGATAACTAATTGATTTGGAGACTGAATGATTGTGTACTGAATGATTGTGTACATGTGTGATTGAATGAATGGGGTAACTAGATAGTGTGTTAAATGAATAATTTGAAAACAACTGAGTTATCTGTTAACTGAATTCTTGAGTAATCAGTGGCAGATATTCAGAGAAGGCAACAGAGGCCATGACGTTTCTAATATTTTATCAGAATATATAACAAAATCACATTCCAGCTCCGTGAGTTAAATGTCAGTGTACAACCAGTCACTATATTACCTAGTATTGCCATGATATAGCTCAAATAACTCAAGCCGTTAGTAATAAATAGACTTCCATGTCTATGGAGGTCAAACTTGCAACAACCGTACAGTGGCATCTATTGACCTTGCAATGTGTATGAGAACTAGGTAGGCCATTTCAACAATTACCTCCATGTTTCCATGACAACAAAAGAACAACAAATCAGATGACATTCTATCTTTTTATTGAAACATTAGAAGTAGTGCCAATGGAGAGAAGAATTTATGAAGTGCCAACTGTACAAATTACTGTGCTATGTCTTTATATACCAAAAAAACCTGAACAAATACTGTCAGAGAATTGAATTAACAACAAAACCATGTTTTTCATAACTTATAATGTAAATAACTAAGATATTATGATGTAGTTATAATAATGTTAATTTTTGGGCAATAACTGAAGGAACTATATAAATAACATAGTACAAACAGCAGCATTGTCTATGTTGCAAATGATCAGGATAAAGGTCAACCCACTTAGTCCACAGCCTGTAGTGTTTTTTTGACAGAAGTAAGATTAGTACTCCCGTGTGTTACCGGGGCTTCATTATGAGGGAAGTAGAGAATAGTGACACTGTAACCTTCCAGGCATGTCGTAAGAGGCGACTAAGGAGGTTGATCGATGGCTTGACAAGCTGTCATTGTAAAAAGTATTGTTATGGAAACAGAGCCATAGATTTTAGAAGTGGTGATCTCTGCAATATGTGCCATTTTGGCATGCAAGGTTTCTGCTTTTGAGATTATGGTTCTGCCCTATGTGCCGTCTTCGGCTCGAAAGGACAATAGATAGATAGATAGAGAAGATTAGTACTCCAGGCGCTACAATTCAGAAAATTACCACATCTGCAGACCTTATTGACTGAACTCTGCAAGCACCACAGGGTTGCCCTGCAGTGGATCCCATCTCACCGTGGAATACCAGGAAATGAGAAAGCAGATCAGTTGGCAAAGGAAGGTTCAACAGGCACACAACTAGTTACACCGGTTACATACCATCATAAGAAACAGATAATCAAATCAATCAGAGGACCACAAGCCCCAAATCAGGATGTCTTTCATAATATGAATAGATGTGAACAAGTTATCATTATATGTCTCAGAACAGGACACAATTGACTCCACAGTCACCTGTATACAAAATTAAAGATCGGCACATCAACTACTTGTACATGTGGACAGGCGCCCCAGACTGCTGAACACATACTTCAAGACTACACTGAATATAGTAGACTGAGGAAAACCCATTGGCCCATAGATACAACACTACAGACAAGACTATATGGGCCACTGCAATAATTACAAAAGACAGTAAAATTTATACAGGAAACGACATTGCAGATATAGACAATACTTCAGGTAAATGAAAGATAGATAGAAAAGTCAACCTAAAAGTTTTGTCTCATGTCTGGCCTCCTCAAGTTTCAAACTCACTGTCTGCTGCTGTAGGTAATTGAATGGTTTGTTAACTAAATTACCAAGTACTGAATGCATCAATTAGAGAATACTTTGGTAGTTACATGACTGAAACATGTCATGTTCATTATAATATTTGATAATGATTTTGAAGTAAAAACACAACGTGAGAAACAAAGATTATTTATAGCTTGTCACAAGAGACTCCACAGAAATGAAGCACTCACAACCTTAAAACATAAATATGGCCCACAGAAGCAACCCTTCATGACAAACTATGGGGAACTGGTGAAGGCCTCAAACACACCATCTTGTTCATGACCCACGCTTGTCTAGATGTCTAAAAGAATAGCAGTATTTGATTGCTAAAGAAGAATAAGTTTATAATTTGATTTTTTACACATGCAACTTGTCTTACATTTCTCTGGGACTAATGTTGCACTGGTTTGCTTCAGTGAAGGAGCTGCCCCTACAGAAACAGAGAGCAGGACATGCCCCTCCAGTGAACCGCCAGGGTGTGGACCCTCGTCAACTTGCTGCTCAGCTGGAGGGGATTCGAGAGGCTGTCTCGCCTGTTGAGAACTCTCCAAGCTCCTCTCATCAAGATGTAGCTACTCCCTCAGTGTCCTCCCCTTGTAGTACTCCTAGGTCTGACCCCACTAGTACCTCATCTGATCGACAGCAAAATCCAGCCTCATCCCTGGCCACTGGAAGTGGTGAAAAAACAGAGAAGGTATATGTCTGCTTGATTGTGCATGAAACTAGTGTGTTGTAAAACTATAATCTTTTGGCAGAACTGACACGATTATGAAGATAGACCTGGTAAGGGGTTTAACTCTAGGAACATGCAATAATTTCATGCGCACCTTTAATTAATCTATTTTTTTTACAGAATCATCATTAAAACCTTCACAAAAAAAACCCATTGAGAGCATAGCATTCTTCATTACAGTCAAAGCAAATTTGATTTTAATTCAGAATGGATTTTAATTATTTAAAGATCATAATGAAGCATGAGTGTCAAGCTCTCATTTTAATATAATATTTTGAGATTTTAAAACTCCTGTTCTTTTAATTGAGGTCGTTTTGATAATGTTATGCCTTGAGTGATATGATGATTAAGAAAGGTCTGCTGTTCATTATCATCATCAGGTCACGTGTCCTTTGGAGAACTTTGCATTCACCATTGCCCGTCTAAAAAAATCTTGGTCTCTAGCCAAATCTTCCACAGAACTTTGCATTCACTACAGACCATCTGAAAGAATCTCTGTTGCCAGCCAGATCTGCCACAGATAGTTGCATTCACCACATCCCAGCTGAAAGAATCTCTGTCTCTAGCCAGATCTCTCATATAACGTAGCAATCATCACAGCCAGTATGAAAAAAATCTCTCTGTCTCTAGCCGGATCCCCCACTTCTTCTGTTGTCATGTTCAAGATCTTCTTGAATCTTGAAACAACCTTCTTCTTGATCTGCCCCTGATGTGTCACCCAGGAACCATGCCTTCCATTATTGTTCTTTCAATTCAAACACATTGGTAGAACAATAAGCTAGTAAGTAAAAAAAAAAAGGAAAGTGCCCCATCACGCCAACAACAACAAAAATTTCATTATATGTTTACTATTGTCAAGTGTTGTTATACATGTCCTAGAAATCAGTAGTTGTTTACTCTCTGTATGAAGAAAGCAGTGTTCACTTATTATTTTCTTTGTCCATGATCTTTTACTTCATACCTTCTTCAATCCACAGAACGTAGATAAATCTGATCGTCACATAAGCAGACGAAGACGTCGAGAGTCTCCTAGCCAGGACAAAACTCAGCATGAGCAGTCTCATCATGCACAAAGACAGCATCAATTGGTCACATCACCACATCATCAGCATCAGCCTGCCACACATCATCAGCATCAACCAGCTACAATGTTGCATCATCAACATCAACAAACCACAACATTACATCATCAACATCAATCGGCCACACCTCAACATCAGCATCAACCTATCTCAACATCACATCATCAGCATCAACCTATCACAACATTACATCATCAGCACCAGCCTATCTCAACATCACATCATCAGCTTACCACACCTCATCATCAACATCATCAACCAGCCATACCTCATAATCAGCATCAATCTGTCACTCAGCCACATCATCAACATCAGCCAACAACACAACCACACCAGCATCAACCAACTACACTTTCACATCAACATCATCAACATCAATCGACCACACAGCCACAAGATCAACTAGTCACACCTTCACATCAACAAAATACAACACCACATCATCAGCATCAGCCAACCACACAACCACATCATCAGCTAACAACACAGCTTTATAATCCAGCCACACAACAACATCAACCAAGCACACAATCAGATCATCAACATCAATTAATTTCACGGCCACATCAAGAAATTGCACAGCCACAATATCAACATCAGTCAACCACACAGATACATCATCAACATCAAGAAATTGTACATCCACAATATCAACATCAACCAAGCTCACAGCCACATCTTCAACATCAAGAAATTACTCAGCCACAATATCAGCATCAGTCAACCACACAGACACATCATCAACATCAATCAGACACACAACATCAGCCAGCCACACATCAACATCATCAGCACCAACCAGCCACACAACCACATCGGCAGCAGCACCAACTGCAAACAGCTCCAAAGCCACATCCACAAAGCCAACAGTTGCAGCAACAGCCGGTACAAGGTCATCAACAGGACAGAGAAAATTTGCCTGTTGAACGGGTTCCACAGTCCAGAAGAAAAACAGAACGAAGAAAGCAGCAGGAACAGCCTGTAAGTTCAGCTCAAGAAAAACCACCTGTCATAGCTGACCAACCAGAGGATGAGACCTGCTCAAGCCCCGCCCTTAATGATCGTCTGAGAGCATCACCTCCATTGGACACTAGAAACTCAATCAAGACACGAGCTTCAAGGAGAGGAAAAGATAACATTGCTTTTCCGTTAAAATCTCCACAAGAGGTTAAAACTATTTTTAATGTTATTGGCTTTTTCTTTAAACTTATACTGCTCTAAATGGTGAGAAATTATGTTATGTTAGATATAATACCATTTAATTTATTGATAGGATCATCATCACTGTGTTAGATATAATACCATTTAATTTATTGATAGGATCATCATCACTATGTTAGATATAATACCATTTAATTTATTGATAGGATCATCATCACTATGTTAGATATAATACCATTTAATTTATTGATAGGATCATCATCACTATGTTAGATATAATACCATTTAATTTATTGATAGGATCATCATCACTATGTTAGATATAATACCATTTAATTTATTGATAGGATCATCATCACTATGTTAGATATAATACCATTTAATTTATTGATAGGATCATCATCACTATGTTAGATATAATACCATTTTATTTATTGATAGGATCATCATCACTATGTTAGATATAATACCATTTAATTTATTGATAGGATCATCATCACTATGTTAGATATAATACCATTTAATTTATTGATAGGATCATCATCACTATGTTAGATATAATACCATTTTATTTATTTAGGATCATCATCACTATGTTAGATATAATACCATTTAATTTATTGATAGGATCATCATCACTATGTTAGATATAATACCATTTTATTTATTTAGGATCATCATCACTATGTTAGATATAATACCATTTTATTTATTGATAGGATCATCATCACTATAAAAAAGTAAAAGTAAAGTACCCCCCGTCACGCCAAGTGGCGTATAGGGAAATATGGTGTTAGTGACCCTATATTTTACAGACCTTCAGCACATGATTTTTGGGGTAATGTGGTCGGTATTACGCCTATGTTAGATATAATACCATTTTATTTATTGATAGGATCATCATCACTATGTTAGATATAATACCATTTTATTTATTTAGGATCATCATCACTATGTTAGATATAATACCATTTTATTTATTTAGGATCATCATCACTATGTTAGATATAATACCATTTTATTTATTTAGGATCATCATCACTATGTTAGATATAATACCATTTTATTTATTGATAGGATCATCATCACTATGTTAGATATAATACCATTTTATTTATTGATAGGATCATCATCACTATGTTAGATATAATACCATTTTATTTATTGATAGGATCATCATCACTATGTTAGATATAATACCATTTTATTTATTTAGGATCATCATCACTGCTTACTGGATGAATCCATAGGTGCTCCAGTTTTCCCTTTGAAATATCAAGAATCTGCAATGAGAACACAAACTTATAAGTGTGAACTTCATAAGATGTTCTGGGATCCGTTGATGTGGGTAAATTTCTGCTGACAAGTGCCCGGGCAACTGCCGTTTTTTGGACCCACTCCTTTTGAGTTTTAACTACCAAGGGTTCTTTAACATGCTGTCAATGAGGACCAAACCCGACCTCTAGTCCTTTGTAGTCCAGTGCAGTAAAGACTGAGCTATTGTGTCTCCTAAAATCCCCATGTGGACCTTGTGAAGATTCATTGCATCTCAAGACTAACGGGATGTCACTGTCCAGTAATAGGAAACTCTTTATACAGAGCTTCGCAGCAGGAGGCAATCTGGTCATCAGAAAATGACCACCTTCCAGCAAGTGTTTTGGCCCTTTAATTTCTTGAGACTCTAAGGGAGGTGGGCCTGCCAGGGTCATGACCCCCAGACCTCGACCTTCTGCTGCATTGAACTCCAAAGCTTATAATATATTCAAATTAAATAACTACACTTGTTCTACTCAGCACTTCTGCTAATCTACTGTTGATACCCTGTCATATACTCACTTGTCTTAGCTTAATAAAGCTACTGTAAAGGGCTGAACAAGAGATATAGAAACAAAGTTGAACGCATTCGAAAATAAATGTCTAAGGAAAATACTTGGTATAGAATGGAACGAATTCAAAACAAACGAGGAAATTAGAGAAATCGCCAATCAACCACTAATATCTTCAGTAATAAAGAAAAGACGATGGTCATACGTTGGACATGTGATGAGAAGAGATAATAATCGAATAGCAAAGCAAGCCCTCATATGGGAAACAACAGGTAAAAGAAAAAGAGGAAGACCCAGGGAGACACTGAGAAGAACATTGATGAGAGAGGCAAGAGCAGCAGGAATCGGCTCCCTCAATGAGATAGAACTGCTTGCACAGAACAGAGACAGATGGCGAGATTTGATAAAATATCTTTAAAAGAAAACTGCTAGAACAAAAATTCATATAGGAGAAGGTGTATCTTGGTCTACGCCCTATGGGCCGGTTACGGCTCGAAAGGTCAATAGATAGATAGAAAGGGCTGAAACACTTGCTCAAGATCTCCTTCTGATGATTAGATTCCCTCCTGCTGCAAGGCTATGTATGAAGAGTTTCTTTTTATTATGATGATGTGAGCAAAAATCATTAAATGTGTATATTTTTTGTCAATTTCATTAGATGAGAATGGCAATGTGAACCTTTGTAAAAACATGAAGAGTAGTACATTTATTTATTTGATGCCTCTATTTTTTTTATTTCCACATGATGATCAACACCGTAGGTTTCATTCATTTCAGTACTTCTCTTCTCAAAGTCTTCTTCATTTCATCTTTTGTCTGTCGTAAGTTCCAATTTTACATTAACTTTTCTTTCCTACCTTCTCTCTCTTTCCTTGATGTTCTAGTGCTTTAAAATGATTCTCTCTCTCTTTCTTTTTCTCTCTCTTTCTCTCTCTCTCTCTCTCCATGATCTCTATTCTCTCACTTTGATACCTCTCCTTCATACGTATAATTCTCTCTTACATTAATTTACCTATTGTTTATCGTATAACCTATTTCATCTTCATACTCATCTCTCTAACTTTGAACCTCCTCTCTTCATTTACTTTCACTTAACTTTCGTTTACATTGACTATCTTCCATTTTACTTTCTTCTCTTTCTTACCTTCACGTTTATTATCTTACTTAATTTTACTTCCTGACACCCTCCTTCACTTTTATTAATTGCTCTTCTTTCTTCTACAACCACTCTCTTGTCTTATATTCTATCATTCCTCTCTCTCTCTCTCTTTCTTTCATATCTTCCTACACTTCTTTCTCTTATCTTGTTATTCTTCTTTTTTATCTTGCCACTCTTTTATCTCTCATATTTTGCCACTCTTCTCTTTCTTATCTTGCCGTTTTTCTTTCACATATGTTACTCTTTTCTCTATTAAATTGGTATTTTTCTTTTTCATATCTTGTCATTCTTCTCTCTCTCTTTCTCATATCTTGGCACTCTTTTCTTTATTACTGTGTCATTCTTATCTCTCATATCCTAACCACTCTTCTCTCTCAAATCCTGAAAACTCTTCTCTCTCATATCCTAACCACTCTTCTCTCTCAAATCCTGACCCCTCTTCTCTCTTATATCCTGACCACTCTTCTCTCTTATATCCGATCACTCTTCTTTCTCAAATCCTGACCACTCTTCTCTCTTATATCCTAACCACTCTTCTCTCTCAAATCCTGACCATTATTCTCTCTTATATCCTAACCACTCTTCTCTCTCAAATCCTGACCATTCTTCTCTCTTATATCCTAACCACTCTTCTCTCTTATATCCTAACCACTCTTCTCTATTATATCCTAACTACTCTTCTCTCTCAAATCCTGACCACTCTTCTCTCTTATATCCTAACCACTCTTCTCTCTCAAATCCTGACCACTCTTCTCTCTTATATCCTAACCACTCTTCTCTCTCAAATCCTGACCACTCTTCTCTCTTATATCCTGACCACTCTTCTCTCTCAAATCCTGGCCACTCTTCTCTCTTATATCCTGACCACTCTTCTCTCTCATAGCTTACCACACTTCTCTCTCAAATCCTGACCACTCTTCTCTCTTATATCCTGATCACTCTTCTCTCTCAAATCCTGGCCACTCTTCTCTCTTATATCCTGACCACTCTTCTCTCTCATAGCTTACCACTCTTCTCTCTCAAATCCTGACCACTCTTCTCTCTTATATCCTAACCACTCTTCCCTCTTATATCCTAACCAGTCTTCTCTCTTATATGCTAACCACTCTTCTCTCTTATATCCTAACCAATATTCTCTCACAAATCCTGACCACTCTTCTCTCTTATATCCTTACCACTCTTCTCTCTTATATCCTGACCACTCTTCTCTCTCAAATCCTGACCACTCTTCTCTCTTATTTCCTGACCACTCTTCTCTCTCAAATCCTGACCACTCTTCTCTCTTATATCCTGACCACTCTTCTCTCTTATATCCTAACCACTCTTCTCTCTCAAATCTTGACCACTCTTCTCTCTTATATTCTGACCACTCTTCTCTCTCCTAGCTTACCACTCTCACATCTTTTCTCTCTTCTTTCTGTGTTATCTTACCACTCTTCTCTCTCAAATCCTGGCCACTCTTCTCTCTCACATCTTTTCTCTCTTCTTTCTGTGTTATCTTGCCACTCTTCTTTCTCTTATCTCGCCTCACTTCTCTTTCTTATATTGCCACCCTCCTCTTTCTTTTTCTGCCACTCTTGTGCATTAACAATTGACATTTTTTCTTTTAACTAACAGGCTGAAAAAGGAGAAGACTTTGGCCTGGGGGAGATACAAGTGAGTTCAAATTTCCCTTGCTTTTTCCCTCTTTCTCTACAACTCTTTTTGTCCCACTTTCATTAGTTTTATTCCATGACAAGAAAGAAGAATCTTGAGCATTCTTATCTCGGGGTTAATTATTGATTTCTACATCGGAGGCAAAAGTACCTCACAACAGCAGAGCTGGAAGCTGTCAGCAACAAACAGCTGGAAGCTGTCAGCAACAAACAGCTGGAAGCTGTCAGCAACAAACAGCTGATGGCTTGCGTCAGGATCTGTGAGCCAGATCCTACTCAACCTCTTTGTGGTACCTCCAGGAAGAGTCTAACCTCTCTAGTCTGGCCAGGCAAATAGGGATTGAAGAGGAAAGACAACCTGGTACTCAGAAATGACATGCTGAATGGATGTGTTGGGCTGAATGGATGTGTTGGGCTGAATGGATGGTGTTGGGCTGAATGGATGTGTTGGGCTGAATGATATCACATTTCTACTGCAAACTACAACATCACGTATCTAAGCCCACTTAACATTCTTTAAGGATAGATGATGAAGAGGACAGTTAATTCCTTTAGCTTTCATTGGGTGAATGACAGAAAGAAAAAAGAAAGAAAGAAAGAAAGAAAGGAAGAGAGAAAGAAAGAAAGAAAGAAAGAAAGAAAGAAAGAAAGAAAAAGAAAGAAAGAAAGAAAGAAAGAGAGGGAGGGAGGAAGGAATGAAGGAAGAAAAGATTTCTTCATCTGTGATCACAACACATGGGTCTTGTGTTGTTGTCACTTTTTTTTAAATACCTTGTTTACCATTATCTTTTGTGGTTTCTCTGACTTTTCTTTATGCTGCTACACAACAAATATTTCTTTGCTACAGATAAAGGTTTATGTTATATTTTTGCCTAGTTCACAATCACAGATAAAGATTTAACTCTTGTACTCAACTACATGTAAATTGTTAGCTTATTATGTTGTTACTTGTCTTCAACTACAGATGAACATTTAACTTATTAAGTTAATGCCTTGTCCACAGCCACAGATAAAAGTTTACTTCTATGTTAATGTCTTGTCTACAACCACAGATACAAGTTTACTTCTATGTTAATGTCTTGTCTACAACCACAGATAAAAGTTTATTTTTATGTTAATGTCTTGTCCACAACCACAGATAAAAGTTTATTTTTATGTTAATGTCTTGTCCACAACCACAGATAAAAGTTTATTTTTATGTTAATGTCTTATCCACAACCACAGATAAAAGTTTACTTTTATGTTAATGTCTTGTCCACAACCACAGATAAAAGTTTATTTCTATGTTAATGTCTTGTCCACAACCACAGATAAAAGTTTATTTCTATGTTAATGTCTTGTCCACAACCACAGATAAAAGTTTACTTCTATGTTAATGTCTTGTCCACAACCACAGATAAAAGTTTACTTCTATGTTAATGTCTTGTCCACAACCACAGATAAAAGTTTACTTCTATGTTAATGTCTTGTCCACAACCACAGATAAAAGTTTATTTTTATGTTAATGTCTTGTCCACAACCACAGATAAAAGTTTACTTTTATGTTAATGTCTTGTCCACAACTACAGATAAAAGTTTATTTCTATGTTAATGTCTTGTCCACAACCACAGATAAAAGTTTATTTCTATGTTAATGTCTTGTCCACAACCACAGATAAAAGTTTACTTCTATGTTAATGTCTTGTCCACAACCACAGATAAAAGTTTACTTCTATGTTAATGTCTTGTCCACAACCACAGATAAAAGTTTACTTCTATGTTAATGTCTTGTCCACAACCACAGATAAAAGTTTACTTCTATGTTTATGCCTTGTCTACAACCACAGATAAAAGTTTACTTCTATGTTAATGTCTTGTCCACAACCACAGATAAAAGTTTATTTTTATGTTAATGTCTTGTCCATAACCACAGATAAAAGTTTATTTTATGTTAATGTCTTGTCTACAACCACAGATAAAAGTTTATTAATGTATGCTAATGTCTTTCTCTCCAGCTCCAAATAAGTCATGATGACTTTGACAATACACTCAACATTCATGTGATACAAGCCAGAAATTTAAGACCTCGAGACTTAAATGGACTTTCTGATCCATTTGTTAAATTGTATCTCTTGCCAGGCCGAGGGTGAGTAAACACAATGTCATGTCCTTGAACTTTCAGAATTAAAATTTGCATCACACAATAATTTGTTCCCCCTCAACGCCGATAGGCAAATGAGGAAGGAAAGAAGAATAATTTGTTCTCATTCATATTTTGGTAGACATTCTACCTACCTACCTACCTGCCTGCCTGCCTGCCTACCTACCTACCTACCTAATCTATCTATCTATTGACCTTTCGAGCCGTGGCCGGCCCATAGTGCATAGACTCAGATGCTCTTCTCTTTTTCTAAATGTTCTTTCTATCAGTCTTAATCCTTGCAAAGATCTTTTATCAAATCTCACCATTTGTTTCTGTTCTGTGCAAGCTTCTGAATCTTATTGAGGGAGCTGATTTCTGGTGTCTTTGCTTCTCTGATCAATGTTCTTCTCATTGTCTCTCTGGGTTGCCCTCTTTTCCTCCTGCCTGTTGTTTCTCACAAGAGGGTGGTGCTTTGCTGTTCAGTTATTATATTTTCTTATCACATATGTCCAGTGTTTTTTCTTGATTACTGAAGATATTTGTGGTTGGGTAGACATTGCTTCCTGCTTTATTTTGATTTCTGGATAAACCCAGAAGGGGGGAGAGAGAATGATACCAAAATAAGAATCCAAAAAGCAAGAAAAATCTTCATTGCTCAAGGAAACATGGAAACACCCTCCCCAAACCCCAAATTAGGTTAAATACAAATTTTCAGCTCCAATGTTAAATCAGTCTAATTATAAGGCTGTGAAACATGGAGAACAACAAAAATGACAATCACAATGATTTAATAGATGCTTGTGCAGAATAAAAGGGTGGAAATGACAAGACAAAAACACTAATGAAGAATTATGGCAATGTACCAGTCATATACCAGTGGACAAGCAGATACAATGAAGACAATAGCGCTAGATAGGATACACCAGTGGTGTATTCTCTATGTTACCACAGCTACTGCCAGTAGCCTGAACATATTAACGAATTAAAAAAGGAAATGATAATTTATTATATTTTTAAATAATTATATTACAAATTTTCGAATATTCTATTACACATTTTGTAGGCCAATATGATTTATCTACTTTGGTTTGCATTTATTAAAGCAAGGTTTTCCTCTGGCCACTATAACGTTTGTGAATAAAACCAAAACTACTCTATGATAGTAGATTGAAACTGCTAGTGACTAGAGGTACATATCTCATCTATCGGCACTAGTAAATTAATGACCTTGACATTCAAAAAAGGCAGCGAAAAGAATATGGTTGTAGCTACCTATACAGAATACAGTTTCATGGGTTGTTTTTAGCTCTAGCCAATTTAAAGCATTACAAAGTGAAAGTGAGACTATGTCTGATTACTGGAACTTCCTTACCTATTTATAACTATGTTATGCGCCATTTTTTTAAAATTTAGGCACATAGGCATCTCAACTGTCAAGAAACAGCAGCGCTACAAGCTATCGGTTTGGAAACAAAAATTTAGTTTAGAAGTTTTTATTTTTACCGCACGCGAATGTAGTGTATTATATAAGCAAATAGTTTTATATTAAATTCATTTGGGCATATACAATTTTGTTGAACTTTAAGTTTTAAATTACGTTGATTTAAATATATATAGCATATTCATTTATAACTTCATAATGAACTTTTATTATTACTTGTTCATTACTGCCGACAATATGATGGCAGAGCAAGCATCTGCACATAACACAGAGATCTCAGTAAACTCTATTAATAATCTTTGTGTGATCGAACATTTAATAAAAGTGCCTTTTAATCGTCGTTCATATAATGAAAAACTTGAGGTCGTAAAAATGAAAAGACCCACTCCTGAGTTAAAATTGTTTCTGGAAGTAAAAGAAAAACACAGTGAGTATGTACGTCATTTCACATCATCTTTATATGATAGAAATGGTTGTGTGGTGGTCTAAGCTGTCCAAACTATTTTGTTGGCCATGTTTTTTATTTCGCCGTGAAACCAATGTATGGTGAAATGATGTATTACTAACATGAACTCTTTCCGCACGGTAGTCCAAAGGCACGACAAATCAAAGTCTCATATTTGTAGTAGCATAAGCTTTGCGACCTTCGGAAAGGCAAGAGTTGATCTACAATTAGATCAGCAAAAAGCTCAAGATATTGAGAAGCACAATATTCTTGTGAAAGAAAATAGAAAAATTTTACTACGTCTTATTAATGCTTCTTGTTTCCTCGGAAAGCAAGAGTTAGCTTTTCGGGGCCATGATGATAGTGTGAGATCTGACAAAAGAGGAAATTACTTTGAATATTTAAGTTCCTTGAGTGAATTTGACAAATTATTGGCCAATCATCTTCAGAGTTCTACAGTGTTTCGTGGCACGTCCCCTGCGATTCAAAATGATTTAATATTTGCAAAAAGGAAAGAAATGATCAGTAACATAAAGTCTGAAATAGAGCGAGCATTGTTCGTGGCCATTGTTATTGATGAAACAAGTGACTGTTCCAATCAGAACCAATTGTCCACTGTTTTTAGATACGTCAACAATTCTGGCCATGTTCAGGAATGGTTTATAGGATTCTATAATATGAGTGCAGACAAAACTGTCGCAGCTTTGTTTCATCACGTGGACAATGTTGTAGCTGAGTACAATGTCAGCAATGAGTTAATAGCACAGACATATGATGGTGTTTCATCTATCTATCTATCTTTCATTCGCCTTAAGTATTGTCTATATCTGCAATGTCATTTCCTGTATAAATTTTACTGTCTTTTGTAATTCTTGCAGTGGCCCATATAGTTTTGTCTGTAGTGTTGTATCTATGGGCCAATGGATTTTCCTCAGTCTACTATATTCAGTGCAGTCTTGAAGTATGTGTTCAGCAGTCTGGAGCACCTATCCACGTGTACAAGTAATTGAGGTGCCGATCTTGAATTTTGTATACATGTGACTATGGAGTCGATTGTGTCCTGTTCTGAGGCATATAATGATAACTTGTTCATATATATATTCATATTATGAAAGGCATCCTGGTTTGGGGCTTGTGGTCCTCTGATTGATTTGATTATCTGTTTCTTATGATGGTATGTAAGCAGTGCATCTAGTTGTGTGCCTGTTGAACCTTCCTTTGCCAACTGATCTGCTTTCTCATTTCCTGGTATTCCACAGTGAGATGGGATCCACTGCAGGGCAACCCTGTGGTGCTTGCAGAGTTCAGTCAATAAAGTCTGCAGATGTGATAATTTTCTGGATTGTAGTGCCTGGAGTACTGTTCTTGCATCTGTCAAAAACACTACAGGCTGTGGACTAAGGTTATTATTCAGCAGTCTTTCTATTGATGGTGTTTCAGTTATGGCTGGAAGTACCAATGGATTGAAAACTAAAGTCCAAGAAAAGTATCCTCAAGCACTCTTTGTCCATTGCTACAGCCATGTACTTAATTTAGTTTTGCAACAAACTACGTGTTCCATTTCACAATGTCACATTTTTTTCAAAACATTGTTGGGTTTAGCTACATTTTTCTCATCATTTCCTAAGAGAGCAGAGAAACGAAACTAATTGATGACCAAGAAACTTCCAAACGTAGAACCAACAAGATGGAATTTTACATCTCGACTTGTAAATACAGTAAAGGAGTATAAAGAAAAGATTATTGGCTATTTTAAAGATATCATATGTGATGACTCCGAAGACAACTGGGATGCTGATACAGTTGTGCAGGCTCAAGGATATTTGTATTTCTTTAGACAGTTTCTGAACATCTTTTTGCTCTAAGTTTATTGTAGACTATTTGCACATACAAATGTGATGTACAATATTCTTCAAATCAAAATACTTGACATAGCATAACTGTTTACAAGAGATAAACAAATTAAAAAACAGTGTAATAGAGTTCAGACCTAATGGATTTCTTCAATATGGAATAATATAGGAACGGATCATTCTTCAGACAATATAGCAGAACCGCCATTAAAACGAAGAAGAGGAGATGATGAGTTGACAAATAGGCAGCTATTTTACAACATATTAGATAGAATGTTCATGGAAATAAATGACAGATTTTCTGATTATGGAAAGCTTAATTTCACTCATCATTTAGACTCAAAAAAACTTATTAATGTACAAAGATAATTTCCCTAATGAGACACTGCACAAATTACTTCAATTGTATAACAATCACATTGATCAAGTGCGGTTAAACAATGAACTAAGTGCCATATTTTCAGCAGAAATCTGTGATTTCTCAAACAAACCAATTCACAAAATTCTTACTACCATATATCAAACCCAATTATGTGAAATAATTCCGGAGGTTCTCAAATTGGCGACATTGATAGTGACAATACCAGCTACATCAGCATCTGTAGAAAGAACTTTTTCTGCTCTCAAGAGAATCAAATCTTATTGTCGCTCAAATCTGAAAAAAAAGTAAGTAATTTAAAATGTAGTGATGTCATTAGCAAATATTACTTTATGTTAGCCTACTGAATATAATGTATGTGTTTATTTATTATGTCAGCGGTAGCCCAGATGCCAAAACCAGTATACGCCATTGGGATACACACTGTGGAAGCCAAATGAGAGTATAACATGACAGGCTCTTTTTTTGAATCCCCAAGAGAGGAGATAAAGCAGAAGACCAAAAATGTACTTGGAGAAGACAGGTGGAAGCAGAGATGAAGATGGTGGGGAAGAATGAAATGATCTTAAAAGAATGGCAAAAAATAGAATGTCTTGGAAAGTGTTTGTTGAAGACCTATGCTCCACAGGGAGCTGAAAGTGTTTGTTGAAGACCTATGCTCCACAGGGAGATAAAAGGAAGAAGAAGACAATAAATCCATTTTTTATTGTGTGAAATAAATAAATTAATGCAATTCTTTAATGGACATGTGACTCTCTTTGACAGACCAGAAAATAAACGACGCACCAAGCACATAGCAAGAACTCTGAACCCTGAGTGGCATCAGACAGTCATGTTTCAAGATGTTGCTCGACTAGAACTGCAGAATAAAGTTTTGGAGATCACTGTGTGGGACTATGATAGATTCAAGACAAATGACTTTCTTGGAGAGCTCATCATAGAACTTCGAGGTTTGCTTCATAAGTTTAGTCTGTGAGATGTGCTTTTAGGGAAATCCTACTTTAAATGATACCTTTGCATAAGATTCTTTTTTTTTTTAAGAGAAATTATTTATCAATTTCACTTATGAGAGCCTTGATTATTCTTTTATTCCAACAATATAGCCATTTTCATCAAACTCTAACAGAAATCAGCCTCACTTTTGTATTAGTCACTACCATCATCAAACACTAAATGAAATCAGTCTTATTTATGTATTAGTCACCTCCATCATCAAACATGAAATGAAATAAAAAAATCACAAACAAAGATTTTGTAGCACAAATTTGCTAGCTAAGACCTATGTTGCTTATTCAAGTGCTCTTTCTTGTAATCAAATGAGGGTCACAAACATTTTTTCAAAACTGGTTTCCAGAATTTGCATTTCTTGACAACAAGCCCCACTGGTATCCTCTAAAGGAGCATGTCACGATCCAGAGTTTTGAGCTTCCGAAGTCAACAGTGCCACCACCTAAAGCTCCAGCCAATGGTCGAGGACAATCAAAGTCTCCTCGCCATGGAAAGAAACATGGTATATCTTCTCTGGTAAATGATTTTTCACTAGAATTTATAGTTTTTTTTTTTTTTAATTTTTTAAACTTTGTGTTCACCAGCTTTCACCTGTTAATCTGTTTTTTTTCTGGCAGTCATATGCGCAGAGGTCCCTCATCACACAAAAAGATAACACTGTCTTCACAAGTACTCATATTTTTTACATCAATGAGTAATTGATATTTCAAGCCAGGCCCCGCTGCTATGACCAGGGGTAGTTGCTGTGGAGAGAAATCACAAATATAAATCCAAACTGATGCAGCAAGGATATGAACTCACAGCCTCTCTATATCGAGAATGGCGCCTTGCCTCAAGACCAACCAGTCCCCCAATTGATCATTTGAAAAGTGTTATTAGCAGTATATTTTCTATTAATTGATGACACATTTAATTAGAAAAAGTTAATGAATTCAAATACCTGGGTTTTATTGTTTCTGATCATAAGTTCCAAAATGGACAAAAATTACACAAACCACAGCAGTCCTGTTGAATCTAAATCTATGTGGAAAGTAACAAGTAAGTAATGGTTCCCTCCACACTTTACTTGGCATATAAGGAGTATGGCATCAGTTGTCATATTTTCCCCATGGCCGATGGCACAAATTTGGGTGAAAGATTGGAGCAATCTGGTCATATCTAAAATTAGGTTAACGCGATTTATTATTTATTCTTTGTGATTCCCAAAGTTCTACATCAAACCTGTTCTACTATAAGGAAGTGAGTCATGTACGATAAGTAAGACAACACAAAAAACATTAGAGGCAGCTGAGATGTGGTTTATCAGAAGAATGCTACTAATTCTATGGATAGAAAAATTTACAAATGGAGAATGTTTAAAATGAACTGGAAAAACCAGAAATATAAAAATCATAAGGAAAATACAATCTAAGCTTGTTGGTCATGTCATGCAAAAAGAAGGCATTGAGAATACTATAACAGCAGACAGAACGAATGGAAAGAGGAGCAGATGAAAACCAAGAGAAAAAAAACATTAACAGCATATCCAAATGGTGTAACAAAAATCACCAACTGAAATTATGACAAGTATGAAGGACAGAGTGATGTGGAGAGATGACCTATGCCAACCGACATGGCAACTGTTGATGATCCTTTGTTACATCCATCTTCATGATACACTTTCAAGACATGAACTTTCACAGTAGAATTACAATTAAAAATTCAAGCACCTAAGATGGGATGTTTTATAAAATTCTAGACATCTAAAATTTAGAATACATAACCAAAAAGGAGCATAATTCGTTGAGTCAATGAGGAAACAGACGTGTACAAGTCTGTGTCTTAAGCCTTGCTAATTAATGCTTTACTGACAGCCATAATTTCTATGTTCAAGCTTCTTGTAGTCAATTCAAAAGCACCACTGTCTTCCTTCACAACTCTACCTTCAACATGAGCCATGAAAGCCCATGAGCTCCATACAAGCCAAATAATAGACCCATCTGTAGAGTGCAAACAGGCATTGGATGACTCTGACATTCTGAATGCCCTCAGGAATACTGGACAAAAAAATGGCTAAAAAAACATGACCCTGAATCTGCAACCATGAACAAATTGCATAAATATGTCAAGGTAGGAGATGCCAGTCATGAGCACTATGCAGGTATACTAAGAGGACTTATCAACCAATACAACACTCAGTGCATATTGATGAACATTTTGAGGACAATACTGGAGCACCTATGCCAGTTTCTTGGAGTGCAGGGTGATCAGTGCCAGATTTAGACTTGTTGGAGCACTACGGTAAATGAAACTTTGAGCCCCCTAACTTAAAAATGAACACTAGAAGGTCTCACAATACTCTAAATCATATACAGGTATAAAAAAGTGTAGTCCCAAATTCTGAAAACTTATTGAGGCACCTCAGATTGCGGGCCCTAAGCTATCATTTATTTAACATATAGGTAACTCTGGCCTTGAGCATGATGGACTTCGTGTAACATAAATCTCTGGTGAAGTCCCTAGAAACTAGGAACTGAATTTTGCATGTTAATCCTTTTTTAGCCTGGCAGCCTTGTGCACTGGAGTCCTTTGCCACACAAGCAGATAACTCCATCTTCGAAGGTACTCATATTTGTTTCTGTCGATGAGTAATTGACATTTCAAGCTAAGTCTCTCTGCTGAGACCAGGGGTGGTTGCTGCAGAGAAGAATTGCAGATAAAAATCCCGACTGGTACAGCCAGGATTTGAACTCACAACCTCTTTGTCTCAAGACTGGTGTCTTGCCTTGAGACCAACCATTATATATATATATATATATATATATATATATATATATATATATTGTCATGGAACAGGTAAATAATTGCAGTGCTACGGTAAAACTGGTATGCTGGGAATAAGTAGAACAAAGTGTATAGTAACAGCTTTACATGGGAGTACAGTACAGACTATTGACGTTTCAACCTATATACAGCCTTCCTCAGAAAACAGCAACAACAAAACCAAACGAACACACAAGGGAAATATAATCTAACAACATATTAGTAAACAACTGAAATTAGTAAAACTAAGAAAGAGAAAATATAATGAAAAGAATCTTAGTTTATTGTAGTGGTCCAAGATACTCACCGAGTGTAAGCTGGACAGGAAATGAGAAACTACTCATCACTGTTATATATTGTTATATTGGCCTCTTGTGTTTTTTCTTCATGTTTTTGTTTAGCATCTTGAATCAGCAGAGAAGGAAGGAACAGACGGTCGTAGGAGGCAGTCTTTAGGATCTCTAACTGGAAATGGTAGGTTGTTTGACATAAATCATCAAGTCTAATACTAAATGTCTTCATAATGACATTTTTATATTATTAACTTTGTCAATGAATGGTGTAATACTTACAACTAATTTACGGTAAGGTATGGTAAGACACTTATCTACAGTGCTTAACATTAGCTGTTTATTTTACTCTACCAACTTCTTGCACAGTTTTGAAATTTCATAGTTTTGTTAAAACATCAGAATAAAACATTTCATGAACTGAGCCCTACAAATAGCATAGAAATTGTCACTTTCTATCATTAATTCACTCAATGGAATGAATACTGACAGGACCATCAGTCTGCTGCCTTGAAGAAATATCAAAGAAAACCAAAGACTAGAATAGCTGTCCTGAACAAATGAATATTGAAGAGGGATACAGAGGACTTAAACTACAGGACATGTGGTACAATCCACTGGTCTAATAAGCAATTGGAGAATACAACAAGCCATCTAAACAGCAAAGGAACTGTACAGAAATGAGTTAGAACAAGGGTCCATAAGCTACTGAGCCCATGAACTGCCATCCAATCAAAGAGAATAGAAAATACAAACACAGTCAGTGGACCACACGGTGAAATATCCCAATAAACAAATTTTTACAATCTTCAACTTAAAGAGTTTTAAAAGCAAGAAAGTAACAGTGACAGATTTCAGAAATATTAGTGTAATGCTAGAGTGAAACTGCAAGACCTTTGTAGCAATGAGCCAGATGTGCTAGCTAAAGAGTCATAGTCTATCAAATTGAAAACATAAAATTATAAACCACTTGGCTGTCTTTATGCTTCAAAGTGTTGATTTTTTGGTGCACAAAGCTAGTCGGATCTAACATATAGAATAGCATTTACAATTCGGTTTTTTTAAATAATATATACAAAAGGTAAAAATGTGTTTTTTTTTTAAATGAAATAAAGATAGTTAAATCTAAAGTAAAGTTGGCATTTTAAATGTATTTGTAATTGTTATATCTAAAGTAAAATGAGCATTTATAGTTTTTTTTTTTTTTTAGTAATTGATGAGTATTTGACAAAATTGAGACTCTTGACAACTCCAAACTATTTCATGTGTAGTTACTTGTAGATAAGAATCATGTGTTGGATTTTATAAAAGTTTCATAATCCAGAAAATGTGGGTTATAACTAAAGAAAAGGTTATTTTTAGAAATAGATGATGTAATAGTAAACATTTGTATACAACTGATTGATTAGTAACAAAACAATGTGTGGGTATTGCCATGATGCTGTTGTGATAATGTTGTGATATTTTTTTGTGTTTTCCATTGTGCTGTTACTGGTGTGTTCATCGGGATTTCCTCAGCAGGCACACCTGAAATAGTGGTTCGAGACTTCTTCTCCACTTTTCTCTCTTGTTTTCGATTTATCCATCCTGGACAGGTAGTCAGCTTTTTTGGTGTAATCAGGCATCTTGTATATCCAAATGTTAATTGTCAATCTATTTGAGCAGATGCATCATAACCATTTCTGCTTAAACACATCTAATCAAATTTGACTGCATGTGAGTTTTTCTTATTTCTGGAAATATGCCTCTTGAGTTGCTACAGCTGTACTGCAAACTTGATTGCCTGTTACAGTATTCATGATCACATCAGCTCAATAAACATTAACAAAACAAATGTGCAGCTGCTGGTTGTGTCTGATTAGTTCTGCTTGCATAGATATCTCATTCCATGTTTGTTTCAGAGTTTCAGTCTATCTGGTGTTTCTGAATTGGTACCAGCCAACACAAAATATTTAATAATATAAAATGTTTTTATTAAATTAGTTTACATTTCTAGCATGAGGCTGAATCTGTGACATTACTTATGTGTGGGTTTTACTATCATGTACTGGTAGCATGGACATGCTTTCTATTTTTCTATGAAACTTGTTAATATTTATGCACATGTTTTCTTGTGACATTTATATTGTTTATTGCCATTTCATCTCTCTAAAAGTGAAGAATATTCTTTTGCATTGATTGTCAAGCAATTTCGCTAAAACTGACTTTTCTGTGAAGCTTCAGCTTGTTCGAAGTATTGCAGTAGACATTTTTTTATCTTTAGTCTTTCTCTACAGCTTCTTCATACAAATAAACACAGAGATTGATGTAATTTTTGAGTTATTTGACCAGACTAGAAAACAGATTTGTAAATGTTCTGTTAGATTATACTTTTATGCATCGATTGAGTTTATTTATTGTGCAAAATCTCTGCAGCTTCTTCTTACAAATTAACACAGAGGGACACTCCCTGTATAGCGATGAGGTATCTTCTTGACTTTCCAACCATGGGTGACAGAATCAAGATCTGGAGAGCACAAGCATACCTGAAGATTAGTACGGATACAGAGCATCCATTGCACCACGTGCTCAACACAATGAAAGGTGCCAGGCTAAAAAGAGGCAAATCATGGGTGGGCCTAGCAGAAGATATCATCAAACAGGTCTGTGGGCTTACCAATATCTGCGTTGGTGAGGAGTGGATACCGGTGCTTACGTCATTCAAGGGGACTTTCTTGTGTATTGTCACACTCGACAGGAAAAGTAGGGAACAGAACCCGGTCGTGGTTAATGCTGAGGTCAACTGTCTCATCTGCGATAACACCAATGAGAAAGATGCAGTCATCTATACAGACGGATCTGTAATACGACACCAAAGAAGTGCATGGGCATTTACAGCACGCTCGGCAGGCAGAATAGTCAAAGAAGACAGTGGTGCATACGTCATGACCACGAGTAGCATGACAATGGAGGCGATGGCAGTGACCAAGGCATTCAAATGGTTAGAGTCACAAGACTACACCCACGCATGTATACTGAGTGATTCGATGAGCATGATTAAAAAAGTGGAGGCGGGCTCTGTACACATGCAATGGGTAGAGTCGTTGCAGAAATCCAAAATATGTAAGGTCACCTTTGTCTATGTCCCTGGACATGCGGGAGTATGGGGAAATGAAAGAGCAGACAGGTTGGCTAGCTGCGCTGTCGTTGAGGATGGGCAACCAATGGATCGGGCGGACATCATCAATGCCCTCCGAGATGTGGGAAGAGCACAGGACTTCGACAAACACAGATCCACGTCACTTCTTTGGATGATGGAAATGGGAGTTAAGATGGGCACAGCCAGAAATAAGAAACTTAGTGGGTGTGTAAGAAGACTTATCAACCAATATAAAACTGGAGTCGTCAGTCGCTGGACACTGAGGGAATTGCTGAGGAGGGGATCTGAGCACCTATGGACATGTTCGGAGTGCAATGATGATGACCCGCAAATAATTCAATAACTCAATATGCAATATTCTAGTCATTTAACAAGGATAGCGAGGAGATTAGTTCATGTTGTGTGGATGTATACCTTCATGCACTGGTTGAGATGCAGTGTATTTTTGTACTTTGCTGTTCCATTCATCCATCGTTTAGCTTTTACTGCATCTCTAGTTCTCTTCTTCTAACTTCTTATGTGATATTATTACATATGGCAGCAGTTTTTTTTTAATTTACTGTTGTCTCTTCTAGGAAAGCAGTTTTACCAAACTAATGAATACAAGACTTTATTAAGCTTTCCTTCTCTTAGCTGGAGTGTTTTCCAGAGCTATTTTGTTCCTCCTGCAAGGGGAATTTTAATTCGATTTTTTACCCTGAATTTTGCATTGTTAGGGTGTATTCTTTCACCTGAATTTTGCATTGTTTGGGTGTATTCTTTCACCCTGAATTTTGCATTGTTTGGGTGTATTCTTTCACCATGAATTTTGCATTGTTTGGGTGTATTCTTTCACCATGAATTTTGCATTGTTTGGGTGTATTCTTTCACCATGAATTTTGCATTGTTAAGGTGTATTCTTTCACCATGAATTTTGCATTATTAGGGTGTATTCTTTCACCATGAATTTTGCATTGTTAGGGTGTATTCTTTCACCATGAATTTTGCATTGTTTGGGTGTATTCTTTCACCATGAATTTTGCATTGTTTGGGTGTATTCTTTCACCATGAATTTTGCATTGTTTGGGTGTATTCTTTCACCATGAATTTTGCATTGTTTGGGTGTATTCTTTCACCATGAATTTTGCATTGTTAGGGTGTATTCTTTCACCATGAATTTTGCATTATTAGGGTGTATTCTTTCACCATGAATTTTGCTTTGTTTGGGTGTATTCTTTCACCATGAATTTTGCATTGTTGGGTGTATTCTTTCACCATGAATTTTGCATTGTTTGGGTGTATTCTTTCACCATGAATTTTGCATTGTTTGGGTGTATTCTTTCACCATGAATTTTGCATTGTTTGGGTGTATTCTTTCACCATGAATTTTGCATTATTAGGGTGTATTCTTTCACCATGAATTTTGCATTGTTTGGGTGTATTCTTTCACCATGAATTTTGCATTATTAGGGTGTATTCTTTCACCATGAATTTTGCATTATTAGGGTGTATTCTTTCACCATGAATTTTGCATTATTAGGGTGTATTCTTTCACCATGAATTTTGCATTGTTTGGGTGTATTCTTTCACCATGAATTTTGCATTGTTTGGGTGTATTCTTTCACCATGAATTTTGCATTGTTTGGGTGTATTCTTTCACCATGAATGTTGCATTATTAGGGTGTATTCTTTCACCATGAATTTTGCATTGTTTGGGTGTATTCTTTCACCATGAATTTTGCATTATTAGGGTGTATTCTTTCACCATGAATTTTGCATTGTTAGGGTGTATTCTTTCACCATGAATTTTGCATTATTAGGGTGTATTCTTTCACCATGAATTTTGCATTATTAGGGTGTATTCTTTCACCATGAATTTTGCATTATTAGGGTGTATTCTTTCACCATGAATTTTGCATTGTTTGGGTGTATTCTTTCACCATGAATTTTGCATTGTTTGGGTGTATTCTTTCACCATGAATTTTGCATTGTTTGGGTGTATTCTTTCACCATGAATGTTGCATTATTAGGGTGTATTCTTTCACCATGAATTTTGCATTGTTTGGGTGTATTCTTTCACCATGAATTTTGCATTATTAGGGTGTATTCTTTCACCATGAATTTTGCATTGTTAGGGTGTATTCTTTCACCATGAATTTTGCATTATTAGGGTGTATTCTTTCACCATGAATTTTGCATTGTTTGGGTGTATTCTTTCACCATGAATTTTGCATTGTTTGGGTGTATTCTTTCACCATGAATTTTGCATTGTTTGGGTGTATTCTTTCACCATGAATTTTGCATTGTTTGGGTGTATTCTTTCACCATGAATTTTGCATTATTAGGGTGTAGTCTTTCACCATGAATTTTGCATTGTTTGGGTGTATACTTTCACCATGAATTTTGCATTGTTATGGTGTATTCTTTCACCATGAATTTTGCATTATTAGGGTGTATTCTTTCACCATGAATTTTGCATTGTTTGGGTGTATTCTTTCACCATGAATTTTGCATTATTAGGGTGTATTCTTTCACCATGAATTTTGCATTGTTTGGGTGTATTCTTTCACCATGAATTTTGCATTGTTTGGGTGTATTCTTTCGCCATGAATTTTGCATTATTGTGGTGTATTCTACCTGGGTATGTTCTTTGTCTGAACAGTCATCATGTTACAGGCAGACTCTAAGATTTTTAAAAAAATTCTCTTTGAATTATCAGAAGTATTCAATGCACCTGTTTACTTGTGGATCTGGATTCACTTTACAAAATTTGATAATTTCTTGGAACCATCATGGATTTGGGTATACCCAACATCTTTTTGAGCTCAAACAACCATGACTATCTCACCCTGGGATTCTGGATTCTCAGTTTTATATATTCAGTTTCTGGATTTTCAGTCCAGCCACACTTTCTCTCTTTCAAGATAGTTGGTGTGAACCACATTTTTCTTGTCAGGTCTACATACTGGTGTGAGTCATAAGGGATATATTTTGCTGTCTTCTATACACATGAAATGATTATATGTAACACCTGCTTCAAGCAACACTCTAAGTGACTATGGACATGGCAACGCCCAGATAACAAAGTACACAATCAAATTGATTTTTTACTGGTGCAGAGAAGATTCAGGAATGGGCTAACATTTGTTCAAACAAGACCAGGAATAGATTGTAACAGTGACTATGTACCAGTAGTTGGAAAGATGAGAATAAAACTGTGGAAGACACAAAAATCCTCAAGAAATATGAAATTACAACTAGATATGCTTAGAGTAGATAGACAGGGGACAGTGACACAGACCAGTGGTACCTGTCTTGAGTTTGGAGTACAGACGGTGTTTCATTCTGTTGAAGCAGAGACAGCCTATAATAACTTGGTCTTTCCTGAACAGAACAGTTGATAATATTCATTATCCAACATCTAAAAATTGGTACCAGAAACGGAACTGTAAATCATAATATTGACCACACCACCCATAGATGTGTTCATGGTCTCAGAAAAATATGAGCATAAACACAGTATTTCCTTTTGGTGGATATTTTTTGCTTTCTTTTGTTCACTTTAACGTACCATAACCACTTCTTCTTAGACTATTATGAGTGCTATACTTAGTTCTGTTAGTCACACACTGATTTCTACAAGTATAATCTATATCAACAAACATACAGTCAACAAATATATAACTCCATGTAATAAACAGTCATTTCATATAACAAAATACTTCAGGTCAAACAGGTATTTCACATAACAACATAAAAGACGTCAATAAGTAATTTACATAACAACAGAGATTTCGGTTTTGATTTAACTCATTTTATACTCATTGAGTGCTAGTGTATAATTATTTAGAATTTTTGCCTGACATTTCTCAAGCTTGAATAGTAGCTGATGAGTGGGTTTATTATCAATTATATTCTAAAACACAAAACTATTCTGAGAAAAAATTATACTCTTTATATCACTAGTCAGCAACCTATGGCCTCCAGCCTAACCCATTAATGATCAATAGAACATTACAGATTTTAATCATTTACTTATTTAAGTCACTTGGAGTTTAAGATGTTGAAAACCATGTAGTTAAGATGTGTTGTCAAATAACACTAAATAACTTCTTGACCTTGATCCTTCCCACTTTGTTAGACATCACATTGGACTTGTACATGTAGTTAAGATGTGTTGTCAAATAACACTAAATAACTTCTTGATGTTGATCCTTCCCACTTTGTTAGACATCACATTGGACTTGTAGTGTTTTTCGCCAACCACCTCTATTCTTGATGAGGTGTTCAATCCTATCTAATGAGCCTGCCAACTTTGTTTCTTGTATAAGTGTTCTTTTCAGTGTTTCTCTGGATCTTCCTCTTTTTCTGTATCCTGGTATTTCCAATAGAAGAGACTGTTTTGGAATCCACATGTCTCATCTCAGCACATGTCCAACATATGTCCATCTTATCTTCCTAATGAGATCCTTGGTTGTATGGCCATTTCTCTTATCTCAATATTAGTCTTGAATTAATTCCATTGTAGATGAGATCCTTGGTTGCATGGCCATTTCTCTTATCTCAATATTAGTCTTGAATTCATTCCATTGTAGATGAGATCCTTGGTTGCATGGCCATTTCTCTTATCTCAATATTAGTCTTGAATTCATTCCATTGTAGATGAGATCCTTGGTTGCATGACCATTTCTCTTATCTCAATATTAGTTTTGAATTCATTCCATTGTAGATGAGATGTTCGAACTTATAGAAGAAATGACAAAAAGGAAAATTAAAATACTAGGATTAGCGGACACCAGAGTAAAAGGACAACAGATAAAGAAAACACACATGAACTACACGAAAATATTCTCGGGAGTCGACAACACAGAAAGAGCAACACATGGAGTAGGTTTTATCATCGACCCAGAACACGCAAAGAACATTCTAGAAATAAAATACTATTCAGAAAGAATTATCTCAATTAAACTACTAGAAGACGACCGAAAAACAAATTACATTCAAATCTATGCACCATGCAACAACAATGTAAAAGACAGCGAAGAATTCTACGACACATTGAGTGAAATTATTAACAAGATTGACGAAAGCGACGACATGATAGTGATGGGAGATTTTAATGGAAGGCTTGGGAAACGCAACAGTGAGAACAGTGACATCTTAGGACCCTTTGGCGATAAAACAGCTGAAATAAACGAAAACGGAAGCAGACTGCTGGAACTATGCAATCAAAACAATTTATTTATCACCAACACATTCTTCAAACACAGAGAGTCGCAAGTATACACCTGGTACAAATGGAATGACACAACATGCAGAAGTCAGATAGATTTTATACTAACAAGAAAAGAGAACAAGAAAAGAGTAACCGACAGTAGAGCAATCCCAAATATTACAGACGACACGGATCACAAGATGGTTATGATCACACTAAGACAGCCAAAAATAAAGAGAAAACACGAAAACAAACAAAAGAAGCGAAAAGAACAGACAATAAAAATAAAACAATTAAACGATCAAGAAACAAGGAAAACCCTAGAAGAAAAACTCAGAGAGGAATTCAAGAAACTCCCTAACGAAGTATGCACAGTAGAAGAAGAGTGGAAACAAATTAAGGAAACAGTAACTAACATCTCTAAAACAGTTTGTGGAACGAAGCTAAGAACAAGAGAAGGGAAAAAGAGCACCCGTGGTGGAACGAAACAATCAGAGAAGCAATTAAAGAAAAGAAGAAACTGTTTAAAAATTGGAGGGAGAACAAGAACCAAGAAAAATATGAAAGATATGCCTTAGTTCGAAAAAGAGTTAAAATGCTGATCAAAGATGCTAAGCAAAGGAATTGGACAGAATTCGGACAAAACATGAGCAGGGACTTCAAGACAGCCACAAGAGATTTCTACAAAGCAGTAAAAGCCACAAGAGCGAGAAAAGAAAACCATGATCCTACTGAGCTGATAAATGACAAAGACGGACAACCAATATCAAACAACCAATGTATGCAACAGAGATGGAAAGAATATTTTGAAGACCTGTTAAACATACCAACTACCAACAAGACAACAAAAACCACACTAGAACTCACAAATACTGAACCCAACATCATGAAAGAGGAAATAGAAGAAGTAATCAAATATGCACCAAGAAACAAAGCACCAGGGATAGATAACATTCCAATAGAAATAATAGCAGCAGCGGGAGAAACAGGAATGCAATGGCTGCACAGAATATTTAATGCAGCATGGCACCAACAACAAGCCCCAGAAGACTGGCAACAGGCAATCATCATACCAATATGGAAAAAGAAAGGTAGCAAAAGAGACTGCAATCAATATAGAGGTATATCTCTGCTCAGCCATGTAGGAAAGCTATACGCCAAAATCTTGGAAAAAAGACTGAGACCAATAATAGAACTACAGTTAAGCGATTCTCAAATGGGGTTCCGAAAAAACAGAGGATGTACCGACGCACTATTCACACTAAAACAGCTTGCAGAAAAAACGACAGAACACAACCAAAACTTATACATAGCCTTCATTGACCAGGAAAAAGCATTCGACAGAGTAAACAGAGAACAACTGTGGGAGATACTAACAACATACGGAGTAAGCCAACATCTAACCAACATTATTAAAAGTCTCTACGCCAGCAGCAGCTGCAGGGTCAGAACAGCAACAGGCTACACAGACCACTTCGAAGTTAGATCATGTGTAAGACAGGGGTGCGTACTATCCCCCCTACTGTTTATTACATACATGGACCATATATGCAAGCTAGCCAACCCATCAGAGACAGAGGAGATCAACGAGCTTCTATTTGCAGACGACCAGGCACTAATACATGAAACAATAGAAGACCTACAAGAACACTTAAACAAACTCAACATCTTAGGAACAAAATACAACATGAAAATCAACATCAACAAAACAGAAGTCATGAATGTCGCCAAAAATAAACAGAACATCAACATAACTATAGAAGGCAGACAACTAAAACAAGTAGAGGAATTCAAATACCTAGGAAGTCTAATGACAAACGACAATTCCCAAACAGCAGAGATAGAATCAAGATGCAACAAAGCTTGTCAAATCATCGGACAGTTATCACCACTATTGTCCAACAAGGAAATAACTCTGGAGGCAAAACGAGCACTATACAATACAATCTTCATTCCAACGTTGTGCTACCAATGCCAGACCTGGACTCTAGATGCAAGAACAATAAGAAAAATAACCTCTACAGAGATGAAATGTGTTAGACGAATGACAGGAAACAGTCTGAGAGATAAGATCAGAAATGTAGAACTGAGAAAAAAGCTAGGAATAGCCCCAGCCATAGAATATATAAGGAAACAACAGATAAAATGGTTCGGCCACGTGACAAGGCAGAAAGAACAAAACACAACACAACGAGCCTTCAACAAACGTTGTGAGAACAACAGACCCAAGGGTCGACCACGAAAAAGATGGATCGATGGAATATTAGAAGCACTAGGAAGCATAACAGCAGCAGAGGCGAACAGAAGAGCAAAAGACCGCAAATTATATCTCCCCTCGACGCTGAAAGGCAGATGAGGAAGGAAAGAAGAAGAAGAAGAAGTAGATGAGATCCTTGGTTGCATGACCATTTCTCTTATCTCAATATTAGTCTTGAATTCATTCCATTGTAGATGAGATCCTTGGTTGCATGACCATTCCTCTTATCTCTATATTAGTCTTGAATTCATTCCATTGTAGATGAGATCCTTGGTTGCATGACCATTTCTCTTATCTCAATATTAGTCTTGAATTCATTCCATTGTAGATGAGATCCTTGGTTGCATGACCATTTCTCTTATCTCAATATTAGTCTTGAATTCATTCCATTGTAGATGAGATCCTTGGTTGCATGACCATTCCTCTTATCTCAATATTAGTCTTGAATTCATTCCATTGTAGATGAGATCCTTGGTTCTATGGCCATTTCTCTTATCTCTATATTAGTCTTGAATTCATTCCATTGTAGATGAGATCCTTGGTTGCATGGCCATTTCTCTTATTTCTATATTAGTCTTGAATTCATTCCCCTGTACACAAAGTATTCTTCTGAGGCATTTGTCTTCAAAAGTGTTTAGTTTTCTCTCAATTTCCTTTATTGTTTCCCAGCTTTTACATGCATAAGTAAGTGTTGATAATACGTTTGAGATGAATATTCTAAGTTTGGTTTTCCTGCTTAGTATTTTTTATTTCCATATTTTGTCCAGGTTTTTAAAATTTGCTGCTGCTTTTACTATCCTGCTTCTGATCTCTTTTGTTGTTTCACCTTCTTGATCTATATTACTACCAAGATATATATTGTGGTATTATCATTCCAATCCCTGGCGATTGAGATATATATTACCCTCTGGAGTATTGTTATTTTTCACTAAACAACTTACACACACACATTTCTATTATGAAGGTAATTTTGACAATTATATTTTGAAATGAATTACAATTTTAAATAGATTTATCAAAATGTTCATATGTGTACCCCTGTTAAGTTTAAAAACAGAAACAAATTGTTACAATTTTACTAATTTTATTTTCTAACTTTATAATCAGCAACTTATATGTAAAGTTAAAGAATATTTAAGAAGTATTATATTTTTAACGTATGTTGTAAAAAAACATCAGTAATTAACAATTAAACTGCTTATTATTCTGTATAATTAGAGAACAGTCTGGAACAGTGCTTTTGAAATATGCACCATTTTTTATTTCATGATGTCCAAAATAAAGTTTTGCTTGTTAAACATATTGGAATCTTTAAAAAATAGTCAAACAGTTTTTAACGAAACAAATGTATTCACATTATTTCTCTGTTAGTATTTTCTGGAATGAAGAGTAACAGTTTTTCAAAAAACAAGAAAAATAAACTTTAAGTAGACCTATATTAAGATTCAAAGCAGTTTTAAAGTACAAAATCAAATGGCATTAATTTACTAAACATAAAAGAAGGCAAAAAAAAAAGGCTAGTTAAGCCAAAACTTTAAAAAATGTTCAGTTGGTTTAATTTTTAACATATAAAAGGTTCAGTTGGTTAAATTTTGTAACATATAAAATGAGCTGGAAAAATTAAAATATACTCATTTCTTACACTCAGAGAAATCAAATGTGCAAAAAGTAACACAATTCTGGCTGTAATACATAATGCTATGTAAAGTAATTTAAAGGAACATAAAATAATATAACACAACAGTATAGCATAACATAGCATAGAATAATATAATATAATATGCTAAGATAAGATAAGATATGATATATGATATGATATGATATGATATGATATGATATGATATGATATGATATAATATGATATGATGAATGATTGTTGTCCACCACCACATTACTGACTTTATTTCTGGTTCAACAATTGTAAAAGGGTTGCTAACCTCTGACTTTGATGTTTATTTAGTAATAATAATTGCTCCTCATTAGCATTGGCCTTGATAGAAGGAATTGGAAAGAAAAGTCTAGAAATAAGAATGGATGGAGGGACCTTGACCTGTTCTCCCAAAAAAGGCCTGAAATGCTTTTATTAGTTGAATGGATGCCGTCTCAAGCAGTCATTTCTTTCTTTTTTTAAGTAAAGAGTTTGGTGGTGCATACTAAAGTCAAAGTTATTAGACATATAGGGACTGTTAGAGATTCAGCTGGATTGAGTGAAAGTACTTAAGAGATCATCCAGACAAACAGATATGTCCAACAATTAGATATATTCTTCTATCAGCTTTCTTTTTTTTTTTTTTGAATAATGAATGAATTGCTTAAGTTTAACTGAAATTAAAACAAAGTTATACAACTAAAATTAACTCGTAGTTTAAAATAACATTTTTTTTTATCAGTTGCAGAACATATATAATAGACACATAAAGAGTAGGACTGCAGTCAATGAATCCAAATTATGTCAAATGATCAGTGTGTTTTAGAACAGAATACAAGATATTACAAGCAAATAGGATATTTATTTAAATAATAAAGCTATCATTGCTTCATTTACGTGATTCCCTGGTGGTGGTTTCTCTAAGACAATATAACAAGCACAATAACCAAATGCACTGGCACACACATCATTTGAAATCTGAAATTGTTATTACAGCTCATTTATAATTATTATAATAACCTGATTGTAGCTGTGTTTCAATGCTTGTTGCCTGTTTGGTTCTTCTGTGTCTTTGTTTGATTGTGTTCATGAAAGAAATACCTAATTTGAATAATATTGCTGCCATTTAAACAATGTAGGTCAATCAGTGCTTCTCAAAGCATGTGAGACAAATGTGACTCAAATCAGTTAATATACATCCTAATACCATATATACATCCCAGTACCATCTATGCATCCCAATACCATATATACATCCCAGTACCATCTATGCATCCCGATACCATATATACATCCCAGTACCATCTATGCATCCCAATACCATATATACATCCCAGTACCATCTATGCATCCCAATACCATATATACATCCCAGTACCATCTATGCATCCCAATACCATATATACATCCAAGTACCATATATACATCCAAGTACCATATAACTGAAACAAATTGTGAAGGGACTGTAAAGTTTTTTTATACATTTGGCTGGCATCTATTAATTTTGAACAATCTGCAATTTATCTTGGATCCCTGTACTAACTAGACTTAAATTTGTTGTTTTAATGAGTTTCTTCTTTGTCATGTATAGATGTATAGTTCCACAAATGTTTCACTTGCAAAACATGAATTTTCATTGGGTTTTATCTATTTCTGGTGGTTACCCTACAACTAAAGCAAAATAGTTCTCTTCATCATCTGCCTTAAAAGGACAATAAATGGACATCGATGCATTGTGTTGTAGTTTGCAGCTAGGCTGTGATATTAGGACATTTTGGCCCAATATATCCAACTTCAGCAAGGGAGTGTAGAGTTGCTTTCCCTCTTTGATTCCTACTCACTTGGTCAGACTGGATAGTCTGTTTGCAGGTGCACTGCTGGGAGGTGGAGCAGGGTCTTGATCAGCTCTCTTGTGTGCCAGTCCAGATGCTTGGTGTCAGCTGTGGGTCACTGACCACAGTCTGCTCAGATACTGCCAGGGTATCCTCTTCATCATCATTGAGTGTCATCTCTGAATCAAAACTTGGCTACCATGGAGCGCCATTCCACTCTGTCTCTTGCTTTGATGGTGCAGATTGTCATAGGTTGACTTGTTCATCTTTTGATGTTACTCATCCATGTTAGTCTTGGTCTGCCTTTTTTACCTTGTATTTTCCCTTCCAATATTACTTTTAGTAGGCTGTTGTGTCTTTTAACATGACCCAAAAATGTCAATTGTCTTGTTCTAATTGTGTTTAGAAGTTCTCTTTTCATTTTTAGTTATTTTAAAACTTCGTTTGTTTTCTTTTCTTTCCATCCAACTCTACCTATTCTTCTGTAAATCCACAATTCAAAGGCTTCAATTTTCTGTTCTGTTTTCTTGTCTAATGTCCCTGTTTATCTTCTTCAATAGGGGTTAAATCTTTCAAATTTACAGGTCAGTCCAATGTTTTCCTTTTATTACTAGTGAAATATTTCACAATTTTCTGTGAGTTGCATGGAGCCAGTCCTGTTGAAAGATACCTTATCTATTAGGAAATGTCATTTTTTTTTTAGTTCTGGAATATATCTTCTTTGGAGAACATTGATATATTTTGATGAGTACACCATGTCCTAGACAGAATGTAAGCTGTTGACACCATAATAACTAGAGCATCCTCAAAACAACCGTTGTAATGGGTATTTCATACATTGGTCAATGTGAGAGTCACAAGGCTTTTCTTCCAGTGCCCTCCAAACATGCTGACTTTTCTTACCTTCAACAAAGGTTGTGTTTTTTTTTTCACTGAGTAGGGCTTTTCTCCAACTTTCTTTAGTCATTGAACGCATTGTACTGCCTCTGTTTCATTACTTTAATCAGTTTTTTTTTTAATTTCATAGGCCATCTTGCTTTCTCACATACTTTCAAGCATCATCTGCAAATTGTAGAAGAACTGATTTCTCCTCCTTTCTTCCTCGAAACATATTTTAATACATCACTTGAAAGAGTTATCTCTCCAGACCCAAATAAGTCTCATGCAATCTTGTCTGATGTAATGAATTAGCATGCACAATTATTTAATCATTTCATCTACAAACAGTGATGAAGCATCCATTTTCCCATCTACAACAAAATAAACAAATGCAAAATGGCAGCCTTCCTCCTTTTAAAAAAAAAAATTATGATAATCAATGAAAAAGTGGGGGAAAAAAATCATTTTGTTTCAGCTAATATTCACAAGATTTTAGTATAGAGATATAGATGGTAAAATATGGACTAATATTTTCTATACATACATATACAGAGAATGTTTTATCACTAATAAAACAAATACTTTTTTTTATATAAACACTAATTTTGTGTATGACATGATTCATTAAAATTACAATAATTAATTCAAAGTCGTTTGCCACTGCTCCTTTGATTAGCACTGATATAGACTCATTTGTATGATTCAGTCTTTGAAGAATGGTTGTTATGCTGTGAACTGACTAGAAACTTGTTCTAGCATGCTTGATAACCTCTGTGACAAGCATGATCTCAGAAGTTCTTTTAGACAAACAAGCTGATAATTATACAATAATATATTGAGGGAATATTATCATTTCACAATTTATCCTTTTTGTTTATAAAAATATGGCCAGTCAAACCAGTTATTTTTTTCATAACTTCCTCAATCTTTTAAAGGCAAGCCTTTATGCCAGATAAGAAATTCATTGCAAAGCCAAGTACAATTCTTCTACATTGATTTTTTAAAATGTAAAATTATAATACTTTTATTATTGTTTAACAATTTGATATATCATGCATTTATGAACACATTAGTCATAAATATACATATTTAGATAAATCTCACTTTAAAAAATAGTAATTCAAAGAATACTTACTTTACAGCACAACAACAATGTGTATTTATATAACCGCAGTACAATTATTTATACACAATTTTCTACAAGAAGAGTAGATTTATGTAAAAGATAACAAATTTTAAAAGCACAGAAAGTGGCACAAATTCTATGTAATTTCCTCACAAATGCCTTGTATAGACTCATTGCAAGTAAATTTTGTAGAAAATTCCTTACAAATTAAATAAATTCTTGCATGATGGAAAGTATGTTTCATATAAAATCTACATAAAGTCACTACACTCTACTTTTTACAATATTAAACAAAAACTAACTTATTTTTCTTGTGTTAACAATTTCTCATCTAATGTTGTACTAACAAGTTAGGGTTGATAGTTAACAGTTTTAAAATTATAATTAATGTTGTGTGATCATTAGTTTTCGTTGCGCAAATCAGGTTACAAGTTTCTTACAGCTTAGGTTTGTAAATGAAATATAGCATTCATTTTCTTGTTCACTGATGTATAGATCAAGATTTCTGTGTTTATACAAAATAAAGATTATGAATAATTTGTGGGGGGTGCGGGTTTAATGATGATAATTTCTCTGTGCTTGGTTGATGTTTTAATATTCTGTGTATGTGTCAGTGGTAACAAACAATGTTCATGTCTTAGTTTTACTTTACTGTCTTCAAGGTTTGTGTCAGTGGTAACAAGTAACGTTCATGTCTTAGTTTTACTTTATTGTCTTCAAGGTTTATGTCAGTGGTAACAAGTAACGTTCATGTCTTAGTTTTACTTTACTGTCTTCAAGGTTTGTGTCAGTGGTAACAAGTAATGTTCATGTCTTAGTTTTACTTTATTGTCTTCAAGGTTTGTGTCAGTGGTAACAAGTAACGTTCATGTCTTAGTTTTACTTTACTGTCTTCAAGGTTTGTGTCAGTGGTAACAAGTAACGTTCATGTCTTAGTTTTACTTTACTGTCTTCAAGGTTTGTGTCAGTGGTAACAAGTAACGTTCATGTCTTAGTTTTACTTTATTGTCTTCAAGGTTTGTGTCAGTGGTAACAAGTAACGTTCATGTCTTAGTTTTACTTTATTGTCTTCAAGGTTTGTGTCAGTGGTAACAAGTAACGTTCATGTCTTAGTTTTACTTTATTGTCTTCAAGGTTTGTGTCAGTGGTAACAAGTAATGTTCATGTCTTAGTTTTACTTTATTGTCTTCAAGGTTTGTGTCAGTGGTAATACGTAACATTCATGTCTTAGTTTTACTTTATTGTCTTCAAGGTTTGTTTCAGTGATAGAAGTACTTGTAATGTGTATGTGATAGTGATAGAGGTACTTGTAATGTGTATGTGTCAGTGATCGAAGTATGTGTAATGTGTATGTGATAGTGATACAAGTAATTTTAATGTGTATATGATAGTGATAGAAGTAATTGTAATGTGTATGTGATAGTGATAGAAGTAATTGTAATGTGTATGTGATAGTGATAGAAATAATTGTAATGCACAGTGATAGAGGTACTTGTAATGTGTATGTGATAGTGATAGAAGTAATTGTAATGTATGTGTCAGTGATAGAAGTATATGTAATGTGCATGTGATAGTGATAGAAGTAACTGTAATGTGTATTTGTGAGTGATAGAAATACTTGTAATGTATATGTGTTAGTGATAGAAGTAATTACAGTGTGTGTGTGTGTACGTGCGTGCGTGCATGCATGTGTATGTGTTTTTTTTTTTATGATAGAAGTATTTATAATGATTATGTTAATATTGAAGGTGTAGGTATAATTAGTATCAGCCAATATAACCCTTGTACTGTTTGAAGCTGTTTATCAACTATTACACTGTTTGTGACATGTATATGGCATTTGTTCTGTTTGTGCAAGTGTTAAGAGAAACTTGTTTCTGTCAATGATTTTTATCAATTTTGAATATTTGCAAGTCATGAAATACAAAGGTTTTGGCAGTCAGTCTAAAGGGAAGAGAGGATTTGTTTTAAAAAAAACTAGAAAAAAAAAGAAACTTCAGAAAATAAAACAAAAAGAAACTTCAGAAAATAAAACAATCATAACAGATTGTCAGTCAATGTTTCAAATGGTTCAGAGCTTTTAGCAGGAATGGATGACTTAAATAAAAGTCTCAAACCTCTAAATATGTGTATGGATATACTGTCAGTCACATAGGAGTTGATGAATGTTGAAAAGTTCACCTCAGATGCCCCTATGACAAATATACACAAGGATGACACAATCTTGAGACTGCAATAACAGTAAATACAATGTCAAACAAGTAGGAATACAGATTTCTATGCCAGAGTCCACACAACTAGTACTCTGACAGTTTTTGTGCACACACTTTGCCATCTGCAGAAAGCAACTGAGCACTTATGGGTTAGCACAGAGTTCTGTGATGACATCTCAAACAAACAGCACAGAGTTATATGATACCATCCCAAATAATAATGAACAAACAGGGTAAAAATAATGCAATTTATTTTAAACATTGACTGACATTGCCTGACTGACATATATATACCAACCATCAGGTTTGCCAGGTAAGTAAAGTAAAGTGCCCCACCACGCCATGTGGCGTATAGGGAATATGATGTTAGTGACCATAATTTTTACAGACCTTCGGCATATGTTTTTTGGGGTAATGTGGTCAGCATTACGCCCGTGCCGCTTTACTTTCCCAGAAAATGATCCAGTATCCATTTAAGGCTGGGTGAACCTGGAAATTGTTGATCAGGATCGATACCCAACCTCTTGTCCTTTGTAGTCCAGTTCACTAACCTCTGAGCTTTATGTGACCCCCAAGCTTGCCAGGTGGTATCTCAAAATTCACACTAAAAATATGCCTTGAGTAGCACACCTTGGTTAAAGAAATGCTTGACAGGATACAGCAACTAAAACCTGCATGGAAAGAGCTATAAAAGCCCAATATAAAATAATAGCTAATAGACCAAAATGCTTGCTTGTTGGCTCTTCATATGATCAGATTACCTCCTGTTGTAAAAATATAAAATCTCCTACTGTTAGTCTTGAGAAAGGGACATAGCAAAGAAATGCACATAGATGCATAAAATTGTGAAGCTGCAGTGAAGCTAATTGTGAGGAGAGAAATGAAAAAAAAAAATAGATATAGAAAAAAAAAAAAAACAATATGGTTAAAGCTTCCAATTTTTAAAATTTTAAATTTATATTTGTGTGTGTGTTATATGTTTGTTCCTGCTGAAGGCCTGTTGAGTCAAAACGTTGTTCTGGTTTGTGTTGTTCTCTTACCATACCATTTTTTTCTATTTTTGTTCTATTTCTATTTTTTTTCTTCATTTCTCCTAGTCTTGAGGAACAATCAACCTAGATCTATTACTACTCATAGGGAACAATCAACTAAACCTTAAACTACTCATATGGAACAATTGACCTAAACCTATTATTACTTGTAGGGAACAATTGACCTATTACTACTCATATGGAACAATTGACCTAAACCTATTACTACTTGTAGGGAACAATTGACCTAAACCTATTATTACTTGTATGGAACAATTGACCTAAACCTATTATTACTTGTAGGGAACAATTGACCTATTACTACTCATAGGGAACAATTGACCTTAACCTATTACTGTACAACTTGTAGGGAACTATTGACCTAAATTAGAAAATACTTGATACAAACCCAGGAAGGTAAGACTCAATCTGGTAATTTTGCTGTCCTGGGAGACAAGACAGTGATTACAAGCAACTGCTGTCTTTCTGAAAAATAAAGAAAAAGAAAAGATCGGAGAATCAATTCTAAATAAATTTGTCCTGGAGACTAATGCACTTGACAATAGAACAAAGTGACTAAAGCACTTATGCTGTCTGTATAGCATTTTGAGTACTTGTTCTATCTGTGTAGCATTGATTTGAATACTTGTTCTATCTGTGTAGCATGGATTTGAGTACTTGTGCTATCTACGTAACATCAGTGTGTGTACTTGTCTGTCTGTAACATCAGTTTAAGTACTTGTATGCCTGTGTAACATTGGTTTGTGCACTTATGCTGTCTGTGTAACATTGGTTTGTGCACTTGTGCTGTCTGTGTAACATTGGTTTGTGCACTTGTGCTGTCTGTGTAACATTGGTTTGTGCACTTATGCTGTCTGTGTAACATTGGTTTGTGTACTTGTACTGTCTGTGTATCATTGGTTTGTGTACTTGTACTGTCTGTGTATCATTGGTTTGTGTACTTGTACTGTCTGTGTATCATTGGTTTGTGTACTTGTACTGTCTGTGTATCATTGGTTTGTGCACTTATGCTGTCTGTGTAACATTGGTTTGTGCACTTGTGCTGTCTGTGTAACATTGGTTTGTGCACTTATGCTGTCTGTGTAACATTGGTTTGTGCACTTATACTGTCTGTGTAACATTGGTTTGTGCACTTATGCTGTCGGTGTAACATTGGTTTGTGCACTTATGCTGTCGGTGTAACATTGGTTTGTGCACTTATACTGTCTGTGTAACATTGATTTGTGCTGTCTGTGTATCATTGGTTTGTGTACTTGTACTGTGTGTATCATTGGTTTGTGTACTTGTACTGTCTGTGTAACATTGGTTTGTGCACTTATACTGTCTGTGTAACATTGGTTTGTGCACTTATACTGTCTGTGTAACATTGGTTTGTGTACTTGAGCTGTCTGTGTAACATTGGTTTGTGTACTTGTACTGTGTGTATCATTGGTTTGTGTACTTGAGCTGTCTGTGTAACATTGGTTTGTGCACTTATGCTGTCTGTGTAACATTGGTTTGTGCACTTGTGCTGTCGGTGAAACATTGGTTTGTGCACTTGTGCTGTCTGTGTAACATTGGTTTGTGCACTTGTGCTGTCAGTGTAACATTGATTTGTGCACTTATACTGTCTGTGTATCTTTGCTGTTTGCTTTTATCAGCTTTTAACCTCTGGCAAAGATCCTAGAGGTCTGTGGTCTTTTTCAGGAACTGCATTTTGCATAAATACCTGTTTTGTTCCCAGTACAAACTGGTATTCTCAGCTCTCAGCTGAGTGTGTCTTCAGTGTGAATTGGCAGGTGTCCCTTGATATACAGGCATATAACCTCCAGCTTCAGAGGTGCTGATGCATGTATTTTTATTGTTCAGAGTGGAATTTTTGGTAGATTTTTTTCTAACAATTTTGCCTGACAGTAGCCATTTGGCCCAGTCTTGTCAACTTTTAATTGCTGCAGCTTCTTTATCATATTTTAAAAGTACATCGAACCTCCTGTCTTTTTGTTGTCATCCAAGCCGACTAGTTATCAAATCTCATTATCCAGAGACCAGAGAATGGTGTGAACAAACCCTGGTTTCAGAAAGAAAAATTTCTCCCACCTATTGAGGGTTTTAAACCAAGGACTTTCTTGTTCAAAGGATGACATCTGACCTCTAGACTACCCAAATCCTGAGTCTAATACTGATTTTAATGCTTGTGCTTTTTAGCTGCATTCGACAGCTTTCACCTCTGACAAAGTCCCCAGAGACAAGGACCTGACTTTTGCTTGTTAATCTGTTTTTCCCTGGCAGCCATGTGCACAGGGGTCCCTCGTTGCTCAGGCAGATAACGCTATCTTCGGAGATACTCATGTTTTTCTATGAGTAATTGACATTTCAAACTGAGGCCAGGGATGTTTTGCAGCAGAAAGAAATCACAAATAAAAATCCCAACTGGTGCAATCGGGATTTGAACTCACAACCTCTCTGTCTCGAGACTGGTCATGCCTTGAAACCAACAGTTCACCAAACACTTGTGCTGTTTGTGACTATTGTTAAAACACTTGTGCTGTGTAATTTTTGTTTCATTTGTCAGTGACGTAACCAGCTTGATCATCTGTGTCTGTGAAATCATTTATAGCTTGTTCTGAATAGATGTTTCACCGAACATACAACCTGCACAGTTTTTCCAGTTTAAAACATTATCAGCATAGCCAGCAGAAGCAATTGTAAGATAATTATATAAGCAATATTTCAATATCAGTTAAAATCATGCATTTGTGTGTTATTACTTTTCAGTAATTGACTTTTCCCATGTTTGTACAGGTGCTAGTGAAACAGAAGTTGTCCGTCAGATATCATCTGCCACCAATTCCCCAGTCCCTGCCAGGCGACCTAGAAGCACAAAGTCTCCTATTAAAACCAAGTCAAATGGACTGCTCTATAGATGATGACATTGATCAGGTGGAGAACAGAGAGTGCTACTATCCATAATAAAGTGCCAGCTGCTGATGTTCATTGAATCCAATACATCAACCACAACATAACAACACACATCATTCATTTAATTTCTACATCATTACCAACACCTTGTATCATTCATTTAATTTCTATATCACTATAAACACCTTGTATCTTTCATTTAATTTCTACAAAATTACCAACACCTTGTATCATTCATTTAATTTCTACATCATTACCAACACCTTGTATCATTCATTTAATTTCTACATCATTACCAACACCTTGTATCATTCATTTCCTGCTATTTGTTGAGGTTGTTATCAAGGTAGACAAACAGCCAAGAACGTTTTCATCTAAACAGACTGTTGGGAGGAGGGTTTTGTCAGATCTTCTGTTATAACTATCAGAAAAGATCAAGCAGTTTTTTGTCATTGCTGTTTCAGTCAATATCTGAATGCAGATCTGGCAGCAGTTTGAGTATAATACTTTTATGTTGTAAAGTCTCCCCTGTTTTAATTTATTTCATTTTAATATATTATGCCATCTATTAGATTTCTTATCTGAGTGCTATAATCTTCTGTCAGATTTTCCCAGTCTTTCTCACTAAATGGAGAAGTTTCACAGAGATGCCTTGTTGACACCTTTGCATTTCAGTCATGGTCTATCCACAAGCCTCTTTCCTTCTATAAATCCACAACCCAATATTAGTTTGTGGATCTTGCTGTCCATTCTTATAACATGTCACAGTCACCTAAGTTGTTCTTTCACGAATACATAAATTAGCCAGATCTGAGGTAAAAAATCTCATATGCATAAAAAAACATTACGCTTGTGATGAATGGAAAAGGAAATAATTAACATGTTCATATTTTCCAACCCCATGTCTTCAAAACAGATCATTAGCAACTGTTTTTCTCTTGTTTTGTAAGTGGCAACTTAAACCGGTCATCCAAATAATGCCAAAAACAAAAACCAAGAAATGAAGTGTTTATTTTGCATTATTTTCAGTGTAATTAGAGAAGTGCAATGTAGGATAAAACTGATTTTACAAAGTACCAATTTTTGTTTTAATTTTGTGCCAAGATACCATGTATTGATAATGTTGCAAAACATTCATCTCCCACTACACAGCAGTTTACTCCAGCTATGCTCCATGCTAGCACAAGTCTGCTGCAATATAA
The DNA here is from genome assembly GCA_032433765.1 of Megaustenia siamemsis. Lineage (NCBI taxonomy): Eukaryota > Metazoa > Mollusca > Gastropoda > Stylommatophora > Ariophantidae > Megaustenia > Megaustenia siamemsis. The sequence goes on along the minus strand of JAVIAB010000125.1, from coordinate 96,839,611 downwards.
TAACTTGTTTATGATAAAGCTTCTGTCAGAAACAAAGGAAGCTGTGACAAACAATAAACTTAAACCATTAACACTAACTACATAGCCTATGAATATTAGCTACATAGTCCAATAGATATTAACTACTCTTGAAAAGCATCTATTTTTTTAAAAAGACTATCAAAATGGCTTTTCTCCCATATTTAGGGACATGCAGGGAGGAAATCAGTGCACATATGAACATATTCTATGTACAATGAAGATGATCCATTGACTAAACTAAATTAAATTTTATGGTGAGGCCATAATGAAGTAAAAAAAAGAGCCCCTGTCACGCCAAGTGGCGCATAGGGAATATGGTGTTAGTGACCATAAATTTTACAGACCTTCAGCACATGATTTTTGGGGTAATGTGGTCGGTATTACGCCCATGCCGCTTTACTTTCCCAGAAAAAATCCTGTACCCATTTAAGGCTGGGTGAACCGGGAAACCGTCAGTTGGGATCGAACCCTACCCCTTGTCCTTTGTAGTCCAGTTCACTAACCACTGAGCTACCGCAGCTTCCACAAGGCCATAATGAAGATAGAGAATAAATGGTGAATGACCTGTGTAATTGCCGTTGGTTTTCAGATCAGGTTTTAAAAAATTTCTACTACAAAAAAAACTGTTTTGGCCCTACTATGTTTCATAGCTGCATTCATGTTCTTAGAAGGACATATTTGTAAGTGATTTAGTCACATGCTCTAGATTTATTCATTTTATCTCGTAACTTGCAGCAATCTCAACAGACTCATATACCAAGCTTAGTGATATTATATATATAGCTAGTTTTACACAGCCACAATGTCAACAACAACAAAGCCAGAATGATACTACAAGCTATGTGGTCAGAATGATACTACAAGCTATGTGGTCAGAATGATACTAAAGATTAAGTTTTCTACTCAGCACAGATGATGTTATCCTTGAAATAATGAGTTCTGCTGTCACATGACTAATTGAGCTGGTTAATGTTGAAACCGGACCATGTTTCCAGTCCAAACTCGACAAAAAGTCAGCAAACTTCTCTGTTTACTTCCTACAATGTGTATGGAATAGCAAGCTCACTGTTTTGTTGTGCTTCCTGTGCGAGATTGCATGACACTAACACATAATTTTTAGCAATGATATTCATGATACATCTTGTTCCAAACATAATCTAAGTCAGAAATAGACTTTTTAGTTCAGCCACTTGAACACAGAGATTGCTGGAATGATTTCAGTAAGATAACTACACTGTGTGTCCTCACAACAGTTGTGTTCTCAAAAGAACCTGACAAATACTTCACTTATAGACAAAAGACATGTATGCAGTATTTCTCTCATTGTTCAGTATATCATCGAGATGGTGATCATAAGACACTAACTCACAGCCATACATTAGCTAGCACTAACGTTTCAATCAGTCAATGTGCCTTGATTACCTGCTCTCTAAGCACTGGCTTCATCATGTCACTACACAAACAATTCGAGTGAGAGGTCCCAAGGGCTCAGTTTGCTTCTGTCAGAGAGAATGCCTCATGACAAGCCTATATCCTTTATGATGGGAGATAATTTCATGTAAACGACTACGACATTCACAAATGACTTCATGACACTCATTCAGCGCAGTCTTGTAGATCATTACCGACATCCCATAAAAAGGGGATGCTAACTATGGCATGTGAGCTCCTGCTTTAACATTTGTGCTGAAAGAGAGATTCAAATGCTATTACTATAGTCATCATTAAGGAAGAAAACGACTAGTGATTGCTCTGTTGTGACAACCTGTACAGGAATTGCTGTAAGAGTTGTGAAATGTGTTTTTGTTCATGTGATATCAATCTTCAACAATCATTTATTTATATTCATTGTTGTGCATAGGTGGGGGGTCAATCTAAAGGAGAAGGGGGACTGTACATAGCCACAGTCATAAAAGAATAGTATCAACAAAAATAAGGAGAGATGATGTGAGACATTATTTAATACTTCCTTTGCTTTGACAAAAAGGCTTCTGTGTTGGACAAGTAACAAACTAGCATGTGTGAACACATTCAAGTTACAAAGAGCACTCCCTTAAACTCAGAGATGTTCTCAAATGCATAAAATGTTAATTGATTGACATCAGATTTTAGAAACAAAGATCATATTTTAGCCTTGACAGATTTGTCTGACTGTTCTCTTACTGTGTTGAGAAATGCAATTGTAGCTGAACTTATAAATCAATAATTTCCTAGAGAACGTCTGCACTAGTAACTCAAGGGGAAGTTGAGGTAAACAGTTGGGGCAAGGTCTTCTTTTCAAGCTGAAATGTGTGTTTATGCTCCAAGAAGCATGTGCTGATCTGCAATTAGGTGGCAGTCTTGTTAGGTTAGCAAAGCTACCAACATAACAAAGCTATCTGCTCCAGGTCAGATTGACACAACCATAACTTTTGTCAGTCCCATGCCTCTTGGCCATATGTTATCCATAGATCACTGTGACTTCTGATGTGTGTTCTCTGTTGTATCTCCCAGTTCCATGCACTCATTAATTAGTGTGGAATATTCTTGGTCAGTAAAGTTGATCCAACAGATTTGCTAATGTACTCACCTTTCACTTCCTGTAAATGAATCTGAAATCAACATAGTGTTCCTATTTCCTCAGCTCTGACGTCCCCAAAACATTCTTTTTTTTATTCATTTTTAGAATAACAGTAGATGGGTTGTGGGGACTTACTTCTGTTCTTTTTGAAGATAGGTATGATAAATATTGATCATTTTGTCAACCTGTCTTGTTTACTCATTGATTTTTCCTGTTGGTGTTTTAACTTAAATTGTGTGTCAATTAAAAACTAAGTGAAACTGCAACAGATAAATAAGTGCTGAATGGGACCTAATGAATAAATTCATTGGCCTTGCTCTTGACCTGATATTGAGTCTCATTGCCTGTATTGTTCTTACAAATTCACCATTTGATTGTGCTGTCCATAAACATATGACCAAGTAGAATTAAAGAAATTTCATTTCACTAGATGTCCAAGTGATGTAGAATTATGACCTCATACTTGCAACAGTTCTAATTCTTCTCCTGTGATCAGCTACTGCTATGCATTTAGACCAGCAGTGGTCACGAACAAGATGGTGCATTTTAAGTCTTCACCAATTCCCTATAGTTTGTCATGAAGGGTTGTTTCTGTGGGCCATATTTATGTTTCTAGAGTGTTAAGAGTGCTGCAATCCTGTAGGATATGTGCTGGAGTTTGGATGATCCGCAATCATTAACATCTTGTAAGATCTTTTATGATTCTTATTGCCATGCCCTGATCTTGTTTTTTGTGATAGAAAATTATTAACGTACAGAAGGAAACTTCAAGAAAAAGCATGGATAAATATATCCTATAACTCAATGGTACCTATCCATAAATTTGTATGCTTCCCTAGATATCTGAATATAATACTTGCTTGCTTGCATTCGCCCGAACACTAAAGGTGTACACCTCTTTGTCATCTGCCCTTAAAAGGATGTTAAGTGGGCGTATCTGCGTCGTGTTGTGGTTTGCAGTGTAACTGTGATATTTGTGCCTTTTGGCCCAACACATCAGACTTCAGCACATCTGAATACAATAAATTAATTTCTGAAATTCTCAATTTTACTTTTATCCTAACAATTCCACAAATTCTCAATTTTACTCTTATCCTTTAAACAATTCCACAAATCCTCAATTTTACTCTTATCCTTTAAACAATTCCACAAATCCTCAATTTTACTCTTATCCTTTAAACAATTCCACAAATCCTCAATTTTACTCTTATCCTTTAAACAATTCCACAAATCCTCAATTTCACTCATACAACAATCCTTGTTATTCTTGTCATGTGCATCTGCTGCAGAGTACCACAAATCTACCACCATCTTGTTGCTTATTCACAATCACGTTTCAGCTGAATCAATGCAGGCCAAAGTTTTAAATTGTATCTAGGAGTTCAAGTAAAGGCTTCCCTCCACACTTTAAAGTTTGAGGGAAATAAGGTGATAGTGCCCATATTTTTCAATAACCGATGGCCCATTTTATGACTAGTGTGGTCAATATTATGTCAGGTACCCTTCTTAAACAAACAAACAAATTCTGGTACCCTATTATAGAGACTAGGTGAACCTCAAAGCCATGTCAAAAAAAAAAACAGCTACATCTGGAAATCTTTAGCCTTTCAGTCTGTAGCAAATGCACAGAAGCTCAGCCACCATGGCATCATTTTGAATTTATATTACTCTGCCCTTCATTATTGTATCATTCTGAACTTACACATTAGTAGTAGCCTCTGTCAGTCATAGTTGACTATGGGTTTTTCAGTGCCCCTAGAAATGTTATTTTTTCTTTTCTTTTCTTTCATCATGTATTCTTTCTCTACGAATCTGTCTGCTTCTTGTTTGAGGTGAACCTTTAGAGTGTGTTTCCAGAGATTGCTGTCTGCAGCTATTTCTTCCAGGCTGCAGGGTTTATGTTCAGAGTCTTCATGTCGCATTTACACACATCTACAAATCAAAGTTTTGGGCGCCCCCTAGTTCTTTTACCATCTGCCAGTTGTCCATAGAGTATATCTTTCGGTATGCGGCCATCTTTCATACAGTGTACATGGCCAAGCCAGCGCAACCTACGTTGTTTCAGCATTCTAACCTTTATTACTGTATCTTTCTGAATTTATATTACTCTAACCTCTGCCCGTTATTACTGTATCTTTCTGAATTTATATTACTCTAACCTCTGCCCGTTATTACTGTATCTTTCTGAATTTATACTACTCTAACCTCTACTGTTCATTATGTGTCATTCTGAATTTACATTACTTAATTTACTCTAACCCTGCTCTTCATTAATGCTGCTTTGAACTTGTATTACTCTAACTTCTACCCATCATTACTGTATGCATTACATCAAAGAATTCTTAGTCCCTAATGAATATTGAGCACAAATGTAGAAGAATTTTTAAAAGTATGACAGAATGATGACTATTTGCACAAACCTAGGGTAATAATTATGACAACCATTTATCTCAAAGCAAATTAATTTGAATCTGGCAATTAGTACATCTAAATGTTGGATGGGAATACCAATCAAATATTAATTGTATTATAGCTTCTCACTTGTGCGGTTCCTGTTGATGTCCTATTCAATTTTATATTTCAAAAATGGCATACATTCCTTATTTCAAGCAAAAGTATTAAGATTGCAAGATTTAAAATATTATTTCTTCTTCCATTGATGTTTAATAGTTATATTATGTGTATTTGTTCTTTATATATAAAAGACAGTGTGATATCCCTCCTTGTACACCAAAAGAGATATCTGGATAGAAATGCTGCTCTTACTTTGGTAACAGATTCCAGAATCATTCAGCTCACACATTCCTCTGGTAGCCTGGATGAATCAAATGTTGGCTTTATGGAGCACTTGTTTTGATGTGATCTATTTGCTCATTGACACATGTTCATTGTGTGATCTGTATATTGTATTTTGTATAAGACCTGGCTGCACCTTCTTGAACTGGTATTCAAACTGACCTCAATTCTAGTTCAGGGATGAATCAAACTGCTCACGAGGAATGAGTCAGAATTGTGGAAACCAGTTTAGAATTGTGGAAACCAGTTCAGAATTGGGGAAACCGGTTCAGTATTGGACCTAACTACTCAAATATTTTTGTGATCTGTTAAACAGTTGACCATTTTGTCAGTCCCACAATTAAGTGTGCATTATAAAAAAAGAGTCATGCATTATATGCTTAATAGATTGTTTGACAGTTCAAACCATGCCAAGTGATAGCTGCGTGCCTGTCTGCAGAATTTTATTGTACAGAATGTCATAGGCCTGCTATCTTCAGAGTGTTTCACATAATTTGCAATGTCTGTATAAAGTTGTTTGCAGACTTCATGTCACATTTCAACTTACATTTATTTAATATCAGCTGTGTTTATTTCAATATTTTATGTGTATTGTTGACATTTGTAGACAATACGAACTGTCTTAGAATTAAAAAAAACAGCAAACTAATATGTTCTGGACAAACTCATGACTGCCATGTTTGTGGTGTATTTCTTTCAAATAAATTATGGTTGAGCTTTTATTATCTGATGAGGTTGGGGAATATAAGACCATAAAAAAAAAAGTTTACATTGATGGTGAGGCTTATAAGTGCTGTGTGCCTGCTGACATAAATGAAAAAATCTTAAAGTTGTTTATCATTTCTTTTGTTGATGTCTTACTTAACTATTCTCTTCCTCTTCCTTTCAGCACCCTGTGGAGAATAGGTCTTCAGCAAACACTTTCCACGTCGTTCTGTTTCTTGCCATTCTTTTAAGATCATTCCATGTCTTCCCCATCATCTTCATCTCTGCTTCCATCTGTCTTCTCCAAGAATATTTTGGTCTTCCTCTTTGTCTCTTCCTCTGGGGATTCAAAAACAGCCTGTCACGTAATACTCTCAGTTAACTTCCGTAGTATGTACCCTATCCAGAGCCATCATCTTCATTGTATGTTTGCCCATTGGTATTTGACTAGTACTTACCCCATAATTTTATGTTAGTTATTTTGTCTTGCTATTTTTATCCTTTTATTCTGCCCAGGCATCCATTAATGAAGATCTATATCTTCGTGATTGTCATTTTTGTTGTTCTCCATGTTTCACAGCCATATAATAGGACTGATTTAACATTAAAGTTGAAAATTTTTATTTTTAACCTAATTTTTATGGTTCCATGTTTCTTAGTGCAACGAAGGCTCCTCTTACTTTTTGTATCCTTATTTTGGTATCATTCTCTATTCCTTCTTCTTTGTATATATTACTACACAAACATATGTAAGATTTTACAACTAGTAAATGTAATTTTCCTATTGCTATTTGGTTATTGAACCATTCTCTTTACTGTTCTATATCATTTCTTTATCCTTCACCACCTGACCTACAAATTATTGTCTCCATCTATTTAAATAGCTTTATTTGTTTTGCTTCTGCCTCTTCCAGAATGTCCATATTACTCTTTCGCCCTCCATTGTATTCTCTGCATTCTTCAGCAAAACTACATTACTGAGGCCTCAAACAATTTTCTGGAGGCAATGGTTCCTCATAGCAGCAGAGCTGGAAGCTGTCAGCGACCTGATGCTTTGTACCAGGATTGGTGAACCATCCAGACCCTACTCCACCTCTTCGTGGTGCCTCCAGAAACAGACTAACTAGTTTAGTCTGGGCTAAGCGAGTAGGGATTGAAAAGGGAAGACAACCCAGTACTCAAAAATAACAATCTGAAGTTGGATGCATTGGGCTGAAAAGCGAAAATATTACAATTTTACTGCAACCCATAACACAACATATACATGTCACTTAACGTTCTTGTAAAGGTGGAGGTGTATTCTTTTAGTCATCAGGTGAATGCAAGCAAACGATTTTCTTGTCTGTTGTCCAATTGTTCATGATTCTTCTTCCTCCTAGTGTTCCCCTGCAAGGTGGGTGATTATGTGGTGTGTTGCCAGTTTATGGCAAAACTGTGGTATCTGCGCTTTTCAGCCCAACACATCCAACTTTTAGCATGGGTAGATTTTGCCCGAACAGCGACCTACTCTTTTTGAATTATAACTAACAAGAGTTCATGTTCAGGATCTCCTGTTTTCAAAATTATACAACAGGGCTAGACATCAGATCTCACCACACAAAGTAAGAGGGCTAGACATCAGATCTCACCACACAAAGTAAGAGGGCTAGACATCAGATCTCACCACACAAAGTAAGAGGGCTAGACATCAGATCTCACCACACAAAGTAAGAGGGCTAGACATCAGATCTCACCACACAAATGACAAAGTGAGAGTAAAGTCACAAAGAAACCACAGATTCATTGTGAAAAATTCCCACTGCCAGGATTTGAACCTGGGACCTTACTGACCAGAGGCTGATCATGTCTTACCTCTAGACCACAGCACCCCCCCCCCCTTCAGTACTCACCTCCACAGGACTAGACCGGATCCATATGAGCACTAGTTTAAGATTGACATGATTGTGACCAAATGGTCATCATTTTTACCAACCATTGAGCATGGTTTGATGCTGGGTGACATTTAAACTTTTGTCAATCATGTTATTCTGGGGGCAAAAGATGCCCATCCAGCTACTGAGATGAGTGTCGTCAGTAACTCATGGTAACTACCTGCATCCAGACCAGTGAACAACAGCTGATCAAGACCTCCCAGGAGTGTTCCTGGAAACTGACTATCCAGTAAAACAAATAGGGAACAAAGGCAAGCCAGTACCCAAAAGTGCTGTGCTGAAGTCAAATGTGTTGAGCCGACAGGTGAAAATAAACCAAAACACAATGCATCTAGGCCCACTCAACACCCATTAAAGGGTGGATAGAAAAGAGGACCATTCATTTCTTTAACAGCCATCGGGAGAACACCAGAAATTTTATTTAAATTTTTAACAATTATAATAATCTACACGTATAAGTCTGCGCCGTTACATTCAACATATGCAATTATTTACACACTAAGAATTAAATAACTTCTTTTAACCTGAACTACAATTATTTTTTAACAAAACAAATAAATTATTTGTGGGTATCATCTCCATATTGAAGTTTATCTACCAGCTGCCATGAAGCACAATGTTACTTACTCTGTCTTGATGATGCACTTTGCCATAGGTTCGGAGGCGAAGGCGTGCCTACCAGCACCAGAGCTGGAAGTTGTCAGCAACCCACAGCTGATGGCTTGCACCAGGATCGGTGAACCAAAACCATCCAGACCCTGCTCCACCTCTCCACAGTGCGACCAGTAACAGACTAACCTGTCTAGTCTGGCCAAGCGTGCAGGGATCGAAGAGGGAAGACAACCCGGTACTCAAAAGTGTTGTGCTGAAGTTGGATGTGTTGGGCCGAAAGGCACAAATATAACAGTTACACTGCAAACCACAACGCAACGCAGACACGTCCACTACGTCCTTGTAAGGGCGGATGATGAAGAGGAATATTCTAGTCTACTATGATACTCTAGAATACTTTAGTCATCGGGCGAACGCAACCAACCAACCATAGGTTCACCTGTCCATCTTTTGATGTTATCAATCTACTTTTGGCTTGTTCTCTTTCGTACCTTCTCTTCCAATATGAACTCCACTTTCAACTCTAAAAAAACTTTTCACAGTTGTTTAACACTGATACTTTTGTTGATTTGATCATTTCCAAGAAGACAAAATACATATACTTCTATTAAATATCCAAAACGACTAAAAGAAGCTATATTTTAAGATTCATTTACTTTTGTGGTTAAAAATGTAACAATTGCTTGTGCTGAATTTCTGTTTTCCCAAACATTTATCTTTTCATTGGGAGCATTCACTACTAGAATGGAGGCGAAGGCGTGCCTCACAATAGCAGAGCTGGAAGTTGTCAGCTTGTGCCTGGATCAGTGAACTAGAACCGTCCAGACGCTGCTCCACCTCTCCGTGGTGCCTCCTGTAACAAACTAATCTGTCTAAACAAGTAGGGATCGAAGAGGAAAATCAACCCGGTGCTCAAAAATATCTGGCTGAAGTCGGATGTGTTGGGCGGAAAGGCACAAATATAGTTATACTACAAACCACAACACAACGTAGACACATCCATTTAACATCCTTTTAATGGCGGATGGAGAGGTGTACTCCTTTAGTCATCGGGCGAACGCAACCAAGCACTAAAATATCATCCATACATAAATACTAACGTTAGCTAAAATTGTTATCTTTTGTGTCCTGTCACAAATTGAAACCGCTGCCATCGAGTATCAATTCTAAGAATGAGAGAGAATGTACAAGAGTCATCTTCATCCAAAAGCTATGCAGAATTTCCAAGATTATAAAACAAAATTTCACCTTGAGATGAAAACAAATATCTGTGATTTAAGTAGGTCAGAATCTCATCACGTGCTGCCATCAAGTGATAGTAGTGTACTAATTGATGCTTGACCAGTTGTATTTGTAAATTAAAAACATGATGTAACCTTTTGATGTGCACAGCAACAATTTGCGCAACTTTAAAGGAATATTGATGTGACCTGATTATGAAAGATAAAGATAGTTTACAAAAGAATGAAACTAATTCATATCTGGTAAAGGCATGTGTACATACAAGCGCTGTTACCAAGTATTGAGCCAGTTATTCAGTTCCTGGACACTGCGGGACTAGCTGAGGAGGGGATCTGAACGCTTTTGGGGCATGTTCGGAGTACAATGACGATGACCTGCAAATAACTCAATTCATATATAAAATATTGAATATCCACAACAGTGGATATCTACCAGACGATCTATTCAAATCAATATTCATAGCCCTACCAAAGAAATCTAGTGCGATTGAATGTGATGATCATTGCACAATGAGCCTTATGAGTCACATGGCTAAGATATTACTAAGAATTATGCGAAGAGTGTGAAACAAAATCAGTCCAGAATTTTCCAGAGTTAAAGGTACAAACATTGCCATATACATCATAAGATCTTTAGTAAAAATAGCCAGAGGTGAAAACAGATCTATACCTATGTTTCATAGATTAATTCAAAGCATTTGACAAAAGTAAAACACCAAGAAATAATCCAAATTTTAGAAAGAAAGCATATACACAGGACAGCAAAGATCTAAGAATAATAAAGAACATATACCGGCAACAAACAGCTCCATAAGAAATGGAAATCAGTTGGAAATGTTTTTAAAAAATATAACAAGGTGTTATTTAAGATTCATAAAAGACATGCCTGGAATAATTTGGGGGCATCAGATCATTCAAAGGAATGCTGATGATAGTCTTAATTGCCAGGAGCGAAAATGAACTATAAGAAATGTTAGACAATTTAAGGAAACAGTAACCAACATCTCTAAAACAGTTTGTGGAATGAAGCTAAGAATAAGAGAAGGGAAAAAGAGCACCCCGTGGTGGAATGAATCACAGAAGCAATTAAAGAAAATAAGCAACTGTTTATAAAATGGAGGGAGAACAAGAACCAAGAAAAATATGCCTTAGTTCGAAAAAGAGTTAAAATGTTGATCAAAGAAGCTAAGCAAAAGAATTGGACAGAATTCGGACAAAACATGAGCAGGGACTTCAAGACAGCCACAAGAGATTTCTACAAAACAGTAAAAGCCACAAGAGCGAAAAAAGAAAACCATGATCCTACTGAGCTGATAAATGACAAAGACGGACAGCCAATATCAAATAAACAATGTATGCAACAGAGATGGAAAGAATATTTCGAAGACCTGTTAAACATACCAACTACCAATAAGACAACAAAAACCACGCTAGAACTCACAAATACTGAACCCAATATCATGAAAGAAGAAATCGAAGAAGTAATCAAATATGCACCAAGAAACAAAGCACAGGGGATAGATAACATACCAATAGAAATAATAGCAGCAGCAGGAGAAACAGGAATGCAATGGCTGCACAGAATATTTAATGCAGCATGGCACCAACAAGCCCCAGCAGACTGGCAACAGGCAATCATCATACCAATATGGAAAAATAAACGTAGCAAAAGAGACTGCAATCAATATAGAGGTATATCTCTTCTCAGCCATGTAGGAAAGCTATACGCCAAAATCTTGGAAAAAAGGCTGAGACCAATAATAGAACTACAGTTAAACGACTCTCAAATAGTGTTCGGAAAAAAACAGAGGATGTACCGATGTACTATTCCCCCTAAAACAGCTTGCAGAAAAAACGACAGAACACAATCAAAACTTATACATAGCCTTCATTGACAAGGAAAAAGCATTCGACAGAGTAAACAGAGAACAACTGTGGGAGATACTAACAACATACGGAGTAAGTCAACATCTAATCAACCTTATTAAAAGTCTATACGTCAACAGCAGCTGCAGGGTCAGGACAGCAGCAGGCTACACAGACCACTTCGAAGTTAGATCAGGTGTAAGATGGGTGCGTACTATCCACCCTACTGTTTATTACATACATGGACCATATGTGCAAGCTAGCCAACCCATCAGAGACAGAGGAGATCAACGAGCTTTTATTTGCAGACGATCAGGCACTAATACATGAAATAATAGAAGACCTACAAGAACACTTAAACAAACTCAACATCTCAGGCACAAAATACAACATGAAAATCAACATCAACAAAACAGAGGTCATGAATGTCGCCAAAAATAAACAGAACATCAACATAACTATAGAAGGCAGACAACTAAAACAAGTAGAGGAATTCAAATACCTAGGAAGTCTAATGACAATGATAATTCTCAAACAGCAGAGATAGAATCAAGATGCAACAAAGCTTGTCAAATCATTGGACAGTTATCAACACTATTGTCCAACAAAGAAATAACCAATGTGCTACCAATGCCAGATCTGGACCCTAGATGCAAGAACAATAAGAAAAATAACCTCTACAGAGATGAATTTGTTAGACGAATGACAGGAAACAGTCTGAGAGATAAGATCAGAAATGAAGAACTGAGAAAAAAAGCTAGGAATAGCCCCCGCCATAGAATATAAGGAAATAACAGATAAAATGGTTTGGCCACGTGACAAGGCAGAAAGAAAAAACACAACACGAGCCTTCAACAAAATTTGTGAGAACACCAGACCCAAGGGTCGATGGAATATTAGAAGCACTAGGAAACATAGCAGCAGAAGCGAACAGAAGAGCAAAAGACCGCAAATTAAATCTCCCCTCGACGCTGAAAGGCAGATGAGGAAGGAAAGAAGACAATATAGTAAAGGAAAGCAAAAATAAAATAAGCAGACATGGTGTTGATGATATGTAATCTAAAGCCCTGCACTAAAACATGCATACAACAGCTCTGTGTGTTCTTTACAGTAAAATTTTATGAATGTCAAGACCATCTGTATATTTTTGAATTTATGTTGTATAACAGGGAATGTATTAACTCGAAACAGGCTAAACGGTTACATTCCTTGTAGTAAGTATGCAACCACTGCCTGACAAATGAAGCGCTGGTTTTGTGTATATTTGAGAGCACACTTTTCGTTGGTTTGTGAGGGATAATGAGAATGGTCCCTGGGTTCATACCTCTCTGCTACCATCTTCATTGAGGTGTTTATGGATTCGTTATACTAGAGTCAATTGTATATTGTTTTGGAACTTCAACAAGATGCCCAATCATCTACACGGCTCTCTATAATGTTGAGGTTTGTCAGCACTGTCCCTATGGCGTGAAGAACATCCGCGGTTTCTACTACTGCCTGAGAATCAGCTTCGGCTGTTTATCTCAGAAATATTTCCAATCTAGTTTCTCATAAGCAGTTCAATTCTCCAAGATTTTTTGGCAATGAAAGCTCTATAGTTGGGACTGGTCTCTCAGCCAATCAAACTGTTTATCGTTGTCTGTGGATGATAGAGGCTCATCATTGGTGCATCTGTGGCGATGAATCAAATCTGTCTTGAAAAAAAAACTGACTAAAAGTATTAGCTTTCATGTTATCCAACACAGCAGCAGATATTGTCCAGACTTCCAGGACATTCATGTTTAGATGTCCATCAACCACCTTTTATGACAGTTTTTTTTCCAGAATTAATGTAAAACATTTGAATGTTTCCCTCATTCAATGGTTGCAACACACTTGGGAGGCAAAAAAGACAAAGAAACTCTCAAATATGTGGGAGAGCTGTGTAATTGTCCACAATTAAGTGTAATACTTCTTCCCTGCAACAATAATTTCATGTCCATCTAGTTCATTGTTCAAATATTGAGTCCATCTGTGATTTGTTTTGATGGGAGATTCACCACAGAAATAAAAAGCAGAATAGCTCAGGCCAAAATATAATTTCAGAAAATAAAAAAATATCTTATGCAACAAATCTATGTCAACAGAAGTGAGAGAGTTCATCTGTGGTATATAGAACCAACTCTGACCTATGGAAGCAAATCATAGACACTAGGCAAACAAATGAAAAGACGATTTAGAGGCCACAGAGATGGGATTTCTGAGAAGAATGTTGAAAGTTCCCTGGACAGCTAAAAAGACCAATGAGGACATTCTCAGAGGCCAACACAAAAAGGCAGCTCCTAAAAAACATCAGAAAAGAAACAAACATTTTTCAGGCACATCATGAGAAGAGGAAAGTTGGAATACTTGGTTACAACTGGCAAAATAAAAGGAAAGAGATATCGCAGACAACAAAGAGAGAAAATACTGGATAGCATGGTGTCATGGCATGGAAAACAGTCAACAACAGAACTGATACAATACACTGTAGATAGAAGATTGTGGAGAACATGATTGCCGATGCCAACCGGATTGGCACATGATTTGTTTTAAACACTTCTCAAATATTTTCATATCGTGGTGCAGGGGCAGCTTGTTACCATTAATGGTGGCAGCGATCAAAATAGAAATCATCTGGAATCTTGTAACTTTTTTTTTTAGCTGTGCAGTTTGGAATACCTCTTATTAACATTGTTGAATTCCTTTGGCTGAAATTGCTTGCAAGTTTCCTGTAGTTCATTCTTTCCAAGTTGTTTCTTTTGAAACTGACCCAGTGACTGATTACCTTCAGAGCAAATCACCTTTCACAGCCAATGTTGTTTAGGTTGAAGTTGGAAAGGATACACAACCCAATTAACACCCTAACGAACCTAAGTTTGTTTTTAAATTGGTGGGGGCTGCACATGCGCCGCCCATAGGCACATTTTATTTTTTAATAAGTATTACTATAAATTTGCAGGGGTGGGTGATAGGTTATAGCATTTTTTTTAGTACGTGATAAATTGTTCCATAGGCAGACCAAGACTAACATGGACAAGCAACATCAAAAGATGGACAAATCAGCCTATGACAATCTGTACCATCAAAGCAAGAGACAGAGCAGAATGGCGCTGATAAATAGTTCATGATTTTTTTTTTTTAATTAACTATATCACAACTTTCATTATACATGGATTCAACTATTTTTGGAAAACTTTCATACCGAACACATTTCATCTCTGTGGAGATTACTTTCGTTATTGTTTCTTCCATCTAGAGTACAGGGCTGGCATTTCTGTTGATCCTTCTGCCAAGTCATTCTCTTAAGCTGGCTAACACTGGCCATAGCTGTTAAATGATTTGACAAGCTTTGTTGCAACTTGAGCCTTTATCTGATGTTTGTGAATTTGACTAGACTCCGAAATATTTCAATTCCTCTACTTGTTAAAATTGTCTGTTTTCTATAGTTATATTGATTTATGTATACTTTGATGCCTGTGCGGTTGAGCAAATGTTCTTGTAGGTCTATTTTTCCACATGCCTGAAAATCTGCAAATAGCTCGTTCATCTGTCTCTGATGACAACCTGCTGCTGTTCTGACTGTGCAGCTGCCGTAGAGACTTTATGAATTAAGTTGGTCAGATGTTGGCTTACTACCTTGTAATGTGAATAGAGCATCAGTACATCCTGTTTTGTCCGAACCCTATTAGAGAATTCGCTTAAATGCAGTTCTATGATTGATGCTGAAAGGCAAATGGAGGAAAGAAAAATCCCAACACATCCAACTGTTACTGTTGAGTACCAGTTGCCTTTGATCCCTAATTGGTTGACCAGACCGGGTAATCTATGTCTAGAAGCACAGCAAAGAGGTAGTCTGGATTGACTGATTTTGACACAAGCCATTAACTTGTGTTGAGAGGTGCCTTGCCTCCAGAAGATATTGCCTAATATAGGGTAACTTGTAATTCATCTCAATCAGTAAAATTTTATTGATGTAAGAATAGGAATAATGTACTAATGCTATAGTATGAGGCACTGTAACCAAGTGCTAGTATGTTATACATATAAACACAATTTGAAATTCTGCAACAATGAATTGTATTGTCAGATATCACAAAATGCAAAATCTGGACTTTAAAAAATGATTTATTTTATTCAAAATGAGAGATGGATAAAATGATGATAGGTGTGTACACATGCCTAAGGTAAAAACAAATTCTCAGGTTAAACAAATTCCATTTGTCTAATTTACACCGAACAAAATGCCACAATACAAGCAAAAACCTGGCAGGCAGTTATTGGCTTAACATAGTAGCAGAGCACACCAAGACAACAAAAATTTACAATAAATGAACCTTCAACACACCAAGCAAAAGAATATCTACGGTAATGAGTTCAAAATAAAGCTAATATAACTGCTCAAATAAAAGTCTGCCCAGTGAGTAGGATGGCAAAAAATGTATAAAGAGCAGAAGCAAGAAGATTGGTTGCTACATGATGTCTCTACAATAAACAACCCTCAAAAATAACACCAGAAACAAATTGCGGCTCATCGTCTTTTCCTGTTTTATGCGCTCAGATTATTACCTACAATACTATGTGACAGCACACAAATATATTTTATAAAATATATCTTAGGTCAATGGTGTGAAACAAATATCGCTGAACACATCACAAAGTGAAGAGTATAATATAAATAAAGGAATTTGTGTACTTTTCCTACCAAAATTAGCAACAAAGTTTATCATAATAAAATGAAGTCCTTACTGACAGTTGTAAACTTGTATCTTTCAAGTAGCAGAAACAACAAAAGTGACAAGTCAAATTACTTCTCTGACTAATTTATGAGGGTTGCCTAAGAAGAGAGATAAATGTGACTTGGATGGTGACAATCATGAATTCTGAGACTAGTACCAATCCTACCATTATCATCCATAATCTACCATGCTGTTATGGAACATGTGAAATTGACTTAATTTCTAAAACATTCACTTTACAAAAATATTACAGCTCTTGAAATGCCCTTATTGATAACAGCAACTGTCAGCCCATGAATGGAAGTAATTATTCTCAGGATCAAAGAATTCATCCACAAAAAAACTTATATAACAGAATAGTCACACAGGTTTTTCAAACTTGAAGAAAAATATTTCACAAGGTCTCATACTCTTATGTCTGTCCAGTGCTAGAAAAATTATTTTAGACGCCGAGCACCGTTGCTGGTCCGCAGCTACAGATGACAAAACAAACTAAGCACATTATCTACAAGGGAGAGGTCAATCTTTTTCTTTCTGGCTCTCGAACATTAAGTGCAACCACTGGATTCTTCAAGCTGCCGGTGTGAAGAGCATTTGAGCTCATTTCTTCTTCTGGTTCTTTGTCTTTTTCTAGATAAAAGAAAAGATACACATTGGATCACTAGGAGATCAAGAATTACAGATAACCACATTAACACAAATAAAAAAAAAAATTAAGCAGTGATAAGGATCTAAAACAGGTAAATAGCAAAAAGTTAGTGCATCGTTCAGTAGTAAGTCAACGATCCATCATTATCCTATTATTAATGTCCTGAAAGTCATTCATGGCTGAATTAAAGCTAACAAAGTGCATAAAAACAAAATAATTGACAAAATGTAATAAAAGGTCTGGCATGAGCAGCAACATGGCTGCTTTAGACAAATCAGGTTCAGGACTATTGGCTTTTTAATGAAAAGTGGTTTAACCTTAGATTATGATACCATTATATTAATTACAACATTAAATCAAAACATTTTTTTCCAAAAGCTGTAGTCAAATACCAACCTGCACATTTTTAATTACTAATCACTACTTCCTGTACTGAGTGTTGGATGTTTCTATTGACGTAGGATTTATTAATTTCATTTTGTGTACATAGTAGATACACAGTATAATGCAAAAAAAAAAAAAAAAAAAAAAAAAAATTAATTAACTAATTTTCAAGAAATGGAGTTACATGTTACTGTGGACAATCAAGCAAGAAAGAAATAATGAAAGCCGTCATGCTCTTAAAAAATGGTAAAGACACAGGACCAGGTGAAATTCCTTAAGCCATCAAAGCAGATATTAACACCTTTAACAAGATTTTACATAATCTACTAGAAAAAATATTGGAAAGAGAAGAAATACATAAAGACTGGAAAGGTTATATGATCAAACCACCACAGAAAGAAAATTTACATGATTGAACAAATTATAGGGGAATTAGCTGCTACCAGTGCCAGGATAAATATGCAGAATCATTGTGGGGAGACTAAGTAGCCATAGGGAAACATCTGAGAGATGAACAAACAGGTTCTAGGAAAAAAATGATCAAATTATAAAAATAACTTAGAACGATAGAAATGGAACCCAGTAGTCACTGACCAACCAACTTAATGACTGCTAATAATATAGCTCTTCTATCACATAATCATCAACGAATGCAAGATAAAATGAGCATACTTGAGATCACAACAACAGGGAATGAAAATAGAAATAAGACCAATATTATGAGAATTCAGTTGGCAATAAGCAACTATAGGAGAAATACCTCTACTAGATGTACAATCTTACGTATAATCTGGAACACTACTTCCTCAAAGACCCTCCAAATGGAACCACAGCAGAACTTAAAGTAAAAATACCTGCAGATACTACTACATGGCATTGGGCCGAAGGGCAACCTATAGCAACAACATATATTCTGGGCAGTAATAAAGACAAGCGATGGAGGAACAAAGAATGATACCAAAATAAGGATCACAACCAAGAAAAGTGTTCGTTGCACTGGGAAACATGAAAATCCAAAGAAATTAGGTTAAAATACAAATTGAAATTGTTTGAACTCCAATGTTAAATCAGTCCTATTGTGTGGCTGTGAAACATGGAAAACAAAAATCACAATCATGAAGATACCATTGTTAAAGGATGCTTGCACCGAATAAAAGGATGGAAATGGTAGGACAAAATCACTAACATAGAATTATGGAAAAGTACGAGTGGATAAAGAGATACTGTGAAGACAAAAATGTTGAAGAAACAGAACGGCTAGGAAAGTGCTTGTTGAAGACCTATGCTCCACTGGGAGTTGAAAGGTAGAATATTTTTTAATCCATTATAGCCATCTCGTAGGCTGGGTTAATAGCTATAAAAGATTTTTATAGAATAATAAAATGAAAAAGGGTATGGGGGATTTTTTTTTTAAATTAAAAAATACTGTATCTTATTAGTGGATTCTACTGTATTTCACCAGGTTTAAAAAATAAGCTGTATTTGTAAGTAATTTGTAGTTATCTGGTTATGGAAGGCCCAGGTATCACTGCAAACGAATTAAAATCCATAATTGCTCAACCGCCCGTGCCAGCGGAATCATCTGAATTAATATATCATCTCCCAAACAAAGAAAGGTAACTGTAGTATTACTAATTTGTAGTATTCCTGGCTAACAACCGCTGAATTTTTTTTTTTAAAAGAGAGAAATACATGTGTGAAATACCATTTATAAACTATGACACAATAAGCATTGACCGATAATATAACATGGAAAAGTCAACAACAGAATTGATAAGATGCATCGTAGATGAAAGATTATGAAAGGTCATGATCGCCTATGCCAACCGGTATGGCACACGATAACATGAATTAAAAATTAACTCACAGCGCCTGTGGATCCCTTAGGTCTGCCACGACCACGTCCTGGCTTGGTAGCCTTCTCTGTATCTTTAGGTTTCTCCTGCAAAAACATTTTAAGATCTGTTTAGAAACAGCCTCCCATATATATAATTAGTCCAGATAAAAAAATATATATATGTGTATATAGTGAGCCACATAGCATAAAGTGGGAACACTACAGATAACTTAGAGTCTATAAACTTTATCCTTGCAAAAGGAGTAAAGTGAAAGGGTGACTAAAAATTATTGAACATGGAAATAGAGATCATTCTTAACTTAAATTCAGTTCACAGAAAACATTGGTAATGCTCAAAGAAGGTGAAATCACACAATAAAGCTTCTAGCACAATAGACAACCCTTTCCTGATCACAATATGCATTCAGCAACAGATATTCCATTTGAGGATAGTTTACACTTTTTTTAGTGCAAAGAATTTAAAATTTAAGAAATTTTTGGGGGTACTTTTGCACTTCAGTTTTTATAAGTACATATGTATATATTCATGTTTTAAAAAACACTATATAGTTTCCATTTTCAAAGCAGCTACCAACACCAGCAAAATAATTCTGAACTATTGGACATTCATAGACAAACTTACCTTAGGTGAGTCTTTCCCTTTCTTGGGTGATGCTTCAGGTGCAGCATTGGCAGTGGGCTGAAACAAGTTTTAAAATACAATATATTGCAATATTAACCAAAAGACATTGAAACAAATCATTCCTTTTTAACAGGACAACACCAGCAACAGGCTGAGAATAGTCAGTTACCAACAGATGATCAAGACACTACTACACTTTCAAGATTGCTCTTAGAAACACAGTAACCAGCCAGGCCAACTAAAACAGGATTGAAACCAGGCACTCAAAAATGCCAGGCTAATGTTGGATGTATTTGAACCAACAGGTGTCAAATATCTTAACCTTACAGCTTCAAACAATTTATATCCACTTAACATAGGGGTCAGATGAGAACTATTCACTCATAGTTAGGTCAATTCCACATTTTTTGGTTTTTGTAAGCATTTGTACACCAGTAAAAAATTGATATAATGAACCATTATGAATAAATTATTAACCAGAATATTCAATATCAATATGTTTATTAATATGACAAAAATTTTCTAGAATACAACTTGCTACCGTTTTACTACTCATACTATTAATTCATCATCATGTGCCATTCAGATTGGTGTTGTCCTTCCACAATTTTCTATCTGCAGTGCAGCACTAGTGCATTTTATTAATTACAACAGTATAAACATTTTAAGAACAGGGAAAAAAAAAATCACACCTGGTTGCGTATAGGAAATAGGGTTTCCATGTGTTTTTTTTTTTTCAAAACCATTGGCACATTTTCTGGTCCTTTTGTCAAAAAAAATAAAAAAAGGATGGAAATCACCACTAGTGACATTTCTTGTCCCCAGAATGATCCGATACCTGTTTACGGTCAGGTGAAGCTAGTCGTTGCTCATAGGGTTTCCATTTTTTTTTTTTCAAACCCTTTGGCACATTTTCTGGTGCTTTTGTCACCATTACACCAATGCCATTTCTCTTTCCCAGAACGATCTGAAATTTACGGTGAGGTGAAGCTAGAAGTTACTGAACATGATTTAATCCAAACTCTTGTCCACAGTACACAAGTTCCTATTAAATATTCTCTGGTGCTAAGACTAATAATTACACCTCTGAATTTTAGCTGAAAAATAAATATTGCCTTACTTCTGCAGTAGCATCTGCATCAGTTGATGCCTCAGGTGCAGCAGCGGCAGCCTTCCTCTTGGGCATTTTCTGACTAAAACTAGTACTGATAAATGGGGAAAAAAGAACAAAATGTATGTGAAATCTGCCAATTACTGTAGGATTACCAAGCAAACACAGCGCAAACGTGACTTGTGTCTGTATGGTTTTATACCGAGCAATTTTTTAAGCTAAAAACATCTTTATATGAAAGAAATGAAAGACATTTATTGTAATAAATCAGCAGTTCTGTATTACGTTCCCAGATAACATGGATGAAATGGCCCAGAAATAACTTCTGTTGCAACAGTTATTATATATTCCCACCAGGTTATACATGTAGACTAAGTCAAAATTTAATTTTAAAAATTATCATGATGGTCAATGGTTTATTCCAGTAATTTGAATGGATAAACTGTGAGAATAGAATAGAGAGAAAATCTATATAGTTATTTTGATCTTTTATCTTGCATTACTTCATATACTTTTGAAATTTTAAAGAAATCTGTAACTGTAGTTTGTGTAGTGTATATATATTTTAATGATGAGAACTATGACATCTCTCTGACACTCATTATCATTATGCCATAAACAGGACGACAGACCTCAGAGGCACTGGTTTTTTTTTTGGTATGCTCATAAAAGGCAATTAGTCTCGCACTGAGACCAGCAGTGGTTGCTGCAGACCGAAATCAAAAAATCTCAACTGGTGCAGCCGGGATTTGAACTCACCTCTTTTGCCTTGAGCCCAACCAGTCCGCCTATACATTCTTTAATTTGATACGTTATATATATATATATATATATGAGCTACCCATGGCCAATGTCACATTAAAAATATATCAATTTTGCTTTTTAATCTGTGACATTGGGTAACTGACCACTCTTGTGTTAAAATCAGCAAAATAATTAGGAAGGTAAAGAGGTTAAAAAATTATGTGTTCAGGAAACAAGTGAGACCTGCTAGTTTTTTTTTTTATATAGTATAGATATTTACTCAGTTGCAAGTGAGTTACATAAAAGACATATCACGATTTTACTATTTATATTGATATATATTTTTATGTCACTATAAATAAATTGAGCAGGGGGTTCATTTACTTTATTCTTCCAAAAAATAAAACGTATAGTAATGACTTTAATGAGTAATGTAATAATTCATATTTTTCTAATAAAAATTACAAAACTTGATTTTAAACTAAAGTAACACTAGAGAGTAACAACACAACACTGAGGAGGATTATTTCAAAAGCAAATAAATAATAACTCTTTAAAACACACATATCAAACAATTTGAATACCAACCAATAAAATTGCAAGGTTTTGTTTTTTCTTTATTAGCAGCAGAATAATTCTTTGGACATCAAACAAATCAATGGACAAGTATAGTATCTTTACCGTTTACCAAAACTTCTAATGCAGAATTCAAAGATTCCATGCATTTGTACTGTAAAACTCCCCCAAGTTCCAAGAGACTAGAGTTTTAATTTTCTGAGCTAATATCTTGTCTATACCATACACTTTTCCTTTTTCATGATTTGCAATCACTGCAATGTGAATCTCTAGTTGAGTTACTATTATATATTATCAATTACACTAAGTTAATACAGCAATGTATTATAATACACAATATATTTATATTATAATGTATGTTACTATACTATACATGCCAATGTGAATGTGTATATATATTAATGTATTCTAAGTACTTAACATAATGTGTAAAAAAAAAAGTGTAACAATTATTTTATCTTAAGACTGAAAAGTCAAAGCACTCAGTGAACACTATTCACATTTGTCTCCTGTTGGCTGAGACAATTTAAATAAAACGAGAGAAAAATACCACAACTGACCTCCAAACTAGAAGACTTAAGAGTTTAGACTACATCTACATCTACATCAGACTACAGTCTAACCTAACTTTGAATCTCATAATCATGATACAAATGGCAGCCTTGAAAGATTATTGTAATTAAGTGCAATATAATATAGTTATTTTTATTTATTTTTTTTTATGTGCAATGACTAACATATTAACATAATATCATCATCTGGCCATAACATGAAATTCATGATGAATTCATAAATAGTTGAGATTTAGAAATTATGAGATAAGGTTTGCATTTTAAAAATGCCATATAATTTATCTTCTTATTGTCGTAACCACACATAACGGTCATAACCTTAAACTTAATAAGTTATAATATAGAGTTATTATAGTTATAGAGTAGAGGGGTGTGAAAAAAAAGATCTAAAGAAATGTGTTATCAACCAGCATGACAGGCTAATTTAATTTAATGAAATCTCATCTCACCATCTGGGTTGACTGTAAAAAATGTTGTACTTATGTACTTTATAACAATTCAATTTTAAAATTATAATTTAAATTTTGTAACAACTTAGCATCTGAATCTGACTTACAGTACAGACCAGACCATTTATCTTTTATTCTATATCACCATGAGGATTTTTTTATTCCTTACAAACATCATAAACATATGGACCTGGACATGATTTTAACATTAAGGTAAGACAAGACTATTTAAAGAAGAGCTACAGCTTGGCTTAGCTTTAACTATTAATTTATGAATACATTTTTTTCACATATTTATATTTTAAAATTATAAACTTAAACTTTGTATCACAGTACAAATTTGAAATTATTAATTATTTTTATACAAGGCAAATGTAAAAATTATTTTCAAATATTTTTCTTGCACTTTTGACTCTACAACTCTACAGCTACACCAGAGCCCCCTTGAGTTTTTTGGAAATTCTATTTTGATAAATATAAAGCTAATCACATTTCAGACATTTGATTTTGATCATTATAATGATTATAATTTTTATAATATCAGTCGATTATGATAATGAATATTTAATCTAGATTGTGGCGTTGCCGCGCGTAGCCTCTAGCCTGCCTAGGACTTTGTTAAAATATTGTAATTTTTTTTTTTTGGGAGGGAAGTGCATTTAAAAATATAATACAAATTTATAAAAATTATTTAACGTTACTACTACACAATTGTGCAAAACAAAACATTACAAATAAAAATACATTTTTTTTTAGTACTCTTATTGAATTGCCAACGACGAAAGATCCAGTTTTGAAAGCGCTAGAAGAGCAGGTCCCTTGTTTGACGTTTAACTTGTGGTTTTGGCGGTCAGTTCACGCTTGAAATTTGGCGGTTGAAAATGACGAAAATGTAATTACATTTATAATATAATCAAGCATTCGCAATTATTCTAACAGTAACACTCTAATCTTAAAGTTAATATTTTTAAAAATCAACAACCGAACTAGGACTATTAGAAAATAAATACACGTCACATTGTTACACAAACCAGGGAATGGTTGCTGGTGAAAAATGGTGGGACTTGCTGGATGCCGTCGAGATGGCGAAGGACGCGAGCGCAAAATTAAAACCCTTTCATCCACGCTACAAAATTACTAAACTCAACGTAATATGAAGAATAATATTACGCAAATATTAAAACTAAATTTACAATTCTGTTGGTGCAACATTGACAGATGTAGAAAGGGATACTTACCGGAGAGATCACCGTAGTACAACCCGACGACTGGTGTGAGACTAAAAGAGCGCCAGATGAAGAAGGCGGCCGCCGGTCAAACATGGCAGTTCTCGCGAGATCTCGCTGTCTTAAACCTTTTTTTTTTCTGTTCTGGCGCCTAAAATCAAATCAGACCAAATGGATACTTTGTTTACATTATACATTTTTTTTTAATATATCATAGGTATACAGCTTGTAGAGACGTTATCATGTTGTTTTTTTTTTTGTTTTAATAATAAAGGAGCGAAATGTATGTTAAAATATAGTTAATATCGCATCACTCCGGCCTCTATACACACGAACAGAGGCATACTTTATGATACTATAAAGATCTAAACACAGTTATCTATCTCTATCTATTGACCTTTCGAGCCGTAACCGGCCCATAGGGCGTAGACCAAGATACACCTTCTCCTATATGAATTTTTGTTCTAGCAGTTTTCTTTTAAAGATATTTTATCAAATCTCGCCATCTGTCTCTGTTCTGTGCAAGCAGTTCTATCTCATTGAGGGAGCCGATTCCTGCTGCTCTTGCCTCTCTCATCAATGTTCTTCTCAGTGTCTCCCTGGGTCTTCCTCTTTTTCTTTTACCTGTTGTTTCCCATATGAGGGCTTGCTTTGCTATTCGATTATTATCTCTTCTCATCACATGTCCAACGTATGACCATCGTCTTTTCTTTATTACTGAAGATATTAGTGGTTGATTGGCGATTTCTCTAATTTCCTCGTTACACAGTTATAAAGCAAGTGAAATCATCAGACACCTTGATTATAATGGGTGACATGAACTCTAAAGTAGGAAAAGGTAAATATAATAAGTCCACGATAGGAAATCATGGTTTAGGAAAAAGGAATAAAAGAGGAGAAAGATTAATACAATTTTGTGGAGAAAACAGACTGATAATATGCAACACCTTCTTTGAGCAAGAGAAAAGGAAATTATACACATGGAAAAGCCCTGGAGACAGGAAGAGGAATCAAATAGATTAAATAATGATAAAAGATAGATTTCGGAACAGCGTCAAAAAAGCCAAAACCTACCCAGGAGCAGATATTAATTCAGATCACAATCCTGTATTGATCATCATCATCATTGAGTGCCGTCTCCACATCGAAGGTTGGCTACCATGGAGCGCCATTCCACTGTCTCTTGCTTTGATGGTGCAGATTGTCATAGACTGACTTGTCCATCTTTTGATGTTACTCGTCCATGTTAGTCTTGGTCTGCCTCCGCCTCTTTTACCTTGTATTTTCCCTTCCAATATTACTTTTATTAGGCTGTTGTGTCTTTTAACATGACCCAAAATTTCATTTATCTTGCTATAATATACCTGTAATGATAAAAATGAAAATCAAATTAAAGAGAAACAAACAAAAAACTAATTCAGCAACACCAATAGATATAACAGCGTTAAACCAGAAAGATGTAAAAGAAACTTATACTGTACAAGTAAAGAACACATATCAGAAGCTGCTAGAAGAGGAGATTGAGCAGTACAGAAGAGAAAATCCTGAGGAAAAAGTCACAACAAAATGGTAATGCATAAAAAACAGCATGCAAGAATCCTGCAACACCTTGCCCAAAAAGGAAAGTAACAAAAAACAAAAATGGATAACTGACAAAATCTTAGAAAAAAATGGAAGAAAGAAGACAAGCGAAAAACACTGCCAGATACAAGGATATTGACAATGAAATACGGAGAATGTGCAAAAAGGCAAAAGAAGACTGGCTCAACCAAAGATGTCTAGAAGTCGAAACTATGGAAAGTAAACAAAACTTAAGAGAGATGTACGCAGAAATAAAGAGAATGACTAATAAAGACAAAAATGCTACCGGAAACGGATGTATTTCAAACAAAGAGGGAAGAATGCTAACAGGCAACAATATAATAGATAGATGGCAAGAATATATAACAGAATTATTTCATGACGAAAGGGTCAAAAAGTCAGACATAAAATGTACATACAACTATAAAATCCTGCAATCTGAAGTAGAAAAAGCTATAAAAACAATGAACAAGGGAAAGGCAGAAGGACCTGACAATATACATATAGAGATGATACAGGCTCTAGAAGAGTTTGGCATCGAAGTGATCACAGACATATGCAATGACATATACCATACAGGATATATACCAAATGAACTAAAAACATCAACTTTCATTGCATTGCCTAAAAAGAATGGTGCAGTTGAATGCAGTGATTTCAGAACAATAAGCCTAATGAGCAAGGTAAAAAAAAAATGTACTAAAAGTTATACAGGGAAGGATTCAAAATAAAATCAATACTGAATTAGATGAACAACAATTTGGATTCAGGAAAAACAGTGGCACAAAAGAAACCATATTTAGCATGAGAACATTGATTGAAAAGTACATAGAAGTAAAGAAACCAATATATGCCTGCTACATAGACTACACCAAAGCTTTCGATAGAATACACCATAACCAACTCATAGACTGCCTAAAGGATATAAATCTAGACGACACAAACATACGACTAATATGTAATTTGTACTGGGAGCAAACAGCAATAATAAGATATAACAAGGAGAACTCTACACCCATGGATATAAAAAGAGGAGACATTAGATATTAGACAAGAAAACAGAACAGAAAATTGAAGCCTTTGAAATGTGGATTTATAGAAAGAATAGGTAGAATTGGATGGAAAGAAAAGAAAACAAACGATGAAGTTTTAAAACAACTGAAAATAAAAAGAGAACTACTAAATACAATTAAGACAAGACAAATGAAATTTTTGGGGCATGTTAAAAGACACAACAGCCTACAAATAGTAATAATATTGGAAAGGAAAATACAAGGTAAAAGAGGCAGACCAAGACTAACATGGACGAGTAACATCAAAAGATGGACAAGTCAATCTATGACAGCCTGCACCATCAAAGCAAGAAACAGAGTAGAAGGCGATCCGTGGTAGCCAATCTGCGTTGCTGAGAAGGCACTCGATGATGATGATGATGATGATGATGATGATGATGACTCCGGCCTAACCCTTAGCAGTTAGCTGTCAAGTCTTTTCATGACGAAAATAAGCAGGTAGTGGAAGTGTGTGCCGGATGTCAGGATGGCGTTGTTTAGGGAGCAAAATTCTTAGGGGAGCAAACAATTCAAAGGAAATTAGTAATTTAAAAAATACAATTTGGCACCCTCTCCCTTACATGGAAAATCTAGCAATGTTGAAGCATTCTACGCCATATATCATCAATACAAAGCAACAAATAAATATTGAACATAACATTGATTTTCTTTCTTTTTTCTGGCTGCACTTCCTCTTGTATCCGTTCGGGTGCCGAGGAAGATACAAAGTTCTGGTTCTATCCCTTTTGCCGGCTTTACTCATTGTCTGTTGATGCTGTTGTAACGTTTCTTTGATGTCTGTCCATATTACTCTGGGTCTACCTCTTGCTATTCTCTCTTCTCCTCTTTAAATATATGCTTTGTATGGTATGGAAGCTGACGACATTCTTTCTAGATGGACAAACCAGTTTATTTGCTGTTTCTGTATGTAGCTTAGGAGTGGTCCAATGCTTGCTCTTTCTCTTATATCATTTCCGATACTGTCTTTTATGGTTACTTCAAGCGTTTTTCTCTGATTTCGCATTATTTTGATAATAACATTTCTTTTGTGCTTAGACGTAAGTGACCATGTTTGGCTTTGGTAGCACAATGTTGGAATGAATTATTGAGTTATTAGCTGGTCATTATCATTGCACTCCGAACATGTCCATTGGTGTGCAGATCCCTTCCTCAGCAAGTCCCGCAGTGTCCAGCGACTGATGACTCCAGTTCTGTGTTGGTTTATTAGTCTTCTTACACACCCACTAAGTTTCTGGTTGTGCCCATCTTAACACGCATCTCTTTCATCCGAAGGAGTGACGTGGACTCATGGTTGTCGAAGTCCTGTGTCCTTCCCACGACCCGGGGGGCATTGATGATGTCCGCCCGATCCATTGGTTGGCCGTCCTCAACAATGGCGGAGAAGCTTTACGCCGAATGAAACTATAAAAGAAGAAAAGACCAACCATTGCAACATGTACTGAAGCGAGAATTTCGCCTGACATGGCCTGCTTTTGGTTGTATTGAGTTATTTATGCGTTATCATCATTGCGCTCCAAACATTTCCATAGGTGCTCAGATCCTGTCCTCAGCACGTCCCACAGCGTCCATTTCTGTGTTGGTTGATAAGTCCTCTTATGCACCCCTTAAGCCTCTCATTTCTGAGTGTATCCATCTCCATCTGAAGGAGGGTCGTGGACTCGAGATATCAAAGTCCTATGGCCTTTCCGCATTTCGGATGGCATTAATGACGTTTGCCTCGTCCGTTGATTGTCAATAACCGCACAGCTGGTCAATCTGTCCGCTCTTTCATGTCCCCGTACTTCCGCATATCCATGGACGTAGACAAAGGTGACTGAGTATCGTTGACTTCTGCAATCCACTTCCTGCGTGCAGAACCCGCCTCCACTTTTCTTATTATGCTCATCGAATCACTAAGTATACAGGCGTGAGTGTAATTTTATAACTCCAACTAGATGCTATTACTCCCATCATGGCCATGCTACTCGTGATCATAACGTACGCACGGCTGTCTTCTTCAATTATTCGGCCTTTAGAGAGTGCTGTAAATGCCCCTGCTCTCCTATGGTGTATTATTGCTGATCCGTCCGTATAGATCACTGTATATTCCTCGTGGGGGTTGTCCAAAATGAAGTCGCTGACCTCTGCATCGACCACGACTGGAATCTGCTCCCTGCACTTCTGTCGAGTGTGACAATACAGGAGAATGTGCCCCTGAATCATATAGGTACCGGTATCACTCTTCGCCAGTGTTGATATTGATAAGCCCATTAACCTATTTGATGACATCGTCTGCGCGGCCCACCCAAGATTTGCCTCTTCTTAGCCTGTCACCTTTCCCTGTGTTGAGCTCTTTATCTGTACGTATCTTAAATTATGCTCTCCCCCTCCACATCCTATCATTCAAAGTTGAAAAATCAAGAAGGTATCTTATTGGTACACAGGGAGTGTCTCAAGTACACCACAAGATAATACGCATCGCTAGATTTGTACTTACTCTAGCCAGTCGATCTGACTCACGTGAAGCGTACTCACTTGATGCTAGAACCAGTCCCAGAAACAGAAATGTAAGTAGTCTATGTTGGTAGCTGCCTTGACCTTCATGGTGGCTAATCCTTAGGGGGGGGGGGTGTCTTGTTATAGCATGGTCGACATGGGCCCTAAAACACAGACTGCGATCAAACTTAACTCCTAGTTATGTCATTAACCTGTCCTGCTAAAAATTAAGTATTTACCGTATTGTGTTATTATGCAAGTATTAAACATGAATACAACATTATAATGTCCTACAATTTTATAGAATAATCTATCTGTTATAGGGGAAAAATGTCCTTTTGTTTTCTGAGATAAAGCTTCTCTTGTTTGACACCTTCTAACCCTAACACCTTCTAACCTAACCTTAACACTTTCTAACCATAACACCTTCTAACCCTAACCATAACACTTTCTAACCATAACACCTTCTAACCCTACCACCTTCTAACCCTAACACCTTCTAACCCTAACACCTTCTAACCCTAACCGTAACACCTTCTAACCCTAACACCTTCTAACCCTAACACTTTCTAACCCTAACCGTAACACCTTCTAACCCTAACACCTTCTAACCCTAACCTTAACCCTTTCTAACCATAACACCTTCTAACCCTAACCATAACACTTTCTAACCATAACACCTTCTAACCCTAACCGTAACACCTTCTAACCCTAACACCTTCTAACCCTAACCATAACACTTTCTAACCATAACACCTTCTAACCCTAACACCTTCTATCCCTAACCGTAACACCTTCTAAACCTGACCTTAACACCTTCTAACCATAACACCTTCTAACCCTAACCATAACACTTTATAACCATAACACCTTCTAACCCTAACCGTAACACCTTCTAAACCTGACCTTAACACCTTCTAACCATAACACCTTCTAACCATAACACCTTTTAACCCTAACACCTTCTAACCCTAACACCTTCTAACCCTAACCGTAACACCTTCTAAACCTAACCCTAACACCTTCTAACCCTAACACCTTCTAACCCTAACCCTAACACCTAACCCTAACATCTTCTAACCCTAACCCTAACACCTTCTAACCCTAACACCTTCTAACCCTAACACCTTCTAACCCTAACACCTTCTAACCCTAACCGTAACACCTTCTAACCCTAACACCTTTTAACCCTAACACCGTTTAACCCTAACACCTTTAACCCTAACACCTTTTAACCCTAACACCTTCTAACCCTAACACCTTCTAACCCTAACACCTTCTAACCCTAACACCTTCTAACCCTAACACTTCTAACCCTAACACCTTTTAACCCTAACACCTTCTAACCCTAACACCTTCTAACCCTAACTCCTTCTAACCCTAACACCTTCTAACCCTAACACCTTCTAACCCTAACACCTTCTAACCCTAACACCTTTTAACCCTAACACCTTCTAACCCTAACCCTAACACCTTCGAACCCTAACACCTTCTAACCGTAACACCTTCTAACCATAACACCTTCTAAACCTAACACCTTCTAACCCTCACCCTAACACCTTCTAACCTAACACCTTCTAACCCTAACACCTTCTAACCTAACACCTTCTAACCCTAACACCTTCTAACCCTAGCACCTTCTAACCCTAACACCTTCTAACCCTAACACCTTCTAACCGTAACACCTTCTAACCCTAACACCTTCTAACCATAACACCTTCTAACCCTAACACCTTCTAACCCTAACACCTTCTAACCCTAACACCTTCTAACCCTACTTACAACGTGTCTAAATTTGTAAACAGAAGACGCCGGAAGCACATCAGACATGCACAGATTAGATGCAAGAAAACCCCATTCTAGGCCTTCATGTGGACACCGAGTGGCAAAAGAAAACAAGGAATAAACTTTATGAAGAATAATTTATATATATAATTAATAAAACAGAATGAAACTATGGGTTCAGAAACTAAACATGATCCAGCAATTAATTATGGGACATAGAGAGTTATTATTTGTGTCTTGTGTGCGATATTCGGTCTGTGAGTAACTAGCACACATTGTACAGTATTTTCTTGGCGGCAGGAGTAGAAACAATCCTATTAAAAATGAAAATTGAAAATTGTCGACTCCAATGTTAAGTCAGTATTATTATATGGCTGTGAAACATGGAGAACAACAAAAATGACAATCATGAAGACACAGACCTTCATTAATGGATGTTTACGCAGAATAAAAGGATGGAAATGGCAGGACAAAATCACTAACATAGAATTATGGAAATGTACCAATCAAATACCAGTGGATAAAGAGATACAGCGAAGACGATGGCTCTGAATAGGACACACACTGCGGAAGCCAATTGAGAGTATTACACAACATGCCCTTTTTTGGAATCCCCAAGGAAAAAGACAACGAGGAAGACCAAGATATTCTTGGAGAGGATAGATGGAAGCTGAGATGAAGATGATGGGGAAACCATGGAATGATCTTAAAAGAATGGCAAAAAACATAACGGTTTGAAAAGTGTTTGTTGAAGATCTATGCTCCACAGGAAGCTGAAAAGGTAGAAGAAGAAGAGGAAGAGCAAGAGACATCTGAACCGTCGCATGCACCAAAGAGCAACCAACTGCGACATGGTCTGGAACAACATTCTGGCCGTTTGGAAACATCTCACAGACAGACTCCAGCACATACCTTACAGGACTGCAACACTTTCAACACCCAAAGAATACAAATATGGTCCAGGGAAACAACTCTGCATGACAAATTATGGGCAACCGGTGTTGACCTCCAGCGCACCATCTTTTTTGTGATCCAAACTGGTCTAAATATTTGAATGCATAGCATTAGTTGATCGCTGACGAAGAAGAAGAAGAAAGGCTCTGACGCACAAAGGACAAAGACCCAGCACCTTCTCGAATAAAACCAAACAAGCACACATCCAATCGGCAACACTCTTCCCTTCGGGCGTACATTTCCACCTTCTTCTCACGATGTGCCAGAATAATATAGATTGTATATATATATACGAGTATATAGATATGAAGGGTACCATCCGATACGACGGCAGCACATCACAACCCTTCGGTATACGCCGCGGTGTCAAGCAGGGATGCGTTCTTGCTCCAACTCTATTTGGAATCTCCTGAGCTGTTCTGTTAAAACATGCATTCATGCTCCAACTCTATTTGGAATCTTCTTCGCTGTTCTGTTAAAACATGCATTCTTGCTCCAACTCTATTTGGAATCTTCTTCGCTGTTCTGTTAAAACATGCATTCATGCTCCAACTCTATTTGGAATCTTCTTCGCTGTTCTGTTAAAACATGCATTCTTGCTCCAACTCTATTTGGAATCTCCTGAGCTGTTCTGTTAAAACATGCATTCATGCTCCAACTCTATTTGGAATCTTCTTCGCTGTTCTGTTAAAACATGCATTCTCCTCACACGCGAATGAAGGAGTCTATCTGCATACTAGATCTGATGGTCGATTGTTCAATATCTCAAGACTAAAGGCAAGGTCTAAGGTCAGACATATCTCTATTAGAGATCTGTTATTTGCTGACGACGCTGCACTTGTCACGCAAAGTCAGGAAGAACTTCAGGGCTTGCTACATCACATTTCACATGACATGCCTGCAGAGACTTCGGTCTAACAATAAGCTTGCAGAAAACTAACATACTCGGTCAGGACGTCGAAGCAACACCTGAAATCTCTATCGACAACTATAAACTTGATATCGTGCGGCAGTATAACTAGCTGGGGTCCATCATCAGCGACAGACTATCTTTAGATACAGAAATTGACACCCGTATTGGTAAAGCTGCTACCACCTTTGCCCGTCTTTCTAGGCGTGTCTAGCAAAACAGCAAACTGACAATTAAAACAAAAGCCGCAGTGTACAATGCCTGCATCATTAGTATCCTCCTGTATGGCAGCGAATCTTGGACAACCTATGTAAAGCAGGAGAGAATGCTAAATGCATTTCATATGCGATGTCTGCGCCGTATTCTTGGTATCACCTGTAAGGATAAAGTGACCAACTTGGAGGTCATGACTTGCATATGCCTACCGAGTATCTACACGCTGCTCATACAACGTAGGTTACGCTGCCTTGACCATGTACACCGTATGATGCCGTATGAAAGATGGCCGCATACCAAAAGATATACTCTACTGATAACTGGTTGATGGTAAAAGAACTAGGGGGCGCCCAAAACTCCGATTTGTAGATGTGTGTAAACGCGACATGAAGACTGAACATAAACCCTGCAGCATGGGAAGACATAGCTGCAGACCGCAATCTCTGGAAACACACTCTAAAGGTTCACCTCAAACAGATTCATGAAGCAGACAGATTCATAGAGAAAGAGAATACACTGCGAAAGGAAAGAAAAGAAAAAAATAACATAACATTTCTAGGGGCGCTAAAAAATCCATAGTCAACTACGACTGACGGAGGCTACTATATATATATATAATTTTTACGAGATGATGTTGGTGGTCTAATGACCAACACATTACCACCACAAGTGAGCTTGTCACGAGCAAATATTCATATAGCATGTCAGCTGCATTCATAAGAGAGTCCGGAATCCTAGTCTGAATGAGCCATGATCGCAGAAGAAGATGTAGAATGTGACAGTTCTCACGAGCAAATATTCATATAGAATGTGACAGTTCTCACGAGCAAATACTAATATAGAATGTGCCAGTTTTCCCAGGTTAGCACAAAACTGCTGGTCTTCACATATCACAGCTGTTTGTTACTGGTACTAAGGCTAATTTGCTCAGGTGTACCTTTGCGGGAAGGTAAAACACGCTTGCTTCTTCTATTATACATTCAATGTGATTAGAAGAAGCTGCGCCTACCGCCAGACGGCAAAGACACAGCACTGACGTATAATGCCTAGACATTTACACAGCCAACAAATTCTGAGGTAATAGCAACGCCCTGTAACGGATGTGCTACTTTACTGAATTTTATTAAAATTTTGTATCCTCAAGTTTAAAAACGCTTATGGTATAAATAAACATTACATTCCGAAAACTCAGATTTGCCAGTATTGAATGTATTCGTTAGGCGCATTATTCTGCTAAATTAACAATAACGTGAACATATTTACTTAGGTCATAATATTTTACGTTTTGCATTTAGTGTCACAAATTGAAACCACCTCTATTGAATATCAACTTAGGTTATAATATTTTACGTTTTGCATTTAGTGTCACAAATTGAAACCACCTCTATTGAATATCAATTTTAAGAATGAAGGCCATGTACTAGGCTCCTGACATCGTCATCCATAAATGATGCAACATTTTCAAGATGAACTAATATACAACATATATAGAGAGAAAAACAGCTGTGAATACATCATACCCAGTGTGTAAGATCATCAACTAGTATCATTTTCTTTTATGTGTTAAAACTACTGCAAGCAACAGATGTTTGCTGGGCCAGCCGTTAATACGAGCCTCACCATAACTCACAAATACCTGTCACGTCAGCTTTTGATTCACTCTTTTTATGCCTTACAACAACCAAATAAAAAACACAACAAAAGCACATAGTTGTTAAGTCTGTCATCTTCTTACAATGTCTTTACTAATGCACATACACAACAAAACAAACACAATAGAATCTCATCGTCAGTTTACTCCGCCGTTTCTCAAACTGTGATTTGCGACACCGTCTCATGGGATCCGCAAAGACTTGAAAAATAGTATATTTTGTAGCTAGATGGAAAAAGAGAATGAATGAAAGCACGCAAGAAAATAAATAGTTAAAAACAAGATCTTTTGAGTTGAAGTTGAATCCTGGGGGTCCGCGGCTACAAAACGTATTTATAGTGTTTTTTTTTTTTTTGGGGGGGGGGGGGAGGGGGGTGTCCCCCCGTGGTAAAGGAAGGTTTGAGAACCGCTGGTCGAGAGTGTTGTCAATCAATAAACGTGCATAGCCAGCAATCTTATCTTATCCTTCTCTTAGGATGCAAGCTCAAGTATGTTGACTGATCGATTACCATGGGAAACCATTAATAGCATAATGAATTGACAACTGTAGATTTGGTCAATAACCATGGTAAACTATTAATAGGGAGTGGGGGGTGGCCAAATCGATAACTCGAAATGCTCCAAATCAGGAGAACGCAGGTTCGTGACCTAGAAAGGTCAAAGGTTGTTTGTATAAAAAAAAGGGGGGGGGGGATATAAACTTCTACCCAAACACCTCGAAGCAACTGTTCAAGACAAGCTGCCTTTATTCTCCGATCATATTTATCTCTGCCCGGATTTAGAATAATGTCGTGACATATTTTAAAAATCATTAACAACATAATGAGCTGATAGCTGTAGACTGACCGATTACCATGGCTAAGACATTAATAACATAGTGAGCTGAAAGATGTAGGACTAATTATTTTATGAGTAATGAATAAATGAAAGCTATACAAAAACACCAACATGTATTTTTAAAGTGAAACCCAACTAGATATTTGGAAACTGGTTTATATGGAATTTTACTGTGATTATAATGACAGGGTAGCGAGTAATTGTGAGGTACATCTACACTTCTATTCATTCGGTGATGTCTCCACATCGAAGGTTGGCTACACCATGGGGCGCTATTTTACTCTGTCTCTTGTCTTTAAGCCTTAAATGGGTACATGATTTTTTTTTCTGGGAAAGTAAAGCGGCACAGGCGTAATACCGACCACATTACCCCAAAAATCATGTGCCGAAGGTCTATAAAAATTATGGTTACTAACACCATATTCCCTATACACCACTTGGCGGGACGGGGGTACTTTACTTTTTACTTGTCTTTAAGGTGCACGGTGTCTTAGGTTCACCTGACCACCTTTTGATGTTATTAGTCCACATTAGTCTTGGTCTGCCTCATACCTTTCCTTCCAAGATGACGTTTAGACTACACTTCTGTGGGGTCCCTTTATGTCTGTGAGGTACTTCTATAGGATACTTTTAAGTTAATGAAGTACTTTACACTTCCGTGGAATACTTTATCACTGTGAGGTACTTCTATGTGATATTGTTGTCTGTGAGGTATTTCAATGGGATACTTTTGTCAGTGAGGTATTTCAATGGGGTACTTTTGTCTGGTCCAGATGGTGTTCGGTAGGACGACATAGGCGATTTAGCTGACGACGACTTGAAAAAACTGGCCAAAGAGTTTAATGCCAGTATTCAGAGTGGCCGCACAGCTACTTACTACCACTACCGAAGCCAAACAAGGACCATTCACATATCTGTGCCTACAGAATCATCACAATGCAGAACACTGCGGGCAAGCTGCTGGAGAAAATAATTGCCCGTGTCCTCACCTGTCACCTTCAACAGAAACGCACATTCCCACCCACACTCGGAGGTTATAGATATAACAAAGAGACACAACTCAATGCGGCAGTCTTTGCCTATGACGTCTTCGAAGGCTTCCACAGACGAGAAGAGACATGTGCTGCTGCTACAGATCTGGAGGATGCATGCAACAAGGTACCATTTGAATACCTCATGCACCCCTTCCTCATTAGATGGATCGCTGCGGCACTGTTTCACAGGAAGGTGATACTCAAATGTGGAAGTTGGTCTTTCGAGCCAACATCCATTTGTCCAGGTCTGCCACAAGGCTCACCATTGTCACCAGTTCTAGTTAACGTGTACACAATAACGATCACGGAACAACAGCTGGATGGGAAAGGAAGAACTATGACTTTTGCTGATGATATTCTGGTATATCGACAGGGATGAGACAAATGGAAACCGTACGACCACACCGGCAGTACGAATAGGAGCTGATGAGGTGACCAGGGACAAGTTGATGACATACCTCGGAGTTAAATTTGATTGCAGCCTGTGTTTTCGGGACCACGTCAACCATGTGATAACAAAATCCCGCGAAGGATTAGCCGCCTTGAAGGTCATGGCAGCTGCCAACATCGAGCAGAGGCTACTTACTCTTCTGACCGACAGCTGCCAGGTTCACCCAGCTTTAAGTGAGTACCAGATTTTTTTCTGTGAAAGTAAAACTGCATGGGCGTAATATCGATCACATTACCCCAAAAATCACGCGCCAAAGGCCTGAAAAAAATTACGGTTACTAACACCATATTCCCTATATACCACTTGGCGTCACGGGGCTCTTGACTTGACTTTACCAGTTAAATGTGGACAAAGAGGTACATCAAAGACAATGGTGCTGGACAGGACACTTACTGTCGAAGCCAACTGAGAGTATTATAGCATTTTTTTGGAATCCAAAGTGGAAGAGGCCCAAAAGAAGAAGACCAAAGTAATGTTGGAGAAACAGGAAGTAGCAGAGATAAAGATGATGGGGAAGACACGGAATGCTACTTGGAAAGTGTTTGTTGGAAGACTTATGCTCAATGGGCAGCTGCAAGGAAGAAGAAGAATAATGTAGGTTTGTTGGAGTTAAAGTACAAATAATTTCAAAAACATCAGAAAATTAATAGAAAGAGTGAAATCAACTTCTTAGTGTTTGTCTATTTGGTGGACATGGATGAATTGTGGCACAAGTTTATGGCAAGCCATGATATTTGTGTCTTTTGGGCTCAACACTGCAATTTAAAATAAATTGAGGGGGAAGAAGAGATAGATGTAAACAAAGCAAAGATTCCAGACAGCTTAAATGAATGGTTTAGTGGGAAGTCACTAAAAGAATTGTTAAACAGCTGTAGCGACAGAAAGTTGTGGAGAGACGTGATCACCTATGCCAGCAGTCATGTACTTCAAGGCTGTTCTAAATACAACATATAGAAATGATGCACATATTTTATCATACAGAGTGAGTAAAAAAGAACTCAGTGATTTCAAATACTGTGCCAGGATCATCCATCATAAGAATACTAGCAAAAGCAACACAAAAATTAAACGAAATGAAGAACACGTATCATAATACCCGCAAGGCAGTACAATTTACTAAGGACATGCATCTTCCCAATAGCAACATATGGTCGTGAATCATAGACAATCTCGCAAACAGCAAGGAAGAAAGAAGATTCATTCAAAACAAAATGCTACAGGAAAATCCTTAAGATACATTTGATAATGAAAAAGAACAATGAAGACATACTAAGGGACTTAAAACATTAAAATGAAAGGAACTCCATTCTGCAGAAGGAAATTAAAATACTATAGCCACGTCAAAAGACACAGCGGGCTGGAAAGAAAGATAATGGTTCCTGGGTGACACATCAGGGGCAAATCAAGAATAAGGTGGTTTCAGGACATCAAAGAGATCTTGAACATGACAACAGTAGAAGTAGGAGATCTGGCTAGAAATAGCTAGATTCTTTCTGATGGGCTGTGATGCAAGTAACATTCTGCAAAGAACATGCGACCTGAAGATGATGACTTAAAACTGCATTGCTTTTTGGGTGTCTCAGTGAAACTACACAACATGAAGAAAGTATGGACATTTTGTTTTGCAATGACAGGAAAAGTAATTACATATGGTTACTTCCAGGCAGCCCTGTTTTGAAAATGGTACTCATATGAGGAAAGAATGGTTTCTGTGGACTGGAAAACCAACAGAGGATAGCTAAAACTCATAGTTTAGTGTTATTTCCAAGCGCAGAGTGCATTGAAAACTACAGTTATATATAGAACAATTCATGTGTGGTTTTGCAAATTAAAGTGTCTGGCTGCTTGCTGATTTATTCTTATGTGAATGCCACTTTCATGAGAATGCCACCCGGTGGTGACCATTTGGAATTGCAACTTTCATGGTAGATGTAAAAAAAAAACAATGTTAACATTTTCTTCATGTTGCTATGCAGTTCACTAATATACGGCTAAAGAGCAATATGTTGTGATGTTTTCAAACTTCAAATAACGTTTTTTTTTAAAGATATAAAAACTGAAACATGTATTGATGAACACAAATTGGAAAGAGTAGACAGTAACACGAAATTTGAGTAAACTTGTTGATAAGAACATAAAAACAAGGAAAATAAAATGTCTTGGTCATACTTGGTTGCTTGTGTTCATCCAATGGCTCCAGTATATATCTTAGTTATCCGCCCTTAAAAAGACTTTAATTGAGCATCTATATGTTATGTGTTTGCAGTAGAACTGTGATATTTCTGCCCTTCAGCCCAACACATCTGACTTCAGTAAAGCATTTTGAGTAGTGGGTTGCCTTCCCTCTCAATCCCTACTTATTTGGCAAGATTAGACTGGTTAGTCTTATACTAGAGGTACCACAGAGAGGTGGAGTGAAGTCTGGATGGTTCTGATTCACTGATCCAAACGCAATCTATCTACTATGATTCACTGACAAGTTCAGTTCTGTTGCAATCGGTGTCTTGGTTGTAAGCATTCCATTTTGGTTATGTAAAATGACTGATACCCCAGAAAAGATAATTAAGGAGGACATAGTCCTAGGTAAACATATGAGAGGAAAACTGACAAAGTTGGTGCAAGATATCACTGACGAGTTGGGATTGACTGCTGAAAATCTTACACAGGACAAAAAAAAAACATGAGTAACTATCATGGAAGCCAAGCTACATTAGGGACAAGCTAGAGGATGACGACAATGGAGTTATTCATCATCATCATCGAGTGCCGTCTCCGCAACGAAGGTTGGCTACCGTGGAGCGCCATTCTGCTCTGTCTCTTGCTTTGATGGTGCAGGTTGTCATAGGCTGATTTGTCCATCTTTTGATGTTACTCGTCCATGTTAGTCTTGGTCTGCCTCAAACAAGAGAAATATATTTTATGAACAGCCTATAGTTTGTGTTGACAAATTGAACAATGGATGCGCTATCAAAATGTGGAAAGTAACAAATTAATTAAACTAATCTCTAAATATTCTTCTTCTTCTTCCCCTCCTCATTTGCCTTCCAGCATCGAGGGGAGAGATAATTTGCGGTCTTTTGCTCTTCTGTTCGCCTCTGCTGCTGTTATGTTTCCTAGTGCTTCTAATATTCCGTCGATCCATCTTTTTTGTGGTTGAACTTTGGGTCTGATGTTCTCACAACGTTTATTGAAGGTTCATTGTGTTGTATTTTGATTACTCTGCCTTGTCACTTGGCCAAACTATTTTATCTGTTTTTTCTTTATATATTCTATAGCGGGGGCTATTCCTAGCCGTTTTCTCAGTTCTTCATTTCTGATCTTATCTCCCAGACTGTTTCCTGTCATTCGTCTAACACATTTCATCTCTGTAGAGGTTATTTTTCTTATTGTTCTTGCACCGTGGGTCCAGGTCTGGCATTGGTAGCACAACGTTGCGATGAAGATTGTATTGTATAGTGCCCGTTTTGCCTCCAGAGTTATTTCTTTGTTGGACAATAGTGGCGATAACTGTCCAATGATTTGAAGCATCTTGAGTCTATTTCTGCTGTTTGAGAATTGTTGTTTGTCACTAGACTTTCTAGGAGGTATTTGAATTCCTCTACATGCTTTAGTTGCTTGCCTTCTATAATTATGCTGATGTTCTGTTTATTTTTTGGCGACTTTCATGACTTCTGTTTTGTTGATGTTGTATTTTGTACCTGAGATGTTGAGTTTGTTTAAGTGTTCTTCTATTGTTTCATGTATTAGTGCCTGATCGTCTGAAAATAAAAGCTTGTTGATCTCCTCTGTCTCTGATGGGTTGGCTAGCTTGCATATATAGTCCATGTATGTAATAAACAGTAGGGTGGATAGTACGCACCTGTCTTACACCTGAACTAACTTCGAAGTGGTCCATGTAGCCTGCTGCTGTTCTGACTGTGCAGCTGCTGTTGATGTAGAGACTTTTAATTAGGTTGGTTAGATGTGGCTTACTCCGTATGTTGTTAGTATCTCCCACAGTTGTTCTCTGTTTACTCGGTTGAATGCTTTTTCCTGGTCAATGAAAGCTATGTACACATCTTGATTGTGTTCTGTCGTTTTTTTTCTGCTAGATGCTTTAAGGTGATTAGAGCGTCGGTACATCCTCTGTTTTTTTCGGAACCCCGTTTGAGAATCTCTTAACTGTGGTTCTATTATTGGTCTCAGCCTTTTTTCCACGATTTTGGCATATAGCTTTCCTACATGGCTGAGAAGATATATACCTCTATATTGATTGCAGTCTCTTTTGCTATCTTTCTTTTTCCATATTGGTAAAAAGAAAATATCTAAATATCCTGCTGGGAAAATAAGATGTTGAAGACCACCAGTACACATCAGTGATCACACTGGAAGTTGTTGTCTTGCAGGTTTTGCCCACTTTTTTTTGTAAGGCAAGATCCTTTCAACCTCAGACCATGCTTATATTAGACCACAATTGCCATTAATAAATAAAATACAAGAGAAATTCAGGACATTCACCACAACACTGGAAGTGTCTTGGTACAATCCAGTTGTAATATCTGGTCAAGACGCTGCACCAATCATGTTTTGTTGGGTATTGGGAATTTGTATGAGTGCACATATTTGTCTATCATCTCCTGCTTATTTGACCCTTTCACTGCTAAGGCCTCAGTGAAAATCCTGACTTGCGGTGCTAAATACTTTTGCTCAGACACAGCGCTAATGGCTTTTTGCCAGCACAGTTTCAGACATTTGCTACGGCAGCTGTTTTATTGGCCAAAAATATATACATGTTGTAGCTCATAACTGAATGTATATTACCCATGCCGTTAGCAATATTTATATGGTTGATATTAACATATGTTTACAAATATTTTGCAAGCAATCAAATAAAAAGAAAGTTTTCTTTGAAAACTGATAAACATCCATTGGTCAAGACTTTAAACCAATTACAGAAATATGACATAAAACTAAATCGGGACCTTATCGGGATACAATTAAGTTAGAAAAGTAAAAAAAAAGTAAAGTACCCCCTTCACGCCAAGTGGCATATAGGGAATATGGTGTTAGTGACCATAAATTTTACAGACCTCCGGCACATGATTTTTGGGGTAAT
The DNA here is from genome assembly GCA_032433765.1 of Megaustenia siamemsis. NCBI lineage: Eukaryota > Metazoa > Mollusca > Gastropoda > Stylommatophora > Ariophantidae > Megaustenia > Megaustenia siamemsis. The sequence continues at coordinate 96,796,869 of JAVIAB010000125.1, read as the reverse complement.
GTGGTTGGTATTATGCCCGTGCCGCTTCACTTTCCCAGAAAAAATCTGGTACCATTAAAGGCTGGGTGAACCCGGAAGCCGTCGGTTGGGGTCGAACCCTACCCTTTGTAGTCCAGTTCACTAACCACTGAGCTATCGCGGCTCCCAATTAAGTTAGAAAGCGACACTGGAAATATCTTGGCCATATTCTCAGAAGGGACCATAGAAAACTACATCACCGGGCCCTTATGTGGAAACCCGAAGGTAAAAAATAAAAGACCATAAGAAAACCTGAGTAGAACCATCATCAAAGTGAGCGTAGCTATGGGTCTCAGAAACAAGCAAGAATTAAAACAGGTTGTTGCTGACAGTCAAACATGGAAAGCTATGACTTCTGCCATACGCGCTATATTCAGCCCAAAAGGATAATCAATCAATTAATTTCACACCAAATCTGCTTTGCTTTGATGGAATGTTTTGTTTGAATGATAATAATCTTCCTTTCAAAAGTAGGAGTGACTTATCAGTGCACACATTTTGGTAAAGTGATGCATTTTGAAAAACAATCTTTTAATTACACTTGTAATTTTGACAAATGTATGTTGTTTGAAAAGTGCAACTTCCTCAAAAGCAACAATAACCTGTTCTAATACAGCATTTCAGCAAACAAGGCTGTCCCCAGTAGAGTGTCTTTCGGCCAGTATTACCATGAAGACCCACAACCAGGAAGAAGAATAATTCATCCAAAAAATATCTCTCCAATGAGAAATGAGTGTTAGAGCATTCTGAACAGTGCTCTAGTAAAACTGTTGCATTCATCGGTTATAAATATAAATGATTCCATAAAGGAACAGTAGAAAATGAATCAAACACTGAACTGTTTACATTAACATCAGCATGACAGCCTGGATTGGAGTTGTTATAAGAATGGACAACTGGTCTGAAATCAGTGAAGATGGAAATTGGTTACAATGATGACAATGGACACTCAAATAACCTACACTTGTCTTTCCAGTGGATGTTGATGGCAGGGTAGACACCTTCAAATAACCTGGTTTGCTTGCAGAATTCATTAACTCTTCAAAGTAAGATCCATTAATTCTTCAATACAAATTCACTGCATAGTCGTGGTAGAAAAATTATTTTCTTGCCATAGTACCAAATACAAAACTATCATACTGGAAAACAACGCAGGGGAATTTCTAGGCATCTTCAACTGCAAGGTTAAAAAAACTTAACTAATCCTTAATGTATGCAAATAGGACAAAACATCTAAAAATAACTTTTAGCTGTTCTGCAAAAAGCACACTGGAAGTAAAAAAGAATTTGCTACATGCAGAAACGGAACCCAAGCAGTTGGTCAGCAGTAACACATGAGAGCACTATACACTTTGTGTCACAGCTTCAATGAGGCCTGTGCAGGCACTATTGCTCTCTTTATGATATGAGCTCATCAAACCTGCATACAAAACCAGTAAACCTAAAATGTCACAATTACACGATAGAGACAGGTCCAGAAAAAACTGAAACAAAATATACAATAACTGCTCCCAGTTCATACCTCACTGGGTGCTATACCTGTAGTTCGCCCCTATAGCCAGCCAAGAATGTTTTTATTTCAATATACATATTTTACTGACACAAAGCATACATCAATCGTAATTTTGTACAAGAAACTCATAAAAGCTATTTCGTGTGGTTTAATATACAAAAAAATGTAGTTAACATCCTGACAAACAAACTTTTTAAATGAACAATTACCAACTGAAATAGAACAATAGCAACTAGAAAAGTGCAGGGACAGGGGAGAAAAGAAAAAATACAACATGGGATAACTCAAGAATGTTGACAAGAAAGACATGCTCAGAAGACAAACGTAACCACCACTAGGTAAATGTTACACACTGAATATCATTGATATAGGAGCACACTATAGTAATAAACATGATTTGTATTAACAAGAAGAAAGTTAATGCTAGACTCCCCAGCTCCATCTGTCACAGAGTACAGGTGCTTCAATGTGTCAGGCAACACACATCAGTGAAGACATTTTGATGTGCTCCTTCCATGACAAAACTCCATCATAAAGTGTTTCTGTCCTAATGTCTTGAAGAAATAGTATCAATCAGTTCCATGATCTGCCAAGAAACAATTCCTGAGTGTGTGCATTCCCATAAAACCATCAAAAACCTACAGAGTGCATAATTGTTAGGTCATAACCTCAAAACAAACCTACAGCTTCATACATTAGGTCATAACTACACACTAACTATTGAGCTTTGAACATTAAGTCATAACCACATACCAAACTCTAAGTTTCATACATTGTTGGATCATACATACCAATCTCTAAGTTTCATACCATAACTACATACCAAACTCTAAGTTTCATACATTGTTGGATCATAACGACATACCAAACTCTAAGTTTCATACATTGTTGGATCATAACTACATACCAAACTCTAAGTTTCATACATTGTTGGATCATAACTACCAATATCTAAGTTTCATACATTGTTGGATCATAACTACCAATCTCTAAGTTTCATACATTGTTGATCATAACCACATACCAAACTCTTAAGTTTTACACATTGTTGGATCATAACACATACCAATCTCTAAGTTTCATACATTGTTGGATCATAACCACATACCAAACTCTTAAGTTTTACACATTGTTGGATCACAAGCTCACACCAAATAGGAAACTTTATACATTAGTTCATAACTATACATCAAACTCTCTGAGTTAAATACAGAAAATTAAAACAAAATCATAATCCAGCAAAAGAACAATTTTTTAAAAAGAATGTCAAACAGGTTTTTTTCATTTATCAACGGAAGCAATAAAACTTAAATGAGAAAAATTTATAGATAAAAGAAACGATCTTTTATACATTTATCTGTATAGCTAGACTGTTCTGGAGCCACTCTGAGCATGAACAGCTTAGTTCCAGATATCTTTCAATATAAAAGATACAAAAATACTAAAATCAAATACGGCATAATATAGCTAAAATTTAAAAAAATAACATAGTATGAAATACATCCATGCACAACTGATAAAACAGGTTTAGCTTCAAAATATTTGAATACAGACCCAATGCTTCCAGTATGACAAAGAAAAGAAAGGAGTCTCATCATGCCACATAGGGAATATGGTTAGTGACCATATTTTAAAAATAGACCTACGGCAATTATTTTTAGGGTAATGTGGTCAGCATTATGCTTGTGTTACCCCTGCCCCCCTAAAAAAAAATAAACCTGGTACCCATTTAAGGCTAGGTGAATCTGGAAGCTGTTGATCAGGATTGAACACGACCTCTTGTCCTTAGTAGTCAAGTTGACTAAATAATACGACCGTTGTAATGAGTTTTTTTGTCATACAGACCTGTTGCAGTAGTCAGGCAAGAAAGCTGTTTTATCAAACAATGCATGGCAAACACACATACATAACAACTTATAAGTTTACAGATGTAGTCATTAATAAAGACATAGCTAGGAGGATTGTCTACAAGTTGCAAGGCATGCACTCTTATATCATGTGTTTACAAGTAAGTGGCAGATACAACCCATTGATGTTCTAGATTTTAAGAGAGAAATGACACAAAATAATTGCTGACCAGTGCCATATAGGAAAGGTTTCATGGAGATGTAATCAGCCTTGAGTTGATGAACGCTTTCTTCAAACATATTATTAATGTCTAAAGACGATACAGAAGAAAACAAAAGCTAACCTTCAATGCCAAAGCGGCACAGCAAAACGATGAAACAATCAAGTATCTTGCAGGTGTTGGTCAAATGTGTTGATGCTTGTTTGAGACAAGAACAAATAGTCAGAATGAGGAGAACAATGTGAAGAGATTGACAGAGAGCATGTATGGCTTGACATGCCAAGCTCAAGCTGTAAACTTGGTATGCTCCAAGTTAGCTTGAATCAGAAGGTAGTTTTACATCTACAATCTCTTTTAATGAAGTTACAAATGGAATAAAAGATATTACATTCAAACATTAGCCACTTTACAGGAAGTAACATTTGTGAAAACTTACCAAAATTAGTTAAAACTGTGCTTCAATAACTATTACAAATATAATGTGCTATTTGCTTGGTATAATCTTATTTTTAAAATTTGTTTAAAAATGGTATTCATTAGCTTTCACCTCTGGCGAAGTCCCTTGAGTCTAGGAACAGAATTTTGCATGTTAATCAGTTCTTCCCTGGCAGCCGTAACTCAGACTTCGGAAGTACATATATTTTTTCTGTCAATGAGTGACGTTTCAACCCAGGCCTAGCTACTGAGGCCAGGGTTGGTTGCAGCAGAGAGAAATCATAAATAAAAATCCCAAATGGTGCAGCCCAAATTTGAACTCACAACCTCTCTGTTCTGAGACTGGCATCTTGCCTCAAGACCAATCAGCCCCCTTTGATTTTAAACTAATTTATTAACCTATAATTAATACCTTTAATGAAATGACATTTTACTTATGGCTCAATTACTTCCTTCTTTTGTTAATTATGGCAGTACCTACAATAATGTCTTTTGGATGAATTTTTTTTTTTTTTTTACTTGCCCTTATAATAAGGGACCTTATAGTTTTAGTTTTGTGTTTAGCGTAGCCCCATTTGGCCAGTGAAGGATCTCTCAATGAATTATTGTTTTCAACTCTCTTTCAGCTGCCACATTCCTATATGGCATCTACTTCTACTTGTCCACTGAGTGGATGAACCAAGCCTGTAAGCAAAATAAACCACAAGACTCCTCTATTACCTGTCATTAGCTCTCACACACACACATATACCAGGCCCCTCTGTAAAGTCAAGTCTTCTAACACTTGAGACATCTCAGATGCCATAGAAAAGAGGCTAAGAACAAAATAATAATGAATTTAGGTTTATAAGAACTGTCCAGGTATGGCTTCAAACTGCAATTTGGTATGTTTTATTGCTCTCATTTTGCTCAATATGCAAGTTTGTTATACAGCAATCATCATATATTGGGAATGACCAGAAAAACCAGGCTGCTATAAAAAAATTGTAAGGAGGTAAACTAAACTCCTGCTATCCTTAGCGTTCACCCACCCATTAAGCGGGCATGGAAGCATTGTTTTGCTAGTTTAAGACAGAGTTGCAATATTGCATCTTTAGGCCCAACATGCTGCACCTTTAGCCCGACACATTGCATCTTTAGGCTAAACATGCTGCACCTTTAGCCCAGACACATTGCATCTTTAGGCCAAACATGCTGCACCTTTAGCCCAGACACATTGCATCTTTAGGCCCAACATGCTGCACCTTTAGCCCAGACACATTGCATCTTTAGCCCAGACACATTGCATCTTTAGGCAACATGCTGCACCTTTAGCCCAGACACATTGCATCTTTAGGCCAAACATGCTGCACCTTTAGCCCAGACACATTGCATCTTTAGGCCAAACACACCCATCATGGCATGGGTAACAATTTTTTGCTCGGGCAATGTCCAATTTTGGCCTACATTTTCATCTTTTGACTGTCAAGGGTTCATTAATGTGCGTTAGTGCACACAGGACCTCCTGTTTTCCACCACTATCTGAGAGGCTAGACATCAGATCCCATTATCCAAACGCCAGTGGATGCTAGAACCATGAAGAAAGAGTCAAAGTGAAAAATTCCCACATGGCTTGTAATTGAATTTAACTTGGGCCCTTCCAATCCAGAGACCAACACTCTACTTCTAGACCAACTATTTCTCTGAAAAGGAAACAAATCTGCATAACTGTATTAAAGGGCAACTAATCAGTACAACTGCAGGATGTGCAGGCTATTGATTAAAACAAGAGCTACAACCAAGTGAATGTACAGATTATTTATTTCATGTAATCAATCATGACATGAATACTAATGTAGTCGCCTATGGGAAACTGGGATTAGATATAAGCAACAACAAGAAAGCAGACAAATCAAAACACATGAAATATAAACCAATATACCCAACATAAAATGCATTTTGTTTCTCTCTGCGGTCACAAATAATAGCAGCTATAAATAAACACAATGAATGTCAGCAGACCAGAATACAAGCTCAATTCTTGTCCTTGGCCTTAATAAAATACCAAATTTAAATACTAAAAGTGCATGTGTATAAAGAAAAGTGTGTTGTGTTGACATGTCCAGTCCAATAACAAAGCTCGTTTATAGACAACTCAAAGAAACTACTCATTACTATTAAGACTGCCAAGTGATTTCTCCTTCTTATTCAGTCGCAGACAAGTTAAACAGATATTACCCATTAAGTAGCAACTTGTAGAGACATGCTGTCAGACATGTCAAAGATGTTATATTAAAAGAGCAGAGAGCACAACAGATGTTACGAACAACACCTCAAGTGGTAGGGTTAGCTTGACATGGAATCAAATTAACCTCAAGTGGGAGGGTTAGCTTGACATGGAATCAAATTAAGTCAGCAGAAGATCATCTTGGTCCATACCAGATTTATTAAGAAAAACAAGCACAAAAAAATTATCACACACAGGAAAAAAAAAAACAAAGAATTCAATCATTTATCAGCTGAAGTAAAACAGTAATAGTTTTGTTCATTTGACAAAGACATCAAAAATAAGCAGAAGTCTAGTAATATAGTCATTTCAATATAGAGTTATGGATACATTTAGATTAAACAAGTTTTCTATCAACAAATGTAATACATTGTTTGACTACACATGTGCACAAGAGCTTTACACTGAAATCAATATACAGGCAGTGTCAGTTATTCTGCTCAAAGTAATGATTTGAAATAAAAGCAACATGCACCCCCCAATAAAATCCAATCAGCAAGCTCATGTTCATTCACTTACAAATAAATGGAAATACATGAGGCACACTACACAATTTAGTATAGGCTATCTAAACAACAACAAAAACTGCTTGTACACAAGCCTGATGAGACAAGACAGTCTTTAAAAAACAAAATTACTGAACTAAAATACATGTACAGGCACTCTAGAACAAAATAAAATCACATGACATTTCTTAACATTTGCAAAATGAAATCACATGACATCTAATAACACTTTCAAATAAAATCTGTCATATTCAAGTATAGAAAGAAAAAAACCAGTAACAAAATTCCCAACTCATCAAGCCCGGCAATGCAGCTAGAAGGATTATTTCAAACAACAATAATGGAACATTTAAAAATGAACAACCCAAAAAAGATCAAACTGAAACAATCAGCAATCGACATAAAGAGGCAGGTAAAGTGCACAATCAAGAATAGGAACTAAAATAAGCCTCTGAAAGGCCATTAAGAACATTCCTGAAATTATACTTTAAAATTAACTTTAAAACAAAATGAGGGTACAGACATTTAACTTCTTAGTTATCACCTGTTAAGCAGGCATGAATGCGTTGTGTCACAAATTTATGGCAAAGCCGCAATATCTGTGCCTTTCGGCTCAAAATATCCATCTTCAGAATGGATGAGTAGATTTGCTTAACATTTTGTACCCAAACAGCAGCCATTATTGTCAAGAGTTCTTTAACATTCTTAGTGTACATGGGACGCATTTTTTCACCATTTTCCTAGAGGGCTAGACATTGGATCTCACTACCCAGAGATTATTATTAATAATAAATGTCAACTGCGGTAGCTTGGTACTAACAAAACAAAGTAAAAAACTAAAAGATATAAAGTCCTTTATTTTAAAAAAGTGCAGATAACTGACAGCCAATCACAAACAGAACAGACAAATGCAGAGACTTGAAAGAAAGAAATCTGCTACTAAATGAATAAAAAAAGAAAAACAATTTGTTGCATAAAGGGACCAAGTAAGTAAAAAAAAAGTAAAGTACCCCCCGTCACGCCAAGTGGCGTATAGGGAAATATGGTGTTAGTGACCCTATATTTTACAGACCTTCAGCACATGATTTTTGGGGTAATGTGGTCGGTATTACGCCCGTGCTGCTTTACTTTCCCAGAAAAAATCCGGTACCCATTTAAGGCTGGGTGAACCCGGAGCCGTCGGTTGGGATCGAACCCTACCCCTTGTCCGTAGTAGTCCAGTTCACTAACCACTGAGCTATCGCGGCTCCCACTAATTTTTAGGGAATTAGTAAAACCCAGGTGTCCTCGCCAGGGTACGAACCCCGGCTGTTGCCGTGGTAAGCCAACCGCCTATCGATTGCGCTAACCGGACACCCTAAAGGGACCAAGTGCTGAACATATTGTAATGAGGGAGCAAAGAATATGTCAATAGTCTTGTATATCCTTATTGTTGAATACAAAATTAAGCTGCTCTATAGCAAGGAAACTCAATCAATCATCATGTCCCTTGTGGACATCTTTGGATTATCTTATCTATTTATTATAGAAACATAACCTAATCTGCTATTGCTATCAACAGCAATCAAGAGTTGAATATGCATTTATCATTTCACTATTGTAGTACTGTGTTTATTATCTTCAAACTGGCTATCATTTTCAAATGAACTGAGAATTAACCAAACTGCACCACAATGTATTTTCAGGGAAAAAGAAAACCAAATTTTGTCAATACCTACCATTGAAGACGAGTATTGGGCAAGTGTAGTCACAAACTCACCACATTTCATCTTCCTTATTTTTTTATGAATTTCTTCTCTTAACTTTTACTCAAGATCAACAAGGAAACAAATTTAATGTCAACAGAATAATTCTTGTCAATGTTCACACAAGGAACACTACAAGTTACAACAGAATTGCTCCACACATTCAGTGAACTGTGACTGAAAATGCAAACAGAAATGATCATTTTTAGAAGTATAAACAAAAACGGGCTCTTTTTCTTTCCATAAGTGAACTACGGTATCAAATTTGTTTGTAAATAGAATTTCATCATCACCATCTCTACGTGAGCATATTCACGTACCACCTGCAGATATAACCTTACCTTTCATACATAAATTGATGGGCTGGTCACCACAGCAGTCAACAGGATAATGATATCCAGCCATGCTGCTCCAGAGTGATACTTTATGAAAATGAGTAAACATTAATGTCCGTTGTGATGTAATGTTCATATTCACTATCCCAGGCACCATCATTTGCAATGTACATCCGTCCTGAATCACAGAATGTCATTGCAAAGGGCTGGTTCACGATTCCTGGTGGGAAAGGGATATCTGTCAAGAACACCCCATCTTTACTAAAGAGCTTGACTTTTCCACTCTGTTTGTTGCAGCAGACAATCCTGTCAGAGATTGAGGTAACACTCCAAACATCTGTAGGGCTGGACTCCAGATTAATGGTGAATTCTATAAGCCCTTGCTGTGAGATACCCAAGAGATGAACAGTTTCATTCTGGACACGTTCCAGGTACAAGATACAACCAGTGCTGGGCACAGCAGCAACCAGTTCTGGACCACTGCATTGTGCAAGAAACACTGCTGTTTGAGCAACTCCATCTTGGATGCTCAGCAGATCAATCCTATTGTCAGTAAAAGCAGCACAAACAATCACATTATCTCGAACATAGCCCAGCCCATAGTACTGCGACTCTGTCCTCATATCCTGTAGGAATTCCAGCCTCTTTTTTGACACTTTCACTAAACTCAGGAGCTTTCCTTCTCTGCTGACAACAATCATATCATTGTTCAGTTTGCCCATGTAGTAAGGCCTTGACAATTCCAGACGGGTTACCAGATGGTGGGACAGTCCATCTTGGGCTGAATCATTCTTGGTAACATCATACAACTTGAGACAACTGTTAATGATGTCAACAACAACAACACATCCAATGTGTTCCATGACAACCAGTGAGCTCACACCTGCCTTGTGTTTATCGCCAGGTGCCTGAGGACTAAATGTGCTTATTTTTGTCACCCTAGAGTTCTCATTAATTAACTTTGTATCAAGCTCTGCAGTAAAGTTGCTTTCTCCATTCTGCACCACAGCTTCAGGGAGTGGTTTGCTTTCCTGTTTTTCTTTTTCTGCATCTTTTTGCTGAGAATTATTCTGTGGTTCCTGTTTTACTTGTTGAACTTTGTTTTGTTGCTGTTTTCGCTTCTTTTGCTGCTGCAGCTGTTGGTGTCTCTGTTGTTTCTGAGGATTTTGAAACTGAACAGCTCTAGCCATTTTAGACTGTGGACCCTGAAATTGCTGTTGCTGTTGTTGCTGCATGAAAGCATTGATCAGAAACTGGAACTGTTGCTGGAAGCGATCTTGCTGCTGGTGTTGATGTTGCTTCTGGACAACAAGCTGTTTCAGTTTTTCAGTTTCCCGCAGCAAGTGCTGAAGCTGAATATTATGGCTTGCTGCAAGTTGCATTTGTTGGATTTTCTGAGCCATCTCATTCAACTGCTGTTCAAGACTTTCACGACCATTTCCTTGACTAGGATGACTGCCCAACAGGCCTGTCTGAGATTTGTGCATATAGACAGAACCACCAGTCTTCTGTTGCAGTGGGTAACCAAAACTCTGCTTTGTCCCTACAGTGCGATTAGGTGTCTTAGCTCCTCTGGCTTGTTGCTGGCGAGTCTGGTACATTTTAGCCTGTCTAATTTGACTGCTGTTTCCTGCTTGCTGTGAAGCTAATGCTGAATTCTGGCCATAATTTAATGATGGTGTACGAGACTGGACACCAGAAAAATTAAAGTTCATGTTGCCAAACCCTGACTGATTAACTGCAGACAAAGATGTTCCAAAGTTGGAAAGGGACTGCTGCTTCTGACCAGGTGTTATATATTGTGGGAACCTAAATGAAGTCTGCAGATTGGCTCCATGCATTGAAAAGACATTTGGTCTTGGTCCAAGCAGTCCTGGCTGGTTTAAAAATGGAACGCTTGAAGGACGTGAGTCTCCCTTAAAATGAAAAAGATCTTGCCGCTTATCAACTGCACTCTGAACACCTTGAGCATTCCTCTTGACTGGTGCACTAGGGCCAGACTTTGGTCTGCTTGAGGAAAGATCTGCTTTGTTTCGACCTGCCTGCACAACATTAGCATTGTTGCGGTTGGGCTTAATTGTTACATGTTTGTTTTTCTGGAAAGTTTTCTTTGATTTATTGCCTTTCTCAGATTGTGATTTTGAGTGTTTTTCTGTCGCATTATCTGAGCCTGAACAACTTCCCTCCAAGCTAGACTCAGAATCACTGAGGCAGATGGCATTACCTTCTCCAGCCTCCAGCAACGACTTTACATTACTGCCTACAGTTTCCATTTTCTTCAAAAATACACCCCCATCAAATTGCTTTTTGATAAGAGAAAGTTTGCTGATCTCACCCACAATACGATTGATGTCAGACTTAGAAGCATCAGCCTGAAAACAATTGCAGAGATCAAAGGAAGAATTCAAGTCTTTGCTTAACCTCAAAAGACTCTCCGATATTTTTTGGCAATATTTCTCTTGTGTTTTGAAATAGCCCCACTTCTGTTCTGTAAAATTAACAGTAGTTTTGTCAACGACAGCTTCAATCTCTGAAAGTAGTGACTTGAGTGCATCAATCTGTTGCGTGCCCTTAGCAAGATCACTGGTCAGTCGTGTCTGACATTCCTCCATGGCAGCAGCTATTCTGGAAGCAGCATCCTTAATAACCTGTGATTTTCGCTGCTGTACCTGGATGAATACAACAATGTACAAATATGAAAACTTGTATACACAACATACATCTTTTTTCCTTATCAATACAATGGTTACTAATTTATGTGTAGAAATGTATGTTTAATTCTCTACTATTGCATCAGTGAGGACTAAGAGGATTTGAAGATCACTGTCTTAAGAAGATTCTAAACATTCGTCAGGATCAACACATAGACAAAGAAGATCAGAAGATCATGTATTAACATCAATCAAGAAGTGAAAAGTCGTTGGAAATGGTTAGGCCATGTTCAACGAATGGAACGAACCAGGCATCTGCACCTAGAATTAACATGGACACCACCTAGCAAAAGAAGAAGAGACAGACCATTGTGAACATGACAACGAACTATACATGATGAAATGAAAAAGGCTGGCAGGTCCTGGAGAGAGTTGTCCATGCCTGCTCAGACTTAATTGGGTGGAGATTTCTTGTCAGCGCCCTATGCTCTGACCGGAGTTCAGAAGATTAAGACACCAGTGAACCCATTGTTATTAACACATGCTTGGTTATTTTGCTCAGGAAGATCAAGTAGATCTTTTTATACATTCATTCAGGAAGATAAAGTAGATCTTTTTATACATTCATTCAGGAAGATAAAGTAGATCTTTTTATACATTCATTCAGGAAGATCAAGTAATCTTTTTATACATTCGTTCAGGAAGATCAAGTAATCTTTTTATACATTCGTTCAGGAAGATCATGTAGATATTTTTATACATTCGTTCAGGAAGATCAAGTAGATCTTTTTATACATTCGTTCAGGAAGATCTTTTTATACATTCGTGCAGGAAGATCAAGTAATCTTTTTATACATTCGTTCAGGAAGAACAAGTAATCTTTTTATACATTCGTTCAGGAAGATCAAGTAATCTTTTTATACATTCGTTCAGGAAGATCAAGTAATCTTTTTATACATTCGTTCAGGAAGATCAAGTAATCTTTTTATACATTCGTTCAGGAATATCATGTAATCTTTTTATACATTCATTCAGGAAGATCAAGTAGATCTTTTTATACATTCATTCAGGAAGATCAAGTAGATCTTTTTATACATTCGTTCAGGAAGATCAAATAATCTTTTTATACATTCGTTCAGGAAGATCATGTAGATCTTTTTATACAGTCGTTCAGGAAGATCAAATAATCTTTTTATACATTCGTTCAGGAAGATCATGTAGATCTTTTTATACAGTCGTTCAAGATCAAGTAGATCTTTTATACATTCGTTCAGGAAGATCATGTAGATCTTTTTATACATTTGTTCAGAAAGATCAAATAGATTTTTAAATACATTTTTCAATAAGATCAAGTAGATCTTTTTATATATTTTTCAATAAGATCAAGTAGATCTTTTCATACATTTTTCAGGAAGATCAAATAGATCTTTTTATACATTTTTCATGAAAATCAAGTAGATCTTTTTATACATTTTTCAGGAAGATCAAGTAGATCTTTTTATACATTTTTCAGGAAGATCAAGTAGATCTTTTTATACAGTCGTTCAGGAAGATCAAGTAGATCTTTTATACATTCGTTCTGGAAGATCAAGTAGATCTTTTTATGCATTCGTTCTGGAAGATCATGTAGATCATTTTATACATTCGTTCTGGAAGATCATGTAGATCATTTTATACATTCGTTCTGGAAGATCATGTAGATCATTTTATACATTCGTTCTGGAAGATCATGTAGATCATTTTATACATTCGTTCAGGAAGATCAAGAAGATCTTTTTATACATCTGCCTGATGACACCTGACATTAAAAATTCTTAGAAATTGACTGTGGCATTCAGTTGATTTTTTCTCTGCTATGTACCTTCCTGATAGTTTATGCCAGTGACACATGGTGCACCATTGTGACTGGATGTCAATTAATTATTTTAAAATACAACAGGAATATTGCCAAAAAAAAAATATATATATATATATATATATATTTGAAAAAAAAGAGTACTGGGTTGTTTTTAGTCCCTCACAAAAATTTTGTGCTCAATGTTCCACAAATTCAAGAAAAATGACAACAAACGTGTGCTGTTTGTAAAATCTATATGTCATGCACATAATTTTAACGTTTGCCCCAGTTGTGCCCCGTAATTGTCTCACTAATTGTTTAAATTGTAATTTTTCCAAAGATTTGTACCAAAAGTTCAATAAAAACATGATTTCTCCAAATTACAGAGGATTCTCTTATTGTAGTAAATTTTACAACAGTTACGTAAACACATAACTTATAGAGAGGTATCATAATCTAGGATTAAAAGGATGTCAAATGCCCAGACATGTATTGTATACAGCTAGCTGGTGATTTATGACATATGCAACTTCGGCAAGGTATTATGCTGCCCTCTCAATTTGATCCTTTCTTGCTCAGCAAACTGGTTAGTCTTTTTCCAGAATGTGGAGTAGAATTTTGATCAACTATTGTCAGTGTTCAAGACATAGGCAATCAGCTATGAGTCACTATTCACTTCCAGCACAGGCGTTGTTAGAAATCTTGGCCCCGCCAACTTGATCTGATGCATCACGATGCCAATGACAGAGGTAATGAAAGCACAATTTCTAAATGTTCAGTCAATGACAGGGCAGGTCAACACATCGTCGTGCTGAAACAATTACATTCCTCTGACACGTCAGGGCAACACATCGTCGTGCTGAAACAATTACAGTCCTCTGACACGTCAGGGCAACACATCGTCGTGCTGAAACAATTACAGTCCTCTGACACGTCAGGGCAACACATCGTCGTGCTGAAACAATTACAGTCCTCTGACACGTCAGGGCAACACATCGTCGTGCTGAAACAATTACAGTCCTCTGCACAACACAACTAGTTTCTGAATTCTACAACTGTTTGGAAATGAACAGTTAGTTATGAAGTATAGCTGGGGTTCCATAACATGCATCATTGTCAGGTTACTTGTATGTTTAGTCTGATCCAAAGGTTTTGTTCTCTTGGAGCAGAGATCTCTAGAATCGCTAATCCACATATGCAGGTATCAAGGTCTAGTCTGGTTATATATGCAAGCTAGCCAACCCATCAGAGACAGAGGAGATCAACGAGCTTTTATTTGCAGACAATCAGGCACTAATACATGGAAAAATAGAAGACCTACAGGAACACTTAAATAAACTCAACAGCACAGGCACAAAATACAACGTGAAAATCAACATCAACAAAACAGAAGTCATAAAATTTGCCAAAGAGAAACAGAAAATCAACATAACTAGAGAAGGCAGACAAATGAAACAAGTAGAGGAATTCTAATACCTAGGAAGTTTAGTGACAAATGACAATTCACAAACAGCAGAAATAGACTAAAGATGCAGCAAAGCTTGTCGAATCATTGGGCAGTTATCAAAACTATTGTCCAACAAGGAAATAACTCTAGAGGCAAAACTGACACTTTACAATACAATATTCATCCCAATGTTGTGCTACCAATGGCAGACCTGGACCCTAGATGCAAGAACAATAAGAAAAATAACCTCTACTGATATGACATGTGTTACACGAATGACAGGTAACAGCCTGAGGAGACAAGATCAGAAATGAAGAACTGAGAAAAAAAGCTTGGAATAACCCCCATCATAGAAGATATAAAGAAACAACAGATAAAATGGTTTGGCCATGTGACAAGGCAGAGTGATCAAAACACAACACAACGAGCCTTCAATAAACATTGTGAGAATATCAGACCCAAGGGTCGACCACGAAAAAGATGGATCGATGGAATATTAGAAGCACTAGGAAAAATAAAAGCAGCAGAGGCGAACAGAAGAGAAAAAGACCACAAATTATATCTCCCCTCGATGCCGAAAGGCAAATGTGGAAGGAAAGAAGGTCTAGTCATACTAGTACATTTACTACTTGTGCTAGCAGATTCAATGAAGCCCTTGGTACTCAATATGGAGACAATGATCAGCTGAGGACATTTGTAATTCATTATCTGACAGAGTAAAAGACTGTAGTTTGAAAATTGGAAAACAAAACAGATATCAGATACAGCCTGCATTTTACTTAAATGACTTAAAATGTAGATTACCTGCAGCAAAAACTAAACTGATAAACATGCACATAAGACATGGATGCATTCAGTTGATAAAATGCCATTTGAAAAAAGTAAGGCAGCATTAAAATCAAACACTACCTTTTGTAGCTCCTCAAGGCGGTTCTGAATATTTCTAGTGGTCTTCAACAAGGATGCACCTTCAGTTTTACATTTTTTGTTCCAGAAATCTGTGGATTTCACATCTTGCTTTTGTTTCTTCAGCTGAGGTCTACCTTCCTGAACATGGTGACGCTGAAAAAATTACAGTACCAATATAAACAATTATTACAGTATCAATAATAAACAATAAATACTATACAAATAATAAACAATAAATACTATTACAAATAATAATAATAATTACAGTACCATTAATAAATAATTATTACAGTAACAATAATCACAGTACCATTGACTACAAAGGACAAGGGGTAAGGTTTGATCCAAACTGACAGCTTCCAGGTTCACCCAGCCTTAAATGGGAAAGTAAAGCAGCACGGGCGTAATACCGACCACATTACCACAAAAATCATGTGCTGAGGGTCTGTAAAATTTATGGTCACTAACACCATATCCCGTGTGTTACCGGGGCCTCATTATGAGGGAGGTAAAGAATAGTGACACTGTGACCTTCCAGGCATGTCGTAAGAGGCCACTAAGGATTGTTGATCGATGGCTTGACAAGCTGTCATTGTAAAAAGTATTGTTATGGAAACAGCGCCATATATTTTAGAGCAGTGATCTCTGCAATAAGTGCCATTTTGGCACGCAAGGTTTCTGTTTTTGAGATTGTGGTTCTGCCCTATGTGCCGTCTTCGGCTCGAAAGGACAATAGATAGATAGAACACCATATTCCCTATATGCCATTTGGCGTGACGGGGGCTCTTTACTTTTTCTTTTCTTACAGTACCATTAATAAACAATAATTACAGTATCAATAATAAACATTAATTACAACACAAATAGTAAACAATAATTATGGTATCAAAGGTTTCTTGTATAGCACTGTGAAGATATACACATTCTATTCCCACACCACTTGGCACTACATTTTCTGACTGACTAATGAGGTTTCATTTCTGAAAGCCTCCTGCCATATTATCTCATCTAGAGTTTTGAGTCTTCATGCCCAAGTGCTATTTCATTTCACATAGTGTCTGCTTGCAGAGTTGATGGTGATGAGGAGATTATCTTTCCCTGTTTTCAAATGGACTCAGTGTTACCACCTATAGTACATACTATGTACATGCAACCATTATGTCCACATTGAAGACGTGTATTGTGGTATGAGTCTAGAAAGGTGTAGATACATCTTCATCTTCTTCTTTCCTTTTTCATTTGCCTTTCAGGAGATATAATTTGTGGTTTCTTGATCTTCAGTTCGCCTGTGCTGCTGTTATGTTTCCTAATGTTTCTAATATTCCATCAATCCATCTTTTTCGTGGTCGACTCTTGGGTCTGGTATGCTCGCATCGTTTATTGAGGGCTCGTTGTGTTGTGTTTTGATTACTCTGCCTTATCATGTGGCCAAACCATTTCATCTGTTGTTTCTTTATATATTATATGGCGGGGGGCTATTCCTAGCATTTCTCTCAGTTCTTCATTTCTGATCTTATCTCTCAGACGGTTTCCTGTCATTTGTCTGATACATTTCATCTCACAATAAGTTATTTTTCTTATTGTTCTTGCATCTAGGGTCCAGGACTGACATTGGCAGCACAACATTGGGATGAAGATTGTATTGAACAGTGTCCATTTTGCCTCTAGAATTATTTCCTTGTTGGACAATAGTGGTGATAGCTGTCCAATGATTTGACAAGCTTTGCTGCATCTTGAGACTATCTCTGCTGTTTGTGAAATGTCGTTTATCACTAAACTTTCTAGGTATTTGAATTCCTCTACTTGTCTTAGTTGCCTGCCTTCTATAATTATGTTGATGTTCTGTTTATTTTTGGCAACATTCATGACCTCTGGTTTGTTGATGTTGATTTTCATGTTGTATTTTTTGCTTGTGCTGTTGAGTTTGTTTAGCGAATCAATTCAGAGGAAGAGGTATGTTTACAGCACTCGGAAAAATTGACAAATAATCAACAACAGAAAAAAAATATGGACCAAAGCAGGATCGAACCCGTACTCAGTGGCACAGCGCCTTGCCACGAAAAGCCAAATGCTAGGGAACACTGCCACTCAGCTAACTTAAAAAAATTTGCTTCGTAGGCAATGTCTTTCGCGCAGGTGTTCTCATGACTATAGCATAAGGCTGCGATCACAGCTCGGAAATACATAGTGTATCTGTATTTTTTCCTGTTAAGATAAGTATCTCCCGGATAGGGTAGGGCTGACATACTTGCGTTGCAGACAAACATTTAGGACGAAATAGCACGAATAGTAGTTTCCAGTGGTTTAGACTGGAGACAAATAATAATAAATGAACATTATTATAGAGGGAAACTTCCGAGGCGATAATCAGCAAATCAATTCAGAAGAAGGGGTATGTTTACAGCACTCGGAAAAATTGACAAATAACCAACAACAGAAAAAAAATATGGACCAAAGCAGGATCAAACCCGTACTCAGTGGCACAGCGCCTTGCCACGAAAAGCCAAACGCTAGGGAACACTGCTGTTGATGTAGAGACTTTTAATTAGGTTGGTTAGATGTTGGCTTACTCTGTATGTTGTTAATATCTCCCACAGTTGTTTTCGATTTACTGTTGAATGCTTTTTCCTGGTCAGTGAAAGTTATGTACAAATTTTGATTGTGTTCTGTCGTTTTTTCTGCAAGCTGTTTTAAGGTGAATAGAGCACCAGTACATCCTCTGTTTTTTTGGAACCCCATTTGAGAATCGCTTGACTGTAGTTCTATTATTGGTCTCAGCCTTTTTTCCAAGATTTTGGCGTATAGCTTTTCTACATGGCTGAGAAGAGAAATACCTCTATATTGATTGCAGTCTCTTTTGCTACCTTTCTTTTTCCATATTGGTATGATGATTGCCTGTTGCCAGTCTTCTGGGGCTTTTTGTTGGTGCCATGCTGCATTGAATATTCTGTACAGCCATGTCATTTCTGTTTCTCCTGCTGCTGCTATTATTTCTATTGGTATGTTATCTATCCCTGGTGCTTTATTTCATGGTGCTTATTTCATTACTTCTTCGATATAGTATTCTATAGGTGTTCTTCTGTATTGTAGATACATAATTTATAGAATTAGATCTAAAATGTCAGTTCTGATATTAAAGCAAGCAGCTGTGTGATAGCTATGAGTATGAAAGTTCTGGAAGATAATACCCATATGCTTTAACCACATAATGAACACAAGAACAGTGCAAGACTAATATCCAACCCAAACAAATACAACAGTCTAGGAAAGTATAGAAGTCTACCTGAGTCACAAGTCATTCTTTGCTGTTCCATAGCAAGATTTCTCTGTATTTCACTATTACAATTTCCTAAACAAATTCTGAAAACTCTGACAACTTAGACAAGCAGTTCTATAGCCATACCTTTCCTGGAGTTCCTGGTTCTACTTTCAAATGAGCTGTACCAGCCAGGTACATGTAGTAATGTGTTTCAGCACTTTCATACTGTTGCTGCTTCAGCCAAACTGTTTCTTGTACCAGAGGTGAAACATTCCGCTAAATAAACAGTGTTAAAAATATATTTAAAACAATGTAATGTTTTATAACAATATAAAACATGGATCTATCTCTAATACCAAATATACTCTAGCTCTGTTGGTCCAACCATTTTTTTTTTTACTTGAGGGTCAAACAGTACATACAAGACTGATGTGGTTGGCTGGAGGTAAGACTAAAAAGTGATTTTCACTTTCATTTTTGGATGGTAATTGTCGGCTAATATAACCTGAAAGTCTGATGTTGAATGAATCATGCCTCACCAAAAGTAGGCAAGACCTGCAAGACAACAACAACAACAAAGGTAAGACTTCAGCTTCTAGACAAGAAGGTCACAGGATCAATTCCCACCACAGACAGTGGAAATTTTTCAAATGTTAAATCTGTGGTTTTTTTCATGGCTTTTCCCACCCCCTGGTTAGTGAAATCCAATGTCTAGCCCTCTGAGAGAACAACATAAAAACTGGAGGTCCTGTGTGCATCTTGTCAATATTAAGGAACCCTTGGCAGTTAGAAATTGAAAAGAGTAAGCCAAAAAAGCCTGCTGCCCATGCAAAATAAAAAAAAAAATGTAAAAATCTACTAAAAATGCTAAAACTCTCAATCATAAAATAAGGTACCCCTGAAGTAGAAAAATATATGCCTATATGACATAGTACACCTGAGAACATGACCTATATGAAAATTAGGAAATGGGGATACACACACAATTCAATTCCTCTGGACTTCACTAGAGATATACAAACAAAACAGCAAAAACAAACACAAACAAACAAAAATAACAGTGTTTGTGTATATATAAATATATAAAGACAGACAAGCATATAGGTAGAGGTAATAATAAAAGTTTACAAGCAGACAAGTAATTTATTAGTAGAAAATGAGAATGTCAAAGAATTTACTCACTGTGACCCTAACTCATTGAGAGCTGAACTTTAAAACTAAAACTAAAAAAAATCAGCTTTAACTCAAAACTCTGTTCTTAAAAACCATCGGACAAACTTTCTTGACATTTGTTTTTGTAAATTTTCATTTCCTTCTCCCGCTCATACCCCTGACTCATGGGAGGTTATCAATTTTAATCTACTAGCCACTTTCAGATAAGCCCCCCTCCCAGCAATTCTATCAAAAGCAATTCAACTTTTTTTCATTGTCCATGAAGTCACTACGATTAAAAGGTCACTGATACAGGTAGGTGAAATTCATTTGCACCAAGTAGAATCTCCAGTCATCTGGGGAGTGCTTAGTGAGAACTTTGCTCCTGCTACCCCGAATCTCTGGTCATCCGCTGTAACCCAAATTCACACCCCCTACAAGAATGGCATTTCTGGGCAGACCTAAAGATTGATTTTCCTTGGGAAGTCTTTGTAAAAGACTTTTGAACATTGAAACTAGTCAAAAGTATTATCACATGTTACAATTCATGAAGCCGGGACCCTACTGTTACATGAACCCAATTGTTACATGAATCCTATTTCTGATCCTGAAGCAAGCAGTCAGTTATGAGTTGCTACTCACTTTCAGTTAAGGTGCTATTGTGGACTTCTAGGTCTCATTCCTTTAATATACAAATATATTTATGTATTTTTAGCTGAAAATTAACATACTTACAGCTGTTTGAATTTCTGTAGCACCTACTACACATTTTGACTCAGCTTTCACATTTGATGGTTGCTTTACAAGAGAATTTTTTCCTTCAATAGCATCAGCCTCACCAGCAGTCATGTTTTTGACATCAGAAGCCATTTCATAAAAATAACGGAGCTTTGAGAGTGATAGTCTGAAACAAAATGAGTGGTTCATGTTACAAGAATTTTCACACTAATAACATGAGGCATGGAAAGAAGTCCATATATTAAATGACACACAAAAAAACCATTGAACAAAACTACAAACAATCCGGGAATATATAATATAATATAAAACCATTTTTTTTTACTCACAATAAGAACAGCTAATTATGGTGGATTGTCTCCTGTTTGTGTGAACAACTTCATAATATTAATCAAGTTCTATATTCTTCCTCTTTTCTTCCTCATTTGCCTTTCAGTGTCGAGGGGAGATATAATTATCGGTCTTTTACACTTTTGTTCGCCTCTGCTGCTGTTAAGTTTCCTAGTGCTTTTAATATTCTGCCAATTCATCTTTTCCGTGGTTAACACTTGCGTCTGATGCTCCCGTAACGTTTATTGAGGGCTCGTGTGTGGTGCTTTGATCTTTCTGCCTTGTCACGTGGCCAAACCATTTTATCTGTTGTTTCTTTATATATTCTATGGCAGGGGTTATTCCTAGATTTTTTCTCAGGTCTTCATTTCTGATCTTGTCTTGCAGACCGTTTCCTGTCGTTCGCGTAACACGTTTTATCTCTGTAAAGGTTATTTTTCTTGTTGTTGCATCTTGGGGCCAGGACTGCCATTGGTAGCACAACGTTGGGATGAAGATTGTATGGTAGAGTGCCCTTTTTGCCTCCAGAGTTATTTCCTTCTTGGACAACAGTGGCGATAGGTGTCCAATGATTTGACAAGCTTTGTTGCATCTTGAGTCTATCTCTGCTGTTTATTTTATATGGCTGCATTATGTTACAATACAATAATGAATTCCTCATGCAGGTAAAAAAAAACACTTTTAGAGAAACTATCATAAAAACCAAGATGAAGAAACTATGGAAGCAGACATAAAGTTGATCATGGACCAAGTGACACGTGTCCACAAAATAAAATCTTGATCATGTGCGTAAATGTACATTATTTAATTTTTTTTTCAGCAAATACATAATCGAGGTGTATTTTTTAATAATTTTATTACTTAAAACTCAACACAAATGTCATTTGTCAATAGAAATTTTCACAGCAAATTGTTCCAGAGCACGGGGTAGTCTAACTTTTTCATGTGTTTCAGCAAAGAATATTGTTTTTTATATGTTTGTGGCAGATTATTTTAATTTAATTTTAAGTAAATTATAGTTTTATTATGTTTTGCAATAGACTCTTGTAATGATATTCCATAGAAATGAGCATAAACAGAAAGGGATGCTAGTGTCTCTGTGGGCATCAGGTGATACATTTTCAAGAAAATGTAAGTTCTTGTAATCAGTGTTTTTTAAAGGATTATGAATACAAATTTCTACGGACAGAAGTGAAAGGAATAGTTGGCAAAGAGGAACAGAATATTCTACAGCGAAAAACAATAACTCTCAGTTTCCTGGATGAAGAATACCCACAAGACCTATGGATTCGTGTGTACACAGATGGATCAGCACAAAATGCAGTAAAGAATGGGGGAGCAGGTGCATATATAGAGTACCCAAATAACACTAGGGATATGAATAAAATAGCAACAGGGAAACATTGTCACAATTATGATGCAGAAATACAAGCAATAAAGTTGGCAATAGAAAAACTGCTGAACAGTAATCTTAGCCCACAGCCTGTAGTGTTTTTGACAGATGCAAGATCCGTACTCCAAGCACTACAATCCAGAAAATTACCACATCTGCAGACCTTATTGACTGAACTCTGCAAGCACCACAGGGTTGCCCTGCAGTGGATCCCATCTCACTGTGGAATACCAGGAAATGAGAAAGCAGATCAGTTGGCAAAGGAAGGTTCAACAGGCACACAACTAGATACACCGATTACACACCATCATAAGAAACAGATAATCAAATCAATCAGAGGGCCACAAGCCCCAAATCAGGATGCCTTTCATAATATGAATAGATATGAACAAGTTATTATACGCCGCAGAACAGGACACAATCGACTCCATAGTCACATGTATACAAAATTCAAGATCGGCACCTCAACTACTTGTTTGTACACGTGGACAGGCGCCGCCCAAGACTGCTGAACACATACTTCAAGATTGCACAGAATATAGTAGACTGAGGAAAATCCATTGGCCCATAGATACAACACTACAGACAAAACTATATGGGCCACTGCAAGAATTACAAAAGACAGTAAAATTTATACAGGAAACGACATTGCAGATATAGACAATACTTCAGGCGAACGAAAGATAGATAGTGTTTTTTACATTTTTATTTTATTCACTTTTGTATTTTATTTGTAATTGTTATCATTTAAAAAATGTCAAGAAAAAGGTGTAAGCAGCTGAAACTGAAAGATGAAATTTTGCAGTGTTTAGTAACAGAAAATAGTGATAATGAAGACTGACCGGATAGAAACAACACTAATTATGACAGAGCCTATCAAATTGGATCATTTGAACAGTTTTTTTTTTTCAAAAAGTTCCTGCTGAAAAGATTGCAGTAAAACTCCCTGAAATTATCATCTTACAAAACAAGAACATGGGTTGTGCTAACCTTATGGATCAGCGCAAGGTGTGCTATGACCTGAGTGGTTAAACAACGATTAAGTACCACTACCGTCTATTTTTCTATATTCTGATATAACTGCCAGGATTGCCTATATCATTTACACAAAACTTCATGAAAATAAATGTGCTTTGGGCCCTTTACTATTCTGCCTCGAGTACACATAGGTATAGCTCAATCTCTGATTCGCAATTTCTATTCAAGGAAGACTGATTTCCAAATCTACATTGGTGAAAAGTACAAAATATTTATTTCCTAAATGTTTCATGAATTCACATTCCAGAGTGAAAGTGAATACACATAAAAGATGTGTAAACTGTGCTGAAGATAACATTGAGAACCACACTAATAACACTTGCACTACATGTAACATTCACTTATGCTGTACAAAAGCAGAAATTATTTCAATGAATACCATAACTAAAAGAACTTATATACTCATTTCTCTTTCTTTACATTATAATATGAATCTTTATTTATATCCATTGTTGTTTTTGTTGATTTATGTAGTTATGTTGAGTAAAATGTATTGATGTCAGTATACAAATGTTATTCATTTTAATTGATTTGCAACTCTTGAGAACCATAAGATCACTTCATCATCATCAATGAGCACCATCTCTGCATCGAAGGTTGGCTACCATGGAGCGCCATTCTGGTCTATTATTTACTTTGATGGTGCAGGTTGTCAGAGGCTGACTTGTCCATCTTTGAAGTTACTTGTCCATGTTAGTCTTGGTCTGCCTCTGCCTTTTACCTTGTATTTTCCCTTCAAAGGTCACTTATGTCCCATAAAATTCTATAAAACCAAATTGTTCCACATAATAATGTTTTAGCGTACATAAACATCAAATAAGGTAATTTTAATAGCTAAAAACTTGGTATCTAAACCCTTAGAGTCCTGAAAGGGTTAAGAAACCCACAGCCACTTGTCAAGATATCTTATGACAAAGATGAACATGCATCACAGCTGACTGCTGCTGGCTTTCAGCAACAGTAAACTAAAGTGGACCAAGATCATACTCTAGATTTATATGGTGGTCTTGGAAACACACAAATTCGATGGAAAGAGTGAGATGAAAAAGGGGAGATAAAACTGGTCTTTATAAAAAATATAATAACTTTACTGTAAATTGCAACCATTGCATTAAATGGAATGAATTCGAGACTAATGCTGAAATAAGAGAAATGGCCATGCAACCATTTATCTTGTCTACTATTAAGAAAATTTGGACATGTTGGGCATATGTTTAGACGAAACAACCAGAGAATTACTAAGCGGCTATCAAATGAGCTCCCTCAATGAGATAGAGCTGCTTGCACAGAACAGAGACAAATGGAGAGATTTGATAAAATATCTTTAAAAGAAAACTGCTGGAACAAAAATTCTGATATGAGAAGGTGTATCTTGGTCTACGCCCTATGGGCCGGCAACAGCTCGAAAGGTCAATAGATAGATATCAAATGAGAAATGGAGGCGAAGGCGCGCCTCCCAGCACCAGAGCTGGAAGTTGTCAGCGACCCACAGCTGATGGCTTGCGCCAGGATCGGTGAACCAAAACCATCCAGACCCTGCTCCACCTCTCCGTGGTGCCTCCAGTAACAGACTAACCTGTCTAGTCTGGCCAAGCGAGCAGGGATCGAAGAGGGAAGACAACCCGGTACTCAAAAATGTCGTGCTGAAGTCGGATGTGTTGGGCCAAAAGGCGCAAATATAACAGTTATACTGCAAACCACAACATAACACAGACACGTCCACTTAACGTCCTTTTAAGGGCGGATGGCGAAGAGGAATTCTACAGTCTATGAATACTCTAGAATACTTTAGTCATTGGGCGAACGTAAGCAAGCAAATGAGAAATATCAGGTCAGATGAAAAAAGGATGACCTTGAGGAACATTGAAAAGAACTCTAACAAAAGAGGCAAGGTTGGCAGGCATAGATTCTCCAAAATTGAACAGCTTGCCCAGAATAGAGACAATTGGTGGGAAACTTTACAAGCCCTATATGCCATCTAATGGCGCTGGAAGGATCAAGAAATTGCAACACAATGTAACAAATGTACATCTCAGCCAGAAATTACAAGGATACTACTCTGAACAAATTGAGAAACCACATGCACAGAAAGCTGGAATTGGTGACTAGTACTAGTACTGTACTGGTGCACAAAATACACAAACTTCTAAATATTCTACAAGAGTGTCTGCATTATAAATGAAAGAATAGAAAAAAAAAGAATATATGGTCTATCATGAAGGATTATTAATCTCCTCTTTTTCATAGTGTTTAAGAGTTATGTGGGTATGGATGTGTTCTGTCGCTAGTTTGCAGCACAGCTACAATATCTGCACCTATCAACCCAATACATCTGTCTTTGGCAAGGATACAAGACTATCCCTAGTAAAACCTATGGTTACTTGCACTCTTCACACTCCTCTACATTGCTGCCTTATCTGTTCTATGTGGTGTTTGTATGAATAATTAAGATTTTTAAAAAAACTGCCACAGGATATTGTAATCTGTCACCCTGTCTTAATGTCCTTTCCATTTAAAATGATGCCAGAAAAGCAAGATCAATACAAACCCTACATCCAGGTATTACCCGAACCAGGAAGGTGAGCAAAATAGCAATGCTATACCCAACCAGGCATGCCATAGGTGATTCATGATGGTTGATAAAAAAAAAAAAACATGCCATGGGACTGGCTACCCCAAAACATTTTTTTAAATGCCACCAAAGCTTCACAAACATGGATAAGTCAAAGGGAAAATTGCATCCATGACAGATAAAGGCTCTTTGAAAGACAAATGAAGCAAACTGATGGAGTCTGGGTTGCTGACTTAGTTTAAAGAGATCAGAAAGACATGGAATTATGTTATAAAATGGCACAACACAAGGTGACATTGTCAATTTTTGGTTGGAGACCTGTGGTTTACAGGCAGTTGAAAGAAAGAATGACAAACCCTTACTGGGGATTTGACACATGCAAAACAGACAAAAAAAAATATTTACAGGACTTATATACAGAAGGAATCTGCAGTGTTACAATTGGTCTACTGAGGAGAAGATTGAGTTCAATTCTGATATTGCCTTAAATGGGTACCAAATTTTTCTGGGAAAGAAATATGGCATGGACATATAAAATAATGCTGATGACATTACTCAAAAATGTGAAGGGTTCCCTCCATGCCTCAAGGTGTATGAGAAATATGATGTTACTGAAAATATTTTTTTTTAATTGACCAATTGTATATTTTATAGGTGACGTGGCCAGTACCATGCCACACCAACATACTTTCTCAGAAAAAAATCTCTAGTACCCATTTTCAAAAGCCTGGTGAATCTCTAGGTCAAGCCATGTCAGCTAAAAAAAATTGTTTAAGTATCCATATCTGAGAATTGAACTCAGACCCTTCTGATCAGTAGCAAGCACTAACCATATATACATAGCCAGTGACCTTGTCTAAAAATATGCCAATCATAAAGAAATATGGGCACTAACAAACATGGTTTTGGTCGTAAACTTTCTTTTTTTTCAAATGCCTAAAAAAAGGGATAAGCAACATACTTCGAGGAAATAGAAAAAGGACTCTTAAAAAAAATCAGACAGCTAGAAAAACAATTAAAATAAAAATCGCACTAAATATAGTGGTTATTATACAAATTATTAAAATAAACAGGACACCTTGATAAAGACTATAATTTAATAACAGGGAGACTAGGTTAATCTACAGTGGCAAGTATTAGCAGCCTTCGTCAGTCATAGTTGACTATGGATTTTTCAGTGCCCCTAGAAATGTTATTTTTTCTTTTCTTTCACAGTGTATTCTCTTTTTCTATGAATCTGTCTGCTTCTTGTTTCAGTTGGAGAGTGTGTTTCCAAAGATCACGATCTTCCAGATTGTGGCTGTGCTATTTCTTCACAATCTACAGGGTTTATGTTCAGAATCTTTGTCGCGTTTACACATGTTTACAAATCAAAGTTTTAAGCGCCCCCTAGTCCTTTTGCCATCTGTCCGTAGAGTATATCTTTTGGTATGCGGCCATCTATGATATGATAGAATAGATATAGAAAGCCATGAGGAAACAACAAATTCAAAGTAAAAAATTCCCACAGCTTGCCTCCTTATGACAGGATTCAAATCCAGAACCTTCCTGTCCAGAGACTGGACTGATGTCTTACCTCCTGATCACCCAGTTTCCCCCTACCAATCAAATAAATATTTAATAACTGTATCCGATCACAATCCTGTAATAATTAAAATGAAAATCAAACTAAAGAGAAACAAGCAAAAGTATAATTCATCAACAATACCTCTAGATATAACAGCTTTAAATTAAATTTATATTAAAGAAACTTGTACAATACAAGTAAAGAACACATATCAGAAGCTGCTAGAAGAAGGAATTGAGCAATACAGTAGAGAAAATCCTAATGAAAAAGTCACAACCAAATTGCAGTGCATAAAGAAAAGCATACAAGAAACTTGCGACACCTTACCCAAAAAAGAAAAGAAAAAACAAAAATGGATAACTAACACCACCTTAGAAAAAATGGAGGAAAGAAGACAAGCTAAGAACACTGCCCAATACAATAAAATAGATAATAAAATACGCAAAATGTGCAAAAAAGCAAAAGACTGGCTCAGCCAAAAATGTATAGAAATAGAAACTATGGAAAGCAAACAACACTTAAGAGGAATGCACAAAGAAATAAAAAGAATAACTAATAAAAATTTAAAAAGCCACAGAAAGAAGTTGCATTGCAGACAAAAAAGGAAAAATGCTAACAGACAATAAAGATATAATAGATAATTCTTCTTCTGCTACTTCTTTCTTCTTCTATCCTTCCTCCATTGACGTTAGCGTCGAGGGGAGATACAATCTGCGATTCTTTGCTCTTCTGTTGGCCTCGTCTGGTGTTATCCCTCCTAGTGACTCTAATATTCCCTTTATCCATCTCTTTCTCGGTCTTCCTCTTAATCTGGCATTTTGTAGCGTTTGTTTATGGCTCTTTGAGTCATTGTTAGTTCTTTTTGTCTTGTTATGTGGCCGAACCAATTTATCTGTTGATTCTTTGTGTATTCGATGGCTGGTTCAATTTTGAGTTTCTTCTCAGGTTGGTGTTTCTTACTCTGTCCCTTAAGCCGTTTCCTGTCATTCTTCTGACACATTTCATTTTGGTGGTCGTTACCTTTCTTATTGTTCTAGAGTCCAGCATCCAATTCTGGCACTGATAGCACGTCCAATTCTGGCACTGATAGCACAGAGTTGGTAGAAAAATTGACTTGTATATTGTCCTTTTTGCTTCAGTAGTTATTGCTTTGTTTTTCAATAGTGTTGATACTTGGCATATAACTTGGCATGCTTTGTTACACCTTATATCTATCTCTGTCTCTTGGTTATTATTTCTATTCTATATGGTTTATGTGTCAAGTTTCCAATTCCAGAGAATGATATAATGTGATCTCAAATATCACTAAGCAGGATAGACATATAGAATTTTGTTTTTAAGAGTGTATAATAAGTTTGTGTGTGAAAACAACAAAAATGTAGAGAAACAACACGATTAGAAAACGGGTCACTGACAACAGTGATCACAGTGTACGGGCAAGCACTGGTAACATAAACAACAGCCCTTACTCTGCGACAGAACTAGCACAGCGGCAGAGGACAATGTAACATACACACAACAGTGCTCAGAGCCAAAATAATGGAGAAACAATCGCGATCATACAGACATATCGTAAATAAAATTGCAACCAATAGATAATTGGCAGGAATATATAACAGAATTATTTAATGATCAAAGGAACAGGAAACCAATTATAAAATGTACATCAGGCTATAAAATCTTAAAATCTGAGGTGAAAAAGCTGTACAAAGAATGAAAAAAAGAAAAGCCGCAGGACTTCGCAGCAAACCGATAGAGATGATACAGGCACTAGAAGATTTTGGCACTGAAGTGATTACAGACATATACAATGACATATACCATACAGGATACATACCAAATGAACTAAAAACATCAACTTTCATTGCATTGTCTAAAAGGAATGGAGCAATGCAATGAAAGTTGTAGTGATTTTAGAACAATAAGCCTAATGAGCCATGTTACAAAAGTCTTGCTAAAAGTTATACAAGAAAGGATTCAGAATAAAATCAATACTGAATTAGAAGAGCAGCAATCTGGATTTAGGAAAAATAGCGGGACAAAAGAAGCCAGTGTCTGCATGAGAACATTAATCGAAAAGTACACAGAAGTAAACAAGCCAATATATGCCTGCTTCATAGACTACACCAAAGCTTTTGATAGAATACGCCACAAACAACTTATAGAACGCCTAAAAGAGATACATGTAGATAACATGGACATACGACTAATATGTAATTTATACTGGGAGCAAACAGCAATAATAAAGT
Organism: Megaustenia siamemsis; assembly: GCA_032433765.1. Taxonomy (NCBI): domain Eukaryota; kingdom Metazoa; phylum Mollusca; class Gastropoda; order Stylommatophora; family Ariophantidae; genus Megaustenia; species Megaustenia siamemsis. The sequence continues at coordinate 96,766,841 of JAVIAB010000125.1, read as the reverse complement.
ATAACAAAAAGAACTCGACACCCATTTATATAAAAAGAGGAGTAAGACAGGGATGCATCCTATCACCAAGCTTGTTCAATCAATACACCTAGACCTGGAGACAGTTCAGAACTACAACTACCTTGGACATACTATAACCAGTGACGGAAAATGTAAAACTGAAATAAACAAAAGAATAGGAATGGCAAAAAGTAATTTTAATATCATGAAAAATATACTAACATCAAAGAATTTGGATTTAGGTAAAGGAACGAGCAATGCCATATATATCATAAGATCTTTAGTAGAAAGAGCCATAGAGGTGAAAACAGATCTATACCTATGTTTCATAGATTACACCAAGGCATTTGACAAAGTAAAGCACCAAGAAATAATCAACATTTTAGAAAGCATAAACGTAGACAGCAAAGATCTAAGAATAATAAAGAACATGTACTGGCAACAAACAGCGGCCATAAGAACTGGAAACCAATTGGGAATTTTTCAACAAATAAAAAAGGGTGTTAGACAAGGTTGTGTGCTGTCACCAGATTTGTTTAATATTTATAGTGAGATTATTTTAAGATCCATAAGGGACATGCCTGGAATAACAATTGGAGGTCATAATATAAATAATCTAAGGTATGCTGATGATACAGTCTTAATTGCTAAGAGTAAAAATGAGTTACAAGAAATGTTGGACATTATAGTGAAGGAAAGCAAAAATAAAGACCTGCCTTAATAGCAAAAAGACAGAGGTAATGGTAACAACAAAGAAAAAGACATCACCTCAGTGCAAAAAAAAGACAAGTGGTACAATATTAAAACAGGTAAATGAATTTAAATATTTGGGAACTTTGTTAACCTCAGACGGAAGATATACAAAAGAGGTGAGATGCAGAATGGCTCAGGCAAAAGCAGCTTTCCAAAAAATGAGGAAGATACTATGCAATCCATTTTTGACAATAGAAACAAGAAAAAGAGTTCTTAAATGTTATGTAGAGCCAGTCTTAACATATGGATGCGAATCATGGACAATAGGACAACAGACAAGAAAATCACTGGAGTCTGTAGAAATGTGGTTTTACAGAAGAATGTTGAAAGTACCATGGACAGCTAAGAAGAGGAATGAAGATGTTCTGAGAGAGGTCAAAGCAAAAAGAGAGCTACTTTCCAATATTAGGAAGAGACAATCATAATTTTTTGGCCATGTAATGAGAAGAGATCGATCACTTTATCTATCTTGGAAGTCACATTGATCGAGAAGGGGATACGAGCAAAGAAATTAGAATCAGACTGGCTAAAGCAGCAATGTCTTTCAGAAGCCTTGAAAAGTTGTGGAAATCAAAACTCATTAGCACAAACACAAAACTTAGGCTATTCAAATCAAATGTACTATCAACCCTTACGTATGCGTGTGAAAGCTGGAAAACAACAAGAGATATAGAAACAAAGTTGAACGCATTCGAAAATAAATGTCTAAGGAAAATACTTGGTATAGAATGGAACGAATTCAAAACAAACGAGGAAATTAGAGAAATCGCCAATCAACCACTAATATCTTCAGTAATAAAGAAAAGACGATGGTCATACGTTGGACATGTGATGAGAAGAGATAATAATCGAATAGCAAAGCAAGCCCTCATATGGGAAACAACAGGTAAAAGAAAAAAGAGGAAGACCCAGGGAGACACTGAGAAGAACATTGATGAGAGAGGCAAGAGCAGCAGGAATCGGCTCCCTCAATGAGATAGAACTGCTTGCACAGAACAGAGACAGATGGCGAGATTTGATAAAATATCTTTAAAAGAAAACTGCTAGAACAAAAATTCATATAGGAGAAGGTGTATCTTGGTCTACGCCCTATGGGCCGGTTACGGCTCAAAAGGTCAATAGATAGAATGAGAAGAGAACAACTGGAATATATTGTAACAACTGGAAAAATTGAGGGACGAAGAGATAGAGGGAAGCAAAGAGAAAAAATAACAGACAGCTTAAGAGAATGGCTTGGCAGAAGGTCAACAACAGAAATGATAAATAGATGCCGAGATCGAAAGTTGTGAAGAGACATGATCACCTACGCCAGTAGGCCCAGTACTTGAGTGGAACAAAAGAAGCCATATTCTGCATGAGAACACTAATCGAAAAGTACACAGAAGTAAACAAGCCAATATATGCCTGCTTCATAGACTACACCAAAGCTTTTGATAGAATACACCACAAACAAATTATAGAATGCCTAAACTGTGACCTTCCAGGCATGTCGTAAGAGGCGACTAAGGAGGTTGATCGATGGCTTGACAAGCTGTCATTGTAAAAGTATTGATATGGAAACAGCGCCATATATTTTAGAGCAGTGATCTCTGCAATATGTGCCACTTTGGCACGCAAGGTTTCTGTTTTTGAGATTGTGGTTCTGCCCTATGTGCCATCTTCGGCTCGAAAGGACAATAGATAGATAAACGAGATGGCACTCGATGATGAGTTTAGTAGTTTACTTCATGACCATGATTTTAATGTTTTTAAATAAAAAAGCACAATAAATTAAAATAATTATTATAAAAAAAATACATTCAAATACAAAAATGTGGAATAATGGATATGGGATGCACTTTTCAATTCTTTTGCGCTCATCGATTTCAATAACAACCAAATAACTGGGCGGATTAAAGTGATTATTTACCAAATTTAGTAGTATTGTCTACATTATAGACTTGACTTATTTTATAAACACTACTAAGACTACAGTAGTCTTATTCTTATAAAGTAAAGTACAGTCAATTTTTAGTTTATTCCTATTGGCAAAACTGACTTAGTGACTACCTGCATACGATATGATGCTGTATAGTATAGGCATTACAATTACATTACATTCATACACGCAGTCATAAGACATTAAGTAAGACTAAGTACAGACTGACTACTGAACACTGAACTGAATTAAAGTTTAAGTTTCAACATTCAATGAAAGAATGATCATATATAATAATATATAATATTTATATGAAATGATATGACCATTCACTACCTATTCATTTTCATTATTGTTACAACATTGGTATACAATTTAAATATTTTATCGTTACTCAGTCTTGAGTTACTGTTCGTTGTGTCAGTCTCTACCGCCACCACAAACGGACCGTAGTCTGGCTGGTCTGGTAGTACTCTACGCGTACGCCGTAGGCGTACGAGTAGTACTACGCCACTACGGCTACGGTCAGTAGTTAACTGATTTTTACCATTTTATGATTATTTATATGATGTACATAGTGACATGGAAACATCAAATTGTATGAATGTAAAACCTATTCATTGCGAATGTTTAATATTACCAAAACTGTTGTAATCAAAGAAAAATCAAACTGGCTTAGATGCAGTGCCTGTAAAGACGCTAACTTGTCGCTTTGGGAGCGGTGTGCACTTGCCTTCTACCACCAAGCTCGTCAGAAATTGTGTTCGACTAGTGTCCGAAATATCTATGATATATCATTCATTTAAAAGAGTTGCAGAAAAATGAATAAAATGGAAATACAATTTTAAGACTGCAATCTTCAAGATTTGATCAATAAATGATTGACTCCGTCTTATTATACGCTTCTTTTTGTAAAATTTGAAATTGAAATGCATCTCACAAACTGACAAATTGTGAGACAACTTATTTTGTATTGTTTATTATTTTGCGTAGTTTATGTATTACTGCACGATGATTTAAATAGGGGAAAAAATCATGTTACGCTCAATAACGTGAATTGAATATTTTTTATTAAAGCAGAGTTTGAAATTAATTTCACTAATGAACTATTCGTGAGCTTAATGTATCAAATATGCATGTGTTATATAGAATATATTGTAATTCGGTATATCCCTATGTGCCATTTCCGCTTTTCTCATCCACTATAAATATAATTTTCAAATTTAAAAGAGCGTTTTATTTTTTAACTGTTGACATATTTTGTTTTCATATAAAATAAATGTAAAACTGAAATAAACAAAATAATAGGAACAGCAAAAAGTAATTTTAAGGCTATGAAAAATATACTTACATCAAAACAAATAACACCAGGGCTAAAACTAAGAACAGCAAAACGTTATATCTTCTCCTCATTCCTGTATGGTGCAGAAACATGGACATTAGATAAGAAAACAACAGAAATTGAAGCCTTTGAAATGTGGATTTAATCAAGAATAGGTACAATTGGATGGAAAGAAAAGAAAACAAACGATGAAGTCTTAAAACAACTAAAATGAAAAGAGAACTACTAAACACAATTAAAACAAGACCACTGCGAATTTTGGGGCATGTTAAAAGACACAGCTGCCTACTAAAAGTAATCTTGGAAGAGAAAATACAAGGTAAGAGAGGCAGTTGCAAACCAAAACTAATATGGACGAGTAACATCAAAAGATGGACAAGTCAGCCTATGACAATCTGCCCCATCAAGGCAAGAGACAGAACGGAATGACGCTCCATGGTAGCCAACTTTCGTTGCGGAGATGGCACTCAATATATAAAAATGAATTTATGAAAAACATCTTACTCAGCAAGTCTATAATAGAAGTGAGAAAGAGATTTTATCGGTGTTACATAGAGCTAACTATGTCCTGCGGAGGCGAATCATGGACAGTCGTCTAACAAATGAAAAGACAATTAAGGCTATATAAATGGAATTTCTCATACGAAAATTGAAAGTACCGCCAGTCTGTGCCACGGCAACCGAGAAGATATGACAACAAAACAGATTCTACAAGACTGCACTCAGTACACAGAAGAACAAAACATGAACCTCGTCCACTACTTTGGAAGAGAAGCTAAGGGTGTAAGTGTAACTACCCCATCAAGACCCGCTTCCTGTCGTGATGGCGGGGTTTAACAGTCACCAGGGACTGTAAACCAAGACTGGACCAGGCCTTCCTACACCAGTAGGGAACAGGCAAATAATTGCAATGCTGCGGTAAAGCTGGTAGCAAGGAGCCAGTGGTGGGGTGTGCTAAACACTCCAAGGTATGGTGACAGCTTTACAAATAAAGAACACAACACAATACTGACGTTTCGGCCTGTGGCCTTCTTCAGAATACAGGGACAACGACAACAAGCGGTGAAGCACAATTACTACATGTTAGATGATCAAGTGGAGGGCGAGGAAAGTAGGATGCAGAAATAAGAAAAGAGAGAAATGAATATTACATGATGAGAGGTATGATGGGCGTCAAAATATATAAAATAGAAAAAGAGAGAGAAAAATGTATAATAAATGGTACTTAGCTGAGCTCAGAGCAGGAAAACTGTAATCCGTGCTGAAACAAGTCGAAATGACTAAAAGCGCAGAGAACGTGTATAGAAAGCAACACGTGACAAAGACAGGTCAGTAAAGAGGGCAAAAGTATCTAATATCGGGAAAACCAAAAGGGGGGGGGGGGAAAGGGGGGATAGACGAGGACACTCCTGGGACACAACAAGCAATACATATAAATCACTCAACAATGGAAGTGAGAGATCACGCGAGAGGTTAAGAGAAAGAAATTGAATGACACGACAAAGTAGTAAACTAGGCAGTGGGTGAGAGAGATGGACTCTACAGAATGGATGGCCTCGAACTGAAAGAGTTGAGAGGTAGGTCAACGAAAGGAAGGATAGGATACTGGAGGAAGAGATACGGTGAGGAAGAATAATAAAGCCGGTATAATGAGAAGGGCGATAGAGGGGTGGTCCGGAGGAAGTTAGTCTATCGGGAGGTAGGGAAGTATTAGAGGAGGAGGTATGGAGAGGAGGGATAAGAAGCAGGTATGTGAAAACTGGATAGGGGGAGAGGCGGTAGGTCAGAAGTGAATGGAAAAAGAGAAAGTCTGGAAGAAGTGGAGCAATAGGGGAATGGTGTGCAAGAGGTATGAACCATAGGAGGTAAAGAAGTAGGGAAATGATAGAACAAAGGGGGGAATGAAAGTGGGCATCAGGATAAGGGGGATACTGGAATAGTAGGTATAGATGAGTAGTGAATACAAGTGAATAGAGAGGAGAGGGGTGAGCTAGGAGTAGATCAGCAGAGGGGTGGTAGGAAGGACGAGGGACAATAGAGGTGGGCAGAGAGATCGTACGTACAGTCCAGGTGGAGAGGTGATATAGTGATAAAGAGGTAAAGGACATGAAGGTAGTCAGAAGAGAAAAAGGTGTAGGGAGAGGGGGGAGTTTAGGAGGAAGAAGGCAAGATGGGGGTTACTCAAAGAGGATATGAAAAGCAGGGATGGACGAGGAGTAGAGGACCCAAGAAGAGAAATAGGAAGAGAGGTCCATAGGTGGGAGGGTGGAGTCGGAGGCCGGAGGGTCCTCAGAGGGACAGGGATACATTGATGCCACGAGGGGTGAGGCAGCCCCAACGAGCGATCAGACGGTGCTCAAGAGTGAGCCGACTGTGGTGATCAGAGGAGCATGATACTAGGCCAGTTACCAAGACATCAGTCTTACCTCGATGGCCCCTCGAGTTAAAGTGGGCTGCAACAGGAGTGTCCGCTTCTTGGGTGATGTCATTCAAGTGTTCCCGGCACCTATCGCCGATTCTGCGACCAGACTGACCGATGTAGGTCAACTTGCATCGCTTACAGATGATGGCATAAATGATGTTCCGCGATGTGCAAGTGAATCCCTCTCTGATCTCGAAAGGACCATTAGGGAAGAGGACAGTGTCGGTCTGGAGAACGTGGTCACAAGTTTTACATACTCTCCGGTTGCAGCGGATAGTGCCTCGATGGCTAAAGTGGTCAGCAGGAAGACGGCCCCTGACAAGAAAGTCTCGGAGGTTCCGGTCACGTCTAAAGGCCACTAGTGGCGGGTCAGGGAAGAGCAGACGAGTAGTAGGGTCAGATCGAAGAATAGGGAGGTAGCGGTGGATGGTCCTAATAGCGGCGTAGTGGTGAGGGTGATGGGTGAGAGCGAGCACTACTCTATCAGAGGGGGGATGAGTAGAGGGGGTAAGAGCAGACTGACGTGAAGTGTGGAGAACTCGACGCAGGGCAGGGAGGAGAGCTGATTCTGGATAAAGGCGTCGGCGGAAGAAATCAAGCATGAGGTGGGCATATGAAGGAAATCTTCATCGTCTTGGCAAAGGCGACGAAGTCTGAGAAGCTGAGAATAAGGAAGAGAGTTCTTGCAGGATGTAGGATGAGAGGAGTCGTAGCGAAGGAAACTATGGGAGTCCGTGGCCTTGTAGAAGACCGAGGTGAGAAGATGAGAGGTGCCCAAGGAGACTAGGATGTCCAGGAAAGATACGGAGGAGGTGGAGATGTGGAAGGTGATGTGGATAGAGGGGTGGAAATGTCCGACATAATCGATGAAACGGGAGATCTCATCTTCTGGAAGGTCAGACAGACCAATGCAGTCATCAATGTACCTACGATACATAAGGGGAAGAGGGCCCTGGTAGGTATGGATGATTTGGTGCTCAAGGTAACCCATGAAGAGACAAGCATAGCTAGGGCCCATTTTAGTGCCCATCGCCACACCGCTGATCTGGGTGAAGAAATTGCCATTGAACTCGAAAGAGTTGAGGTTCAAGACTAATTCTGCTAGCCGGAGGAGGACGCCAGTGGCGATGGAGGGTTGGATCCTACGGTCCAGGAAAAACTGAAGAGCTAGAAGGCCGTCGGAGTGGGGAATAGAAGTATACAGGGAGCAGACATCCATAACGAAGAGGCGGTAGTGACGATCAGGAAGGAGGGTGATAGAGGAAAAGATGTTAAGGGCGTCGTTAGTGTCTTTGACATACGAAGGGAGGCCCATAACTATGGGTTGAAAGACACTGTCGAGGAAGTCAGAAATGAGAACAGTAGGACATGAGATGGAAGAGACAATAGGACGTCCAGGAGAGTCAGGTTTATGTATTTTAGGCAGCATATAAAAAGAGGGTCTGCCCAAGCAGTGGTCAGGAAGGATCATGCGGGAGGAGCTAGAGGGAAGTAAACCATCCTGAATGAAACGGAGGATCGTACGACGCACCACGGCGTTATTAGAGACAGTAGTGTCGTCGGGGGTGGGGAGGTAGAAAGTCGAGTCGGATAATTGTTTATCACCTTCCCGGATATAAAGGTCTTTCCTCCATACCACCACAGAGCCGCCCTTGTCGGCCGGCTTGATGACAATATCATCACGTCGGCGAAGATCCCAGAGGGCTTGGTACTCTTCACTACTAAGATTAGAGCGTCGAAGTCTATGGGGACGAAGTGCCTTAATATCCCGGTAGGTACTGTTAATGAACTGGTCCAAAGCCTGTGATTCGCCCGAGCGGGGAGTCCAGTCAGATTTACGGGGGAAAAGCGGGCAAATTCGTCTGTAGGAGGAGGTTGAGAGGAAGAGTTCGGATGATTAAAGTAATAGAGTTTGAGTCGTAGTCGTCTGTGATACTCCTGAATGTCCCGTAAGAGAGAGAATGAGTCACTCAAAGGGCGAAGGGGGACAAACTTAAGACCCTTGCTGAGAAGAGAGCGCTCATGGTCGGAAAGGGGCAAATCAGGGGGAATACAAGTGACAAGGGAGCTAGAGTCAGAGGCATTGGGGAGAGGAGGAGGTGAGGGAGGAGGAGGAGGAGGACGGAGGTTCAAGAGTTTACGTTTGTGCTGAGAGGATAAAAAGTCATACACAGATCGGTTGTGGTGGTGGATGGTATGGCGGATGAAGCGAAGAGTCCCAGGAAAGTTAGAGGTGAGTAGATGGAGTTGGGATAGGAGGTGTTGTTGGCGGGTGTTGAGGTGGGATATAAGACGAGAGTGGCTAGAAGCGACAAGACGAACACGTTTCAGGCCATGCTGGAGTTCAAGGTTCTGCAGTTGGCGGCGAAGATAGTTAGAGAGGTGGGTTGACCGACTTGAGGTGAGAAGTGAGATCGGAACCCACACGGGAGAAATTTACGATGGAGGCAGTTGTTCAAGAAATTCAGGTGACAGGTATATCTAGTTTTCTTGAGAGTAGTGAAGGCAAAGTCCTGGGAGATGTTAGAGAGTTCGGGGGGTAGAGTGGAGAAAGAGGCGATGATGGAGTGACGGATAGAATGAGATAGATGTTTGAGGGAGGGCATAGTGAGGAGATGAGAGAAGATCGAGAAGAGAAATGAGAGATAAACCAACTAGATGAAGATAGGTAGGATACGTGAAGGTATAGAGAAGCCAATAATAGAAAGAGGGAAGGTAGTGAATAGAAAGTATGAGGAGCAAAGTGCAAGAGGGGAGGGTAAGGAAGCACCCAGAAGTGAAGGCGAGGAGAGACTGACGAGAGATAGAATAGGTAGGTGAAAGAACGGAGTGGAAATGGTTCTAACTAAAGTACACAGAGATGAATGACGTTAAACAAACATAAAGTAGCAGCGATATCAATTGAGTAGGGAACAGGCAAATAATTGCAATGCTGCGGTAAAGCTGGTAGCAAGGAGCCAGTGGTGGGGTGTGCTAAACACTCCAAGGTATGGTGACAGCTTTACAAATAAAGAACACAACACAATACTGACGTTTCGGCCTGTGGCCTTCTTCAGAATACAGGGACAACGACAACAAGCGGTGAAGCACAATTACTACATGTTAGATGATCAAGTGGAGGGCGAGGAAAGTAGGATGCAGAAATAAGAAAAGAGAGAAATGAATATTACATGATGAGAGGTATGATGGGCGTCAAAATATATAAAATAGAAAAAGAGAGAGAAAAATGTATAATAAATGGTACTTAGCTGAGCTCAGAGCAGGAAAACTGTAATCCGTGCTGAAACAAGTCGAAATGACTAAAAGCGCAGAGAACGTGTATAGAAAGCAACACGTGACAAAGACAGGTCAGTAAAGAGGGCAAAAGTATCTAATATCGGGAAAACCAAAAAAGGGGGGGGGAAAGGGGGATAGACGAGGACACTCCTGGGACACAACAAGCAATACATATAAATCACTCAACAATGGAAGTGAGAGATCACGCGAGAGGTTAAGAGAAAGAAATTGAATGACACGACAAAGTAGTAAACTAGGCAGTGGGTGAGAGAGATGGCAAGACCATAGTCTGCTAGAGCAAGTATACGTGCTGAAGACGGAGAGAGCCAGCCAAAAGGCGCACCACAGAAATCAGGATGTCTCTTACTCACGCTAAGGGGAATTATGTCTATAACTGCGAATTGGTATGGCACTCGCCCTGTGATAGACACTCAGACAGGTGAAGTGCCGGATCCTCAACATCGAAAGGGCCCAACTACTATTACTAGATGTCCTTCTCAACCGCCCCGTGGAGTAAGGGGTCGAGAGAATAGAACTAGTGGCCAATCAAAACTAAGACCAAAGGCAGACTGGAAAATGTATCAACAATATACTAGTGTACTAACTAAAGATCTAAATATAGACATAGACATTGACAAAATAGTTGTTGAATTCAGTAGACTAATACTACAAGCTGCCAGTTAAACAATACCTAGAGGGGCACGGAAACACTACAAAGCATACTGGAGTAGTGAACTAGGGCAACTGAACAATGACATGGGAATATCTCGAAAGCAAGCAGAAACCAGGAACACCACAATAACTATCAGCATGCTAAAGACAAATTTCAAGGGCAGAACCACAAGCCGGACGGAGAAGCTGTAAAGAAAAAAGCAGAGTCCTTGAATCTTGAACGAGACACAAGAAAATGGCGGAAGCTTGTATAACAGCTTAATGATGAGGATACAGAAAGGAACAACAAAATAAAACTGAAGACCGATGGAAACATCTTAACAGTTAAGAAGGCAGCAAATCACTTTGCAGACTCATTTGCGAAAGACAATAATATTTAAATTAGCCTAGAGAAACGACAAGAGATCCGCTTTTTTAAAAAAAAACAGGCTGCAAGACAAGATGAGACCATACATAAAGTCATGGAAATATCCATTACACAAAGAAAGCTAGAGCTGGCAATATCCAAATTAAAAATGAAAAAGTCATCAGGCAGTGATGGAGTGTCCAATTAAATTATTAAGAACTCTGCAGCTAAAGCAAAACTGCTGCAGATCTACAGTATTTGCTGAATCATAGGTACAGTGCCACAGTCATTGAGAGAAGTGATTATAATAACATTACTAAAGCCAGGTAAAGATGGTTCTACTACCGATCAGCCTAACAAGCTGTTTGTGTAAAACAATGGAACGTATAATCAATCTCACACTGCAGTGTTACATGGAAAGTGAAAACCTTGTGCCGCAGCAAGCAGACTTTGGACAGTGTCCTCTACTGAAGATATGGCAACCTATCTTTAACATGAAATTGAGGGAATGTTCCAAGAAAAGAAACTGGTACTATATAAGGGGTCAAGGCAAAGAAATGCATACAAATTCGAAGCTGCAGTAAAGCTAAATGTGAAGGAGATATTTGTATAAAATAGAAAAAAAAACTGGTACTAGCAGCATGGATAGACCTAAGGAAAGCATTTTATAAAGTTTGGAAGGAAGGACATTTGAAGAAACTGAGAAATTGCGGAGTAAATGGCATGATGTACAAATGAGTAAAAGCATACATGCATATCAAGAGAGCCATGCAACTGGATGTATATATATATCTGCGATCAGGGCTCAATCAGAGTAGGACTCCAGACTCTCACACGAAGACAGCTGTCTGTTTAAGCCTGTTAGATCCATTCTGCTTGAATATCTGTTAAAACGTTGCACGGTGTCCTGCGCCAATGGCCCAGTGCATCCGATTTCAGTCAGCATTTTGTTCAGGTTTGCTTTCCTTAGCCTTTGATTGTCCCAATCTTCCTGCAAGGCAGCAGATGGTCTTTTCTGTAGGGGGATTCTGCCCTTAGATGGACGGCCCTCCCAGGTTTACGAGCACCATCTGCCCGAGTCACTAGAGGTGACTAACACAGACATGTGACTTGGAATATGAGGAAACTGCAACAAGGAACACTTTTCATGCATAGCTTTCAATTATTCTCGCCGCCTATCCCCATATACTGGTAATTCACGTCCTCTTGAAAATGATGATCATCGTAGCACTTGATGATGCTTTAGGCCATCGTTGTTGACTCCAATTACGAACATATAGACACACAGTTAGTCGTCAAATTATCCCCGTCGCACATCAAACAGTATACCGTAAGATTAACGCACGGCCGGTCTAAGGAACCATTACGAACACACAATCTCGCTCTCTTTAGATTCTTGATTACTCTAGTGTAAGCAGCCTACGACGAACAAAACACGAAGCAAATTCCCTAAAGAGATAAAACTGCGGCTGACGAAGTAGTTTACATTAATGTGTAACATGGAAATAACTTGCGTCAAGGAATTCCAACAACGGTCATGAACAGCACCAATGTGACGTAAAGTGCAGATCAAGTCTAGACGGTGGAAGGTCTCATTCACAACACTTGATTTGTCAAAAACGGACTGTTGTCGGCCTACGACCTCGCTTTAGCGGCACAGATGTATTAAGTATATCATTATTTTGACTTTAACGCAGAAAAGTGCAACGGAGAACCGAAATTAATCAGACCCTGGATGCACTTTCTGCAGCGATCGAGAGGACGTGGACTCGATCTGCCATCTTTGAGACGGAACCCCCATATATATATGTGTGTGTGTGTGTGTGTGTGTGTGTGTGTGTGTGTGTGTGTGTGTGTGTGTGTGTATGACCACCGGAGCCCCGATAGCTCAGTGGTTAGTGAACTGGACTACAACGGGCAAGAGGTCGGGTTCGATCCAGACCGACGGCTTCCGAGTTCACCCAGCCTTAAATAGGTACCGGATTTTTTCTGGGAAAGTAAAGCGGCAGGGGCGTAATACCGACCACATTACCCCCAAATCATGTGTCGAGGTCTGTAAAAATTATGGTCACTAATGCCATATTTCCTATATATGTGACCATTGACGTCTTGACAGACTGGTGGCAAGCAATCATGATAAGCCAATATTAGTGTCTTATGTTGGATGCTGTTTTACTGAACATTTTCTCTCGTGGTTGAATCTACCAATATTGGATAGACAGACCCGACAGCACATTAAACAAGATGTATTTGTTGTGCTTGGCCTCGTCTCATTTCTCTTGCGCCTTCTGTCTTTTGAATTTGATATCAACACTTCCTCGAATGTTGCTGTATGGTTTTTTTTTTTAATTATTGTACTCTGTGTGCTACGTTCTGATGCCGCATTTCCCCACTTTCTTACGAGAGAATTCATTCAAGAAAGCCCTGCCAGCATTATAGTATTTTATCTCAGCACTGGTCTGCCCTTTGGTCACTTTTTGTCCCTAAGTTTGCCATCAATATTTGTTTGGGAATACGTTTGCTGTTCTTCTCAAATGATCCAGCCACCTTAGTAAAAAAAAAAAAAAAAGTAAAGTACTCCCGTCACGCCAAGTGGCGTATAGGGAATATGGTGTTAGTGACCATAAATTTTACAGATCTTCAGTACATGATTTTTGGGGTAATGTGGTCGGTATTACTCCAGTGCCGCTTTACTTTCCCAGAAAAAAATCCGGTACCCGTTTAAGGCTGGATAAGCCCGGAAGCCGTCGGTTGGGATAGAATCCTACCTCTTGTCCTTTGTAGTCCAGTTCACTAACCACTGAGCTATCGCGGCTCCCAGCAACCTCAGTGTCTAACTACAATTTGTAGTGTAAAAAAAAAATGAATGAGAACACTGGAATGGGGGAACTTCTCCTAAGTAATATTAATTCAAACCCCTCCCCCCCCCCACCTAAATATTTTATAAATTAATCAATTCATTATCATTATGTAATTTTTAAATTTAGATTTATATGTATTTTTAGTGTACTATCAGAAGGTCTTAGTATAGTGGAAGAAAGCAACAAAAAAGGTCTCAGTCTGAATAGTAAGAAAACAGAAGTAATGGTTATATCGAAGAAACAATCATCACCATCATGCAGCATAAAAATAAACGAGACAAACCTGAAACAAGTGCAACGTTTGAAATACTTGGGCACAATAATAACATCATATGGGAGATGCACCACAGAAATAAAAAGTAGAATAGCTCAGGCCAAAATAGCATTTCAGAAAATGAAAAATATCTTATGCAACAAATCTATGTCAATAAAAATGAGAAAGAGAGTTCATCGGTGCTATATAGAACCAATTCTGACCTATGGAAGCGAATCATGGACAGTAGACAAACGTTCGTTCGTTCGCTTTCGTCAGCTTTGACCTCTGACGAAGTCCCACCCACTCAATTTTGTGGGACTGAATTTTGCGTGTAAAGTCTGTTTTATCCCATTACAGGATGCCCCTCGCCATGCAGGCAGATTTACTCCGACTTCAGAGGTACTAGTTTTTAGGGAATTAGTAAAACCCAGGTGTCCTCGCCAGGGTACGAACCCCGGCTGTTGCCGTAGTAAGCCAACCGCCTATCGCTTGCGCTAACCGGACACCCCTAGTAGACAAACAAATGAAAGGACGATTAGAGGCCACAGAGATGGGATTTCTCAGAAGAATGTTGAAAGTTCCCTGGACAGATAAAAAGACCAATGAGGAAGTTCTCAAAGAGGCCAACACAAAAAGGGAGCTCTTAAAAAACATCAGAAAGAAGCAATCAACATTTTTCGGGCACATCATGAGAAGAGGAAAGTTGGAATACTTGGTTACAACTGGCAAAATAAAAGGAAAGAGAGATCGCGGACGATAAAGAGAGAAAATACTAGATAGCTTGGTGTCATGGCATGGAAAACATTCAACAACAGAACTGATACGATGCACTGTAGATAGAAGATTGTGGAGGGACATGATCGCCTACGCCAACCGGCAGGGTACATGATGATGATCAGAAGGTCTACCAAACCGCAACGTCGTTCGATTTCGTGTTGTCCCCCACCAACGTAAAAAAGTACAATTTTCATCTATACATTGTTCAGTCTTATTGTCAGCTTTACACTGTCGCTTCGCATATGTATGCCCCGCTCCCTCCACAGCCTACTGTACGTCCTCTCCACCAGGCAATCTCAACTGTCCTAACTAGTCACTAGTCATCCTTACCCCAGGTGATCTCAAACGAGGCTGTACCAGATAAAGTTTGCCTTTTTTACTGAAGAGTTCTGTCAGGTCTTGATTACAAATGTCGTCCCTTGCGCATTCAATGTTTTCTAAACAAATTTGAGAGCCGTCCCAGGTCTGCCTCAGGCTTGTGTACATTAATAATGAGCTGAATTGCTGGTGCCTACCAGTCGTCTGACACTGGAAGCGATCAAAACAACTGATCTTTTAGATTTTCTTGGTTAACTATCCTCCATACTCATACTCCATTTCTGAATTTTTGCGTAGACGACGACTACCAAAGTAAATAAACAGAAACATGGCAGGATTTTATAATTTGGACCACAAAGAAGTAATTCGCATTAAAGTGAAAGTGAGTTATTGTGGATAAGAAAGAAATATTTTATTTTACTTCCTTAAATATTAGGTTCTTTAATTTGGTGTACCGGTACACATTTTGTTTTATTAATATAATTTTAATTCATTACCAATTACTCAAAACTAAACTAATCTCTAATGACTAATGAAATGCTACTACTTTTGTATTTTCAATTTTGTTCATTGTGATATGATTGTGAGTGGTGAAACACACAGCAGTGAGTGTGACAAAATTTGTTACAATGATAGAAGTAACACTCACTACAAAACCACTCCAAGTCATTAGGTAGCAGGTGGACAACAGCCATCTATAGTGTAATCACCCAAACCTTGTGATGTCTTTTGTCTTCAATGCGCCCTATAGAAGAGATGACTTGACATAATTTTACCCACAACTCAGAACTGCACCTGCTTGCAACACTGAAAACATCACAAGCTTTGGGCGATTCCTCTTAGCCTATGGGCCTTATTAAAATTATTGATGGCTGTGGGTGGACATCGCAGAGAGTAATTTAAAATTTAAGCTTAACTGTTAACACTTAAGCTTAAGTGCTCAGATTGAGCAGAACTCCAGAGGCTGTGAGTGGATATAGAACCAGTGAATACAATCACTTTTGATAACTCCACTCAGAAAGTCTGTATAAAAGAAAACAGTGACATTACCATCCTGTCCTCCATTTAGCCATTCTGAAAGTAAATGTAAAATCTTATAATCAGACTCATGCATACATTATTGTAACACCCACCATCTCATTATTTCACTCCATGGGCATATTACCCTCATTCCATACCGATTCATAAATTTAAATCATTATTGGACATCACATTACTGTTGAAGATGAATTAAAGATTATTTTAAAAAAAAAACCAGTTTGCAACATACTCATTACTCGATACACATAAATTAGTTAACATACACACACACACAAACAATGGCTAACCCAACAGTTTGTTATAATCATAATATTTATTTATTATTTCTTTTCTGCATGCAAAATACTAAAAGAAAAGTGTTGGTTTCATCTGTGATAAAGTGGTTTAAACCATTCTACAAGTTTGAAGGCAACTTCAAATAGGCAACAAGATCATAAGAAATACAGATGGAAGAGTAACATAAATATAAGGATTAAAAGAAGTCTTTTGGAATAAATCTACCAAAGGGGTCTGGGTGGTCTAGTGATAAGACATTGGATTTTGGACAAGAAGGTCCCAGGTTTGATTCCCATCACCAAAATTTCCAAAATAATAATTAAAAGAAAATGTAACCCTTGGTTTCTTCATGGCTTTACCTTCTCTTGGTTACTGGGCAATAAGATCCAATGTCTAGCCCTACCGGATAACAGCAAAAAACAGGAGGTTCTCCCTGCATTCTGCACACATTAAAGAACACTTGCCATTTGGAAATTGAAAAGAATAGGCCAAAAATGGCCACTGCCTTGGAAAATGAATGGGTAAAACAATAATTTGAGACATTGCAGTGTTTACATGATAAAGTTTAGCTTTTAAATAACTTTTTTTAAAAATGTTATTTTCACCAGCTTTCACCTCTGGTGAAGTCCCTAGAGACTAGGAACAGAATTTTGCTTGTTAATCCGTTTTTCTCTGGCAGTCATGTGCACAGGGGTCCTTCGCAGCACAGGCAAATGTCTCAGTCTTTGGAGGTGCTCATATTTTTTCAGTCGATGAGTATCTGACACTTCAGCCAAGCCTCGCTGCTGAGACCAGGGGTGGTTGCAGCAGAGAGAAATCACAAATAGTGCAACCGGGATTTGAACTTACAACCTCTGTGTCTCGAGAGCGGTGTCTTGCCTCAAGACTAACCAGTCTCCCTAAATAACTGATTGAATGCTGCTTCTAAATAACTGATGTGATGTTACTTTTGTTGATGGTCAGGTGCTAATGCATGGCAAAATAGAAGACCTACAAGAACACTTAAATAGACTTAACAGCACAGGCACCCAACACAAAACAAAAATCAACATCAACAAGACAGAAGTAATGAACATTGCAAAAGAAAAACAGAGTTTCAGCATAACAACAGACGGTAGGCAATTAAGACAAGTGGAGGAACGTTAACACCTAGAAGTCTAATGACCAGCAATTATTCACCAGCAGCAGAAATAGACTCAAGATATGATAACGTTTGTCAAATCATTGAACTGATGTCACCACTTTCAACAACGAAGTAATACTAGAGGTAAAACAGGAACTCTTTACACAATCTTCTTTCAAAGGTTTTGCTACAAATTCTAGACTTGGACCTAGACTCCAGAACAGTAAGAAAAATAACCACTACCAAAATTAAATGTATTACAGGCATAACAGAAAACAGCCTGAAAGATAAGATCAGAAATGAAGAAGTGAGAAAAAAGCTGAGAATAATTCCAGCCATTGAATACATAAAGAAACAACAGATGAAATGGTTTTGCCACATGATAAGACAGAAAGATAAAAACACAACACAATGAGCCTTCAATAAACATTACGAAAACACTAGACCTAAGGGCTGACCTATTAAAAGATAGATTGATGGAATATTAGAAACACTAGGAAACAGCAGTAAGAGAGGGCGACAGAAGAGAAAAAGAACCCAAATTATATCTCCTGTTAGGAAGGGAAGAAGATGTTACTTTTAATTAATTGATTTTTTTCTTACTTTTAAATACTTGATGTGATGTAGCTTTTAAATAACTGATGTAACTTCTAAATAACTGATTTAATGTTGCTTCCAAATAATTGATGAGATCTTGATCTTCTCTTATCATTTGTAGAAATGTGATGGAAGAATGCAGCCTGAGTACAAGAAGTTTTCTATAGACCCACAGATAACATCTTTTGAAATGTTGCAAGGCATCCTGGCCAGGGCATTTGACATAAACAGGTGAACTCTTGTGGTCACCTTGTATGTTAAGCAGTTTTGAAATGGGAGCTGCTGATCTAAAGGGTTGTGGTTTGATTCCAAGATGTAGATAATTTTTTTTTGTTTTGACTGACAAATCTTCTGGATTCAACTAGCTAAAAATGGGTACCAGTGGTTTTTATGGGAAGTATTGGTGGCGTAGCGTGATACTGACCACATCATCCAATTATGAGCCATTGGTCATTGAGAAATATTGGCACTAATGCTAGCGATGAACAGTGTGGTTTTGTTGGAGGTAAAGGAATGAGCAATGCCATATATATCATAAGATCTTTAGTAGAAAGAGCCATAGAGGTGAAAACAGATCTATACCTATGTTTCATAGATTATACCAAAGCATTTGACAAAGTAAAGCACCAAGAAATAATCCAAATTTTAGAAAGCATAAATGTAGACAGCAAAGATCTAAGCTAATAAAGAACATGTACTGGCAACAAACAGCGGCCATAAGAACTGGAAATCAATTGGGAATGTTTCAACAAATAAAACAGGATGTTAGACAAGGTTGTGTGCTGTCACCAGATTTGTTTAATATTTATAGTGAGATTATTTTAAGATCCATAAGGGGCATGCCTGGAATAACAATTGGAGGTCATAATATAAATAATCTAAGGTATGCTGATGATACAGTATTAATCGCTAAGAGTAAAAATGAGTTACAAGAAATGTTGGACATTATAGTGAAAGAAAGCAAAAATAAAGGACTCAGCCTTAATAGCAAAAAGACAGAAGTAATGGACATCACCTCAGTGTAAAATAAAGACAAGTGGAACAATATTAAAACAGGTAAATGAATTTAAATATTTGGGAACTTTGTTAACCTCAGATGGAAGATGTACAAAAGAGGTGAGATGCAGAATGGCTCAGGCAAAGGCAGCTTTCCAGAAAATGAGGAAGATATTATGCAATCCATTTTTGACAATAGAAACAAGAAAAAGAGTTCTTAAATGTTATGTAGAGTCAGTCTTAACATATGGATGTGAATCATGGACAATAGGAAAACAGACAAGAATATCACTGGAGTCTGTAGAAATGTGGTTTTACAGAAGAATGTTGAGAGTACCATGGACAGCTAAGAAGAGTAATGAAAATGTTGTGAGAGAGGTCAAAGCAAATCATCATCATCGTGTGCCTTCTCCGCAACGATAGTTGGCTACCATGGATCGCCATTCTACTCCGTTTCTTGCTTTGATGGTGCAGACTGTCATAGATTGACTTGTCCATCTTTTGATGTTACTCGTCCATGTTAGTCTTGGTCTGCCTCTGCCTCTTTTACCTTGTATTTTCCCTTCCAATATTACTTTTAGTAGGCTGTTGTGTCTTTTAACATGCCCCAAAAATTTCATTTGTCTTGTCTTAATTGTATTTACTAGTTCTCTTTTTATTTTCAGTTGTTTTAAAACTTCATCGTTTGTTTTCTTTTCTTTCCGTCCAATTCTACCTATTCTTCTATAAATCCACATTTCAAAGGCTTCAATTTTCTGTT
This sequence comes from Megaustenia siamemsis, assembly GCA_032433765.1. Lineage (NCBI taxonomy): Eukaryota > Metazoa > Mollusca > Gastropoda > Stylommatophora > Ariophantidae > Megaustenia > Megaustenia siamemsis. Next base: position 96,747,107 of record JAVIAB010000125.1, on the reverse strand, counting down.
TTGTTTTCTTGTCTAATGTCCATGTTTCTGCACCATACAGGAATATTGAGAAGATGTAACATTTTGCCATTCTTAGTTTCAGCCCTGTTGATATTTGTTTTGTTGTTAGTATATTTTTCATGGCATTAAAATTACTTTTTGCCATACCTATTCTTTTGTTTATTTCAGTTTTGCATTTTCCATCATTGGTTATAGTATGTCCCAGGTAGATGTAGCTCTGGACTGTCTCCAGATGTATTCCCTCAACTGTGATATTTAATTGTAGGTCTTGAGAATTTTCTTTGTTTAACCATAGCAAATTTAATATAGCTCAGAGGTTAGTGAACTGTATTACAAAGGACAAGAGGTAGGGTTCGATCTCAACCAATGGCTTTCGGGTTCACCCAGCCTTTAATGTGTACCAGATTTTTTTTCCGGTATGGTAAAGTGGCATGGGCGTAATACCGACCACATTACCCCAAAAATCATGTGCCGAAGGGTCTGTAAAATTTTTGGTCACTAACACCATATTTCCTATACACCACTTGGCGTGACAGGGGCACTTTACTTTTTTAAGAGAATGTCTTGGCAGAAGGTCAACAACAGAAATGATAAAGAACTGTCGAGATCAGAGGTTGTGGAGAGACATGATCACCTACGTCAGTAGGCCCGGTACTTGATGATGAATGCCATATACCCCATACCTCTTTAATTTACTTGTTACTTCTCTAGTGAGTTTTCTAAGTGTGGTAAAATTATCATCTTTTTTCCCATAACCACCCTTGAGTATGAAAGCCTTGTTCAGAGTGACTGTAAAACAAAGTGGATAGAACTTCATTATTTGTTTAATTGGGAAGAATAATCACATCCAAATTATGTATGTGTTTTGTATGTGTATTCTATAAATATTTATATGTAATTTAATGTTTATTCATATTTTGTTACAAATTCAATTTTTTTATATGAAAGATTTTTTCTAAAAAGCTTTTAGATAAATCTCCTGTAAAATGAAATAAAACAATTTTTCATTATCTTTACCAATTTGGCATTTCATAAAAGATGAAATCAATTTCTTGGAGTATTAAGTTTAAATTATTAAACATTTGAAAATAGTGAACACACTTCAAAAACTAAAATAAAAGACCATATTCTTGAGGACAAACAACAAAAAAGTTTTAAAAAAATTTTGTTATCGCCATGACAAATATTTTTCCATTATGATACTATTCTTTGATAGCTAAAACCTAAGTATTTTTGAAGATAAAATATGGTAAAATTTGTTACTGTTGTTTGGACATGTTCCGGTCTTGCTTACTTGCATTCACCCAATGACTAAAGGAATACACCTTTTTGTCTGTCATCCGCCCTTAAAAGGACTTCTATGTGGCGTGTATGCATTGTGTTTTGGTTTGTCGATAAACTATATTTGTCCCTTTTGGCCCAACACATCTGACTTCAGCACAGCATTTTTGAGTACCAGGTTGCCTTCCTTCTTCTATCCCTACTTGGTTTGTGGCAGGGTTCTTGTTTGTTAATGAATGTATTATTAGTTAGTTATCTTGTTGATCATCTTCTGTGACTTGTTTATCCATCTTGCTAATTTCATTTCATCTATATAGACACACACATAACTCATCATCGTAGTTTTGAACAAAATATAACAGTCTTTATTGTTGACATCCACACATGGTTTGATAACATGTCTCTGGTACAATCAACAAGTTCTAATATTCTATTATAAATCTTGATGTTACTTTCGCGTTACTTGGTAGAGCCTATAGGCGATGTTTATCACAAGTAACTTTTGTGATTGTGATCAAGTTATTTTTCAATCTATGTATATATATATAGCACTAGCTGGAGATCTTAAAGTTATAAATCCAAAATGTATATCACAATATCTCTAGATGAACTGTTTTAATCTAACTCCTAATTCCTACACTCTGTCTAGAGACAGGTTCTCTGCTGTCGTCTACTATTTCTGTCTAGTTTGTCTCCCTTGAGCTTCGTGGGCAAAAAAGTTCTATCTAACTCCTAATTCTGTCCTCTGCCTTGAGGAAGATATCTAGTCTCTTCTACTACATCCTCTCTGATGTGTCCCCTCCACTTTGTGGGTGCAGAATTCTCTCATCAGTCTTCTCGGGGTCTTTTTGTGTCCATCTTAGCCACTCCCACCTGGCTAAGGATCATGGGAATCTAATCTAGTCTCCTTATCATTCGTCTGCGTCCAATCACTATTTCATTAACTCTGCCTTCTAATTATGTTCCTAGTCACATTACTTGAGGAGTCCTGCCAACACCTGTCAATCGTCCTAAACTTGGTTTCCCTAACAATTAAAGCTTTCATTGGTCCTTGACCAAGTGCGGCGATTTCTCTGTCAGAATTCTTTCATCTAAGACTCCCATCTCTGGACTTCAAGGCGTATGCTGACACAGGAATTTCCCCTGAATTCACTTGACTCGGCACTTCAAAGAACGTTTCAGGGCTCGATTCAGTTATATTGATATCGTGCCAACAGGTGTCGGACACCTGTTCGTATGGAATCCATCGCTATACTTCGTTGCGTTAGATAACTTCGCCTGGCCAGCGGAGAATTCTGTCTGGGTTCCCACATTCAGATTGAACACCTATTCGTACCTTCTGCGCAATCTGATAGCTGTTACGCCTCGGCGTCTGAGTTCGGTGGACTAACTTACGCTTGCTAATTCTTAAGTTTCCTATGTCATCCTACCTCAACTTATTCTTCCTCTCATGTTTGTCATATTCTTCTCCCATTCCCTGGATCAGGCACACAAACCACAGGTTGGCCAGACTAGACTGGTTAGTCTGTTTCTAGAGGCATTGTGAAGAGGTGGAGTAGTGGTCTGGATGGTTCTGGTTCACTGATCCTAGCACAAGTCATCAGCTCTGGTGCTGTGAGGCACCTTGCCTCCTTTATCTATCTATCTTTTGTTCACCTGAAATATTGTCTATATCTGCAATGTCATTTTCTGTATTCATTTTACTGTCTTTTGTAATTCTTGCAGTGGCTCATATAGTTTTGTCTGTAGTGTTGTATCTATGGGCCAATGGATTTTCCTCAGTCTACTATATTCAGTGCAGTCTTGAAGTATGTGTTCAGCAGTCTGGGGCGCCTGTCCACATGTACAAGTAGTTGAGGTGCCGATCTTGAATTTTGTATACATGTGACTAAGGAGTCGATTGTGTCCTGTTCTGAGGCCTATAATGATAACATATATAATATATAACTTGTTCATATCTATTCATATTATGAAAGGCATCCTGATTTGGGGCTTATGGTCATCTGATTGATTTGATTATCTGTTTCTTATGATGGTATGTAACCGGTGCTAGTTTTGTGCCTGTTGAACCTTCCTTTGCCAACTGATCTGCTTTCTCATTTCCTGGTATTTCACTGTGAGATGGGATCCACTGCAGGGCAACCCTGTGGTGCTTGTGTAGCAGTGGGGCGGAATTAGGTAATGATGAGTGAACGAGAGTGATCACGGGAAAGAGAGAGGAATGAATGATAAATAGAAAAAAACAGTGGAGTCCGTGTAGGGTGAGGATCACTCAGGAGAGTTTTGATTGGCTGGGGGAAGTGAGTGATATTTGAGCGGGCAGAAAATCTAGTCAGTCTGAAGGTAGCCAAAGAGAGAGACAGTTGGTTTTCCTAGTAGAGGGCCGCCAAATCAGTGTTAATAGATTTCAGTTCCTGATGGGATGTCAATAGCCTACCAAGCGCAGAAACACCTTGGTCGGTGTGCTTCGAGTTAATTAACTGGCTACCTTATGGAAAACATATTTCGATTTGCACAGTCTTCATGTGGAGAGACTGTCTAATGTGATAATTAGCGACCATGTCAGGGTCCAAGGGAAATAGATAGACTTTAGTCGGGTATGAGAGGAAGTTCATACCACACGGTTAACAGAGTGCGAGAGGAAGGCCGGCATGAGTTTTCTTATACCAGCATTATGCCAGTTTGACAGATGTACGAGTTCAGCAACAGGTATGTTGCTGGTATTTTTCCATTGTTGTAAGTTGCAAGTTCTGTTGCTGACATTTTTCATTGTTATCAGTGTGGACCAGGGGTCACAAATAAACACCTGTTTCTTTGTTCTAAGAAGACTTCTTAGAGTGTTGCTATTGTCAGTGTTGTAGACATCCACGTAAATAGTATCAACGAACCATTCCCAAGGGAAGGCAACGTCCCAGGGCGGGATGGAATAACAGCGTGTCGACTATCAACGCGAAGTTACCCACTACAACGACCACGGAGCGAGTATTGTCTGTCGGCCACGGTCAAGGGTGTACGCAGCATATTGCTGAACACATCTTTTATCGGCGTGATCTATCACCAATTAATGGGCCGAGGGACATACACTCTACACTTGCAGAGTTCAGTCAATAAGGTCTGCAGATGTGGTAATTTTCTGGATTGTAGTGTCTTTTGTACGGATCTTGCATCTGTCAAAAACACTACAGGCTGTGAGCTAAGATTACTGTTCAGCAGTTTTTCTATTGCCAACTTTATTGCTTGGATTTCTGCATCATAATTGTGACAATATTTCCCTGTTGCTATTTTATTCATATCCCTATGTACCTGGAAGTATTTATTTGTTTATTTCTTACTGCGGCCTTCACAGACCGGTCAGACTCTTGCGTACTTGACCTCAGCTGGAATGTGCTGATCTAGCTGTTTACAATCGGGCCAACGCGCCTTCGTGCCCCCTGGCTATCGTCTCAGCCCTGACATTGTCTGGTCACTGTCGTACTTCTGGTTCGTTGTTAAGATGACTTTTTCACGTTTTGGTTCCGCGACAAAGATTGATGCTAGGCTAGATAATTATAACTGTGTAATATATAACAACGCATTGGGTATAAGAGTTGTTCCGACTTTTAATTCTGTCACAACGGACTCTCGTTACACACTGGATATGGCAGTTTACACACTTAGAGCGCACTCTACAAGTACTTCATTCTATCGCCCTAACACTTGTCTCTGGGTTCCACACGCATTCATACTTGCATCTAAACTACATGTGGACCGTCCCCTTTGACGGCCCTCCCTAAATCTGCTTCTACCGGTCCGGCTATCTCTTGGTACTCGTTACTAACTGTCTCTTAATAGTGCTACTTACTAATCTGTCCGCCTACTGTTCTTCACTGGTCTCTGCATCTCCTAACTATCGCGTGTTCTTTGCTGGCTAAAATGATATTATCCTTGCTTGGTGTTATGACTCTAGATCGTCACTCCCTGCCAACTCAGTCTCTTCCAGTGTTCGGTCTCTCAGTGCTTCTATCCAAGTCTTCTATCCAAGTGCTTCTTGAAACTCCTTCACTATTAGTCTAACTCAGCTCTAATCTAATTCTACTAGGCTAAGGTTAGCCCCCCTATGGGCCGACCACATGGTCGCCCGGCTCCTAATGAGCACGTGTGCTCTGCTGACTACATTTCTCCAAGTGTCTCTATCCAAGTGCTTGTCAATCTTTTGTGTTTACCTCTTAAATTTGGATCTTCTCAGCCAATCAAAATTGACTTCCCGCGTGTCTGTCTGCCCACTCACTTCTGGAGATGGCCTTCTACATTTTGCACGTGAATTTCGACCCATAGTCTCATTTTTCCTCTGACTTCGTCTTAATGTCTTTTTCCTTGACCTTGTTCTCTCGTCTGTTTATTCCTCTATTCTCTCCATTCCTCCCCCTTCTACACCTACTTGTCTGTCTGCCCACTCACTTCTGGACCTGGTCTTTACGTTTTTTCCCGTGCATTTTGACCCATCCTCTTTATTTTTATTGTGACTTCGTTTTAATGTCTTTTTCCTTTCTTCTCCTTTATCTTGTTCTCTCGTCTTTGTATTCCTCCTCTCCTCTCTCTCTCTCCTCCCTCTTCAACACCTAGTGTTATTTGGGTACTCTATATATGCACCTGCTCCCCCATTCTTTACTGCATTCTGTGCTGATCCATCTGTGTACACACGAATCCATGTCTTGTGGGTATTCTTCATCCAGGAAACTGAGAGTTATTGTTTTTCGCTGTAGACTATTCTGTTCCTCTTTGTCAACTATTCCTTTCACTTCTGTCCATATTTGTATTGATAATCCTGATTCCTCTGTCCAGAGAGTGTGTTCTGGTATGGGTAGTAGGGGATTAACAACTCTTGGCATGTCTGGTGTTTGTCTACAAATATACTTGGCTTGGTGCTTCTCTTAAGTCGTCCCAATGCAAGATTTTGGAATTGGTCCTTCATTGGATGTCTCGGCATGCATGAAAATTTTTGTGCCTGCATCAGCACCTTTGTGTCCCTCCGTTCTCTCAGTGCTGGTATCCTCCACAATTTCTCCATCTCCAATATTGGTGTTGATTTCATTGCTCCTGTGATGACCCTAAGTGCCTGGTTTTGCACTTTGTCCAGTTCTTGCAGTATGGTGTTTGATGCTGAGCACCATGCAGATGATCCATATTCTAAATGTGGGCATATACTCTGTTGGTAAACTTTACTGAGTATTTTCCCACTTGCACTCCATGTGGTTCCACACAACTTTCTTAGTATAGACAATTTTCTCCTTGCTTTTTGGGTTGCCTTATTTATCTGCTGTTTCCAAGATAGTTTGTTATCAAATGTAACTCCGAGATACGTAACTTGTGTGTCTTCTTTCACAGGCTCATTGTTTATGTAGATGGTTCCTGCTTTTTGTTTTGGGGAGAGAGTGAAAAGTGTAGTACTGCATTTGTCTGTATTGATGCTGATACACCATCTATTTGTCAGTGAATTCAGTGCATTCCTTGCCTCCTTTATTTGTGTCATTTAATTTGTTTCACTGTAACTACTGATGGACAGAAAGATTTGATCATCCCAATAGAACTGTGCCAATTTAACTTGATTACTTCATTGCTGGACAGCATGTGAGTGGTATAATAACTGTTGCAGGAAGAGCAGGAGTTAGATGGCTACACTGTATATCTAACACAGCTCGACAGCAATAGAAAGCTTCAGAGTACCGGAAACAGGCCACCATCATACCCATATAGAAGAAATAAGGACAGTAAGATAGACAGAAACCAATGAGACATCTCCCTGCCAAGCCATGTAGGAAAGCTGAACACCAAAATCATAGAGAAAAAATTAAGACTTTTTATAAAAAATACAGGTCAGTCAACTTTCAAGTGAGCATCTGGAGAAATAACTAGGAGAACAAAAAAGGGCAACAGAACATTATCAAAATCCACATGTTTCATAGATCAAGAAAAATCATTTGACAGAGTTAACAGAAAACACTTACTGGAGATGCTAACAACATACATAATAAGATAGCATCTAAGCAACTTATACAAAAGTCTCTACAACAGCAGCTGCACAGTCAGAATAGAAGCAGGTTACATAAATCAGAAACCAGAACAAGAGTCTTAAAAGGAGTCAAGATCTGGAGCAATGTTTAACATAAGTGATACAGGAACACCTATCCTATGTTACTGTATCACTTATGTTTGTCTCTTACCATGGAGTTTTCTCCAAATAATAAATATTTGTTAATTTTATTTTGTGTTTCAATGTGTACATTGATTATGTTGCTTTGGGTACCAGTATTTACATTGATCATGTAGTTTTGTGTACCAATGTTTACATTAATTGTGTTATTTTCCTGACAGTGACTTTACCATCAGTTACTTGGCTCGAGACTCCGAGGGCCAGGCTGTCTACCTGACCATGTTATCTGACTGGGACATGGATGCAGCTTTTCAGTGTGCCGCTGACCCTTGTCTCAAGCTGAAGGTTGATCTGCGACCCTTTGAAGAGGGTATGTTTTTAAAAAATAAAATTCAAATATTTGAACTGACTAATGGCATATTAAAATTAGGAAGAAAGAATTATCATTTTTTGGTAATGCAATGAGAAGGTAACAACTGGAATATATTGTGACAACTGGGAAAATTGAGGGATGAAGAGATAGAGGGAAGCATAGAGAAAAGATACCAGACAACTTAAGAGAATGGCTTGGCAAAAGGTCAACAACAGAAATGATAAATAACTGTAGAGATAGAAAATTGTGGAGGGACTTGATCACCTACGACAGCAGGCATGGTACTTGATGATGATGATGATGATGAATGGCATATTTCTTTAAAATTTCACATACTAATAGTTTAGTGGATGCTGAATTCAAATATCCAGTTTTTTATCTGCTAATCACTAATTATACACACAAGGCTGTGTTCTGTCGCTGGATTTGTTTTCACTTTACAGCGAATATATTATGAGATCAATCTATCTATCTATTGTCCTTTCAAGCCGAAGATGGCACATAGGGCAGAACCAGAATCTCAAAAACAGAAACCTTGCATGCCAAAATGGCACATATTGCAGAGATCACTGCCTCAAAAATCTATGGCTCTGTTTCCATAACAATAGTTTTTACAATGACAGCTTGTCAAGCCATCGATCAACCTCCTTAGTTGCCTCTTACAACATGCTTGGAAGGTCACAGTGTCACTATTCTTTACTCATAATGAGACCCCGGTATGAGATCAATAGTAGACAAAAAAGGAATTGAAGTCAACGGTCACATCATAAATAATTTACGACATGCGGATGACACAGTCTTAATAGCAGAGACAGAGAATGAACTACAAGAAATGATAGACATAATAGTAAAAGAAAGCAATAAAAAAAAAAGTCTCAGTCTGAATAGTAAGAAAACAGAAGTAATGGTCATATCAAAGAAACAATCATCATGCAGCATAAAAATAAACTGGACAAATCTGAAGCAAGTGCAACGCGAAAAAATACTTGGGCACAGTAATAACATCAGATAGAAAATGCATCACAGAAATAAAAAGCAGAATAGCTCAGGCCAAAATAGCATTTCAGAAAATGAAAAATATCTTATGCAACAAATATATGTCAATAGAAGTGAGAAAGAGTGTTCATCCGTGCTATATAGAACCAATTCTGACCTAAGGAAGCGAATCATGGACATTGGACAAACAAATGAAAAGACGATTAGAGGCCACAGAGATGGGATTTCTCAGAAGAATGTTGAAAGTTCCCTGGACAGCTAAAATGACCAATGAAGAAATTCTCAAAGAGGCCAACACAAAAAGGGAACTCCTATAAAACATCAGAAAGAAACAATCAACATTTTTTGGGCACATCATGAGAAGAGGAAAGTTGGAATACTTGGTTACAACTGGCAAAATAAAAGGAAAGAGAGATCGCGGATGACAAAGAGAGAAAATACTGGATAGCTTGATGTCATGGCATGGAAAACAGTCAACAACAGAACTCATACGATGCACTGTGGCTAGAAGATTGTGGAAGGACATGATCGCCAACCGGTACGGCACATGATGATGATGATGATTGTAAATTTACTGGCTACACATACAGCTCAAGACTTCCTTATCAACCCTGCCTGTTTATGATACCATATCAGTTTGTTAGTTGATGCTTTATTGATTTTTTTGTCAGCAGTAAATAAATAGTTGGAGAGTCACACCTTTGACCTGGGGACCAATTGGTCTCGAGGCAAGATGCTGGCCTCAAGACAGAGAGGTTGTAGGCAAATCCCGGCAACACCAGTTGGGATTTTTATTTATGATTTCTCTCTGCGGCAACTACCCCTGGTCTCAGCAGCGAGGCCCAACTTGAATTGTCAATTACTCATCGACTGAAAAAACATGAATACCTCTGAAGTTGGAGTTATTTGCCTGTGCGGCTAGTGACCCCTGTGCACATGGCTGCCAGGGAAAAATGGATTAACACTCAAAATTCAGTTCCTAGTCTGTAGGGACTTCATCAGAGGTAAAAAAGCTGGCGAAAAAAAAAAACTCTTTTAACCCACATTTTCATGCATCAGTTTTAAGTGAGCTTTTTACATTGTCTTTCTAGGAATGTTAAAAAAAAAAGTAAAGAGCCCCATCATGCCAAGTGACATATAGAGAATATGGTGTTAGTAACCGTTATTTTTACAGACCATCAGCACATGATTTTTGGGGTAATGTGGTCGGTATTACACCAATGTCGCTTTACTTTCCCAGAAAAAATCCGGTACCCATTTAAGGCTGGGTGAACCAGGAAGCAGTCGACTCTTGTCCTTTGTAGTCCAATTCACTAACTACTGAGCTATCACAGCTCCCTTTCTAGGAATGTGAATGGCCTAAAAATGCCTCCAATTTAAACTCCTCACTACATAAGGTTTCTTGGTATCACCTGGAGGGATAAAGTGACAAATGTGGAGGTCCTGACTCGCATAGGCCTCTCCAACATCTACACACTGCTCAAGCAACGTAGGTTATGCTGGCTTGGCCATGTACACCATGTGAACGATGGCAGCATACCAAAAGATATACTCTACGGACAACTGGCAGATGGCAGAAGGACTAGGGGGCGCCCAAAACTACGATTTGTAGACGTGTGTAAATGTGACATGAAGACTCTGAACATAAACCCTGCAGCCTGGAAGAAATAGCTGCAGACAGCAATCTCTGGAAACACACTCTAAAGGTCCACCTCAAACAAGAAGCAGACAGATTCATAGAAAAAGAGAAAATATGGCAAAAGGAAAGAAAAATAACATTTCTAGGGGCGCTGAAAAATCCATAGTCAACTTTGACTGACAGAGGCTACTACTACTACTACTGCTACTACTACATAAGTTTTTATGTTTTGTATATTTTTTTGCATGTCAGATATTTGTTTGCTTACTTTAGTGATTCTCTCCATTTGTATTGTAAATCAACTATTGGCCTATCGCCGATTGTGTGCTGTTTATTTATAACTTCTAGGCTTCAAACATTTTATACAGTTATAACCATATTTAAGTGGTATTTATATCATAGTTGTTGTTCTTCTTCTTTCCTTCCTCATTTGCCTTTAAGTGTCGCGGGGAGATATCTTTTGCCCTTCTGTTCACCTCTACTGCTGTTATGTTTCCTAGTGCTTCCAATATTCCATCAATCCATCTTTTTCGTGGCCATGGGCCTGGTGTCTTCGCAACGTCTATTGAGGGCTCATTGTGTTGTGTTTTGATCACTCTGCCTTATCACGTGGCCAAACCATTTTCTCTGTTGTTTCTTTATATATTCTATGATGGGGGTTATACCTAGCTTTTTTTACTAAGTTCTTCATTTCTGATCTTGTCTCTCAGACTGTTTCCTGTCATTCGTCTAACACACTTCATCTCAGTAGAGATTATTTTTTTTTTGTTCTTGCATCTAAGGTCCATGAATGGCATTGGTTGCACAACGTTTGGATGAAGATTGTATTTTAGAGTGCCCATTTTGCCTCTAGAGTTATTTCCTTGTTGGACAATAGTGGTGGTAGCTGTCCAATGACATCATAGTTGTTGAATGTTCAATTACATGGTACAGCAATGTTTGCGTTTTCATTAAGTTATGGGCCTTGAAATAATAATAATGGGGTCCATCCAGCAATTAAGCTGAATGTGGTTGGTGACTCATAACTGACTGCTTGCATCAGCTTTGCTAACAACAGAGCTAACCAGGACCCTGTTTGGCAAACCAGCAGTACACCTGGAAACAGACTATCCTACTGGCCAAGCAAGTTTGGATCGAAGAGGGAAGGCAACTCTCTACTCAAAAATGATGTGCTTTAGTCAGATGTGTTGGCTGAAAGACGTGAATAAACCACAACATATAGCCTCTACACCCACTTAATATCCTCTCTTAAGGGCACATGGCAAAGAAACTATCCATTGTTTTGGTAGTCATCGGATGCACACCAGAAAGAGAAAAAGAAAAGAAAATAAAGAATTAAAGGATGTACATAATACCTTATATATACGAGAAATACCGTGATAGTGTCCATATTTTGTAATGGCCATTGGCATTTTTTTTACTTTCCTTTAAAAAAGCTTTGGTATCAATTTTAAGAGCCACCATAAACCTGTATGTGTGTTGGTGAAAGATAAGATACCTCTACATTTGAGGATTCAACCCAGATCTACCTAAACCTGTATGTGTGTTGGTGAAAGATAAGTTACCTCTACATTTGAAGATTCAACCCAGATCTACCTAAGCCTGTATGTGTGTTGGTGAAAGATAAGTTACCTCTACATTTGAGGATTCAACCCAGATCTACCTAAACCTGTATGTGTGTTGGTGAAAGATAAGTTACCTCTACATTTAAGGATTCAACCCAGATCTACCTAAACCTGTATGTGTGTTGGTGAAAGATAAGTTACCTCTACATTTGAGGATTCAACCCAGATCTACCTAAACCTGTATGTGTGTTGGTAAAAGAAAAGTTACCTCTACATTTGAGGATTCAACCCAGATCTACCTAAACCTGTATGTGTGTTGGTAAAAGATAAGTTATCTCTACATTTGAGGATTCAACCCAGATCTACATAAACCTGTATGTGTGTTGGTGAAAGATAAGTTACCTCTACATTTGAAGATTCAACCCTGATCTACCTAGGCATTAAGTGAGAGCACTACTCACTTTGCCACTAAAGCTTTAATTAAGAAACAAAATAACAGTGCATATATAGGTCAAACAGACCTATTTAATAATGTTATTCCACTGAACATACTGTGTTCATATGCTATATACAACCATTTGTAGATAAAATTTGTACATTTTGTTTGCAGAAATGGAAGACTGGGATGTTATAGCCCCTACTGAAATTCCCCATCACAGAATATCAGGTTTGTTAGATAAGAATTCCATTCTGGGGTCCATCACTGGCACCATTACACACAATTTGGGAAAGACAGTCAACAGCATGCAGAGAGCTATGGGTAAGTCTCAGTGAAACACTAATAAAATAGAAATACTAACTAAATAGATATACAAAGTAAATATATATACTAAGTAAAAAGAAATACTAACTAAATAGAAATGCTAACTAAATAGAAATACTAACTAAATAGAAATACTAACTAAATAGAAATGCTAACTAAATAGAAATGCTAACTAAATAGAAATGCTAACTAAATAGGAATACTAACTAAACAGAAATACTAACTAAATAGAAATACTAACTAAATAGAAACGCTAACTAAATAGAAATACTAACTAAATAGAAATACTAACTAAATAGAAATGCTAACTAAATAGAAACGCTAACTAAATAGAAATAGAAACGCTAACTAAATAGAAATACTAACTAAATAGAAACGCTAACTAAATAGAAATACTAACTAAATAGAAACACTAACTAAATAGAAATAATTAAATAGAAACGCTAACTAAATAGAAATACTAACTAAATAGAAATGCTAACTAAATAGAAACACTAACTAAATAGAAACGCTAACTAAATAGAAATACTAACTAAATAGAAATACTAACTAAATAGAAATACTAACTAAATAGAAATACTAACTAAATAGAAATACTAACTAAACAGAAATACTAACTAAACAGAAATGCTAACTAAACAGAAATGCTAACTAAATAGAAATGCTAACTAAATAGAAATGCTAACTAAATAGAAATGCTAACTAAATAGAAATGCTAACTAAATAGAAATACTAACTGAATAGAAATACTAACTAAATAGAAATACTAACTAAATAGAAATACTAACTAAATAGAAATACTAACTAAATAGAAATACTAACTAAACAGAAATACTAACTAAACAGAAATACTAACTAAACAGAAATACTAACTAAACAGAAATACTAACTAAACAGAAATGCTAACTAAACAGAAATGCTAACTAAACAGAAATGCTAACTAAATAGAAATGCTAACTAAATAGAAATGCTAACTAAATAGAAATGCTAACTAAATAGAAATGCTAACTAAATAGAAATGCTAACTAAATAGAAATGCTAACTAAATAGAAATGCTAACTAAATAGAAATACTAACTAAATAGAAATACTAACTAAATAGAAATGCTAACTAAATAGAAATGCTAACTAAATAGAAATGCTAACTAAATAGAAACGCTAACTAAATAGAAATACTAACTAAATAGAAATACTAACTAAATAGAAACGCTAACTAAATAGAAACGCTAACTAAATAGAAAAACTAACTAAATAGAAACGCTAACTAAATAGAAACGCGTACTAAATAGAAACGCTAACTAAATAGAAATGCTAACTAAATAGAAATACTAACTAAATAGAAATACTAATTGAAAGCATAAACCTGACATGTTACTCAGTTGTTTGTCAGTGATAGTTGATTGCCTCATTTGTGTCTTTCTATAAACAATATAATCTTATTTTGTTGTAGCTTCAAAGTAATTAGATGAAGCTGTGTCTTGAAATAAAAGAAAAATTTGTTGTTTAAAAAATTAAATATTGCACCCCAGAGACTCACAGATTTGCTACTCTTTGATCTTTTTGTTATGAGCATTAATTACTGTAATTTTATTCACATGTAAATATTCACTTCTTTATCTTGATCCTAATCCTTCCAGTGCAGTTAGTTGTTGCATAGGGCTTATAGTGCTTTTCGCCACCCATCTCTATTTTGGGTGAGAGGTTTGATTATCTAATGAGTTTATGCCTGTCAACCTTGCTTCTCTTATAAGTGTCTCTGTGGGTCTTCCTCCTTTTCTGTACCCTGATTTACCATAGAAGAGCCTGTTTTGAAATTATCTTCTTGTCTCTTCGCAGCATATATCCGACATATGCACACCTTCTCTTCCAAATTTTAGATGAGATCTTTGGTTGCGTGGCCATTTCTATTATTTCAATATTAGTCTTAATTTCATTCCAGTGTACAGAGAGTATTTTTAGCAGGTTTTTCTGCATGACTCATTTCATAAGATTCTACAACCGTGATGGTTTCCCCGCTTATGATTATCCTGAAGCAAGTCTCAGGGTAAGGTTGTCAGCCACATGCCCAACATGGATGTTCACTGCAATAAAAATTGTGTGATTTGTTTGTGGTACCTCAAATTGAAACCACTTTCATAAAGCATTAATTTTAAGAATGAGGGGAATGTACTCGGCTCAGGGCATCATAAATGCTGTGAAATTTACAAGGTTATAATTAAAATGTAACTTTGAGAAGAAAACAAGTAGCTGTGCTAAGTTTACAGGTGATCTTCATGTTTTAGATATGTTAAAGGGGGGGGCTGGTTGGCCTCGAGGCAAGACACAGATCTCGAGACAGAGAGGTTATAAGTTCACATCCTGGTTGCACCAGTTGGGATTTTTATTTGTGATTTATCTCTGTGGCAACCAACCCTGGTCTCATCAGCGAGGCCCAGCTTGAAACATCAATTACTCATCAACAGAAAAAATATGAGTACCTCTGAAGATGCAGTTATCTGCCTGTGATGTGAGGGATCCCTTTGTACACGACTGCCAGGGAAAAATGGATTACCATGCAAAATTCAGTTCCTAGTCTTTAGGAACTTCATCAAAGATGAAAGCTGACGAACAAAAAAAAACAAAAAACAAAGTTTCTGTTGAGGGCTGAACAGGGTGAGTGATTTCTAGGTGTAAAGTGGTCAGAGTGAGGGAAAAAAGGAAGCAAAATAAATCTGTTAGATCTCTCTCTCTCTCTCTGCGTTCAGGACTCAATCAGAGTAAGGATTCCAGACTCTCACATGAAGTCAGCTGTCAGGCTAAGTGTGTTGATCGCCCCCACAGACAGAACATCACAATTAGAGTCTGTCAGATCCACTCTGACTGAACACCCGTTAATACGTTGCACTGTGTTCTGCGCCAGTGGCCCAGTGCATCCGATTTCAGCCAGCATTTTTTCAGGTTTGCTTTCCTTAGCCTTTGATTGTCCCCAATCTTCCTGCAAGGCAGCAGTTGATCTTTTCTGTCGGGGGATTCTGCCCTTAGATGGTCGGCCTTCCCAGGTTTACGAGCACCATCTGCCCGAGTCACTAGAGGTGACTAACACAGACATGCGACTTGTAATATGAGGAAACTGCAACAAGGAACTTTTCATGCATAGCCTTCATTTGTTCCCGCCGCCTATCCCCTTATACCGGTAAGTCACGTCCTCTTGAAAATGATGATCATCGTAGCACTTGATGATGTTAGGCCATCGTTGATGACTCCAATTCCGAACATAGAGACACACAGTCAGTCGTCAAATTCTTGTTGCACATCAAACAGCAGACCGTAAGATTTGCGCACGGCCGGTTTAGGGAACCAATACGATGACGTAGCCCACAATGTCGCCAAACTCATAATCTCGATACCTTTAGACTTATGTCTGATTACTCAAGTGTAAACAGTCTACGACGAACAAAACACGAAGCAACTTCCCCAAAGAGACAAAACTGCGACTGACGAAGTAGTTTACATTAATGTGTAACGTGGAAATAACTTGCGTCAAAGAATCCCAATAACGGTCTTGAACAGCACTAATGTGACGTAAAGCACAGATCTAGTCTAGACGGAGGAATGTCTCACTCACAACACTTGATTCGTCAAAAACGGACTGTTGTCGACCTACGACCTCGCTTTAGCGACACAGATGTATCAAGCATATCATCATTTTGACTTTTACGCAGAAAAGTGCAATGAAGATCCGAAATTAATCAGACCTTGGGTGCATTTTCTGCAGCGATCGAGAGGACGTGGACTAGATCCGCCATCTTGAAAACCAAATCTGTTAGATAACATGACTTGACTTTCAGCAGAAAGTATTAGATAGCATGACTTAACTTTCAGACACTTTCAGCAAAGTATTAGATAGCATGACTTAACTTTCAGCAGAAAGTATTAGATAGCATGACTTAACTTTCAACAGAAAGTATTAGATAGCATGACTTAACTTTCAACAGAAAGTATTAGATAGCATGACTTAACTTTCAACAGAAAGTATTAGATAGCATGACTTAACTTTCACAGAAAGTATTAGATAGCATGACTTAACTTTCAGCAGAAAGTATTAGATAGCATGACTTAACTTTCAACAGAAAGTATTAGATAGCATGACTTAACTTTCAACAGAAAGTATTAGATAGCATGACTTAACTTTCAACAGAAAGTATTAGATAGCATGACTTGACTTTCAGCAGACAGAAAGTATTAGATAACATGACTTATGACATTGACTATTCAGCAGAAAGTATTAGATAACATGACTTAACTTTCAGCAGAAAGTATTAGATAACATGACTTAACTTTCAGCAGAAAGTATTAGATAACATGACTTGACTTTCAACAGAAAGTATTAGATAACATGACTTGACTTTATTAGATAACAGCAGAAAGTACTTTCAACAGAAAGTATTAGATAACATGACTTGACTTTCAACAGAAAGTATTAGATAACATGACTTGACTTTCAACAGAAAGTATTAGATAACATGACTTGACTTTCAGAAAGTATTAGATAACATGACTTGACTTTCAGCAGAAAGTATTAGATAACATGACTTAACTTTCAGCAGAAAGTATGTTTCATTTAGTTTAGTCAACAGATCATCTTCATTACACAGTGGACAACTCCATAGTGCATAGATCCCATCCTCGGCACATTCTCCAGTAGGAAACATGCCCACCACACACTAGCAAAAGCACTGAAGATGGCTTCAGCTCAGGTGCATTACCTCTGTAGTACCAACAAAGACCATTAAACCTCCTTACTGTCACCTCTTATGATATGCGTGGAAGTTGACAGTGGCTCTGTTCTTCTCATTCTCCCCTGACCATGATTAGGGCCTTGGTAGCCAATGCGTGAGCTGAAAATATATTGGGGTTTAACTCTATGCAAGGTGATCATTTGATACAGTTTTAACTCTATGCAAGGTGATCATTTGATACAGTTTTCATGTCTGACACAACATTGTAGGATTTCTATCTCAGATATATCTATCTATTGACCTTTCAAGCCATAGCCGGCCCATAGGGCGTAGACCAAGATACACCTTCTCTTATCTGAATTTTTGTTCTAGCAGTTTTCTTTTAAAGATATTTTATCAAATCTCGCCATCTGTCTCTGTTCTGTGCAAGCAGCTCTATCTCATTGAGGGAGCCGAATCCTGCTGCTCTTGCCTCTCTCATCTATGTTCTTCTCAGTGTCTCCCTGGGTCTTCCTCTTTTTCTCTTACCTGTTGTTTCCCATATGAGGGCTTGCTTTGCTATTCAGTTATTATCTCTTCTCATCACATGGCCAACATATGACCATCGTCTTTTCTTTATTACTGAAGATATTAGTGGTTGATTGGCGATTTCTCTAATTTCCTCGTTTGTTTTGAATTCGTTCCACGCGATACCAAGTATTTTCCTTAGACATTTATTTTCGAATGCGTTCAACTTTGTTTCTATATCTCTTGTTGTTTTCCAGCTTTCACACGCATACATAAGGGTTGATAGTACATTTGATTTGAATAGCCTAAGTTTTGTGTTTGTGCTGATTAGTTTTGATTTCTACAACTTTTCAAGGCTTCTGAAGGACATTGCTGCTTTAGCCATTCTGATTCTAATTTCTTTACTTGTATCCCCTTCTCGATCAATGTGACTTCCAAGATAGATAAAGTGATTGATCTCTTCTACTGGTTTGTTTTCCATGTATATTTTGTCATCTGTTGGAGGAATTAAACTTTTCATGACTTTAGTCTTTTCATGATTGATCTCAAGCCCAATTTTGCTGGCTATTGATGATAGTTCATTTGTGTTTTCCTGCATCGTTTTTATCTGACTGCTGATGAGAGAACTATGTCATCAGCAAAGTCGAGGTCCTCCAAATGGTCTCCTTGTATCCATTCAATGCCTTTATTACCAGTGCAGCATTTCTTCATTATGAAGTCCATAACAGTTCCAAATAACAAGGGCTATAAAATACATCCTTGTTTAACCCCAGTTTCTATTGGATTCTATATATCTCAGATATATAGTTGTATTAAATATACCTCTGACATACTGTTGTATTATATTTACTTCTGATATATAGTTGTATTAAATATACCTCTGACATGCTGTTGTATTATATTTACTTCTGATATAATGTTGTGTGATTCCCACACAGGCTTGAAGCAGCCAGAAAATGATGTGATAAAGATGCTGAAAGCTCCAATGTCTGATATGGAATTTCACAACTACTTGAATAATGTTGGCTTCATGGTCATGCCCAATGAGTTCCGGCTAGCCATTTATCAGGGAGGTGTTGAGCCTTCTCTGCGTCGAGTAGCTTGGCGGCATCTGCTGAATATTTATCCTTCAGATATGTCAGGCAAGGATCGCTTTGATTATATGAAACGTAAAGAGGAAGAGTACAGAAAGCTGAGGGATGAATGGCGCGATAAGTTCCGCAACAACACAGCAACAGAAGAAGTCAAGTACATAGCAGGCATGGTCAAGAAGGATGTGCTGCGCACAGACAGATCACATGGCTTTTATGCTGGCAATGATGAAAATGAGAATACATTGTCTCTGTTTCATATCCTAGTGACTTATGCCTTAACGCACCCAGATGTCTCTTATTGCCAGGGAATGAGTGACCTTGCTTCACCTCTGCTTGTCACACAGAAAGATGAAGGCCAGGCATACATTTGCTTCTGTGCTCTGATGGAGAGACTTCGTGAAAACTTTACAACTGAAGGCAGTGCTATCATGACAAAGTTTCGCCATCTTTCTGATTTACTTCACATGTGTGACCCTGTTTTGCATAACTACTTGGTTCAGAACTCTGCTGGGGACATGTTTTTTTGCTATCGTTGGTTTCTGCTTGAGTTCAAAAGAGAATTCCCTTTCACAGATGCTCTGTATGTACTAGAAGTCATGTGGGCTACCTTGCCTCCTAACCCTCCTGATCATGAGCTAGCTCTGGTAGACCCAGACTACTCCAGCCGACTGATCTCCAACTCACCGTGTTCTCCAACATTTTCCTTCCAGCATGCCATGTATGCTAAACTTTTAGCCATGCGTCGTGTCGGCGCCCGCCAGAGAATAGCCCAGTCTGCTGTTCCGTTAGCCAGCCCAACTTCCCAAACTTGTTCCATCAACACTTTGAATGTTGAGCCATCACCTCTCTCAACTGATCCTAAATCTGGTCAGAATGCTATCTCATCTTTTGACACATCACCAGGGGATGGGGAAGATAGAGGGACCGACTTTCCAGAGGTGGATAATCATCTGACTCGTTCCATGCAACAAAAATCCAATAGCATTGACCAAGTTCTTCAAGAAAGACCAGTTTCAGAGAACGATAAGAATGATGGTAGTATTGACAAGTGCAAAGATGACGCTTATGATCTAGTTGTTGACTGTAATGGTGACAGCAGTCAAGAATTGACAAACACAGCAAACTCAAGTGATGCAGAATCTTCTACCCAGGCTCTGTCTGCGAGCACCAGCCACTTTAATCATATTGATTCTGATCAGGGGATTCCGATGGAGGAAACCACTGGATCTCCCAGCACAGACTCCAGCTCTGACCTGGATGGTGACAGGCAGAGTTCAAGTGTGAACTCTGAGTCATCAGATGCAGATGACAAGCACATTCAGTTTGCCTTGTCCCTGGACTCAAACACAAATAATTCCACGGAGGATTTGAACACTAGCTTAAAAAACATGATCTCCTCTATGGGCTGTGAAGCTGAAACTGAAGCAATTAATCCTGTCCATGTACAGTCTGAATCACAAAATGCTGATTTGTCTGGTACAGAAGGCAACCAAGGTCTCTTTCAAAGTGTGAAACGGTTTCTGGTATCTCCCAAACGAAGACCATTTAACAGCACCTGGCAGGACACAGTTGTATCGCCAGTTTCATCACCTAAGAAATCTGCACCACTGGCCAACAGACACATTTCCTCAGCTGCAATCCTTTCTCCAGGGACATCAGAAGGAGTAGCCAAAAACATGTCAGACTCACCGCACACCAGTGATTCCCAGGAGCCTATCGAAACATTTGATAGCACTGGAAGTGTCAACACTTCTACTTCAAAGACAACCCCGGTCCGAGATCTTTCCAAACTCCCCCCTCCCCAGGAGTTTGGAGCGGGTAACCCATTCCTCATGTTCATGAGCCTGTCCTTGCTTGTCCAGCACAGAGAGACTATTATCAGCCAAGGAATGTGCTATGAAGAAATTGCCATGCACTTTGACAGACTGGTGAGAAGGCACAACGCTAACCGTGTACTCCACCACGCCAGACAGATGTACACAGAGTACCTCAGAGCTCAGCAGGCAAACATGGAGATGGACAAAGAAGCAGAGCTGGGTCCCAATTGTTAAATTTCCTTCATTTTTAGCATGTTCTATATTTCTCTTTGTAACATCCTTATATCTTATACCCATTCTTTGTGGCTACTTCATGACACATGACCTTTACAACTCCAACCAAATGACTACCTACTGAATATTTGTCAAAACTGTATATTCCAAAACCTAAGATAATTATTATGTCCTAATGCTGACCCCATTTTATTGCGTTGTATATTTATTTGAACAGAGTGTGATATGTTTGCTTCTTGTCACACAGCACAATATCAGCATTCCTAATTTGTTCTAGTCATCTTTTTATTTATTTATTTTTTTTTTTTTTATGAAATACTACTTTCTGCTTAATGTACAGCACATACATCAATTGATAAAACGCAATGGATGTCATTACCAAAACGGGTAAAACGTAGGCGCAGAAGTTGGCACAATCATGGCTGCAAATTGCTGTTTTATGCTTTATAGTTCTTGGTGTTTGTCGGATTTTTTGGTAAAGCTCTGTTTTAATTGTTGTTGCTTGTACAACTACCCACACAATAGTGTTTATGATGTGTTAAAATACTTAAAACTGGACATACATTCACTCTCATACTTGTATTATAATTTATTGATATGTGAAAATTATATCTATGCATCTGTACATATAGCACATACAGATTACCATACATATAATATGATAATATACACAGACACAGATGTCATGGATACCCAGACCAAATTGCCAAACATATAACACCCAGATGTTGTTGTTACACAAATAAACACAAAGTCCAAATAGCTTTTAACAGTTCCTCCTTGTTTTGCTGCTTACTTACTCACATTACCTCTTCTCATTCCACCTCTAACAGAACCAGACACACTCTTGATCTCTATAATTTTACTGCCCTCCCTCCCTCCCTCACAATGACTACTAAGGGAATGGATAGTCCTTTTCATCAACTGTCCTTTACTTTAAAGGATGTTAAGTGGATGTAGTTGTGTTATATATTTTGGCCTTTCAGCTCAACACATCCTACTTCAGCACTGCATTTTTGAGTACCCGGATGCATTCTCTCTCTGATCCCAACTGGCTTGGTCAGACTAGACAGGTTAGTCTGTTTCTGGAGCCACTGAAAAGAGGTGAAGTAGAATCTAGATGTCTCTGGTTCACCGATCATGTCACATGCCATCAGCCCTTGGTCGCTGTCAGGTGCCTTGCCTCCTCACTTTGGGTACCAAAAGGCCACTCATCCACTTTTTCTCTGACCCCAGTACTTACCTTCTCTGATTCTCCTTTGGATGCTTTCAAGCATGATAGAAATATTCATGAATTGTTGGTTCAGGGTTGCCTGCGCAACTCTGCACTTCATCATCACAGGACAGTTCCATGCAGCCACCCAGCATACAACACATATCCATACATGCTTTAGATCAACCAGGTCTCCTTCCCTCAATCTTCTTCTAATGATAACTTTGAGAATAGGGACCACATCCAGACACAGTTGTTACACATTTAGCGCACACAGAACACAGTTGTCACACATTTGGCACACACAGACACAGTTGTCACACATTTGGCACACACAGAACACAGTTGTTACACATTTAGCGCACACAGAACACAGTTGTTACACATTTAGCGCACACAGAACACATTTGGCACACACAGACACAGTTGTCACAACACATCACAGACACAGATGTCATAGACATAGTGTTCGTTTACACAAAGATATAATTTCAACAATAAAGCTGAATAAAGCACAACAAAAACATGGATAAATCATGTCCAGATAAAGTGTTCAGATGTACTGCCACTTTTTCTATTTCAGTTTGCTCAATTAGTCTGTAACTGTTGTCATCACTGCTTGTTGTGAACAACTGTTATTATTATTCTTTTGATATTTTAAGTTCAAAGTTCATATACAGTCCCATGTTGACATCAATATGTTGGGTTTATTTGCTGAAGGTCAGTGTTGGTGTTTTGCTTCAAACTAAATGTGATATTTAGAGTAATTTTGCATAATTATTTATATTGATGTTTGGGCTGTTGATGTACCTCTGTTGAATTAAATGTACCCATCCTTAGATAGATTATATCTCTACCCATCTTCCTGTGGCATACTGTCCCTTTATTTATTCCACATTGTTTATATTCAATGAGTTTGTTAATGTTTGGCTTCCTGGGATGTTTTATGCACAAATTGCTGTTAGAGATGTAATGACTCATCAATTCATTTGATTGATATACAGCTTCCTATATATGTCTTCGTGGTTTTATTTTCCAGCAGAATATTGATCTATTTGCGTGTGTGGTGTGTGCTATGAACACCTGATACCAGTACAAATCATGGTGTACTAAGATCTGTTATAAAATATGGATTATTTGGTTTAGGAACCAAAATAGGTTTAATAATTTGTTATTGTTTATTCTAGAAGTTTGTTACTTTTTGGAGACAGACAGGAAAGGCCAACTGCCTTTCTTTGTCAGTTAGACTGACATCTGTATACAAAAGGCTCAGATGTCACATTTTTTTCAGAATTTCAGGCTTTGAGATTATGACTTTGCTTCTGTGGTTAACCTCCAGAAAAAGTAGTACACCTTTCAATCTTGCAGCCTGCAAAAATTCCATCATGAGATAAACTGATATACAAAGAGACAGCTCAGATGAGTAAGGTCTTTGGCACTTTGCAGAAAGTGAACACTATAGTGCAAGTATATCACTAAGATCAGTATTGGTATTTGGAATTCCACTTCAAGAAATGGAAGGAGACTGATAGAACTTTTCTGTTTGCCAAAATCCATACACCACAGCAAGTGTTCATTGTGAAAAACAGCCTGCACTAAAGAGGAGACTGGTAGAACTTTTCTGTTTACCAAAATACCATACACCGCAGCAAGTGTTCATTGTGAAAAACAGCCTGCACTAAAGAGGAGACTTCCAATTGACCTGATTTACTGTTCTTCAGAATCTGATTAAATGATTGGCTTCTGTCGAATCCAACTATGACATCGTGACCAGCATTGTCTTGCAACAACGCAGTAGTAAATTCTGCCACTGCCAGAATCTGTTTTCATGCTGCATTTTTGTAATACTTGTAGTGGTAAACATTTTACAAACTAGAAAGTATTTTTAACAGTCTTTGGATTTAAACTGTCAAGTTTGATGTGTGAGTTTTACCAAATTGTTAGGGGTCTTTGGGGTTAAACTGCCATGTTTGATGTGTGAGTTTTACCAAATTGTTAGGGGTCTTTGGGGTTAAACTGCCATGTTTGATGTGTGAGTTTTACCAAATTGTTAGGGATCTTTAGGGTTAAACTGTCATGTTTGATGTGTGAGTTTTACCAAATTGTTAGGGGTCTTTGGATTTAAACTGTCATGTTTGATGTGTGAGTTTTACCAAATTGTTAGGGGTCGTTGGGGTTACTGTCAAGTTTGATGTGTGAGTTTTACCAAATTGTTAGGGGTCTTTGGATTTAAACTATCATATTGTTAGAGAGTGAGAGCAGTTAGGTATGAGAGTGGTACAGGAAATAAAAACTTGAATGTAGAACCGGAGGCATTGGGATGGCACGCCTATTGAAAGTCATGAATGGAAAAACGTAAAGAAGGGATCATATAGCACAAATGGACGCAGTGAACACACGCACCAAAATCTTGGAGATGTCCACCCGAGAAATGAAACGTAGATAATACATAGAGATTGAGGACAAATGACAAAATATTCAAGTAACTAAGGGAATGAGAAGAGAAATACATCAATGGGGTAACTGGAAAGAAGAAAAGGCAGATGAATTTTGGATAGGTGAAAGAGACAGACTTTGGATACATAAGGAGGTGGACTGGGGGCATGAACAGAAGGAACAGTTGTCTAAGATTTATCATTTTGGAATAAAAGAACGAGTAGGAAACAGTGCAATATTAGATATGCAAATTTTCACCAGATTGTTAGCATTGCAAGACTAGGGTGTCATTTTAGACATTTGATTTTTTTAAATCTTTGAAATGAAGGTGTCAGATATTTGAAGTTTCACCAAATTGTTAGAAATCTATAGGATTAAAGTGTCATAACAGACATGTGAGATTAACGAAATTGACTAAAGAATCTTTAGGGTTCAAGTGTCGTGTTACACACGTGTTCTGTGCTCTTGGCTTTCTAACCAAATTATTCTGTAGCTACTTCATCAGCATTGTATGTGATCTGCTCCTTGAGATACGAGGATGAATCTCTTTCTCTTCTAGTTTATGGTTGAGACTTCTTCACAGACAGTGATAAAATACATTAACAAATGACAGTCATCAGAAGCTACAATATATAAATTTGTTTAGACAATGTTCTAAAATCTACATTTACTTTAATGGTATATAAATTTGTTTAGACAATGTTCTAAAATCTACATTTACTTTAATGGTATATAATCTA
This sequence comes from Megaustenia siamemsis, assembly GCA_032433765.1. Classification (NCBI taxonomy): domain Eukaryota; kingdom Metazoa; phylum Mollusca; class Gastropoda; order Stylommatophora; family Ariophantidae; genus Megaustenia; species Megaustenia siamemsis. The sequence continues at coordinate 96,721,602 of JAVIAB010000125.1, read as the reverse complement.
AAATCCACATTTACGTTAATGGTATATAAATTTGTTTAGACAATGTTCTAAAATCTACATTTACTTTAATGGTATATAATCTAAAATCCACATTTACGTTAATGGTATATAAATTTGTTTAGACAATGTTCTAAAATCTACATTTACTTTAATGGTATATAATCTAAAATCCACATTTACGTTAATGGTATATAAATTTGTTTAGACAATGTTCTAAAATCTACATTTACTTTAATGGTATATAATCTAAAATCCACATTTACTTTAATGGTAAATAAATTTGTTTAGACAATGTTCTAAAATCCACATTTACTTTAATGGTATATAAATTTGTTTAGACAATGTTCTAAATTCTACCTTTACTCTCATGGTATATAAATTTGTTTAGACAATGTTCTAAAATCTACATTTACTTTGATGGTATATAATCTAAAATCCACATTTACGTTAATGGTATATAAATTTGTTTAGACAATGTTCTAAAATCTACATTTACTTTGATGGTATATAATCTAAAATCCACATTTACTTTAATGGTAAATAAATTTGTTTAGACAATGTTCTAAAATCCACATTTACTTTAATGGTATATAAATTTGTTTAGACAATGTTCTAAAATCTACATTTACTTTAATGGTATATAAATTTGTTTAGACAATGTTCTAAAATCTACATTTACTTTAATGGTATATAAATTTGTTTAGACAATGTTCTAAAATCTACATTTACTTTAATGATTCTTTTGCTTCAAAGTCTGTGCAGTGTTCATTGTGAATTTATTTTTATGTAAAATCTTATTTTTTTGGTTAAATTTGCTCATGTTAGAATTGTCTTGCAACAAAATTGTATTCTACATCTGTCTTGATAGTCTTTCGTGATATTATATTTGTTGAGGTGGTCTTTGGATAATTAAAAATTCATAACTGGCATTTGTTTAGGTGCATTTAGTTCTTAACAAATTTATAATCTGAATTTTTGTTTGATTTTTTTAAGTTGTTGATAAGTTTATAATCCACAGATGTTGAGTTAGTTTTTGATTTATTTGACAAATTTGTAATCTATACATGTTGAGGTGATATTAATTATTGTCACATTTTTAACTGGCATTTTAAAATTTTTAACTGGCATTGACTGATTTGTAATGTGTTTGTTGAAGTGATATTTAGTTGTTACACATTTATAATCTTTTTGGCTAATGGTGGTATTTATTTGTAGTTGTTGGCAAATTTGTACGTTTAATTTATTGAGGTGGTATTTAGTATTGATATTTTGAGGTAGCTTTTAGTTATTCTCAGTTTTATGACCCACACTTGTTGATAGGGGTTCAATTATTGATAAATTTATTGCCTACACATTTTACATGTAATTTGTTACAGTAGTCTTTAGTTATTGACAGATTTATAACCTGTAATTTTGTTACAGTAGTCTCTAGTTATTGACAGATTTATAACCTGTAATTTGTTACAGTAGTCTTTAGTTATTGACAGATTTATAACCTGTAATTTTGTTACAGTAGTCTCTAGTTATTGACAGATTTATAACCTGTAATTTTGTTACAGTAGTCTCTAGTTATTGACAGATTTATAACCTGTAATTTTGTTACAGTAGTCTTAAGTTATTGACAGATTTATAACCTGTAATTTTGTTACAGTAGTCTCTAGTTATTAACAGATTTATAACCTGTAATTTTGTTACAGTAGTCTCTAGTTATTGACAGATTTATAACCTGTAATTTTGTTACAGTAGTCTGTAGTTATTGACAGATTTATAACCCACACAAGTTAGATGGGTTTAGTTATTCACAAATTTGTAAGTAACATTTATGCCTAGATTGTGGTTCAATAAGTGTCATCTCTTAGCTGCTGCGGTGGAGTGGTTCATGCACTTATCTGTTTAGATTCATTTCCCAACTTTAGTGATAATTTTTTTAAATGACACTTCTTCAGGGTTCTTGCAGCCTGGGTACCCACAATTTTCTCAGAAAACCTTGTGTCATCTGTAAATGTGCATTTGAAAACAAATTTTGGGAACTAACGCTATTCCCCTATGGCTATGAGATGTAGCAGATACCTGTGCATTAGTTTTTTTCCCCCACTTTTCAGTAATCCATCATTCTTCTTTAGGTTATATTCTAGAAAGCTGTGATCTACAGAATTAAACATTGATCCATTTATCAATAACATCGATACTAAAAATGTGATTTAGCTAAATTAATTGAAATGAATGGAATTAGACTGTGTGATATTTGCAAGCAATCATTCAATCCCGTGCATTTGCCAAACTTTGATCTTTTAACTCATGCTAAAAATCATTCATAGATAAATTTTTGCTTCAGCTAAAAATGTGACATTTTGTATTTGGTATCAGAAATTGAAACCACTCCCATAAAATATGAGTGTTTAGAATGAGGGGAATGGCTGGGATCATCCGTGCTGAAAACATTTCCAAGATTCAAACTAAAATGCCACTATGAGATGGAAACAAACAGCTGTGTAGTGCATCATTACCAATTTCATTGTTGCTTCCATCACAGTGTGCTGCTGTGATTGATTTTGTCACTTTTGGGAAACATTATATCAGAAACATGTCTATGTTCTCTGTGCATCAGTTCCTTTTCAAATGTCACAGACACAAGATTTAACATTCTTCTCTGTGTTTTTGAAGTTCTGAGTCAATGTCTTTAGTTTCTTATTGTCATCATCAACACAGTCTGTTCTGGTGTGGCACCAACAACCTCGGTGAAAAATACAAATGCATGGTTGTATTACTTGCAGACTTTTACCCACAAATAAATTACAAAGTCATCAATGATTGTGTGTAGTCTATTCTACCATTGCTAAAGAAGTGTTCAGTATGAGGAAGATGTAATTTAGAAAATTGAATTATGGATGTATCAGATTTTTTGTGCGGGAAAAAATGCATCAAAAATGATTTGATTGTGGGGAAAATTTGTGATAAAATCTGACATTTTTATATAAAAGTAAACGGACTAGATATGTGAAAGTGACTTCCAGTGAAAGGACAAACCTGTACTAGAAACGTGGTTAAAGGCATTTAGACAATGAGGATATGATAAGTGAATAAAACATCAGTAGGGTGTCATAAAAGAAGGTGACAGATAATATTGAAAATGTCCATGGCAGTCAAACCTCCAATTGAGAGCATTTATCAAATCATTAGCTATATCTTCAGATATTTTTTTAAAATCTTTATTTGTAAAAATTTTTTTTTAGGTTTTATTTTAACATCCTTTTTTTTTTTGGGTCATCCTGATACAATTTCTTTTGCATTATTCATTTGTTAGACTATCCAAGTTTGTCTCCATCTTTCTTATTATCATCTGGTTAACTAATACCTTGGTGGTGTTTGGTAAGAATTGTCTTTTGCTTTACAGCAACTCCTGAAAGATGACTAAAGAGGGTTTTATGAAAGATCTCATGTCTTCATTAAACCTCCGGCCAGAATTAGATGTGCTGTGTCTATTATTGAAGGTCGCCATCTTAAACATCTATTCTAAACATCTATTCTAAACATCTATCAGGATCAAACATCACACAAAAAGTTGCCAGAAAATCAAGCATAAACAACATCAATCAAAAAGTGAAAAGAGGATGCTGGAAATAACTAAGCCATGCTCTAAGGATGGAATGGACCAGGCATCCGTGCACCTAACATTAACATGAACACCACCTGGCAAACAAAGAGTAGGCAGACCATTGGGTACACGGCAATGAACCATACTTGGTGAAATGATAGAGACTGGCAAGAGTTGTCCGTGCTTGCTCTAGACTGGATTCGGTGGAGATCTCTAGTGAGTGCCCTATGCTCCAAGTGGCGTTCAAAGGATTAAGAAAAAGACGATTATTGACTTTAGTGCACAAAAATAAAAACTTTCTATTCAGAGCAGATGAATAAGGTCATTTAGTGTTGGTATTATCTTAGTGGAAACATTTTCTAAAGATATTACTACTACAGAATGTTCACTTTATGTAAGATACCAAATGTCTGCATTCCTTCTGTTATAAAATGGTGTCTGTTAGGTCATCAAAAATATCAAAGCTGTACAACAACCTAGGTATAGTTCTGATGTAGTTGGTGATGTTTATGAATTTATTGTCATTCTTTTTTAGTACATCATGTCAGCTTTGTGTTACTGTCTTTGTTACTTATGTCCAGCTCTTTAGATGAAACCTTCATTATTTCATTATTTATCATATTATTCTTATACATTTGAGATGTTTACATATATTCGTTAACCTTACAGAAATAATGACAACTGAACACATGTGTTTGAAAAAAAACTCTTCATGTCTTGGTTTCATTTTCTAAATGCAGTCCAGTTTACTGACCCATGCTTTGAGTGCACAAAGTGTTACTTTTCTTCAGACTGGTTTTTCTTTCTGCTCTTACAATGTATGCACCCATCTGTGTGGTAAACTGTTGACCTTATTAATGTTGATGTGAACCTTTTGTTCATTGGTCATGACTGGTATGTGCAATATTCCTTTCAGGTAGAGGCAACTAATTTGTTACTCTTGTCCTCATAGACTTGACTCGGTAGTCTGATTACAAAGGTGTGCTTTCTACATCCTAGAAATGTAGGTTTTGTAAATTTGTTCACCTTCCATTATCATAGTTCATAACATTCCATCTGCCATTCCTGAATTGATAAATTGGAATATTTGTATTTATTTATCTGTGTTGGAGGAGGAAGCATTGCTGTCACTTTATTTCTCTCTCTCTCTGCGATCAGGACTCAATCAGAGTAGGATTCCAGACTCTCACATGAAATCAGCAGGTGTCCGGTTAGCGCAATCGATAGGCGGTTGGCTTACCACGGCAAAAGCCAGGGTTCGTACCCTGGCGAGGACACCTGGGTTTTACTAATTCCCTAAAAATTAGTACCTCTGAAGTCGGAGTAAATCTGCCTGCATGGCGAGGGGCATCCTGTAATGGGATAAAACAGACTTTACACGCAAAATTCAGTCCCACAAAATTGAGTGGGTGGGACTTCGTCAGAGGTCAAAGCTGACGAAAGCGAACGAACGAACATGAAGTCAGCTGTCAGGTTAAGTGTGTTGATCGCCCCCACAGTCTGAATATCATAATTAGAGTCTGCCAGATCCACTCTGATTGAACACCCGTTAAAACGTTGCACTGTGTTCTGCGCCAGTGGCCCAGTGCATCCGATTTCAGCCAGCATTTTATTCAGGTTTGCTTTCCTTAGCCTTTGATTGTCCCCAATTTTCCTGCAAGGCAGCAGATTGTCTTCTTTTCTGTAGGGGGATTCTGCCCTTAGATGGTCGGCCCTCCCAGGTTTATGAGCACCATCTGTCCGAGTCACTAGAGGTGACTAACATAGACACGCACTTTATTTGAGTGTGGGCTGTGAGATGGCTAGTGAGGTTTATACGAGGGATGGCATGAAAATAATGCATCACATTTTTTTCTCAGCAGAAAATAAAGATAGCCGTAAAGTTTTTTGCATACTTCAAATTTAAAATGTTGTGAAAGTGTGCATGAAATTGCATCAATTTTGAATTAGTAGAAGCAGAAATTGGATGGTTTATAGGTAAGACATTAGCCTCCATACAGGAAGGTCTTGGGTTCAATCCCCACCACAGGTGGTGGAAATTTGTCAAAAATTGAATCCGTGAGACGAATTACAGTTCAACATTTGGCATTGCAGCGTTCAGTAAGCAAGAGAGGTGAGACAATCAACTCTCAAGCTTACATTGAGACACTGAAATAACTCATTTAGTTCAGCAGAGTAAGGGCCTCATAAGAATTCAACTGTTCGTTCAACACTACAATATATGTCTGAAAACACGGGAAGCCATTGACAAATTGGGGTGGACTTTACTCCACCATCAGCCTAATAGTTCCGATCTGGCTCCCTCTGATTTTCAACTTTTAAGTCCACTTAAAGAGACACAATTTGTCATTGATGAGAGTGTGATTCACTTAAAGAGACACAGTGTGGAACAAGGTTTGACATTGATGAGAGTCTGATTCACTTAAAGAGGCACATTGTGGAACAAGGTTTGACAATGATGAGAGTCTGATTCACTTAAAGAGGCACATTGTGGAACAAGGTTTGACAATGATGAGAGTGTGATTCACTTAAAGAGACACAATGTGGAACAAGGTTTGACAATGATGAGAGTGTGATTCACTTAAAGAGGCACAGTGTGGAACAAGGTTTAACAATGATAAGAGTGTGATTCACTTAAAGAGGCACAGTGTGGAACAAGGTTTAACAATGATAAGAGTGTGATTCACTTAAAGAGGCACAGTGTGGAACAAGGTTTAACAATGATAAGAGTGTGATTCACACCGTGAGGAAATGGCTACCTGATCAGGACACAATTTGGTATGGTCAAGACATGCAGGCCCTTGTTTCTCACTGGCATAAAGCTGTTAAAGTTGATGGAGACTATGTGAAAAAATAGCCATGTGCAGAGAACATGTTCAAGTAACCTTATGTATACATTTCATGCATTTTGAAATAAAACATTGAGAAAAAAATGTAGTGACCTTCTGACCATCTTTCGTACAAGCCCTAGAGTGTCTGCTGCAGTGGATATGTTATTTGTTTTGGGGAAAATGTACAGGAGTTTCACTTGCAGCTGAATCACTTATGAGTATTGACATTTTGTCCCCATATAACTTGCAGTACTCTTAGCAGTCTCACTGTGCCAGGCTAAATTAATAGTAACATGCTAGCAATGGTCAAAAGTAGGTAGACATGAAAGTTTTAGTGACATTATTGAATTAATTCTTCTGTTCACCCTCTGAATGTTTGCTGACAGTCCACTGTTGGTAGACATGAATGTTTTAGTGACATTATTGAATTAATTCTTCTGTTGACCCTCTGTTCACCCTGTGTTGACCCTCTGTTCACCCTGTGTTGACCCTCTGTTCACCCTGTGTTGACCCTCTGTTGACCCTCTGTTCACCCTGTGTTGACCCTCTGTTGACCCTCTGTTCACCCTGTGTTGACCCTCTGTTCACCCTCTGTTCACCCTGTGTTGACCCTCTGTTGACCCTCTGTTCACCCTGTGTTGACCCTCTGTTGACCCTCTGTTCACCCTGTGTTGACCCTCTGTTCACCCTGTGTTGACCCTCTGTTGACCCTCTGTTCACCCTGTGTTGACCCTCTGTTGACCCTCTCAATGCCTGTCCACTGCTGGTAGACCTTGTGGCAAGATCATCCCATTTCTCATGTACATAGCATGGAGTGTATGCTTGTCATGTCAGGCAGACCAAGCAAGCTCATCTATTTGGTACCATATCCTACCATTTTATTTTCTGCATTTTTCAATATTTTTGCCAAAGAATGATGTCATTCTTCTCACAGCGTTAAACACATTTCCAGTCATTTTTGTGGTGAACAGTTTTGTACACCTAATACTTGTACGTTTGTTAAATAATTTGTTGAAGTATTTCATTTGATTATTGTTAATCCTATGGTATTTGTTTTTATTTACTTGATACATTTTTCCGTTTGCTTGTAAATGCGGAGGTGACTGGTTCTCTGATAACCAGAAAGTGGATTTTGCAGCCAAACAAGTTTTTTTTTTTAATGTGTTCAAGATATTGTTTAATTTAATTTAATTTTTGTTGGTAACCTTCTAATATGTTATTATTTATTAGTTGAATTAAAGAAAAAAATATTGGTCATTTCAAAGCTTGAGTGTAGAACACATGCAAAGGACAGTGCTATTGAATATGTTATAGCACATTTAACATCTACTAGATTAACAAGTAATGAAGTACTTTAAAAAGCACAAGTTGCAAAATGAGTAATGTGCTTGACAAGATTACCCACATTTTTGGAACAGCTTTTCACAGTCAATGTTTTGTTTAAAAAAAAAAAAGCAAGACAGTTTTATATGTAGGGACCTTAATAAAGAGAATTATAAATCAGTAGGCAAGTTGGGGCTGGCTTGAACTTGAAATTAAAATAAAAAGAAATTTAAAATCTTTGTTAAGAGTGAGGGATTTATGTTTTTAATTCTGTTGGATGGAAATGGTGATGGTGATGATGCTGGTGGTTTTTGTCAAATTAAGCCTCCCCTTGTTTACACCCAGAAAACATGGAGTTTAAAAAAAAAAAAGAATGTGAAAGAAAAAAAAAATAAATAGTTTTACGTGAAGGATTCTCTCTTTTGGATGTTCACATGATGACAACTAAAGGATTGTCATTTGTCCTTCAAAAGATGTTAAGTGGGCATAGATGTGTAGTGTAGAGGATTACAGTAGAACTGTGATATTTGTGTCTTTTGGCCCAACATCCGACTTCAGCTTAGCATTTTTGAGTACCTGGTTGCCTCCCCTTTTCTACCCCTACTCACTTAGCCAGACTAGACAGGTTAGTCTGTTTCTAGAGGCACTGCGAAGAGGTGGGGTCTGGACGGTTCTGATACACCGATTCCAGCACAAGCTATCAGCTGTGCATCCTCTGATAGCTTCCATCTATGCTGCTGTCATATGCCTTGCTCCATATGAAGGATTAATTGTAAGGCTTGAGTGACCAAACATTTTTTTCTTGAATGGGTAGATGATTTTTTTTGCCCCTGGTATGAAGGACAATCTTAAGAGAAACAATCTGTCCTTAAAGGTACTGTTAATAATAGACAGTGTTCCTGCTCACCCACAATCCTTTGCAAATGATGACAATTCACAGTATTACACACCTCAACACCACTCTGACCAACAGTTTTAAAAAAAATCTCTATACAAATGATCTTGTTCATAACTGTTTTGGGTTAAATACTCAAAGACTGTTGGAAGATTCATTTGAACATCCGGTGTGGTTTGAGGGTAATAGATCAAGCTTGGATAAAGGCCTCTTTTGGAACTGGGAAATATAAATGGAGAAATGTGTGGCCTTGCTGTGTAACATACAGATACTTTGAGGTAGAACTTGTGATGACTGAAACTATATCTCTCAGAGTTCATGGATTTGGAATTTAACACTGAGGATGTAGAGGAGTAATTGAGGATCTTAGATAGGAGCTCTTTAGGGGGGCTGGGTGGTCTAGAGGTAGGATGTCAGCCTCTAGGGGGGGGGGGGGGGGGCTGGGTAGTCTAGAGGTAGGACGTCAGCCTCTAGGGGGGCTGGGTGGTCTAGAGGTAGGACGTCAGTCTCTAGGGGGGGCTGGGTGGTCTAGAGGTAGAACGTCAGCCTCAAGACAGGAAGGACCCAGGTTCAAAGCCCACCAGAAGCAGTGGTGATTTAAAAAAAAAATAGACAATAACTTAATCCGTGGTTTCCTTATAATGTTACCCTTCCCTGATCTCTAAGGTAGTGAGATCCGATGTCTAGCACTCTCATAACGGCAATTAACAGGAGGTCGTGTGTGCACGTTAAAGAACCTTGGCAATTAAAACCAAAAAGAGTAGGCATAAACTAGGCCACAGCCCTGGCACAATTATCAGCAGAAACCTACCCACGCTGTGGATTCCAGGTCAGGTTACCGAGTTCATGCATGTGGACCAGGATTCTCCTCATATTTTCTTGAGGAGGATATCGGAGCACCTATGGGTTTGTCTGGTGTGCAGTGATGGTGAACCTAACAAAAAACAAAGATAGGAGCTCACTGCAGCAGAATCTTAGCAGCTTTCTTCTTATGGGAAAGAGGTAGAAGATGACAGCAGTATTTCCTTGACTGGATCTGTGAACGTGAAAGTCCTTGATTGTAATAACAATAGTGAAACAGCTTAGGTTAGGAGAAGTAGGCAAGCACTGACATCATAGGTCAAGAGAATTAGGCAGACACTGACAACATGATAGGTCAAGAGAATTAGGCAGACACAGACAACATGATAGGTCAAGAGAATTAGGCAGACACTGACAACATGATAGGTCAAGAGAATTAGGCAGACACTGACAACATAATAGGTCAAGAGAATTAGGCAGACACTGACAACATGATAGGATAGGAGTAGGGGGCAGACACTGACAACATGATAGGATAGGAGAAGTAGGCAGACACTGACAACATGATAGGATGGGAGAAGTGGACAGGCACTAACAACTATATAGGTCAAGAGAATTAGGCAGACACTGACAACATGATAGGTCAAGAGAATTAGGCAGACACTGACAACATGATAGGTCAAGAGAATTAGGCAGACACTGACAACATGATAGGATAGGAGAAGTGGACAGGCACTAACAACTATATAGGTCAAGAGAAGTAGGCAGACACTGACAACATGATAGGTCAAGAGAATTAGGCAGACACTGACAACATGATAGGTCAATAGAATTAGGCAGACACTGACAACATGATAGGTCAAGAGAATTAGCCAGACACTGACAACATGATAGGATAGGAGAAGTGGACAGGCACTAACAACTATATAGGTCAAGAGAAGTAGGCAGACACTGACAACATGATAGGTCAAGAGAATTAGGCAGACACTGACAACATGATAGGATAGGAGAAGTAGGCAGACACTGACAACATGATAGGATAGGAGAAGTAGGCAGACACTGACAACATGATAGGATAGGAGACGTAGGCAGACACTGACAACATGATAGGATAGGAGAAGTAGGCAGACACTGACAACATGATAGGATAGGAGAAGTAGGCAGACACTGACAACATGATAGGATAGGAGTAGTGGGCAGACACTGATAAATATATAGGTCAAGAGAAGTAGGCAGACACTGACAACATGATAGGATAGGAGAAGTAGGCAGACACTGACAACATGATAGGATAGGGGAAGTAGGCAGACACTGACAACATGATAGGATAGGAGAAGTAGGCAGACACTGACAACATGATAGGATAGGAGAAGTAGGCAGACACTGACAACATGATAGGATAGGAGTAGTGGGCAGACACTGATAAATATATAGATCAAGAGAAGTAGGCAGACACTGACAACATGATAGGATAGGAGAAGTAGGCAGACACTGACAACATGATAGGATAGGAGAAGTAGGCAGACACTGACAACATGATAGGATAGGAGAAGTAGGCAGACACTGACAACATGATAGGATAGGAGAAGTAGGCAGACACTGACAACATTATAGGATAGGAGAAGTAGGCAGACACTGACAACATGATAGGATAGGAGAAGTAGGCAGACACTGACAACATGATAGGATAGGAGAAGTAGGCAGACACTGACAACATGATAGGATAGGAGAAGTAGGCAGACACTGACAACATGATAGGATAGGAGAAGTAGGCAGACACTGACAACATTATAGGATAGGAGTAGTGGGCAGACACTGACAACATGATAGGATAGGAGAAGTAGGCAGACACTGACAACATGATAGGATAGGAGTAGTGGGCAGACACTGATAAATATATAGGTCAAGAGAAGTAGGCAGACACTGACAACATGATAGGATAGGAGAAGTAGGCAGACACTGACAACATGATAGGATAGGAGAAGTAGGCAGACACTGATAAATATATAGGTCAAGAGAAGTAGGCAGACACTGACAACATGATAGGATAGGAGAAGTAGGCAGACACTGATAAATATATAGGTCAAGAGAATTAGGCAGACACTAACAACATTATAGGATAGGAGAAGTAGGCAGACACTGACAACATGATAGGATAGGAGTAGTGGGCAGACACTGACAACATTATAGGATAGGAGAAGTAGGCAGACACTGACAACATGATAGGATAGGAGTAGTGGGCAGACACTGATAAATATATAGGTCAAGAGAAGTAGGCAGACACTAACAACATTATAGGATAGGAGAAGTAGGCAGACACTGACAACATGATAGGATAGGAGTAGTGGGCAGACACTGACAACATTATAGGATAGGAGAAGTAGGCAGACACTGACAACATGATAGGATAGGAGAAGTAGGCACACACTGACAACATGATAGGATAGGAGAAGTAGGCAGACACTGACAACATGATAGGATAGGAGAAGTAGGCAGACACTAATAAATATATAGGTCAAGAGAATTAGGCAGACACTGACAACATGATAGGATAGGAGAAGTAGGCAGACACTGACAACATGATAGGATAGGAGAAGTAGGCAGACACTGACAACATGATAGGATAGGAGAAGTAGGCAGACACTGATAAATATATAGGTCAAGAGAATTAGGCAGACACTGACAACATGATAGGATAGGAGAAGTAGGCAGACACTGACAACATGATAGGATAGGAGATGTGGACAGCTACTGACAACATCTGAACAAAGTACCTTTATTTCTAACATAATGAACTGAGTGCACCTGCTAATGTTGACAGCCAAGAATGGCCTATTAACAAAAGAGACCAAACTACATCAGAATAGGAGTTACCTGCCCTTTTTAATAATAGGTGACTTAGGCATCAGCTCAGGGGCTGTTGGATCCATAACATCATAGGTAACTTAGGCATCAGCTCACAGACTGTTGGATCCATAACATCATAGGTAACTTAGGCATCAGCTCACAGACTGTTGGATCCATAACATCATAGGTAACTTAAGCATCAGCTCACAGACTGTTGGATCCATAACATCATAGGTGGCTTAGGCATCAGCTCAGGGGCTACTGGATCCATAACATCATAGGTGACCTAGACATCAGCTCATAGATTATTGGATCCATAGCATCATAGGTAACTTAAGCATCAGCTCACAGACTGTTGGATCCATAACATCATAGGTGGCTTAGGCATCAGCTCATAGATTATTGGATCCATAACATCATAGGTAACTTAGGCATCAGCCCAGATTATTGGATCCATAACATCATAGGTAACTTAGGCATCAGCTCACAGACTGTTGGATCCATAACATCATAGGTGGCTTAGGCATCAGCTCAGGGGCTGCTGGATCCATAACATCATAGGTGGCTTAGGCATCAGCTCAGGGGCTGCTGGATCCATAACATCATAGGTGGCTTAGGCATCAGCTCAGGGGCTGCTTGATCCATAACATCATAGGTGGCTTAAGCATCAGCTCAGGGGCTGCTGGATCCATAACATCATAGGTGACCTAGGCATCAGCTCATAGACTGTTGGATCCATAACATCATAGGTGGCTTAGGCATCAGCTCATAGACTGTTGGATCCATAACATCATAGGTGGCTTAGGCATCAGCTCAGAGACTGTTGGATCCATAACATCATAGGTGACTTAGGCATCAGCTCATAGACTGTTGGATCCATAACATCATAGGTGGCTTAGGCATCAGCTCATAGACTGCTGGATCCATAACATCATAGGTGACCTAGGCATCAGCTCATAGACTGTTGGATCCATAACATCATAGGTGGCTTAGGCATCAGCTCATAGACTGTTGGATCCATAACATCATATATGGCATCAGCTCATAGACTGTTGGATCCATAACATCATAGGTGGCATCAGCTCATAGACTGTTGGATCCATAACATCATAGGTGGCTTAGGCATCAGCTCATAGACTGTTGGATCCATAACATCATAGGTGACTTAGGCATCAGCTCACAGACTGTTGGATCCATAACATCATAGGTGGCTTAGGCATCAGCTCACAGACTGTTGGATCCATAACATCATAGGTGGCATCAGCTCATAGACTGTTGGATCCATAACATCATAGGTGGCATCAGCTCATAGACTGTTGGATCCATAACATCATAGGTGGCTTAAGCATCAGCTCATAGACTGTTGGATCCATAACATCATATATGGCATCAGCTCATAGACTGTTGGATCCATAACATCATAGGTGGCTTAAGCATCAGCTCATAGACTGTTGTATCCATAACATCATAGGTGGCTTAGGCATCAGCTCATAGACTGTTGGATCCATAACATCATAGGTGGCTTAGGCATCAGCTCACAGACTGTTGGATCCATAACATCATAGGTGGCTTAGGCATCAGCTCACAGACTGTTGGATCCATAACATCATAAGTGGCTTAGGCATCAGCTCACAGACTGTTGGATCCATAACATCATAGGTGGCATCAGCTCATAGACTGTTGGATCCATAACATCATAGGTGGCATCAGCTCATAGACTGTTGGATCCATAACATCATAGGTGGCTTAAGCATCAGCTCATAGACTGTTGGATCCATAACATCATATATGGCATCAGCTCATAGACTGTTGGATCCATAACATCATAGGTGGCTTAAGCATCAGCTCATAGACTGTTGGATCCATAACATCATAGGTGGCTTAGGCATCAGCTCATAGACTGTTGGATCCATAACATCATATATGGCATCAGCTCATAGACTGTTGGATCCATAACATCATAGGTGGCATCAGCTCATAGACTGTTGGATCCATAACATCATAGGTGGCTTAAGCATCAGCTCATAGACTGTTGGATCCATAACATCATATATGGCATCAGCTCATAGACTGTTGGATCCATAACATCATAGGTGGCTTAGGCATCAGCTCAGGGGCTGCTAGATCCATAACATCATAGGTGGCTTGGGCATCAGCTCAGGGGCTGCTAGATCCATAACATCATAGGTGGCTTAGGCATCAGCTCATAGACTGTTGGATCCATAACATCATAGGTGGCTTAGGCATCAGCTCAAGGGCTGCTGGATCCATAACATCATAGGTGGCTTAGGCATCAGCTCATAGACTGTTGGATCCATAACATCATAGGTGGCTTAGACATCCGCTCAGGGGCTGCTGGATCCATAACATCATAGGTGACTTAGGCATCAGCTCATAGACTGTTGGATCCATAACATCATAGGTGGCTTAGACATCCGCTCAGGGGCTGCTGGATCCATAACATCATAGGTGGCTTAGGCATCAGCTCAGGGGCTGTTGGATCCATAACATCATAGGTGGCTTAGGCATCAGCTCAGGGGCTGCTGGATCCATAACATCATAGGTGGCTTAGGCATCAGCTCAGGGGCTGCTAGATCCATAACATCATAGGTGGCTTAGGCATCAGCTCAGGGGCTGCTGGATCCATAACATCATAGGTGGCTTAAACATCAGCTCAGGGGCTGCTGGATCCATAACATCATAGGTGACCTAGGCATCAGCTCATAGACTGTTGGATCCATAACATCATAGGTGGCTTAGGCATCAGCTCAGGGGCTGCTAGATCCATAACATCATAGGTGGCTTAGGCATCAGCTCATAGACTGTTGGATCCATAACATCATAGGTGGCTTAGGCATCAGCTCATAGACTGTTGGATCCATAACATCATAGGTGACTTAGGCATCAGCTCATAGACTGTTGGATCCATAACATCATAGGTGACTTAGGCATCAGCTCATAGACTGTTGGATCCATAACACCATAGGTGGCTTAAGCATCAGCTCATAGACTGTTGGATCCATAACATCATAGGTGGCTTAGTCATCAGCTCATAGACTGTTGGATCCATAACATCATAGGTGGCTTAGGCATCAGCTCATAGACTGTTGGATCCATAACATCATAGGTGACTTAGGCATCAGCTCACAGACTGTTGGATCCATAACATCATAGGTGACCTAGGCATCAGCTCATAGACTATTGGATCCATAACATCATAGGTGGCTTAGGCATCAGCTCACAGACTGTTGGATCCATAACATCATAGGTGGCTTGGGCATCAGCTCAGGGGCTGCTGGATCCATAACATCATAGGTGACTTAGGCATCAGCTCACAGACTGTTGGATCCATAACATTATAGGTGGCTTAGCCATCAGCTCACAGACTGTTGGATCCATAACATCATAGGTGGCTTGGGCATCAGCTCAGAGGCTGTTGGATCCATAACATCATAGGTAACTTAGACATCAGCTCACAGATTATTGGATCCATAACATCATAGGTAGCTTAGACATTAGCTCACAGATTATTGGATCCATAACATCATAGGTGACCCCCCTCCCAAACAATAATCTCCCACCTCTGTAACTTCTGACACTGCATTTCTATTTATTATTCTATGTTCCTTCAATTGTTTTATTTCCAGTTCTCATATATTATTTACAATGAAATAATGTGCACATAAATGTCATTACCCATAATATTCATTCTCAGTCATCATTCAGAGAATTTTAGGAGCACCTTTGGTGACCTCACTATATGGACATGTATTTTAGTGGGGAATATTGTTTTTGGAATCAAATATTTCAATTTTGAAAGCCTAGGAGCTAGTTATGCTTTGAGAAGTGAGGTACCTTTATAGACTGTAAGACAAAAATCTATCTATTGTCCTCTCAAGCCAAAGATGGCACTTAGGGGCAGATATTTTAGACTATCCACATCTGACGATCTTTACTTTCAAATGTCAAACCTTGCAAGGGACCTGCAGTGCATCTTATCACACGTTCATCTTCTTGGTAAGCCTCTCAAAGCTATGACTGTTGTTGTTGCTACTTGCTTCATTATCATTTTTACTATTTTTCTAGGTCAGCCTTTTTTTTTACCCTCTGATTCTCATTTGAGGGCTTGACGACACAAATGCTTTAAGAAAATGAACTCGTATTGATTGAACAACTGTTGTTGCACTAGGCCATCTCAACTGACAAATAAGCTGTCATCTGACCCTGCTCATTAGTTGCTGTCTACCATATTTATTGACCCACATATCCTGACTGGGTGTATTTTATCTTATATTTACACTCCTAAGATAATAGTTACTGTGGAACTATCATATAAATGTTTTAATGACTTGTACTTTGTTCCTGTTAAATAAAATACAACTGTTTGTTATTTTTGAAGTACCCATGTAAAAAAATGGTTTGATATCACTGGTGATGACTTAGGTCAATGCACAATCAGGGCTTAGGTAAAAAGAGGTGAGGTGGAATCCCATCTACATCTGATCTCAGATTTCATAAAGTTACAGCCATGTTACATCACAGAACAAATAATTTGAGATGAAGTTACTCTCCTGGTAAGCACCCACCAGTAGTAGAGCTAGGATAAATGTTGTTACATACTTATTTGTTGTAACCAGGTGGTATAATTTTATTGGTGCATACACAAACTGGGTGTCCGGTTAGCGCAATCGATAGGCGGTTGGCTTACCACGGCAACAGCCGGGGTTCGTAATCCTGGCGAGGACACCTGGGTTTTACTAATTCCCTAAAAATTAGTAGGAGCCGTGATAGCTCAGTGGTTAGTGAACTGGACTACTACGGACAAGGGGTAGGGTTCGATCCCAACCGACGGCTCCGGGTTCACCCAGCCTTAAATGGGTACCGGATTTTTTCTGGGAAAGTAAAAGCAGCACGGGCGTAATACTGACCACATTACCCCAAAAAATCATGTGCTGAAGGTCTGTAAAATATAGGGTCACTAACACCATATTTCCCTATACGCCACTTGGCGTGACGGGGGGTACTTTTTTTTTTTTTATACACAAACTGGCCATGCTGATGTAACCTTATTGTTGTCATGCATTAACTTCCATCATTTGGTGTCAAAGTTTAAAGATTTCTATTCTGCAAATAGAGCATAATATCTAAACTATATGTATGACATGGAGGTGACAATGTGTGCTCTACAGTTGTCCACTACATTGTTGACCTGTGTTGACCATTTGACATATTTGTAGTCTGACAGTTTATTATCCATGCCTCTTATTGGATTTTGTGGGGAATGGTCTTGTTTTGCTTACCACACAGATGGCAATTTTCTGACATTTCCAAATTATAACCCTTAATGTGCAATAGAGACAATTTAGTGGGATGTTATTTTATTTTCATGTGGCAGATTTCTCATTGTCATGTCACAGAATAAATGTGCTGATGACATGATCCTGTGTTTCCTCATTGTGTTACTGGCACAGCTGAATGATGCTCTCACAGCTTAAGAACCCCCCACCCTCCATTGTAGTCCTCACAATAACACTTTACAGAGCCTCTGCTTGTTTGTCTTCCATCCTCCCTTCACATCTCTCACTTGTCTGTCTCTATATTCTCCTCTCTCTCACTATCTTGTATGTCTGCCTTCTTCCTATCTCCTGCTATCTTGTAAGTCTGCCTTTTCTCTTTCCTGCTATGTTATATGCCAGCCTTCCCTACCATCTTATACGTCTGCCTCCTCTCTCTTTCTCGTTTGCTAATAAGCTTGCCTCCACTTTCTTTTGCTATTTTGTTTGTCTGCCTCCTCTGTTTCCCTATCTAATATGTCTGTCTCCTCTCTATCTCCTACTATTTTATGTCAATTTTCTCATCTTTTTATGTTTATTCTCTCTCTTTCACCACAGAACAGACTCAGTGTTACAGAGCATACAATTTGTATAAATCAGTATATTATATTATGAGACACTAGTAAATGGATATAAGCAGAGAGGGGAGGTTTAGAGATCACCTCAAGAAGGAAAGCAAGTTGCCTTGCCATTGTTATTTGTGCTCACCAGCTTTCTCAGGCAAGGCTTCTCTTGACCTATGGGCTTTTTCTGGGACTGAATTTTGCTTGAAAACCTGTTTTGTTCCAAGAACACCCCAATGACAACCTTAGCTGAGAGATTCATAATGTGTTAGCAATTATCCCTCACCATACGGGTAGATCTCCAACTTCTGCGGCACTCATCATAGATAGTTTGATGTAATGGATAGATAGTTTTACCCTAACAACTTTGCCCAGGCAATGACTGTTTGGACTGCAGATAACTGCCAAGAGCTCATTACTTTATGCAGAGTGCACATGTGACCCCCAGGTTTTCACCACCATTGAAGAAGGCTAGACACTGAATCCTGCCACTCACAACCAAGAAAACAAATGATAAAGCTGCATAGAAACAATAGATCTGAAGAGACAAAATTACCACCGCCTGTGGCAGGATTCAAACCCGGAACCTTCTTGACTCTAGGCTGGTGTTTTACCTCTAGATTACCCAGAACCCCAAAAGGATACAAGTGAAGCTATGTATGGGCAATAGGGTGCAAGCATTTGTAATAAAATTATATGTATGTACAAATAATTATCATTCAACTATATTTGTGCGTTTTGCAACATGGCTGGTTAGTGATATCCTTTTAATTAATACAACAGCCAAAAGTGTAGTGTTCATTGCTCAGATAGATAAAATAAAAATGAACAAAAGTGAGTCAAACAAGTGTGGATACCTATGGTGGTATATATTTTATTGCCTCCCCATAACACACTAATATAAAATAGTGACAATTAACTCCAACAAAATAAAAATGCCCACTACATACTAATACCAACAATAACAAAAGTACGTACACAAAATGGTTTAAAGTTTACATAGAGAGATTAGTCACACTGTCTTCAATGTTAACCTCAATTACACTTTATGAATCCATCGTATCCAAAAACAAATGATCACAGCGTCAGTCGTAATAGTAAGGGGTAAGTAGCTGGACTACACGTAGCTCTGGTGATGATGCTGGCATACTTAGATGTATTTTGGGGTTTTGATCCATCTCACGCTGCTAGACATCACATAGGGCTCACAGTGTTTACGTCATCTATCTGTATTCTTGGCTAGATGTTCGATCTTTTTTAATGAGTCTATGTCTGCCAACGTTGCTATTATAACACCACAAGATACTGTCTGCAACATCCATGGATGGTTCCCCCACCCAGGATTACCCCTAAGCGAGTCTCAGGGTAAGGTTGTCAGCCCTAGCCCAACAGTCCACGCAAGACAAAAAGTAAACACGACCTCCATCTTGGAATGCACTGGAAATTATACTAGATGGTCATGGTTGGAGAGGCCATAGGCAACTTGATAATGGCAAACAGACTCAGTGTTCTTACTTCCTCTAGCGGCATTAGACAGTTTAAAGAGCTTATAGTCTCCTGTCAATTGTCTCTAATCTTGGCAAGCTGTTCAATTATAGACAGTGAGTCTGTCTATGCCTGTCAACTTAGTCTCTTTTGTTAGAATTCTTTTAAATGTTTCTTGAGGTTGTCCTCTTTTCCTCTGACCTGATGTTTCCCATTTAGGAGCTGCTTAGTAATTCTCTGGTCAGTAGTTCTAAAAACATTCCTGACATATGTCCGTTTTTTTCTTAATAGTAGATGAGATAAATGGGTACGTTCAGTGTTACCTTAGTGATAATAACAGCAGACATCCCCTCAAGACCCCAAAAATCAATTCAACCGTCATTAAGATATGACTAATGAAGTATATACGCTCAAAATTTTAAATGATGCAATTACTCTGGAAACAAAGAAATATAAAAGTGACATAAACATGATTCTTTTTTGTTTCTTAGCAAAAATCTCCAGAAAATTATGATGCTGAAAGTTGAATCTTCAAGAGTTCGTTAAAAGTGTGACCTTTTTTTTCTTCATTGCTTCTTCATTAATTAGAGATTATGCACAGGTAGGGTTGTGGGAATATTTCATTTGGTCACACATGATTCATCATCAATCATTTTGTTAATTGAGGAGTGTTATTAAATACCGCTATAAAGAAATAGATTGCAGAGTGGATTGGTCTGATTATTTTTCAGTGAGGGTTGATGCCAGGTAGGGTCAAGGTTTTTCTACATACCGAAACATTAGCCTAGACCGGAGAGAAGTAGTGAAGGTGTCTACAGGGATGGATTGAGAGATCTTGTCTGTGGTCTAGACTGGCGAGAAGATGGGAAAATGTCCAAGAATAGGGATGGATGGAGAGACCTTGTCTGTGGTCTAGACTGAGAAAATGTCCAAGAATAGGGATGGATGGAAAGACCTTGTCTGTGGTCTAGACTGGCGAGAAGATGAGAAAATGTCCAAGAACAGGGATGGATGGAGAGACCTTATCCAAGGTTTATGCTCCAAAAATGGGTCTAACTGGCTTTGTCCATCCAATCCAATGTTAATATACTTGTGTGTGTTTGCTTGTTACTGCAACTAAGACATTAAATACTGAAACATTCAAATACCACTAGTGTGGGAAAAGAACAACATATTACACTTAGTAATAACTCATAAGCAAGTAGCAATATTAAGTGAACAAAATTAGAGTGTGGAGGGGAGAGGGGCTAGATAGCTGATTAATCTAAGCTACTGCCGTTGCTAGCACCTCAGACACACTGGGATCTGTAGACCTGACAGTCAGTTGCATGGTGACCCCTGAGGAATCCAAGGCCAGCTTGGCTCTAACAAGAGCATCATGTCCTCCCCTGAACACACCAGCCAGGAACAGAGTGTGGGAACTCTTCCCCTCTCCCACCTTGTCAGAACGCTCACATGGTTGTAGACCCATGTACTGGATGATGTTCTTGATGGCTTCTGCAAATATCACAAATACAAGAGCTCTTAAATAAAGTAGTCCTTTATTGCATCAAAACTTGCTATACAACACAACTAACAAACAGTCCTTAAAGGGGTGTGGGATAAGGGAAAGGAGTAATGGTTGGGCAAATGCAGAAGGAGATAATTAATAATAAGAAACTCTTTATAGAGCTTTGCAAATAAGAAGCAAACCAATCATCAGAAGTGGCCCTCCATTGAATAGGCGTTTCAATCATTCAGTTTTTTTTTATACAGAAAGGTAAGGGAGCGCCAACCTGTGTCTAGACTCCCCTGCATTTACTTCCTGCCGCCTCTAAAGTCTGAAAGCTCATGACATTTCCTGAATGAAAATGCTATCAGACTAGACTAGACGATTGTTGTTAGACTAGACTACTGCTGTCAGACAAGACTACTGCCAGGCTAGACTACTGCTATCAGACTAGACTACTGCTGTCAGACTAGACTACTGCTATCAGACTAGACTACTTCAGCTGTTAATCCCTGACATGGACACCAACAACTTTATTGTCTTCAATCTGCCCACCCTTTCACAACTGTTTGTTTCAGCGTATATCTGATGTTTTAGTTTCAATTATAGACTACGGCAACACAGAACATATATTCATAAAAAAACAAAGCTAGAAGGAAATTGGCAACCCTTTCTTCTAGAAGTATTCAAAATTGTGAATGAGAAAAATAACAGCAGCATGGAGCCAATACTAAATACATTTGCAGCAAACAATGGCTAAATTAAATGAGCGATGAAAAAGTTTGAATGTAGAATTAGTAGAAATCATTTTACTTGCATAAAACAGCTCACATGTGATTGCATAATTTTTTTTTAAAAAGTGCTCTCCGCTCCCTTTTATTTTTAAAAAGAAGACATTTGTATTCTGCGAAATATCAGTGCACAAAGAAGACATTTGTATTCTGCGAAATATCAGTGCACAAAGAAGACATTTGTATTCTGCGAAATATCAGTGCACAAAGAAGACATTTGTATTCTGCGAAATATCAGTGCACAAAAATATGTTTTTAAATATGAGGTGTGTTCAAATAAAATGTGGGCAAGATGCTCTAAGAGGACATACACAGGAGGCATGATGATGTCGCATCTGACGTAATAAGCACATACTGATGTGCAATTGGAAATGTGTTAATTCTCTACATAGTATTTATTAGTTTTGCTGCAGACCGTTGGAAAAATGGCCGGTGTGATATAGAATCCGCTCGCATTTTTACCCTGGAGGTCTTCTATTGGCAGGCTTTAGTTAAAGAGCCTGGTATGAACATCAATGCTATGTTATAAAGACATGCTAGACAACCTGCATCACACAGCCATCAAGAATAAGAGACCAAGCATGCATTCTCATGGTGTGATTCTGTTGCATGACAATGCTCATTACACATGTCACAAACATTGTGCAGGAAGCGTTAGCAAGGAAACTGGGAATTTCTACAACACCCAGACTACCATCCCAATCTGTCACCATGTGACTTTCATTTGTTTAGACACTAAAAAATCTCTAAAGGGATAATGCCAATGTTAAAGCCTTGGTGAGAAAATGGTTCAATGAGCAACCAGTCATTTTTTTTGGATGACATCCACCATCTACCCAAGCAGTGGGATCTATGGCCACTTTTTCTAAAAAAAAAACCTGATGAGTACTTGTTTCATAACAATTGCTTTATATAATTACAGCCACAGCTGCTGATGTACCTTACATATCTTTGTAATAGTCAGTGGGATGGGTTTGATGTGAACACACCTCGTGCATCAGTTTTTTTATTTGTACAAAACAAATATCAGTTTCTTTATCAGAATGTCTGTGTATGAACATTAGTAATAACAATCCTTGTATATAAACTTTAGAGCTGATAAGTAAAAAAAAACATGTGGAATATATAAATAAAGCTGTACAAATTGGACAAAGTGTTCACCTTCTAATGTGCTCATATTTGAAAGGGCATATGTATCCTCAAGCTCATTTTCTGGACCTACTTCTTCCCATGAGGCAGCAAAGTTCGGCTTCATTACCTTCTGTACATGATCAGCTACATTGACTTCTACATCTTCCAGCTGATAACACGAAAAGAAGAAAACTGTTTAATTAAATTTTTGATTTAACCAAATTAAAATAATTTCATTTTGGGCAGGGCATTAGGAAGAGCAATACGACTGAGACTAATGTTTCAATTATACATGTTGAATCTTAGCATGGTCATAAATATACAGTCATAATGATGAAATTGTAATAGCATGCAGACAAACACACCTTACAATGCTAACATGTGAAGTTATATGATGAAACGGGGGGTGTGTGATGTCCGCACTTGACATCACCAAAAGGTATTTGAAGCGTTCATAGCCTCTCATTTGCCAGGCTCAGTGGATGTCGGATGACAAAACTCTCTGTTTTGACAAAATCCTCTCTGGTTTTGATGGACTAAATTCAACTCCACTGGGCCACTGTGCCCAAGGCCACACCTACACGTGGTCCCTCTGTTATCGCAAAGTTGGTCTTGGGCGCGACCGAGTTCCCAGTGGTATAACTGGGTCGGGAGGAGGTGAGCCCCTATAGATGCAGGGCTAGAGCCAACCAACATGTGGTATAAG
Organism: Megaustenia siamemsis; assembly: GCA_032433765.1. NCBI lineage: Eukaryota > Metazoa > Mollusca > Gastropoda > Stylommatophora > Ariophantidae > Megaustenia > Megaustenia siamemsis. The sequence goes on along the minus strand of JAVIAB010000125.1, from coordinate 96,697,812 downwards.
CCATTGCCCTCATCTAATCACCCTCACTCTCCCTTGAGTGAGTGTCTTGTCTTCTATCTTATTACTATTTCTATAGGAACCCCCTGTGGACAGGGTGAGAGCTTCAGCGAAACCGCCTCAAGACCATCTACTGACATACTTGAAGACAAATGACTCTAGTACTGACAAGGAGTCCATCATGTTCCCTTCAACAGTCCTGTAGTACATCGCACAGACACAAGTGACCCAGGACGTGACGATCCTCTGTCGATACATTTGGCCCCCATGAGATATGCCTGAATGAACGGAGTAAGTGCCAGTGACAGTAGGTGGCGGGGAATGGGCTGTTGTGAATCCTGCTTGAATACAGGGCCTAGAAAGTGAACAAATGGATGGATGATATGTCAGCAGAGACAGAGACACAATACATGCCATGGATGGAATTGAGGAGAGGATTTGCAAAACCTTCACCCTGGGGTAGGAAGATAGCCCACAGGTCCCCCAGTTTTAACAATGCCATGTACAACAAGAATATAAATCAATACGAGCTCGGACGCCGCCTCGGTCAACAAGGTCCGCGCCAGACAGTGAGCGACCAGGCTGGACTGTGCGATAAATTAGCTACTGGAAGAAACACAAACAACTCATATAATAACCAGAAACCTCGGATCCAACAAAGTTCGATATATAAATATTTTAATGGAAGAAAGAGCATGAAGATTGGTCAGAGAGAAAAAACAAATAAATTAAACATACTACAACTTAATATTTCAGACCTCAAAAACAAGAAAACAGAACTAACCAAAATCATGTACAAATACCAGATCCATATTGTCCTACTGCAGGAAACACTACACAAGAACATAGACACACATATAACAGGTTACACCAGCTATCCATGTAAGTGCACCAACAACTGCAGGGGTATAATCACCTACATCAAAAACAATATACAGGGAGATGTAGTTCCACTAAATAATGTCGAACTAACAGATGTTCAGAAGGCCACAATTTGGTTTGCATCCAGCAAATATAATATTTATAATGTTTACAACCCACCAGGCACAAATTGTAACATAACAGAACTTGATCAAGTCAACTACCATAGAACTATCTTGGCTGGAGATTTTAATGGACATTCAACACAATGGGGATATTCTAACTCAAATCCCACAGGAAAATACATAGAAGATCTTTGCCAATCAACTAATCTTACAATCATGCAGGACACAGAATCAACACCAACTCTCCTACATAGAGCTCATCTCTCCCTTAGTAGACCTGATCTGACCATTTGCTCTGCCATCTCATAAGCTACTGCCACATTGAAGTTATTGATGACATAGTCAGTGATCACAGACCCATAGTCACCATAGTAGACACAAAAACAACAAAAATCCAAACAAAACAGAGAACGAGATGGAATTTCAAGAAAGCTGACTGGAAGCTATATCAAGAAAAATCCGACCAACTCCTGAACAATCTGACAGACAACAGCGTAGAAAAATTAAACGAGATGTTCACACAAATAATACTCAACACTGCAGAACAAACTATACCTAAAGGATGTAGAACACAATATCGACCATTTTGGAACACAGAACTGGAGACAACAGTATCAGAAAGAAAGAAAGCCAGAACAATACTTGAGCAGAACCCAACTTTGAATAATAAAATAAGCTATAACAAGGCTAGTGCTAAGGTCAAACTAGTTACTAAAAAAGCAAAGAAAGAGAAATGGCAAGAAACATGCAGTGAACTCGATTTGCGACATGAAGGAAATAAAGCCTGGAGACTTATGCAACATTTGTCTGGTGATAAAAGAGAACCAAATCCTAAACCAATCAAATTTAATAATGAAATCATCAACTCTAAAAAAAATATAGTTAAAAAATGTAATAGTTACTTTGCTTCAGTCAACAGAGCGAACAAACTTACAGATAGCGATAAAATTCAGCTACATAATTTAAAATTAATTGAAAGAGCCCCAATAACAAATGCTGCAATATTTGAAGAAGATTTTAACATGAGGGAACTAGAAAAGGCATTAAGAAAATTAAAATGTAGAAAATCTCCAGGCCCTGACAAGGTACACAATGAGATGATAAAGCATCTGGCAAGTCAGGGAAAGAAACATTACTCAGACTGATCAACAAGTCATGGAAAGAACGCAAAATTCCCAAGATATGGAGAAATGCCTATATAGTGCCATTGCTCAAAAAGAACAAGCCTCCAGATGACCCCAGAAGCTATCGTCCCCTATCCTTAACATCATGCATAGGTAAAATAGCTGAGAGTATGGTCAATAGCAGACTATACTGGTATCTGGAAACCTTTAATACACTGTGCTACGAACAAGCTGGTTTCAGGGCAGGCAATAACACAGAAGACCAAATCTTCAGGTTAATACAACAGGTCCAAGATGGATTTCAGAAGAGACAACATACTCTAGCCATCCTAGTAGACCTGCAGCAGGCTTATGATAGAGTCTGGCGTAAGGGGCTTTTATTGAAGATGAGAGAAACCGGAATACATGGGAAACTGTACAAATGGGTCAAATATTTCCTAGTTGACAGAACAATACAAACTTAATTAAATGAATCCATTTCAGACAAAGAGGTGCTAGAAGAAGGATTACCACAGGGATCACCACTCAGTTGTACCCTTTTTTTGATATATATCAATGATCTGACCAAAACCTTGATAAATAAAAAAGCTCTATATGCGGACGATCTGGTCATGTGGAGTACTAACGAAAATATTAGAACAGCTGAAACACAACTAAACAAAGACCTGAGACACCTAGAAGAATACTGTAATACCTGGAAAATAAAAATAAATGTACAGAAAACAGTATATACAGTATTTACTAGAAGTAACAAAATAGCTAAGGCAAACATCAAACTCAATCTCCAACACAATAGTCTTCAAAAAGAGGTACACCCTACATACTTAGGAATACAACTAGACCGGCAACTGAACCTGAAGAAACACGTAGAGAATCTCGCTAAGAAAGCAACACAAAGACTTCAACTAATGAAAAGGCTTTCCAGCACCTTATGGGGAGCAGATAAAGAAACACTTAGAAATCTCTATCTGGGATATGTTCGCTCTGTTTTGGATCATGGTAGCTCGCTTCTAGTGACATGCAGCAAAACTAACATGGCACTGGACAAGATACAAAATAATGCATTACGACTCATCAGCGGTGCAATGAGGTCCACTCCAGTTGCAGCCTGCGAAATCCACTGCAATGTGGAACCTTTAGAGTTGAGGAGAAACAAGGCCACTATGGTTCTCTATGAAAGACAAAAAAAGAATGGAGAAGGACCACCCTAACAGAAAATTAGTAGATACATGGACTCCAAAACAAAGAATTAAACAGGTGTCAGTATTACAACATGTTAGAAATATACAAAAGAAATTCCATCTACCTGAAAAACGACTACAAACATCAAGAGTCATCAAAGAAATGCCACCAAGTACGAATTATAAAAAACCTGAAATAAATGTAGAGATATGTAACAGAACAGGTAAAAAGCAGACCCAGTATCAGTAACACTAGCAGCAAGGAAAACAATAGATACTTATCCAGAAGACTGGATACATATATACACAGATGGTGCAGCCACTAACGCTACTTCAAAAGCTGGATATGGAATACTAATACATTATCCAGATGGAACAGCAGAAGAAATTTGTGGCCCTTGTGGTGAAGTCTGTAACAATTATGAAGCAGAAATAACAGCTATAGAAACAGCAATTTATCATTTAAATACGATTTTCGATACCACACCATCAAAGAAAAACACAGTTATATTTACGGATTCCAAATCGGCTCTGCAAGCACTGGAAAACAATACGAACAAAACAGAACTCACACAGCTTATCATAGACACAGACAAACTCATTGAAACACATAACATAAGATTGGTAATGCAATGGATCCCAGGACACTCAAATATACCAGGAAATGATAAGGCAGATACATTAGCTAAGAGAGGATCCAAACAGACACAGATACATACATCCATCACACTGGACACAGCCAAACAAGTCATAAAATCCAACAGTAAGGATGAGTGGCTGAATGGATGGGCCTTAGGGAAAACAGGGAGAGAGCTTTTTAAATATATGGCAAGACCAAATCCACAAGACAACATCAACAACCTAACAAGAAGAGACCAAACCACCATCTTCAGACTGAGAACAGGACATGTTATGCTTAATAACCACATTAATAGAATACAACAAAACCATACCCCAGTATGTCCACTCTGTAATCACCCACAAGAAACTGTAGAACACCACCTGTTTCAATGTCCAGAGCTCACTGACATTAGAACAACAATACTTCCTCAAAGACCCTCCAAATGGAATACTCTGTACGGAACAACAGCAGAACTTAAAAATACCTGCAGATATTATTACATGGCATTGGGCCGAAGGGCATCAGCTCAAAGGTTACTGGATCCATAACAACAATATAATGAAACAATTGCTCTCTTTATGAAACATAACAACCATATTTTTTTCACTGCTTAACAAATGTGTTCAGTTAAGCTGTTTTAATGGTAAAATATAGCAACTTGACAATGACGGGATAGAACTTACCACATACTCATCATCATAACCTTCATCATCTGGCTCTCCAGTCTGTGGGTCACAGTCCTTCACCAGAAATTTAAGAGTACATGCAAATGTGCCTGTCACTAAACGAAACAAAAAAACATTAGTCAGACAAAAACTGACAATATGAGGGAAGAAAAAATGGACAACCAGTACCAAACATATCTATCTATCTATCTATCTATCTATCTATCTATTGACCTTTCGAGCCGTAACCGGCCCATAGGGCGTAGACCAAGATACACCTTCTCCTATATGAATTTTTGTTCTAGCAGTTTTCTTTTAAAGATATTTTATCAAATCTCGCCATCTGTCTCTGTTCTGTGCAAGCAGTTCTATCTCATTGAGGGAGCCGATTCCTGCTGCTCTTGCCTCTCTCATCAATGTTCTTCTCAGTGTCTCCCTGGGTCTTCCTCTTTTTCTTTTACCTGTTGTTTCCCATATGAGGGCTTGCTTTGCTATTCGATTATTATCTCTTCTCATCACATGTCCAACGTATGACCATCGTCTTTTCTTTATTACTGAAGATATTAGTGGTTGATTGGCGATTTCTCTAATTTCCTCGTTTGTTTTGAATTCGTTCCATTCTATACCAAGTATTTTCCTTAGACATTTATTTTCGAATGCGTTCAACTTTGTTTCTATATCTCTTGTTGTTTTCCAGCTTTCACACGCATACGTAAGGGTTGATAGTACATTTGATTTGAATAGCCTAAGTTTTGTGTTTGTGCTAATGAGTTTTGATTTCCATAACTTTTCAAGGCTTCTGAAAGACATTGCTGCTTTAGCCAGTCTGATTCTAATTTCTTTGCTCGTATCCCCTTCTCGATCAATGTGACTTCCAAGATAGATGAAGTGATCGATCTCTTCTACTGGTTTGTTTTCCATGTATATTTTGTCATTTGTTGGAATTAAACTTTTCATGACTTTAGTCTTTTCATGATTGACCTCAAGCCCAATTTTGCTGGCTATTGATGATAGTTCATTTGTGTTTTCCTGCATCGTTTTTATCTGATTGCTGATGAGAACTATGTCATCAGCAAAGTCCAGGTCCTCCAAATGGTCTCCTTGTATCCATTCGATGCCTTTATTACCAGTGCAGCATTTCTTCATTATGAAGTCCATAACAATTCCAAATAACAAGGGCGATAAAATACATCCTTGTTTAACCCCAGTTTCTATTGGTTAAACAATATGGTTGTCCAAACATATGGTTGTCCTTAATGTCATTAACCAAGCTCCGTCTTGTCTACTCTGTGATATAATAACCAAATGTTTGTACATTTATGAAAAAACTGTTGCCTTCACAAAATGTATAATCAAGGCATGTTACTCTGGTTATTTTTAAGAAGAGGTAGTTATTTTTAGTTGGCATTTTTCCAATCCTGATTTAAACAGGTATTGAAGTAGACATCCATTTCACAATTATTGTCAGATCAGAGATAAAGCTAACCCAAGATGCAGGACAACAACACCTTGATCGAAAGACCTGACTACTTGCGCCAAAATCAGTCAACCAGAATTGAGATCAAATTCCTAATACACCTACTTCCTGTAGTTGGTCAAGTGAAGTGGGATTGAAAAGGGAAGGGAATCCACGATCCAAACAATGCCATGCTGAAATAGGGGAGGGAATCCACTATCCAAACAATACCATGCTGAAATAGGGGAGGGAATCCACTATCCAAACAATACCATGCTGAAATAGGGGAGGAAATCCACTATCCAAATAGTACCATGCTGAAATAGGGGAGGGAATCCACTATCCAAATAGTACCATGCTGAAATAGGGGAGGGAATCCACTATCCAAACAATACCATGCTGAAATAGGGGAGGGAATCCACTATCCAAACAATGCCATGCTGAAATAGGGGAGGGAATCCACTATCCAAACAATGCCATGTTGAAATAGGGGAGGGAATCCACTATCCAAACAATCCCATGCTGAAATCACAGCTTACTGTAAACACAACTCCACCCATTTATAAACATCCCTTTAAGGAAGGGAAATGAATATGAAAAGTTGTTGTTAGGCAAACACAAAGGAAGGAGAAGATAGAAAACCACATTTATTTAACAAATTATGTCACTAGAAAATTCTGCTTGTCCACTTGTGAATATTAAACTATAGGCCCTGGATTAATGAAAATTAAATGCTACCTGACAATTTTATGATTTCCCAATTGTGGACATTTACTGATCTGCTGTACACAAAAATGGATGCCAGAAAAGAAAGAACAAATTGTCAGTAATATCACCACAATCTCTGTTATGTGAATAAAAAAAAAACTGGTATTGTTTAGGAATAACTATCCCTGTGATACCATAAGCCATTGACTGGCTTATATTGACAAGGTACATTGGAAGAATAAGTTACCACATTCGCCAACACTGTGGCTGTGATATTTTCAGAATTTAAACACAAAAATGGAAATAACAGTGAGAAAATAAATAGAAATTTATCTAAAACAGGGAGCTGCGATAGCTCAGTGGTTAGTGAACTGGACTACAAAGGACAGAGGTAGGGTTCGATCCCAACCGACGGCTTCCGGTTCACCCAGCCTTTAATGGGTACCGGATTTATTTTCTGGGAAAGTAAAGCAGCGCGGGCGTAATACCGACCACATTACCCTAAAAATCATGTGCCAAAGGTCTGTAAAATTGATGGTCACTAACACCATATTTCCTATACGCCCACTTGGCGTGACGGGGGTTCTTTACTTTTTTTTTTTTTTTATCTAAAACACACATTTTTTGCACAATTTGTTCATGAAGTCAGAAAAACGGTTAAATATGAGAATTACAAAGTTTTAGCAGAAATAATTGTGACAAAATAAAAGCAGCAAAATGTAGCTTTTAGGCTGCTGCTCGTAGTACAGAATGTGTTAAAAGAGCCTAGTGAAAGAAGATCAATATAGGAATGCCTGTATGGGATTGCACTCCATATATGAGAATCAAACATTGATTTACCCTGAGTGGGCTCAGAAGGCAGCCTGACCAGTGTGTAGGTGGTGCCTGGTTTGTTGTAAGCTAAGCTTTGGCATGGGATTAACTTGGTAACCTCAAAGCCTTCAGCTGGTTCCATCTCAACAGTGACCTTTTCCAAGAGCTGATCATTCAGTGTGTTGGTGCAGTCAAACTGTAGCACAAATCAAATAGAACAACTAATATGTCACATCAAATATTTATCTGTACATACACATACTACTAGAATACAAGAAACTAGCAAGTAAACTAAAATGTAGAAAGGTGATAGGGTTGTTAAGATTCATCAAGTACCGGGCCTACTGGCGTAGGTGATCATGTCTCTCCACAACTTTCGATCTCGACAGTTCTTTATCATTTCTGTTGTTGACCTTCTGCCAAGCCATTCTCTTAAGCTGTCTGGTATTTTCTCTCTTTGCTTCCCTCTATATCTTCGTCCCTCAATTTTTCCAGTTGTTATAATATATTCCAGTTGTTCTCTTCTCATTACATGGCCAAAAAATGATGATTGTTTCTTCCTAATATTGGAAATTAGCTCACTTTTTGCTTTGATCTCTTTCAGAACATTTTCATTACTCTTCTTAGCTGTCCGTGGTATTCTCAACATTCTTCTGTAAAACCACATTTCTACAGACTCCAGTGATTTTTTAAAAAATTAAGATTACTATAATATAAATTATACATATTGCATTATTTCAAACATTTTTAAAATGCTATGGTTTATTTATTTTTTTTTTATGGTGAGAAAGAAACAATGATTTAATTTCAGCAGCTCTTACCTGGAAGACAATGTAATTACTGAAAGTGTGCTTCACACACTGGATGTAGTACTCAGTCTCTGATTCTGTGACCTCTACAGGATTGGAGGATTTAAACAGGGCTCCAAGATTTGCCAGTTCTGGTACCTGTCAATGAATAATGTTGTGTATGTTTAACATCAGAACAAGCTGTATGCCTCGGACACACACAGTTTAGGTCTAATTTGACATGAAAAGACACCAAGAATTGGAGAATACATGGTTTACATTAGAAATGTGAGAGTCAGTGAAAGTCAGGCCAACAAGAGTCAAAGACATACAGATATGATTATGACTTTGTATATTTGTTTCCAAGTTCAGAACTAACTTTTCTGTAAGACTTTTCAAATCAATTTATGCTTTTAACGTGGCCACGTTGCAATTATAACATAACAACATTACAACTATATCAGATGTGTTCGCAGAAAGGAATTTCTCTACAAACTTAAGAGAAAGTAAATAAAAAATTATAATATTTTATCCTTCTCTGGGGGACTGGTTGGTCTCAAGCCGAGACACCGGTCTCGATGCTGAGAGGTTATGAGTTCAAATCCCGGCTGCACCAGTTGGAATCTTTATTTGTAATTTCTCTCTGCGACAACCAACCCTGGTCTCAGCAGTGAGGCCCGGCTCATGGTCTCAAGGTCATACAAACCAATACCAACTACTAATTATCACATGTGTTACAAAATCAGAGATCACGATTAGTGAACCTCGAACATTTATTTAGTCATATTTTTTTTTTAATTTGGTGGGAAAAAAAGGGCTGCAAAAATGGTTGGTTGGTTTGGAGTACAGATGTTTTAATACAAAAAAACATATTTAACCTTCTACAAGGTCATAACTGTCCACTAGTTCTGACACAGTCTTTACTCTAACAATCTTTGACAAAATTGGAAATGTTCTCACAATATAGAAAACCATGAACCGAAACAAAACCCTAGCTGAACATAAGAATGTGAAGTCAATGTACTATACCTGAGCCAGCTGCTCCTGGTACACATCCTGTCTAGAGGCGGCCACTTTATCTTGAGTTGGCTTAGAGCTGGGTATCTCTCCTGGGACGTCACGCACTGAAGTATGAAAGAAGAGAAATATATCAGGATAAAGGTTTACAAAGTACAGATAAAAACAGTAACTGTAACTTCCGCCACTTATTGGTGTACTCATTGGTGAATTATTTTCTAATGTGTTAAAAACACAAAAATTGAACTAAAAAATGGCACAGATCACCCAGCCATCTGGCATTTTTTTAAACCCTAGATTACATTTGAGTTGTAAAAATTACTGTTTAAAAATTCACAATTTTACAACACTATATAGTTTGCTGCACGTGGTTGCTTTTTTCTGCAATGTACTTTCCTAAATGTTCAAGCCAGTCAACCGTGATGTAACCAGGCAATGTTTCATTTTTTTTTTTTAGTACAGTTAGGAGAGGGTGTGTGTGTGTGTATGACGTGTAATAGTAGTAGTAATCATATAAAAATGTTTATTATTTAAATTTTGTGCAGATGGCTCAGTCACTTCATGTTTGTTCTGCTTGTACTCCTTTCTTTCACTGAGTGCTGTCTCCGCATTGAAGGTTGGTTACCATGGTGCACCATTCTACTCTGTCTCTTGCTTTGATGGTGCAGATTGTCATAGGCCGACTTATCCATCTTTTGATGTTACTTGTCCATGTTAATCTTGGTCTACCTCCCCTGTATTTTCCCTTCCAATATTACTTTTAGTAGGCTGCTGTGTCTTTTAAAAGGCCCCAAAAAATGTGTCTTTTAACATGCCCCAAAAATCTCACATGTCTTGTCTGAAATGTGTTTAGTAGTTCTCTTTTCATTTTTAGTTGTTTTAAGACTTCATCATTTGTTTTCTTTTTCTTCTATCCAATTTTTCCCATTCTTTTATAAATTCACATTTCTGAAGCTTCAACTTTCTGTTCTGTTTTCTTGTCGAATGTCCATGTTTCAGCACTATACAGTAATGTTTAGAAGATATAACATTTGGCTACTCTTAGTTTTAACCCTGGTGTCATTTGTTTTGATATTAGTATATTTTTCATAGCATTAAAATTACTAGTACTCCTGCACTTGTACTCTACTCTCCTTGATTGTTTTAATTATTTTTTTTTAACTGCAGCCTTCCAAACAAATCCAAGGATTTGTAAAATATAAATTTTAATGCAAACATTTTTGCCCAAGGTGAATGGGGTTTTTGAGTAGTAAATTTTACAAGAGTATCATAAAAACATGATCTAAATGAAGCATTGTAATCTTCTAGGACTAAAGTTGATATAGGAAGAAAACAGAGTGGGCTAAACAAATTATACCTTTTTGTTCAGTAATTGGTTGGGTGGCCAAGGGCACAGACTTCATGTCAAATGAGTTTTCGGATGGCTCCAGGGTATACTGGTGTAAGGCCCTTTCAAGTCCAACAACAGAAACTTGCAGTCCTGAATATACAAAAATGTATATGAAAAGTTGTCTGATACAGGATTATTATTATTCACTTAATATGACTAAAGGGAGCCACGATAGCTCAGTGGTTAGTGGACTGGACTACAAAGGACAAGAGGTAGGGTTCGATCCCAACCGACGGCTTCCGGGTTCACCCAGCCTTTAATGGGTACCGGATTTTTTCTGGAAAAGTAAAGCAGCATGGGTGTAATACCGACCACACTGCCCCAAAAATCATGTGCTGAAGGTCTGTAAAATTGATGGTCACTAACACCATATTCCCTATACACCACTTGATGTGACAGGGGCTCTTTACTTTTTTTTTACTAATATGACTAAATTATTTTTAACTAGATTCTTAAGTGCATCAATTTAGAATGAAGATTCATAAAAGGAGTTAATTTAGAAATGAATTCAGATTATAAATGTATACAAAATCCATAGTTGCTGTTTGGTAATGACATGAAATATTGACATGCTATAAAAACTAATTTGAAAGTGTCATGAATATTCATTCTCACAATTTCTATTGCTGAACATGATAAAGCAAAGACAATAGCAGAAAAGTGTAAGACATTTTGAGATACTCTGAACATAACAGTTTGTGAGCAATGAGAGAAACTAACAAACATGGACACATTACCATTAAGAATATAGGCAGAGCTTAGAGCTTTCTGCTGTTGCTTCAAAACATTGACATAGAAGGTGGCCCTATCTCTGACTTCATCATCAGAGTCTAGCTGGCAGCTGAGGAATTAGAACATGAGATGATTGTTTGTGAGACATCTAAATATTCCCCATAGTAAGTACATAAACAATATTTGCAGCACCACATTTTTGTGCCTAACTTTTTTATTTAATCAATAACAGTCAGTAAGGCATTATAGTATAACATCTTCATTTTCAAGCACAATATATTAGTTGCAATTCCCTTTTTAAATCTAAATTTTAATAGGATAATACTAAGTCCAGCTATCAACATTTAATGGAAAGTGACACAACAATTAATGAGGGAGGAGTTCTGTGAATTCAAGAAATATGAGAGATGAGCTCAATAAAAAATAGGATAAGGCAACTAATAGAGTCCTACTAGTCTCCTACAAGGGTTTGTATAAGTTTTCCTTCAATTAGGTGGACTGTTTGTCAAAGCTATTTAATTCAACTTCAGAATAGATTCTTTCACTGACTTTTGTTTAACAAGAACAAACTCCCTAAATGATTGGTGTGAATTCTAGAACAGAGCTCCCTATATATCTGACAGAACAGAACTTAGAATTGGCATGTAATGAAACCATCAAATCTTGACAAATATTTTCCTGTTTATTTATTTATTTATTTTTTTCAACAAGAAAAAAAAGTATCTTCTGATATTTACTGATAGCTTCTTAAAGTTAATGGACTTGATATTTACTGATAGCTTCTTAAAGTTAATGAACTTGATATTTACCGATGGATTCTTAAAGTTAATGAACTTGATATTTTTTAAACATAACTTGGTCTTCAGAAAAAAAAACCCATTTCATTCTCTATGGCTACTTGATGTAGCTGTTTGATAGAGTTAGCTAGCAAATGTGCCAGATTCATTGATCAACAATTGACAGTTCATCTTAACATCAGCATTTAACCATCACATATTGTGATTTAAGTTTCTACTGATCTGATTTATGTTTGCATAGACCATTAAAACATTTCTGTCAGTTACTAAAACTTATTTTCTTTACTTTCTGAAAATGTTAAGATACAGGAAAATTTGAAAATGTGCGCCCGTAAAAGAGATGTTCCCTGAAAGAGATTACAATGAGAAGCACTGAAGAATCATATATTAAGCAGCTACGAGATGTGAGACAAGCACAGCTTACCGTTCCAGCAAGACAACACAGCTGTTGAGAAGGTCATCACAATGAGCTCCAAACTTAGCAATGGCACTCACAGCAGCTGAAATCATATAAGGTATGGATCAGATGTCAAAGAAAATTGTGACATGAAGAATCAAAGTGATGTTGGTCAATTATCAATGTTTATAGCACCCTTCAGATTACACTGGTCAATGAACAAAATGTTTCACACATACAAAACCCTTTACCCTATTTCTGGGACCTGCCTGGGGACTTATAGTATGGGAGAATTAAACAAAAAAAAAAAAAAAAAAAACATAAAATCAGAGTAATACTACCTGCTTTCCACTATGCAAGACTGCCCTTCCACACTTTCAACATAGAACTTGTAGGTAAGGCTACTCCTCTATACCATCTGTAGGTAAAGTTACCACTTTCCACACACAGCAGAAGGTAAAATTACTTTACTCCCCACACACAACCATATAGTACAATTAACCTTCCTCATACACTTTGCAAATAAGACATATTCCTACCACACACAAAAAGTAAGACTATCTGTCCCACAAATCATCTGCAGGTAAGACTATCCCTAGACCACACAACCAGCAGATATGACTAATCAAAAAGTAAATAAGGGACATTAAGAGATACAATACCTGCACGAACAGCAGCATTCTCCAAGATAACTCTGTTGTAGATAAATCGAATGTACTTGGAGGGAGTTGGAGTACGAGGACCCTCACGACCCAGCAGGTGCAAAATCTTGGTGGCAAGGACTGTGTGCTCACAATCCTCAATGAACTCACACAAGTGAGCAAGACCTTGAACACACAATGTCACCAAATTTAAACATGACAATCAGAAAGTATGCATATTTTTTAAAGCATTAACAACTTGGACTTTAAAAACACATAATGAACTACTCTAAAGATCTTATTTAATCAATTTTATTTTTTTTTCTGTCAGTATTCACCTGATGTTCACTCATCTGTGTCCACCCTGAGAAGGACGGTAAGTGTAAGTAGATGCATTATGTTGCAGTTTGCAACTTAACTGTGATATTCATAAACCTTCAACAACATAATTGTAGCAAATGACAACAAACCATGGTGGATCACTAATGGCTGTTGAATTCAAGAACATGACAAATAATTTTATTTCAAAACTTACTGAGATAACAGCCCTAGCTGCAATTGTTCTGCTTAAGAAGATATAGAATATTATAACTGCCATGTTCACTCACCAGCTTCTTTGGCTTCAGGATTTTCCTCAATGGTTACAATGATGCAGTCAACAATCTCTTTCTTGTACTCAAAGCCTCCCTGTAAACGATGAATAAACTTGACAAATAGCACACAACAACACACTTCCAATGTTAACAGTGAATAAACGTGACAAACAGTGCACAAAAACACACTTCCAATGTTAACAAGGAATAAACTTGACAAACAGTGCACAAAAACACACTTCCAATGTTAACAAGGAATAAACGTGACAAACAGTGCACAAAAACACACTTCCAATGTTAACAAGGAATAAACTTGACAAACAGTGCACAAAAATACACTTCCAATGTTAACAAGGAATAAACGTGACAAACAGTGCACAAAAATACACTTCCAATGTTAACAAGGAATAAACTTGACAAACAGTGCACAAAAACACACTTCCAATGTTAACAAGGAATAAACTTGACAAACAGTGCACAAAAATACACTTCCAATGTTAACAAGGAATAAACTTGACAAACAGTGCACAAAAATACACTTCCAATGTTAACAAGGAATAAACGTGACAAACAGTGCACAAAAATACACTTCCAATGTTAACAAGGAATAAACGTGACAAACAGTGCACAAAAATACACTTCCAATGTTAACAAGGAATAAACGTGACAAACAGTGCACAAAAACACACTTCCCATTTCTGATTGTGCCTATCATAACTGCCATCTCTTTCATGCAAAATGTTTCATGACACAATTCAAATGTGTCCCTGTAATTGTGGTAAATATTGTATCACAGTATAATAAATGCTGCCAGAAGCAGGAAAGATATTTTGAGGGTTGGTTGCTTGTCTTTTGAAAGTCTCGAAACAGTGACCCTATAAACCAAAATGATATGATAACAAAAATAAACTTCAATATAATTTCTAACTGGAGTGTGTGAAGCACTGACCTCATCTCTAAGCATCTGTGACAGGAATGTCATCAACACATTGTGTTTTCTAGGAAATTTAGTACACAGTGAACGGATGGCTTGAACCACCACAATCTTGAACTCATCTGAGATCTCCGACATGAAAGTAGAGATCTGCTTCATCAAGCGGTCAACACTACTTTCATTTCCAGTCTTCAGAAGGGTGGTGATGGCTAGGGTGGCAATACTGCGGTTGACATCTGTGATCAAGTTTTCCAAGTCAAGGTTGCAAGCTGTTACTGCAGCTGGATGTTTGATAGCCACCTAGATGGTAGAGAATGGAAAATGTTATACATTAATACATAGTATAAGAGGGATTGTATGCTAGGTGTAAAGGTATACATAAGTCTTGAAAGAATGGTACAACCAGTCACATGATGAACTGGAACTTGTATGGTTTGAGAAGAACAAAAGAACTCAATCATGCCTGAAGGCATCTAGGGAATATTTTTAATATGATTGTTTGTACATTTTTGGGCAACATGGTCAGCATTATGCCAGTGCTGTCCCTTGAAAAAACTGGTACACATTTATGGCTGGGTGAACCTAAAAGTAGTCAATCTGAATTGAACCCAACCTCGTCCTCAACTGATCAGTGAGAAGAATAAGTCCAGAAATTCTGAAAGGGAATGGCATGAGTGTCATTTTCAAGAAATTAAAATGAAGAAGTATAAATCTATGTAGGATAACAGTGTAATCTTACGCACTAGAGGAAACAGATAGTACTGTATCGCCGTTATTATTGTAAAAATGCACTCAGAAGTAATAGGTATGGTCAACAGACATCACTGGAGTGGAAAAAAAAGATAAGCAAAATATGTACCATTTGCAATGGCCAGAAAAATAGAATACCCTATATGGACCAAAATAATTCTCTAACATTTGAAGAAACTACCAAAAACAGTTATGTCAAACAAGGTACGTAGACAACTTATCAGATACGAAACAATGTGAAAAAGTAAACACAGATGTGTACACAATATTGACATGTCACCAATAACAACAAGTTAGGTTTGTATTTAACAAGGTCTTGGCTGCTAAAAATGACAGCAAGACGGCTCTGACAGCTACCATCAACACAAGTCCCCTAAAGCTTCCATTGCAGGTTTGGTGTTGATCTATTTCTAAACAGAAAATGGCATATCAGGTCAGGTATGATGGTAAAAATGAAAGTGCTTCACTTGTTAACAGAATCACATGATTTGTGATTTGAAGAGGGTGACAAATAGTAGATTTCAACTCAAAGTTAAGAGACTGTGTTGTTTTAGATTTAGGGAGAGATCTTATCTCTTAATCTAACAGGGTAAGGTTTCTTCATATTCTTTTTTCTGTGTTTGCCAGAAATGTATTCCTTTTGTTTGTCCAATTTTGTTTAACAAAGAGTTATCCACTTTTTCATATTTACCTCGCAATGTAAAATTTATCCACTTTTTCATATTTACCTAACAATATTAACTTTTTTGTTTAGCAATGTAAAATTTATTCACTTGTGTTTATCTGGCATACCTTTCGAGCCGTAACCGGCCCATAGGGCGTAGACCAAGATACACCTTCTCCTATATGAATTTTTGTTCTAGCAGTTTTCTTTTAAAGATATTTTATTAAATCTCGCCATCTGTCTCTGTTCTGTGCAAGCAGTTCTATCTCATTGAGGGAGCCGATTCCTGCTGCTCTTGCCTCTCTCATCAATGTTCTTCTCAGTGTCTCCCTGGGTCTTCCTCTTTTTCTTTTACCTGTTGTTTCCCATATGAGGGCTTGCTTTGCTATTCGATTATTATCTCTTCTCATCACATGTCCAACGTATGACCATCGTCTTTTCTTTATTACTGAAGATATTAGTGGTTGATTGGCGATTTCTCTAATTTCCTCGTTTGTTTTGAATTCGTTCCATTCTATACCAAGTATTTTCCTTAGACATTTATTTTCGAATGCGTTCAACTTTGTTTCTATATCTCTTGTTGTTTTCCAGCTTTCACACGCATACGTAAGGGTTGATAGTACATTTGATTTGAATAGCCTAAGTTTTGTGTTTGTGCTAATGAGTTTTGATTTCCACAACTTTTCAAGGCTTCTGAAAGACATTGCTGCTTTAGCCAGTCTGATTCTAATTTCTTTGCTCGTATCCCCTTCTCGATCAATGTGACTTCCAAGATAGATAAAGTGATCGATCTCTTCTACTGGTTTGTTTTCCATGTATATTTTGTCACTTGTTGGAATTAAACTTTTCATGACTTTAGTCTTTTGTGTTTATCTAGCAATGTAAAATTTATTCACTTTTTTGTTTAGCAATGTAAAATTTATTCACCCTTTTTGTTTATCTAGTGATGTAAAATTTATTATTTTATTGTTTCCTTAGCAGTGTAAAATGTATTCACTTTCTGGTGTTAATCTAACAAAGTAAAAAATTGTGTTTCTCATTTCCTGATCTAGCAACAAAGGACAATATTTTTCAATGCATCTTTTTGCTTCTATTTCCTCAGCTTGTTCAATGTAAGATCAACACTGACCTTGTTCAAAGTCCTGACAGCAGCAAAGCGAAGGGTAGGTTTGGGTGAGCTACAGAACAGCTGTAACACAGACACTGCAGGAGCCAAGTCCTTAGCAGTGGTGTTCTTTAACTGTACAATAGCATGGGCTGCCTCATAAATGACCATCTCAGATTTGTGGCGCAGGCAACTTTCAATGAAATCAAACATATGGCTGTCAGAGCCTGCATCCTCTTCTTCAATCAGCTTAGCAGCAATTCGGATCTGAAAAAGGATTGGCATACACTAAGGTACAAAAAATAATGTCCATAAATCTGTTTATATATTTATTTTCATTTGATAATCAAACTTACTACATAACATTTATGACACAGACATTCTGCTTCTCTTTTTTTCCTTTCAACTCCCTATGGAGAACAGGTCTTCAACAAACACTTTCCAAGCCCTCCTGCTTCTTGCCATTAAAATCGTTCCATGACTCAACCATCCTCTTCAAGTATAGGATAGTGACTAGAGCATGTGTGCATGGAAATTGTGGGGAAAGTGCAGTACGTGACGAGAGAATTAAGTCGATAGAAAATAAAGTCAGTAAATGTATCCAAGGTCGAAAGTTGAAGGTAGAGTGATCTGGAAGTTTCGAAGATGGGAAAGAGGGCAGTGACATACTGTTTTGTAAATGGGAGACAAAGATAATTCAGCATGCTGAAGTTTGATTGGATGTGCAAAGGAGCAGGGGATAATAAGACTGGGGGATATTTAAAAACACAGAAACAGATTCAGCAAAGACAGACTAGATCAAATAAGGAGACGTCATGTAGTCAGTCAGTCAAGGTTGTAGAGCAACATTAGAGTTATGTGACAGATAGCTGATAGAAATGGCCGGGTGCACTGGCATTAGTCTAGATCTCTAGTAGTGAGGGTTAGTTGCATTGAGTAGTTACAATGTAATAGGTGAAACAGTTCAGAAGTGTGATAGTTGTATCAGTAGAGAGCAGAGATAAGCATTAGAAGACAATTTCACTATCCATCAGAGTTAACTTAGAAGTTGTCCCAATATCAACATTTTTCAATACTACCACTAATGATCATCGGGCTAAAATGATATCCAGTAACTAGATGTGAGCGAATGATAAACCGATTGCTGATTGTGTACAACTATGTTGTCTCCATGTATTTATAACATAAATGATGTTCAATGCTATGCCAAGATGATGGGAAATAAACTCAAAGAAGGTTTCATCGGCTGATTGTTCGCTGTGTCCATCCAGTAATAACTAAGATGTATGATCTATGTGAACTTAAAATTCTGATAAAGATAGTACAAGATCATTAAGTTGCTGTGATCTATAACAAGAATCATTTTTGGTGCCGTGTCAAAAATTCAGATATAACAAGATAGCCAATAACATTCATCTCTGCTTCCACCTGCCTTCTCCAAGTATTTTTTGGCCTTCCTCTTGGTCTCCTTCTCTGGGGATTCCAAAAAAGAGCTTGCTGTGTAATATTCTCAATTGGTTTCCTCAGTATGTATTCTGTCCAGTGTCATGGTCTTTGTCTTATCACTTTGTCCACTGGTATTTGACACAATTATTGCTGAATTTTATTTCCTTTAAACAGTGCAACTAAATAATATATAATATGGATTAGACCAAACAGACTTACCAAGAGACAATATGCATATGGTGACTTGAGGGTATGTTTACTGAACTTACTGACCAGCTTGTTCACAGCTAATTTATCTGATTTTCTGATGTGGTACAAGAGTCCTAGAGCATGAAACTGAGGAAAAGAAAGTGGTTCAAAATAAAAGTTGTATGTTTCACATGTTAGAAAATATACACTGCATTAGTACATTTATTTATCTTCAAAGATGACTTATCTGCTTTGTCAAATAAAATCTTTTACAAATTAAGTTGATATACTTTAATGTGTATTTGTATCGTCATGAGAAAAGACATTTTTACAAAGCACATTTTTGTGGTTAAAACATCCAGTACTTACACTAAGCACTGAAAGTTATATTTGAGTGAAAAAATCTATTTACTGTTTTGGGAAAAATACCTGAACCATAACATTGTCACTGTTGACAGCCTCCTGGGCTTCATTGACCCAGCGCTTGATAACTTCATGACTACCTTTACCAAGATGCTGAAAAAAAAAGAGAACATCAAACTTGAAAATTACACAAACCTCAACTTTTATAAACAAGATGTGTTACAAGACACAAAAAGTAAGCACAGCAATAAAATAATATACAGGAACACTATATAACACTAATTACAATAATAGGTATCCCTGTCTCATAATTAATTACATTATATCACCACTGAAGATTGTCTATTTATAGAGCAGCACCTGTAATGACAGCATTCTGGAAATGGACAATCATGCACATGCATTGAAAAACACTGTGTCTGATCTCTCCTGTTTTTCCTCTTAACCATATTTGTATGCCTTCATTTGAAATTTCTCAACCGTTGTTACAATTTTTTAGAATTATCTACCATAACTCAATGTCTATTTGACAATAGCAATGTCTTCCTCCCAAGAAAAACATTGGTGAGGTACTTAGCCTAGGCAGGTTGATATAGAGGATCATTGTTACACAACAGCACATGTGATACATAGCAATAATGACTTGGAAAACTACATCACTTTCACATTTTAAAAAATAAGATAATCTGATATTATTCTTCTACCTTTTCAGCTCCCATGGAGCATAGGTCTTCAACAAACACTTTCCAAGTCATTCTGTTTCTTGCCATTCTTTTAAGATCATTTCGTGTCTTCCCCATCATCTTCATCTCCGTTTCTGTCTGACTTATCCAAGAATTTCTTGGTCTTCTTCTTTGTCTTTTCCCCTAGCGATTCCAAAAAAGGGCCTGTTGTGTAATACTCTCAGTTGGCTTCCACAGTGTGTGACCTATCCAGCACCATCGTCTTCACTGCATCTCTTTATCCACTGGTATTTGACTGGTACATTTCCATAATTCTATGTTAGTGATTTTGTCCTGCCATTTCCATCCTTTTATTCTGCGTAAGCATCCATTAATGAAAGTCTGTATCTTCATGACTGTCAATTTTGTTGTTCTCCATGTTTCACAGCCATATAATAGGACTGACTTAACATTGGAGTTGAAAGTTTTTATTTTTGTATTTAACCTAATTTCTTTGGATTTCCATGTTTCCCAGTGCAATGAAAGCTCCTCTTGCTTTTGATATCCTTATTTTGGTATCATTTTCTGTTCCTCCCTCTTTATCTATATTACTGCACAGATATATGTAACATTGTACGTCTAACAGAGGTATTTCTCCTAATTTTATCCAACTGCATTAATTCTCATAATGAATTTTATTTGGTTATTGCCAACTGCATTAATTCTCATAATGTTCTGATAAAAATCTGATGTTACCAATTAAAAAAGCAATGGATTATGAGGGGGAAAAATGAAACTGAAATACCAGACAAACCTGTCAGGTCTAATGAATTATTTAAATAAGGTAATATCAAAAGGCAAAGTGGCATCTTACCAAAGCAGAAACCAAGGCAGCACTTGAAACACCTGGCACTTTGTCAACAATGGCCTGCTTCATGTAACGCTCTATACTCTGCAGCATGGAGTGCTAATGAAGAGAGCAGTTCTTTTCCTTTAAAACCATTTTAAAAAACTTAAATGTTGACTGTCTATAGATGTTTTATCTCAATACATAACAGCACAGTTAACCATACAATCTAGACTGCCAGTGGCCAAATGTACAGCAATGAATTTAGTAACACCACGTATAATGTGCTACATTTATGTAAAACTGTGAAGCTGGAAATCTATTCCAACAAGTGGTGGATATAACAAGTTTGTTATATTTCAATTTACATGAATACTTGTCAAGTACCTTAACATGACACAGACAGGGCATTGACAGGAACATAAAATTCATTTAAAAATTGTATTACTTATAATGGTAATGACAACAATAGGGCTATGTAAGCTTGCTGTTACTGACTGTACTAGTTGATGCTGGTTAAGAACAACAACAAAATATTATAGCAGTTGGTAAAACATATCAGCAGTTGATTGGTGTCAACAATTATAAACAACTTTTATAATCAGTGCTGAATAAAACATTTAAATGTAAATTATGATTTTGTTTTCTAAATTCTATCACAATATCTAAATATATAAATTTTGTACATTACTACGGTCAACTTAAAAAATAAAATGTCATTTATAAAAATTTGTGACAAATGACTACAATTTCTTCCTTTCTGGTGTTCACCCGATGAATACTAAAGGAATGGCTAGTCCTTTTCATCATCCATCCTTAAAAGGACATTAAGTAGGCGTAGATACATTGTGCCTTTCAGCCCAACACATCTGACTTCAGCACAGCATTTTATAGTACCAGGTTGCTCTCTCTCTTCGATCTCTACTTGCTTGGCCAGACTAAACTGGTTAGTCTATTATAAGAAACACAAGGAAGAGGTGTAGTAGGGTCTGGATGGTTCTGGTTCACAGATCCTAGCACAAGCCATCAGCTGTGAGTCACTGACAGCTACCAGCACTGCTGCTGCCGGGTGCCTTGCAATATAACTATCAGCACCATCAGGATAAAATAAAAGTGCTCACAATAAATGTCGTTACTATTTTGTTTACAGTTCAGTATTTAATGAGTTAAAGAATAAACAAGCATAGATTGTTAGCAAAAATGTTATGATTGTTCTTGCCATCTTTTCAATGGCATGTGAGTTTCATTTTTTTGTAAATTAAACCATTTTTTTTAGTGCTGCTAAACACAAATCTGTCTGCTATTTGATGGTTTTTTTTTATGACAAATAATAATGTATCATTTTTCACTGTCAAGTCATATAACTCTATTTGAACAAATAAAACAGAATTCTTCTTTAAACTATTTATTTACTCTTCTTTAATACCACAATTTATTTTATTTCAACCTGGGCACTTTGGTGCTGAATTATATGGTAAGATTTTGTTTCCTGCTGGTTTTTATATTAAATTAAATCTACAAATGACACAATGTGTTTGGAAACAATTTTTGATCCAGCAACCAAAAAGAAACCAGTTCTGCAAATACAAATTAAAAATCCCACTTAAAATAATTGCAAGAGTTATATGACTTGATCATTAAAACTATCTATGGCTTGAGGTGTTAATCTATTAAAAAAATATTGTGATACAATTAAAGAAACAATCAGCAGCTTACATCTGTCACAGAACACAGGGCACGGATAGCAGGACCACGAAACTGATCTTCTTTGCCTGTCATATCCTTCATCAGACTGAAAGTGAAAATTAAGTTCTAATGTATGTAGGAAGTCACACAATGGACAAACATTGGTTATGTCTGGTAAAAGACAGCATGGTAACAAAGTCAGCAGTAGAACACAGGAGATACAAAATGACTAATTTCTTAGGAGCACAAAACGGACAATAGACAAGGATAAAGTAAAACAATTTCATTAACATTTAATCATTTCATTATCTTTGATCAAGAGAATTTCCATTCAGAATTTATGTCAATGCACACACCAATGTATCATATGTTAATGGTAAACATGGAAAAGTATCAATGAAAAAGTGATCATAAACTGAATTAATGTTAAGTTTATTTTTTAAAACAACCACACCATGTTTTTTAACAGCCAGTTATACAAGAGTAAGCATGGAGTAGTTCTGTGATTGAAGTTTCAACTCAAAGGGATACAGACACACTCTGGCCAACTAAGGTGTACGTTGGGACTTGGTTGAAAAAAAATTCTTCCTTTCTCATTTGCCTTACAGCGTCGAGAGGATATATATATTATGTTTCCTAGTGTTTCTAATATTCCACCAATCCATGTTTTTAAATGTCAATCATTGAGTCTGGTGTTCTCAGCGTAGAAAAAAAATTGGGGACAGAAAAAAAGGAAGAGCGCTAGCCACTTATCTACCAAGTAGGTTGCTAAGTCTTATGGGTCTTAAACACTTTAAACTTTTGAAGGAAGTATTATTTAATATAGCACTGTTACAATATTACATTTAAATATTGAGGTAAGGAGGGGATAATGGGGTGGTGTCATAGAAGAAACAGTCACGATCACAGAGAGGAATAACAACAAATGGGTAGACAGAAAGTAATGATCTGTGTGTATGCCACAGAACAGTAACCAATAAAAAAGACAAACCTGCTTGTAACAATGATCACATCCTGGGCAATCTTTGACATCTCTTTGATGCCAAGGTACACAAGTCGTCGCAGTATTGGCTTTAAATAAAAATGTTCAAAGTTACTCTTAACAGTGTAAAAGTAAGTCAGAAAATATATGTTAAAGTATGAAATACATGAACGAGCACCACAGTTGAAGCATGACACTGTTTTATTTACCATGAAATAACTATAGTATTGGGTTCATATTCATGAAAAAAATCACATCAGGTGAAACACATGAAAACATTTCTGAAGTGCTGACTCGTGACAAAGTTTTAAAAACTACTTCCTGCAATGCTGATAAGAGTATTAAACATCCAGAAAAATACAAGTTAGTAGATGGTGAATGCAAGCAACATACTGATTCCATGTAACAACTGTTAGATAATAATCTTAGCTTTAAGATTCTTACAAATTACATTTTCTCATCCAGAAAGGTGATCTTAGATGTACCTATTGTTTAAAGGAAACAAGAAAGATTAACAATAGTGGGAAACAACAAAATTATGAATTGGAAAAAAAATAACCTCACTTACACGTAATGTATTCATTTAACAAACAGAGTCAATACATACATCTTTTGACTGGAATAGTTTAGTCATCGCAAAAAATGCCTCTGTTGCTTCAGTCTGACCAATACTTTCACCCTGCAGATAAACAGTACAAATGACAGCAGTGGTTTCTATACAAAAGAATAAATTAGTGAGAAAGAAAAACATCTGTTTCGTCCTAATCTATACCTCTCAGAGTTATTGGTGCAATGCTGATGACTGATCAACTTACTTCACTCTCTCTCTGTAGTTGCCTATATTGTGAGCTGACAATGTCAAAAGTTTGTCCACTCCTTGATAATGTCTTCCATTTAATTTTTATGTCTTGTATATTTTCTTCACCTATTCACCACTCCCTGAAAGGTGGTTGCAAGGTCTGATAAGCTTGATATATAAACATACCACCTAACATTAGTCGCTTTATGGTGTTTGTTGTCGTCGTTATTATGGATCCAGCGACCTTTGAGCTGATTCCCTTTGGCACAATGCCATGTAGTAGTATCTGCAAGTATTTTTAAGTTCTGCTGTGGTTCTGTACAGAGTGTTCCATTTGTAGGGTTTTTGAGGAAGTTGTGTTGTTCTGATGTCAGTGAGCTTTGGACATTGAAACAGGTGGTGTTCTACAGTTTCTTGTGAGTGATTACAGAGTGGACATACTGGGGTATGGTTTTGTTGTATTCTATTAATGTGGTTATTCAGCATAACATGTCCTGTTCTCAGTCTGAAGATGGTGGTTTGGTCTCTTCTTGTTAGGTTGTTGATGTTGTCTTGTGGATTTGGTCTTGCCATATATTTGAAAAGCTCTCTCCCTGTTTTCCCTAAGGCCCATCCATTCAACCACTCCTCTCTACTGTTGGAGTTTGTGACTTGTTTGACTGTGTCTAGTGTGATGGATGTATGTATTTGTGTCTGTCTGGATCCCCTCTTAGCTAATGTATCTGCCGTATCATTTTCTGGTATGTTTGAGTGTCCCGGGATCCACTGCATTATCAAGCTTATGTTATGTGTTTCAATGAGTTTGTCTGTATCTATGATAAGCTGTGTGAGTTCTGGTTTGTTCGTGTTGTTTCCCAGTGCTTGCAGAGCCGATTTGGAATCCGTAAATATGATTGTGTTTGTTTTCTTCGATGGTGTGGTATCGAAAATCGTATTTAAATGATAAATTGCTGTTTCTATAGCTGTTATTTCTGCTTCATAATTATTACAGACTTCACCACAAGGTCCACGTATTTCTTCTGCTGTTCCATCTGGATAATGTATTAATATTACTTATCCAGCTTTTGAAGTAGCGTTAGTGGCTGCACCATCTGTGTATATATGTATTCAATCCTCTGGATAAGCATCTATTGTTTTCCTTGCTGCTAGTGTTACTGATACTGGGTCTGCCCTTTTATCTGTTCTGTCGCATATCTCTACATTTATTTCAGGATTATTAAAATTCGTACTTGGTGGCATTTCTTTGATGACTCTTGATGTTTGTAGTCGTTTTTCAGGTAGATGGAATTTCTCTTGTATATTTCTAACATGTTGTAATACTGACATCTGCTTAATTCTTTATTTTGGAGTCCATGTATCTACTAATTTTCTGTTAGGGTGGTCGTTCTCCATTCTTTTTTGTTTTTCATAGAACACCATAGCTGCCTTGTTTCTCCTCAACTATAAAGGTTCCACATTGCAGTGAATTTTACAAGCTGCAACAGGAATGGACCTCATTGCACCACTAATGAGTCATAATGCATTATTTTGTATCTTGTCCAGTGACATGTTAGTTGTTTTGCTGCATGTCACTAGGAGCGAGCTACCATGATCCAAAACAGAGCGAACATAACCCAGATAGAGATCTCTAAGTGTTTCTTTGTCTGCTCTCCATGAGGTACTGGAACGCCTTTTCATTAGTTGGAGTCTGTGTTGCCTTCTTAGTGAGATTCTCTACGTGTTTCTTCAGGTTCAATTGTCGGTCTAGTTGTATTCCTAAATATGTAGGGTGTTCCACTTTTTGTAGACTATTGTGTTGGAGATTGAGTTTGATGTTTGCCTTAGCTATTTTGTTACTTTTAGTAAATACTGTATATACTGTTTTTTGTACATTTATTTTCATTTTCCAGGTATTACAGTATTCTTCTAGGTGTCTCAGGTCTTTGTTTAGTTGTGCTTCAGCTGTTCTAATATTTTCATTCGTACTCCACATGACCAGATCATCCGCATAGAGTGCTTTTTTATTTATCAGGGTTTTGGTCAGATCATTGATATATATCAAGAAAAGGGTACAACTGAGTGGTGATCCCTGTGGTATATCCTTCTAGCACCTCTTTGTCTGATAAGGATTTGTTTAATTTAGTTTGTATTGTTCTGTCAACTAGGAAATATTTGACCCATTTGTACAGTTTCCCATGTATTCCAACATCTCTCATCTTCAATAAAAGTCCCTTACGCCAGACTCTGTAAGCCTGCTGCAGGTCTACTAGGATGGCTAGAGTGTGTTGTCTCTTTTGAAATCCATCTTGGACCTGTTGTATTAACCTGAATATTTGGTCTTCTGTGTTATTGCCTGTCCTGAAACCAGCTTGTTCGTTGCACAGGGTATTAGAGGTTTCCAGATACCAGTATAGTCTGCTATTGACCATACTCTCAGCTATTTTACCTATGCATGATGTTAGGGATAGGGGACGATAGCTTCTGGGGTCATCTGGAGGCTTGTTCTTTTTGAGCAATGGCACTATATAGGCATTTCTCCATGTCTTGGGAATTTTGTTTTCTTTCCATGACTTGTTGATCAGTCTGAGTAATGTCTCTTTACTTGACTTGTTGAGAT
Source organism: Megaustenia siamemsis (assembly GCA_032433765.1). NCBI lineage: Eukaryota > Metazoa > Mollusca > Gastropoda > Stylommatophora > Ariophantidae > Megaustenia > Megaustenia siamemsis. The sequence continues at coordinate 96,670,882 of JAVIAB010000125.1, read as the reverse complement.
GCTTTATCATCTCATTGTGTATCTTGTCAGGCCTGGGGATTTTCTACATTTTAATTTTCTTAATGCCTTTCCTAGCTCCCTCATGTTAAAATCTTCTTCAAATATTGCAACATTTGTTGTTGGGGCTCTTTAAATTAATTTTTAATTACGTAGATGTCGCTATCTGTAAGTTTGCTCGCTCTGTTGACTGAGGCAAAGTAACTATTAAATTTTTTAACTATATATATTTTTTTTTTGAGCTGATGGTTTCATTATTAAGTTCTTCATGGTGTTTAAGCGGTCTTTGCAGGGCACATATGGGCTACCTGATCCTGTTTGGCACCACTTTCTTTGTGACATGGTTCAGGAAGAAGATATGGACAGAATTTTACTGCAGCATTTTTGTTGAAAAAGTCAACATCAAATTACCACTTTGCATTTTAAGCACAATGAACTAAAGAAAACAACATAATAGTACTCCTCACAGTAATGTGATCACACTGAATATTTATATTAACTAATGCTATATTACTATTTTACCTGGTTTATGATATAGAGCACTTTGGTCAAAATATGGCCACATTTTCTGGGATTGATGGGCGTCTCATTGAATGTGCGAGCCTAGAGAAGGAAAAGATGAGAACACAATAACAATGACATGCAACACTAGTACAACTTCAAATTACAGGTTAACCCTAGATTATGATACCGTAGTAAATATCACAGCATAAAAACACAAATTCTTCCAAACTCCTCTCCTCCGTGTACCTTCCTACTTACTACTTCCAGTGGTCCCTCAGTGTTGGATTTGTTTCTAATGATGTAGGTTTTTTTTTCATTTCATTCAATCATTTTTGCAAGAAAAAAATTACCAATTTTCAAGAAATTTGTGGTTTTTTTCATTTTTTTTTTCTGCGAGCAGGGAAATTTGCAGAGCAGACATCAAGCAACCCTTTGTGGCTCAGGAAACACAATGAATAACGCTATGAGGTTGCTGAATATACTGACGAACTTATGGCAACCATATGAATAATCATAATATGTCCTGCCCAAGCAGTCAATCACAGGTCATAAATCAACCTGAGCCAGGAAATCCAAGTCCCTGTGTCTCTACTTTGGTAAACACACAGTGGCGTGTCTAAATTTCAGAGAAAATACTATTTTCAGAGCACCTAATGTTACAATTAAGTGGTAGTAATTTTTACTAAGGTATCATAAATGGGAGATGTACAGATAGCTATCATAATCTAGGCTTAAAAAAAAAAAAAAAGATTATAATTCAGTTTCAACTCTTTTCTTATGAAAAAATTACAAATTGTTGCAACTATATTAGATGATTACACAAATGTATCAATCAATAAAAGCAAGATATGTGTGTCCATGTTTAAAAATACATATAAACTCAAATAAAACTCATTTCTCCCACATAAACTATCTGAGAATTACATTTTTATACTCGCTGTTATCTAAACTCACCTCTTGTAAAACAGTGCTCTTTTCCAAATTGTTGAAGGGATTTCCTCCACCTACGGAAAATACAAAAAAGCAAACCATTGATATAACCAAACAAACTTCTTATCAGTGTACACTTGTAGACATTCATCTTAATAATTTTAAAGAAAGTATTGGTCAGTTCTAGACTTGTGATACCTTCATACAGCTTGTACAGGTATGGTATTGATGATGGTAACAGAGCAAACAGAAACATGCCAAAATGTCACCAGAAGCGGCCTTATATGTTTCTTCTGTTCACACTTTGAGACATCAATTTTAATAATTTAAAGAATGCAATGAATAGATCAAGGAAAGGCTTTATGATGGTGATATTCTGACTCAAAAAAACTCAAAGAGGACGAAGAAATTAAATACAAAAAATGGCTGAGAGATATCTTTACTCTCTTTTTGTTTCCACCTCGTGTTCCCTCAATTCTTCTTGTTGTAACTACATTCTAGCTGTTCCAAAAACAAACAAAAAAATGATTATCTTCCCCAGAAGCTGGTAACAAGATTATTACTTTACTTTGGCCTCCTTTAGCTTAACTTCATTACTGTTTTTAGTAGTCTCAACATTCAGGTGAACCCCATGTCCAGCTTATCTTAGCTATGATTTACCCTGAACAGACAGCAGACTTCACAAGACAATCCAGTCTGAATGAGCCATGGTCGCTGAAAAAGTTGTGATCTAAATAGTATGCAGTTTACACCTGCCATGCTGAAATGTGCCATCACATCTACCTGGCAATAGTCCTGCCATTTGTCCACAGTGCATGTGGAAGTAATTCAGCCCCAAGGTGGCCAAGACAACTATGGTGCCTTCTATTGTCCCATTACTTGTATAGTAAGATGCAGCAGGAGGCAGGTGTAGCCTTTGTTTTTTGTAAATAATTCCATGAGATAGTGCACTGCAGTCAGGACATTTCCCATATCTACTCCACTTATATTTCCAAAAGCCTGTGCAGGGTGTATCCACTGATCTCTGCTGTTACAAGCTGATTGTGAGTTGCTTGTTTTTGCCCAGGAAGCATATTTGTTCTTCCTTCACCCAGACTCAACCCTCACCCTTCAACCAATGAATTTGCTGATTACTACATTTCATCTTCTTTAGATAAGGTCTCTCTAATGGTCTTTTAGTAAATATGAATTGTTATGTCTCAATATTCTCTGTATTAGGGCCCTCCCAGCCGACCAACCGGTCTGCTCATTATAATGCAAACAAGCATATTTAGGGCATCTATCCATGTCAGCACAATGGCCTGCGACTTTAAGAGTTGATAGGTCCAACTTTGTGCAGCATGCCCTCATTTCAATTGTTTGCAGCATGCTTTGAAAGTCTGTCACAATGATCACAGATTGGATTCACTGTTATTAGCAATAAAACCCCAACCACTTCAGTAACCCATCATGGGCTCATCTGTGAAGACAAGATTTTGTGGTGGGGTATAATTCTTAACATCATGAAACAAAATACTAGTGGAATAATAATGGATGCGATAAGACATGAATGTGACCTAGATATTGTTTTTACATAGTGTAATCCAATTTGCTGTTTTGATAAATGTTCTGTTATATACACTATTCACTAAAAAATGCATACGTGTTTTTATAACTGATGCACTGACATGAATAATATATTTTTGGACTCCTATAGCCAAGGGCTATCTAGATATTATTATCAATATTAATTATGCTTAAATGTTTTGTAAAATTATCTTTTACTTTAATTTTTTTAAATTATAAAAATACCTAAACATCTTATAGAGAGTATATTAATTCCCGTCATGTGCTATCAGTCCACACATGGTTGCTCACAAATAAACATAAAAGGAAGTTAGTCACCACAAAGATGAAATGTTTGAGAAAAGCACTTGGAGTAACCAGAAGAGACATAATTAGAAATGTCTTTATTGAGAAAAAGGGCATTCAATTACCTCAAACTGCATAAAGAGACAACAAATTAAAAGGTTTGCTCATCTATCTGGAAAGAACGTTAGATTGCCAAGAAATTCTACATTATGCCAAACTTATATTAAAATAGTATCTTCCTCATTTTTTGGAAAGCTGCTTTTGCCTGAACCATTCTGCATCTCACCTCTTCTGTACATCTTCCGTCTGAGGTTAACAAAGTTCCCAAATATTTAAATTCATTTACCTGTTTTAATATTGTTCCACTTGTCCTTATTTTACACTGAGGTGATGTCTTTTTCTTTTCCATTACCTCTGTCTTTTTGCTATTAAGGCTGAGTCCTTTATTTTTGCTTTCTTTCACTATAATGTCCAACATTTCTTGTAACTCATTTTCACTTTTAGCAATTAAGACTGTATCATCAGCATACCTTAGATTATTTATATTATGACCTAAAATTGTTATTCCAGGCATGCCCCTTATGGATCTTAAAATAATCTCACTATAAATATTAAACAAATCTGGTGACAGCACACAACCTTGTCTAACACCCTGTTTTATTTGTTGAAACATTCCCAATTGGTTTTCAGTTCTTATGGCCGCTGTTTGTTGCCAGTACATGTTCTTTATTATTCTTAGATCTTTGCTGTCTATGTTTTCTAAAATTTTGATTATTTCTTGGTGCTTTACTTTGTCAAATGCTTTGGTATAATCTATGAAACATAGGCATAGATCTGTTTTCACCTCTATGGCTCTTTCTACTAAAGATCTTATGATATATATGGCATTGCCTGTTCCTTTACCTCCAACAAAACCACACTGTTCATTGCTAATTTATGGACTGAGTTTCGCACTCTTCGCATGATGATTCTAAGTAATATCTTAGTCATATGACTCATAAGGCTTATTGTGCGATTATCGCATTCAATCGCACCCGATTTCTTTGGTAGGGCTATGAATATTGATTTGAGCAAGTCATCTGGTTATATATCCGCTGTTGTAGATATCATTCAATATTTGTGTTATTATTTCCATTCAAAAATCACCCATGGCTTCAATCTCTTCTTTAGTTATATTATCTTGTCCAGGAGCTTCTCCTGCTTTCATATTGCTCAAGGCGTCTTCCACTTGTTCTCTGAGTATTTCTGGTATTTCTCCATTATCTTTAATATTTACTTCTGTTCGTTCATCATTATAAAGATCTTTAATGTATTCTGTCCATCGTTCCCTTTTGCTTTCTTGTTCAATCAACAGTTCTCCTTCCTTTGATCTTAAACATCCAGTTTTTGATTGTGTTTTTCTCCCTGTTAATTCTTCAATTTGTTTGTGTATAGCTTTAGCATCTCCTTTTTGTTGCATTTCAATCTCTTTGCATCTCTCTTTTAGCCATGCTTCTTTTGCTTCATTGCATTTTATTACAATTTCTTTATTTAGTCTCTTATACTCATCTTTATTTTCTTTATTTCTTCTTCTTGTATCCATTAGCTGCAAAATGCCATCTGTCATCCATTTCTTTCTTGAATTTGGTTCATCATATACTGGTGGTATGAACTCTTTTGATGTTTGTTGCATTGATTCTTTTAGCATTTCCCACTGTTCATCAATGCTTTGTATCTTCTCTATTGCATTGTATCGGTTCTGAATTGTGATTTTATATTTGTCTTGCAGCTTCTTGACTGATTTGAGTAAATCTAAATTTAACTTGATGTTAACTAAGGCTCGTTTTGTCGTTTTTAATTTTACTCTAAGCTTTCCCACAACTGGTACATGATCATTATTGCAATCTGCCCCTGGTCTAGTTTTCACACACACCAGATTGTTTCTAAATCTATTGCTTATCATTATGTGATCAATTTGATTACGTGCGTTGTCTCCTGTGCTTTTCCATGTCCATAGACGTCTTGGATGTTGCTTAAACCAGGTGTTTCCTATTATCATGTTGTGTGTTCTTGTCCAGTCAATAAGTTTCTCACCTCTTTCATTCCTCTCGTCTAAGCAATACTGACCAACTACTTAATCAACTCTTTCCTTTCCTACTTTTGCATTAAAATCCCCTAGAACTATGGTGTTTTCATGTGGTTTGCATTTATGAAGTGCCTCATTTAACTCGTTGTAAAATTTATCAATTGTTTCCTCTAGACTGTCTGCTATTGGTGCATAAACTTGTATAAGATTTATGTCTATTGGCTTTCCATTCAATTTCACTAAAAGGACTCTGTCAGATATTGGGTAAAAGCCTTTCACTGTTCTTGTTCTTTCTGCATCCAAGATGATACCTACTCCTCTTTGGTGTTCAGTACCTCCAGAATAGATTATTTTATGTTTATTAGAATACATCTCCCCTGATCCGGTGTATCTCATTTCGCAAAGTCCCAGTAATTGTAAACCCATTCTTTTCATTTCTTAAATGATGTTTTCTAGTTTACCCTCCTGCTGAGTGTTCTCACATTCCAAATACCTATCTTTAGAGTTTGCTTTATCTTTATTTTGCTTACAGTAGCTTGATGATGATCAGGTATCACCTCTAGCACATGATGTCCCCTACCGAACGAGGGTTTTCCATTGGAATCCCCCTTAACGTTGTTGTCGTGACTTCTATAGTTGTGGCGATTCATGATTGTGCAAAGAAGTTACGACGGTGGTTGTCTGTTGCCTTCTGTCAGTTTATTTACGGTTGGCTCCGCTAACCTTTGACTAAAAAGTCTCACCCACAAGGCAGTGGGGTTGTTTTGCTTCGGGGTACCCTCCCTTAGCTTTTTACTCTCCCGAGCTTACTTGCAAGGCAACAGGGCAGCCAAAGGTTGTACTGTTTACTGCATACAGTAGCAGGTAAAATTACCTGACCTGACAACCACAGACACTGGAGTCTGTAGAAATCTGGTTTTACAGAAGAATGTTGAAAATACCATGGACAGCTAAGAAGAGTAATGAAAATGTTCTGAAAGAGGTCAAAGCAAAAAGAGAGCTAATTTCCAATATTAGGAAGAAACAATCATCATTTTTTGGCCATGTAATGAGAAGAGAACAACTGGAATATATTGTAACAACTGGAAAAATTGAGGGACGAAGAGATAGAGGGAAGCAAATAGAAAAAATAACAGACAGCTTAAGAGAATGGCTTGGCAGAAGGTCAACAACAGAAATGATAAATAACTGTCAAGATCGAAAGTTGTGGAGAGACATGATCACCTATGCCAGCAGGCCCAGTACTTGATGATGATGATATTAAAGTAAAAGAGGAGACAAAAAGAGCCCATAGTAGACCTAGAGTAAGATGGACTGACAAAATTCAAGAAACACTACAACAATGGTTGAGACTGCCAGAATGACAAGAACTTAAAGAACTAAGCTTTGTATAATGAGTTTGGCATCCACAGATGCTGTACCTGGATGTTGTGTTTGTTATGGAAGAAAGTTTATCTTTTAAATAACTGATGTACATATGTAAATGAAGGAATTATTGTTTTGCTCTAGTTTAGGGCTCTCTAGCTATTATATATAAAATTTTAAAAAATAAATTTGTATTAAGGTAACTACTGTATAGTATAGGTATTTTTTAATGTGAGGGGGGGCATCAGTAGCCTAGTTGGGAAAACCACCCTACTAACTACCAATATTTGGACAACCTGTGTTTGATTCCCGCTGGAAGCAGTGTAAATTGTACTTGTGATTGGAAAAAATACTCCCGCTGTCAACCCGGCCACTGGCAGAATTGGGTACTAGGTAGCACTCAGGGAAGGTGAGGAATGGCGCTTCGCTTGTGAGTTACGATACTCAAGGTGGCACTACACAGGAGTCTCAGAAAACTTTTGAATAGGCAGCCGAGCACATGTTGGTAAAAAACCCACATGCAAAAATGCAGATTCAAGTCTCATAACTTTACCATTTTTTAAATAGAGTAGTACGAAATTTCAACATCCTTTTTATCAGTTGACCTTAATAATTTTTTACTGCATAAATATGGCTAAAAACAGCCTAAGGATATGTTAATCCTTTTCTAGGGTTACAACAGGATATCACATGATTATAATGATACCAGAAGTGGTTTTAAATCAAGGAGAGGTTCATTTTCAATTATATGAATGGTGACTGTGAGAATTCCTGTTGTGTTTTTTTAAGACAATATTTTCTGCTTAGTCTGTCAACTCTCTTAATTTTGCAACTAATTAAATATAGTCAGCATAAAATGGAATATATATATATTTATATTCAAAATCCACTGTTACATAAGTGTGGTAAATTTCAAGCTATAAATTGTTCCCATTTGTTCGTGATCTGTACCCAATGACATAAAATTTACATGCTAGGTGTCCATTTTAACATAAAGAATGGTAAATTTTAAAGTGATGAAGTCACTCATTTTTTTGCTGCCAGCAATTAAATGGCCACACTTTTTTTTACAATTTGCTTTCATTAATTAGCCGTGGGTCTTGTCCCAAAATGGCAGGGCGTGACCCTATAGTCCTAAAATCATTAAGAAAATATGCTTTTACAAGCTGATTTGACAAAATAATAACAAAAATTCATAAAGTTTTACATAATTGTAATATATACAGACATTAATGAGGTATATTTTTGAATCACTTTTGTCTCACTTTGTTTGATTCAGTCTATTTATTTTCTATCATCTAGCTATTTTATAATGTTTTACATTTTTTTTAAATGTGTATTTGCTTGCTTGTGTTTGCCCGATGACTAAAGGAATACACCTCTTCATCATCCACCCTTAAAAGGATGTTATCTGGTGTGTATACATTGTGTTCACATTTGCGGTAAAACTGTGATATTTGCACCTATCGGCCCAAAACAACCAACTTCAGCATGTTATTTTTGAGTACCAGGATATATTCCCTTTTTGATCTCTACTCGCTTGCTTGGCCAGACTAGACAGATTAGTCTGTTTCTAGAGGCACCAAGAAGAGGTGGAGCTGGGTCTGGATGGTTCTGGTGATGCTGGGGCAAGCCATCAGCTGTGGGTCACTGACAACTCCCAGCTCTGCTGCTGTTGAAAAGTTATTTAAAACTACCTATATAGATCATAATAGATGATAGTTATTATATTATACTAAGTAAGTCCTTTACTTTATAAAATATAAAGTTCATACTTTATTATAATTTATTTAAATTATATTGATAGTAGTAGGAAACTCTTTGTACAGAGCTTCACAGCAGGACACAATCTGATCATCAGAAGTCTTAGAGAACCCCCAATCGAGTCGAGCAAGTGTTTCGTCCCTTTAGTTTCTTGACACTCTACTACTCTAGGGGAAGTGGGTCCGCCTGGGTTATGACTCCCAGGTGTCGACCTCCTGCTGCATTGCCTTATATAGTATTATACCACAACACTAGAACAAATTACATATATAATGTCATATACTTTACTTAACTATTTACTATACAATAACATAATTAAAATAATTAAATTATCATCATCATCACATCAAGTACCGGGCCTAGTGGCGTAGGTGATCATGATGTCTCTCCACAACTTTCGATCTCAGCAGCTATTTATCATTTCTGTTGTTGACCTTCTGCCAAGCCATTCTCTTAAGCTGTCTGTTATTTTTTCTATTTGCTTCCCTCTATCTCTTCGTCCCTCAATTTTTCCAGTTGTTACAATATATTCCAGTTGTTCTCTTCTCATTACATACATGGCCAAAAAATTATGATTGTCTCTTTAGGTACTTCGATATCTCTAGAGACGCCGTCACCGGTTGTGACGTCACTTAAGTAAATATATGTGGCCAGGACGCCGTGTGAAAAAATCTCCGAATTTTTACATCGTATGTAAATCGTTTTCCGATGATGTTTCCGGAAGCTATTTATACGAAACTTAAGTTGTTTCCTAACAATGAGAGTTCCGTCCGCCTATTTAAAAAGTCGGAAGTGATCTAAAACGATTGTATTTTTGTCTTACAACGCATGTTCCAGCTACATACGACGGTCTCATCATATTTTCACCCGAAAAAAAGCATGATGCAGTAAAATAATATGGATATTTAGATTTAGCGTCCATTTTTACATAAGTGTGTGAAATTTCAAAATGATTCGTGTTAGGATGTTGCGGCAATCGCGAAAATTGATGCCCCTGCTCGCTCCATATAAATAACATGGCCGATCGGCGACTATTTCGAATGTTGAACTTTAATTCATTGCAGAAAAAAATCCTGCGAACGTAGGTTTAAATAATAAAGATAACCTGATTCTATAACCACTTCTACATATTTGTGGGAAATTTTAAATGGATATGATAGCCCCTATTGAAATTATCGGCATTTGAATAATCTCACCATTATCGAAAATTTTCCCCATTGGTAGCATGGCGGCGATCCAGTTGGGATCAAAGACTATGTCCACTGTTGAACTTAAGTCATTGCAGAAAAAAATCCTGCGAACGTAGGTTTAAATAATAAAGATAACCTGATTCTATAACCACTTCTACATATTTGTGGGAAATTTTAAATGGATATGATAGCCCCTATTGAAATTATCGGCATTTGTTTTCCCCATTGATTAGCATGGCGGCGATCCAGCAGGGATCAAAGACTTATGTCCACTGTTGAACTTAAGTCATTGCAGAAAAAAATCCTGCGAACGTAGGTTTAAATAATAAAGATAACCTGATTCTATAACCACTTCTACATATTTGTGGGAAATTTTAAATGGATATGATAGCCCCTATTGAAATTATTGGCATTTGAACGACCACACCATCATTATACAAAATTTCCGGTTTTCCCCATGCTTGGTCTCTTCAACCATCATCAAGTGCCTCTAACTCAGACTCACTCAACGTTTTTTTTTTGTTTTTATAGTTATAAGTTAGTTATATTTAATTTAAAATGTAGTATTTCCAGTTGCCTAATATTAATAAATATTCCCAATTATTGAATTGAAAGTTTTTTTTTATTTATATACTGTAAATACATATATTTTTTTAATGAATAAAAAAAAATTAATAATAAAATTATACTTCTTATACACATAAAATAACAATAATAATGATGTGACTTCTTTAGCAGAAATTCAGTATTATTTTTATGTGAATCATAGAAACTTATAATTATTCTTACATAAATTGCAGAGAATTACTGTTATTTTTGACGTAAATTCCTGAAAATTACCGTTACTTTGATATAAATCAATTTAAATGACTTATTTTTGACGCAAATCAAATAAAAAGTATTATTTTTTTTTATTGTACACCAAATATAATGATTATTTTGAAAATGTACACCAAATGTAATGATAATAATTTTAATTTAATAAAAAAAAAATTTGGCTTCTTATTTAAAATTTGGCTTTTTTTTGCATGGCCAACCTGGCGCTATGGTTTTTTCTTCTTTGCATCATTTAACACAGAAATAATTCACTTAAAAAATCGTAACTTTTTTTCTAATTGTCGTACAAACATGATTCAGGTATCACTGTTTTACTCACTTCGAGGGCTATTTAGCTATCCTGGTTTCAATTATTAGAAATTATTTTGAAAAAAAAGTCAAAGTACCTAGTCTCTTCCTCTTCCTCCCTAACGACTTAACTGTCACAATAAACATTATTGATTAACATTGGAAATTAGCTCTCTTTTTGCTTTGACCTCTCTCTCAGAACCTCTTCATTACTCCTCTTAGCTGCCCATGGTATTCTCAACATTCTTCTGTAAAACCACATTTCTACAGACTCCAGTGAATTAAATTATATATTAACAATATAATAATATATTGTACTACTTACTTAAGTTACTATAACTTAACTTAAAACTATCGATAACTAGTGTCCTCCACGGCAACTTTGAATTAATATTTAACCAACCCGTTCATTAATCAAACTGTTACTTTATTTGTGAATCTTTCTAGAGATACATAATTTATTTACTTTACCTTCTTCTTCCTCTTTCTTGTCTCTCTTGAGCGATAACATTTTCCAGCGATTTATTTTTAACAAAAACAATCACCTTTGTCGGTAATTATACAGGAAGTCGTCTACGACTGCTTAGCAGACACGTCACAACGTACAAGTATACGAGGTCAGGGGTCATGCTTCCCAGAATTCCTGTAGCCAATATCCGACAAGCCGGGTCTTTCTCTTTGAATTGAGACTGGATTGGATGAGAAAAAAAGTTAACTGCAAATAAATAATTTGAATAACGATCGCAAACAAAAAAAATAGTGTTTTATTTCTCTTACTTCTGCCTTTGCTCGACAAATACTGTTTATCGCATCATATTCATTGAGAATACTGTAACAAATGTTTGACCACGACAGACTTCTTCTTTCCTTCCTCATCTACCTTTCAGCGTCGAGGGGAGATATAATTTGCGGTCTTTTGCTCTTGTGTTCGTCTCTGCTGCTGTTTTGTTTCCTAGTGCTTCTAATATTCCATCGACCCATCTTTTTCGTGGTCGACCCTTGGGTCTGGTGTTCTCACAACGTTTGTGGAGGGCTCGTTGTGTTGTGTTTTGTTCTTTCTGCCTTGTCACGTGACCAGACCATTTTATCTGTTGTTTCTTTATATATTCTATGGCGGGGCTATTCCTAGCTTTTTTCTCAGTTCTTCATTTCTGATCTTATCTCTCAGACTGTTTCCTGTCATTCGTCTAACACATTTCATCTCTGTAGAGGTTATTTTTCTTATTGTTCTTGCATCTAGGGTCCAGGTCTGGCATTGGTAGCACAACGCTGGGATGAATATTGCATTGTATAGTGCTAGGAGGACGTGTTAGTCACCTCTAGTGACTCGGGCAGATGGTGCTCGTAAACCTGGGAAGGCCGACCATCTAAGGGCAGAATCCCCCGACAGAAAAGATCAACTGCTGCCTTGCAGGAAGATTGGGGACAATCAAAGGCTAAGGAAAGCAAACCTGAAAAAATGCTGGCTGAAATCGGATGCACTGGGCCACTGGCGCAGAACACAGTGCAACGTATTAACGGGTGTTCAGTCAGAGTGGATCTGACAGACTCTAATTGTGATGTTCTGTCTGTGGGGGCGATCAACACACTTAGCCTGACAGCTGACTTCATATGAGAGTCTGGAATCCTTACTCTGATTGAGTCCTGAACGCAGAGAGAGAGAGAGAGAGTATAGTGCTCGTTTTGCCTCCAGAGTTATTTCCTTGTTGGACAATAGTGGTGATAACTGTCCGATGATTTGACAAGCTTTGTTGCATCTTGATTCTATCTCTGCTGTTTGGGAATTATCGTTTGTCATTAGGCTTCCTATGTATTTGAATTCCTCTACTTGTTTTAGTTGTCTGCCTTCTATAGTTATGTTGATGTTCTGTTTATTTTTGGCGACATTCATGACTTCTGTTTTGTTGATGTTGATTTTCATGTTGTACTTTGTGCCTGAGATGTTGAGTTTGTTTAAGTATTCTTGTAGGTCTTCTATTGTTTCATGTATTAGTGCCTGGTCGTCTGCAAGTAGAAGCTCGTTGATCTCCTCTGTCTCTGATGGGTTGGCTAGCTTGCATATATGGTTCATGTATGTAATAAACAGTAGGGGGATAGTACGCACCCCTGTTTTACACCTGATCTAACTTCCAAGTGGTCTGTGTAGCCTGCTGCTGTTCTGACCCTGCAGCTGCTGTTGACGTAGAGACTTTTAATAAGGTTGATTAGATGTTGGCTTACTCCGTATGTTGTTAGTATCTCCCACAGTTGTTCTCTGTTTACTCTGTCGAATGCTTTTTCCTGGTCAATGAAGGCTATGTATAAGTTTTGATTGTGTTCTGTCGTTTTTTCTGCAAGCTGTTTTAGTGTGAATAGTGCGTCAGTACATCCTCTGTTTTTTTCGGAACCCCATTTGAGAATCACATAACTGTAGTTCCATTATTGGTCTCAGCCTTTTTTCCAAGATTTTGGCGTATAGCTTTCCTACATGGCTAAGAAGAGATATACCTCTATATTGACTGCAGTCTCTTTTGCTACCTTTCTTTTTCCATATTGGTATGATGATTGTCTGTTGCCAGTCTTCTGGGGCTTGTTGTTGGTGCCATGCTGCATTAAATATTCTGTGCAGCCACTGCATTCCTGTTTCTCCCGCTGCTGCTATTATTTCTATTGCTATGTTATCTATCCCTGGTGCTTTGTTTCTTGGTGCATATTTGATTATTTCTTCGATTTCCTCTTTCATGATGTTGGGTTCAGTATTTGTGAGTTATAGCTTGTTTTTTGTTGTCTTATTGGTAGTTGGTATGTTTAACAGGTCTTCAAAATATTCTTTCCATCTCTGTTGCATACATTGGTTATTTGATATTGACTGTCCATCTTTGTCATTTATCAGCTCAGTAGGATCATGGTTTTCTTTTCTCGCTCTTGTGGCTTTTACTGCTTTGTAGAAATCTCTTGTGGCTGTCTTGAAGTCCCTGCTCATGTTTTGTCCGAATTCTGTCCAATTCTTTTGCTTAGCTTCTTTGATCAACATTTTAACTCTTTTTCGAACTAAGGCATATTTTTCATATTTTTCTTGGTTCTTGTTCTCCCTCCAATTTTTAAACATTTTCTTCTTTTCTTTAATAGCTTTTCTAATTGTTTCGTTCCACCACGGGGTGCTCTTTTCCCTTTCTCTTGTTCTTAGCTTCGTTCCACAAACTGTTTTAGAGATGTTGGTTACTGACAGACACGACAGACTGAGACTGTCAAATTGGGAAGAATTTTTTATTTTGATGCAGTAATGTTTACAACAGTATTGTAATCTAGGATTAACATATGCTTTGTATTGTAAGGAAATGCTCAGCATTCTTTCTAGATGGGCAAACCAGCTTATTTGTTGTTTCTCTGTGTAGCTTAGGATTGGTTCACTGCTTGTTCTTTCCCTTATAATATCATTTCTAATGCTTTATTTTCTGGTCACTTCGAGCATTTTAAAAGATTAACTGTATGAAATTATATATGTTTGTCTAATGAATGAATTTTTGACATATTTGTGTTCATTTTTACAACTTGTTACATTTTGCCAGCACTGTGTCCATATTGTTTAATTAAATGATATCCAAATTGATATCTGATATTTTCTTCCATATCATCTCCAACTGATCAGGCTTCCCATGTATTTTTTAGGTGAACCTGTACAGCAGACAAAAAAAAAACGTACAAATGGGGGGGGGGGAATCTATAATAATAGTAAGTAAAAATAATATTAATAATTAATCATTTCAACAAAGTTCCGACTGAACACAATATCATAATCTCAGATTCTATCAACTTTTGCAGTTATGTTATTTTTAAATCAGTGCTAAATTTTTAAAATCCATTCCAAAAAAAATATTATCCAGTAAATTAATTATCAAACATTGAAAAATACAGAACTGTTGACAGAAACTAGTAGTTTGACTAAAAATTAATATGGTTGGTGCCTTGGTTTGGAGATTATCCCATTCCTTACATTAAATTTTAGATTATTATTTCAATATGAATCAACAGACCAGTGTGTAAATGTGACATGAAGACTCTGAACATAAACCCTGCAGCCTGGGAAGAAATAGTTGCAGATGATAATCTTTGGAAACACACTCTAAAGCTCCAACTCAAACAAGAAGCAGACAGATTCATAGAAAAAGAGAATGCACGATGAAAGAAAAGAAGAAATAACATTTCTAGGGGCGCTGAAAAATCCATAGTCAACTATGACTAACGGAGGCAACTAGTCTTCTGCGTTTTAGTTATTCGAAGGTCACGGTATCACTGCAAACGAATGAAAATCCCTAATTGCTCAACCGCCCGTGCCAGTGGAATCATCCGAATTAACATCTCATGGAATAACCAAACAAAGAAAGGCAGCTGCAGTCCCCATCATAGCCGCTACAGCACACGCCAAAAGACACAAGGCCAAGCGGCACCGATAGTGAACGAAACTGAACTGTCTTTCGCCATACGATATCATTCATCGTAAGCAATCGAAATATCGAAACACGATCATATTGAAAAACACAGCTCACGGTGTGCACAGAGCACTAAACTCAGTAGTTTACGGCCCGGTACATCTGTCTTCAGCATGGCATTTTTGGGTATTGGTTGTCTTCCCAATTTTCTCTTTAATCGTTTGGTCACACAGGCCATTACCACCTATACTGAGAGTCGAAGGACTGAGAGGATTTTCCCCTAAGCACCCAAGCTTGTGACGTCTTCAAAATGTTATCTATATACGACTGACGTCATTTTAGCCACAACCGACCATGCTCGCAATCTTGAAAATTCCACAACCTTTCGGTGGTCTCCCACAGCAGGCAGGTATTCAATATAGCTATGAATAGACAGGCTTGTCTGGGGCGTCGCTGATAAATTTAGCATCAGCTCACGGGCTGCTCTCAGTCCATTGGCTGGTGGACGTCCTTGACTCCAAAAAGCATGCTCATTATGTGTTGATGCTTAGTTTTGTAGCTTACAGTAACGTGCGATATCTGCTCCTCTAAGTCCAGTATAGCTGAGAACAGAAGAAAACAAACCTATGGTTACATCATCAGGTCACATGTCCTTTGCAGAACGTTACATTCCCCACCGTCCGTCTTACAGAATCTTTGAATCAATTCAGAGGAAGAGGTATGTTTACAGCACTCGGAAAAATTGACAAACAATCAACAACAGAAAAAAATATTTATGACTTTACGATAATAAAGGGCGACACTCACATCGTCCTCACGAACACTGACAATACACACAGTACAAGCAAACAAAGATTGAATACAAAATAAAGTAATATAGGTAAGATAAAGGAACCACTAATGTGTGCAATGATCCATTCTAACCACAACACGTCTTCCCTCCACGTCTCAAGATGTATTTGTATGGAAGATGTCGTTTTGGTACCCATATTTACGAGCATTCATCTGATTATCCTGGCTAGCCATGCAAGCGTTTGTGATCTTCGCATGTAAACTTGTCATATGATCAATCCTAACACGTGAATGTTGTTATCAGTCTGGTGATATTCGCATCCCTCACGACTCTCTAATAACCGTAGCCTCACCAATGACAAGGTAGGCTTTCTTGTAATTAAAGCAACACCTCTGGTAATCCGAGGATTATTGCTTGGTTTAAGTGCTGGCAGCTTCGGTCCATGATGTGTGCCATTGTTACTGCTATCGTTGCTACTTGTTGGTTTCAGATACTCCAGTCAGCACTCCGCCTTCTCAGTTCTTTCAACCATAGTTTTAATATATAACTCATTTAAGGCTCTAATTTCAGACTCCACTGTTTTTAAGGTAGTTAACTAATATAGCCACTAAACCTCGCGAGCAAACGTCTACTGGTATTATTGTTTGCTTGGAATCACTGCTGTGGCGGTGTCCGGTTAGCGCAATCGATAGGCGGTTGGCTTACCACGGCAACAGCAGGGGTTCGTACCCTGGCGAGGACACCTGGGTTTTACTAATTCCCTAAAAATTAGTACCTCTGAAGTCGGAGTAAAGTAAATCTGCCTGCATGGCGAGGGGCATCCTGTAATGGGATAAAACAGACTTTACACGCAAAATTCAGTCCCACAATTGAGTGGGTGGGACTTCGTCAGAGGTCAAAGCTAGTGTTGTTTATCTAATCATCATTATCAGTTCAATGAACATGACATTTATCACAGCCGGGTCTGAAAGAATCTCTGTCTCTAGTCAGATCTCCCACTTCTGATATCATGTTCAATGTCTCCTTAATGTATTGAAATCACTTTCTTCTTGGTCTGCCCCTGATGCGTCACTAAGGTCTTCCATTATTGTTCTTTCCAGCCCGCCGTGTCTTTTGACGTGGCCTCTGTAGAATGGTGTTTATAAGCCGTTTCGGGGGACTGGTTGGTCTCGAGACGCCGGCCTCGAGACAGAGAGGTTGTGGGTTCAAATCTCGGCTACACCGGTTGGGATTTTTATTTATGATTTCTCTCTGCGGCAACCACCCCTGAGGCCCGGCTTGAAACGTCAATTACTCATCATCATCATCATCATCATGTGCCATGCCGGTTGGCGTAGGTGATCATGTCCCTCCACAATCTTCTATCTACAGTGCATCGTATCAGTTCTGTTGTTGACTGTTTTCTATGTCATGACACCAAGCTATCCAGTATTTCTCTCTTTGTCGCCCGCGATCTCTCTTTCCTTTTATTTTGCCAGTTGTAACCAAGTATTCCAACTTTCCTCTTCTCATGATGTGCCCGAAAAATGTTGATTGGTTCTTTCTGATGTTTTTTTAAGAGCTCCATTTTTGTGTTGGCCTCTTTGAGAACTTCCTCATTGGTCTTTTTAGCTGTCCAGGGAATTTTCAACATTCTTCTGAGAAATTACTCATAGACGGAAAAAATATGAGTACCTCCGAAGACGGAGTTATCTGCCTGTGCGGCGAGGGACCCCTGTGCACATGGCTGCCAGGGAAAAACGGATTAACATGCATAATTCAGTTCCTAGTCTCTAGGGAATTCGTCATAGGCAAAAGCTGGCGAACGCAAAAAAAATATTTAAAAAAGTAATTAAATAAATAAATAAGCCAGTTCTTTTAAATATTTAAATCTTTTAATATGTCTTCATTATTAGTTACTACAGATCCCATATGTTCATAATTTTCCACAATTTCAAGTTCTTCACTCTTGATGATAATTTTGGGTTGGCTTTTTGTTTTGTCAGTGGACATTATCTAAGTTTTCTGTATGTTTAGATAGAGGTTTATCCAAATTAGATTCAAAAGTTCGATTATGGTGATTTTGGTCATCGAAAATGCATATAATTAATATCTGGGTGCTTCTTAGATCGCTTGATGCACTCCGGGTACATCTTTAGCACTGGAAGGCCAACAGCTATCTTGCACTCGTTCGCTACAATTAGGATTGATGGGTCTTTCAAGATAGGTTGCTTCTGGACAGTGTCGAGTTTAGAATTGGTGAGACCTTAAACTGGTTAAGCTAAACGAAACATTGCGGCATTTTACTAAAGAATTAACACCAAAAAAGAGATCATGCTCAGTCGTCTGTTCCATGGCAGAGAGGGCACCGGATTCATCTATGTTCACTTCACAAGGTTACAGTCTGACGGTAGAAGGTCGTATTCAGACCTGATTCTGTAACTTAATCGCAGAGGTGCCATATGCCATTTCATGTTAGCTTCTTCTGCAGCGCGTCATCTCATGTGGTCCATTTACCTTGTTGTACTTGTTAGGCTACTCTTTGAATACACTTATTCCCATGACAACTATAGCCTATCATACGACCACATCATCATCAAGTATCATGCCAGCTGGCGTAGGTGATTATGTCTCTCCACAACTTTTGATCTCGACATCTATTTATCATTTCTGTTGTTGACCTTCTGCCAAGCCATTCTCTTAAGCTGTCTGGTATCTTTTCTCTTTGCTCCCCTCTATCTCTTCGCCCTTAGCTTTCCCAGTTGTTACAATCTATTCCAACTGTTCCCTTCTCATTACATGGCCAAAAAAATGATGATTGTTTGTTCATAATATTGGAAATTAGCTATCTCTATGCTTTGGCCTCCTTCAGAACGGTTTCATTACTCTTCTTAGCTGTCCATGGTATTCTCAACATTCTTCTGTAAAACCACATTTCTACAGCCTCCAGTGATTTTCTTTTCTGTTGTCCTATTGTCCATGATTCACATCTATATGCTAAGACTGGCTTAAGATTCTTGTTTCTTGTTTCTATTGTCAAAAATGGATTGCACAGCATCTTCCTCATTTTTTTTTTTTTTTTTTTTTTGGAAAGCTGCTTTTGTATGATCACGACTATATAATTGGCTGGAATTTTTCGACCACACCTGAAGTCGCCGTGGCCAAATTCAAGACCGTTTGTTTGCGTTTAGCTCATTCTCTCCTCTAGTTTAGACTTTAACATGCGCCTACCACTTTAGCAGGGCTCCACCACAGCCAGCTGTAGAAGTATATATAAAAGTTTCCAAAAAAGAAATTCGTATGGTAGGTCGTATGAGGAAGATGATGTGCAATCCATTTGGAAAGTACTATTCGTGCTGTTTCGTCCAATAAATGTTTGTCTACAACACAAGTATTCAGCCCTACTGGGAGATACTTGCATTAATAGGAAAGTACAAATATACAATTTATTTCCGGTTTGTGATCGTTACCCTATGCTATAGTAATTGAGAACGTCATCGTGAAAGACACTGCTACAATAGCCAATTTTTGGTTGGCTGCGTGGCAGTTTGCCAAGCGTTCGGCTTTCTCGTGGCAAGGTGCGGTGCCACTGAGTACGGGTTCGATCCCACCTCGGACCATATATTGTTCTTCGTTTTTTTCTATTGTTGTTTGTCTGTCAATTTTTCCGAGTGCTAACACATACTTCTTTGTTCTATTATTCCGTAGAAGTATATATATAGTTAGTTGTGGCTCCACTGTCCTGTATACTTCGTCTGATGAGTCTTGCATCACGACCGCTAGTCTGTCTGGTCATCTTTGTACTCTTATAGCATTGACTTAGAGAGGACCAGCTTCGTTCTCTTGCAGTACAATGACATTACTACATCTGTCAGGCGTGGTGGCATTCAAAACATCCCAATGCACTTGATGACTCTCACCTGAATCACGTCCACAGTACTCGAGCAAACCTTATTTATCAGCAGTGACCATGCCATAGTAGTTTCGACATCAGCATGAATTCAAAACATTGAACTTACCTACTACCGATTACCTATTAGCCCCTAATCTGTCACCTCTCACTCTCTGGACGGTCTTTTAGCGAGGAGCCTCGTTTCCTGTCGAGACTATTATTGGCTCATCGCAGAAGCTAGGCCTCATGATCTGCCTAGTTTTCCACAGTAAGCATAGCATCATCATGAAATTTGGTTAAATACAAAAATAAAAATTTTCAACTCAGATGTTAAGGCGGTCCTATTATATGGCTGTGAAACATGGAGAACAACAAAATTGACAATCACGAAGATACAAACTTTCATAAATGGATGCTTACGCAGAATAAAAGGATGGAAATGGCAGGACAAAATCACTGACATAGAATTTAATTATGGAAATGTACTTGTCAAACACCAGTGGATAAAGAGATACAGCGAAGACGATGACGCTGGATAGGACACACACTACGGAAGCCAACTGAGAGTATTACACAACAGGCCCTTTTTTGGAATCCCTAGGGGAAAAAGACAAAGAGGAAGACCAAGGAATTCTTGGAGAAGACAGATAGAAGCAGAGATGAAGATGATGGGGAAGACATGGAATGATCTTAAAAGAATGGCAAAAAACAGAACGACTTGGAAAGTGTTTGTTGAAGACCTATGCTCCACTGGGAGCTAAAAAGGTAGAAGAATAAGATAGCATCATCACTTCCTTGGTTTTATTATCGGTCTTTTTTTCTGATCGCAGAGGTTAGGGAATGCAGCCGAAGTTCCTCAAAACAAGAAGTTATTGAGTTATTTGCGGGTCATCATCCCACGCTCCGAACATGTCCATAGGTGCTCAGATCCCCTCCTCAGCAATTCCCTCGGTGTCCTGCGACTGACGACTCCAGTTCTATGTTGGTTGGTAAGTTTTCTTACACGGCCACTAAATTTCTCATTTCTGGCTGTGCCCATCTTAACTCCCATTTCCATCATCCGAAGAAGTGATGTGGATCTGTGTTTGTCGAAGTCCTGTGCTCTTCCCACATCTCGGAGGGCACTGATGATGCCCCCCCCCCCCCCCCCCCGATCCATTGGTTGCCCGTCCTCAACGACAGCGCAGCTAGCCAACCTGTCCGCTTTTTCATTTCTTCGTACTCCAACATGGAAGAAGTTTAACAAGTAAACAATATGTTTTTTTTTAACGATACCAATGTATTTAAAAGGACGACAAAAAAGTACTGGCTAAATAACATGAACGATGATGTATCGCTTGTATCCACCAACAATGTCTCAATAAAACATTTCAGGTGATTATCCGTCACTTTGTTTACCCCACGTGACTGCAGTTTACATGACGTCACTACCTTGACGTCTGCGGATAGGGGTCGTGCCTAGTAACCGGAGGCCATTTTTTTCTGATTTAGCAACAGTGCAGCGATTTGTTATCGCTTGTTGTGCTACTTGTGACTTGATAGGCACGTTTTCGTTTGTTTTATGGACTCTAAACGACAGATTATTTTGCAAAATGTAACGAGAAAATAAGATAGAGAGGTTTGGAAGACTCCAAAATATTTGGAAATTATGGAATTATGACTACTAAAGTTCTAGCCCTGCCTCAACAGCAGCGACAACCGCTGATTGGGAATACCATAACCATGTATACACACACAATGGAAGGTAGTCATTCACACCATCTTCCACCTCTGACCAGTCAAACAGTTGGAGGGGGGAGTAGTGGACATGGCGTTAGAGTCCAGCAATTGTTTGAAGATCAGTACAAGCATCACTCGGAAAAACTGGAAATTATTCAAAATGGCGGCGGTGGCGATGATCAGACTCAGTCACAACTTATCGTTCGTCCAGGTTCTAGTGCTGGCAGTGTTGGTAGCAAAGGGTCTGGTGCTAGAAGAGGTAATAGATTAAGTCCTGATGTTGCTTTGAAGCAGTATACACATAAGCTTAGTGCATATGAACATCAAGAGATATTCAGTTTCCCGGACATATTTTTTGTTGGACAAAATGCCAAAAAGAAACAGGGAGTTGTAGGGGGACCAAATAATAATGGGTATGATGATGAAAATGGATCTTATGTACACGTGCCTCATGATCACATCTCATATCGTTTTGAAGTCTTGAAAGTAATTGGAAAAGGTAGTTTTGGCCAAGTAGTCAAAGCTTATGATCATAAACATCAAATCCATGTTGCTTTAAAAATGGTTAGGAATGAAAAACGTTTTCACAGGCAAGCTCAGGAAGAGATACGAATTTTGGAGCACCTGAAGAAGCAAGATAAGGATAATAACATGAACATAGTTCACATGTATGAACACTTTACATTCAGGAACCATATCTGTATTACATTTGAACTTCTTAGTATGAACTTGTATGAACTTATCAAGAAAAATAAGTTCCAGGGTTTCAGCTTGCAGTTGGTTAGAAAGTTTGCCCATTCAATTCTGCAGTGCCTGGATGCTCTTTATAAGAATCGAATTATTCATTGTGATCTGAAACCTGAGAATATTTTGCTGAAGCAACAAGGTCGTAGTGGCATCAAAGTTATCGACTTTGGTTCCAGCTGCTATGAGCATCAACGAATCTACACCTACATACAGTCACGTTTTTATCGTGCGCCAGAGGTAATATGGGGAGCTAAATATGGTATGCCAATAGATATGTGGAGCCTAGGGTGTATTTTAGCAGAACTTTTAACAGGCTATCCATTATTTCCAGGAGAGGATGAAGGTGACCAACTAGCTTGTATTATTGAGCTGTTTGGCATGCCTCCACAGAAACTCCTTGAACAAGCAAAACGGGCGCGCAATTTTATCTCATCAAAAGGATGCCCTAGATACAGTACTGTCAGTACTTTGCCTGATGGCAGTACTGTTTTGCAGGGTGGGAGATCTAGGAGAGGTAAAATTCGAGGTCCACCAGGCAGTAAAGATCTGGTAACTGCTCTAAAAGGCTGTGATGATCCATTGTTTTTGGATTTTATGAGGCATGCTTTGGATTGGGATCCGCAGCAGCGGCTCACTCCTACACAGGCTTTACGACATGCCTGGCTAAGGAGACGGCTACCACGGCCCCCTGCCTATAATAGTGAAGTGAAATCAGACTCTGCTATCAGACGAAACTCTTCCAGCAATCGCAGCATGGGAATGCCAAAATTGGCAAATGGAGCATTAGCTACTGCAAGTGGAAAAACACGTCAAATTGCCATCCAAGATGATCTGACTTCACAGCTCAACACAAGAACAAAGTTGCCACAGATTGGATCTACCATGTAGAAAGATATTTTCATCACTCAAGGAAAGTGCAGTTCACTGATATGATTTTGAAATAGAAGTTTAGTAATGGCGAACCAATGAATTATGACATATACCTTTTTGCACACATTATTTTGCTTTTCTATTTTGACAATGTTTATATTTAAATGATTTTTTATGTCTTTTAGTTTTAGTCTATACTTTTACATACCAGATCAACAATTTATACTGTTTTTAAGGTTTCAAAAACCAACTAAATATTGTGTCTAAAAGTTTTATTTTCACACACCGTTTTAATGTGACAAATATATCTGCATATTTTTGTTTTAATTTAAAGCTCTATTCTGTTGTGCCCAGCACCATTTTACAGATTATCATTATAAGTCTGTGTTAATTACCAGCTTCCTTTATATTTGAGTTTTTAAGCTGTCAGTTTCATGCAGTTTTTTTGCCTCATTTTTTAAAAGACCTGGTTATCAAATCATCATTTTTGATGATAGAGAACATTCAATAACAAGGCTCCATTTATGCATGCACACATGATAATAATTTATCTTTGTCAACTGTAATTTGTGTACAGTTTTTATTGAAAGACTTAATGTGCATGTCTGTTGGGTGGGGGTGAGGAGATTGTAAAAAATAGTCTTTATTAGTTAAGAAATGTCAGTTTAGAAAGTAACAATAAACCCATCTCTTTATTGTGATTTGCGTGGCCTTCATGGTTTTGATTCAATGAAATATTTAGAGCCACAATGTGCAAATATAAATGTAAGCTCTTTGGCCTCCAACCCCCCTGAAAAAAATTTAATGACAGGTTGTGAAATATTTGTTTTCTTAATGAGTTTTTGACTTTGCAATTGATTTTTATTTCATTACAGATGCCCTCTGTTTTATTTTATTAAATGGACTTTGTATCATTTTCGCATATTTGTTTTTGTACGATAAAATGGTTACAATTTCACATCACTCTATGAATTGATGTGTGTTGCAGTGTTCTGTTTTACAAGCTTTATTTTGTTGAGTTTGTCTGAAATTTTGTTCATTCCAATTAATTTTCTGTATTGTTGTATTTTGTCTTTTGCAAATTTTCAATTATACTTGTATTATAATATTACTTGTAATTATTTGTATATTGTTGGGTTTCTTAGTCTTGTCTAAATATTCTCAGCTCAGATCTTAGTTCCCTTGCACATATAAGTATTTTTATTTATTTTTTGTGTTGCCATTTTAATGTCTTAACAATCAGAGATGCCATGAAAATATCATTGACATTAAAAGTGTTGATGTTTGCTCTCATCACTTTCTGCTTTGATCTACTGATTATCCTCAGAAGCATTACACCAAGGGTTGATTATTTGTTTCCAGCTCCGTTCGCACACAGAGGCATCTTGTGTTTTCCTTTCTAAAAATGACCATCTCTTGGAATTCATTGCTTACCTTATTTATTCTATTATGCTGATTGGTTCAATTTTTTTCCCTTGCATTTGATTGAATTGATTGCCAATAGAAACTATCATAAGAATATTTCTCACTATTCCACAATGTCCCTGACTTCTTTATTTCTCATTTGGTCCTTATTTGCCTTGTAGTAATTAAAAGACGCATATGCTTTTCCAGTAAAGAAAACTGCAGTTACTACCGATATGAAGGCATTAATCAAACTGGTTCTGTGACATGGAACTTATTTATCATATTTTTTTAATGTTAATGAGTAATATTGATTTTTTTTTCAACATAGTGCTTAAAAAATAAATTATTAAGAAAAAATGTATTGTAGTGACAATTTAATTGGTAAATTCGGAATACTTTCTTCAGTGCAGTAAATTAAAAAAAAATATATACATCTGAAAATCAAATTGAAAGAACAGATGCTATTTAAAAAATAGCTACATAGATTAAACAAAAGACAACTAATTATAAAGATCAATGTAAGTAAGTTTCTTGTGTTTTGATCTGTCTTTACAGAAATATTATGATGTATTAGTCATTATATATTGTATTGCAAGTAGTAAATACTTGGAATAAACAATATTTGGAGTAGATAGTTGTTGAGAGACAAACTAGTTGACATTGCACAAGAAGTGCTATAAAATTAGTGATGATTAGTTCATAAAGGTGAACAAACTTACTGGTCATCTTCAGGGCTTTCTCTAGTGTGTGGTGGATGTGCTGGGAAACACTTTGAGGAGGGGATCTGAGCGCTATTGAGTTGTCCATTGTGCAAAGAAGATGATTTGTCATTTAAACTAAATCAGCCAGTAATGTTTTTTTTGGTCTTCTCTGGCCTGTCACCTGGTGTAGTTACCATTCTATCTATTGACCTTTCGAGCCGTAACCGGCCCATAGGGCGTAGACCAAGATACACCTTCTCCTATATGAATTTTTGTTCTAGCAGTTTTCTTTTAAAGATATTTTATCAAATCTCGCCATCTGTCTCTGTTCTGTGCAAGCAGTTCTATCTCATTGAGGGAGCCGATTCCTGCTGCTCTTGCCTCTCTCATCAATGTTCTTTTCAGTGTCTCCCTGGGTCTTCCTCTTTTTCTTTTACCTGTTGTTTCCCATATGAGGGCTTGCTTTGCTATTCGATTATTATCTCTTCTCATCACATGTCCAACGTATGACCATCGTCTTTTCTTTATTACTGAAGATATTAGTGGTTGATTGGCGATTTCTCTAATTTCCTCGTTTGTTTTGAATTCGTTCCATTCTATACCAAGTATTTTCCTTAGACATTTATTTTCGAATGCGTTCAACTTTGTTTCTATATCTCTTGTTGTTTTCCAGCTTTCACACGCATACGTAAGGGTTGATAGTACATTTGATTTGAATAGCCTAAGTTTTGTGTTTGTGCTAATGAGTTTTGATTTCCACAACTTTTCAAGGCTTCTGAAAGACATTGCTGCTTTAGCCAGTCTGATTCTAATTTCTTTGCTCGTATCCCCTTCTCGATCAAAGTTACCATTAGTGAAAGTTTATTTTGAAATTGAAGACATAGTCAACAGATAGAATTGAAAACATGGTTTTAATGTCTCTATGCTAATTTGTATATTTATATAATAGTAGTAGGAAACTCTTTGTACAGAGCTTCGCAGCAGGAGGCAATCTGATCATCAGAAGAAGAATCTGGATTTGCTTTGGAAAGAATTTGGAATTGCTTTCCTAACCTTTGGTTTTCATTAACCTGCCTGCAATACAAGTTCTTGCATCCACCTTAGGACAACAAGAAGCAGACAAGCTAAGGAAGTTATGTGACCTTCTGTCATCAAGGCAGGGTTAGCACTCACAGCTGATGAAAACTTCATTTCACTCTAATGTTGTGCTCTCTGCTAACAGTCTACATCAAAACAGACTGGCTAACTAGATAAGGACTATTATAGTCCTATAGGGTGGGGGGGGGGGTCTGTTAACGTAGAATATCTAAGATTGAGTGGTAGGGTCTATTGACATAAAAGACCTAGTATTTACCCGACTGTACTACTGACGTTCGGGCAACCATTGTTTGATTCTCACTGGGAGCAGTGTGAATTGTACTCGTGGTTGGAAAAAAAAAATACCCTTACGGTCGACCCAGCCGTTGGCAGAAATGGGTACCTGGGTATTACCCTGGGAAGGTGAGGAGTGTCGCCTCGCATCTGAGCTTCGATGCTTGAGGCGACACTATACAGAAATCTCCTAACATTTCTGGATAGGCGGCCGAGCACATATGGGTGTAAACTCGCGTGCTAAGACGCCGGTTCATGTCTCGTACTTTACCTTACCTTTACCTTTACCTAGTATTGCAATATCTTCAGGATGATCGAACACCAACTTCTCCAGTAGAAGTCAGGAAGCCATTTAAATCACTTCATGGACTTGAAGAATAAATGACGCATGTCTACCTCATAACATTTGATCAGCACAAAATCCAAGTCATTCTGTATGAAGTTTTCCTTCTATCACCTAGATTGTTCACTGTGACTACCATTCATACATTTGTGGATGAGTCTTTTCCCCGTCTTTGGGTTTACCAGAGTGTGCTTCCCCAGACATTTCCTTGTGGATGCTGGCACCTCAACAGACAGTACTAGCAGTACCAGAGTTCATAATTTGTTTAGTGGGTCACTGTAGTGTTGAAGTCTTTTGCTCAGCTCACAACCAGAAATTATATTTCTAAGGCACGTTTTAAGTGATCAGGTTTTTTTTCCCAATAGCCCCTTATCTCAATGTAGGTGTGATTGAGCACCTGATCCTACCAAAGGTGGATGATAAAAGGAAGTCCAACATTGAGCACATAAAAGAACCCATGGGGCAGTTGGAAATAATAGAAAAAAAGTAGGATGTATGTCACTGTCTGGGCCAAATTTTAGAGTCCATCTTTCACAATATTTAACCAGCTTTCTGAAGTTCCTTGCTGGTACTGCAGAGTTAATGCACTTTGCTGTTACTTTCTGAGTTATGATGGCCCTAATACAAATATATATTTGTATTTGAGGCAGCTGTGCAGCCATTTATATTGTTAATCTTGCATTGTGTTTTCTTTTGTTCAGTTTCCTAGTACAGTGCAAATTGTTTTTGACACCTTATCTGATTTTTGTGAAAGTTTAATTTGGCATCTGAAGCAGAGCCACAAATAAATTTGAAGATGTTCAGGGTCATCTACTCGTGGTGCTAGTTCATTCAGCCACTTAAGGGGACTGGTTAGTCTCAAGGCAAGATGCCAGTTTTGAGACAGAGAGGTTGTGAGTTCAAATCCCAGCTGCACCAGTTGGGATTTTTATTTGTGATTTATCTCTGCAGCAGCCACTCATGTTTTTAGCAGTGAGACCCAGCTTGAAACATCAATTACTCATCAATGGAATATATAAGTACCTCAGAAGACAGAGTTATCTGCCTGTGCGGTGAGGAATCCCTGTGCACATGGCTGCCATGTAAAAATGAATTGACAGGCAAAATTTAGTTCCTAGTTTCAAGGGACTTCATCAGAGGTGAAAGCTGGTGAATGCAAAAAAAAATTCTGCTATTCATGTTGAATTGTGCAACATCAATGTGCATTGGTCCAAGAAATAGCACAGAGATCTTGAGTTATTTGTGGGTTATCATCATTGCACTCCAAACATGTTCATAGGTGCTCAGATCTCCTCATCATGCCAGTAGCATCCAGTGACTGATGACTCCAGTTCTGTGTTGGTTGATAAATCCTCTTATGCACCTACCAAGCTTCTCGTTTCTGGATGTACCCATCTTTACTCTCGTCATTCGAAGGAGACGTGGACTCATGGTTGTTAAAGTCCTGTGCCCTTTCTGCATATTGGAGGGCATTAATGACATCTGCCTGATCCATTGGTTATCGTCTTCAATGACAACACAGCTAGTCAACCTGTCTGCTCTTTCATTGACCCGTTGTCATTGACTATTATAGATGCTGTATATAATATTTATAGCAAAGAACAAGCAGAATTCAGAAGAGGAGAAGCTGTCTTGACCAAATATTCACTCCATGGATAATACTAGAAGTGTAGAAGAACATACAAAAAAAACAGCATCTGCAATTTTATTGATTTTAAAAAAAATCATTTGACAGCATACACAGATTGTCCTTATGGAATATCTTGAAACATTACAGAATACCACACAAAAATTACCAACAGTATAAAAGACATATATGATGGCTATACAGATCACACAGAGGAGGGAATGAGTGATTTGATTTGAATTGAAATAGGAGTCAAACAGGGATGTATACTATCATCATTGCTGTTTGGAATTACCATTGATTACATAATGAATAAATGTTGCAAAGGCAATAATGGCATTAAATGGTATGACAAGAATTACTTGGAAGATCCAGATTTTGCAGATGATATAGTGCTCCTAAGTGGCAATATCAACAAGATTAAAAATATCGCATGTACCTTATATCCAATGCGGAAAAAATAGGACTTGAAATAAACAGGGAAAAAACACAAATAATGAAAAATAACAATACCCAAGAGGACAATATATATCTCAATCGCCAAGCATTGGAAAGAGCAGACAATATATCTTAGTAGTAATATTGATATAAGAAAGTGAAACACAGAAAGAGATCAAAAGTAGGATAGCAAAAGCAGTACTGAATTTTAAAAACCAGGACAAAATATGGAAATAAAAAATACTGTACAAGAAAACCAAACTTGGAATATTCAACTGAAACGTATTATCAACACTTACCTATGCATGTGAAAGCTGGAAAACATCAAAAGAGATTGTGAAAAAACAAAACACTTTTGAAGACAAATGCCTATGAAAAATACTCTTTGTACAATGGAATGAATTCAAGACTAATATTGAAATACGAGAAATGGCCATGCAACCAAAGACCTCATCGACAATTAAGGAAAGAAGATGGATGTATGTCAGACATGTGCTGAGAAGAGACAAGAAAAGAAATCCAAAACAGGCTCATCTATGTGAAAGATACAGAAAAATAAGAAGACCTTAAGAGACACTAAAAATAACACTTATAAGAGGAGCAAAGTTGGCAGGCATAGACTCTTTAGATATGATCAAACATCTTGCCCAGAATAGAATGGTGGTGAAAAACACTACAAGCCCTATGCAATGGCTAACAGCGCAGGCAGGATCAAGAATAGCTATGTACAGTTTAGATGGTTTATGTCAATATGCTTGATATTATTTTAAAGCTAGTACCCATACTGGTTATGTATGGACTTCCTGCCTCAGTTTTCGCTGAGTGCACACTGGCTAACAAATCAGACATATACGTGACTTGTAAAGTTAGAGAAGGCTATAACAAGAAGAATTTATATACTCAGGAAACACAACAGAACATCAAAGAGGGGTAGGAATACTGATTAAAAAGAGAGCTACAAAAATATATAAGTACCCACTGGACATACAGTGATAGAATTATACTACTCAAGTTGAAAGCAAAACCATTCGACATAGCAATAATACAGACATATGCACCTACTCAAGACAACACAGATGAACAAATAGAGGCATACTATGAAGACCTAAATAAAGTTATGAAGCAAGTGAAATCTTCAGACATCTTGATTGTAATGGGTGACATGAACGCTAAAGTAGGAAAAGGTAGATATAAGACCATTTTAGGAAATCATGGGTTAGGAAAAAGAAATTACAGAGGAGAAAGATTAATACAATTCTGTGAAGAAAACAGGCTGATAATATGTAACACCTACTTTGAGCAAGAGAAAAGGAAACTATACACATGGAAAAGCCCTGGAGATAGGAAGAGGAATCAAATAGATTACGTAATGATAAAAGAAAGGTTCCGTAACAGCGTCAAGAAAGCCAAAACCTACCCAGGAGCAGATATTAATTCTGATCACAATCCTGTAATGATTAAAATGAAAATCAAACTAAAGAGAAACAAGCAAAAATCTAATTCATCAACAAATCCACTCGATATAACAGCTTTAAATCAAAAAGATATTAAAGATACCTATACAATACAAGTAAAGAACACATACCAGAAGCTGCTAGAGGAAGGAATTGAACAATACAGAAGAGAAAATCCTGATGAAAAAGTAACAACCAAATGGCAATGCATAAAGAAAAGCATACAAAAAGCCTGCGACACCTTACCCAAAAGAGAAAAGAACAAAAAAACAAAAATGGATAACTAACACCATCTTAGAAAAAATGGAAGAAAGGAGACAAGCGAAGAACACTGCCCAATACAATAAAATAGATAATGAAATACGCAAAAAGGCAAAAGAAGACTGGCTCAGCCAAAAATGTATAGAAATAGAAACTATGGAAAGCAAAAAAGACCTAAGAGGAATGCACACAGAAATAAAGAGAATGACTAATAAAAATAAAAAAGCTACAGAAGGTGGATGCATTGCAGACAAAAAAGGAAAAATGCTAACAGACAATAAGGATATCATAGATAGATGGCAGGAATATATAACAGAACTATTTCATGATCAAAGGAACAAGAAACCAGTTATAAAATGTACATCAGGCTATAAAATCTTAAAATCTGAGGTGGAAAAAGCTATAAAAACAATGAAAAGGGGAAAAGCAGCAGGACCTGAAAGCATACAGATAGAGATGATACAGGCACTTGAAGATTTTGGCATTGAAGTGATTACAGACATATGCAATGACATATACCACACAGGATACATACCAAATGAACTAAAAACATCAACTTTCATTGCATTGCCTAAAAAGAATGGTGCAGTTGAATGCAGTGACTTTAGAACAATAAGCCTAATGAGCCATGTTACAAAAATCTTGCTAAAAGTTATACAAGGAAGGATTCAGAATAAAATCAATACTGAATTAGATGAGCAGCAATTTGGATTTAGGAAAAATAGCGGGACAAAAGAAGCCATATTCTGCATGAGAACATTAATCGAAAAATACACAGAAGTAAACAAACCAATATATGCCTGCTTCATAGACTACACCAAAGCTTTTGATAGAGTACACCACAAACAACTTATAGAATGCCTAAAAGAGATACATCTAGATGACATGGATATACAACTAATATGCAATCTATACTGGGAGCAAACAGCAATAATAAAATATAACAAAGAGTTCTCTACACCCATTGATATAAAAAGAGGAGTAAGACAAGGATGCATCCTATCACCAAGCTTGTTCAATCTATACACTGAGCAAATCTTTAAAAACATCATAGAGATCCCAGGCCTACAAATTAATGGAAAGATAATCAATAACCTAAGATATGCTGACGATACTGTACTACTAGCAGAAAATCCTAAAGACCTACAACAATTACTTAATGAAATAAACACGACAAGCAAAAAATATGGATTAGATATGAATATCAAAAGACTAAAACTATGATCATAAACAAAGAAAATACTCAAAACCCACAAGTGGATATCAAAATTGAAGGAATAGACCTTGAGACAGTTCAGAACTATAACTACCTTGGACATACTATAACCAGTGATGGAAAATGTACAACTGAAATAAACAAAAGAATAGGAATGACAAACAGTAATTTTAATGTTATGAAGGACATACTAACATCAAAACAAATAACACCAAAGCTAAAACTAAGAATAGCAAAATGTTACATCTTCTCAATATTCCTATATGGTGCTGAAACATGGACATTAGATAAGAAAACAGAACAGAGAATTGAAGCCTTCGAAATGTGGATATATAGAAGAATAGGTAGAATTGGATGGAAGGAAAAGAAAACAAACGATGAAGTCTTAAAACAACTAAAAATGAAAAGAGAACTTCTGAACACAATTAGAACAAGACAAATGCGATTCTTGGGCCATGTTAAAAGACACAATAGCCTACTGAAAGTAATCCTGGAGGGGAAAATACAAGGTAAAAGAGGCAGATGAAGACCAAGATTAACATGGACGAGTAACATCAAAAGATGGACAAATCAACCGATGACAACCTGCACCATCAAAGCAAGAGATAGAGCAGAATGGCGCTCCATGGTAGCCAACCTTTGTTGCGGAGACGGCACTCAATGATGATGATGATAACAAGAAGAATGAAAGGTTTCTGGTTCCCACACCAACAAATGCTTTGGCTAACTTAGTAACTAAACATTTCTCATTCACTCAAGCACTGTATACTGTGGAATTGTCATTTACGTTGTTTTCAGAATTTATTAATTGATAATCACAGAAATTAAATTTTTTGTGTAATTCTAACATTGTGTGGGTCCACTGCAGAGTATTTTATCAGTGGCTGCAATTTTATTCTTACATTTAATTTTCATTAGAACTACATGCAACTCAAGTCTACAATCTGCCTGTAATGCTTTGTTTCAGTACAAGATTTGCGTCATAAGTGTGAGATGCCTGATGCTAGTCAAATCACACGTTTATATCTAAGAACTCCAGTGATCAGTATTATGGTATTTTATTGCATACAGAGGTTCTTATTATTTGTTAGTTTTTCAATTTTAGTCAAATGTTTTATTTGGCTCAAATCTTTTCTTTTTGTGATAGCTGGAGGTGAGAGTGATCTTATCTACCACCCTTGATAATGCTTCTTAGATGTGCACCATATTTAGCATTATTTGTTCTGTGCAAAAGTCTTTTTTTTTACTTTTTTTTCTGAAATAGCTGGCAACGCACCAAATGTAGTTTGCCAGAATCATCCTAGAGATGCCGTCCATCCTCTCACATTAAGCACTGATGTGATAGCCATGATTTTTGTGGCGTTTTGTTATATCAAATTTGTGTGTTCCTTTTTTTTTTTTTTTTTTTAATTTCTTTGTAGATCTTATACAGAGGTAAAACCCAGCGCCAATGCCCATCTGTATGAATTCCATATCTCATCTCTTTTGGTTTTTTTCCTCACTTAAGAAATATATACATTTTTGTAACCAGCTTTAGATATGACAATTGTTAATGAAGTTGCTAGTGGAATGTAGATATCAGTTGAAGTACACTCAACATTTGATTCCTGTTATGATCTATAACATCTGAAACAAACTTGATATTGTCATATTTTATTTAGTCATAATATTTATGTTTCATGACTTGTGCTGGCACTTTCCAGCCTGCAGAGCTTTTGTGTGCTGTACTTGATTGTCATGCTCACAGCTTATTCACAGTGAACAAGGCTGGCTTGAATCCGTTTGATTTTTGTTTAAGCTTCAGAAATTATTTTTGTGTAAAGGCTGGTACTGTTATTACATTTTCTTTTTTCTTCATTGCACTAAATAGACACAGTTATGCCATTTATTGTCACACACCTCATCCTAGGAAAATGACAACGTTATAGATAGCATTGTGAATATGTGAGGGCTGATCTCCATTGAAAATAAACTGAATCATTTTGTGCTACATACTTTTACTTCTACTGACACAACTGGGAGGCTCATAGTAATAGCACATTCACAACCTCTTTGTTTTCTTTTCTTTCTTTTTTTCATCAATCACAATTTAACTGTCACTTTACTCTATACGGTTAAGATGACAATCAATTCTTATTCTTGTGAAGTTTGACCACTATTTGCTTGCCATTTAAAATATATTTATTTTTGTAATCAAAAAGGTGAAACTGTTGTTAAACTTGAGATTAATTATTTTGGTTATAGCTAGAGCATGTAGAACAGGCATATGAAGATAATATATACATTTATTCATGGACTACTTCAATTGTGTATATTAATCATCTTAAGATAAGACCATCTTGTTCAAGAAATCACAAGTTTTGCATCTAATACTGATAGCATCTTCTTTTTATTTATGAATGTCAACTGTGACTGAGTTTGGATGTACCAGATAATTGTTATGGATTTTTCTCTGAAATGTAAAGATCACTTCAATGTTTCACCTCATATGAAACAGAGAACACCACGGAGCCCACTTTCTGTTTATATTCACTTTTTGTTGAGAAATTGTCCTCAGTTAAGGTCAGTATTTTTCATGAGTCCATTCTGCAGTTCAGCTAGATTGTTTTGTTGAACTTGTGGTTTCTGTAGCAGACAGTGTTTGTGATGTCAGTGGTTTATCTATATTGTCTTAGCTTGCCTGGATGTAGTGATATTATCTTTGTATGCTCAGTTTGTATGAGTAGGACAGCCAGAAGGGAGATATCTGCTGTGCTGCAAAGAAGAAACAGTGTCACATTAAATAGCAAGTGTCATTAGATGAATTGTTTACTGCAGGTGACATTGCTGTTTTCATAATTTCTTGCTACCCACTATAGAGCATGAGTAGAGGAGTGAGTGGGTTAATGGGTAAGGATGTGTGTGAGAGCCATTCATAATTTCATTTTATAAATAATGCACAACAGCAAAGAAACATTATCATTATCTTTAAGATTTCATAAAAATGGGTATAATGTTTGTGGATGACAGCATCAGATATTGCTGCAGAAAGTGCAATCAGTTGATGATGATGCTCATGAAAATGCATAAGGTATACACACACACACACACACACACTTTGTTCATTCCAAACTTGTGGGTTGTCAGGTGATGTTGGATATGGTCTAAGTAATGCTGACACTACTTGTTACAGTCACTGCCAACATGTTTCTTTTTTTCACAACTGACCACTGAATCAAAAGTAGACTATCTACATTTCCATTAAAATACAATTTGTTGTGTATTGCTTGTTGTGATGTGCTGGCCACAGTTTATAACTTCTGCAGTTGTATCACTATTTGACTGCACTTAAAATCTGTCTGTCAATCGTACAAGTCTTTTTCTATTTTTATACTCTTATGGGGGCCATTTGTGCCTGGATTGTTTTTACATTTTGGTGCAGGCTGTTGTGTAATGTAACTATTATTAAGTCAAGTCAGACTCCCATACCCTTCATTCATTTGGCAATTTGCTTTTATATTGTTCTAGTGTTTTATATGATTGTTGTAATCCTCTTATTCATTCAGTCGTATAATGTGTATCTTGTGAGCTTGGCTAGTGTTTGCAACAGTAAGTTTGTGTTGTTGCAGAAGGTATATTAATTGAATTTTGTTTGGAAGTATAGCTGTCTGAAGGAGTATCTTGGTCTACGCCCTATGGGCCGGCCACGGCTCGAAAGGTCAATAGATAGATAGCTGTCTGAAGGAGTATCTTGGTCTACGCCCTATTGGCCGGCCACGGCTCGAAAGGTCAATAGATAGATAGCTGTCTGATGGAGTATCTTGGTCTACGCCCTATGGGCCGGCCACGGCTCGAAAGGTCAATAGATAGATAGCTGTCTGAAGGAGTATCTTGGTCTACGCCCTATGGGCCGGCCACGGCTCGAAAGGTCAATAGATAGATAGCTGTCTGAAGGAGTATCTTGGTCTACGCCCTATGGGCCGGCCACGGCTCGAAAGGTCAATAGATAGATAGCTGTCTGAAGGAGTATCTTGGTCTACGCCCTATGGGCCGGCCACGGCTCGAAAGGTCAATAGATAGATAGCTGTCTGAAGGAGTATCTTGGTCTACGCCCTATGGGCCGGCCACGGCTCGAAAGGTCAATAGATAGATAGCTGTCTGAAGGAGTATCTTGGTCTACGTCCTATGGGCCAGCTACGGTTCGAAAGGTCAATAGATAGATAGCTGTCTTCATTTAAAAACAAAAATAAGGATGTCCCCCCATCTTGTAGGGAATATGGTATTAGTGCTCACATTTTCCATAGCCATCATCAATTCTATGTGATCTTAGTATTTAAGGCATTTTAGTTGAGCAGAGATAGTGATGCAGACTGATAAATGTGTACTTGATTGTTACACAGAACATTTATCTTTGAGATGATCAAGTACATGTCACACTGTTCATGTCTTCTTAAATCAGCCAGTGTTGGTGATCCAACTTCTGTACACACATTACAAAATGATTATAACTGTAGCATTTCTCAATATTAACAGCTTACTTGTTACATAGGAGCTGTTGCTTGAGTTTTAGCATTGTCTGTAGCCACACCTTTTTATGATAATTTTCACTACTCCATTCTCTCTATTATCTGCTTTATCTCAACCTCACTAGATTACCACTTTGGTAACAAAGACACTGGTCTTGGCCAGTTTTGTATCTGATGTGTAGGTTGGTTGCTGAAGGTACTCTAGACCTTTTTGTTGTGGTTAAATTATTTTACCAGAAAAATGTCTTACAACAAAAAATCAAATTTATTTAGAATTGTAATTATCTTTGAAGTTTTTAGATATGATATTTTCAGTTAATTATGTAAATACTAATAATAACTTGTCAACTGATGATGGAACTCAGTGAAGATTGTGGTTTGCAATGCACACCACTGGCTGTTTTAATGGTTGAATGTATGCAATAGTATAGAGCACAGGGCTTTTATTTCTCATGAGAAAGAAATTTAAAAAAAAAAAAAAACCTTAACCTCCCTACCAGAATCAAAGTTAACAAAATTATACACATGGTATAGGAAACAAAACAAAAAACCTTAACACCTCCCTACCAGAATCAAAGTTAACAAAATTATACACATGGTATAGAAAACAAAACAAAAAACCGTAACACCTCCCTACCAGAATCAAAGTTAACAAAATTATACACATGGTGTAGGAAACAAAGCAAAAAACCTTAACACCTCCCTACCAGAATCAAAGTTAACAAAATTATACACATGGTATAGGAAACAAAACAAAAAACCTTAACACCTCCCTACCAGAATCAAAGTTAACAAAATTATACACATGGTGTAGGAAACAAAGCTACTATCAGTGCCAGGGAAAATATTAAGCAGAATCATTCTGGAGAGACTAAAAGACGCCATAGAGAAATATTTGAGAGATGAACAAGCAGGTTTTAGGAAGAACAGATCATGTGCTGATCAAATAACTACTCTACGTATAATAGTTGAACAAAGTTTAGAACTAAAATCCCCACTTTATATTAGATTCATAGATTACGAAAAGGCATTTGATAGTTTAGACAGAGGAATGCTTTGGAAGTTGCTGAGTCATTACAGAATCCCCATAAAGTTTATTAACAGGATTAAGGTGGGGATGCCCTCTGTCTCCATTTCTCTATCTACTGACCAGATTGGATTATGAAAATAGCTCAAAACAACAGAAATGGAATCCAGTGGTCACTGACCAAGCAACTTGATGATTTAAACTTTGCTGATGACATAGCTCTCCTATCACACAGCCATCAACAGATGCAGGATAAAATAAGCATACTTGATGAGAGATCACAACAGCTAGGACTGAAGATTAATAGAGATAAGACCAACATTATGAGAATTAATGCAGTTGGCAATAACCAAATAAAGTTAGGAAAAATACCTCTACTAGATGTACAATCTCACATATATCTGGGCAGTAATATAGATAAAGAGAGAGGAACAGAAAATGATACCAAAATAAGGATATCAAAAGCAAGAGGAGCTTTCATTGCACTGGGAAACATATGGAAATCCAAAGAAATTAGGTTAAATACATAAATAAAAATTTTCAACTCAAATGTTAAGTCAGTCCTATTATATGGCTGTGAAACATGAAGAACAACAAAATTGACAATGATGAAGATACAGACTTTCATTAATGGATGCTTACGCAGAATAAAAGGATGGAAATGGCAGGACAAAATCACTAACATAGAATTATGGAAATGTACCAGTCAAATACCAGTGGATATAGAGATACAGCGAAGACGATGGCGCTGGACAGGACACACACTGCGGAAGCCAACTGAGAGTATTACATAACACGCCCTTTTTTAGAATCTCCAGGGGAAAAGACAAAGAGGAAGACCAAGGAATTCTTGGAGCAGAGATGAAGATGATAGGGAAAACATGGAATGATCTTAAAAGAATGGCAAAAAACAGAACGATTTGGAAAGTGTTTGTTGAAGACCTATTCTCCACTGGGAGCTAAAAAGGTAGAAGAAGAAGTAGGAAACAAAACCTTAACCCCCACCAGAATCAAAGTTAACAAAATTATACACATGGTGTAGGAAACAAGACAAGGAAAAAAAACCTTAATCTACCCTGTCAGAATAAAACCTGGCAAAATTACTGTCTCTTTTGGAGAGGAATGATCTGTTCAACCTTGGTGTCATCTAGGTTGTATTAGATTATAATTTGCTATAGAGAAATTATAATGTATCCTTTGCTATTCATACTTAAATTATAGCATGCTTGCCTCTACTTATCTGCCAGAACACCTGACTAGGGCTATAAACTATGACCCAAGCACCTTATTGGTTTCCCTATGTAACTTTTGTGATCTACATCGCTGACAATTGGTAATTGTGGATTAGTGTTGTAATGTCTTTTATATAGTTGATGTTAATCAGAAATGTCACTTTTTATCTTCATTGTGAGTTGATTTGTCGAATGTTGGTAAATATTAACACATATTATTGTCCATGTTAGTGTGGTAGAAGAGAACATCATTTGTGAATGTAGAAACTCTGTTGTGAATAATGTTGAAGTTGTTGAGCATTCCAGAAATTTATTGAAGGTTATATACACATATCAATGACATTGATGGCAGTATTGAAACATAGGTCTACATTCATCATTCTTAATTAACCATGGGTCCACTTTGATTTGTTATCGAGTTGTGCATTTTTCAAATACAATATATATAGTTCAAGATGAGTTATAGAATTGATTTAGTTGTGAATTTTATAGATTACTTTTTGTAAACAATAATTTTGATGATGAATTTGTATTATTTTCTGTTGTGTACTTTTATTCACATCTTACAAGAACAAATTGTTGATTATTTCTACAGTCGGTTGTGTTGACTTTCACACACACACACACACACTGTCTTGCTCTCAGGTGAATTTCATGGTGATGATAGCTATAGTCACTCCTTCCCTCCCAAGTTGGCATCACAACTCACTAGGATCATAATTCCAGATGAGCCGTTTTCCCATTACAGTTTTATTTCCATTAAATTATCTTGATGAATCAGATTTCTGACCAATGTGATGACCTCACAGAGCAGACAAATCAACATACAGACCTGAATTATTTAGTTACTTTTAGCATTTCTCTTAGTGGGCAGTTATGAAACAGTTACACTTTCAAATGGCAACACTTACCTAATTTCTTATGCAGTAGTATAATTTTATATAACATTTGTTTATGTGCAAACACCAACAAATTGTATAACATCAGCAAAGTCACAGTGTACAGTCAATCGTGTTATGGAATTTAGAGCCTTGTATTTGTTGAGGGGACCAATTTTTTGTTCACAAGCTTTTGGAGGGGTCTTCACTTGTACTATACCTTACTTCTTCTGGCAGTAGCCTAAGTCGCTATGAAACATTTCTTCTGTTTATGACTGCAAGAGTTTATTCTTATTTATATATAACTTTAATATTTGTGAATGTACTGTTAAACTGCAGTAATAAGCATATGTCATTTTCTGATAATTCTTCTGGGAGTCATGCATAATTGTGTTAAAAAAACTTAAATTATTGTAATTTATATACTGCTAGTCATATGTTATGTGCGTACACTATGCATTATCATATGTACATGAAAGTAGACACTTGCATGACTTCATACTCTCTATTTTGTCAATTGAGTAGAAGCTTCTGGTTGTGTTGCTTGCTAATGTGTATGATGCAGGAAAAATGTGTCCTACTATTAGCCTTTAACATTTTTGGCTAAGTAAAAGATCTATCTCTCTCTCTCTCTATGTTGTCCTAGAACACCATGCCTTCCTTCTGAAAGCATTTTTTTTGTTAAATGTATATTGCCAGAGCCATGTTTTGTTTCTTGTATAAATCATCATAACATAATTTCATGTATGAACTGATCAGATATTTGTTGATACAAGTGGTGGTTGGATTATATTTTTATATCATGGATTGATTGACAGATGCTGATGATAATCAGTGTACTAAAGTCCACTGCTGCACAAACATGTTGACCAAGGAAATCATGTGTGTCCATCTCATGTACAGATAATTTTTGTCATATAGCAGCTATACATTAGCTTTGATTGTCAATATTGTGGTGAACAGAGACAGCTGTCTTGTACTCAGTCAATGTCTGTTTTATTTACACTATTGAAGAATGATTATTTCCTTACACTCACTGATTTAGCCAGGGTTGTTGAGACAGTTTTTGTGTTTCTTCTTATTTGTTTGTGTGAGTATGTGATGTTCTGTGTGAAGTAATCATACCTCAAACGTGAAATAATAAACACTAGTGTTTCTGATGAACGTAGAAAAGCCAGCAGTCATTGCAACAATATCTATGAACAGCCTTAAGCTGAACAATAAGAACTTCTGTAGCATGTCACTGGTGTTCAACACTTCAATCTGATATAATGCCATGATGGTGGTGATTAGAGATAATGCTGAGTTGTGCCTTTTACTTTATTGCACACACAGTTGAGAAATGACATTTTTTACAACTTGTACAAACATTTGAGGAATGACATGTTCACATCCACAACTTGTACAATTATTTCAAGAATGACATTTTCACAACTTACACAAACATTTGAGGAATGACATTTTCACAACTTGTACAAACATTTGAAATGACATTTTCACAACTTGTACAAACATTTGGGAATGACATTTTCACAACTTATACAAACATTTGAAATGACATTTTCACAACTTGTACAAACATTTGGGAATGACATTTTCACAACTTGTACAAACATTTGGGAATGACATTTTCACAACTTGTACAAACATTTGGGAATGACATTTTCACTTGTACAAACATTTGAAATGACATTTTCACAACTTGTACAAACATTTGGGAATGACATTTTCACAACTTGTACAAACATTTGGGAATGACATTTTCACAACTTGTACAAACATTTGGGAATGACATTTTCACAACTTATACAAACATTTGAAATGACATTTTCACAACTTGTACAAACATTTGGGAATGACATTTTCACAACTTGTACAAACATTTGGGAATGACATTTTCACAACTTGTACAAACTTTTGAGAAGTGGCATTTTCACAACTTGTACAAACATTTGGAAATGACATTTTCACAACTTGTACAAGCATTAATAGTGACATTTTCACAACGTGTACAAACATTTTAGAATGTCATTTTCACAACTTGTACAAACATTTGAAAATGACATTTTCACAACTTGTACAAACATTTGAGAATGCCATTTTCACAACTTGTACAAACATTTGGGAATGACATTTTTACAACTTATACAAACAATTGGGGTATGAAATTTTAATGACTTGTATAAACAAATGTAAAACATTGAGAGATAGGTACAATATGTGAGACTACAAGTTATACCATGATTTAAAGTTAGTGGCAGTCTTGAGCAGTCGTATCACTGATAGATCATGTCATTATTTGTTGTTATTGTAAGAAGAGCACTGATTACAATCAAAATAAATAAATATCAAAGTGCATACACAATATCAATACTCTTATGTCTACATTATACAAATATATGCTACAATACAAGTTGACATTTATCTCTCTATCTCACAAGTAGCAATCTGAATGCTTGTTTGTGAAAGTACAGGCTTTGTAAGTAATCAAACTGGACTCCACAATCCTGGTTTCAGTGATGTAAGGTCACATGTGTTGATGTGCAAATACTACTGCATTATGTATATTGTTTCAAATAGTGCACATTTAGTTGGGTCTTGTTTTATAACGAGTTATATTGCTCAAAATTCAGTCCTCAAATATTTTCTATTTGATCATGTTTTCCAATGACATAGATTTGTTATTATAATATTGCTATTACGTGAAAGTAGTTTCTTTCTTTTTTTTTTCAAAATATTACATTTGTATTGATTTATGTGAGTGTTATTGACAAGATGTTTGATATTCTACACAACAGATACATTGTACAACATTGATATAGTGTTTGGTATTCTACACAACAGATACATTGTACAACATTGATATAGTGTTTGGTATTCTACACAACAGATACATTGTACAACATTGATATAGTGTTTGGTATTCTACACAACAGATACATTGTACAACATTGATATAGTGTTTGGTATTCTACACAACAGATACATTGTACAACATTGACAAACTTTTTTCTTTTCTTCCTCTTTTACAGCTTTGGGTGTTGAGGGAGGTACAAAGTTCTGGTTCTTGACTTTTTGGTTGGCTAGGGTAACATTCTACATATAAAACGTATCCTCTATTTTGTGTCACTTTATCTGATTGGTCATAATTTAGTCAATTATTTGCACTATATGGTCATAATTTAGTCAATTATTTGCACTATCAGGCCAATCTGATTTCCTGAAACATTCATGACACTGTCCTCTATTTCAAAACTAGATTGTTCACTTATAAATAACAGCATGCTGTTGGATTTGTTGGGCCAACAGACAGATACACAGCTTGCTGTACATCACATCTACACCCACTTCACTTAATGTCCTTGAATGATGAAGAATAATAGTTGTCAGCTGAATGCAGACAAAAGACAAAGAATAAATAGCAGCTCAGGATGTTGTGCTTCTACCTTAGAATTCTTGCCACATGTCAACCAGACATAATACACTTAAAGTAGACCTGTCCAACATATGTGCTAACACTTTTCTCGTGCCAAGAACTATTACTATTTTCATTTTTGTAATGTGTAAGACTAGAATATTTTTGTTTGTCATAATAATGCCAATTCTCATAAAATGAGCCATTGTAAAACGAGACCCCATTTTACCAATATCTGTTGTGTGTGGTAACACTGTATTATATATATTTTTGTGTACCTGAGGTGAATTTGCAAATTTGAGGTCTAGTTTAGTCCACAAACATTGATTGCTCACCACTTTGATAAAATAGACAATGATTACTGTGACTTCAATGTTGGAATTGTTTACTGTACATGGATATAATCAGACATGGCACCTGTCATTGAGAACAATGTACATACAACTTGTTAATATATCACTGTCAATGAACATACTCCTTACAATATTTGTGTTGGCCTTTGTCTAACTCTAGAAAATCGACAGACATGAGGAGGCACGGATTATGTCATGAGTGTGCTCCTGTGGGGTTGTTAGCTTGGCATGCAGTGCGTTTTTTTTTTTTTTTTTAACCACTAGATGTGAATACAAGTATTGCTCAGATGATGTTGCTGTCCACTGATTTATGGAGATTAGAAAGGATTCCTATCATGTGACTCAGCCAATACTGTAGATACAGACAATTTCCCAAATTTGCTTACCTGCATTGGCAATCATTTAT
Source organism: Megaustenia siamemsis (assembly GCA_032433765.1). Taxonomy (NCBI): domain Eukaryota; kingdom Metazoa; phylum Mollusca; class Gastropoda; order Stylommatophora; family Ariophantidae; genus Megaustenia; species Megaustenia siamemsis. The sequence goes on along the minus strand of JAVIAB010000125.1, from coordinate 96,627,048 downwards.
ATAGGATTATGTGTTCTTTGTTCAACTGGTACTTAATTGAAATGCCCACCTTAAGAAAACTGAAAGAATTGATTTGCTAGTGAATTTATTTCATTTGTAGACTACTGTTGTAGATGAATATTGATGCCTGTACCTTGTTTCATAAATTGAGTTTTGAAGAATTGTTTGCTGTCACGGCTTTCCTTTCATTATATTTAGAAGCCCTTAATTTTCCACTGTCTGTGACTTTGATTGCTACATGTTTTGTTTGAGGTGGTGGTGATAATTATTTATCAAATATCAAGTCAGTATGCAAGAGTTAACATCCCTCGCATCTCAGTAAACTGTCCAGCCACTAACATATGACATCCCAGCTTATGGGCAAGTCGCTAACATATGACATCCTAGCTTATGGGCAAGCCACTCACTGGCTGCTGACAGCTCAACAGACAATTGACAACCCAACACACTGACAGTTATAACACAACACACTGACAAGTGACTGATAGTTACAACCCAGCACACTGACAAGTGACTGATAGTTACAACCCAGCACACTGACAAGTGACTGATAATTACAACCCAACACACTGACAGTTACAACCCAACACACTGACAAGTGACTGATAGTTACAACCCAACACACTGACAAGTGACTGATAGTTACAACCCAACACACTGACAAGTGACTGATAGTTACAACCCAACACACTGACAAGTGACTGATAGTTACAACCCAACACACTGACAAGTGACTGATAGTTACAACCCAACACACTGACAAGTGACTGACAGTTACAACCCAACACACTGACAAGTGACTGATAGTTACAACCCAACACACTGACAAGTCACAGCTACAACCCAACACACTGACAAGTCACAGCTACAACCCAACACACTGAAACACAATAACAAGTCACAGCTACAACCCAACACACTGACAAGTGACTGATAGTTACAACCCAACACACTGACAAGTTACTGATAGTTACAACCCAACACAATGACAAGTCACAGCTACAACCCAACACATCGAAATACAATGACAAGTCACAGCTACAACCCAACACACCAAAATACAATGACAAGTCACAGCTACAACCCAACACACTGACAAGTCATTGACAGTTAACTCCCCAACACACTGACAGTTACAACCCAACACACTGACAAGTCATTGACAGTTAACGTCCCAACACACTGACTATTAATGTCTCACCACACTGACATTTGATATCCTAATTCATGTGCAAGTCCATAACATTGGTACTAGTGCTAATGTTACAGCAGATTTTTTTGTTCTCTAAATTATTGTTTAGTCTGCCTGGGAAATATAGATTAGAATTACTTGACTGGTAATGTTCAGCCATAGCTTGAGGTGAACTGAGACATTCATGGAAACATCAATTTGTGTTGGTTATAGGTCTAGAGGGGAGATCAGGCATGTGGAGAAATCTGTACAGATTATACTTACTGCACACACAAAACACATGTAAGAATTTTTGGTTGGTTGTATTTTATAACAAGAAGGCATTTTGTATGAAGTGTAAATTAAAAGAGAGGAAATCCCAGTGATGTTTGTTTCAGTTGATGCAGGGTGTTGTGTTGAAAGCAGTTAGTGCTTGTGTCTTGATGAAGATAACTGTTGTCAGTCACATTATGGCAGCATAAACTGAGCATGCCATCTGTTTGATAAATACCATAATCTTTGTTCATTACTTGACATTTTGAGCTTTCCATCTTAGCTCATATTAACAATCAATTAGCTCATATAAACAATCAATTAGCTCATATTAACAATCAATTAGCTAATATAAACAATCAATTGAAGGACAGATTTAAGCTCCTTGAAATGTTGATGTTCACCATACCTGAAAAAACCAGCACAGATTGGGATAAGTCCAAAATACAACCCTCTATCATTTGATCTTGATCCTTCCAGAGTCTTTCAATGTCCCATTGGGGTCTTAGTGTTTTTTGCCACCCATATCTATTCTGGGCGAGATTTTTAATCTTATCAGATTAGTCTATGGCAGCCAAATTTGCTTCTCTTGTCAGTGTTCCCCTAGGTCTTCCTCTTTTTCTGTATCCTAAAGCTTCCTCATATAAGAGAATGTTTTGAAATCCTCTTGTTGTCTCTTCTCAGCACAAGTCCAACATATATTCATCATCTCATCCTAATTATAAATGAGTTCATTGGTTGCATGGCCATTTCTTTTATCTCTATATTAGTCTTGAAATCATTCCATTGTACACAAAGTATCCTTCTTAACTCTTTCCATAAGTTTAGACGCACCATGCCGATTTCAGTCATGTACGTTTAGCCACACAGTGCATCTCTCTCAATTTAATTCGTTTAAACTGTCATCAAACCATGTTCTTTTTATATGTCTTGTTTCATCTTGGTATTGATGAAATCTAATTCCTTGTTTAATTATCTAAAAATTCATATATAATAAGTTATGTGTTAGATAAATTTAAAGCTTATAGATTGAAATTTAAAAACATGAAAAGTTTGTTTGTGAAATCTCTACTGCTAAATGGATAAAAACCTTCCGAGCTGAAAGAGTTAAGCATTTCTCTTCAAAAGTGTTGTTTTTTTTAGCTTTAACATGTGTAGGCAGGGGTGATAATACATTTGAGTTGAATATTCTAATTTTAGTTTTCCTTCTAAGTATTTTTGATTTCCAGATTTTATCAAGGTTATTAAAAATTGCTGCCACTTTTACTATCCTGATCTTTTTTTTTTGTTTTGCCTTCTTAATTTATATTACTACCAAGATATACACAGTGGTCTACTTTTTCCAATGCCTGACTATTTAAATATATATTGCCCTCTGGTGTATTTTTTCCCCATTATTTTTGTTTTATCCCTGTTGATTTCAAGGCCTATTCTCTCCACCATGGATGGTAAAGTATCTATGATTTTTTTGGCATCTCATTGATAGTCACTTAGGAGCACTATCTATCTATCTATCTATTGACCTTTCGAGCCGTAACCGGCCCATAGGGCGTAGACCAAGATACACCTTCTCCTATATGAATTTTTGTTCTAGCAGTTTTCTTTTAAAGATATTTTATCAAATCTCGCCATCTGTCTCTGTTCTGTGCAAGCAGTTCTATCTCATTGAGGGAGCCGAATCCTGCTGCTCTTGCCTCTCTCATCAATGTTCTTCTCAGTGTCTCCCTGGGTCTTCCTCTTTTTCTTTTACCTGTTGTTTCCCACATGAGGGCTTGCTTTGCTATTCGGTTATTATCTCTTCTCATCACATGTCCAACGTATGACCATCGTCTTTTCTTTATTACTGAAGATATTAGTGGTTGATTGGCGATTTCTCTAATTTCCTCGTTTGTTTTGAATTCGTTCCATTCTATACCAAGTATTTTCCTTAGACATTTATTTTCGAATGCGTTCAACTTTGTTTGGGAGCACTATGTCATCTGCAAAATCAAGATCTTCTAGGTAATTCTTCTTGTGCCATTTAAATGTCATTATTGCCGGTGCAACATTTATTCAAACACTAATGTAGAATTATGGAAAAGTACCAGTCTAATACCACTGGATAAAGAGATACACTGAAGATGATGGAGCTGGATAAAACACACACTATGGAAGCCAAGAGAGTATTGCATGACAAGCCCTTTTTTGGAATCCACAGGGTAAAAGATAAAGAGGAAGTCCAAAATATTCTTGGAGAAAACAGATGGAAGCAGAGATGAAGATGATAGGGAAGACATGGAATGATCTTAAAAGAATGGTGGAGTTATCTACCTGTGCGGTGAGGGGGCCCCTGTGCACACGGCTGCCAGGGAAAAAAGGATTAACAGGCAAAATGTAGTTCCTAGTCTCTAGGGATTTCATCAGAGTTAAAGCTGGCGAACGCAAAAAAGATAGAAACTGAATGGTTTGGAAAGTGTTGAAGACCTATGCTCCGGAGAGAGAGAGATGAAAGGAAGAAGATTTATTCAGTATGTAATCAGTTGTAATGACAAAGGCGATAGTATACATCCCTTCTCTCCTGTTTCAATCAAGAACCAATTACCATATCACTAGAGAAATTAAAAACACCTCAGTACAAGTCAAGGAGAATATCACTAAACAATAACTCACACATAGTGAACAAGTGATCACCCAGCATAATGTAAACCAAACCTGTTTTAAAGGCTTTATACAGCCTTTTAAAATAACGGCACAAGGTTCATAAAAAATATATACCAATACTCATATCTATTGTCCTTTCACGATGAGGACAGCACATATGGCAGAATTTTTGGATTATTCAAGTCCGATGGCCTTTGCTCATGTCCCTGCTCTGTTTCAGCCTCTCAAACTTGGCAAGGAAGCTAATTCAGAGGAAGAGGTATGTTTACAGCACTCGGGAAAAAATGACAAATAATCAACAAAAAACAATAATGTATATGGACCGAACCTGTGTTAGCTGAGTGGCAGTGTTCCCTAATGTTTGGTTTTTCATGGTAAGGTGCTGTGCCACTGAGTATGGGTTCGATCCCGCTTCGGTCCATATATTGTTCTGTTTTTTTTTTTTCTGTTGATTATTTGTCATTTTTTCCGAGTACTGTAAACATGCCTCTTCCTCTGAACTGATTCGCTGATTATCGCCTCGGAAGTTTCCCCTCTATATTAATATTCATTTATTATTATTTGTCTCCAAGAAAGCTAATGCCTGCTGTTGTTGCAACTCACCTCTTGTTGCCTTGTTTCTTTAGGTTAACCTTATTTTATTTAACCCTCTGTTTCCCATTTGAGGGTTTGCTTTGAGAGTCTCTTCTATACACGTAACCACCTCTTGGTTATAGATGACATTTCATTTTTGGATGCTTTGTCATTTCTCATATAATCCGCATGAGTCTTGAATTCATTCAATGGTATATAAGATATATTTCCTGATGCATTTGTTTTCAGATCCATGTAATTTATTTTCTATTTCTTTAGTTGTTTTCTAGCTCTTGCATGCATAAGTAAGAGTGGATAACACATTTAATATTAAAATCCTGAGCTTTGTTTTTCTGCTTAGTAATTTCAATTTCCATATTTTATCAAGGTTTCTGAAAGTCATTGCTGCTTTTGCTATTCTAATTATAATTTCTTTCTTTGTGTCTCCTTGTTCTATGCAGGTTCCAAGATATATGAAGTGATCTACTTCTTTCAAAATACTCACATCAAGATGAGATAAAAATGTTCCCAAACTATGATAACCCATAAAACAAGTTAAATGAAGTCATCAAATAGCAGATGTTCCAGGCACCAGCAAGAGAGGTCACTAGGCCTCTCACTAAATGGTTTCTCTACACAGCTTATACCAGCCATGTTCATTAACATCCCTTATACCAGTCTTGTTCATGTATCTCTAGATCCTTTACACCAGAGATGTTCACGTCCCTCTACTTCCCTTATACCAGTCTTGTTCATGTTTCTCTAGATCCCTTACACCAGAGATGTTCACGTCCCTCTACTTCCCTTATACCAGTCTTGTTCATGTTTCTCTAAATCCTTTACATCCCTTACACCAGAGATGTTCATGTTCCTCTACTTCCCTTATACCAGTCTTGTTCATGTTTCTCTAGATCCTTTACATCCCTTACACCAGAGATGTTCATGTCCCTCTACTTCCCTTATACCAGTCTTGTTCATGTTTCTCTAGATCCCTTACACCAGAGATGTTCATGTCCCTCTACTTCCCTTATACCAGTCTTGTTCATGTTTCTCTAGATCCCTTACACCAGAGATGTTCATGTTTCTCTAGATCCTTTACATCCCTACACCAGAGATGTTCATGTCCCTCTACTTCCCTTATACCAGTCTTGTTCATGTTTCTCTAGATCCCTTACACCAGAGATGTTCATGCCCCTCTACTTCCCTTATACCAGTCTTGTTCATGCTTCTCTAGATCCTTTACATCCCTTACACCAGAGATGTTCATGCCCTCTACTTCCCTTATACCAGTCTTGTTAATGTTTCTCTAGATCCTTTACATCCCTTACACCAGAGATGTTCACGTCCCTCTACTTCCCTTATACCAGTCTTGTTCATGTTTCTCTAGATCCCTTACACCAGAGATGTTCATGTCCCTCTACTTCCCTTATACCAGTCTTGTTCATGTTTCTCTAGATCCTTTACACCAGAGATGTTCACGTCCCTCTACTTCCCTTATACCAGTCTTGTTCATGTTTCTCTAGATCCTTTACACCAGAGATGTTCAATGTCCCTCTACTTCCCTTATACCAGTCTTGTTCATGTTTTTCTAGATCCTTTACATCCCTTACACCAGAGATGTTCACGTCCCTCTACTTCCCTTATACCAGTCTTGTTCATGTCCCTCTACTTCCCTTATACCAGTCTTGTTCATGTGTCTCTAGATCCTTTACACCAGAGATGTTCATGTTCCTCTACTTCCCTTATACCAGCCATGTTCATGTTCCTCTACATCACTTACGTCAGTCCTGTACCCTTATGATATCCATGTATACAAGTGCAAGATAGAAAAACTATTCCCATGGGCTTTGCAGAAGGGCATATCAAGAGTTCATGATAAAGCTGAAGAGACAAGGTGAAAGTAAAGGGTGCCCTAAACACGTCAAGTAAGAAGTAAAATATGAAACCTCACCATACAAAGGCCACATAATTTGGAGGTGAGAGGGCCAGTGTTCTTAGTCATTGTTTTCTTTAACTCAACTCAGTAAACCAGGTACTCATGATTTATTTTTAGCTCGGTTGAATGGGAAGCACCAGGCTGTGATTGGACCCATGTTCAGGGACTGGGTGGTCTAGAGAAAAGACATCAGCCTCTGAACAGGAAGTCCTGGGTTCAATTCTCACCACAGGTGGTGGGAATTTGTCAGTAATCGAACCAGTGGTTTCTTTGTGGCTTTACTCTTCCATGGTCTCAGGGTAGAGAGATCCAAGTCTAGACTGCTTGGAAAACGACAAAAAACAGGAGGTCCTGTGGCACACACACGTTAAATAATCCTTGGTTTTAGGTCGAAGAGAGCAGACCTTGAGAGGCCACTGTCCAGGAAAAAAACTAAGCAAATCTACACATCCATGCTGAAGATTTATGTGTCGGCCAAATGGTGCAGATATCGCGGCTATGCTGTAAATTAGCGACACAATGCATCCACGCCAACTTAACGGGTGAGCGCTAAAAAGATGAACCCTGTGTTTTATTTCATCACCAAGCAACACACTAACCACTGCACTACTGATGATTCTAAGTTAAATAGCACACCAAAAATCTCATGGTAACAACACAGCATGAGATATAAGTGTTCTTATGGATTAAGACCATGAGAAAGCTGATCAAAATAAGAGATATGATCAAATAAAATATGGTGGCACACACATATCAAAATGAGAAACTTAAATGGGCAACAGACAAATTATGAACATTTGTGATAATTTTATTTACTGTTGAACAATGAACCAAGGTAGAGTAAATAGAAATCAAAAGAAACTCTGCAGTGTCATGAATACATTTGTCTGTTATCTCATGTGCTCACTTGATTGATTACATTATGTGTCCTAGGCGCATCAAAGTTATTCTAGAAAAAGATGAACAATTACAAGTTAGTTGGCACAGAATATCTCTGTGCTTTCCAGAACACAATGATCTATTCTTGCAGTCCTACGTCAAGCCTAATTAAATAAGCATTTCTTGTGGTATGTAACAAGATTTGGTTGTAAATTGTGAACATAAATGCAATAAAGACAGGCAGCATGTTACTAATAATTCACATTTGAAAGAACAATTGATTGAAAAATGAAGACCTGCAGTTGAATCACAAGCTACTAATACAAAATGTAAGTCTTCATAAGACAGATATAATGGCAGTATTGAGTTAATAGATTTTAGCAGCAGCTTGGGGACTTTGCTTGAATTTAGTACTACTTCCTACGAGTGCCAGTTCTTTGTTCAAGAAATATTTGGCAATCTGTCTGTCCTTTATCATAAGTGACCCTGCCATCTTAGCAAAATTAAAGGAGGAAAGTCCTGACAATCAGTCTAGAGTAAGCTTACAAGTAAATCCTTATGTAAAAGATCTGATTACTCCTGATTAAATGAAAACCAATAAATTGTTACAAATACTGAGTAGTCTTTAAAGCTCTGTCAATGGATTTCTCACAAGAAATTGTTACTAACATACAGAGTATATTTAATACAAATTTTGCATACAACATTAGGATATCTGTCTGTACAGCATCAATTTCCGATATGTTACCCAAAATTATAAGTTCTCAACTAGTGAAAACACTTTTCTATAGTAATACAGTGATTGAATGCACAATGTGAGTAATTAGCAGTACTGACAAACTGTATAGTTGACAGATGTACATAAGTTGTCAATCTGAGTCTGTCAGAACAGCTGACACCAACGAGATCAAGCAGTCAAGTGTACTTAAGTGGAACAGTCACTACAAAAGTTATAGAGAAAATGCTGTCCAATTACAGAGATGGACTTATTGCTCACCAGGACACTTGCAGTACATAGAAGTTGTTCCAGTGATCAGTCCCTCATGTTATATATTTGGGAATTAACACTTGCCACCAATGATTTGTACACATCAGCCACTTATTTATGAACCATGTCTCAGTTCCAAAGTTGGGTGTAGCTGCACTTGAGAAAGTTATATTACACAGTAATAGATGTGATACATATATTAACTGTATATGGCTTCACAAAGCTATAATAGTGAGATGTGGTGTCCTGTCTGTGTAGGATTTGTACAGATGTAGATATGATATGTGCTTTGACAGAAATGAACAAATAAAGAATATCAAGTTGTGTCAGGTGTCACAACTGCATAGCATTTATACAAATGGAATAATATGCCGTAACTGTAAAGAATATATACACATGAGGATTAGTGAGGTTTGTTAGGTGTCTTAGCTGCATAGAATGTATGCAAACGGAGCGCGAAATACATAGATTAGGCACATAAATTGTAAATGATTTATACACAGCTGTATTTAACCAAAAAAAAATTAATAAATTATAAAAAAGTACATATTGAAGATGTAACAGGCACCTCATTTTATAGATATATATATATATATATATATATACACAATGAACAAACAACCAATTGTCTGGGAATGAACAGGTGAGACAGGTAATTCAAAGACAGATAAAAATGTCACTGACAAAAGATAACAAATGTACAATACATATGGTGGAAAGGTTACATACACCTTCTTCAAACAGATATATGCTGACATAAAATATTCAGGCCACATACATGAAGTTCTTGATCAACTACATGACATCTGTAGAAGATGCTCTCAGCAACTCTGTGTAAACAAGGGTCCCAATATTCCGTCACTTATTTCTTCTTGAAAGATACAAGCATGACACAACTCTGTACAGAAATGACAAATGTTATTTGACTAAACTTCCATGTTTTGTTTGCAGAAATAAGCCTGAAGACATAACAGCCAAACTACATCATTTGTGTTGTATTTGATTTTTCACCAATCTACCTGTTTTGTTCTTGCACATGATTGTTTTTGTTCACCAACTTTTAACCTCTAGCAAAGCCTGCACTTGGGAGCAGCGATAGCTCAGTGGTTAGTGAACTGGACTACAAAGGACATGAGGTAGGGTCCGATCCCAACAGACGGCTTCCGGTTCACCCAGCCTTTAATGGGTACCTGATTTTTTTTCTGGGAAAGTAAAGCAGCAAGGGCATAATACCAACCACATTACCCAAAAATCATGTGCTGAAGGTCTGTAAAATTTATGGTCACTAACACCATATTCCCTATACGCCACTTGTAGTCTTTTTCAGGGATAAAATTTTATGTGAATACCTGTTTTGTTCCCAGTACTCACTGGCATCAGCTAAGACTGTCCTCAGTGTAGGCAGATGTCCCTTGCCATACAGGCACATATCCTCCGACTTCAGAGGTACTAATTTCTATCATCGAGATTCTGACCATTTGGGTAGATTAATTTTAAAAATTTTGCTGAGTTAGTGGCTATTTGGCCTACTGTTTTTGACTTTTCAACTGCCAATGGTTGTTTAACATGTACAGAATGGAAACAGTACCTCCTGTTTTTATCATCTAAGAGGGCTAGATATGTTTTGATTTTTAAGCCTTCATTTAAATGTTGCCTTTTTTTTCCTATTGTTGCTTTTAAAATGTGTCTGCAAAGAGGGAGCTCACTAAATATATCACAAATGCTATGTTAGAGTTTGCTTTTTTTACATATGTGGTCTATATGTGTAATGAATAAGAGCGATAAAGACACATCCTTGTTGCACTCAACGTTTTATAGTAAAATACCCATGTCTGGCCAAAAATACTTGACATTGTCTATTTTAGTAAATGCTTTTGCATAGTTTGATAAGATGGTCACTTACTCCATTTTCTTTCATTTGGACACACATACCATGGATAATACAAAGAAACAGGTTAATTTAAGGAAAACATGGACACGTTTATAAAATGCATGACATTTCACAAGGTACTGCAGGTGAGCTGTGACATTATGTACCAAAGTCTATTATTTAATACTGTATGGTGTAGGTACAGTGTAGAACCAATTCTACTTAATGAATATTAAACACAGACACTACATAAACACTTCACCACAGTAAAAGGTGTGTATTCTCTGAGAAGAATGTTGCACATTCCACAGAGAGCTACAGTAATCAAAGAAATAATGCAATAAACAACCTGAAGAGAAGGACAATGAGAATTTACATATTAAAAATATGTAGATCATGTGAGAAGTAAGGCCTGGAAAATCTAGCAATAATTTAATAGATTAAGGGAAATATAAGTTGACTGGGGAGGTCTAGGATAAAAGAACAAAACAATTGGACAAATAAATGTCAAGTGATGTATGTCAATGATGAAATAACAGAACAATTGGACAAATAAACGTCAAGTGATGTCATGTCAATGATGAAATGACAAAGCAATTGGACAAATAAAGGTAAAGTGATATACGATTAATGACAAAAGAGTCCACAAAACAACACTCACAACTCAAGGTGATGAATTAATGATCAAATTTGTTTTAAGAAAAACTTGTTTCTTTGTATTATTCATCTTATGGACACTATTACGATTCCATTTCTTGATCCTCATTCATGGGCACACACAACAAAAACATCTGCACAGACGTGCACGAACATACTATGAGATAAATTATATGGATCACAATTCATACATGGCAGTTTTATATAACCGGGTTAACAAGTAGAATTCAGAATATTTACACATCGATTAATTACAAGCACATGTATATGTTTTAATTAAGAAAAAATAATAATAATAAAAAAAGAAAAAAAATGTTTATAGATCACTTTATAAAACTGAAAGCTTTGTCAATCATTCATACAGGCAGACATTTATTGGATGTAGCCCAGCATGTTGAAAAACAAAACAGATTGTTACATGTGCTGAATAGTACAAATTAATGGCACTGTTAAAATAAATAATCCATGTCTGCACACTTCACTTCCAACAGCTGTTGGAGTAGGTGCTGGCTCATGCAGGCGCCGGATGGAGAATCTGAAACAGTTGACAGAACAAATGTTGATAGTCAAAATTGATGGGTAGAATTTGCCAACACTGATATATGTAATAAAACAAACAAAACAATGAATAGATAGAAAGAAATGTGCAGTCTGTCAAAGAATGTGAGCTACATGACTACATACCTTTGATATTGTCAGGGTTCCCCTTAATTTGTAAGGGTTTTTATTTTTAAAAAATAGACTTGTGGTCTTACAAGGTATTTTGTATGGAAAAACAGAAAATTTGTGCAGCTTCTTGCATCTTAATCTTATTAAAATACATCTACTCATACATTTTAAGAAAATAAAATTGTGCACAAAATAGCCTTGTTTACATGTGTGCTGGCCAATCAAATCGTACAAAGCCTTCATTTTAAACATACTATAAATACCAATAAACATGAAAAGCAAAAAAATATGGACTAGATATGAATATCAAAAAGACTAAAACTATAATCATAAACAAAGAAAATACTCAAAACCTACAAGTGGATATCAAAATTGAAGGAACAGACCTGGAGACAGTTCAGAACTACAACTACCTTGGACAGACTATAACCAGTGATGGAAAATGTAAAACTGAAATAAATAAAAGAACAGGAATGGTAAAAAATAATTTTAATGCCATGAAAAACTGAAGAATTTGAAATGTGGTTATATAGAACTTGTAGAATTGGATGGAAAGAAAAGAAAACAAACGATGCAGTCTTAAAACAACTAAAAATTAAAAGAGAACTACACAATTCAAACAAGACAAATGCGATTTTTGGGGCATGTTAAAAGACACAGCAGCCTACTAAAAGTAATCTCGGAATGGAAAATATAAGGTAAATGAGGCAGAGGCAGACCAAGACTAATGTGGACGAGTAACATCAAAAGTTGGACAAGCCAGCCTACTACAACCTGCACCATCAAAGCAAGAGACTGAACGGAATGGTGCTCCAACCTTCGATGCGGAGACAGCACTCAATGATGATAAACACCAAGGCAAAAAAGCCACGATAAATGAACACAAAAACCCGATAAAAATACTGTTCTGGCTACACTTTTTAAATGATATTTGTGGTCTCGTATAACTTAGAAGACCTAGTCAGAGGTTGAACAGATTGTGTCTTGCTAAGACCATGCTACATCTAGATCACAGGTGGAGGGTGGGGTATTAGTTGGTCTTGAGACCAGAGAGGTTCAAGTTCAAATCTTGGCTGCACCAGCTTGAATTTTCATTAGTCAATTCTCTCTGCAGCAACCACTCCTGGTCTCAGCAGCAAGGCCTAGCTTGAAACGTCAATTACTCATCAAAGGAAAAAATATGAGTACCCCAGAAGGTGGAATTATCTACCTGTGTGTAGAGGGAGCCCTGTGCACATGGCTGCTAGGAAAAAGAAAGGCTTAACATGTAAAATTCAGTTCCTAGTCTCTAAGGACTTCGACAGAGGTTAAAAAAAAAAAAGCGGGGAAGATGGAATGGACATGTAAGGTTTTTCCCCATTTGTAAGACTTTTTTGTCTGGTGTACAGGTTTGCATTTAAAAATGATGGATAGTAGTATGTGACTATATTCTCTACACACAAGATCAATGGGTTAAATTTAGCCTTTGATTTTGTCACAACGAAGAACAAATAAAATCAGAAGAAAGTAAGAAGGAACAAACATAAAATCACCAGCCTGTAAAGAAGGGACAAGCATTTAAACATCAGGCTGCAAAGAATTGAAACAAACACCAACATGTAATAAGGAACAAACATACAAATAAACAGCCTGTAAATAGGGACCACAAACCACACTTTCAACAAAGATGCTAGATTTGCTAAGTTACTTTAACTGACTCTGCATTAACAAACAAATAAAAGACATCTTTACAGAACAGAAACAGATGCCAGAAACTATAGCAACATCCACAATGCAGCTTCATGAAATATAATAAACAAAGTGTTGACATCAAAACAAGCATTTTTATTTGATCTCCTCCTCTCCTTCTTTGTGTCATGAGAGATAAATGATAGCTCTTGCACTTGTGGCAGTCCCAACCATTGTTGTAAAGTTGTCTTGTCACTCAATCTTACTTTGTGTCTGACTCAAGCTCAGCACTCTTACTATATGGTTTGGCATCACCAGGCATTCTCTCAAACATTTTATTTATTGGTTGTATATATATTAGCTTAAGTGACTACGTTAGTCTCGGCAAAAACAGTGTGACATGCAGCTATTTTGCATTATCAGTTGGTATTAGCAAGGTCAAACTCCAGTGTGATCCATGTCGGCTGCGTGGGTGACAATTTCAAATAACATCACTGGAAAGAGAGTGCCTTCAGTCATTTCCAACTTCAAATCACTCAAATATATTGAAAACATATAACAAATTTTAAAAACACTGAAAAACAGTTTTAATGATGGCACTCTCTAAAGGCATGCAAGCATGGCTGACATCTTCCCAGAGCCCAATCATCAACAATATGATTAATGGTGGTCTTCTTCTTCTACCTTTTTAGCTCCCAGTGGGGCATAGGTCTTCAACAAACACTTTCCAAGTCGTTCTGTTTTTTTTTTTGCCATTCTTTTAAGATCATTCCATGTCTTCCCCATCATCTTCATCTCTGCTTCTGTCTTCTCCAAGAATTCCTTGGTCTTCCTCTTTGTCTTTTCCCCTGGGGATTCCAAAATAGGGCCTTTTGTGTAATACTCTCAGTTGGCTTCCACAGTGTGTGTCCTATCCAGCGCCATCATCTTTGCTGTATCTCTTTATCCACTGGTGTTTGACTGATACATTTCCATAATTCTATGTTAGTGATTTTGTCCTGCCATTTCCATCCTTTTATTTTGCATAAGCATCCATTAATGAAAGTCTGTATCTTTGTGATTGTCAATTTTGTTGTTCTCCATGTTTCACAGCCATATAATAGGACCGACTTAACATTTGAGTTGAAAATTTTTATTTTTGTATTTAACCTAATTTCTTTGGATTTCCATATGTTTCCCAGTGCAATGAAAGCTCCTCTTGCTTTTGATATCCTTATTTTGGTATCATTTTCTGTTCCTCCCTCTTTATCTATATTACTGCCCAGATATATGTAAGATTGTACATCTAATAGAGGTATTTCTCCTAGTTTTATTTGGTTATTGCCAACTGTATTAATTCTCATAATGTTGGTCTTATCTCTATTAATCTTCAGTCCTAGCTGTTGTGATCTCTCATCAAGTATACTCATTTTATCCTGCATTTGTTGATGGCTGTGTGTTAGGAAAGCTATGTCATCAGCAAAGTCTAAATCATCAAGTTGTTTGGTCAGTGACCACTGAATTCCATTTGTGTTGTTTTGAGTTATTTTCATAATTCAATCTATAGCCAGTAGAAAGAGAAATGGAGACAGAAGGCATCCCTGCCTTACTCCTGTTCTTATTTCAAATGCTTCTGTAAGCTGTCCTTCATGCACCACACTACATTTCGTTCCTTCATACATTGTTTTTATCAGGTTAATAAACTTTATGGGGATTCCGTAATGACTCAGCAACTTCCAAAGCATTCTTCTGTCTAAACTATTAAATGCCTTTTCGTAATCTATGAATCCAATATAAAGTGGGGATTTTAGTTCTAAACTTTGTTCAACTATTATATGTAGAGTAGTTATTTGATTAGCACATGATCTGTTCTTCCTAAAACCTGCTTGTTCATCTCTCAAATGTTTCTATATGGCCTCTTTTAGTCTCTCCAGAATGATTCTGCTTAATATTTTTCCTGGCACTGATAGTAGCATAATTCCCCTATAATTTGTGCACTCCTGTAAACTTCCTTTCTTTGGTAGTTTGATCATATAACCTTCTTTCCAGTCTTTACGCATTTCTTCCCTCTCCCAAATTTTATCTAGTAGATTATGTAACATCTTGGTTGAGGTGTTAATATCTGCTTTGATGGCTTCCGAAGGAATTTCATCTGGTCCTGTTGCTTTACCATTTTTTAATAGTTTGATGGGTTTCATTATTTCTTCTTTGCTTGGTTTTCCACAGTTAACGTGTAACTCTTCTTCTGCTGGTAGTATATCTGGAGGATTATTTGATCCGGGTCTATTCAAAAGTTCTTCAAAGTGCTCTTTCCATCTCTCCATTTGTTCCCTTATATTACTAAGCAGATTTCCTTTCTTATCTTTAATAAAGGCATTGATCTGTTTGTATTTTCCACTTAATTTCTTTATGCTGTTGTACAAATCTTTCATATTCCCTTTATTTGCTGCTTCTTCTGCCTCTTTAGCTAGTTCATCTATATATTTCCTCTTATCCCTTTTAATGCATCTTCTCACTTCTTTGTTCACCTCTGTGTAGGCTTCCTGTGTCTTGGCTTTATTACTTCTCGTTTTGCTTTTATTTATGTCTGCTTTCTTGTATTTTGTCCAGGGTCTCTGCTGTCATCCATGCCTTATTCTGGCGTTCTCTTTTCCCTAGTGTTTCTTCGCATGTCTCTTTCCATATATCTTTTACCTGTTTCCAATGATCTTCTATATTTATTGTATTTTCTAGTTGTTGGAGGACTTGGTATTTGTTTGATATTGTGACTGCGAATTTATCTTTAATCCCTTGTTCTTTAAGAAACCCTACATTGAAATACTTTCTACCCTTATTCGTTGTAGTATACCTTTTTAGTTTAATTTTAAGTTTGGCTATCAGAAGATGATGATCCGAAGCTATATCTGCCCCTCTATATACTTTTGATTAATGGTGGTGCTGTTATCCAGAACCAAACTATACTAACTGAATTTGATGTCATAAGATAGTTCACAATATCAAGACAAATAATTATGCCCTAACCATCAACTGTGAGAGTCAAAGGGGTTAATAAGTCCTCTTTCAATACCTTTAACGTGCCAGTTTACTTAGACTTTACTGTCCCAATGACTACCATTCCAACACACTCTACATATCACTTTATGGATTAGATGAATATATGAAGTATAAGATCAATTACCAATTACCAGTTTGTGATCCATCTGACTTCTACAGTTACACATTTCAACATTTGAAATTAACCAACCAGAGCTTAGAACATCTATCTAAGAGTATGCATTGTAGATTCTTCCTTCAGCTACAGTGATAGTGCTTTTTCTTGACACATTGAGTTGCTATAGAAGCCACTTTGGTTCGTTCCTAAGAAATCTTGCCAAGAAAATATTGAGCCGGAATTTGTTGATCGAGAGTGAAACTAGCATCATACACCATTTGTTATTCGAGCCCTATGAAGTGTTATTAAGTTTCCATAGCATCAGCTGTGAGGCCAGGGATTCCCCTATGTCAATTCAAATTTCTTTAGAATGTACAAGCCATATGTATATAGGTATAGCCATTTTACACACTGAGGTATGTATTATATTAAATTTTGTGGCAGTAAATTGATGATGTTATTCCATTCATGAGGATCGGTTTGGGTATTTTAATCAATTAAGTACTTTTTTATAACTGTGCCAAATTTGAAAGAAATCTGTAAACAACATTGTTTACAAAGTGACCTGAGGTCATTACCTCAGACAATAGGGTCAAATAGGAATTTTACGATGAGCTAAATTTGAATGGATGCTGTCACAAAAATATGTTTCCTCCAAACAAATTTGATATTCTGTTTTATTGTCTATTTCTACGTAAGTGTGACAAACGTTAAAGAGATATGCTATTGTGTAAGACAAAAAAAAAATTGACATGCCATAAGTAAGTCATTATTACTTCCTAAAACAAACAACATTGTCAGTTAATTTCTATTCTAACCTATTTTGTGTTTACATAACCTTGAAGTGCAAACATTTTGTGTTGACATAACCTTGAAGTGCAAACATTTTGTGTTTACATAACCTTGAAGTGCAAACATTTTGTGTTGACATAACCTTGAAGTGCAAACATTTTGTGTTTACATAACCTTGAAGTGCAAACATTTTGTGTTGACATAACCTTGAACCATTAAAAAAAATTAATTGTTGCAGATACATCATGGAGGTATCATTGTTTCAAGAACACCAAGAGCTATTTTTTTTGCGTTCATCAGCTTTCAATTCTGGCTAGTCCCTAGAGAAAAGGAACTGAATCTTGTGTGTTAATACGCTCTTCCCTGGCAGCAGTGTGCACAGGTGTTCTTTGCAGCACAGACAGATAACTCCGTCTTCAGAGGTACTCATATTTTTTCCGTCTATGAGTAATTGAGATTTCAAGCCAGACCGCGCTGCTGAGACCAGGGGTGGTTGCCACAGAGAGAAATCACAAATAAAAATTCCAACTGGTGCAGCTGGGATTTGAAAGGGTTATCTAACTACTAAATTATTTTTTTTAATTTAAAAAATACAGTGATATCTACTCTTTCAGTAAATTTCCACAAAATGTAGGTAATATCTAATAGTGCTTTCAGAATAGGCAAGGAATTAAGCAAAGTGAATTAAACTTACATTTCACTCCCTAATACTGCAGCAGAACCGAGTGTCACATTCCAAGTTCCTGCACCCGCTAGCTGTGTTGAAATAGGGGTCCTCACTCATGTTGTCACAGTAATAAAGGTTGGAGTGATCAAGCCGCTGGCTGGTTGACACAAGTCTGGTCAAGCCCATTGCTGTCACACCAATGCATCCTGACAAGTCAAGATGGTGGAGCAGTGGTGTTCCTTTACCTTTCGCCAGAGCACTGCACACACAAAACAGTTTGTTGCCACAAAAATTACTTATCTAAACATGCAGCACAAAGAAATTTGATATTACTCCCAGATGATGCTCATAAAGCATAAATGAAATAAAACATAATATGTGATACCTAAATGAAATACTTGCAAACAAAAAAAATCCACAAAATGTGATGCACAAAATATGACACTTAAACACAAGCATGTTATAGTGACCAAACATAATGTGAACCAACAAGCACAGTATGTAGACAGTGATAACCTTAAATCTGAGTCCACTAAGTGGATTGATGACGAAGCAAGGTTTATTTGTTAACTCTTGCATAAGTAGTCTCTGTTGTATATTTCTTACATGTAGTAACCTAGTTACTAGTATAACAGCCTATTTTAATGGTTACTCCAAAGTTCTGTCAGCTACTTTAATAATACCATCATCAACTCAAGGCATGTAGGTTATCAATTACTGGCATAGCTCAACTTCTTGTCTCAGCATACTCAGAGTTGTAGACTTGTAGTCAAAACTACATTGGCAGGGTACCACAAGTGTCAGGAACATTGGCCAAAAACAAAGCACTTAAAAGTGCTAGCCCTGAGTTTTACTAAAGAGATAAGCACAGATATCAAATATAACAAATACTAAATACTATGCTGGGCCTTATATAGCTGCATAAAACAATGAAAATAATCATAAAATGGTATTGAGCAGCTAAACTAACAGAAAGATAAGATAAACTACATTTCAGCAAAAGCCCACATTAAGGTATAACAAACAAACTATACACATTAAGCAACAAATTCTGAAAAAAATGGCAGAAAAGACGGTGGCCAGGATTTTCGTAGAGTCCTGTTAAAAGATTAATTAGACAATAGGCCAGGTAGACTTTAATTAGACCAAAGGAACCAAACAATGAAAAATTTGAAAAAATTAAAGCAGATGTTCCATAGGGTACAAGGAAAAGGGGAAGAAGAGTAAAAGAAAGAGAGGATAGGGGTGGCAGGGGGGAAGAAGAGCAAGAGAGGTAATGAAGATAACACAGGGAGGAATAGGGACAGGACACAGGAAAGACATTTAGAGGAGACTAGAGATTAAAGAAAAGAGTTTAATCCTTTCAGTTGGAGAGTACCAAACAGGGCTATGAGTTAGTTCTCCAATGTGAAATGGCTATGGGTATCAGAGGAACAAGAGATGATCCCAGTAACATGGAAAGCATCAGAGGTATTATGTCCTGACAATCTAAAATGGGAAGAGACAGGAGTGCCAGAATCATGTTTGACATTATATAAGTGTCCACAGATTCTGTCCCCACAAGCGTCGATCTGTTTAGCCAATATATATTTTAAGACAACATTGGCAGATGATGGTGTATTTCAGATTCCGGGAAATGCACTTAAAGCCTGGATATCAAAAGGGCTATTCAGGATCAAGACTTTGTGAGTCTGTAGTATGAAAGGTGACATACTTAATGATCTGTTGCAGCGATCGCACCCAGCATGTTCTAGCCAGGATTACAGGGGCGGCTCCTAACCAATATGTCCAGAAGGTTCCTATTGTATTTAAAGGCCACCAATGGTGGGTTGAAGAATAGAAGGTGAGTAGTAGGGTCAGAGTGGAGGATAGGTAGGTGTCAGGATAAGGAGTGCAGCCAGATTGTGAGGGTGGTGGGTAAGAGTGGAGGATAGGAAGGTGTCAGGATAAGGAGTGCAGCCAGATTGTGAGGGTGATGGGTAAGAGTGGAGGATAGGAAGGTGTCAGGATAAGGAGTACAGCCAGATTGTGAGGGTGGTGGGTAAGAGTGGAGGATAGGAAGGTGTCAGGATAAGGAGTGCAGCCAGATTGTGAGGGTGATGGGTAAGAGTGGAGGATAGAAAGGTGTCAGGATAAGGAGTGCAGCCAGATTGTGAGGGTGATGGGTAAGAGTGGAGGATAGGTAGGTGTCAGGATAAGGAGTGCAGCCAGATTGTGAAGGTGATGGGTATGAGTGGAGGATAGGAAGGTGTCAGGATAAGGAGTGCAGCCAGATTGTGAGGGTGATGGGTAAGAGAAAGAACAGTTCTACTAGGAGGATGGATGGGGGAGGTAAGAGCTAGGATGGGGGTAATAGAGAGAACTTTTTAGAGAGCAGATTGCAGGATAGATTCAGGGTAAAGATGGCGATGAAAGAATTCCAACATAAGGTGGGTCTGATGGAGAACGTTGTCGTCTTGGTCACAGAGAAGTCTGAGGCGTAGGAGTTGAGGAAAGGATATAGAATCAATATAGAGGTATATAAACTTGATGGGTAAAGAGACCAAGATATTTAAAAAGGTAACAGAGAAGGTAGAGATAGAGAACAAAATCTGAATGGAGGAGTGAAATGAACCCACAAGGCTCAAAAACTTAGTCAAATCAGGTTCAGAAAGATAAGATACCCCAAAACCATCATCACTGTAACTGGTAATACATGAGAGGAAAGTGACTACTGATGGAGTTGTATGTAACTTTACAATGAAACGCTGGTCTTTCGTACAGTTGATCAGTTGGCAGACGACGTGCCCGTCTCGTCTAAGACTCAGGGCGTAGAAAACGTCTCTGTTATCTTCATCACTACCTAAAATCCATGCGTCGTGTGCTTCCATTTCTCCTTCAATTCTACTGGCTGTTGTTAGGAAAGGCTATAATTTCATTGGCCAGCACTCAGACTGGACATGGTTAGTTTCAAACGCCAGTAAACCAATTATTTTATTTAGTAGTCAAACATAACTGACATTGTTTGTGATTCTGATCTACCTAAGGCATTATCTATTGTCTGTGGAAGGAGTGGTGTCATTGATAATACCACCCCACATGGGAAGCTAATCATGTTTTTACACTCGCTAATGTGTTTATTTTAACCGTTTCTTTACAGCTGACAAGCCTGGTGTGTCTGGTCTGTCTATGGACAGTCAGAGAATCTACCAAAATCCAAATATGAAATCCATCAATGTGTGTATCCCAGTGGATATGATTTTGTACTTTCAATATTTTTTTTTTGTTTTGTTGCATTTTCCAGCTTCCATCTCTGGCAAAGTCCCAGAGAGACTAGGAACTGAATTTTTGTGCGTTAATCCATTTTTCTCTGGCAGCCATGTGCACAGGGGTCCCTCAACGCACAAGCAGATAACTCCATTTTTGGAGGTACTCATATTTTTTCCATTGATGAGTAATTGATGTTTCAAGCCAAGCATAGCTGCTGAGACCAGGGGTGGTTGCCACAGAGAGAAATCACAAATAAAAATTCTAACTATGTAGTCAAGATTTGAACTCACAACCTTTCTGCCTAGAAACCAACTAGTCCCCTGTACTTTCAATATTATATGTTGTTTACACTATCACATACAATATCTTAATATTATTAATCTATCTATTGTCCTTTCGAGTTGAAGTCGGCATATAGGACAGCAACTCTAGATCCTCTATGACTGAAGATCTTTGTTATCAGGCGTCAGACCTTGCACAACACCAGCACTGTATATTGTGATTTGCCCCTGTTCTGGGCAAGCTGCTCAATCTTGGTAAAGGGAGCGGTTGCTGCCTCTCACCTAAGTGTTCTTTTTAGTGTTTCTGTAGGTTGGCCTCTTTTTCCTTGACTCGCTGGTTCCCATTTGAGGGTTTGCTTATATTACACATGCAGGGGGAAAAAAAAGTGAAGTATTGAAAAGTGTCACACACAAAATATGTGATACCCAATTGTGACACCTGCAAAAACATAACACCGTTGTTAATTTTTATTTTAAAAGGTGGTGTGAAAAGGTGAGTGTCAAATTGACCTCAGAGACTAGATTTAAAAATGCTTTATATGCTAGTATAATGTGAAAAACAGAAGGGAGACATCATAAAAGGGTAAATAATGAATAGAATGTGCAAATAAAAATGAAGGAATTTTGATAACACATACCTTAACCCTACATCTGATATTTTGTAGCATCCATTGAGGCTCAGGAACTCAAGACTACTGACACTGCCATTTGTTTTGCTCTCATATGATCCACCATGGTTTACATCAATGCAGGAAACAGAAGTTTTGCAGTTTCGGTTGATAGATTGATGCTCAGATGAGACAGAAAGATCAACTGCTGAATCACTGAGACATTCACAGCTCTGTGTTTGACTGATGGCCTTCAAAATCCCTTCTGCATCCCTGCATGTGCTGTGGGTGAGAGATGAGCTGGACCTTTTAAATGGTGGATCTGCCACTAAGATATCACAGCTGAGCCGAGTTAGAGAGATGCTGGAAAATGAATCTGTGAATGAATTCACATTTGAAGAGGCAGGTGCTTTATCAGACTCAAGCATCAAGTTCATGCACACAAAGTTCACATCACAAGTCTGTAGACATTCTTTGTCCACAATGACAGAAGAGTCATTCGAATCAACATTCACAAGCTGCAACATAAAAGCATTGTCCTGTTCTGGAGCATCCAAAACACAAACAGAATCTCTACATGTCTTTTCACCAGCATAGTGACAATCATTGCAAGATGTCAGCTGCTGTGCAAATTTATGTTTGGGTGCATTCAACAGATGTGTTCTACATGGAATGTCTCTACCACAACAGACACTCAACTTCTGAAAGCAAGATCTTGGAATATTCTCAATCTCAACACTTCCCTCATTCTTACTGACAGATTTTCTTCCCACAGAAGCCAAGCTGATCAGTGTCAAGTCGGTAATGTTCTCACAGCCAGTCAAATCCAAATGTCGTAATTTAGACTGTCGACCACTCACACCAAACCTGAAAGTAATTGAACATTAGGAAGAACTTAACAAATTTCAGCTTGAAGCTTCTCTGCTTCACTCATTAACAAATAATTACTTTCATTACAAATATAATCATATACAACACATCTAATCCAAATGTAGGCGAACAGAAGTAAATAGTAATTATGATAAAATATAATTAACAATGCAGAAAGAGTAATGGAGTGCAAAGTAAATGCAGTCAGTACTAACTACTAAACAAATACTGACAAAGGTAATTTCTTAAATGAAATGTTGACACAAGAAAACAGCTTGTTAAAATCATCAAAGTTAATAATAAATAAAAAAGTGGTACTGAATCGCCAATAATAAATTTTAATCTTTTTTTTTCAGACAATATTGACACACAACTGTCGCTATTACATAAACATTAAAATGTAAATTAACACCAGATTAAAGGTACCGTAGTAAAAATTACCGCATCATAACACAAAATTCTTCCAAATTTGATAGTTTTACATGTACAGTTGTACATATAAGAATTTTACTGTTATTAGCTCTGAAAATTCCATAAAGTACCCATTCCCCCCCCCCCCCCCCCCCCCAACCCCAAAAAAAAAATTTAAATACTATTTGAAGATATCCTGGGATTTTTCTCTGTAATTTTGTAAAGGGAATCTTATCTAGCCTGACTGGAAAACATAAATATAACAAAACTACAACACACATTAGTAAAACAAAAGTTTGAAATAACGACGAAAAAATAGACGGGTTTGGGTAACCCTATCTGAGTTTTCACTGTGCCCGAAATATAATTTTTTTTTCTCCACTCCAGGAAACTCCTAAAATATGTTTGTTGCTACCAAAGTACTCAATCTATTTAAAAGTTCAAGCAAAATCATCCAGAACTGAGCTTAGCCTACAGATCAATTTGTCTAAAGCTGGATTCCTAGATCTTGGCTCACACACAAGCCATGAAAGCTTACTTTGATATAAGTCAATGACTTACTCTTTAAAAGCAATGTCCCCAACACTTGTGTGTGTCAAGTCTAACACCTCAAGGTTGGGACACTGTTTGAGAACTTTGTGTACCTGTAGAAGCAAGGAATACACATTTTTGTCAACAACTTGTGTCTGAATAGTATTGTATTCCAGATCAGTTTCTAAATAACCATTTGGTCTGTCATTTCTTGTCTCATAAATCAGTTTTGTAAATAACCATTTGACATTTGGTCTGTCATTTCTTGTCTCATAAATCAGTTTTGTAAATAACCATTTGACATTTGGTCTGTCACTTCTTGTCTCATAAATCAGTTTTGTAAATAACCATTTGACATTTGGTCTGTCATTTCTTGTCTCATAAATCAGTTTTGTAAATAACCATTTGACATTTGGTCTGTCATTTCTTGTCTCATAAATCAGTTTTGTAAATAACCATTTGACATTCAACTTTTGGTCAGTCATAAATCAGTTTTGTAAATAACCATTTGACATTTGGTCTGTCATTTCTTGTCTCATAAATCAGTTTTGTAATAACCATTTGACATTCAACATTTGGTCTGTCATTTCTTGTCTCATAAATCAGTTTTGTAAATAACCATTTGACATTCAACATTTGGTCAGTCATTTCTTGTCTCATAAATCAGTTTTGTAAATAACCATTTGACATTCAACATTTGGTCAGTCATTTCTTGTCTCATAAATCAGTTTTGTAAATAACCATTTGACATTTGGTCTGTCATTTCTTGTCTCATAAATCAGTTTTGTAAATAACCATTTGACATTTGGTCTGTCATTTCTTGTCTCATAAATCAGTTTTGTAAATAACCATTTGACATTTGGTCTGTCATTTCTTGTCTCATAAATCAGTTTTGTAAATAACCATTTGACATTCAACATTTGGTCTGTCATTTCTTGTGTCATAGATCAGTTTTGTAAATAACCATTTGACATTTGGTCTGTCATTTCTTGTCTCATAAATCAGTTTTGTAAATAACCATTTGACATTTGGTCTGTCATTTCTTGTCTCATAAATCAGTTTTGTAAATAACCATTTGACATTTGGTCTGTCATTTCTTGTCTCATAAATCAGTTTTGTAAATAACCATTTGACATTCAACATTTGGTCAGTCATAAATCAGTTTTGTAAATAACCATTTGGTCAGTCATTTCTTGTCTCATAAATCAGTTTTGTAAATAACCATTTAACATTCAACTTTTGGTCAGTCATTTCTTGTGTCATAAATCAGTTTTGTTATAACCATTTGACATTCAACATTTGGTCTGTCATTTCTTGTCTCATAAATCAGTTTTGTAAATAACCATTTGACATTTGGTCTGTCACTTCTTGTCTCATAAATCAGTTTTGTAAATAACCATTTGACATTTGGTCTGTCATTTCTTGTCTCATAAATCAGTTTTGTAAATAACCATTTGACATTTGGTCTGTCATTTCTTGTCTCATAAATCAGTTTTGTAAATAACCATTTGACATTCAACATTTGGTCTGTCATTTCTTGTCTCATAAATCAGTTTTGTAAATAACCATTTCACATTCAACATTTGGTCAGTCATTTCTTGTCTCATAAATCAGTTTTGTAAATAACCATTTGACATTTGGTCTGTCATTTCTTGTCTCATAAATCAGTTTTGTAAATAACCATTTGACATTCAACATTTGGTCAGTCATAAATCAGTTTTGTAAATAACCATTTGGTCAGTCATTTCTTGTCTCATAAATCAGTTTTGTAAATAACCATTTAACATTCAACTTTTGGTCAGTCATTTCTTGTGTCATAAATCAGTTTTGTTATAACCATTTGACATTTAACATTTGGTCTGTCATTTCTTGTCTCATAAATCAGTTTTGTAAATAACCATTTGGCCTGTCATTTCTTGTCTCATAAATCAGTTTTGTAAATAACCATTTAACATTCAACTTTTGGTCAGTCATTTCTTGTCTCATAAATCAGTTTTGTAAATAACCATTTGACATTCAACATTTGGTCTGTCATTTCTTGTCTCATAAATCAATTTTGTAATAACCATTTGACATTCAACATTTAGTCTGTCATTTCTTGTTTCATAAATCAGTTTTGTAATAACCATTTGACATTCAACATTTGGTCTGTCATTTCTTGTCTCATAAATCAGTTTTGTAATAACCATTTGACATTCAACTTTTGGTCAGTCATTTCTTGTGTCATAAATCAGTTTTGTAATAACCATTTGACATTCAACTTTTGGTCAGTCATTTCTTGTCTCATAAATCAGTTTTGTAATAACCATTTGACATTCAACATTTGGTCTGTCATTTCTTGTCTCATAAATCAGTTTTGTAATAACCACTTGACATTCAACATTTGGTCAGTCATTTCTTGTGTCATAGATCAGTTTTGTAAATAACCATTTGACATTCAACATTTGATCAGTCATTTCTTGTGTCATAGATCAGTTTTGTAAATAACCATTTGATATTCAACATTTGGTCAGTCATTTCTTGTGTCATAGATCAGTTTTGTAAATAACCATTTGACATTCAACATTTGGTCAGTCATTTCTTGTGTCATAGATCAGTTTTGTAAATAACCATTTGACATTCAACATTTGGACAGTCATATTGCAATATAATGTTTTGTTTTAATATCAAACAAACATGTTAGTCTTCCTGAGTCGTCTACTACATTCTGCTCATCCTCAAACATTTTTGTTATTGGTGTGGTTCCAATTTGTGACACTACAGAAAAATGTGAATTTGCTTGTGTGACATCTTAGTAGAATAAATCTGCACATGAATAAATGTTTGTAAAAATGAACCAATTTTGATACTCTCCAATGTGAACTATGGCAAGTGTTTATATGTGTGATATATATTTGTCTTTAATCAGCTTGAATGTTTAACACAAGAATCATACACAGGGTGTACTTCAGATATAATGAAAAAGACAAGGCATCTAAAATATTAATTATTAACAGCTGTGTTTCTGTCAGATGAGTATTGCAATCTTCTAGTACTGGAAAATAATCAGCTTATCTGTGGGATTTCTACTACATCCACTTTCAGGCTCAGATTAGTCAAAGCAACCACATGTGAACCCATTCTAAAACAGAAAGAAGACAATACACACTTCATTAGCACAGATAGAGAACAAGAAGTGGTTTCATAATTAACTGTAACAATTTATTTACCAAACTGCTGCTCAAGCCTTTGCTGAAAGCCAGGTCACAAACTTTGACCCCTGACCCTATTTGAGGCAGTAGATATTTCACCATTGCAGTCAGCATCTTGGCTTCCTTTAGTATCTAGAGATGTTAGAATAATGGTCAGTTAACCAGGAGACACAATGCTATCCCAAATATTTTAACCTTAGTGTAGATGTTAATTACATTTAGAATGATTTTAACATGGTAAACATAATCAACTATGGCATTTATAACAGTCTCATTCTTCAACCCTCTGCAACAAATATCAAGAGCCTCTCTCCTATAAATCCAGCATTGAGATTAGCTGAGATAATTTTGATCATTTCTGGCTCCAAAGCTTGTATAGACAAAACTATATGGGCCACTGCAAGAATTACAAAAGACAGTAACATTTATACAGGAAACAACAATGAGATATAGACAATCATCATCAAGTACCGGGTCCTGCTGGTGTAGGCGATCATGTCTCTCCACAACTTTCGATCTCAACAATTATTTATCATTTCTGTTGTTGACCTTCTCTTAAGCTATTGGTATTTTTTCTCTTTGCTTCCATCTATCTCTTCGTCCCTCAATTTTTCCAGTTGTTACAATATATATCAGTTGTTCTCTTCTCATTACATGGCCAAAAAATGATGATTGTTTTTTCCTAATATTGGAAATTAGCTCTCTTTTTGCTTTGACCTTTCAGAACATTTTCATTACTCTTCTTAGCTGTCCATGGTATTCTCAACATTCTTCTGTAAAACCACATTTCTACATACTCCAGTGATTTTCTTGTCTGTTTGTCCTCACATGACTCCATGATTCGCATCCATATGTTAAGACTGGCTCTACATAACATTTAAGAACTCTTTTTCTTGTTTCTATTGTCAAAAATGGATTGTATAGTATCTTCCTCATTTTTTGGAAAGCTGCTTTTGCCTGATCCATTTTGCATCTCACCTCATTTGTACATCTTCCGTCTGAGGTTAACAAAGTTCCCAAATATTTAAATTCCTTTACCTATTTTAATATTGTTCTACTTTTCTTTATTTTACACTGAGGTGATGTCTTTTTCTTTGCTGTTACCATTACCTCTGTCTTTTTGCTATTAAGGCTGAGTCCTTTATTTTTGCTTTTTTTACTATAATGTCCAACATTTCTTGTAACTCATTTTCACTCTTAGCGATTAAGACTATATCATCAGCACACCTTAGATTATTTATATTATGATCTCCAATTGTTATTCCAGGCACGCCCCTTATGGATCTTAAAATAATCTAACTATACATATTAAACAAATCTGGTGACAGCACACAACCTTGTCTAACACCCTGTTTTATTTGTTGAAACATTCCCAATTGGTTTCCAGTTCTTATGGCTGCTGTTTGTTGCCAGTACATGTTCTTTATTATTCTTAGATATATAGACAATACTCCAGGCAAAAAAAAAAAAGATAAATATTTGTAACTAGACAAAGCCTGAGATTAGAGCTCAGGCACATATGACCACTGTACATATATAATGTAGCAATATTCTGGACAAAAATGTATAATTATATCAAATCCACAAAGTTTAGTACATACAAAACCTGTCACCTGTTTCATGCCTTCTTCTCCATGGTGCTCATTATCATCATTGTGCCCAGACTCATCAATATCCGCATCTTCATCCACACAAAAGTTTGTTTCCTGATCATCCTCATCACCCCAGACTGCTGGTAGCAAACCTTGACCATCCACACCACCCAGGGCCACAGGCTTGAAACTCCAGTTTCCTGAAAGATATTTCAACACAGATTTAGCCACACTGCTACCTTACAATTGTTATGGTCTTCATTTCAATAGCCACCCATACAAATGTGACCATTTATTGTCCTCTTGGACCCCTCCCTCTCTTCTTCTTCTTCCTTTCCATGTGGAGCATAGGTCTTCAACAAACACTTTTCAAGCCGTTCTGTTTCTTGCAATCCTTTTAAGATCATTTCATGTCTTCCCAACCATCTTCTCTGTTTCCACCTGCCATCTCCAAGAATATTTTCAGCTTCCTATTTGCCATGTAACTGGGAATCCCAAAAACTTTGACTTGTCCATTTTTGTGACTTACTTTGTTTTATAGTACAGGATAGCCAGTCCCATGCCCAACCTTCCTTAGTCGCTTCTTATGAACATGCCTGGCAGGGAACAGCATTAAAATTCTTTACTTCCCTTACGGGTCTGGTAACACACCCCTTGTGACCCCTCCCAATCATTTATTTACACACACACACACATACATAATTATTATTATATAATGTAGCAGCAGCAGCAGTTACTGACATTCTTATGGTCCAAATTTACAACCTAATTACAACCTTGAAGGACATGAAAGAAATAGAACCAGATTATTTTCAACTATTGACCATGCCTTAGTCTCCATCCAATCAAAAGTGTGAAGTATTGCTCCTTGATCCTTCCCATGCCGCTGTCTAGCATAAGACTTGTAGTGTTTTTTGTCACCCATCTCTATTCTGGGCGAGATGTTTGATCTATCTAATGAGTCTATGCCTGACAGCTTTGCTTCTCTTATAAGTATTATTTTTAGTGTCTCTTTAGGTCTTCCTCTTTTTTTTCTGTATTCTGATGTTTCCCATAGAAGAGCCTGTTTTGGAATTCTCTTGTTGTCTCTTCTCAGCACATGTCCATCTTTTTCCCTTAATTGTAGATATTTGATTGCATGGCCATTTTTCTTATTTCAATATTATTCTTGAATTCACTCTATTGAACACAGAGTAATTTTCTAAGGCTTTTGTCTTCAAAAGCATTCATTTTTTTTCTCAATCTCTTTTGCTATTTTCCAGCTTTCGCATGTGTAGGTAAATGGTGATAATATGTGAGTTGAATAATCTAAGTTTGGTTTTTTTGCAATCTATCTATCTACTGACCTTTCGAGCTGTTGCCGGCCCATAGGACGTAGACCAAGATAGACCTTCTCATATCTGAATTTTTGTTCTAGCAGTTTTCTTTTAAAGATATTTTATCAAATCTCGCCATATGTCTCTGTTCTGTGCAAGCAGCTCTATCTCATTGAGGGAGCCAAATCCTGTTGCTCTTGCCTCTCTCATCAATGTTCTTCTCAGTGTCTCCCTGGGTCTTCCTCTTTTTCTTTTACCTGTTGTTTCCCATATGAGGGCCTGCTTTGCTATTCGGTTATTATCTCTTCTCATCACATGTCCAACATATGCCCATTGTCTTTTCTTTATTACTGAGGATATTAGTGGTTGATTGGCAATTTCTCTAATTTCCTCGTTTGTTTTGAATTCGTTCCACGCTATACCAAGTATTTTCCTTAGACATTTATTTTCGAATGCGTTCAACTTTTTTTCTATATCTCTTGTTGTTTTCCAGCTTTCACATGCATACGTAAGGGTTGATAGTACATTTGTTTCATTAACAACATCGTTTTTACGATAGCGGCTTGTTAAACCTCTGATCAACGGTTATATACCAAGCCGGAGAAAAACTATTTTTTGCATAGTATTTTTTATTTCCATATTTTTTTCCAGGTTTTTAAAATTCGCTGCTGCTTTTGCTATCCTGCTTCTGATCATTTTCATTTTTTCACCTTCTTGATCTATATTACTACCAAGATACATATAGTGGTCTACTCTTTACAATGTCTGACATTTGCGATGTATATTGCTCTCTGGAGTATTTTTATTTTTAATTATTTTTGTTTCATCCCTGCTGATTTCAAGCCCTATATTTTTTCCGCCATGGATGATAAGGTATCTGTGATATTTTGCACCTTGTTGAAATTGTCACTTAGGAGCACTATATCATCTGCAAAATGTAGATCTTCAAAGTAATTTTTGTCATTTTGTATTGCCGTCATTTTGTATTGCCGTCTATAACCAAATCTATAATGGATTGAAAAGAAGATATTTTTTTCCCCTTACTTCTTTCACAGTGACAATATAAAAACAGAGCTATAGTTTGGCTAATTTGTCACTGACTATGGCAAATTACACTTTGAAGATAGATGAGAAATGAAATACATCTGTCTGATATTTGGCAAGTTTTGTTGTATCTTGAGCCTAATTCTAACGACAAAGACATTCATGAAAAAAAACAGACTTGAAACTGTATGCACTGACATACTGACCTTGTGCCCAGTGAACAGGGTGTAACCTTGACCACAAAGATGGATCTCTGGAAAGTTGTAGAAACTTTTGTGAAACCTGACTAGTTTTAGCCAGGTCTCTAGGTCCCAAAAGAGAGAATATCTGTAGGCATATTTCTATTGGCAACTTCAGAAAGTGACATTTTGAAATAACTGATGGTTCACAAACATCATCTGCTGTAAGAAAAAAAAACAAAAAGAACTTTTAATTACTACAAGCAATATGAACAAATCTGGTATTTGATGATCAAACAGAAACAAAAAGGCTTATCATATTAAAAAAATAATGTATATTTTTAGCTTGGTTAGCAAATATGGCCACACAACCAGGTATAAATAAATGAATGGTCACTTCCCTGTGTTCCTGAGCTGGGTTAGTCTCGAAATGGACTAAATTGAAATTTAGTCCATTTGGAGACTGACCCAACTCAGGAACACAGGGAAGTGACCATTTTTTATTTTTCCTCTCTTTAGCATCTAGCATATTATCGCCATGTAGTTAGATTTGTTAATATATCGTTATATATAATTTTTGTGATTGTTGTTCGTCCAGATGAAGGCCTACTTGGCCGAAATGTCGACTTTTGTTTCGTCCATTACCACGTAAAGCTGTCACCATACCACTTTTTTCTTCCATTTTTTTTAGTATTGCTATTATCATCAGCTTTACAGCAGCTTCGCATCTCTACGCATCTTGATGCCTTTACCTCTATAAATAAATGACATGACCAAAAGACAAGTGCCATACACAATCCCTCAGAACAAACATGGCACAAATACTTTATATAAACACTTAAAACATATATAAACCAAATAACAACCACTTTTAAAAATCACTTAAAACATACGTAAACCAAATGACTAGCACTTTTTATAATCACTTAAAACATATACAAACTAAATGACAATCATTTTTTATAATCACTTAGAATGCACATACGCCATATATCAGAAGAAAAAAACCATAACCTATAGGCACCACCATATAAAAATATTTCACCTTCTCTATTCTACAGTGAGGAGACATTATATTTATTTCACTACTTAAGCTTTATATTAAAAGTATTATCATATTATCTAGCTGTTACCATACAACTGTGATTTGATCCAGATATACTGACTTTCTCAACCTGTAGAATGCATGCACTCTTCAAGTCTGAGCCTATCAGCAGTTTACATGCCAGTTCAGGACATGTTCTTTAGTTGAAATGACCTAAGTCATGATGATGCAACTGAGATCCTAAAATGATGCAAATGAAATCCCCTCCCCCTGACAAAAATTCAGATGTTTCTAACTTACATTCAGGATTGATGTCTACGCAGCTTTCACTATCTTTTCCTGCCTTTCTGCTATAAAAATAGTTATTGTTTATGTAACGCTGCCAACATTGCAGTGTCTGTTGTTCCAGTTCATCTCACAAATTTGCTAAAATAACAAATGCTGTCCTAATAGCTCAGTGTTTATGACTGTCGCTTTTACCAGCACTGTGAGCACTAAAATAGTTCAACTTCCAGGACAAATTTTACAAAATTGAAACTATCTAAAAAATTATGACTTTCACTTTTACTCACAGAAATGAACAAATGTATATTATTGTATAAACAAATATAGGTGTTCACTGTTAATATGGGAGATTAAGAGTTGTGAATTAAGCGGATTGTAAAATATTAAATCACTTATGATCACCAGCATGGCGAGCACAAAAGTATAGACCTACTCCAAATATGAGTATTGTAAAAATTTAACAGTCAAAATATTAGGACCTTCACTTTTACTCACAGAAATTATGAAGTTGTATTTCTGTATAAACAAATATAGGTATTCAATGTTAACAAGAGAGGTTAAATGTCTAGAATTAGGTGGATCATAATATAAAATATATAGCCGTGGTGTAATTTTTCTGGGAGTGGTAGGCTAGACAAACACTCTGGTCAGAATGCAGAAGGGAATTCTGTATTTGACATCACAGCTGCATAAAACTAAGATAATGTTTTAAAGAGCAGGTGTTCAGATGTGTTTAACGTAACCCCTTCCCTCCCAAAGTTGAATACATTAATCTATAAAAAATTTGAACAGTGTTCCTTTAGACGAATATGCTCGTCATCAAATGAGAACATTTTTGTTCTCAAAACAACACACAATAAACAATAATTACTGCTATGATTTTTCTAGATTATTTCCACTCTATTTTCTATTCTTATGGTTTTATTCTTTGAATTTTATCGGCTGTATTTGGGAAAATTGAGTAAATAGTGATTTTGTTGACCTGCATTTTCTCAACAATGGTATCAGGTGGAATTTTGTACCCTGCTCAAACTGTTCTGTGTAAAATTGAACTAATTGGAATAACAATGTAATAAACAAAACAGTAAATAAAGATAATAAATTACAAAATATATTTAGTCCTTGTTAGCAATTCTTTTTGCTATTACTTTTATTTACATAAGTAATACATAAAAGGATAAAAATATCCAAAGATTTTCAATTAAATTTTTTCTATGAAAAAAGAAAGAAAAAAAAAAACTATTTTTTTTTTCATTGACTTATTTCTAAATCATCATCATTTTCACATTTAGATATAACAATTCCTCATCCATTTTTCTTCAACAAATGTTTATAAATTAAGCATGTAGGAGAAAGTCCAGAGATAAGCCTCTCGCTATAGAATAGATGTTATTTGTCTCATCTGTGGTCTAGCATTGGGGGGTGGTGTGTGTGTGTATTTTAAAAAAATAAAGTCTGGTAGTGAAGGGGTTAATAAAATATTTCTCTAACACTAATATTCTTAGTGGAAAAAAACAAAACACTCATTGCCTGATTATAATGAGTAATAACTTCTGCACTGGTCTCTCTTAATATTCATTCATGAGTCTCATATTGTTCATTATTTTTTGTAACATTCCTCTGTAAGCTGATATGTATGTAACTTCATATGATCTAACTTATTGACAGTCCCTGGGCATAAGTCATATCTAATCATGTATAATTCAGGCATATTACACTGTAGTTTGAGTACTGCCTAGAACAGAGAGACATAAACACATGCTTACAAAGAAACACAATCACTTTCTTGCAACACACAACCACATATGTTCACACAAAGAAATATGCAACCAAACATGTAATGGAGCAACACAACATACACAGTAAGACACACCCACTCACATATTTACATACAATGAAAAACATGCAACCACATACTTATGAACAAGGAAAAATACTTATACACACATACAAATGAAAGATAGCCTCCCACATACTAACATACAACGAAGGACACATATATACAACAATATAACATGTATAACAACATACTGACAACAAAAAACATGCAACCACATTCTACAATAAAAGACACACATCCACAAACTTACATACGAGGCAAGACACACACAGACACCCACATACATACAAGGCAAGACAGCCACCCACATATTTACATACAAGACAAGACAAGACACACACACTCACAAACATACTATGAAGGACAGCCGCCACCCATATACTTACATACAAGACACACACTCACAAACATACTATGAAGGACAGCCGCCACCCATATACTTACAAACAAGACACACACACTCACAAACATACTATGAAGGATAGCCGCCATCCATATACTTACATACAAGACAAGACACACACACCCAAGTAAAGACAAGACACACATACCCAAGTAAAGACAGTCACCACCCACATACTTACATACAAGACAAGACACACACACCCAAGTAAGACAGTCACACACATACTTACATACAAGGCAAGACACACACCCAAGTAAGACAGTCACACACATACTTACATACAAGGCAAGACACACACCCAAGTAAGACAGTCACACACAAACTTACACATAGAGAGATCCTCCACAAACTTCTCGTCAGGATACTCTTGATGCTGCTTCGAAATGTCGTGCTGGTAAATGACCTTGGCTTTCAACTCCTTGAGTTCTTCATAAGTAAAATACTGCATTAGCATTGGCTGGAAAACCTGGATAACAAAACAAACAACATTCCAGTAGCTTATAGACAGCAACATGATCAGAATAGAGAGACAAAGAAAGAAATGCCTAAATATAAAATATAAGTCCCCAACTCTTTCTTTCCAATAAGATATCAAACACCACTATTGTGCCGCTTAAGATACAATAGAGAATCTTTAAAATCTTTGAGTAATGCTCTCTAGGTACCCAGATCATCTCTCTGTGGCTTCCTTGTACAGCTTACACTTA
Organism: Megaustenia siamemsis; assembly: GCA_032433765.1. NCBI lineage: Eukaryota > Metazoa > Mollusca > Gastropoda > Stylommatophora > Ariophantidae > Megaustenia > Megaustenia siamemsis. The sequence continues at coordinate 96,591,580 of JAVIAB010000125.1, read as the reverse complement.
TGTTATGTATATCACAGCGTGAAGATAACATGAAAGGACATATTAAAGGAAGGATAGCGATATCGTGGTGTGAATGTTGAAGAAGCAAGGGAAGAGAAGCCAGGTAGTCACAAAATAGCACCACTGTAAAACAGACCCTTAGAAACAGGAGTACCAATGAGTGATACGAACCAGAGATGAAGAGAGACTGTTGGAGATTAGCTAAAGATAAGACAAGATTGGAGGATGGAGAGATGAAGAGAGACTGTTGGAGAACAGCTAAAGATAAGACAAGATTGGAGGATGGAGAGATGAAGAAAGACTGTTGGAGAACAGCTAGAGAGAAGACAAGATTGCAGGATGGAGAGATGAAGAAAGACTGTTGGAGAACAGCTAAAGATAAGACAAGATTGGAAGATGGAGAGATGAAGAAAGACTGCTGGAGAACAGCTAAAGATAAGACAAGATTGGAAGATGGAGAGATGAAGAAAGACTGCTGGAGAACAGCTAGAGAAGACAAGATTGGAGGATGGAGAGATGAAGAGAGACTGTTGGAGAACAGCTAGAGAGAAGACAAGATTGGAGGATGGAGAGATGAAGAGAGACTTGGAGAACAGCTAAAGATAAGACAAGATTGGAGGATGGAGAGATGAAGAAAGACTACTGGAGAACAGCTAGAGAGAAGACAAGATTGGAGGATGGAGAGATGAAGAGAGACTGCTGGAGAACAGCTAGAGAAGACAAGATTGGAGGATGGAGAGATGAAGAGAGACTTGGAGAACAGCTAGAGAGAAGACAAGATTGGAGGATGGAGAGATGAAGAGAGACTTGGAGAACAGCTAGAGAAGACAAGATTGGAGGATGGGGAGATGAAGAGAGACTTGGAGAACAGCTAGAGAAGACAAGATTGGAGGATGGAGAGATGAAGAGAGACTGTTGGAGATTAGCTAGAGAGAAGACAAGATTGGAGGATGGAGAGATGAAGAGAGACTGTTGGAGATTAGCTAGAGAGAGACAAGATTGGAGGATGGAGAGATGAAGAGAGACTGTTGGAGAACAGCTAGAGAAGACAAGATTGGAGGATGGAGAGATGAAGAGAGACTGTTGGAGATTAGCTAGAGAGAAGACAAGATTGGAGGATGGAGAGATGAAGAGAGACTGTTGGAGAACAGCTAGAGAAGACAAGATTGGAGGATGGAGAGATGAAGAGAGACTGTTGGAGATTAGCTAGAGAGAAGACAAGATTGGAGGATGGAGAGATGAAGAAAGACTGTTGGAGAACAGCTAGAGAGAAGACAAGATTGCAGGATGGAGAGATGAAGAAAGACTGTTGGAGAACAGCTAAAGATAAGACAAGATTGGAAGATGGAGAGATGAAGAGAGACTGTTGGAGAACAGTTAGAGAGAAGACAAGATTGGAGGATGGAGAGATGAAGAGAGACTGTTGGAGAACAGTTAGAGAGAAGACAAGATTGCAGGATGGAAAGAAGAAAGGCAACAACAATACAGAGAGGGAAGAACCGTCAAGAGAACAGAGAAGTGACAAGAAGCAAGATAAACTAAAGGCAGAACATTGGAAAGATGAAACAGTCACATATAGAAGCTGGATGAATTTATACGCTGAAGAGGTACTCTACAATGAAATTGAAGCTAACCACATAGAAGCTGGTATGAGTTGGTATATGACCCTGCGAAGGTAACGCTGAGTAAACAAATACTGTGGATATAGTTTGCACAATAAGATGTAGAATGTTAGTAGTCTATAAATTTATTAGCAGAATGAACAATCCTTCAAAACAGTGAACGGTCACTGACGGTGTGCTCAAGAAGGCAATGAATAATTATGCTGCCTCACAAGCTAGAGATGCTAATGCTCGAGATGTTTCATGTGAAGAAAGCTACCAATATTAACTGCATTCATGTGATGTACAAAGTTTGAATATTTAAAGAACAAATCCTGTTACGCCATTACAAAATACCAATGTCATATCTGATATATAATGTTGATTTAGTTCAACCTTGCCTTTCTAATGTTGATGTTTTATTGTTTGTTATCAAATTACATTGAACAATTTAAACAAACATATCTGCTGTCATCAACACTGTGACAACAATCTGTCTGTCTCAAAGAAACATGAAACATGGTCTAGCATCTATCACAAACAACCAAGTAAAAGATTCATTTACAAATGTTCTACAATTTCCAGACCATGTTTACAAGTGGACATAAAAGTGTCACTAATGTCAAGTCTTGCATATACAACTTCCCTGTCATGTGGTTGTATCCTACTCAGAAAATATTATTTGTTCTACATATGACAAGCAGTACTTTTGGTTCTGTAATTGTCTGTGTCTGCTTTTATGGTTTTTCCATGTTAGCTTTTATAATAGTTTATATTTCTTCGTATAGATTTCACTAAACTGTTGTCAACGAAGCATAATTTTATTTCTGTGAGCTTCTTAAGGACGGAAATCAATCACCTATGGTGTTTCCACATGCTGTAGAGCTAATTGACCGGAGTTGGCTAGTCTATAACGTGGAAACGGGTTCTAGACTGTGCGACTGAGTGAGTGCACATGAGTCTAGACCACCCACAGCATTGACTTTCAGCGACCATATCAATCATGATGACAGTAAGTATTCAGATGAAGCCCAAAAGACTACAACGAAGGAGGTCGTATATTGTCACACTCTACAGGAAATGTAGGGAACAGGACTCAGTCGTGGTCAATGCGGAGGTCAACGGTCTCATCTGGAATAGCACTGATGAGAAAGATGCAGTCATCTATACAGATGGATCAGTAATACGACACCAAAGGAGTGCATGAGTATTTACAGCACGCTCGGCAGGCAGAATAGTCAAAGGCAGACAGTAGTGCAAACGTTATGACCATGAGTAGCATGACGATAGAGGTGATGGCAGTGACCAAGGCATTCATCTGGTTAGTCACAAGACTACACCCATGCCTGTAAACTGAGTGATTTGATGAGCATGATAAGAAAAGTGGAGGTGGGATCTGTATGTATGCAATGGGTAAATTCATTGCAGAAACTTAAGATGGGCACAGCCAGAAACGAGAAACTTAGTGGGCGTGTAAGAAGACTAATAACCAACACAGAACTGGAGTTGCCAGTCACTGGCCACTTCAAGATTTACTGAGGAGGGGATCTGAGCACCTATGGACATGTTTGGAGTGCAATGATGATGACCCGCTAATAACTCAATACCATCTGCTCAATGGATCCGGCCCTTTCATGTTGTTTTGCCTTGGTGTCCACTGTTTTCTTCTCTAATAGACTACCATTGGAGGCCCATTCATATACATAACATGGTACAGTCGAACCTGGTCTTAGGACCACCTGTTTAAAGCGTTTCCCTGGTTATAGGACCGGGTCTACAATTTCCCCGAGTTTTTTACTATATGCTAACACTGATTACGGCGCTCACCGTATGACGCGACCAGAGACCAGGCTAATTAACCGCCGCCAATGTTATTTATCCCGTTTACGACGACCAGCCAGTCCTTCGTCTCGCTGGGAGCCATAAACGATCGACACAGGTGTCTACAGGTGTCGATGTTTTCCCGTATTTAGTGAGTCCCAGATTACAGTGGGACGTGTTACGTTTATCAGTCAATACTGGTGTGAGAAACACGGCAGACACAGATCTATGATTCGTGAAGTGACATCACTTCGCGGTTCCGTCTAGACCAGAGTAGACCATTGCGTGGCCCGTATAAATTACAGGAATTAACTAAAGAATTAGTCATTGCCCGCTTAGAGTGTATTCACGTACATGTACAGTATCTCAGTGAATTATTTTTGTGGATTTTAAAAGTGTTACACACAATATAGGAAATGGCCAGTGTCAAAAGTGTAAAACCAAAAGCATTAACGCTGGAAGAACGAATATCAGTGATTCGACAAAATCAGCAAGGTAAAAGTTCGCGATTATTGGCAGAACAGTTTGGAGTGGGAAAGACACAGATTTTACGTACGTTAAAGAGAAAAGCCGAGTATATGAATGACTTTGAAAATAATGCACCAAGTATGAAAAGAAGGAATAGCAGGAAAACGGGAAATGAAGACATAAATACACTTTGTTGGAAATGGTGTCAATCAGCACTTGCACGAAAAATTCCGTTATCTGGGCCGATGATCAAAGAACGAGCTTTACAGTTTGCAAAAGAATTGGAAAACTCAGTCTTTAAAGCATCGAACGGCTGGTTAGAGGCCTTCATTAAAAGACACAATCTTGTGTTTGGTAAGCAATGTGGCGAAGTCGGTGATTCAGATATGAGTGCTGCGGCTGACTGGACTTCTAAATTATCCGAGATATGCTATGGTTACGCTGCTCAAGACATTTTTAATTAAGATGAAACCGGGTTATTTTTCAAAGCGACTACGGACAAAACATTTTTTGTCAAAGGAGAAAAATGCGCTGGGGGTAAAAAAAGCAAAGAGCGAATAACAGTGATGCTATGCACTAACATGTTGGGGGAACGAGAACCGGCTTTAGTGATTGGGAAAGCAGCTAACCCTAGGATTTTTAAAAACATCAACATAAACACACTGCCAGTGATTTACAGAAACAACAAAAAGGCATGGATGACTGCAGCTATATTTGAAGATTGGCTGAAAAGTTTTGACCGTAAGATGCAGAAAAAAAAGCGCCACATTATTTTATTTGTTGACAACGCTACCTGTCATCCCAAGATCGAACTACAGAATGTTAAGCTGCAGTTTCTGCCACCCAACACAACTGCATTAGTTCAACCCCTAGACCAGGGTGTCATTCAGACATTTAAATTAAAGTTTAGACAAAAACAGCTTCTACATCTTATCACAGTCATGGAATCAAACAAGGATGCTTCCGGAACCGAACTCATGAAACAGGTCAATTTACTGGATGTAGTCTACTGGATTGCTGCAGCATGGAAAGAAGTGGACAACTCAACCATCCTTAAGTGTTTCTGTAAAGCAGGTTTTCATTGTCCTGCTGAAACACACGCATATTCTCTGACGCACATGGAATCTGCATCAAAGACCGACGTGCAAATTGTTTCTACTGCAATTTCTACTGCTTTGGATAACCTTTCAAAAGAATTGTTTGGATACCAATTGACAGACATCTCCATGATTGATTCAGGGCTCCAAACTTGCAACACAATAGAAACAAACTGGGATCTTCCTGCCACTGCAATTTTAGCTGCTGAGGATGTGAATAGTGAATCAGACAACGAACAAGATTCTACTGACATTGAGAAAACATACACTATCGCAGATGCACATAATGCTTTGGAGCTTCTGCGCACCTATTCAATAACAAACGGGAGATCTGACATACTAGACGTTATCATGGACTTGAGAGAAAAATTGAACTTATCGTTTATTTCATCTGTCAAACAACAGACTACCATATTGGATTTTTTTTCAAGTCAAAAGTGATACATGTACAGTATAAGTGGAATCTGTGTATGTGTGTTTTATTTTTGTGTGTTTAACTATCGTGTTTTATGAAAAGTGTCCAACCAGTGGCTATTGTAGACCGACATGTGCACTATGTTCTACTCATGGATTACGCTGATTTGCAGGTTAGTTTTCATAGTGCTTAGGATAAAATTTTTTTTATCGCTCTATTTATTATGTGAAACCTGTGAGGCAGGACCACCTGTCCTATGGGACCAGTTTTTGAAAGTCCCGTGAATGGTCGCCTTAGACAGGTTCGACTGTATTTCTACTTCTCTCTCCTTGACTTTTCAATCAGGTCAGATGACAATCAACTCTAAAATGTGCTAACTTTGTGTATTTTTAAAAATGTTTTCTTTGAAATATAAAAAATATTTAATTTACACTTTCATACTTTAATCATTTAAATGCCTCCTTAATCTTTTCAATTAACAAAATACTTTTACTATATCCACCCAAGCACGTTTGTTCCCTTTTCCATAAAAAAAAATATGCTACTTTTCACACCACGGCAACTGTACGTTTCTGTAAATAAAACAGCACGTTGCAAACTTCTAGAAGGGAAATTCTCTGCCCTACTTTATTCTTGACCTCTGTCTGATTTAAATTCAACTCTGATTGATCTACAAAAGAAAATCTGGGAATAATTGTTTACACTATTTCCTAATTAATGAAGGGAACTTGTAACTCATTCAGGTCTTGGGCTACAACACACCACATTCTGAAAAAAAATGGCAGCTATTCACTTGTGCAATGGAAACCACTGACTTCTGAAAATCTGATTCAGAAAGCAAGTTAAAATGAAAAGATCTTGGAGTATTTCAAGCTTCCAATAAAGACCAAGTATAATTTCCATCTCTCCCTCTCTCTGTTTTCATGATGCAGAATAAAAGATTTTTCCAGGAACAACATTAAAATCTCATGAAAACTAATACTAAAACACTTTGTATGCTATGAACCAGACTACAGAAGACATGGAAAGAAATGGAAAAGCTTGATGAAGTCTGTCAGTGGTGCCCCAACTACTCCCAGGGTTATAGTCAGATGATGAAAATAAAGTAAAAAAAAACATAATACATTAGTAGAAATGGCATCAATGACATTGTGAATATACACAAATGTGCCAATAAACTGTGTTGATGTAATGTGTTTTAAGGCAGCAAAATGATTGTCTTTATTCCAATATAACTGCTGTTTATCTTGATTTCCATGGTAAGAAAGTGATGTTAGCATGAGCAAATAGCATTAAAGAAGAAATGTAATTGAAATGCGGTGTACTGCATTGATTTAATATCAAAGTAACTCTGAAGAAGGCCGCATGTAGGCCAAAATGGCAGTATTCTGTTGTGTTCCCTTTTTGTCAAGCTGTCAGTCACCATCTTTATAGGAGTGTATGTTACAGCCCACTTCCGACCCCTTTATAACTCAAGTTTGCTAATTGTGCATGAAAATAGGAACAACAACAAGATCTTCCTTGTAGAACTTATCACCTTAGGAAACAAATATGATCTCCTCAACACTCAGGATAGAAAGAAATCTTAAGCAGGCAAGGAGAGGACCTGTGCCCATCTTAACTCCCATCTCTTTCATCCGACACAATAAAAGTAGTCAAATTTGATCAACTTTCACATAAGTAAATGGTATTGAATTATTAGCGGGTCATCATCATTGCACTCCAAACATGCCCATAGGTGCTCAGATCACCTCCTCAGCAAGTCTTGAAGTGGCCAGTGACTGGCAACTCCAGTTCTGTGTTGGTTGATTAGTCTTCTTACACGCCCACTAAGTTTCTCGTTTCTGGCTGTGCCCATCTTAACTCCCATCTCTTTCATCCGACACAATAAAAGTAGTCAAATTTGATCAACTTTCACATAAGTAAATGGTACCTTCACATTCAGATCTAGCATAACCTGCAGCAAGTGCTGCTCCTTCATGAGAGTTAAAACCAATTTCAAAAGGGCCTATACCAAGTGCTGCTCCTTCATGAGAGTTAAAACCAATTTCAAAAGGGCCTATACCAAGTGCTGCTCCTTCATGAGAGTTAAAACCAATTTCAAAAGGGCCTATACCAAGTGCTGCTCCTTCATGAGAGTTAAAATCAATTTCAAAAGGGCTATACCAAGTGCTGCTCCTTCATGAGAGTTAAAATCAATTTCAAAAGGCTTATACCAAGTGCTGCTCCTTCATGAGAGTTAAAATCAATTTCAAAAGGCTTATACCAAGTGCTGCTCCTTCATGAGAGTTAAAATCAATTTCAAAAGGGCCTATACCAAGTGCTGCTCCTTCATAAGAGTTAAAATCAATTTCAAAAGGGCTTATACCAAGTGCTGCTCCTTCATGAGAGTTAAAACCAATTTCAAAAGGGCCTATACCAACTGCTGCTCCAGCAACTCACAATTTCCTTAGCATTGCCATTGGAATGTTGCCCTGAAACCACTCTTCCACAAGACAAAAAAAAAGGAAACAACAAATATGCAGTAATCAGATCATTTCAGATGTGCAAACACATAAACAATGAAGACAACTGAAAACAAATGTTCTTGTACCTCCTCTTCTTCCTCCATGTGCGGAATGAAGTTCTCTGTAAAAACTTCAAGTGCATTCCTCAATTTCTTTCCATACATCTGTCTTTCTTGCTCTGTTTTATGAGCCCACCTAGTTATAAATACAAAGAAAACATAAATTAACATTTGGACTAGCTCTGAGTTCATTCTCTGTGTGAGTATTAGATTGGAACTTAAACCATTACAATTAACAAGCATGTCATAACAAGTGACTACAGAGAACTGTAATGATCTTTAACTGTCAGCTGACATTTTATTTATTTCTTAGCCAATACCCGTCTAATTCTTGACTGCCATTCACACCCCCTGTTATCACCTTCCCAATCCTATCAGACTTCACGTCTTATCACATGACTGTCTCCCCCCCCCCCCCCCCACATTTAGAGTTACAGTCGTCCACACACTGGGAGCTTCCGGATCAAGTCTCAGCTAAGTCCTGCATTATTTATTATTTAATTAGTTTAAAACAATTTTTTTTATTTTACTAATTTTTTTATTAATCTTAAATTTGTATTCTCTTTTAATGTAGTACATCTCCTTTTTGTTTTATCATTTCATTTCTTATCCCACTTTTTCTTTCTCTTTGATTTACTAGTCCCATTCATCCTAGATGTAATAGGATTTATCTTTATTCCATTGTCTATTTATGTTCTCATTTTCTGTGGAGCGTTTAGGATGAAACATCAGTATTTTGTTGTGTTTCTTTTTTGTAAAGCTGTCACCATACCTTGTGCATTACACCCACCACTTGCTACCAGCAACACTGCAATTATTTGCCTGTTTCCTACTGACATTTTATTTGCTTGGCTGAGTCTTTAAAGATCAAACAAAGAGGAATTAGACTACTTTCAATTTGGTTGTCACTGCCCCAATTTTCTGCATTATTCTCACATTCCACATGTCTTGTTATTCTAACTAAACAAGACTAATTAGAAGAGATGATGCTCTGGTGCTACCTTACAATTATTCTTTTTTGTTATCTGCCCGTAAAAGGGTTTTAACACTTAATATTCAGTGTTTTTCTACCCAGTCACTAGTGTTTGCCATAGTTTTTTCTTCCTGAAAAATACTTCTTTCACTAAATCTTTCATATTTTCCCTATAACAAGTCATAGACATATATATTAGGCCATATATATATATATATTATTATTATATAAGGGAAAAGGACACAGATTCATAATCGGAAACAATTTTGAAAAAAAAAAAAAAATTTTTTTATGTTTATAAATAATGGTACTCACCAACCCAAAGTGGGGGTCCATTTTAATCCAACAGTGCTACTAAAACTAAGTCACTATTACATTTAAAGTTCTCAGAACATAATTCCTAGCTTTTTCTGTTGTTAATAATAATTTGTACCCAGGAATAGGCATCTTTCTCAGTTATTCATTCTGAGCTGGTTATACTTGCGATCTGTGCTGAGCGCTATTGTGTGCGATACGTCGTAATCGCGTTGATATATCGATCGTTCGTTTCTTTACTTTACAGATGGCCTCCCCCGCCACTTCTCGGGTTGAGTGACCTCAGCTGGAATGCGCTGCTCTTGCTTTTCTCGGGACAACACATCTTCTTGCTTATTTCGGCGTCGTCTCAGCCCTGACCTTGTCTGCTCACCCCATAGTACTTCTGGGTTGTTGTTAAGATGACTGTTTCACGTTGTGATTCCGTGACAACTTTGCTGCTGTTATGATTCGTCCCCGAGGGTTGATGCTAAGCCAGATAAGTATAACTGTATAACACATAACAACTAATTGGTTATAAGGATTTGTTCCGACTTTTAATACTGTCACATCAGACTCTCGTTACACAATGGATATGGCAGGTCACACACTTAAAGCGCACTCTTACAATTTCTTCAGTCTATCACCATAACACTTGTCTCTGGGCTCCATACGCATTCATACTTGCAACTAAACTACATGTGGACCGTTCCCCATTGAACAGCCCGTCCTATACTATCTAACTTCTACAGGCTCGGCTGTCTCTTTGCAACCGCTACTAACTGTCTCTTAATAGTGCTGCTTACTAAACTAACTCAGTCTCCCCAAGTGTCGGAATAAAAGTGCTTACTATCCTTCTAACTCGCGTACTAATCTACAGCGCTCCTAATTCTATTACTAGGCTAAGGTTAGCCTCTCTATGGGCCGACCAACATGGTCGCCCGTCTCCTACGAGCGTATGTGCTCCTGCCGACTACGTTTCTCCAAGTGTCTGGTATCCAGTGCTTTTTCGATCTTTTGTGTTTACTTCTTAAATCTCAGTCTGTCAGCCAATCAAAATTGACTTCCAACGCGTCTGTCTGCCCACTCACTTCTAGACATGACTTTCACGTTTTGCACGTGAATTTCGACCCATAGTCTCCTTATTTTTTTCTCGTGACTTCGTCTTAATGTCTTTTTTTTCTCCTTGAACTTGTTTTCTCATCTTTGTTTACTCCTCTCCTCCCTCTTCTACAAATTCACGTTTAGGAGCGATAGATACTTCAAAGCTGATAGCCATTTTTCACTTATAAACACAAATCAGCTGATTGAAGTTGATCGACCAAAGCACGTCTAAAGACAGGAAATTCTATTAGAGCTATATCCCTTGCAGATGTGGTAGCTTAAAATGTTTAGTATTTACTATAATGAAAGAAAATAAAAGTAACCATGTCAGCGTTCATCTTACATATATCTGGGCAGTAATATAGATAAAGAGGGAGGAACAGAAAATGATACCAAAATAAGGATATCAAAAGCAAGAGGAGCTTTTGTTGCACTGGGAAACATATGGAAATTAAAAGAAATTAGGTTAAATACAAAAATTAAAATTTTCAACTCAAATGTTAAGTCGGTCCTATTATATGGCTGTGAAACATGGAGAACAACAAAATTGACAATCACGAAGATACAGACTTTCATTAATGGATGCTTACGCAGAATAAAAGGATGGAAATGGCAGGACAAAATCACTAACATAGAATTATGGAAATGTACCGGTCAAATACCAGTGGATAAAGGGATGCAGCGAAGACGATGGTGCTGGATAGGACACACACTACGGAAGCCAACTGAGAGTATTACACAACAGGCCCTTTTTGGAATCCCCAGGGGAAAAGACAAAGAGGAAGACCAAGGAATTCTTGGAGAAAACAGATAGAACCATAGATGAAGATGATGGGGAAGACATGGAATGATCTTAAAAGATTGGCAAAAAAACAGAACGACTTGGAAAGTGTTTGTTGAAGACCTATGCTCCACTGGGAGCTAAAAAGGTAGAAGATGTCAGCGTTCGTTTGGCAAAATGTAAGAAGTAACCATTACAGCGTTCCCATGGACATTAGGAGTTAAGTGGGCACAGTTGCCTTGTGTTATGGTTTACAGTGAGTTGTAATATCTTTGTCCTTATGCAGAAATCACAATATTTCAGCACTACATTTTTTTGAACATCAGATTTGGTTTGTCTTCCACTTTTGGGATCTGCACACTTGGTCAAACAACTAATTAGTAAGTTTCCATTGTCACAGTAGGAAAGTTGTGAAGGATCATCTTCTTCTGCTTAAGTGATCAGCTACTGCTAAGCATTTAGACTAACTTGGGTCACTAACAAGACAGTACATTTGAGGTTATCACTGGTTTGCCTTAGCTTGTCATGGTGAAGGATACACAATGCTTGTTCACTTACCCTGATGTCAGCCACCAATTATGATTTGTTAACACTTTCAGCTTGTGTGCTGTCTAGCATCTTGAACCCATAAGAATAGATAAACAATAGAGGAATGGTATGCTTGCAGTAATCTCACTGCTGAGTGGCATATACTAGTAACAAATTAATCAGTTGATCTATAGGGGGAATGGGTGGTCTAAAGATAAGATGTCGACCTCTAGACAGGAAAGTCCTGGGTTCAATTCCCACCACAGGCGGTGGGGAAAGTTTTCAAAAATCAAACCTGTGGTGTCTTCATGGCTTTATCCTTCACCAATCTCTGGGTAGTGAGAACTGATGTCTAGCCCACTTGGAAAGCAAAAAGGATGTCCAGTGTGCACTTATATACATAAAAGATTAAAGTAGAAAAGAGTAGGCCGTAAATGGCAACTGTCGGGACAAAAATTATTAAGCAAATCTATCCATCCATGCAAAAGACAGATGTGTTGGGCCAATAGGTGTAAATATCACGGCTTTGCTATAGCTAGCAACACAGAACATCCACACTCACTTAATGGGTGAAAGCTAAGAAGAAGAAGCAGTATCTTATGTTTTTTTTGGTGGCAATACAGAAATGTTAATGAAATAAATAATCCTCACCTGTAGCCATCTTCCACGAGATCGATCATGTCAGTGAGTCGATTATCACTGTGACAGTTGCACACAGCAGCACTAGTCACTGATGCAGCTTTCAGTTTGCTCTTTAGTTTCTTCATGATCAAAATGTTCTCAATTTGCTCATGTGCTTTGAATTCTGTAAACACGTTCATAAGGTTCTTCAGCAATGCAGTGAGATGAAATTCATCCCGGAAATCTGTAGTAGTTATCTAAAGAGAAATTAAAAGTACAGAATTAAAATAAAATAAATCATTCAAATGTCAGTAAACTGTATATTCAATGTGCTTATGCATATTGTCTGTACTCCATGAAGTGGTTCATCCATCATGGACTAAACCATTGAGGGTGGCTGACATTTCTCAAATACTGGTGAGATAGGACCTTATAGGCAAAGCTTAAACTGAGCGGCAGAAATATCAATGCTCATCCAGTAGAAATGCATCCCTAGAAACACGCTGGGGAAGGCAAATAAGTGCTGCAAGACAAGCTCTGGTCATTCATTGCCTGGTTCAATTATCTCAAAACCACCATGCCACTAGAAACCGTAGTGGGGTGTAACATACACTCCTACAAGGTATGGTGACAACTTTACAAAAAAGGAACACAACAAAATACTAATGTTTCGGCCTACATGCTGCCTTATTCAGAGAACAAGGAGGTCAACAAATGAGGCACAGATAAATGCTTTAAAATTACATCTAGAATGATAAGGACTGGTAAGTGAAGGAGAAGTTGACAGAGGGCGAGCTCCTCCAACATGTAACACATCTCTCTCTGTCATATCACCATCTCATCTCTTATCCTCCTAGATATAGTAGCATTTAGTCTGTGCCTTATCATTTGTTGTTGTTGTACTCGTTCTCTGAAGAAGGCTGCATCTAAGCGGAAACATTAGCATAATGTTGTGTTCCTTTTTTGTAAAGCTGTCACCATACCTTGTAGGAGTGTACGTTACACCTCACTACCAGCTTTACCTCTGCACTGCATTTATTTGCCCAATCCCTGCCATGCCACTAGTTAATCAAAGCACTGACATGAGAGTGATGATGATGTTGTTATGGATCCAGAAGCCTGTGAGCTGACTTCCTTAGGCCCAATGTTATGTAGTGATATCTACATCTATTCTGAGTTCCCTTGTAGTTTTGTATGAGGTATTCCATTTATCAGGTCTTTGAGGAAGTAGAGTTGCTCTGATGTCAGAGAGCTTTGGACAGTCAAAAAGGTGATGTTCTACTGTTTTATGGAGTGTTCACAGAGTGGATATGCTGATGTTTATGGTTTCATTGTATTCTATTAATGTGGTTTAGTGACCTGTTCTCAGTCTGAAGATGGTGGTTTGGCCTCCCTCTTTTTAAGTTAATATTGCCATGGGGATTTGGCCTTGATATGTATTTAAAAAGATCTCTCCTTGTTTTCTTCCATGGTCCATCCATGCAACCAACCTTCTCTACTGTCAGAGTTTATGCTTTGTTTGACTGTGTTTAATGAGATGAAGGTGTTAAATTGTCTGTCTGGATCCTCTCTTAGCTAGTGTATCTACCTTATCATACAAAATATTCAGATGGTACACTGCTGTTTCTAAGGCTCTTATTTCTGCTTCATAATTGTTGCAGACTTTATCACATAGTTCTGTTGTTCCATCTGGATGATGTATCAAAATCCCATATCCAGCTTTGATAGCTGCAAAACCAGTATATACATGTATTAAGTTATCTGAATAAGTATTGATGGTTTTCCTTGCAGCAGTTTTTGATAGTGGGTCAGCATTTGAGTGATAATGATGTATAGCTCTCCCTCGCTTGAAAATGACATAACTCACTTTGCCATGAAATAAACCGTCAGCTCACAAAGTTAGATGAGAAACAAGAAAGTTCAATTGTTATAAGATTGTTGTGTTATTAAAAATAGATATTTTTCTGATGAATAGAAGAAACATAATTTATAAGGTTCTACAGAGGAACAGTATTTATTCAAATGGGGGTGAAATAAAAATAAGATATTTATTAGTTCATTTAATTCTTACTTCCACTTTTTTTCTTATATTCACAAATTAGCAAAATCAAATGTAGTACAAAAACAAGATCCATCTATTACAGATTCTACATACTAACAAATGAACAGTCTATGACTATCTTATTCTTATGCAGGTTATTCAAATCTCGTCCACAGTATACTTAACTACTCATCAGACAATTTGAGACATGGATTTATTGATATTAGAAACACTAGGGTGACTCGGAAACATAACAACACTAACAGCAGAGGCGAACAGAAGAAAAAAAGACAGACCGCAAATTTTATCTCGACTTCCACGCATTTTAACTTAATTTTAAGGAAGGAAAGAAGAAGAATAAAGAGGTTATAACCACTCTAATTACACTGACTCAGTACTGATGGTTGACCTACTATGATCTCAGATCTGAAAAGATTTGGCGGGGAGGGGGTTGTTGTGAGTTGTGTTGATCAGTATCGAGTATCAGTTAGTGAGTTGGTCAATGAACTATGAACTGAACCAGTTCACGTTCTGAGTTATGTAGTAGGCATAGGCCTCGGTAGGGTAGGTAAGTAAAGTAAGACAGTCATGGAGTGGACAGGAAAGATTTAAGAAGTAACAATTAAGAAAATATTTGTTATTTATTTTATTATAAATTTAATTTATAAATAAATAAAAATAACTAACTTACTTCTAAAGTCTAAAGTACTTACTTAGCCGACTGACTTTATTACTAATTTACTTTACTTTATACTAAAAAAAAGGATAAGGAAACGCCCATGGTCTTTTCTTCTAACACAACATTTCAATTTTCGCTACAATCGTCTACCAGCATAACATTAATAAAATTAGACAGGTACCATGTCGCTGTATTTATGAACGAGTTTCTTCATCCTGAGATGAGGAACGGAAAAGACATCAACTTCTTCTGGCCAGTTAGGCGCCATTTTGATCGGTAAGAATGTGGACAATCGTGATCTCGCGAGATTTCGTTACGTCACGTTGGCATAGCGACGTTGGTGTGTTGACTACTGCTGTGTACTACATTCAGTCTTCAGGAATTTTGTTTCAAATTAGACAATTTAGTTGTGCATTTCTCTTAATTTAAAGTGTGACAAATTTCTGAAGATGGCGAGAAATCCTTATGCCAATACGCAGATGCAAAATTTCTGGAAAGAAACTATTGAAAAAGAAGCAGCAGCGAGATTACTGTCTTTTGCTAAACTCAAAGGAAAGCCACATAGCAAAGCTCGTCAGCTTGAAGTATTCAGAAAGAAGATCGAGGACAATAAACATTCCGATGCTTTAATGGAACGTCTTCCTCAAATACATGCTAAAGCTCGTGACAACAGAAACAAAACTGGCTTTGGTGAATCTTACGACTTAGAGAAAGAAAGAGCAGAAGCATTGTTGCTCGAAGCCCCGGAGATGAGACCTGTGACACCCGAAATAAGAAAAACCCTCTACGATGGGTTTACAAGAGAAGGCAAGGGCCGGCACGTTTATCTTCGACAACGCTATGACAAAAATCCTGAGGATAAATTTTCATTTCCGACATGCTCTTCCTGGGACTATGGTTGGAGACTGAATGATGTTATCAAGAAGGAGGATATAAAGAAACCAAAACACGGACGGTACAGAATAGTCGAAAACACGTTCTACACCAGAAATGGACTAATGAGCAGTTGTAATAGAGTACACTAGATTAATTTTTTAAATACATTAATAAAGTACAGTGATGTTTTATTTCATGAAGTATTAATATAAATAAAGGGTCACCCTTTCACAGTAAAATAAACTGAATGGTTTTGTGTGAATGCTTTTATTTTGTGTTTAGTCTCTTTGAAAGTAATGTCAGTTCAGAGACACATATCATATTAATCAATTTGGTTTTAATACTTGACTTTTAAGTCTGTACGTTTATTTTGTGCATTTGAAGTTAATGTTGTCTTTCATCTGTGTACTGTTTATAAAATTTATAATCAGAAAGGTATCAGCTTAAGTCTGTACTTATATTATTTTTTAGCAAATACAAATGTGGCTTTGATAGGTTTGGAATTTAATTGATTTCATTTATAATTGTTATACTCACATTGCAGTTTCTGAGATTATAGTAACAATTTGTTGCCATTTAACAAACATTGCAGTTTTCTCATTGTTGCTTAATATGGCTTCTTCAGTGATCAGCTTTTGCTGTGTAGACAGGTGGCATTTGAGGTTTTCACTGGTTCCTCATATTGTTGTTATGCAGGGTGACTT
This sequence comes from Megaustenia siamemsis, assembly GCA_032433765.1. Lineage (NCBI taxonomy): Eukaryota > Metazoa > Mollusca > Gastropoda > Stylommatophora > Ariophantidae > Megaustenia > Megaustenia siamemsis. The sequence continues at coordinate 96,575,011 of JAVIAB010000125.1, read as the reverse complement.
TTGTGGGCCATGTTTGTGATGTTAGGATGTTGACAGTGATGCAGTCATGTAGGATATGCTCTATAGACTGTTTTTATGCTCAATAATTGCATGTTGCAATGTCACAGAGTCCAATTTTGTGTAGATGTGCTCTGAGCTACAGTGACCTGTTTTGAATCTGAAGATCTTAGTCTGCTCATATTTGCTCAGTTTGTTTAAGCTGGCATGCACTGGCTCATATTTTTAATACAGTTCTTTCCATTCTGTTTTCGTGTGTTATTTCAGAATGTGATATTCTTGTAGTACTCAAACACACTTTTAGCCAAATGTATACATTTACAATGATATTATGGCAGACAAATTCTCACAAAATGGAAGTCTGTTTTAAGTAAAGTTAAAAAAAAAAAAGGATTCCTCCACATCTTGCAAGGCATAGGGGGAATACGGTGTTATTGACCATGTTTTTTCATGTCAACATCACATTTTTTGGGAATGTGTTCAGTATTAAACCAGGCCACCTTTTCTTCTACAAAAGTCTCTGGTACCCATTTTTAGGAGTTAGGTGAACCTGGAGCTTTCTCGAACTGAACAAAAATCCCACCACCTCAAAGAATTGAATCCAGACCCTTCTGATCAGGAGTGAACACATTAACCACTCACCCACTGAGGCTCCTTGTTTTAAGTAGTGGACTTTTATATCTTTCTTTCTTTTTTTTCTGTTCTTTTTTGCCATACAGCATGGAGGGAAAATAAAGTGTTTTTTGGAGACTGGTGATAAAAGTAAGTAAAAGTAAAGTACCCCCGTCACGCCAAGTGGCGTATAGCGAAATATGGTGTTAGTGACCCTATATTTTACAGACCTTCAGCACATGATTTTTGGGGTAATGTGGTGGTTTAAACATAGTAAAAATAATTTAAGTGTTTTCTCTAATCCATTTTAAAAAATAACTTCCTTTTCTTCTTTTGTAATTGCATATGGCCATATCTACATGCCATGAAATGCTGTTTGTTGGTAACACATTCAAATGATTTCATTTGCCACATCTGGGTGTATCTCAGTACTTGTGTAACACATACAAATTTGCTAACAGGAACAAGAATCTATTTACATAGAGCTTTGCATCAGAAGTTAGTTTCTTGACACTCTCAGGGAAGGATACCCAACTGGGTGATAACTCTCTGGCTTTTGCAACTTAACCTCCTGCTATATTCTAAATCTGATCATTAGCTCTCAAAATATCCGTATATAATTATATTTTCAAACTATACCACAAACCTACATAAGTTCAAACTGTAACCTGTACAACTTCTTGACCAATCCGTCTGTCAATCTCTAGTCACAACTACCCAACAGTCACTTGTCACAATGCTCACTTTAACAGTTCTGCTGGCTGATTTCTTTTTATTTTAATATTTGTCTCTTTTTGTTACATTTACATTACATTTTTTGTTACAAGATTTTTTTAAAGACATTTCATTTCTGTAGTTATGATTTTCCTTTAATCTTATGCTGTCAAACTCATAGTATAATTTTAGTTATAAAGATTGCATTGTATATTGCTCTTTTTGTATAAATTGTTATGTGTTTATTTGTGGTGACTGTTGTTAATTAAGTATTTCTTTTTTGCATCCATTTTTTATCTTCTCAATATTCCATTCAGTTTTATTATACTTCACAAATATATAAAATGTTTTGCTTGTTTCAGCTCCTTTTTTTCCTTTGAGAAATTTTACAATTTTAATTATCTTCTACCTATGTCATAAATTTCTTTTTCCTGTATTAATCTTCATATTTTGATGTTTGCATGCTCTATTCAATTCATCAAAATTGTAGTTCTTTTTGTACTATTGATAATAGTTCCTGATTATCAGGAAAGATGAGCTTACTGAGTGTGTTGCTAAGGTCTGCAGCTTTCCACATGTGGCCTACATATGTGATGGACAGTAGGGTTCACAGTGTAAAGGATCAAGGCATCAAGATGCAAAGAAATGCAAAGCTGCTGTAAAGCTGATGATAATAATGACAATTTTTTAAGAAAAGGAAAAAGTAATATAGTAACAGCTTTATGTAGGTGAGAAAAAAAAACGAAAATGGAAAGACATGATGCCGAAAAGGCCTTCAGCTAGAACAACACAAAATATATATAGGGATATATACATAAATCTTCATAGTGTAAATCTTTGTAGTCACGAAAGTTTATGGTAAAAGCAACCTGCTAACAAACTAAGAAGACAAAGAGTTGATAATCAAAGCTTCTGATGGTGTAGCATATGAGTTGATTTAGTAAATATTGTAATGCACTTCCTTAATTTGAAGTATCTATTTGCTGTGCTTGTTACAAGTTGATTGTTATTTTCTTGCCACATTAAAAATTTTGCTTAACTTGTTTTATAATTTTGTTTGCATGTATTTTATTTTTAAATCATAGCACACATTTTTGTTGAATTCAGTTGGTTATTATTTAGCTGAGTTCAGTTGGTTATTATTTAGCTGAGTTCAGTTTCATGCTTGGAGTTGACACCTTGGTTGCTAGACCTAGTTGATATGCAGGACTGCAATGACTTTCCTCATTTTCTGATGTAAAAGTTGGAGCTGGTTAAAGCAGAATATGCTGTACTATAGTCCATTCATAAATTCATGAACACTGTGTCCTTCATCTTTCTCAGAAACTTTATGATAAATTGCATTGAATTTTTGCATACAGTCTTAGGTTTTCACAGACTTTTAAAAGATGTTCATGAATTTATGAACACTCTATAGATCTCTTTATTAATGTCGAGACAACAGTGTTCCTCATCTCATTAGTCAGATTAAGTGACACTGACTGTCTCTGAGAAGCTCCATGGAAGAGATCATATCCTAATTAGCTATGGGTTTTTTACCCAGCCAGCCAGCCAAAGACTGGCTAACTCATGCTCCCAGGCAGATAATTTTTATTGCCATGTTATTTATATCACCTTAAAAAAGCAAGTATGTAGAGTCTATGATTGTTATAATGTTTAGCTATTGACAAAGAATGTTAATATTTTAGGTCATGCACAATCAATGTCATGGTTTGAAGTTATATATATTAGATATTATGTTTTAGATCATGCACTGTTTATGTTATATTTTAGATCATGCACTGTATGTATTTCTTAGTGTGTGAGAAATCTCGTTCTCAGGTCAACTCGTACATTATATGGACATGTCCGGAGTGCAATGATGACGACCTGCAAATAGCTCAGTTGTATGCTTTCTCTTTAGGTTTCTGAATAACTCAATAGTGAAAGATCACCTTCAAATACATCATATTTATAAGATGAACCAATAAAGATGTTATTTTTCTTCTTTCCTTTCACATGTACTTTTCAGTGTTCAGGGGAGATATAGTTTGTGCTCTTTAATTTTTTTTACTGTTTGCCCCTCTTGCTGTTTTTTTTCCAAATGTCTCTAATATTCCATCAAACCATCTTTTCATGGTTAGCCTTTTTTATCTAGCAAAGTACAAATGATAATATATGGAAACTGGCACTGGGAAACCTATGGAAGTCCAAAGAAATTAGGTTAGATACAAAAATTAACATTTTCAACTTCAATGTTAAGTCAGTATTATTATATGGCTATGAAACATAGAGAACAACAAAAATGACAATCATGAAGATATAGATACCTTCATCAATGTTGCTTACGCAGAATAAAAGGATGGAAATGGCAGGACAAAATCACTAACATAGAATTATGGAAATATACCAGTCAAACACCGGTGGATAAAGATATACAGCGAAGACGATGGCGCTGGATAGGACACACACTACGGAAGCCAACTGAGAGTATTACACAAAAGGCCCTTTTTTGAAACCCCCAAGGAAAAAGACAAAGAGGAAGACCAAGATATTCTTGGAGAAGACAGATGGAAGCAGAGATGAAGATGATGGAGAAGACATTGAATGATCTTAAAAGAATGGCAAGAAACAGAACGGCTTGGAAAGTGTTTGTTGAAGACCTATGCTCCACAGGGAGCTGAAAAGTAGAAGAAGGAAGTAAAACATGTTACAGGTTAACCCATTCAGCCCTGGCTTTTTTCTGTTATAATTTTAAAAATATTTTATTTGATTCGATCACACTAGTGCTTCCAAAGAACAATACAATATGCATCATCCGGTAACAAACGTTAACAATTTTTTTTCTTTTATTTGTGATGGAACTCTATATAATTCTATATAAATGTATAGGGACGAGACACTAGCCAGATAGACAATTTTAAAACGAAAGTAAATGACCAATTCTGGGAGGTCATGCTGCCACCACCACCTGTTGGCGATTCCCAGTGATATAGTCTCCTGGACCTACAAGTCCCATCAGGAAACAATATTTGTTAACTGAGATAATGTAGCAAACATGAAGAGGGACTTTAGGTCCTGTCTGGACTCTCTCTCTCTGCGATCAAGATTCAATCAGAGTAGGATTCCAGACTCTCTCTCTCTGCGATCAAGACTCAATCAGAGTAGGATTCCAGACTCTCTCATGAAGTCAGCTGTCTGTTTAAGCGAATCGATTGCCCCATATAGTTCTTCTTCCAGGGAGGTGGGCGTGGACCACATTGCTCTTCTCAGGTCTGTGTACTGGGGGCAATCCTGTAGAACATGTTTTGTAGTCATATTGTCCAGTGTACATAGGCATAGGCAGGTTGTACCTATTTTGAATTTGGTGAACATGTGATTTCTCATTCTGTTGTGGCCAGTATCAGGACTGAAAGGGTTAGTATCTGGGAGTGGTCTTCATCATAGCCATTCTTACAGGTTACCTATTGAACAGCTCACATTATGACTGCAAGCAAAGTCAAGCAGAAATAAAAACATTGCAAGCTTGTACAACTGTAACAGTAACTGTTTCTGCTATTATGTCATCAGCTTGTTCTGTTGATAGTGAATTGCACAATGCAAAGTTGTTCAACAACACATGCTTTGTCTTCCGGTCAATATGGCGGATATGCGACAGGAACCGTTGAGGCACTGTCTGAAATGTGTTCCTTGTTGCAGTTTCCTCATATTCCAAATCCAACTTACTGCCAGAGCTACTGAGTTTAGTGCTCTGTGCACACCGTGAGCTGTGCTTTTCATCCGGATAGTGTTTATATATTTCGATTGCCTACAATGAATGATGATATTGTATGCTGATGGACAGTTCTGCTGCGTTCACTTTCGGTGCTGATGCGCCTTATGTCTTTTGACATGTGCTATAATGGGGACTTCAGCTGCCTTTATCTGTTTGGATATTCGATGAGATGTTAATTCGGATGATTCCACTGGTACTGCAGTTGATCAATTATGGATTTTGATTCTTGTTGCAGCGATACTGGGGCCATAGACTAACTATAACTGTAACATGTTGTATAATATGTTGAGATATTTGATCACAGGAGGCATCCACTTCACAAGAAAATATCCAACCTCAGAGGTATGGGCATTTTAAATAGCTCATTGTGGATGGAACAATGGGACATGGTGAGAGAACTCTTGGTTTGATATCTTTAATTGAGACCACATTCAAGGGAGAAAAGTGGCTGCACAGTGAAGGTAAAATGTCAGCTATCAGTCACACTGGGTGCTCCAGAGTTAAAACATCGGACAGTTAAGTCCTGGGTTCGAATCTCAGATGGTGGGAATTGTTCATTTTGTGTCCAGTGTTTCCTTGTAACTTTACCCTCCCTTTGTCTCTGGGTAGTGAGATCCGAGAACTTCTCAGAAAACGGCGGTAACAGGATATCCAGTGTACACTCGCGCACATTAAAGAACTATTGGCAGTTTAAAGTAAAAAATAGAGTAGATCAAAAATGGTTGCAGGCTGCAAAAAAAAAAAATTGTTAAACAAATCTGCCCATGTTGAAGTCGGACCGAAAGGTACAAATATTGTGGATTTGTTGTAAACAACTAGCGACACAACATTTCCATGTTCACTTAACAGGTGAGTGGTAATACGATCAAGAGTAAGTTCTTACCTAGGGAGGGGAGACCACTGTGTAGTTGGAGATGATGAGATCTTGAATCCAACCAGTTGGTTAACATTCATATCCTGAGAATAGGAAAATTGTTCAAGATAATGGTCCTGTGCGAGCAGGGCTGTGATCAGGATGAAGATTCTCTGCTACAACAAGAGATGGAATTATCAAAAACAACGTTGTATATATATGTTAACAACTTCTGGCATAAGAGCGGAGGTTGAAGCAGCTGCTGCCACTATGTGATGGCTTTCTGAGACACTTTCAAGAAAGTAGACATTTTATCCAACTCGCAATCCATTTTCCATTAGGTCCAGAACTAGCGGCTCCAGTCACATGTATAAGACATCTGGAAGCTACAAGATCTTCAAGAAATTGGCTCAGTTATTCCAGTCATTCAGAAGTCCACGGCGTTGAAAGAACTGGCACGTTTCTTTCATAGTAGCCTCCGTCAGTCATAGTTGACTATAGTAGCCTCCGTCAGTCATAGTTGACTATAGTAGCCTCCGTCAGTCATAGTTGACTATAATAGCCTCCGTCAGTCATAGTTGACTATAGTAGCCTCCGTCAGTCATAGTTGACTATAGTAGCCTCCGTCAGTCATAGTTGACTATAATAGCCTCCGTCAGTCATAGTTGACTATAGTAGCCTCCGTCAGTCATAGTTGACTATAATAGCCTCCGTCAGTCATAGTTGACTATAGTAGCCTCCGTCAGTCATAGTTGACTATAGTAGCCTCCGTCAGTCATAGTTGACTATAGTAGCCTCCGTCAGTCATAGTTGACTATAATAGCCTCCGTCAGTCATAGTTGACTATAGTAGCCTCCGTCAGTCATAGTTGACTATAGTAGCCTCCGTCAGTCATAGTTGACTATAATAGCCTCCGTCAGTCATAGTTGACTATAGTAGCCTCCGTCAGTCATAGTTGACTATAATAGCCTCCGTCAGTCATAGTTGACTATAGTAGCCTCCGTCAGTCATAGTTGACTATAATAGCCTCCGTCGGTCATAGTTGACTGTAATAGCCTCCGCCAGTCATAGTTGACTATAGTAGCCTCCGTCAGTCATAGTTGATTATAGTAGTCTCCGCCAGTCATAGTTGACTATAGTAGCCTCCGTCAGTCATAGTTGACTATAGTTGTCTCCGCCAGTCATAGTTGACTATAGTAGCCTCCGTCAGTCATAGTTGAACTATAATAGCCTCCGTCAGTCATAGTTGACTATAGTAGCCTCCGTCAGTCATAGTTGACTATAGTAGCCTCCGTCAGTCATAATTGACTATAGTAGCCTCCGCCGGTCATAGTTGACTATAGTAGTTTCTGTCAGTCATAGTTGACAATGGATTTTACAGCGCCCCCATATTTTTTTTTTCGTTTCTTACGCCATGTATTCGTATTTTCTATGAATCTGCCTCCTTCTCCTTGATTGAGTTGGAGCTTTAGAGTGTGTTTCCAAAGATTGCGGTATGCAGCTATTTCTACCCAGACTGCAAGGTTTATGTTCTTCTGTCACGTTTACACACGTCAGAGACATGGTGTCAACATATTTGGCCAGTACAAACAAGGACTATTAAGTGACGTGTCTCTACGTTCATTTATTGCAGGAGAAAGTGGTGTTTGATGTAGGGGAACCCATGAGACTGAGAACTAGCTATCAAACTTTGTATAGAATGGAGGCGACTGAAAGGACAGATCTGGAGCGTGTATAATCAGCGAGCTATGGGACTAACAAGGTAGATACTTTGTGTCATCTCTTGGGAAGGGCATCTATGAGACTGCCTTGAGTTTGGTGGAGTAAATTTTGATGACATAATAATCAATAAACTTGATGTGTTGTTGCATTTTGTTTGTGTAGTTGCTCAGTCTATACACAGAAAGGATTTCTAAAAACACCAATCCATCCATCCATCCATCCATCCATCCATCCATCCATCCATCCATCCGTCCATCCATCCATCCATCCATCCGTCCGTCCATCCGTCCGTCCGTCCGTCCATCCACCCATCTATAGTTCGACTGAAGTATTGCTTATATCTGCAAGGTCATTTCCTGTATAAATGTTATTGTTTTTTTTTTCAATTCTTGCTGTGGCCTATATAGTTTTGCCTGTAGTGTTGTATCTATGGGCCAATGGGTTTTCCCTCAGTCTACTATATTCAGTACAGTCTTGAAGTATGTGTTCAGCAGTCTGGGGCGCCTGTACACGGGGTTAAGGTGCCAATCTTGAATTTTGTACACATGTGACTGTGGAGTCAATTGTGTCCTGTTCTGAAGTGTATGATAACTTGTTCACATCTATTCATATTATGAAAGACATCCTGATTTGGGGCTTGTGAACTTCTGATTAATTTGATTATCTGTTTCTTATGATGGTATAACTGGTGCATCTAGTTGTGTGCCTGTTGCGCCTTCCTTTGCCAGCTGATCTGCTTTCTCGTTTCCTGGTATTCCACAGTGAGATGGGATCCACTGCAGAGCGACCTTATGATGCTTGCAGCGTTAAGTCAATAAGGTCTGCAGTTGTGGTAATTTTCTGGATTGCAGTGCTTTGAGTACTGATCTTGCATTTGTCAAAAACACTACGAAGGCTGTGGCTAAGATTACTGTTCAGCAGTTTTTCTATTGCCAACTTTATTGCTTGTGTTTCTGCATCATAATTGTGACAATATTTCCCTGTTGCTATTTTATTCATATCCCTAGTGTTATATGGGTACTCTATATTGAGATATTGAGTTATTTGCGGGTCATCATCATTGCACTCCGAACATGTCCATAGGTGACCAGATCCCCTCCTCAGCAAGTCCCGCAGTGTCCAGCGACTGACGACTACAGTTCAATGTTGGTTGATAAGTCTTCTTACACGGCCACTAAGTTTCTCATTTCTGGCTGTGCCCACCTTAACTCCCATTTCCATCATCCGAAGAAGTGACGGGGTGGGTCTGTGTTTGTCGAAGTCCTGTGCTCTTCCCACATATCGGAGGGCATTGATAATGTCCGCCCGATCCATTGGTTGCCTGTCTTCAACGACAGCGCAGCTAGCCAACCTGTCCGCTCTCTCATTTCCCCGTAATCCCGCATGTCCAGGGACGTAGACAAAGGTGACCTTACGTATTTTGGACTTCTGCAATGACTCTACCCATTGCATGCCTACAGAGCCCGCCTCCACTTTTTTGTTTATCATGCTCATCGAATCACTCAGTATACATGCCTGGGTGTAGTCTTGTGACTCTAACCATTTGAATGCCTTGGTCACTACCGTTGACCTCAGCATTAACCACGATCGGGTTCTGTTCCCTACTTTTCCTGTCGAGTGTGACAATACACGAGAAAGTCCCCTTGAAAGACGTAGGCACCGGTATCCACTCCTCACCAACGCTGATATTGGTAAGCCCACAGACCTGTTTGGTGACATCTTCTGCTCGGCCCACCCATTATTTGCCTCTTTTTAGCCTGGCACCTTTCCCTGTGTTGAGCACGTGGTGCAGTGGATGCTCTTTATCTGTACTAATCTTCAGGTATGCTCTATATATGCACCAGCTCCCCATTCTTTACTGCATTCTGTGCTGATCCATCTGTGTACACACGAATTTATAGGTCTTGTGGGTATTCTTCATCCCAGAAACTGTGAGCGATCGTTTTACGCTGTAGACTATTTTGTTCCTCCTTGTCAAGTATTCGTTCACTTCTGTCCGTATTTGTATTGACAATCCTGATTCCTCTGTCCAGGGGATCTGTTCTGGTATGGGCAGTAGGGGGTAACAACTCATGGTATGTCTGGTGTTTGTCTACAAATTTGCTCGACTTTAGTGGATAAAACTGCTTCTCTTAAGTCGTCCCAATGCAAGATTTTGGAATCGGTCCTTCATTGGATGTCTCGGCATGCCTGAAAATCTTTCTGCCAGTATCAGCACCTTTGTGTCTCTCCGTTCTCTCAGTGCTTGTATCCCCCACAATCTCTCCATCTCCAATGTTGGTGTTGATTTCATTGCTCCTGTGATGATCCTAAGTGTCTGGTTTTGTACTTTATCCAGCTCTCGAAGTGTGGTGTTTGATGCTGAGCACCATGCGGATGATCCATATTCTAAATGTGGGCGTATACTCTGTTGGTAAACTTTACTGAGTATTTTCCCACTCCCACCCCACGTATTTCCACACAGCTTTCTTAAAATAGCTAATTTCCTCTTTGCTTCTTGGGTTGCCTTATTTATCTGCTGTTTCAAAGATAGTTTGTTGTAAAATGTAACTCCGAGATAAGTAGCCTGTATGTCTTCTTTCACAGGCTAATCGTTTAGGTAGGTGGCTCATGTTTTTTGTTTTGGTGAGAGAGTGAAAAGTGTAGTACTGCATTTATCTGTATTGATGCTGATACACCATCTATTTGCCCATGAGTTCAATGTATTCATAGCTCTTTGCAACAATTTGGAGGCCACTGTTGCATACTCGTATGTGCACCACATTACAAGATCATCTGCATACATTGCCACTTTGATACAATGTGGGTGGTTCAGTAACTAGGTCAAAGACATCAATGAAATGCCAGGTTGAAACATTGATGGAAACATAATTAAATATAAGATCTTCTTCTTCTTTGCTTCCTCATCTGCCTTTCAGCGTCGAGGGGAGATATAATTTGCGGTCTTTTGCTCTTCTGTTCGCCTGTGCTGTTGTTATGTTTCCTAGTGCTTCTAATATTCCATCGATTCATCTTTTTCGTGGTCGACCCTTGGGTCTGGTGTTCTCACAACGTTTGTTGAAGGCTCGTTATGTTGTGTTTTGATCTTTCTGCCTTGTCACGTGGCCAAACCATTTTATCTGTTGTTTCCTTATATATTCTATGGCGGGGGCTATTCCTAGCTTTTTTCTCAGTTCTTCTTTTCTGATCTTATCTCTCAGACTGTTTCTTGTCATTCGTCTAACACATTTCATCTCTGTAGAGGTTATCTTTCTTATTGTTCTTGCATCTAGGGTCCAGGTCTGGCATTGGTAGCACAACGTTGGAATGAAGATTGTATTGTATAGTGCTCGTTTTACCTCTAGAGTTATTTCCTTGTTGGACAATAGTGGTGATAACTGTCCAATGATTTGACAAGCTTTGTTGCATCTTGATTCTATCTCTGCTGTTTGAGCATTATCGTATGTCATTAGACTTCCTAGGTATTTGAATTCCTCTACTTGTTTTAGTTGCATTCCTTCTATAGTTATGTTAATGTTCTCTTTTATTTTTGGCAACATTCATGACTTCTGTTTTGTTCATGTTGATTTTCATGTTGTATTTTGTGCCTGAGCTGTTGAGTTTGTTTAAGTGTTCTTGTAGGTCTTCTATTGTTTCATGTATTAGTGCCTGATCGTCTGCAAATAAAGGCTCGTTGATCTCCTCTGTCTCTGATGGGTTGGCTAGCTTGCATATATAGTCCATGTATGTAATAAACAGTAGGGGGGATAGTACGCATGTTCTGGCCCTGCAGCTGCTGTTGATGTAGAGACTTTTAATTAGGTTTGTTAGATGATGGCTTACTCCGTATGTTGTTAGTATATCTCACAGTTGTTCTCTGTTTACTCTGTCGAATGCTTATTCCTGGTCAATGAAGGCTATGTATAAGTTTTGATTGTGTTCTGTTGTTATTTTTTTTTCTGCAAGCTGTTTTAATGTGAATAGTGCGTCAGTACATCCTCTGTTTTTTTCGGAACCCCATTTGAGAATCGCTTAACTGTAGTTCTATTATTGGTCGCAGCCTTTTTTCCAAGATTTTGGCGTATAGCTTTCCTACATGGCTGAGAAGAGATATACCTCTATATTCATTGCAGTCTCTTTTGCAACCTTTCTTTTTCCATATTGGTATGATGATTGCCTGTTGCCAGTCTTCAGGGGCTTGTTGTTGGTGCCACAAAAAAAAAAAAAAAAAGTAAAGTATCCCCGTCACGCCAAGTGGCGTATAGGGTATATGGTTTTAGTGACATACATTTTAAAGATCCTCGGCACATGATTTTTGGGGTAATGTTGTTAGTGGCCGTACATTTTACAGATCCTCGGCACATGATTTTTGGGGTAATGTTGTTAGTGACCATACATTTTACAGAACCTCGGCACATGATTTTTGGGGTAATGTTGTTAGTGACCATACATTTTACAGACCCACGGCACATGATTTTTGGGTAATGTTGTTAGTGACCATACATTTTACAGACCTACGGCACATGATTTTTGGAGTAATGTTGTTAGTGACCATACATTTTACAGAACCTCGGCACATGATTTTTGGGGTAATGTTGTTAGTGACCATACATTTTACAGAACCTCGGCACATGATTTTTGGGGTAATGTTGTTAGTGACCATACATTTTACAGACCTACGGCACATGATTTTTGGAGTAATGTTGTTAGTGACCATACATTTTACAGACCTACGGCACATGATTTTTGGAGTAATGTTGTTAGTGACCATACATTTTACAGACCTACGGCACATGATTTTTGGAGTAATGTTGTTGGTGCCATGCCGCCATGATAAGATGTTGACTGTATTAAAAGAGTAAAATATTGTTCCATAAAAGCCAACATCTGTATGGGAAAAAGCCAGTGGTGGGGTGTGCTAAACACTCCAAGGTATGGTGACAGCTTTACAAATAAAGAACACAACACAATACTGACGTTTCGGCCTGTGGCCTTCTTCAGAATACAGGGACAACGACAACAAACGGTGAAGCACAATTACTACATGTTAGATGATCAAGTGGAGGGCGAGGAAAGTAGGATGCAGAAATAAGAAAAGAGAGAAATGAATATTACATGACGAGAGGCACGATAGGCGTCAAGGCATATAAAATAGAAAAAGAGAAAAATGTATAATAAAATGTACTTAGCTTAGCTCAGAGCAGGAAATCTGTAACCCGTGCTGAAACAAGTCGGAATGACTAGGAGCATAGAGAATGTGTCTAGAAAGTAACGCGTGATTAAGACAGGCGAGTTAAGAGGGCAAACAGATCTAGTATCGGGAAAACCAAAAAGGGTGGGGGGGGGGGGGGGAGAGAGAGGATAGGCGAAGCTGCCAAACTCCTGGGAAACGACAAGCAATACCAATAAATCACTCAACACTGCAAGTGAGAGATCACGCGAGAGGTTAAAAGAAAGAAATTGAATGACACGACAAAGTAGTGAACTAGGCGATGGGTGAGAGAGATGGACTCTACAGAATGGAAGGCCTCGAACTGAAAGAGTTGAGAGGTAGGTCAATGAAAGGAAGGATTGGATACTGGAGGAAGAGATAAGGAGAGGAAGAATAATAAAACCGGTATAAGGAGAAGGGCGATAGAGGGGTGGTCCGGAGGAAGTTAGTCTATCGGGAGGTAGGGAAGTATTAGAGGAGGAGGTATGGAGAGGAGGGATAAGAAGCAGGTATGTGAAAACTGAATAGGAGGAGAGGCGATAGGTCAGAAGTGAATGGAAAAAGAGAGAGTCTGGAAGAAGTGGAGCAATAGGGGAATGGTGCGCAAGAGGTATGAACCATAGGAGGTAAAGAAGTAGGGAAATGATAGAACAAAGGAGGTGATGAGGGTCCTAGGAGAGGAATGAAAGTGGGCATCAAGATAAGGGGGATACTGGAATAGTAGATATAGATGAGTAGTGACTATACGTGAATAGAGAGGAGAGGGGTGAGCTAGGAGTAGATCAGCAGAGAGGTGGTGGGAAGGACGAGGAACAATAGAGGTGGGCAGAGAGATCGTACGTACAGTCCAGGTGGAGAGGTAATATAGTGATAAAGAGGTAAAGGACATGAAGGTAGTCAGAAGAGAAAAAGGTGTGGGGGGGGGGTTAGAATGAAGAAGGCAAGATAGGGGTTACTCAAAGAGGATATGGAAAGCAGGGATGGACGAGGAGTAGACGACCCAAGAAGAGAAATAGGAAGATAGGTCCATAGGTGGGAGGGTGGAGCCTGAGGAAGGAGGGTCCTCAGAGGGACAGGGATACATTGATGCCACGAGGGGTGAGGCAACCCCAACGAGCGATCAGACGGTGCTCAAGAGTGAGCCGACTGTGGTGATCAGAGGAGCATGATATTAGGCCAGTTACCAAGACATCAGTCTTACCTCGATGGCCCCTCGAGTTAAAGTGGGCTGCTACAGGAGTGTCCGCATCTCGGGTGATGTCATTCAAGTGTTCACGGCACCTATCGCCGATCCTTCGACCAGACTGACCGATGTAGGTCAACTTTCATCGCTTACAAATGATGGCATAAATGATGTTCCGCGATGTGCAAGTGAATCCCTCTCTGATCTCGAAAGGACCATTAGGGAAGAGGACAGTGTCGGTCTGAAAACGTGGTCACAAGTAGTATTGTGTGTGTTGTGTTCTTTATTTGTAAAGCTGTCACCATACCTTGGAGTGTTTAGCACACCCCACCACTGGCTCCTTGCTACCAGCTTTACCGCAGCATTGCAATTATTTGCCTGTTCCCTATGTGAAAAAGCACCTCATGATGATGACTGTGATATGTTACAGATTGCATACACTAATGGGCGATCACTCAGTCCATAAATGTGTTATTTTGGGATAACACTATACCACTGAATTGTGTCATGCTGATCTTTGACTCTTCACACGTGAATTGTGTGTTCTTGTTTTTTTTTGTTTTTCTTCCCAAGGATATTTAGACAAAGGTTTTCAGTTCCCCTGTTCCATTTCTACTTGGCGCTTTCATTCTGAGAACATTGTTTTCAGTTCCCCTGTTCCATTTCTACTTGGCGCTTTCATTCTGAGAACATTGTTTTCAGTTCCCCTGTTCCATTTCTACTTGGCGCTTTCATTCTGAGAACATTGTTTTCAGTTCCCCTGTTCCATTTCTACTTGGCGCTTTCATTCTGAGAACATTGTTTTCAGTTCCCCTGTTCCATTTCTACTTGGCGCTTTCATTCTGAGAACATTGTTTTCAGTTCCCCTGTTCCATTTCTACTTGGCGCTTTCATTCTGAGAACATTGTTTTCAGTTCCCCTGTTCCATTTCTACTTGGCGCTTTCATTCTGAGAACATTGTTTTCAGTTCCCCTGTTCCATTTCTACTTGGCGCTTTCATTCTGAGAACATTGTTTTCAGTTCCCCTGTTCCATTTCTACTTGGCGCTTTCATTCTGAGAACATTGTTTTCAGTTCCCCTGTTCCATTTCTACTTGGCGCTTTCATTCTGAGAACATTGTTTTCAGTTCCCCTGTTCCATTTCTACTTGGCGCTTTCATTCTGAGAACATTGTTTTCAGTTCCCCTGTTCCATTTCTACTTGGCGCTTTCATTCTGAGAACATTGTTTTCAGTTCCCCTGTTCCATTTCTACTTGGCGCTTTCATTCTGAGAACATTGTTTTCAGTTCCCCTGTTCCATTTCTACTTGGCGCTTTCATTCTGAGAACATTGTTTTCAGTTCCCCTGTTCCATTTCTACTTGGCGCTTTCATTCTGAGAACATTGTTTTCAGTTCCCCTGTTCCATTTCTACTTGGCGCTTTCATTCTGAGAACATTGTTTTCAGTTCCCCTGTTCCATTTCTATTTGGCGCTTTCATTCTGAGAACATTGTTTTCAGTTCCCCTGTTCCATTTCTACTTGGCGCTTTCATTCTGAGAACATTGTTTTCAGTTCCCCTGTTCCATTTCTACTTGGCGCTTTCATTCTGAGAACATTGTTTTCAGTTCCCCTGTTCCATTTCTACTTGGCGCTTTCATTCTGAGAACATTGTTTTCAGTTCCCCTGTTCCATTTCTACTTGGCGCTTTCATTCTGAGAACATTGTTTTCAGTTCCCCTGTTCCATTTCTACTTGGCGCTTTCATTCTGAGAACATTGTTTTCAGTTCCCCTGTTCCATTTCTACTTGGCGCTTTCATTCTGAGAACATTGTTTTCAGTTCCCCTGTTCCATTTCTACTTGGCGCTTTCATTCTGAGAACATTGTTTTCAGTTCCTCTGTTAAATCTATGCTTCTGTTGCTTATGACCACTTTTTTGTCACGTTTACAATTTAGTTATTCTTGTCAAGTTCATACTTGAGTTAGTCCTATCAAGTTAAATAAATGTTTTCTGCTCTCATGTTTTTTTTGAGTTCTGACAAATTTATACTTCATTTTAAAAGTTTCATTATCTAATGCATTTTAGATCATTGCACCGCGTGATTTCTTAGGAAGACAAAAAATGAGGAAGATACTATGCAATCCATTTTTGACAATGGAAACAAGAAAAAGAGTTCTTAAATGTTATGTAGAACCAGTGTTTACACATGGATGTGAATCATGGACAATAGGACAACAGACAAGAAAACACCGGAGGCTGTAGAATTGTGGTTTTACAGAAGAATATTGAGAATACCATGGACAGCTAAGAAGAGTAATGAAAACGTTCTGAAAGAAGCCAAAGCAAAAAGAGAGCTAATTTCCAATATTAGGAAGAAACAATCATAATTTTCATGATCATGTAATGATAAGGGAACAACTGGAATATATTGTAACAACTGGAAAAATTGAGGGACGAATATATAGAGGGATGCAAAGAGAAAAGATACAAGACAGCTTAAGAAAATGGCTTGGCAGAAGGTCAACAACAGAAATGATAAATAACTGTCGAGATCGAGAGTTGTGGAGAGACATGATCACCTACGCCAGCAGGCATAACACCTGATGATGATGAGAGCAATCAGGGCCTGACCTTTGTGGTAGCACGCGCTAAAGTGCACCCATTCACTTCCTTTATGACTGGGCTACATCATGTCTTTCCAATAAACAACCTGGGAGCGGCTGCATAATGTCACAATTACCATTATTGATGAAATGAGAATGGCACGGTCAAATCATGGTCACAGAACAGCAAAACAGATTAGAAAACGTATTTTTGCACAGAATTCAAAAACAAATTAACAGTACCATCCCGTTGTTCCAAAGCTAATGTGTGATTTTGTTTATAATATTCTGGGTTCCGCTTACTAGAACACCACCAACTGACATAATTAAAGGCAACAATTGGCTAGAGTCAGAGTAAGGCTGATATATTTCGTTGATCCGGTGATGTTTTTTTGTTGTCTGTAAAAGCTTATTAGAAGGTGAAGGTACGCGACTTGAATCGGCGTCTTAGCACGCGAGTTTTCATCCATATGTGCTTGGGCGCATATCCAGAAGTATTTGGAGACTTCTGGATAATGTCGCTTCAAGCATTGAAACTCACGATGCCAGGCGGCATTCCTCACCTTCCCAGACTAATACCCTGGTACCCATTTCTGCCAATGGCTGGGTCGACCGCGGTGTTATTTTTTTTTCCAACCACAAGTACAACTCACACACACAGCTTCCATCGGGAATCAAACGGGGGTTGTCCTAACATCGGTAGCCCAGTCGGGTGGTTTTTCTCAAATAGATTACAGAGGCCACCGAGCTTACTTATAAATAGTGTTCTCATTTCTAAATAATATTAATTTACTATTAATCATGTGCTAAATGAAACTAATGTCATAACACTTAGCCGATTTCACGTTTTAGAGCAGAGTGGTTGTTAGTGTCTTTCATTAAGACGAAAATAGACACCACGATCAGCTTTGAAGTATGTCGGCCCATTTATACTTAAAAAGAAAAAAAAAAGAAGGAACAATAATAATAACAAACCCGGGGCGTCGAAATATCGGGAAGATAGTAGGGGTGGATAATGTCAGCACTACGTCAGGCTGATGTTCTTCTCCCGAGTAAAATCTCTAGTACATTTGAAGCTTAGTGAGCCTAGTTGTCGGGAGTGGGTTGTAACGTACACTCATATGGTGACAGCTTTACAAAAAATGAACACAACAGAATACCGACGTTTCGGTGTACATGTGGCATTCTTCAGAAAACGAAAGCAACAACAACAACAGACGGTGAGGCACATATAAATATTAGCTGTCACATTACCTTATAGGAGTGAACGTTACACTCCACTACTGGCTCATTGCTACCAGCTTTATCGCAGCACTGCATTTATTTTCCCGTTCCCTACTTATTTTATACTGCTGCTACTTTATGTACATGGTTCGACAAAAAATGAGCCGGCTTCCGGGTATGTTCAACCCGTATGTGAACATTCTGTGACGGTGGATGGGGCGGAAGAATCAGAAATGATCAACGGCCCAGAAAGCGAAAACAGCAAAGTGTGTGGTACACATGAGGCCTATTCAGGACACGAGAGACGAATATGGCAGACCACCATGAAAAAGATTGGAGCCTCATCACGTAACACTCCAAAGGAAGCCATGGAGAGAAATTCTAACTATTGTTTTAGGAACGAAATAAAAATAGCTACATGGAATGTTAGGACCTTATACCAACAAGGAAAATTAGAAAATCTTATGGTAGAAGCAGAGCGATTAAATATAGATATTTTTGGCATATCAGAAACAAGATGGAAGGAAAGTGGATACATACAAGACGATAAATATACATTTATATATTCAGGTAACACAAAAGAACATCAAAGAGGTGTAGGCATTCTAATAAAACGAGAGCTACAAAAATATATAAATACCCACTGGACATACAATGATAGGATCACACTATTAAAAATGAAGGCAAAACCATTGGACATAGCAATAATACAGACAGACATACGCACCTACTCAAGGCTATACAGACGAACAAATAGAAGCATACTATGAAGATCTAAACACAGTTATGAAGCAAGTGAAATCATCAGACATCTTGATCGTAATGGGTGACATGAACGCTAAAGTAGGAAAAGGTAAAAATAAGATCATTATAAGAAACCATGGTCTAGGAAAAAGGAATAACAGAGGAGAAAGATTAATACAATTTTGTGAAGAAAACAGGCTGATAATATGTAACACCTTCTTTGAGCAAGAGAAAAGGAAATTATAAACATGGAAAAGCCATGGAGACAGCAAGAGGGATTACATAGATTACATAATGATAAAAGACAGATTCAGAAACAGCGTCAAGAAAGCCAAAACTTACACAGGAGCAGATATTAATTCAGATCACAATCCTGTAATTATTAAAATAAAAATCAAAATAAAGAGAAACAAACAAAAAACTAATTCAGCAACACCAATATATATAACAGCGCTAAACCAGAAAGATGTAAAAGAAACTTATACTGTACAAGTAAAGAACACATATCAGAAGCTGCTAGAAGAGGAGATTGAGCAGTACAGAAGAGAAAATCATGAGGAAAAGGTCACAACAAAATGGCAATGCATAAAAAAACAGCATGCAAGAATCCTGCAACACCTTACCAAGAAAAGGAAAGTAATTAAAAAAAATGGATAACTAACAAAATATTAGAAAAAAAAATGGAAGAAAGAAGACAAACGAAAAACACTGCCAGATACAAGGAAATTGACAATGAAATACGGAGAATGTGCAAAAAGGCAAAAGAAGACTGGCTCAACCAAAGATGTCTAGAAGTCGAAACTATGGAAAGTAAACAAAACTTAAGAGAGATGCACACAGAAATAAAGAGAATGACTAATAAAGACACAAAAGGGGCAGGAAGCGGATGTATTGCAAACAAAGAGGGAAGAATGCTAACAGACAACAAAAATATAATAGATAGATGACAAGAATATATAACAGAATTATTTCATGACGAAAGGGTCAAAAAGCCTTTTATAAAATGTACATACAACTATAAAATCCTAAAATCTGAAGTTGAAAAAGCTATAAAAACAATGAAAAAGGGAAAGGCAGCAGGACCTGACAATATACAGATAGAGATGATACAGGCACTAGAAGATTTTGGCATTGAAGTGATCACAGACATATACAATGACATATACAATACAGGATACATTCCAAATGAACTAAAAACATCAACTTTCATTGCATTGCCTAAAAAGAATGGTACAGTTGAATGCAATGATTTTAGAACAATAAGCCTAATAAGCCAGGTAACAAAATTTTTACTAAAAGTTATACAGGGTAGGATTCAAAATAAAATCAATACTGAATTAGATGAGCAACAATTTGGATTCTGGAAAAACAGTGGCACAAAAAAGCCATATTTAGCATGAGAACATTGATTGAAAAGTACACAGAAGTAAACAAACTAATATATCCCTGCTTCATAGACTACACCAAAGCTTTCGATAGAATACACCATAATCAACTTATATACTGCCTAAAAGATATAAATCTAGACGACACAGACATACGACTAATATGTAATTTGTACTGGGAGCAAACAACAATAATACAATATAACAAGGAGAACTCTACACCCATGGATATAAAAAGAGGAGTAAGACAAGGATGCATCATATCACCAAGCTTGTTCAATCTATACACTGAGCAAATCTTTAAAAACATCTCAGAGATACCAGGTCTAAACATTAATGGAAAGATAATCAATAACCTGAGATATGCTGATGATACTGTTCTACTAGCAGAAAATCCTAAAGACCTACAACAATTACTTAATGTGATAAATATAACAAGAAAAAAATGTGGACTAGAAATGAATATCAAAAAGACTAAAACTATGATCATAAACAAAGAAAATTCTCAAGACCTACAATTAAATATCACAGTTGAGGGAATACATCTGGAGACAGTCCAGAGTTACAACTACCTGGGACATACTATAACCAATGATGGAAAATGTAAAATTGAAATAAACAAAAGAATAGGTATAGCAAAAAGTAATTTTAATGCCATGCAAAAAGTAATTTTAATGCCATTAAAAATATACTAACAACAAAACAAATAACAGCAGGGCTAAAACTAAGAATAGCAAAATGTTACATCTTCTCAATATTCCTGTATGGCGCAGAAACATGGACATTAGACAAGAAAACAGAACTGAAAATTAAAGCCTTTGAAATGTGGATTTACAGAAGAATAGGTAGAATTGGATGGAAAGAAAAGAAAACAAATGATGAAGTTTTAAAACAACTAAAAATAAAAAGAGAACTACTAAATACAATTAAGACAAGACAAATGAAATTTTTGGGACACGTTAAAAGACACAACAGCCTACTAAAAGTAATATTGGAAGGGAAAATACAAGGTAAAAGAGGTAGAGGCAGACCAAGACTAACGTGGACGAGTAACATCAAAAGATTGACAAGTCAATCTATGACAGCCTGTACCATCAAAGCAAGAAACAGTGTGGAATGGCGATCCATGGTAGCCAACCTTCGTTGCAGAGACTGCACTCGATGATGATGATGATGCTACTTTATGTGTGTCCTATGTCATCCATTTTTCTGTGTATTAGTTAGTTAGACTCATCACCATAACTTTTCGTTCTCTCACCTCTGTTCGACTTACCTGTCCCAATCATCCTAGGTGTAGCAATATTCATCTGTGCCTCACCGTGTGTTGTTGTTCTCGTTTTGTGAAGAAGGCCACATGTATGCCGAAACGTCGGTATTCTGTTGTGTTCATTTTTTGTAAAGCTGTCACCATACGTTATAGGAGTGTACGTTACACCCCACTACTGGCTCCTTGCTACCAGCTTTACCGCAGCACTGCATTTAATGGTAAACCCCACCCCCACCCCGAGTCTAGAAGTCGCCATTCGGAATCGAATACGATCTTATATACTCGTATATTCTTTTAGCACTCAATAAAGTAAAGGTGTTATTACTTTATTATTGTTTTTTTCCTATTTATTATTATACCTGAACTATTTTTATTTAAATGTTACTATAATAATTTTTTTTTTAAATATATATCAGCGTATACTACAATTAAAAGTGTTATTTTTTAAACAGAGTTCAGTGATTGTAGGCAGTGTAATACCTATATCGTATTTTTAATAGACCTAGCTATGGCCAACACTCTCTATGAATGTAGAATTAATGTTGTATGTGAGAATGTAATCTAAGCGGAAGGTTATCTCTAGTCTGTGACATTACTTCAAAGCAGATTTAACAGTAAAACACTAGGGTTGCCAGCTCTTACGATTTTCTCCGTAAGCTTTACGTTTTTAAAATGACATTTTAGAGCTGAAGTTTTCCTTTGATTCCTCGTAAACTGATCCCTTACGTTTTTCTCGCATCCACAAATTATTGGATAATGTTTTATAATTCGCAGGAAACTGAAGAAATGATGTGTCATTGATGTGTCATTGATGTACAATTGTCAATGATCTATTCATTTTTACCAAATTAGAACGTGTCTTCTTTTCTGTGTTGGTATCACAATGTCTTTCTTGATAGCTTCAATAGTATCTGGTAGCGGGTAGATTTAAGTAGTTATTAATGTGGTGGTGGTAGTAGTAATGGTAGTATAAGTAGTAGCAGACGAAGTAGTAGTTAAAGTAGTTGTATAAGTAGTAGTAGTACTTGTAGTAATGGTAGTAGAAGTAGCAATAGTAGTAGAAGTAGCAGTAGTAGTAGAAGTAGTAATAGTACTAGTACTAGTAGTAATGGTAGTAGAAGTAGCAGTAGTAGTAGAGGCAGTAGTAGTAGTAGAGGTAGTAGTAGTACTTGTAGTAGTGGTAGTAGAAGTAGCAGTAGTAGTAGAGGCAGTAGTAGTAGTAGAGGTAGTAGTAGTAATGGTAGTAGTGGTAGTAGAAGTAGCAGTAGTAGTAGAGGTAGTAGTAGTAGTGGTAGTAGAAGTAGCAGTGGTTGTAGAAGTAGCTGTGGTTGTAGAAGTACTAGTAGTACTAGTAGTAATGGTAGTAGAAGTAGCAGTAGTTGTAGAAGTACTAGTAGTAATGGTAGTAGAAGTAGCAGTGGTAGTAGAGGTAGTAGTAGTACTTGTAGTAGTGGTAGTAGAAGTAGCAGTGGTTGTAGAAGTACTAGTAGTAATGGTAGTAGAAGTAGCAGTGGTAGTAGGCTATATTTACTTACATATCTGTGTTTTTGTTTTGTTTGTTCCTGCCGAAGACCTTGTACCCATTTAAGCCTGTGTGAACCTGGAAGCCGTCGATCAGGATGGAACCTGACCTCTTGTCCTTAGTAGTCTAGTTCACTAACCACTGAGCTGTCGCGGCTCCCATTTTAACCACACCAATTTTTCTATTTTGTTCATTTCTCGCAACATTTG
This sequence comes from Megaustenia siamemsis, assembly GCA_032433765.1. Classification (NCBI taxonomy): domain Eukaryota; kingdom Metazoa; phylum Mollusca; class Gastropoda; order Stylommatophora; family Ariophantidae; genus Megaustenia; species Megaustenia siamemsis. Next base: position 96,552,055 of record JAVIAB010000125.1, on the reverse strand, counting down.
ATCGTGTTTTCAATGATGCTAGATATGATGTGTGTACTATAATATGTGATCTAGAGTGTTCGTGGAGTGAACCTGGTCGGTGAGAATCAGTTTATGAAACGATTGCTTGCAAGTATAATTTTATGTAACAACGGGATAAGTGAGAACTAGCTACTGTAGCAAATGGGGATATGTGAGAATTAACATTTGTAACAAGTAGGATAGGTGAGGATTAACATTTGTAAGAAGTAGGATAGGTGAGGATTAACATTTGTAACAAGTAGGATAGGTGAGGATTAACATTTGCAACAAGTAGGGTAGGTGAGAATTAGTTAACGTAAGAAATAAGGATAGGTAATAATTAACATTTGTTACAAATAGTGTAGGCGATATGTGTATGAGGATACGGGGATCGCTGTCAAAATTGTGTAAGGATGTAGTGCTGGAAGATCTCACAATCACAACCGATACCATTCGCATGACACTTAAAAGGTCACACAACACTGCTCCTGGTCCAGATGGTGTTCGGTACGACGACATAGGCGATTTAGCTGACGACGACTTGACAAAACTGGCCAATGAGTTTAATGCCAGCATTCGGAGTAGCCAGAATAAGGAGGAGTGGCTACACAGCTACTTACTACCACTACCGAAGCCAAACAAGGACCATTCTCAGATCAGTGCCTACAGAATCATCACAATGAAGAACACTGCGGGCAAGCTGCTGGAGAAAATAGTTGCCCGTGTCCTCACCTGTCACCTTGAACAGAAACGCGCATTCCCACCCACACTCGGAGGTTATAGATATAACAAAGAGACATGGCTCAATGCGGCAGTCTTTGCCTATGACGTCTTCGAAGGCTTCCACAGACGAGAGGAGACATATGCTGCTGCTATAGATCTGGAGGATGCATACAACAGGGTACCATTTGAATACCTCATGCACATGCTCCTCAAACTGGCGGTGCACCCCTTCCTCATTAGATGGATCGCTGCGGCACTGATTCAGAGGAAGGTGATACTCAGATGTGGAAGTTGGTCTTCTGAGCCAACATCCATTTGTCCAGGGCTGCCACAAGGCTCACCATTGTCACCAGTTCTATTTAACGTGTACACAATAACGATCACGGAACAACAGCTGGATGGGAGGGGATGAACTATGACTTTTGCTGATGATATTCTGGTATATCGACACGGAAGAGACAGACGGGGAATCGCCTCCACAATGCAAGACGAACTCGATCGCATTTCTTCCTGGTGTGGGGTTTCAGGTGCCTTGGTTAATCCTAATAAAGCACCAGTTTCATGGTTCTCCCTTAACAATCATATCGTTAATACGACCACACCGGTAGTACGAATGGGAGCTGATGAGGTGACCAGGGACAAATTGATGACATACCTCGGAGTTAAGTTTGATCGCAGCCTGTGTTTTCTGGAACACGTCAACCATGTCATAACAAAATCCAGCAAAGGATTAGCCGCCTTGAAGGTCATGGCGGCTGCCAACATCAAGCAGAGGCTACTTACTCTTTTGTTCCAGGGATTAGTCCTCGCACCAATCGAGTATGCCCTGGCAATTCTTACTGTCAGTACGACTCAAATTGATAGGCTGGAGAAAATACAAAATGAAGTCATGCGCATTATCTTGGGATGTACAAGGGGCACTCCCTGTGTAGCAATGAGGTATCTTCTTGACTTTCCAACCATGGATGACAAAATCAAGATCTGGAGAGCACGAGCATACCCGAAGATTAGTACAGATAAAGAGCATCCATTGCACCACATGCTCAACACAGGGAAAGGTGCCAGGCTAAAAAGAGGCAAATCATGGGTGGGCCGAGCAGAAGATGTCATCAAACAGGTCTGTGGGCTTACCAATATCAGCGTTGGTGAGGAGTCGATACCAGTGCCTACGTCATTGAATGGGACTTTCTCGTGTATTGTCACACTCGACAGGAAAAGTAGGGAACAGAACCCGGTCGTGGTCAATGCTGAGGCCAACGGTCTCATCTGCGATAACACCGATGAGAAAGTTGCAGTCATCTATACAGACGGATCTGTAAGACGACACCAAAGAAGTGCATGGGCATTTACAGCACGTTCGGCAGGCAGAATAGTCAAAGAAGACAGTGGTGCATACGTCATGACCACGAGTAGCATGACAATGGAGGCGATGGCAGTGACCAAGGCATTCAAACGGTTAGAGTCACAAGACTACACCCAGGCATGTATACTGAGTGATTCGATGAGCATGATAAAAAACGTGGAGGCAGGCTCTGTACGCATGCAATGGGTAGAGTCGTTGCAGAAGTCCAAAATACGTAAGGTCACCTTTGTCTATGTCCCTGGATATGCGGGAGTACGGGGAAATGAAAGAGTGGACAGGTTGGCTAGCTGCGCTGTCGTTGAGGACGGGCAACCAATGGATTGGGCGGTCATCATCAATGCCCTCCGAGATGTGGGAAGAGCACAGGACTTCGACAAACACAGACCCACCCCGTCACTTCTTCGGATGATGGAAATGGGAGTTAAGATGGGCACAGCCAGAAATGAGAAACTTAGTGGCCGTGTAAGAAGACTTATCAACCAACATTGAACTGGAGTCGTTGTCGGAATTTTTTTTGGCCTGCATCTTTTCATACCAGCATGTGTTGTGTTTTGTGAGACATTCTAGTGTTAACTTTTAAGTTGTGGACCATCAAAGATTTATCTTAGGGTCACACCAAGTCTAAATCAGGCACTGCCTGGAGTTGGGTGGGAATTAGTTGATGTAATAAAGGAGGTATTTGGACATTTGTTTACGTAACAAATGAGGTAAAAAAAAGTATTAAAAAAAAAAGTAAAGCGCCCCGTCACTCTAAGTGGCGTATAGGGAATATGGTGTTAGTGACCATAAATTTTACAGACCTTCAGCACATGATTTTTGGGGTAATGTGGTCGGTATTACGCCCGTGCCGCTTTACTTTCCCTGAAAAAATCCGGTACCCATTAAAGGCTGGGTGAACCCGGAAGCCGTCGTTTGGGATCGAACCCTACCTCTTGTCCTTTGTAGTCCAGTTCACTAACCACTGAGCTATTGCGGCTCCAAGAGGTAGGTAAGAATTATTTGCTTGAATTATTTTTAAGCTGTAAATCGGCTGAAATTGGATGGCCACGATTTCAATTACTGAATCCATGTGTGAAGATAAGTGCTGGGTGTGGGGTGATCTATTCAAATTTAGAAACCACAGATTTTACAATAGAACGGAAATAAAACGTGATGGATGTCCGTTAAAGAGAAAAGTTCTCATACAAGGATCGTGCATTGCTAGGCATGCTGGCACAATCGGTTTTAATGAAAACTGTAAATTGTATAGGAAGAAGTTTTATTAAAATAAATGCGGGGTCAACAAAGCGAGATTTTGAGGATGTAAACATTACGCATTTAGCGAGCCGGATGTGACGTATGTTGGAACTTATTTTGGAAAGATAAGATTTTGTTCTGGAAGTAGTGGGATTAGTTCAGGAAATATCGGTCGAGGCTGACAATAAGTTGACGTGACTGTGTGCTTAAATTTTGACGTGGCGTTGTGTTTTAGCGTTTTACTGATGGTGTGTTTTAACGTTGACGTAACGTTGTGTTTTAATGTTGACGCCACAATGTGTTATAGTGTGCCCGTGACTGTGTGCTTAAATGTTGACGTGACTATGTGTTTTAGAGTAGACGTGATGGTGTGTTTTAGTGTAGACGTGACTATGTGTTTTAGAGTAGACGTGATGGTGTGTTTTAGTGTAGACGTGACTATGTGTTTTAGTGTTGACGTGATGGTGTGTTTTAATGTTGACGTGACTATGTGTTTTAGAGTAGACGTGATGGTGTGTTTTAGTGTAGACGTGACTATGTGTTTTAGAGTAGACGTGATGGTGTGTTTTAGTGTAGACGTGACTATGTGTTTTAGTTTTGACGTGATGGTGTGTTTTAGTGTAGACGTGACTGTGTTTTAGTGTTGACGTGATGGTGTGTTTTAGTGTAGACGTGACTATGTTTTAGTGTTGACGGGATGGTGTGTTTTAGTGTTGACTTGATGGTGTGTTTTAGTGTATACGTGACTATGTGTTTTAGTGTTGACGTGATGGTGTGTTTTAGTGTCGACGTGATGGTGTGTTTTAGTGTAGACGTGACTATGTGTTTTAGTGTTGACGTGATGGTGTGTTTTAGTGTAGACGTGACTATGTGTTTTAGTGTTGACGTGATCGTATGTCTTAGTGTAGACGTGACTATGTGTTTTAGTGTTGACGTGACTATGTGTTTTAATGTAGATGTGACTGTGGGTTTTCATGTCGACGTGACTGCGTGCTTAATTGTTAACGTGGCAACGTGTTTCAATATTGACTTGATTATCCTTCAGTGTGGACGAGACGGCGTGTCTTAATGTTGACGTGAATATGCTTCAATATTAACGTGACGGTCTTTTAAGTGTTTTAATGTTGACATGACTTCTGCTTCGTTATTAACGTGACTGTGTGTTTCTTCTTCTTCTTCTACCTTTCAACTCCACATGGAGCATAGGTCTTCAACAAACACTTTCCAGGTCGTTTCTTGCCATTCTTTTAAGAGCATTCCATGTCTTCCCCATAATCTCCATCTCTGCTTCCATCTGTCTTCTCCAAGAATTCTTTGGTCTTCCTCTTTATCTTTTCCCCTGGGAATTCCAAAAAGGGCCTGTTGTGTAATACTCTCAGTTGGCTTCCGCAGTGTGTGTCCTATCCAGCGCCATCGCTCTTTGACTTGCCCATTTTTGTCAAGTTTTTTTCGCCTTATTTTTTTTTACATTTTTTTAAATAGCATAATGACTGAGTGTTTAATTGTGTTTTAATGCGACGTGTTTATGCTCCAAAGTTGACGTGACTATGTGTTTTAATGCGACGTGTTTATGCTCCAAAGTTGACGTGACTATGTGTTTTAATGTGGCTGTGTGCTTCAATGCGGGTGTGACCGGGTATTTTAATTTTAACGTGACAGTGTGTTTTATGTCACATTGTGTTGATGTGATAGCGTTCTTTAATGTTGACGTGTTTCAATTTCGACGTGAAAGTGTTTTTTTATATGTTTTCGTGATCATGTGTTTTAATGTTGATCTGACTACGTGTCTTTATTTGGGCAGACTAAAACTATCTTCAGGGCATTTTATCATTACTGGGATCTACTGGTGGGATTTATAGGACGGGATTATAAAAACCACTTGTCCAGTGCTGTCGCCGCGAGGTGTTCGGGTCTGAATTTTAATTTCTCTCCGATAGAAAAGAAAACAAACTTTTGACCCTACCGGTATTCGAACCTGCAGTCTCCTGGTTTACAGCCCGACAAGTCACCCGCTCTCATTTGGACGTGACTGTTTTACTTTTGACTAGGCTACGTGTTTTATTGTTAGCGTGATTACGTTTCAATGCTGACGCTAATAAGTGTTTTAATTCTGACGTGACTGTTTTACTTTTGACTAGGCTACGTGTTTTATTGTTAGCGTGATTACGTTTCAATGCTGACGCTAATAAGTGTTTTAATTCTGACGTGACTGTTTTACTTTTGACCAGGCTACGTGTTTTATTGTTAGCGTGATTACGTTTCAATGCTGACGCTAAGAAGTGTTTTAATTCAGACGTGACTGTTTTACTTTTGACTAGGCTACGTGTTTTATTGTTAGCGTGATTACGTTTCAATGCTGACGCTAATAAGTGTTTTAATTCTGACGTGACTGTTTTACTTTTGACTAGGCTACGTGTTTTATTGTTAGCGTGATTACGTTTCAATGCTGACGCTAATAAGTGTTTTAATTCTGACGTGACTGTTTTACTTTTGACCAGGCTCCGTGTTTTATTGTTAGCGTGATTACGTTTCAATGCTGACGCTAAGAAGTGTTTTAATTCTGACGTGACTGTGTATTAATGTTAAGGTAGCCGAATGTTTTCATGTTGACGTGAATGTGTCATTAATGTTGACTCAGCCGCGTTTTAATGTTTACAACATGATAACGTCAACGTGACCATATATTTTAGTACTGACGAGACTCCGTGATTCAATTTTGCGCGACTAATTGTTTTAATGTTGATGTGACTGTATATTCAGACATTGGTATGCCAACGTGTAGATTGATAATTACATGGCCGTGGTATGGTGTTGACGTGAAATTGTGTTTTGTGTGGGTGCCAGAGTTTATTTCAGTGTTCACGTGATCGTGTTATATCGCTTACTTCATTGTTCACGTTTGATACTGACGTGACCTCGTGTGTCAATATAAACGTGACTGTATGTTTGTGATAATGTGACTTCTTGTGACGCGAACGATTACTCGCATGTCCGTGATTTGTTGTAAGAGAAAAGCTAAACATAAAGGAAGGAGCTAGAAAGAACGGATCGATTTTAAAATGACTCACAATAACCTCGCAGGTAAAGCAGTGCGAGGCTGATCACAATCTTGATCCTACAGGTCAGATACTCTCATAGATCAGGTAAATAGATGTCTGTGACGTCAGTGATATTAGCTCACAGCAGACATTAGGTATTACCGTAGCCGTTTTAGGAAGCGATAGGTAGAAAATATAAACAAAGTGTTGCTGAAAACGTTGACTCGATATAAACAAGAGACAGTAAACAATTATACCCTTAGAGAGTAACAATAACAAGATTGAAACAGGTTTGGCCAAGGGACAGGAATGGGTGAAATTTGTTTTCTGATGGCGTGAAATCGTGTGCTGGTCCCATCGTTCATTACCGCCCGTTTCTCAATTCCTTACCCCTGCATGGTTATAGGGATGTAGTTGCCATCACGAACATCATCATCATCAGGTATCGTGGCGATCATTGAACTCAGCAATTGCAATTCTCTTTTAACTTTCGGGTTTCTGTTTTCCTCTTTGCCCTCTATTACCTTGCAGCGCCGAAAAGAAACGGAATGTTTTTATTAGAGCTCTGTTGTTTTTGTGTTTCATAAGCAGTCATTTGTTTGGCATTTGACACTCCGTTAATCCATCTTTTTTTTTTGGCACCTCCCAGCACCAGAGCTGGAAGTTGTCAGCGACCCACTGCTGATGGCTTGCGCCAGGATCGGTGAACCAAAACCATCCAGACCCTGCTCTACTTCTCCGTGGTGCCTCCAGTAACAGACTAACCTGTCTAGTCTGGCCAAGCGTGCAGGGATCGAAGACGGAAGACAACCCGGTACTAAAAAATGTTGTGCTGAAGTCGGATGTGTTGGGCCGAAAGGCGCAAAAATATAAGTTATACTGCAAACCACAACACAACGCAGACACGTCCACTACGTCCTTGTAAGGGCGGATGATGAAGAGGAATATTCTAGTCTACCATGATACTCTAGAATACTTTAGTCATCGGGCGAACGCAACCAAGCACCACCAACCAACCACCACCAACCACCACCAACCAACCACCACCAACCAAGCACCACCAACCACCACCAACCAAGCACCACCAACCACCACCAACCACCAACCAACCACCACCAACCACCACCAACCAACCACCACCACCACCACCACCACCAACCAACCACCACCAACCACCACCAACCAACCACCACCAACCAACCACCACCAACCAACCACCACCAACCACCACCAACCAACCACCAACCACCACCAACCAACCACCACCAACCACCACCAACCACCACCAACCACCACCAACCAACCACCACCAACCACCAACCAACCACCACCAACCACCACCAACCAACCACCACCAACCAACCACCACCAACCACCACCAACCAACCACCACCAACCAATCACCACCAACCAACCACCACCAACCACCACCAACCAACCACCACCAACCAACCACCACCAACCACCACCAACCAACCACCACCAACCACCACCAACCAACCACCACCAACCACCACCAACCAACCACCACCAACCACCACCAACCAACCACCACCAACCAACCACCACCAACCACCACCAACCAACCACCACCAACCACCATCAACCAACCACCACCAACCACCACCAACCAACCACCACCAACCAACCACCACCAACCAACCACCACCAACCACCACCAACCAACCACCACCAACCAACCACCAACCAACCACCACCACCAACCACCACCAACCAACCACCACCAACCAACCACCACCACCAACCACCACCACCAACCACCACCAACCAAGCACCACCAACCAACCACCACCAACCAAGCCCAACCAACCAACCACCAACCAAGCACCACCAACCAACCACCACCAACCACCACCAACCAACCACCACCAACCAACCACCAACCAACCACCACCAACCAACCACCACCACCAACCACCACCAACCAATCACCAACCAACCACCAACCAACCACCACCAACCAACCACCACCACCAACCACCACCAACCAACCACCACCACCAACCACCAACCAATCACCAACCAACCACCAACCAACCACCACCAACCACCACCAACCAACCACCACCACCAACCACCACCAACCACCACCAACCAACCACCAACCAACCACCACCAACCAACCACCACCACCAACCACCAACCAACCAACCACCAACCAACCACCAACCAACCACCACCAACCAAAGACCACCAACCAACCACCACCACCAACCACCACCAACCAACCACCACCAACCAACCACCACCACCAACCACCACCAACCAACCACCACCAACCACCACCAACCACCACCAACCACCACCAACCAACCACCACCAACCAACCACCACCACCAACCACCACCAACCAACCACCAACCAACCACCACCAACCACCAACCAACCACCACCAACCAACCACCACCAACCAACCACCACCAACCAAAGACCACCAACCAACCACCACCAACCAACCACCACCACCAACCACCACCAACCAACCACCACCAACCAACCACCACCAACCAAAGACCACCAACCCACCACCACCAACCAACCACCACCAACCAACCACCACCAACCACCAACCAACCACCACCAACCAACCACCACCAACCAAAGACCACCAACCAACCACCACCAACCAACCACCACCAACCAACCACCACCAACCAACCACCACCAACCACCACCACCAACCACCACCAACCACCACCAACCAACCACCACCAACCACCACCAACCAACCACCACAACCACCACCAACCAACCACCACCAACCAACCACCACCAACCAACCACCACCAACCACCACCAACCAACCAACCACCACCACCAACCACCACCAACCAAGCACCACCAACCAACCACCACCAACCAACCACCACCACCAACCACCACCAACCAACCACCACCAACCAACCACCACCACCAACCACCACCAACCAATCCATCTTTCTGGAGGTAAGGTAAAGGTAGAGTCAAAGACTTGAGTCGTCGTCTTAGCACGCGAGTATTCGTCCATATGTGCTGGGCCGCCTACCCAGAAGTGTTCGGAGACTTCTGGATAGTGTCGCTTCTATCATCCAAATTCACGAGGCGATGCGGCATTCCTCACCTTCCTAGAGTAATACCCCGGTACCCATTTCTGCCAGCGGTTGGAACGACCGCAGGGTTGTTTTTTTTTTTTCCAACCACGAGTACAATTCACACCGCTTCCAGCGGGAATCGAACACGGGTTGTCCGAACGTCGGTAGTCCAGTCGGGTGGTTTTCCCAACTCGGCTACCGAGGCACCAAAAGGTCTACTTTTTTGGAGGTCTTATTGAAAATGCCAAAATTTTGTTCTAAAAACAAAATAGAGCAAAATAGAGAGATGCTGTATTTGATGTATACCTGCACACAGCGACAGGTATCTACATCACAGTGTGATTATCGTGTGCAGGATATGTAAATGTTTTATCAAATTGTGTGATATATACTTAGAAGAAACAATTAGTGACCAACCCCCCCCCCCCTTACTATACCTTACTACATTCGCATTCGGACAAGAATTTGTTTCAATACCCACAGATTTGAACCGCGATAGCTCAGTGGTTAGTGAACTGAACTACAAAGGACAAGGGGTAGGGTTAGATCACAACCGACTGCTTCCTGGTTCACCCAGCCTTCAAATGGGTACCGGGTTTTTTTCTGGGAAAGTAAAGCAGCACGGGCGTAATACCGACCACATTACCCCAAAAATCATGTGCAGAAGGTCTGTAAAATATAGGGTCACTAACACCATATTTCCCTATACGCCACTTGGCGTGACGGGGGTACATATTAACACCCTGAATCCTTGACGGGCACAACAGTGTTATTGTGAAACATTTCTCAAGTACAGCTGTTGCTATCTCATTTGAACAGCTTGGATACAACGAGACGTGTGAATGATGGAAGAAATGTGCAGGTTATTGGCGCAGGTTAGTAGGAAACATACATGGGGATGTGATGGTGTTTGAGTACATGGTCGAAAGTTTGTTCTAGTGAAATGTTTATTAGTTGATGTGAGAGTGTTGTGATGAAATGTTTATTAGTTGATGTGAGAGAGTTGTGATGAAATGTTTATTAGTTGATGTGAGAGTGTTGTGATGATATGTGCAGCACTTATAGCATTATATCTATCTCTACAACATTTTCCGCATTAAAGCGGTCTGCGTGGGGCGGGGGGGGGGGGGACTTATAGTTTTGTTGTTATGTTCCACAACTGATGTTCATTCACATATCTATAGCGTTGTTAAGAAATGTTCAACAGTTGATAGATCTATAGCGTTGTTAAGAAATGTTCAACAGTTGATAGATCTATAACGTTGTTAAGAAATGTTCAACAGTTGATAGATCTATAACGTTGTTAAGAAATGTTCAACAGTTGATAGATCTATAACGTTGTTAAGAAATGTTCAACAGTTGATAGATCTATAACGTTGTGAAGAAATGTTCAACAGTTGATAGATCTATAGCGTTGTGAAGAAATGTTCAACAGTTGATAGATCTATAGCGTTGTGAAGAAATGTTCAACAGTTGATAGATCTATAACGTTGTTGCGACAGTGCTAATCATCCCCTCTGGCAGAAAGTCACGTCACATGTCACAGTTATTAATATCGTTGACTACAGCGCCGTGTCGTCACGTGAACAACGGGGAGACAATCTTGTGAATGTTTAATCCTCACAGAAAGTCGAAACCACATTTACATTGGCTTCTCGTATCATTCCTGACTGGCGGTGCTCTATTAGAACTGATCTCTTCGTTTTAATTAGACATTTCCGGAGTTTGTTACCGGCTGTACTCAGTCAGTCTACACATTACTTCATCATTCTATTTTGTTCCGTTTCTAGGTTAATGCGCGGATTTCATGCAGCGAGCACATACTTTGTATTAACCAAGCCATTTGTAGTGATGGATTATTGATTTTTGGATATTTCCTAGCTGGGATATACGTATAGACACCTCTATTGGCTTGCTACCTACATATCTAATACTCCAATGAAAGCTACCCACTTGAGTTCTTGTAATGGTTCTAGTTTGCAAACGTCGTCCGGTTATTCACTGTAGACGTCTCACTAAGTGAAGGCCATGTCCCATCTCCAACGTCTGGCATTAAAGGACTTACCGAATTCGTCGATGTTTCTGGTAAACATTAGATTGGTCTTTGGTCAGATTAGCTCATTAAGATTTTATGATTTTGATCCTGTTGGTCTATCAGAAATGCTGAGCAAGGACTCTTACTTGTGTATCGCGAATAATTGAGAAACAAACACGGGATGTGGCAAATATTCCATGTTTTTGCTCAATCCAAGGCAACGCCTTCACGTCACAGTTGCATTGAAGTGACATATTACGTCACTCGTCTGATAATATTAATTTCTAAAAGAAAAGATTACAGAGAACGTAAAGCGGGGATGTCTCAATCAATGAAAGAGAAGATAACTCATTGAAAGGCAAAGATAACAGAGCAAAACTCCGAGAAATGGAAAAAGAAGCAATTTGATAAGGAAAGAAAGGAGAACTGAGAGTAAGGGAAAGTGAAGAAAATTGATAAGGAAAGAAAGGAGAGCTCTGAGAAAGGAGAATAAGAAACGGAGAAAAGAAAGATAGGAGCGTTCAGAAATTGAAAGGAGAACACATTGGTAAAACATCAAATAATAAACGTGGTATTTAAATGTGTCTCATCGAGCTTCTGCATGGTCAAGTTGAGAGAGACAGAAAGAGAGACAGAGAGAGAGACAGAAAGAGAGACAGAGAGAGAGACAGAAAGAAATGAGCAAAGATAAGGCGTCTTGTATCACGCGAGGATAAGTCGACAAAACAAGGATAACGACGAGACAGAGAGATACACACAAGAGAGACAGAGATACACACAAGAGAGACAGAGATACACACAAGAGAGACAGAGAGAGAGACACAGAGAGAGAGAGACAGAGAGATACACACAAGAGAGACAGAGAGAGACACAGAGAGAGATACACAGCAAGAGAGACAGAGATACACACAAGAGAGACAGAGATACACACAAGAGAGACAGAGAGAGAGACACACAGAGAGACACAGAGAGCGACTTAGAGAGAGACACAGAGAGAGACAGAGAGAGAGAGGTTTACAACTAGAAGGAAGCACATACAGAGAGAGGTTTACAACTAGAAGGAAGCACATACAGAGAGAGGTTTACAGCTAGAAGGAAGCACATACAGAGAGAGGTTTACAGCTAGAAGGAAGCACATACAGAGAGAGGTTTACAACTAGAAGGAAGCACATACAGAGAGAGGTTTACAACTAGAAGGAAGCACATACAGAGAGAGGTTTACAACTAGAAGGAAGCACATACAGAGAGAGGTTTACAACTAGAAGGAAGCACATACAGAGAGAGGTTTACAACTAGAAGGAAGCACATACAGAGCTGATTTTGAAATATGTTCTTGGTTTACTTGCTTTTTATATTCCCAGAAGAATGCTTTATTGCCGAAACGTTAGAGTGTTGTACTTGTATCGACTTTCTATCCCTTGAAAAATACATTCCTTTATTTATTTTTATAATCATCCCTAGTGTCAGTGTAACCTCAGCCCAAGATATTTATATGAACAGTGTGTGACAGACCTAGGACACTCCGTAAATCCTTCGGGGAGAGTGCGTGGCCAAATCGATAACTTGTCGGGCTCCAAACCGGGAGAACGCGGCTTCGAATCTCAGTGGGGTCAACAGTTTTTTTTTTTCTATCGGGGGTAAAACTTAGACCCTAACACATCGCTGCGACTGCGCTGGACAAGTGTCCTCTCCGGTGACGTAAGTTCCCCGGCAGTCTCCAGTCATGGGGAAAGTGCCGTCATGAAAGTTGTTTAATTCCTCTTCTTAACGGTCACACATCGCTGCGACTGCGCTGGACAAGTGTCCTCTCCGGTGACGTAAGTTCCCCGGCAGTCTCCAGTCATGGGGCAAGTGCCGTCAAGAAAGTTGTTTAATTCCTCTTCTTAACGGTCACAGATCGCTGCGACTGCGCTGGACAAGTGTCCTCTCCGGTGACGTAAGTTCCCCGGCAGTCTCCAGTCATGGGGCAAGTGCCGTCAAGAAAGTTGTTTAATTCCTCTTCTTAACGGTCACAGATCGCTGCGACTGCGCTGGACAAGTGTCCTCTCCGGTGACGTAAGTTCCCCGGCAGTCTCCAGTCATGGGGCAAGTGCCGTCAAGAAAGTTGTTTAATTCCTCTTCTTAACGGTCACATAGAGCGTGGATATGTATTGTATCGCTAGTTCACACCAACACCACGATATTTGCGCTTTTAGGCCCGACACATCCGTCATCGGCAAGAGTAGATTTGCTTGACAATTTTTTGCCCAGGCAACGACTATTTGTAGCCTACTAATTTCGACTTTTTAGGAGCCTCGGTGGCCGAGTGGTTAGTGCACTCACTTCCTGATCAGAAGGGTCCGATTCCGATCCCCAGAGCGGCCGATTTTTTTTCCTGACCGTCAAGGCTCCGGGGTTCACCCAGCCTCTAAAAATAGGTACCAGAGATTTTTTCTGGCGGCCTGACATGATACCGACCACATCACCCAAAAATGTGAAGTGGTCATAGAAAAATATGGTCACTGACAGCATATTCCCCATAGACCTAGCAAGGCATGGATGGGACCTTAACTTACTTTAGTTTACTTTACTTTACTTTACTTTACTTTACTTTACTTTACTTTTACTCTTACTTTTACTTTTACTTTACTGCCAAAGGTTCTTAAACGTGTGCGAGTACGTGGCTCCTATTTTTCGTTGTTTTCACAGAGGGCTGGACATAAGATCTCACTACACAGAGGGCTGGACATAAGATCTCACTACACAGAGGGCTGGACATAAGATCTCACTACACAGAGGGCTGGACATAAGATCTCACTACCCAGAGGGCTGGACATAAGATCTCACTACACAGAGGGTTGGACATAAGATCTCACTACCCAGAGGGCTGGACATAAGATCTCACTACCCAGAGGGCTGGACATAAGATCTCACTACACAGAGGGCTGGACATAAGATCTCACTACCCAGAGGGCTGGACATAAGATCTCACTACCCAGAGGGCTGGACATAAGATCTCACTACCCAGAGGGCTGGACATAAGATCTCACTACCCAGAGGGATGGACATAAGATCTCACTACACAGAGGGCTGGACATAAGATCTCACTACCCAGAGGGTTGGACATAAGATCTCACTACACAGAGGGCTGGACATAAGATCTCACTACACAGAGGGTTGGACATAAGATCTCACTACCCAGAGGGTTGGACATAAGATCTCACTACCCAGAGGGTTGGACATAAGATCTCACTACCCAGAGGGCTGGACATAAGATCTCACTACACAGAGGGCTGGACATAAGATCTCACTACCCAGAGGGTTGGACATAAGATCTCACTACACAGAGGGCTGGACATAAGATCTCACTACCCAGAGGGCTGGACATAAGATCTCACTACACAGAGGGCTGGACATAAGATCTCACTACCCAGAGGGCTGGACATAAGATCTCACTACACAGAGGGCTGGACATAAGATCTCACTACCCAGAGGGCTGGACATAAGATCTCACTACACAGAGGGCTGGACATAAGATCTCACTACACAGAGGGCTGGACATAAGATCTCACTACCCAGAGGGCTGGACATAAGATCTCACTACACAGAGGGCTGGACATAAGATCTCACTACCCAGAGGGTTGGACATAAGATCTCACTACACAGAGGGCTGGACATAAGATCTCACTGCACAGAGGGCTGGACATAAGATCTCACTACACAGAGGGCTGGACATAAGATCTCACTACCCAGAGGGCTGGACATAAGATCTCACTACCCAGAGGGCTGGACATAAGATCTCACTACACAGAGGGCTGGACATAAGATCTCACTACCCAGAGGGCTGGACATAAGATCTCACTACCCAGAGGGCTGGACATAAGATCTCACTACCCAGAGGGCTGGACATAAGATCTCACTACACAGAGGGCTGGACATAAGATCTCACTACACAGAGGGCTGGACATAAGATCTCACTACACAGAGGGCTGGACATAGGATCTCACTACACAGAGGGCTGGACATAAGATCTCACTACACAGAGGGCTGGACATAAGATCTCACTACACAGAGGGCTGGACATAAGATCTCACTACACAGAGGGCTGGACATAAGATCTCACTACACAGAGGGCTGGACATAAGATCTCACTACACAGAGGGCTGGACATAGGATCTCACTACACAGAGGGCTGGACATAAGATCTCACTACCCAGAGGGCTGGACATAAGATCTCACTACCCAGAGGGCTGGACATAAGATCTCACTTCGCAGAGACCAGGCATGATAACGCCGCCAAGAACCCACATATTCAATTTTGAAAAAAAATCTCCACCGGATTTGAATCCGGGGCCTTCCTGTCTCGAGGCCGACATTTTACCTCTAGACTCTAGACCACCCAACCCCCTATTCCGTAAATGGTCTTAGATGATGGCTGTAATTAATTACACATTTTTTTTCGTTCGCCAGCTTTTTTTTTTTTTTTACCTCTGACGAAATCCCTAGAGACTAGGAACTGAATTTTGCGTGTTAATCCATTTTTTTTTCCCTGGCAGCCATGTGCACAGGACCCCTCGCCGCACAGGCAGTTGTCGCCGACTTTTGATGTACTCATATTTTTACCGTCGATGAGTAATTGACGTTTCAAGCCGGGACTCGCTGCTGAAACCAAGGGTGTTTGCCGCAGAGAGAAATCATAAATAAAAATCTCAACTGGTGTAGCCGGGATTTGAACCCACAACTTCTCTGTCTCGAGGCCGGCGTCTTGCCTCGAGACAAACCAGTCCCCCAATTTAACATTTAAGCAATGATTGTGAAACGCAACAAAGTGCATCGGCCACTGAGTCATTCCAGCCTAACCAAGAACAAGCAAGAGACAGGAAATCGTGTACAAACGATGCAACAATTATTTTATTTCTTCACATTTGAACGATAAAGTTCGAGCACAAACAAACATCTGTTATGTAAGCATTTATAGCATGCAAAGAAAACTTGTTTATTTATTGTTACAAATCTCTCCAACCCCTACACTTTTTTTCTTCTGATTTTTAGTAAAATCCAATAACGCACCTCCTGATTGAACATAAGTCGGAACAACATAACAGTTTCCCTGGGCAGTCTGAGTTGACGTTGCACTGATGCTTCTGTGGAACACAGTCATCAGGGACATAGGCTGGAAGTATAGGACAATGCCTTTCTTTCTCCACACATCTGTACTCAACTACATAAGGTCGCTTAGACTTCACGAACTTCTTGCATTCATAGTTCTGGGCACATCCCCCACATTCGTCGGGACAGATCGCGTCATTGTTCCGGGTATAGTCCCCTTTCCCATAACAGCATGTTCCACCACTGCTACCGTCCAGGACACAAGCGGATCCTGTAGGGCATCCAGAAACTTCACGTCCGATGCTGTTGCACTTGAGCTCCGTTAGTTTTCTGAAAATGATATAAGATATGTGCTATAGTTGAGTCGCGATAGCTCAGTGGTTAGTGAACTGGACTACAAAGGACAAGGGGTAGGGTTCGATCCCAATCGACGGCTTCCGGATTCACCCAGCCTTAAATGGGTACCGGATTTTTTTCTGGGAAAGTAAAGCGGCACGGGCGTAATACCGACCACATTATCCCAAAAATCATGTGCTGGAGGTCTGTAAAATTTATGGTCACTAACACCATATTCCCTATACGCCACTTGGCGTGACGGGCTCTTTACTTTACTTTTTTTTTATATACTATAGTAATAACAACCAAAGAAATGCAATAAGTGAGGATGTGTGTTAGCTCAACTGATCGGACAGCAACATATCTGTAGACTGCTATCATAGACGATTTATCACGTGGCGTCTCCATGGTAACAGAGACAGTCCTGTGATCATGCCCGTGTTCATAGATTGCTAACATCTACGCGATATGTCAACTACCATCAACATATACATGCAGTTGCCGTCTACAATGTAATATCAACTACCATCAACATATACATGCAGTTGCCGTCTACAATGTAATATCAACTACCATCAACATATACATGCGGTTGCCGTCTACAATGTAATATCAACTACCATCAACATATACATGCGGTTGCCGTCTACAATGTAATATCAACTACCATCAACATATACATGCGGTTGCCGTCTACAATGTAATATCAACTACCATCAACATATACATGCGGTTGCCGTCTACAATGTAATATCAACTACCATCAACATATACATGCGGTTGCCGTCTACAATGTAACATCAACTGCCATCCACGATATTTATATCAATTCCCTCTACGAGATACGATGTCACTATCACCAACGATATATGTCACTACCACGAACGGTATATGTCATCTATCATTCTCGACATTTGTCAACCACCAACTACAATAAATGTCACTATCACGAACGGTATATGGCAAATACAATCTACGATATATGTCATATACCATCTATAATATATGTCAGTTACAGTTTACGATATATGTCATATACTATCTACAATATATGTCACCTACCATTTACTTTATGTCATAATTCATTTTCAATATTTGTCAACTACCACATACGATATATGTCAATATCATGAACGATATATGTCAGCTGCACTCTACGATATATGTCATCTAGCATCTAAAATGAATGTCATCTATCAATTACGATATATGTCGTCTACCATCTACGATACATGCTTACCGTCGCCTACAATACCTGTCACTACCACCAATATATGTCAATTACCACCTACTATAAATGTTACCCCTAAGATAACAGTCATATGTGTATATAATTGTACAATTTATCTAATAATTTATTATTCATTCATTTCTTTCTTTCTTTCATTCTTTCTTTCTTTCTTTCTTTCATATATATATGCACAGATAGAATTGACATGTTTCAATGTGAAACTCACCCACTGATGTTCGGATCTGTAGTCAAGACGGCATAGTAGTAGTTGTTGCTGTTACACACCTTGTCCACCCCTGAAAACATATAACATTTATGTTACGTGAAGGAGGGAAATTAGTGTTGGTATTAGAGATGGAGGAGGGAAACAAGTGGTGATATTAGAGATGGAGGAAGGAAATTAGTGGTGATATTAGAGATGGAGGAAGGAAATTAGTGGTGATATTAGAGATGGAGGAAGGAAATTAGTGGTGATATTAGAGATAGAGGAAGGAAATTAGTGGCGATATTAGAGATGGAGGAAGGAAATTAGTGGTGATATTAGAGATGAAGGAGGGAAATTAGTGGCGATATTAGAGATGGAGGAAGGAAATTAGTGGTGATATTAGAGATGGAGGAAGGAAATTAGTGGTGATATTAGAGATGAAGGAAGGAAATTAGTGGTGATATTAGAGATGGAGGAAGGAAATTAGTGGTGATATTAGAGATGAAGGAGGGAAATTAGTGGCGATATTAGAGATGAAGGAAAGAAATTAGTGGTGATATTAGAGATGGAGGAAGGAACTTAGTGGTGATATTAGAGATGAAGGAAAGAAATTAGTGGTGATATTAGAGATGGAGGAAGGAAATTAGTGGTGATATTAGAGATGAAGGAGGGAAATTAGTGGTGATATTAGAGATGGAGGAGGGAAATTAGTGGTGATATTAGAGATGAAGGAGGGAAATTAGTGGTGGTATTAGAGATGGAGGAGGGAAATTAGTGGTGGTATTAGAGATGAAGGAGGGAAATTAGTGGTGATATTAGAGATGGAGGAGGGAAATTAGTGGTGATATTAGAGATGGAGGAGGGAAATTAGTGGTGATATTAGAGATGGAGGAGGGAAATTAGTGGTGATATTAGAGATGGAGGAAGGAAATTAGTGGTGATATTAGAGATGAAGGAGGGAAATTAGTGGTGATATTAGAGATGAAGGAGGGAAATTAGTGGCGATATTAGAGATGGAGGAAGGAAATTATTGGTGATATTAGAGATGGAGGAAGGAAATTAGTGGCGATATTAGAGATGGAGGAAGGAAATTAGTGGTGATATTAGAGATGGAGGAGGGAAATTAGTGGTGATATTAGAAATGGAGGAAGGAAATTAGTGGTGATATTAGAGATGAAGGAGGGAAATTAGTGGTGATATTAGAGATGAAGGAGGGAAATTAGTGGCGATATTAGAGATGAAGGAGGGAAATTAGTGGTGATATTAGAGATGGAGGAAGGAAATTAGTGGTGATATTAGAGATGGAGGAAGGAAATTAGTGGTGGTATTAGAGATGGAGGAGGGAAATTAGTGGTGTTATTAGAGATGAATGAGGGAAATTAGTGGTGATATTAGAGATGAAGGAAGGAAATTAGTGGTGATATTAGAGATGACGGAAGGAAATTAGTGGTGATACTAGAGATGGAGGAGGGAAATTAGTGGTGGTATTTGAGATGGAGGAGGGAAATTAGTGGTGGTATTTGAGATGGAGGGGGAAATTAGTGGTGATATTATAGATGGAGGAGGGAAATTAGTGGTGGTATTTGAGATGGATGGGGAAATTAGTGGTGGTATTTGAGATGGAGGAGGGAAATTAGAGGTGGTATTTGAGATGGAGGAGGGAAATTAGAGGTGGTATTTGAGATGGAGGGGGAAATTAGATTTGGTATTTGAGATGGAGGAGGGAAATTAGTGGTGGTATTTGAGATGGAGGAGGGAAATTAGTGGTGGTATTTGAGATGGAGGAGGGAAATTATTGGTGGTATTTGAGATGGAGGGGGAAATTAGATGTGATATTTGAGATGGGGAAGGGAAATTAGAGGTGGTATTTGAGACGGTAGAGGGAAATCAGAGATGATTTTTGAGATGGCTGAGTGAAATTAGAGGTGGTATTTGATATAGAGGAGGGAAATTAGTGGTGGTATTTGAGGTGGAGGAGGGAAATTAGTGGTGGTATTGGGGTGGAGGACGGAAATTGGAGGTTATATTTGACGTGTGGAGGGGGAATTAGAGGTAATGTTGGGGGTGGAGGAGGGCAATTAAAGGTGATTGGAGTAGGGGCTCTTATTTAATGAGGCGTTGTTGCGGGCGTGGTAGAAGGTGTTGACGGAAATAGAGATTTAAAAATTCAAGTCTCTCACACACACATTCTCTCTCTCTCTCTCTCTCTCTCTCTCTCTCTCTCTCTCTGTCCTGTCATCGCTCAATACAAGATAGCGACCAAAGGGCCGCCCATGCAAGTCTCTCTTGAGTCTGGTCCCTCTACCTCGCCATGTCAGTTGTGCAGGATCATGGAAGTTTGAAGATATAAGATATTACTGGGGTAAGTGGATAGCTCATGGGCAGGAAGAGGTCAGCGAATAATAGGGACAATTTGCGTTAGGGCCAGCCGCAGTAGCCGATCAAAATCTTACTCCATAATTCATTATGTATTTCCTAATTGTGGGATTACATAATTGTTTTCTAAAAGTGTATTCTAATGTTGTTCTCTAATAAAGTTTCACTCAAAAGTGTTCTTTCAAATGTTTTCTTTGATCAAAGTGGAATATCTTTCTCGTCTAAGTTGTTGCACTTCACGACACGATGCCTGCCGTCTTGTTGACGATGAGCTTGTCCACTCTGCGACATCATTCGATCATTGGTGGATATATCATTTTTTGTCATTTTTTTTTTCTTAAGTGTCGGAATGGAAAAACTAGAAACTATTACACGCATTCAACTGATTAATTTCTGGTTAACAATATAGATTAGATATGAGTATAATAAAGACCAAAACTGTGATCATAAACAAAGATAATACTCAAAACCTGCAAGTGGATAACAAAGTTGAAGGAATAGACATGGAGACAGTTCAGAACTACAACTACCTTGGACATACTATAACCAGTGATGGAAACTGTAAAACTGAAATAATCAAAAGAATAGGAATAGCAAAAAGTAATTTTAATGTCATGAAGAACATACTAACATCAAAACAAATAACACCAGGGCTAAAACTTAAAATAGCAAAATGTTATATCTTTCTAATATTCCTGTATGGTACAGAAACATGGACATTAGACAAGAAAACATAACAGAGAATTGAAACCTTTGAAATGTGGATTGATAAAAAAAATAGTAAGAGATGGGTGGAAAGAAAAGAAAACAAACGATAAAGTTTTAAAACTAGAAATGAAAAAATACCTACTAAACACAATTCCAACAAGACAAATGAGATTTTGGGGGCATGTTAAAAGACACAACAGCCCACTAAAATTAATATTGAAAGGGAAAATACAAGGTAAAAGAGGCAAAGGCACCCCAAGACTAACATGGACGAATAATATCAAAAGATGGACAAGTCTGCCTATTATCTGAGACAAATAATAATAAATTAATATTATCATGGGGGGGGATGTGGGGGGAGATTCTCAGGGGAAGAGGTATGTTTACAACACTCGGAAAAAAATCTACAAACAATCTACAAACAATCTACAAACAAAAAATCTACAAACAATCTACAAACAATCTACAAACAATCTACAAACAATCTACAAACAATCTACAAACAATCAATAACAGAAAGAAAAAAGAAAGAACAATAGATGGTCCGAAGCAGGATCGAATCCACCTACCTCGGCACAGCGCCTTTCCACAAGAAACTAACATCTAGAGTACACGGCCATCTGGGCTATCGTCTAATAATATAGCCATCATTGGCGATGTCTTTCATGCAGCTCATGACTATAGAGTAGGGTTACGATACACAGCCGGGTCGGGAATAGAGGCAGAGCAGAACGGCGCTCCATGGTAGCCAATATTCGATGCGGAGACGGCACTCAGTGCTGATGATGATGAGTTTCTTGTGATATTTACAAATATACGGGCAGCTGTGAGATATTTACCGCCAGAGATTGTCATTACAGAACCCACCTTCAGGCACACATTTGACGATTGTCATTACAGAACCCACCTTCAGGCACACATTTGACGATTGTCATTACAGAACCCACCTTCAGGCACACATTTGAGGATTGTCATTACAGAACCCACCTTCAGGCACACATTTGACGATTGTCATTACAGAACCCACCTTCAGGCACACATTTGACGATTGTCATTACAGAACCCACCTTCAGGCACACATTTGACGATTGTCATTACAGAACCCACCTTCAGGCACACATTTGAGGATTGTCATTACAGAACCCACCTTCAGGCACACATTTGAGGATTGTCATTACAGAACACACCTTCAGGCACACATTTGAGGATTGTCATTACAGAACCCACCTTCAGGCACACATTTGACGATTGTCATTACAGAACCCACCTTCAGGCACACATTTGAGGATTGTCATTACAGAACACCACACTTCGATTGTCATTACAGAACACACCTTCAGGCACACATTTGACGATTGTCATTACAGAACCACCTTCAGGCACACATTTGACGATTGTCATTACAGAACCCACCTTCAGGCACACATTGAGGATTGTCATTACAGAACCCACCTTCAGGCACACATTTGACGATTGTCATTACAGAACACACCTTCAGGCACACATTTGAGGATTGTCATTACAGAACCCACACATTCATTACAGGCACACATTTGAGGCATGTTGCTTCTGGCGAGCAGACAGATCCACGAGGAGACTTAACGCGGCAAACTGTATTGGCTGGACATAAGACTGCGGGACACAAGCGGCCCACTGAGTTACCAACTGGACAAACCGCTCCTACAACTGCTGACGCCAAGAGTGCCTGAGAACAATAGGAGAACACCTTTACAAACAAGACATGAATGTAGTCAACAAATAATACATAAGTTCGCCCAGGATACAACAGAAATACAAGGCTAAGCTCCATTCTCAGATATGTCTTTGTCTTCATACACGATTGGAAACACTCAGATATGTCTTTGTCTTCATACACGATTGGAAACACTCAGATATGTCTTTGTCTTCATACACGATGGAAACACTCAGATATGTCTTTGTCTTCATACACGATTGGAAACACTCAGATATGTCTTTGTCTTCATACACGATTGGAAACACTCAGATATGTCTTTGTCTTCATACACGATTGGAAACACTCAGATATGTCTTTGTCTTCATACACGATTGGAAACACTCAGATATGTCTTTGTCTTCATACACGATTGGAAACACTCAGATATGTCTTTGTCTTCATACACGATTGGAAACACTCAGATATGTCTTTGTCTTCATACACGATTGGAAACACTCAGATATGTCTTTGTCTTCATACACGATTGGAAACACTCAGATATGTCTTTGTCTTCATACACGATTGGAAACACTCAGATATGTCTTTGTCTTCATACACGATTGGAAACACTCAGATATGTCTTTGTCTTCATACACGATTGGAAACAATCTGGTCTTGATCTTCAAAATAACAGCCCGGAGCTGTTTTGCCGCGTAGCTTCTCTCGGTGCTGGTTTTGCCGAATATGGAATAACATATTCTGCTACAGAAGAATACGACAGTTTCATTTCGAAGTGAATCTCCCTTTTCTCTTTAACTTTGACTGCATTTTCTTTCTCTAACATCGTCGTGCCTTTTCTTATATCTCTTCTCCATGTGATACGATCAAGTGCTAGCTTTTATTAGTCTCTTTCACTTAATGGAGGATTTACCAAGAGATGCGTTGCAAACATTTTTGTGCCTCAATTTATTCTCTCCACAAACCGCTGGGTCGGCATTTAATATTTAATCGGTGGTATGTTAGTTGTCAATTCTTCTAACATGCCCCAGTCGCGTCCATCTTCTACGCCAAAGTGTGACCATAATGGATGTAAGCCTAGAATGCTACATCCGAGATGGTCGGTTTGTCTTGTCATCGATTGATGATCACCTCAAGTGGATTAAATGTCTGTACATTCTTATATATGACTATATTGTCTGTACATTTATATATGACTATATTGTCTGTACATTCTTATATATGACTATATTGTCTGTACATTCTTATATATGACTATATTGTCTGTACATTCTTATATATGACTATATTGTCTGTACATTCTAATATATGACTATATTGTCTGTATATTGTCTGTACATTCTAATACAGGACTATATTGTCTGTACATTCTAATATATGACTATATTGTCTGTATATTGTCTGTACATTCTAATACAGGACTATATTGTCTGTATATTGTCTGTACATTCTAATACAGGACTATATTGTCTGTATATTGTCTGTACATTCTAATATATGACTATATTGTCTGTATATTGCCTGTACATTCTAATACAGGACTATATTGTCTGTACATTCTAATACAGGACTATATTGTCTGTACATTCTAATATATGACTATATTGTCTGTATATTGTCTGTACATTCTAATACAGGACTATATTGTCTGTATATTGTCTGTACATTCTAATACAGGACTATATTGTCTGTATATTGTCTGTACATTCTAATATATGACTATATTGTCTGTACATTCTAATATATGACTATATTGTCTGTACATATATGACTATATTGTCTGTACATTCTAATACAGGACTATATTGTCTGTATATTGTCTGTACATTCTAATACAGGACTATATTGTCTGTATATTGTCTGTACATTCTAATACAGGACTATATTGTCTGTATATTGTCTGTACATTCTAATACAGGACTATATTGTCTGTATATTGTCTGTACATTCTAATATATGACTATATTGTCTGTACATTCTAATACAGGACTATACTGTCTGTATATTGTCAGTACATTCTAATACAGGACTATACTGTCTGTATATTGTCTGTACATTCTAATACAGGACTATACTGTCTGTATATTGTCTGTACATTCTAATACAGGACTATACTGTCTGTATATTGTCTGTACATTCTAATACAGGACTATACTGTCTGTATATTGTCTGTACATTCTAATACAGGACTATACTGTCTGTATATTGTCTGTACATTCTAATACAGGACTATACTGTCTGTATATTGTCTGTACATTCTAATACAGGACTATCTATCTATCTATCTATCTATTGACCTTTCGAGCCGTAACCGGCCCATAGGGCGTAGACCAAGATACACCTTCTCCTATATGAATTTTTGTTCTAGCAGTTTTCTTTTAAAGATATTTTATCAAATCTCGCCATCTGTCTCTGTTCTGTGCAAGCAGTTCTATCTCATTGAGGGAGCCGATTCCTGCTGCTCTTGCCTCTCTCATCAATGTTCTTTTCAGTGTCTCCCTGGGTCTTCCTCTTTTTCTTTTACCTGTTGTTTCCCATATGAGGGCTTGCTTTGCTATTCGATTATTATCTCTTCTCATCACATGTCCAACGTATGACCATCGTCTTTTCTTTATTACTGAAGATATTAGTGGTTGATTGGCGATTTCTCTAATTTCCTCGTTTGTTTTGAATTCGTTCCATTCTATACCAAGTATTTTCCTTAGACATTTATTTTCGAATGCGTTCAACTTTGTTTCTATATCTCTTGTTTTTTTCCAGCTTTCACACGCATACGTAAGGGTTGATAGTACATTTGATTTGAATAGCCTAAGTTTTGTGTTTGTGCTAATGAGTTTTGATTTCCACAACTTTTCAAGGCTTCTGAAAGACATTGCTGCTTTAGCCAGTCTGATTCTAATTTCTTTGCTCGTATCCCCTTCTCGATCAATGTGACTTCCAAGATAGATAAAGTGATCGATCTCTTCTACTGGTTTGTTTTCCATGTATATTTTGTCACTTGTTGGAATTAAACTTTTCATGACTTTAGTCTTTTCATGATTGACATCAAGCCCAATTTTGCTGGCTATTGATGATAGTTCATTTGTGTTTTCCTGCATCGTTTTTATCTGACTGCTGATGAGAACTATGTCATCAGCAAAGTCGAGGTCCTCCAAATGGTCTCCTTGTATCCATTCGATGCCTTTATTACCAGTGCAGCATTTCTGGTACAATACAGGACTATACTGTCTGTATATTGTCTGTACATCTAATACAGGACTATACTGTCTGTATATTGTCTGTACATTCTAATACAGGACTATACTGTCTGTATATTGTCTGTACATTCTAATACAGGACTATACTGTCTGTATATTGTCGACCATACTGTCTGCATAATTACGACATGTCATTCTAGTACATGACCATACTGTCTGCATAATTACGACATGTCAACACATTCTAGTACAGGACCATTCTCCAACAAATGTAAGAGTTGTCGTGTGGTCACTGTAGTAATAACACGTGTCACTCAATAAACTATTCTATCAAACCACTACACTACCTCAAAGACATTATCGCGACTCAGGTGGGCAAAATACACCTGAATGAGACATGACTTACCGTTACACCTGAATGAGACCTGACTTACCGTTACAAACCCGCCAAGACTAAGAGCTGACCTCCACATGTTTCAGAACGAAAAACCAAAGTGAACCGAAGATGTTTCTTTAGTGGTGATGCTGCCCCTTTAAACGTTGGTCACTGTCCTTTTATCCTAAAAGTTGACACCTCAACCCGGATGTGATCGTTCATCCTTATAACCACCACCCCACCTTGACCTTGCCCTTCACCCACGCTGACAATATAAACCATTGGTAAACAAAGATATACCATACGATACTCATATTCGCGGCAGTCAAGCGATTAAGTTGTAGAAAGCTACAATTAATACGCACATTAGAATCTGGAGAGTTCTACTTTGATCTCTCTGATGCATGGTTGCAGCTGTTGATAATTCGCTTCTATGAACATTGAACATGTTGGAGAGAGAACGCCAAACCCAGCCGGTGGAACTTGAAAATAGGGGCGAGAATTTGTCACCAGTATCATGTTTAGACTTATGAGACCATCAACTAAATGAAACTTTTAGCTCCCCGCCCTTTTAACAATTAAAACCAGAAGGTCTCCGAATACCTGAAATGATATCCTGGTATGATAAAAGTGTAGTCCAAAAAACAAATTCTGAAAATTTGTCAAGGCCCCTCGGATTGTGTGGTCTTTTAGCTTATTTAGCTTGTAGGTCAACCCGGCCGTGGCACTCATTTTACTTATTATCTGAGAGTTTATGTGTATGTGCATGTTTGTGTGTAGATGTGTGTTAGTCTCTTGGTTAATTCTGAGACAGCCTCTGAGAACATTAAGTCAGATCACTTCCTTCTACCTAGCAGCTTCTAAGGTTCACCCAGCCTAAGTGAGTATTGTTGGATTTTTTCTGGTGTTTTAAAAAAAATATATATATTGGCCAAACAGGTTGACGCGTGGAAGACAGAATCCGTGAACACTTTTATAACATCAAACATGATTCTGGGACTCCCTGTCTCCTCCCACTTCAGATTGCCATGACATAATACCTCAATGACTTCCGTGTTACTGACATCATCCCTCGTTCCTCTGATGACTTCCATGTTACTGCCATCATCTCTTGTTCCTCTGATGACTTCCATGTTACTGACATCATTCCTCGTTCCTCTGATGACTTCCATGTTACTGACATCATCCCTCGTTCCTCTGATGACTTCCATGTTACTGACATCATCCATCGTTCCTCTGATGACTTCCGTGTTACTGGCATCATCTCTTGTTCCTCTGATACCCATAGCCGTTTCGCGTTGGAGAACCAACTCATATCCCGCTTTGATACTCTCCAACCGAGTGGATTAAACTCTTTTCACTCTTTTCTTTAATCTCAAGTCTCCTTTCCATGTCTTTCCTGTGTCCTGTCCCTATTTCTCCCTGCGATATTTTTATTACATCTCTTGCTCCTCTTCCCCCTTCCCACCCTTATCCTATCTTTCTTTTACTCTTCTTCCCATTTTCTTTGTACCATAAGGGACACCTCCTTTCATGTTTACAATTTTCTGTTGGTTTGTTTTATTTTGTCTCATTAAATCCAACCTGGCCTATTGTCTAATAATCTATTAACCAGATTCTGCGAAAATCTACGCCACCGTCTTTTCCGCCATTTTTTTTTAGACCGGTATAGTTGAAGTTTTAAAACAACTAAATATTAAAAGAGAACAACTAAGCACAATTCAAACAAGACAAATGAGATTTTTGGGGCTTGTTAAAAGACACGGCAGCCTACTAAAAGTAATCTTGGAAGGGAAAATACAAGGCAAAAGAGGCAGACCAAGACTAACTTGAATGAGTGACATCAAAAGATGGACATGTCAGCCTACGACAACCTGCACCATCAAAGCAAGTGATAGAGCGAAATGGCGCTCCTGGTAGCCAAACTTCGATGAGGAGACGGCACTCGATGATGATGATGAGTTGTTGTGTATTCTAACTCGGAATTTCGTGTTTCATGTGTATAGTTTGTTTGTTATACATGACGAAGACTTTTGCCGAAACGTAGCTTGTCTCGTCTTTCTGTTTGTCCAGCTACTCAATACCATTTTATGTTGCTCCAAGACTGTGCTAATGTTGAACAAAATGGACCAACACGATACTACTTCAAGGCAAGCCTCGAGTTGTCTCATTCTTCCCTTGTTTAATGCTTGATTTTCTGATCCAGGTAAAGAATGAATCATTCCAGATTATCTATTGCTGCCGACAAGGGCAGTCTCATTCTTTCCTTGTTTAATGCTTGATTTTCTGATCCAGGTAAAGAATGAATCGTTCCAGATCATCTATTGCTGCCGACATGGGCAGTCTCATTCTTTCTAACACAGACTTTCTAATCTCTTCGGTCGTTCCTGTTATTTCAATGATCCACTTCCACCCAGGTAATCTCACGTGACCGCTACATTTATCTTTTTCTCCGACGACATTGTTGCTACCACAGATGGGTTACCATGTCAAAAGACTCTTCGCTGCTTCATAGTGCACGCGCGAAAATGTAGCTTAACTCTTCCAATTATTCAGCAACTCGTCCTCACCTCATCTGTCCCCTTGTTTTGATGAGACCCTTGGTGGACATCATGAACGAATGCAACTATTCTCTGTCAGTTTTCTCCGCATCTCGCCGTTACCTGTTATTTGTCAAAACCAAGACCTCTCCAGTCACTGATGTGACACTAGTCTGCCTGGCCTTTCTCTTTCTTCGCGTCTTATCCTTCGCACAGTTCCTGGAGCAGCGGCGGACATTCAGAGGAGGCAACGGACAGGCCACGACTCATCTAATGTTCATCATCATCATCGAGTGCCCTCTCCGCATCGAAGGTTGGCTGCCATGGAGCGCCATTCCACTCTGTCTCTTGCTTTGACGGTGCAGATTGCCATAGGCTGACTTGTCCATCGTTTAATGTTACTCGTCCATGTTAGTCTTGGTCTGCCTCTGCCTCTTTTACCTTGCATTTTTCCTTCTAACATTACTTTTATTAGACTTGTGTCTTTTAACATGACCAACAAATTTCATTTGTCTTGCTCTAATTGTGCTTAGTAGTTCTTTTTTTTTCATTTTTAGTTGTTTTAAAACTCATCTAATATTATATCAGAATATATAGCACAATCATATTCCAGCTCAATGTGTTAAATATTAATGTACAACCAGCCACCGTATTCCTACGTACAGCCGCGACAGAGTTCAAGTTATCCAAGTCCTTATTAATAAATCGCTCTCAATGTCTATGGAGGTCAAACCTACTACAACCGTACAACGGCATGTATCGACCTTGCAATGTTTATGAGAACTGGGTAGGCCATTTCTGTAATCACCTCCTCGTTGCTTTGACAAAACACAACAACGACTAATAAAATGGCGCTCTCTTTTTTAAAACATAAAGAAGTAGAACCAATAGGAGGTGACCTTATCTAGAGCTTCTGTAAGATCACTACGCTGCGACTTGACTTATATATTTTTTTTTTAAAACTTGAACAAACTAGTAAGAGATGTTAATTAAAAACAAAACAATATTTGTTTCATAACTCACAATTAAAATAATTAAGATATTATGATATAATTATGTTAATTCAGGGCAATAATTGAATGAACTATTTTACATAGCGTAAACATTTGTAATCCGTAAATTATCAGGTTAAAGGTCAACCTAAAGTTCGGCTTCATTTGCTAGCCTCCTCAGGTTACAAACAGCCGCCTACCCGGGGTCATGGTTCTTGTCCAACATCGATCTGCTGCTAAAGGTCATGGACGTCCTGCACAATAAAATGTGATAGAAAACTTCATCGTTCTAGGTTAGTACGTCAGCAATTGTAAGCGTGTGTCTATGTGGGCTCCCAGAACTCTTCCTCGCTGTTTCTACATTCGCCAACTGGTGACTCAGGTACACATTTTTTTCAGCATAATCCACTGGCAAACGTCTTAACGATAAGCACTTCGCGATAGACACGGACGTTCAGTAACGACTGACGTCCACACACGCACACTACTGAACTGAGTAACTACTGAACGCCACTACTGAACGCTACTACTGAACGCCACTACTGAGCGCCACTACTAAGCGCCACTACTGAACGCCACTACTGAACGCTACTACTGAACGCCAATACTGAGCGCCGCTACTAAGCGCCACTACTGAACGCCACTACTGAGCGCCACTACTGAACGCCACTACTGAACGCTACTACTGAACGCTACTACTAAGCGCCACTACTGAACGCCACTTCTGAACGCTACTACTGAACGCTACTACTGAACGCTACTACTAAGCGCCACTACTGAACGCCACTACTGAACGCTACTACTGAGCGCCACTACTGAACGCCACTACTGAACGCTACTACTAAGCGCCACTACTGAGCGCCACTACTGAACGCCACTACTGAACGCTACTACTAAGCACCACTACTAAGCGCCACTACTGAACGCCACTACTGAACGCCACTACTGAACGCTACTACTAAGCGCCACTACTAAGCGCCACTAATGAGCGCCACTACTAAACGCCACTACTGAACGCTACTACTAAGCGCCACTACTAAGCGCCACTACTGAACGACACTACTGAACGCTACTACTAAGCGCCACTACTAAGCGCCACTACTGAGCGCCACTACTGAACGCCACTACTGAACGCCACTACTGAACGCCACTACTGAACGCCACTACTGAACGCTACTACTAAGCGCCACTACTAAGCGCCACTACTGAGCGCCACTACTGAGCGCCACTACTGAACGCCACTACTGAACGCCACTACTAAGCGCCACTACTGAACGCCACTACTGAGCGCCACTACTGAACGCCACTACTGAGCGCCACTACTGAACGCCACTACTGAACGCCACTACTGAACGCCACTACTGAACGCCACTACTAAGCGCCACTACTGAACGCCACTACTAAGCGCCACTACTGAACGCCACTACTGAGCGCCACTACTGAGCACCACTACTGAACGCCACTACTGAACGCCACTACTGAGCGCCACTACTGAACGCCACTACTGAACGCCACTACTGAACGCCACTACTGAGCGCCCACTACTGAACGCCACTACTGAACGCCACTACTGAACGCCACTACTGAGCGCCACTACTGAACGCCACTACCCAAAATGCACTGATGCACTTATAATAGCTATTTCCAGCTTAATTGTTACGTCGTTTTGTCCCCTGACTTTTTAAAAGGGGAATGTGTGTGAGCGTGTGTGTGTGTGTGTGTGTGTGTGTGTGAGAGAGAGAGCGTGTGTGTGTGTGAGCGTGTGTGTGTGTATGTGTGTGTGTGTGAGCGTGTGTGTGTGTATGTGTGTGTGTGTGTGAGCGTGTGTGTGTGTGTGTGAGTTGTGACAGCATGGAGACTGTTCCTTCTACGTATTTACTTTTGACACATGCGATTTAAGTGAGCCGCGATAGCTCAGTGGTTGGTGAACTGGATTACTAAGGACAAGAGGCAGGGTTCGATCCTGATTAACGGCTTCCAGGTTCACCCAGCCTTAAATGGATACCGGATTTTTTTTTCTGGGAAAGTAAAGCGGCACGGGCCTAATACTGACCACATTACCCCAAAAATCATGTGCCGAAGGTCTGTAAAATTTATCGTCACTAACACCATATTCCCTATACGCCACTTGGCGTGACGGGTCTCTACTTTTTTTAATTCTCAGATTGACCTGGTTCGCGTCCTAGTTTGGCGAGTCCAGATCCGGGAACAGGTCGTCTGCCGGGCCAAAGGTAGTATTGTTGACATACGCAGGTACAGCTATAGATCCTGGTGTTGCTATCTCTCTCTCTCTCTCTCTCTCTCTCTCTCTCTCTCTCTCTCTCTCATGCACACATACAAGTACAGTTTTAAGTGTTACCATGCTGTTGTGAGGCACACATACACACATACACACATACAGTAACAGCTATTCGCTCGATATTTCTTCCTGTCATGGCCGATATCAAATCTCCACCAAATGAGGTCAAATATCGTGTTCATGAATGAAATCTTATGAGAGTTTCTGAATGAGAAAATGTGACAGGAGGGAGCGAAAGGGGAATATTTCAATTAGCAACTGTGGAAAGAGCTATAGGAGAATATTTCAATGAGAAACTGTGGAAAGAGATAAAGGAGAATATTTCAATGAGAAACTGTAGAAAGAGCTATAGGAGAATATTTCAATTAACAACTGTTGAAAGAGCTATAGGAGAATATTTCAACGAGGGACTATGGAAAGAGCTAAAGGTGAATATTTCAATTAGAAATTGTGAAAAGAGCTATAGGAGAAAGTTTGAATGAGAGACTGTGGAAAGAGCTATAGGAGAATATTTCAATTAGAAACTGTGGAAAGAGCTAAAGGAGAATATTTCAATTAGAAACTGTGAGAAGGGCTTAAGAAGAGCATTTCAATGAGAGAGTGTCAGAGGGGCTAAGGGAAGTATTTGAGTGAGAGGAAGGAGAATGTTCTAGTGAGAGAAAATGATGATGCTGAAAGAGGGTATTTTAGTGAAAGTATTTGGGAGAAACTAAATGAGAGTATTTCAGTTTGAGGGCATGAGCAGTAATGTAGGGGAATATTTTAGTGAGAGAGTGGCTGAAGTGAGTATTTTAGTGTGTGTGTGTGTGGCTGAAAGAGAGTTTTTGGATGTTTGGGGGACTGAAGGGGAGTATTTGAGTGTGTGTGGCTGAAGGAGAGTTTTTGAGTGTGTGTGGCTGAAGGAGAGTTTTTGAATGTTTGAGGGAGTGAAGGGGAGTATTTGAGTGTGCGTGGCTGAAGGAGAGTTTTTGAATGTTTGGGGGAGTGAAGGGGAGTATTTGAGTGTGTGTGGCTGAAGGAGAGTTTTTGAGTGTGTGTGGCTGAAGGAGAGTTTTTGAATGTTTGAGGGAGTGAAGGGGAGTATTTGAGTGTGCGTGGCTGAAGGAGAGTTTTTGAATGTTTGGGGGAGTGAAGGGGAGTATTTGAGTGTGTGTGGCTGAAGGAGAGTTTTTGAATGTTTTCGAGAGTGAAGGGGAGTATTTGAGTGTGTGTGGCTGAAGGAGAGTTTTTGAATGTTTGGGAGAGTGAAGGGGAGTATCTGAATGTGTGTGGGGCTGAAGGAGAGTTTTTGAATGTTTGGGGGAGTATTTGAGTGTGTGTGGCTGAAGGAGAGTTTTTGAATGTTTGGGGGAGTGAAGGGGAGTATTTGAGTGTGTGTGGCTGAAGGAGAGTTTTTGAATGTTTGGGAGAGTGAAGGGGAGTATTTGAGTGTGTGTGGCTGAAGGAGAGTTTTTGAATGTTTGGGGGAGTGAAGGGGAGTATTTGAGTGTGTGTGGCTGAAGGAGAGTTTTTGAATGTTTGGGGGAGTATTTGAGTGTGTGTGGCTGAAGGAGAGTTTTTGAATGTGTGTGGGGGACTGAAGGAGAGTATTTGAGTATGTGTGTGTGGCTGAAGGAGAGTTTTTGAGTGTTAGAGTGTGTGAAGTAGGATATTTGTGTGTGAAGTAGAGTATTTGAGTGTTGTAATGTATGAAGGAGAGTAATTGAGTGTTAGAGTGTGTGAAGAAGGATATTTGAGTATGTGTGTGAAGTAGAGTCTGTGAGTGTTAGAGTGTATGAAGGAGAGTAATTGAGTGTTAGAGTGTGTGAAGAAGGATATTTGAGTATGTGTGTGAAGTAGAGTCTGTGAGTGTTAGAGTGTATGAAGTAGAGTAATTGAGTGTTAGAATGTGTGAAGAAGGGTATTTGAGTGGGGGAGGGCGCTAAAGGAGAGTATTTGAGTGTGTATGGGTAAAGGAGAATAGTTGAGTGTGTTTGTAAAGGAGAGTATTTGAGTGTGAGTAAAGGAGAGTATTCGAGTGTATGTGTGTAAAGGAGTGTTTGTGAGTGTGTGTATAAAGGTTAGTATTTGTGTATGTTTGCGTGTGTGTAAATGAGAGTATTTGAGTGTGTGAGTATGTGAAGGACAGTCTGTAGAGGTCCCAGGTCCTCATGGAGCGAATACGGGACAGGAAATGCACTCGCGTTCACTAAAGGTCGTTATTGATGTGCTGTATATTGGATTGGAAAAATCTGATCATCAAACGAGGAAACACAAGGGCTGTCGTTATTATTGTTGTTGTTATTTTATATTAAACAACCGGAAACAAGGACTTAAAAAAAAAAAGTATTTGTTGGTTTTTGGGAGCCTACATCCGGGAACTCTTCATTTTTCGGAGATCACGAAGTGGAACGCTATTTATTTATAACATTTCCTACTCACATACCTTTTTAACCCCGCCCCACCCCATCTTTATCAAGTAACTTCTGAATGAAAGCTAATAACAGATTTATAAAGGAATAGCTCAGTGATGACGCTGTTACCGCCATATAAAGAAGCTCCGTTTCAAGTGCGTCTGGCGGAAGTGTCTGTGTGATGGATCGGCTGACGGGCACAAGCTGCTGCCATCAGATTTCTCAGCAGTGAGGGCAGATGTCAATGTTGGTGAACTGTTACGCTACGTGTGCACTGTTAGATCAACTGCACTACGTGTGCACTGTTAGATCAACTGCTCTACGTGTGCACTGTTAGATCAACTGCTCTACGTGTGCACTGTTAGACCAACTGCACTACGTGTGCACTGTTAGGCCAACTGCACTACGTGTGTACTGTTAGACCAACTGCTCTACGTGTGTACTGTTGAGTATGTCAGCAACTGCTGAAAGTAAAAATCTTGGCTTACCGATAATGTTTGTTTAAGAATCCAGGGTTTTAGATATTCAAACATCCTTGACCCAATTCTGTGGATGGCAGACTGTAACTTTTATGACGTCACAAGTGTTGACTTAATTATGATTGTATAAACATGACGAGCAAAAAATATGGACTAGATATGAATATCAAGAAGACTAAAACTATGATCATAAATAAAGAAAATACTCAGGACCTACAAATAAATATCAAAGTTGAAGGAATACATCAGGAGACAGTCCAGAACTACAACTACCTTGGGCATACTATAACCAGCGATGGAAAATGTACAACTGAAATAAACAAAAGAATAGGAATGGCAAAAAGTAATTTTAATGTCATGAAGGACATACTAACATCAAAACAAATAACACCAGAGCTAAAACTAAGAATAGCAAAATGTTACATCTTCTCAATATTCCTATATGGTGCTGAAACATGGACATTAGACTAGACAAGAAAACAGAACAGAGAATTGAAGCCTTTGAAATGTGGATATATAGAAGAATAGGTAGAGTTGGATGGAAGGAAAAGAAAACAAACGATGAAGTCTTAAAACAACTAAAAATGAAAAGAGAACTTCTCAACACAATTAGAACAAGACAAATGCGATTCTTGGGCCATGTTAAAAGACACAACAGCCTACTGAAAGTAATCCTGGAGGGGAAAATACAAGGTAAAAGAGGCAGAGGCAGACCAAGATTAACATGGACGAGTAACATCAAAAGATGGACAAATCAACCGATGACAACCTGCACCATCAAAGCAAGAGATAGAGCAGAATGGCGCTCTATGGTAGCCAACCTTCGTTGCGGAGACGGCACTCAATGATGATGAATATAAAAAACAAATAACACCAGGGCTAAAACTAAGAATAGCAAAATGTTACATCTTCTCAATATACCTGTATAGTGCAGAAACATGGACATTAGACAAGAAAACAGAACAGAAAATTGAATCCATAATGTGGATTTATAGAAGAATAGGTAGAATTGGATGGAAAGAAAAGAAAACAAACGATGACATTTTAAAACAACTAAAAATTAAAAGAGAACTACTAAGCACAATTAGAACAATACAAATTAAATTTTTGGGGCATGTTAAAAGACACAACAGCCTAATAAAAGTAATATTAGAAGGGAAAATACAAGGTAAAAGAGGCAGACCAAGACTAACATGGACGAGTAAAATCAAAAGATGGACAAGTCAGACTATGACAATCTGCACCATCAAAGCAAGAGACAGAGTTGAATGGCGCTCCATGGTAGTTAACCTTCTATGCGGAGACGGCACTCAATGATGATGATGATTGTATCAACTGTGTTAAAAGCCGAAGGGCTGAGAGGATTTCCCTGAAATCAACCCAAGCTCGTGACGTGTTCAGCTATTTTAGCTTTTTAGCTACAGACTGAAAGAATCTCTGTCTCTAGCCAGATCTCACCTATCCCGTCGACCTTGAACCATGCCTTCCATTATTGCTCTTTCCAGTCCGCTGTGTTATTTTACCTGGTCCATAGTATTTTGGAAGCCGCGATAGCTCAGTTGTTAGTGAACTGGACTACAAAGGACAAGAGGTAGGGTTCGATCCCAACCGACGGCTTCCAGTTCACCAAGCCTTTAATGGGTACCTGATTTTTTTTCTAGGAAAGTAAAGCGGCACGGGCGTAATACCGACCACATTACCCCAAAAATCATGTGCTGAAGGTATGTAAAATTTATGGTCACTAACAGCATATTTTTGTACGCCACTTGGCGTGACGGGGGTACTTTACTTTACCCTCTTTTTTACTATAGTATTTACATTTCCTGTGTATAATGACACTTATAAACCAGTTCTATTTAGTTGGTTAGTTGCGGTCGCCCGATGACTAAAGTATTCTAGAGTATCATGGTAGACTAGAATATTCCTCTTCATCATCCGCCCTTACAAGGACGTAGTGGACGTGTCTGCGTTGTGTTGTGGTTTGCAGTATAACTGTTATATTTGCGCCTTTCGGCCCAACACATCCGACTTCAGCACGACATTTTTTAGTACAGGGTTGTCTTCAGTCTTTGATCCATGCACGCTTGGTCAGACTAGACAGGTTAGTCTGTTACTGGAGGCACCACGGAGAGGTGGAGCAGAGTCTAGATGGTTTTGGTTCACCGATCCTGGCGCAAGCCATCAGCTGTGGGTCGCTGACAACTTCCAGCTCTGGTGCTGGGAGGCGCGTCTTCGCTATTCATTTCTCTTTCTTATTTTGCAATATATCTTCAGGATTTGTCTGTATCATAAATTAAAACTCCAATAAATTAGCTTTTAAGCCTGTACCAAGGCCGTTTCATTATGTCTCTGAAACAAGCAAATCTAGTTTCTGTCTAAGTCTCTCATTATCTGAACTAGCAAAGTACTACTACGGAATAAACAAACACCTATTGACTACTAACCCACTAGCAGGTCCCTAACCCTTCCCCCAGATACGACTTTGAACCTTTATGTTGTTGTCTTGGTGTTCTGTTTTTTTCCACAAAAAAGGTTTCATAATTTGTCATTTGACTTTTTTAAAGGGATATATAACAATGAACATTGTAGTTTGTAGTGCAGAAATAAAAGGAAGTGGTTATATGATGACCTAAAAAAACTACACGAAAAGAGCAGCATAAAAGTTGGGAAATATACATTATTCACAAGTTATACAAACAAAAAAGTAAAATCAAAACTAAAAATAAAAAAATACAAGTATGTAAAATAAGACCCACTTTTAAATCGTCGCTCCGTCCGGTTGTGATGTCATTTGAGTTGTGCATTATGGGACAGGTATTTTTCTAATGCGCATTTTATTTTTAGAGGTAACAAATAGAATGTAACATAAATACAATATTTGTTTGTGTGAAATGTTTCCCGTTTTTGCACGTCGATGTTTGTTCGTAGGGAAAAGCCCAACTTCGCCGTTTTCGTCTCCCGCTAAACTGTACTTAGATTTGATGTGGAGTGGCCAATTTATTTTATAATTTGTTAATGACCGTTCCATTTCCTTTATGGGTTCAGCTGGGAAGTGTTTAGTCGAGAAATTATGGAGAGATACTTTCTTTCTTTCTTTCTTTCTTTCTTTCTTTCTTTCTTTCTTTCTTTCTTTCTTTCTTTCTTTCTTTCTTTCTTTCTTTCTTTCTTTCTTTCTTTCTTTCTTTCTTTCTTTCTTTCTTTCTTTCTTTCTTTCTTTCTTTCTTTCTTTCTTTCTTTCTTTCTTTCTTTCTTTCATTCTTTCTTTCCCTTAACCAACAGAAGATAACAGCTGTTGGTTAAGTTCATTATTTAATATCGCCATCATAGTGCATCCTGTATTGATAATTAATGTTCATAACGAATCCTTCTAGTCGTCATGCACAGGTGTACAATGTTTGTGGGCGTGTGTGTATGTGGTGTGTGTATGTATGTGTTTGTGTGTGTGTGTGTGTGTGTGTGTGTGTGCTAATCCACGGCCACCGAGAGCTAAACCTGTCTCCGAGGGCTGTATCTCAGATCAGATGACCTGGACATGTCTTCCTCCACCGTTTAACGAGTTTATTAATTTCATTTGTTAGCCACGCCTTTGTTTTCCGAGACACAGGGAAGTCCAAATTGATATCTAATATCTCCCGGCCGTGACTTTGGTTTTTCCAAGAAAGTTATTAATCAACTTATACAGTTTCCTGACTAAGAAGTCATTATTACCAAATATATCTTCTTCTTCTTCTGCGATCATGGTTCATTCAGACTAGGACTCCGGAATCTCTTATGAAGGCAGCTGTCTGTTTAAGTGATTCGGTTGCTCCGTAGAATTTCTCTTCCAGGGAGGTGGGTATGGAACACATTGTCCTTCTCAGGTCTGTGTGCTGGGGGCAATCCTGTAGAACATGTTTTGTGTTTTTTCTCTGTGTCTGTTTGGGTGCTTTTTTTCATGATTCCTATTATGTCTTCCTTAAGTTCTGGTATTTTGTGTTTCCCATGAGGAATCATATAAGATGGGCTTATGGGTTTCGGCATTGTTTGGGACAGTACTGGATCACTAGTTGCCAGTTCTTTGGAGATTGCAGCGAAGTTGCTCCTCTTTAGTCTTTCTTTTCCGAAACCAGTTATTCTTTGGTACATGGGGTGGTTAGAGAGCCTTTTATATTTCTCCGCTTGTTGCATTACTTTAGTTTTCCGTCTGTCATCTAAGGGTTGTAAACCTGTTACTGTTTCTAGAGTCTTGATAGGTGTATATTTCATAGAACCAGTGATGATACGGACAGCCTGGTTTTGTGTTCTGTTAATTTTGCTAAGCTGTGATTTGGAAGCTGTAGCCTAGGCTGTGACTCCACACTCTAGGACTAGTCTTACTCTTCCTACGTATAGTCGTTTCAAGATATTGCTGTCTGCTACATAAAATATGTATATAAAATAAACATATTTGTTTGCACATTTGTCCAATTGCATTTTGAGCAAAAGAGATGGAAGAAAAAATTAAAGCAGTGATCATTTAGGATTTTTGTGTTACCGCACTGATGTTGCTATTTGATGATTCTAATGAATCATGTTTATATTTAACATCGGTGAAGCTATTTATATCTACTAATCATCATGACGTGTCACGTATATGTGCGAGATAACGAAGATAAAAGCACACAAAATGTCAAGCACATACGCAGTTTGTTTGTGCTTTCATTTAATTTGTTTTGTTATTCTCGAGGTCTGAAATAACATTTTAAAAAGTAATGTGTTATTTACTATTTAATTAAATGGTGATTTGCTTCCCAATGACGTCAAGTGTATTTTGGGGACAATCCCAAATTCAATTCACAGGAAACACTTTAACTTCCCATTGAGAAATATTGATGTTAATGCACGGAGAGAAATGAGTGATTCCCACTTACTGATCTCAACTTGTATGTTAGGATTTATTTGCGACAGATGTATTGTCAAATCCACATCTCACTTTAAAGTGCTCAAAAATTAACGGATATTACAAAGTGCCCCATTTCTTTACACAGATTACGTCATTTCCTGTCTGAGAGCGGTTAAAGAGATCGTTTATCAAACCAGCCAACCTTTCAAACTCCATCTCCGACGTCATTTTCATCTTTGAACTCCTGGTTTTGAGAATAAGAGTGGGCACGTGTCCTCGTCGTTCATTGTCGCTACTCCGATTTACCAATGAAGAAGAAATAGATAAGATAGCGGGGTGAAGTTATGAACAACGTTTATTTGAGCATATTTATTTCACAGTTCTGTAATTGTAACTTTTCTTGTCTTTTTGTTGAGTTCTTCTTCTTTTCTCTTTCACTGATACCTAAAAGGTGTCGTGGTTTATATCATTTGTCGTTGAGTTAACTTGTGTTATTCTGGATTCTCTTATTATTGGTGTGACAAGTGAACCACGAAGTGCATTCTGTGTTTGTGTCATACTTTGCACATTTTTTTCAATTTCTTTCTTTTTTCAAATTTTATTTTCTATGCTTATGTTTCCTAATATAGACTTTTTTTCAATTTCTTCTTTTGTTCCAGTTTCTATGTCTCTGTGTCTTATTTTGACCTTTGTTTCAATTTCTTCTTTTGTTCCAGTTTCTATGTCTCTGTGTCTTATTTTGACTTTTGTTTCAATTTCTTCTTTTGTTCCAGTTTCTATGTCTCTGTGTCTTATTTTGACCTTTGTTTCAATTTCTTCTTTTGTTCCATTTTCTATGTGTCTATGTATTATTTTGACCTTTGCTTCATTTTCTTCTTTTGTTCCAGTTTCATGTCTCTATGTCTTATTTTGACCTTTGCTTCATTTTCTTCTTTTATTCCAGTTTTTATGTGCCTATGTCTTATTTTGACCTTTGCTTCATTTTCTTCTTTTATTCCAGTTTTTATGTGCCTATGTCTTATTTTGACCTTTGTTTCAATTTCTTCTTTTGTTCCAGTTTTTATGTGCCTATGTCTTATTTTGACCTTTGTTTCATTTTCTTCTTTTATTCCAGGTTGATGCCTATGTCCTAGTTTTCCATCTTCTTCTTTCTTCTGTGTTCTTTGTATCGCTGCTTTAATTTAGATCTTGATTTATCTCTCTTTTTTTTTCTTCTCTTACCCCAAACTGGCACAAGCAGTTAGTGGCAGTTTACAATTGGTGTTAATCTATTTGAAATATTTCAGCAGTTAAATTGTTGTAAATAGTTGGCACAAGCAGTTAGTGGCAGTTTACAATTGGTGTTAATCTATTTGAAATATTTCAGCAGTTAAATTGTTGTAAATAGTTGTTGTTTTTTTATGAAGGAAATCGAAGAAATTGACAGTAAAGGGTTAGCAACTGTGTGAAGAGACATGGGAACTTTGTGGAGTCGCGACAAAGTGTTGACCCTGATATGATAACAGGACTAAACATAGGTTGTTCTATCTTTGAGGATAAAACT
The DNA here is from genome assembly GCA_032433765.1 of Megaustenia siamemsis. Taxonomy (NCBI): domain Eukaryota; kingdom Metazoa; phylum Mollusca; class Gastropoda; order Stylommatophora; family Ariophantidae; genus Megaustenia; species Megaustenia siamemsis. The sequence continues at coordinate 96,510,251 of JAVIAB010000125.1, read as the reverse complement.
GAGCCAAACATAGGTCGTTCTATCTTTGAGGATAAAATAGGACTAAACATTGGTTGTTCTATCTTTGAGGATAAAACAGGACTAAACATAAGTTGTTCTATCTTTGAGGATAAAACAGGACTAAACATAAGTTGTTCTATCTTTGAGGATAAAACAGGACTAAACATAAGTTGTTCTATCTTTGAGGATAAAACAGGACTAAACATAAGTTGTTCTATCTTTGAGGATAAAACAGGACTAAACATAGGTTGTTCTATCTTTGAGGATAAAACAGGACTAAACATAAGTTGTTCTATCTTTGAGGATAAAACAGGACTAAACATAAGTTGTTCTATCTTTGAGGATAAAACAGGGCTAAACATAGGTCGTTCTATCTTTGAGGATAAAACAGGGCTAAACATAGATTGCTTTATCTTTGAGGATAAAACAGGACTAAACATATGTTGTTCTATCTTTGAGGATAAAACAGGGTTAAACATAGATTGCTTTATCTTTGAGGATAAAACAGGACTAAACATAGATTGCTTTATCTTTGAGGATAAAACAGGACTAAACATAGGTTGCTTTATCTTTGAGGATAAAACAGGACTATACATAGATTGCTTTATCTTTGAGGATAAAACAGGACTAAACATAGATTGCTTTATCTTTGAGGATAAAACAAGACTAAACATAGGTTCTGCTATCCATGAGGATAAAGACAGGACTAAATAAAGGTAGTGCTATCTTTGAGGATAAAACAGGACTAAAACGTATTCTCAGTGTCAAACTACTACTGCCTGTTACGGATTCAAACCCGAAACATTCCTGTCCAGAGGCCGACGTCTTACATCTAGAACACCCAGTTTCCATAGATACACAGTGTGATCGGGATAGGTCGGTGGACTGATAAATGGATGGGTGGACTGATATAAGGATGGGTGGACTGTTATATGGATGGGTGGACTGTTATATGGATGGGTAGACTGATATATGGATGGGTGACTGATATATGGATGGGTGGACTGTTATATGGATTGGTGGACTGTTATATGGATGGGTAGACTGATATATGGATGGATGGACTGATATATGGATGGGTGACTGATATATGGATGGGTGGACTGTTATATGGATGGGTGGACTGTTATATGGATGGGTGGACTGATATATGGATGGGTGGACTGATATATGGATGGGTGGACTGATATATGGATGGGTGGACTGATATATGGATGGGTGCACTGATAAACGGATAGGTGGACTGATATATGGATGGGTGGACTGATATATGGATGGGTGGACTGATATATGGATGGGTGGCTGATATAAGGACGGGTGGACTGATAAATGGATGGGTGGACTGATATATGGATGGGTGTCTGATATATGGATGGGTGGACTGATATATGGATGGGTGGACTGATATATTGATGGGTGGACTGATATATGGATCGGTGGACTGATATATGGATGAGTGGACTGTTGTGGACTGATAAATGAATGGGTGGACTGATATATGGATGGGTGGACTGATATATGGATGAGTGGACTGTTGTGGACTGATATATGGATGGGTGGACTGATAAATGGATGGGTGGGCTGATAAATGAATAGGTGGTCTGATAAATGGAAGGGTGGACTGATATATGGATGGGTGGACTGATATATGGATGGGTGGACTGATATATGGATGGGTGGACTAATAAATGGATGGGTAGACTGATATATAGATGGGTGGATTGATAAATGGATGGGTGAACTGATAAATGGATGGGTGGACTGCTATTTGGATGGGTGGACTGATAAATGGATGAGTACTGATATATGGATGAGTGGACTGTTGTGGACTGATATATGGATGGGTGGACTGATAAATGGATGGGTGGGCTGATAAATGGATGGGTAGACTGAAATATGGATGGGTGGACTGATATATGGATGGGTGAACTGCTATATGGATGGGTGGCTGATATATGGATGGGTGGACTGATAAATGGATGGTGGACTGATATATGGATGGGTGGACTGATAAATGGATGGGTGGACTGATAAATGGATGGGTCGGTGGACTGATATATGGAAAAGTCGGTGGACTGATAAATGGGTAGGTCGGTGGACTGTAGGATGGCCAGACACATGAAAAGACAGATGGACGGATGGATGAACGGCCAGACAAATTAATGGATGGGTGGACGGACAGACGGATGGACAGACAGATATTTTATATAAATTTTAGTCTGATCTAAAACATCCGCTTCGATAATTAACTTATTTTATATCTGTTGAAATATTCTGTAAAAATAACTTTGACCTCCTATAATTGCACACGTTTATAACAATTGACACACATTTTTATCTCACTAAGCAGATTTCTTGAAGAATGCTCTCAGACATTTGCCTTTATTCAACATAATTGGAGCAATTTGTTCACATAAATTTCTGCTGGGGAAAACCCATGGACGAGAGAGAGAGGGATGAAGAAATATTATCAGAAGATTGTGAATTATAAAACCAAGCGTTGCTTAAAATAGTCCGCTGCCCGAAACTTTTCCGCCGTTTTTATACATTTTATTTTAATTTGGTATTTTTGGCCAACCAAAGATGGCTTCTGATATGTCTGTTGGTTTTGGTCATGATTCGCATATTTTATAGGTAATGCCATCATCAACAAGTTGTTAGATCGAGTGAAGATGGGATGACAGAACAAACTGACAACAATTTGATAGATCGAGTGAAGATGGAATGACGGAACAAACTGACAGTTGATAGGTCGAGTGAAGATGGGATGACAGAACAAACTGACAGTTGATAGGTCGAGTGAAGGTGGGATGACAGAACAAACTGACAGTTGATAGGTCGAGTGAAGATGGAATGACAGAACAAACTGACAGTTGATAGGTGGAGTGAAGGTGGGATGACAGAACAAACTGACAGTTGATACGTCGAGTGAAGATGGGATGACAGAACAAACTGACAGTTGATAGGTCGAGTGAAGGTGGCATGACAGAACAAACTGACAGTTGATAGGTCGAGTGAAGGTGGGATGACAGAACAAACTGACAACAAGTTGATAGATCGAGAGAAGATGGGATGACAGAACAAACTGACAACAAGTTGATAGATCGAGTGAAGATGGGATGACACAACAAACTGACAACAAGTTGATAGATCGAGTGAAGATGGGATGACAGAACAAACTGACAACAAGTTGATAGATCGAGTGAAGATGGGATGACAGAACAAACTGACAACAAGTTGATAGATCGAGTGAAGATGGGATGACAGAACAAACTGACAACACGTTGATAGATCGAGTGAAGATGGGATGACAGAACAAACTGACAACAAGTTGATAGATCGAGTGAAGATGGGATGACAGAACAAACTGACAACAAGTTGATAGATCGAGTGAAGATGGGATGACAGAACAAACTGACAACAAGTTGATAGATCGAGTGAAGATGGGATGACAGAACAAACTGACAACAAGTTGATAGATCGAGTGAAGATGGGATGACAGAACAAACTGACAACAAGTTGATAGATCGAGTGAAGATGGGATGACAGAACAAACTGACAACAGGTTGATAGGTCGAGTGAAGATGGGATGACAGAACAAACTGACAGTTGATAGGTCGAGTGAAGATGGGATGACAGAACAAACTGACAACAAGTTGATAGATCGAGTGAAGATGGGATGACAGAACAAACTGACAACAAGTTGATAGATCGAGAGAAGATGGGATGACAGAACAAACTGACAGTTGATAGGTCGAGTGAAGATGGGATGACAGAACAAACTGACAACAAGTTGATAGATCGAGTGAAGATGGGATGACAGAACAAACTGACAACAAGTTGATAGATCGAGAGAAGATGGGATGACAGAACAAACTGACAACAAGTCGATAAATCGAGAGAAGATATGATGACAGAACAAACTGACAACAAGTTGATAGATCGAGTGAAGATGTGATGACAGAACAAACTGACAACAAGTTGATAGATCGAGTGAAGATGGGATGACAGAACAAACTGACAACAAGGTGATAGATTGAGTGAAGATGTGATGACAGAACAAACTGACAGTTGATATATCGAGTGAAGATGGGATGACAGAACAAACTGACAACAAGTTGATAGATCGAGAGAAGATGGGATGACAGAACAAATTGACAACAAGTTGACAGATCGAGTGAAGATGGGATGACAGAACAAACTGACAACAAGTTGATAGATCGAGTGAAGATGGGATGACAGAACAAACTGACAACAAGTTGATAAATCGAGTGCAGATGGGATGACAGAAGAAACTGACAGCAAGTTGATAGATCGAGTGAAGATGGGATGACAGAACAAACTGAAACAAGTAGATAGATCGAGTGAAGATGGGATGACAGAACAAACTGACAACAAGTTGATAAATCGAGTGCAGATGGGATGAATGAACAAACTGACAGCAAGTTGATAAATCGAGTGAAGATGGGATGACAGAACAAACTGAAACAAGTAGATAGATCGAGTGAAGGTGGGATGACAGAACAAACTGAAACAAGTAGATAGATCGAGTGAAGGTGGGATGACAGAACAAACTGACAACAAGTTGATAGATCGCGTGAAGATGGGATGACAGAACAAACTGACAACACGTTGATAGATCGAGAGAAGATGGGATGACAGAATAAACTGACAACAAGTTGATAGATCGAGTAAAGATGGGATGACAGAACAAACTGACAACAAGTTGATAGATCGAGAGAAGATGGGATGACAGAACAAACTGACAACAAGTTGATAGATCGAGTGAAGATGTGATGACAGAACAAACTGACAGCAAGTTGATAGATCGAGTGAAGATGGGATGACAGAACAAACTGACAACAAGTTGATAGATCGAGAGAAGATGGGATGACAGAACAAACTGACAACAAGTTGATAGATCGAGAGAAGATGGGATGACAGAACAAACTGACAGCAAGTTGATAGATCGAGTGAAGATGGGATGACAGAACAAACTGACAACAAGTTGATAGATCGAGTGAAGATGGGATGACAGAACAAACTGATAGCAAGTTGATAGATCGAGAGAAGATGGGATGACAAAACAAACTGACAACAAGGTGATAGATTGAGTGAAGATGGGATGACAGAACAAACTGACAACAAAGTTATAGATCGAGTGAAGGTGGGATGACAGAACAAACTGACAACAAGTTGATAGATCGAGTGAAGATGGGATGACAGAACAAACTGACAACAAGTTGATAGATCGAGAGAAGATGGGATGACAGAACAAACTGACAGCAAGTTGATAGATCGAGAGAAGGATGGGATGACAAAACAAACTGACAACAAGTTGATAGATCGAGTGAAGATGGGATGACAGAACAAACTGACAACAAGTTGATAGATCGAGTGAAGATGGGATGACAGAACAAACTGACAACAAGTTGATAGATCGAGAGAAGATGGGATGACAGAACAAACTGACAACAAGTTGATAGATCGAGAGAAGATGGGATGACAGAACAAACTGACAACTAGTTGATAGATCGAGTGAATTTGGGATGACAGAACAAACTGACAGCAAGTTGATAGATCGAGTGAAGATGGGATGACAGAACAAACTGACAACAAATTGATAAATCGAGTGCAGATGGGATGACAGAACAAACTGACAGCAAGTTGATAGATCGAGTGAAGATGGGATGACAGAACAAACTGAAACAAGTAGATAGATCGAGTGAAGGTGGGATGACAGAACAAACTGAAACAAGTAGATAGATCGAGTGAAGGTGGGATGACAGAACAAACTGACAACAAGTTGATAGATCGAGTGAAGATGGGATGACAGAACAAACTGAAACAAGTAGATAGATCGAGTGAAGATGGGATGACAGAACAAACTGAAACAAGTAGATAGATCGAGTGAAGATGGGATGACAGAACAAACTGAAACAAGTAGATAGATCGAGTGAAGGTGGGATGACAGAACAAACTGAAACAAGTAGATAGATCGAGTGAAGGTGGGATGACAGAACAAACTGACAACAAGTTGATAGATCGCGTGAAGGTGGGATGACAGAACAAACTGACAACAAGTTGATAGATCGCGTGAATGTGGGATGACAGAACAAACTGACAACTAGTTGATAGATCGAGTGCAGATGGGATGACAGAACAAACTGACAACACGTTGATAGATCGAGAGAAGATGGGATGACAGAACAAACTGATAACTAGTTGATAGATCGAGTGAAGATGGGATGACAGAACAAACTGACAACACGTTGATAGATCGAGAGAAGATGGGATGACAGAACAAACTGACAACACGTTGATAGATCGAGAGAAGATGGGATGACAGAACAAACTGACAACACGTTGATAGATCGAGAGAAGATGGGATGACAGAACAAACTGACAACTAGTTGATAGATCGAGTGAAGATGGGATGACAGAACAAACTGACAACTAGTTGATAGATCGAGAGAAGATGGGATGACAGAACAAACTGACAACACGTTGATAGATCGAGAGAAGATGGGATGACAGAACAAACTGACAACACGTTGATAGATCGAGAGAAGATGGGATGACAGAACAAACTGACAACTAGTTGATAGATCGAGTGAAGATGGGATGACAGAACAAACTGACAACAAGTTGATAGATCGAGAGAAGATGGGATGACAGAACAAACTGACAGCAAGTTGATAGATCGAGAGAAGATGGGATGACAAAACAAACTGACAACAAGTTGATAGATCGAGTGAAGATGGGATGACAGAACAAACTGACAACAAGTTGATAGATCGAGAGAAGATGGGATGACAGAACAAACTGACAACAAGTTGATAGATCGAGTGAAGATGGGATGACAGAACAAACTGACAACAAGTTGATAGATCGAGTGAAGATGGGATGACGGAACAAACTGATAGCAAGCTGATAGATCGAGTGAAGGTGGGATGACAGAACAAACTGACAACAAGGTGATAGATCGAGTGAAGGTGGGATGACAGAACAAACTGACAACAAGGTGATAGATCGAGTGAAGGTGGGATGACAGAACAAACTGACAACAAGTTGATAGATCGAGTGAAGATGGGATGACAGAATAAACTGACAACAAGTTGATAGATCGAGAGAAGATGGGATGACAGAACAAACTGACAGCAAGTTGATAGATCGAGAGAAGATGGGATGACAGAACAAACTGACAGCAAGTAGATAGATCGAGAGAAGATGGGATGACAAAACAAACTGACAACAAGTTGATAGATCGAGTGAAGATGGGATGACAGAACAAACTGACAACAAGTTGATAGATCGAGTGAAGATGGGATGACAGAACAAACTGACAACAAGTTGATAGATCGAGAGAAGATGGGGTGACAGAACAAATTGACAACTAGTTGATAGATCGAGAGAAGATGGGATGACAGAACGAACTGACAACAAGTTGATAGATCGAGTGAAGATGCGACGACAGAACAAACTGACAACAAGTTGATAGATCGAGTGAAGATGAGACGACAAAACAAACAGACAACAAGTTGATAGATCGAGTGAAGATGCGACGACAGAACAGACAACAAGTTGATAGAAATATAGAGGGAAAAACTAAACGCATATTATTGTATGTTGGGGCTTTGCGGAAATGGGACAGAACTTATATCAGAACGTTTCAATTGTAAAGTCTTCATCAAGTCCAGCCGCTTTGTTATTTTTAGTTTTGTGTGTTTAGTCCTATCAGCTTTACCGCGACCGCGCGCGATGTTTCAGACGATAATATGATAGGATAAGTAAAGATACGGCTAGACAAGAAAAGTGGCGTCAAGTTGATGGGATAAGTAAAGATACGGCTAGACAAGAAAAGTGGTGTCAAGTTGATGGGATAAGTAAAGATACGGCTAGACAAGAAAAGTGGCGTCAAGTTGATGGGATAAGTAAAGATACGGCTAGACAAGGAAAGTGGCGTGAAGTTGATGGGATAAGTAACGATACGGCTAGACAAGGAAAGTGGCGTCAAGTTGATGGGATAAGTAAAGATACGGCTAAACAAGAAAAGTGGCGTCAAGTTGATGGGATAAGTAAAGATACGGCTAGACAAGGAAAGTGGTGTCAAGTTGATGGGATAAGTAAAGATACGGCTAGACAAGAAAAGTGGCGTCAAGTTGATGGGATAAGTAACGATACGGCTAGACAAGAAAAGTGGCGTCAAGTTGATGGGATAAGTAAAGATACGGCTAGACAAGGAAAGTGGCGTCAAGTTGATGGGATAAGTAACGATACGGCTAGACAAGAAAAGTGGCGTCAAGTTGATGGGATAAGTAAAGATACGGCTAGACAAGAAAAGTGGCGTCAAGTTGATGGGATAAGTAAAGATACGGCTAGAGAAGAAAAGTGGCGTCAAGTTGATGGGATAAGTAAAGATACGGCTAGACAAGGAAAGTGGCGTCAAGTTGATGGGATAAGTAAAGATACGGCTAGACAAGAAAAGTGGCGTCAAGTTGATGGGATAAGTAACGATACGGCTAGACAAGGAAAGTGGCGTCAAGTTGATGGGATAAGTAACGATACGGCTAGACAAGAAAAGTGACGTCAAGTTGATGGGATAAGTAAAGATACGGCTAAACAAGAAAAGTGGCGTCAAGTTGATGGGATAAGTAACGATACGGCTAGACAAGAAAAGTGGCGTCAAGTTGATGGGATAAGTAACGATACGGCTAGACAAGAAAAGTGGCGTCAAGTTGATGGGATAAGTAACGATACGGCTAGACAAGAAAAGTGGCGTCAAGCTGATGGGATAAGTAAAGATACGGCTTGACAAGAAAAGTGGCGTCAAGTTGATGGGATAAGTAAAGATACGGCTAGACAAGAAAAGTGGCGTCAAGTTGATGGGATAAGTAACGATACGGCTAGACAAGGAAAGTGGCGTCAAGTTGATGGGATAAGTAACGATACGGCTAGACAAGAAAAGAGACGTCAAGTTGATGGGATAAGTAAAGATACGGCTAAACAAAAGTGGCGTCAAGTTGATGGGATAAGTAACGATACGGCTAGACAAGAAAAGTGGCGTCAAGTTGATGGGATAAGTAACGATACGGCTAGACAAGAAAAGTGGCGTCAAGTTGATGGGATAAGTAACGATACGGCTAGACAAGAAAAGTGGCGTCAAGTTGATGGGATAAGTAAAGATACGGCTAGACAAGAAAAGTGGCGTCAAGTTGATGGGATAAATGAAGAAATGGTGTCACAAAGTTGACGTTAAGATAACAGAAAAAAATTAAGACATGACGTCACAAGGAATTGACGACACGATGATAGCTTGTTGGTGATGATTTGTCTTCCGTATGGACTACGTATTATCAAACACGGCAGTCCTTACATGAAGACTATTATGTAAGCTAGAAAACGTCATGTTTCACTTGTACATAATGGTCACACATTAGTATTATTTTAACCATCGTGTTTCGTGCCCGGGTGACCTCAACAATTATAGATACCCACTATGTTGTGTACAAGGTTCTGGGCTCATTTCCAAGATGTGGCGAAATTATTGTTTCACCTCACAGCTTCGGGGTTCACGCAGCCTCAAGAAAGTGGGTATCAGCGATTTTTTCAGGAAAAGTATATCGGCCTGAAGTGATGCCGACCATATCCCTCATAAAATGTTCAGTTGATGAATGAAAAGGTAGGGTCACTAATACCGTATTCCCCTCACTCCTTCGAGTGTGAAAGGAACCTTTTACTTACAAGGCCTCCTCCTTTGTCCGTTGTGTCATTTCTATCGTTGACTTTCCTTCTTGCAATAATGTTGTTTTAACTTTCTTCATTGCAACCATCAGTTCTGTTCTTGACTTTCATCGTAGTAACAACCACCAGTTCTGCTCTTGGCTTTTTTTTCTTCATTGGAACACTCAATTCTGGATATGCCTTGCAACAAGCAACTCTTTGTAGCTAGTTTTGATATGCCTTGCAACAAGCAACTCTTTGTAGCTAGTTTTGATATGCCTTGCAACAAGCAACTCTTTGTAGCTAGTTTTGATATGCCTTGCAACAAGCAACTCTTTGTAGCTAGTTTTGATATGCCTTGCAACAAGCAACTCTTTGTAGCTAGTTTTGATATGCCTTGCAACAAGCAACTCTTTGTAGCTAGTTTTGATATGCCTTGCAACAAGCAACTCTTTGTAGCTAGTTTTGATATTAAGTCATCAAATGTTCCTGCTTGGTATTTGCATAAAAAATATTAGCTCAAACTTTTTACTTTAGAAAAAAAAATCATTGCGAATATATCCAAAATCTGGGGACCTGCTAAGCGGATTGTAGGCACGGAGAATAAAGGCAGCGTGACCAGTGTGGCCGCCACAAGATGCTTGTCACAATTTTTATTTCAACCTCGATAGAAACAAATCAACACCTTTAGACCCTAGCGCGATTTGAACCAGCGTCCACTTTCGCTCTAATTTCACTAAATTAAATGAGTGACAGAAAAATCAAGAAGCGACCAATATGAATAATCTAAAAAAATGTACACATTTATGGAAGCGCTAAGGGGGAACTGGCAAGTTAAAGAGATATTATTTTACAATTTTTCTACGGTTATCAAGTAACAATTTTAATCATTTAACAATTAACATCAATACAAATAATCATCATCATCATCATTGAGTGCCGTCTCCGCAACGAAGGTTGGCTACCATGGAGCGCCATTTTGCTCTATCTCTTGCTTTGATGGTGCAGGCTGTCATCGGTTGATTTGTCCATCTTTTGATGTTACTCGTCCATGTTAATCTTGGTCTGCCTCTGCCTCTTTTACCTTGTATTTTCCCCTCCAGGATCACTTTCAGTAGGCTGTTGTGTCTTTTAACATGGCCTAAGAATCGCATTTGTCTTGTTCTAATTGTGTTCAGAAGTTCTCTTTTCATTTTTAGTTGTTTTAAGACTTTGTCGTTTGTTTTCTTTTCCTTCCATCCAATTCTACCTATTCTTCTATATATCCACATTTCAAAGGCTTCAATTCTCTGTTCTGTTTTCTTGTCTAATGTCCATGTTTCAGCACCATATAGGAATATTGAGAAGATGTAACATTTTGCTATTCTTAGTTTTAGCTCTGGTGTTATTTGTTTTGATGTTAGTATGTCCTTCATGACATTAAAATTACTTTTTGCCATTCCTATTCTTTTGTTTATTTCAGTTGTACATTTTCCATCACTGGTTATAGTATGTCCAAGGTAGTTATAGTTCTGAACTGTCTCAAGGTCTATTCCTTCAATTTTGATATCCACTTGTGGGTTTTGAGTATTTTCTTTGTTTATGATCATAGTTTTAGTCTTTTTGATATTCATATCTAGTCCATATTTTTTGCTTGTCGTGTTTATTTCATTAAGTAATTGTTGTAGGTCTTTAGGATTTTCTGCTAGTAGTACAGTATCGTCAGCATATCTTAGGTTATTGATTATCTTTCCATTAATTTGTAGGCCTGGCATCTCTATGATGTTTTTAAAGATTTGCTCAGTGTATAGATTGAACAAGCTTGGTGATAGGATGCATCCTTGTCTTACTCCTCTTTTTATATCAATGGGTGTAGAGAACTCTTTGTTATATTTTATTATTGCTGTTTGCTCCCAGTATAGATTGCATATTAGTCGTATATCCATGTCATCTAGATGTATCTCTTTTAGGCATTCTATAAGTTGTTTGTGGTGTACTCTAACAAAAGCTTTGGTGTAGTCTATGAAGCAGGCATATATTGGTTTGTTTACTTCTGTGTATTTTTCGATTAATGTTCTCATGCAGAATATGGCTTCTTTTGTCCCGCTATTTTTCCTAAATCCAAATTGCTGCTCATCTAATTCAGTATTGATTTTATTCTGAATCCTTCCTTGTATAACTTTTAGCAAGATTTTTGTAACATGGCTCATTAGGCTTATTTTTCTAAAGTCACTGCATTCAACTGCACCATTCTTTTTAGGCAATGCAATGAAAGTTGATGTTTTTAGTTCATTTGGTATGTATCCTGTGTGGTATATGTCGTTGCATATGTCTGTAATCACTTCAATGCCAAAATCTTCAAGTGCCTGTATCATCTCTATCTGTATGCTTTCAGGTCCTGCTGCTTTTCCCCTTTTCATTGTTTTTATAGCTTTTTCCACCTCAGATTTTAAGATTTTATAGCCTGATGTACATTTTATAACTGGTTTCTTGTCCCTTTGATCATGAAATAGTTCTGTTATATATTCCTGCCATCTATCTATGATATCCTTATTGTCTGTTAGCATTTTTCCTTTTTTGTCTGCAATGCATCCACCTTCTGTGGCTTTTTTATTTTTATTAGTCATTCTCTTTATTTCTGTGTGCATTCCTCTTAGGTCTTGTTTGCTTTCCATAGTTTCTATTTCTCTACATTTTTGGCTGAGCCAGTCTTCTTTTGCCTTTTTGCACATTTTGCGTATCTCATTATCTATTTTATTGTATTGGGCAGTGTTCTTCGCTTGTCTCCTTTCTTCCATTTTTTCTAAGATGGTGTTAGTTATCCATTTTTGTTTTTTGTTCTTTTCTCTTTTGGGTAAGGTGTCGCAGGCTTTTTGTATGCTTTTCTTTATGCATTGCCACTTGGTTGTTACTTTTTCATCAGGATTTTCTCTTCTGTATTGTTCAATTCCTTCTTCTAGCAGCTTCTGGTATGTGTTCTTTACTTGTATTGTATAGGTATCTTTAATATCTTTTTGATTTAAAGCTGTTATGTCGAGTGGGTTTGTTGATGAATCAGATTTTTGCTTGTTTCTCTTTAGTTTGATTTTCATTTTAATCATTACAGGATTGTGATCAGAATTAATATCTGCTCCTGGGTAGGTTTTGGCTTTCTTGACGCTGTTACGGAACCTTTCTTTTATCATTATGTAATCTATTTGATTCCTCTTCCTATCTCCAGGGCTTTTCCATGTGTATAGTTTCCTTTTCTCTTGCTCAAAGTAGGTGTTACATATTATCAGCCTGTTTTCTTCACAGAATTGTATTAATCTTTCTCCTCTGTCATTTCTTTTTCCTAAACCATGATTTCCTATAATTGTCTTATATCTACCTTTTCCTACTTTAGCGTTCATGTCACCCATTACAATCAAGATGTCTGAAGATTTCACTTGCTTCATAACTTTATTTAGGTCTTCATAGTATGCCTCTATTTGTTCATCTGTGTAGTCTTGAGTAGGTGCATATGTCTGTATTATTGCTATGTCGAATGGTTTTGCTTTCAACTTGAGTAGTATAATCCTATCACTGTATGTCCAGTGGGTACTTATATATTTTTGTAGCTCTCTTTTTATCAGTATTCCTACCCCCCTTTGATGTTCTGTTGTGTTTCCTGAGTATATAAATGTATATTTTTCGTCTTCAATGTACCCACATTCCTTCCATCTAGTCTCTGATATGCCTAAAATATCTATATTTATTCGTTCTGCTTCTTGAATTAGATTTTCCAATTTCCCTTGTTGATATAGAGTCCTAACATTCCAAGTACTTATTTTAAGATCTTTCCTCCGACATAAGTTCGAATTTCTCCGACTCTCCATGGCTTCCTCTGGACTGGTACGTGATGAGGCTCCAATCTCTTTCACGGTGGTCAGCCATGTTCGTCTTTCGTGTTCTGAACATGCCTCTTGTGTACCACACACTTTGCTGTTTTCGCTTTCTGGGCCGTTGATCATTCTTGATTCCTCCGCCTCCATCCACCGTCACAGACTTTTCACATAAGGGTTGAACATACCCGTTTTTCCGTTGACATTTTTGTCAAACCATGTGCTTGCCTATTGAACCGCGAACACACAACACAAAGAAGAATAAATCATATTCCACTTAAATATCGGCAATCACAGTCCATCCCCACGTTAGAAGTAAAACATACACCAAACGGGAGAATAGCAACACATAATTTCACAACTAGACTGTCGCGTAAATCATTTAAATATATCAGCAAGAGCCGAATTATAAAAATCGACTACACGAAGCCGCCATGACACCGGAATTGTCAGTACAATTTGTGCAATACAAATAATACCGGGGCTAAAACTAAGAATAGCAAAATGTGACATCTTCTCAACATTCCTGTCTTGTGCAGAAACATAGATATTAGACAAGAAAACAGAACAGAAAATTTAATCCTTTGTGGATTTATAAAAGAATAGGTAGAATTGGATGGAAAGAAAAGAAAACAAATGATGAAGTCTTAAATCAACTAAAAATGAAAAGAGAACGACCAAACACAATTCAAACAAGACAAATTAGATTTTGGGGGCATGTTAATAGGCACGGCAGCCTACTAAAAGTAATCTTGGAAGGGAAAATACAAGTAAAAGAGGCAGACCAAGACTAACATGGGTGAGTAACATCAAAAGATAGAGAAATCAGCCTGTGACAACCTGTACTATCAAAGCAAGAGACAGAACGGAATGGCGCTCCCTGGTAGCCAATCTTCGATTCGGAGACGATGATTATCAAGAAATAGTTATCTCTACTTTTAAATAACAAGACCTTGTTACAAAAGAATATATCATCGGTATTATTAGTTCCAATCACTGGCTAGACAGACAGGTCACTGATAAGACAGACAGGTCACTGACAAGACAGACAAGTCACTGACAATATAGACAAGTCACTGACAATATAGACAAGTCACTGACAAGACAGACAAGTCACTGACAAGACAGACAGGTCACTGACAAGATAGACAGGTCACTGATAAGACAGACAGGTCACTGGCAAGACAGACAAGTCACTGACAATATAGACAAGTCACTGACAAGACAGACAGGTCACTGATAAGACAGACGGGTCACTGACAAGACAGACGGGTCACTGACAAGACAGACAGGTCACTGATAAGACAGACGGGTCACTGACAAGACAGACGGGTCACTGACAAGACAGACAGGTCACTGACAAAACATACAGGTCACTAATAAAACAGACGGGTCACTGATAATATAGACAGGTCACTGATAAGACAGACGGGTTACTGACAAGACAGACAGGTCACTGACAAGACAGACAAGTCACTGACAATATAGACAAGTCACTGACAATATAGACAAGTTACTGACAAGACAGACAGGTCACTGATAAGACAGACGGATCACTGACAAGACAGACAGGTCACTGACAATATAGACAAGTCACTGACAAGACAGACAGGTCACTGACAAGACAGACAAGTCACTGACAATATAGACAAGTCACTGACAATATAGACAAGTCACTGACAAGACAGACTGGTCACTGACAAGACAGACAATTCACTGACAATATAGACAAGTCGCTGACAATATAGACAAGTCACTGACAAGACAGACAATTCGCTGACAAGACAGACAAATTACTGACAAGACAGACAGGTCACTGACAAGATAGACAAGTCACTGACAATATAGACAAGTTACTGACAAGACAGACAGGTCACTGACAAGACAGACAAGTCACTGACAATATAGACAAGTCACTGACAATATAGACAAGTCACTGACAAGACAGACTGGTCACTGACAAGACAGACAAGTCACTGACAATATAGACAAGTCGCTGACAATATAGACAAGTCACTGACAAGACAGACAATTCACTGACAAGACAGACAAATTACTGACAAGACAGACAGGTCACTGACAAGATAGACAAGTCACTGACAATATAGACAAGTTACTGACAAGACAGACAGGTCACTGACAAGACAGACAAGTCACTGACAATATAGACAAGTCACTGACAATATAGACAAGTCACTGACAATATAGACAATTCACTGACAAGACAGACAAATCACTGACAAGACAGACAGGTCACTGACAAGATAGACAGGTCACTGACAAGACAGACAGGTCACTGACATTCTAATGAAACAATTACGACCAGTTTGCAGATTCCGCAACATCTTGAAGTTAATATTGTTCTTAATTTATCTTGTCTTTTATATTTGTCCAATCTTTGCTTTCCCCCTAATTTATCAAAATATTTCATTGTAATTTAGCTTTCACGCTTCTTTTGTTTTCTTTAATTTTGTGTCTGTTGTTCACTTTTAGTGACTTTTATGTTTCTAATTTTCTCGTCTATCGCCTGTCAACCATTTGAAATCTCGAATCAACGTTCAGTTACGTAAATAAACACGTTTTTACATTTTTTTTTTCAATTATATTTTTGGTCTACGTTCTTTCCTTGTCTTGCTCTTTTTACCTTCATTTTTCATTAATTCCGGCCTATGGAGAATTATTGTTCTCTTCCAAGATATTACTGGCTGACACTCTTACACTCTTCCAAGATATTACTGGCTGACACTCTTACACTCTTCCCAGATATTACTGGCTGACACTCTTACACTCTTCCCAGATATTACTGGCTGACACTCTTACACTCTTCCCAGATATTACTGGCTGACACTCTTACACTCTTCCCAGATATTACTGGCTGACACTCTTACACTCTTCCTTTTAGGATAGGCTCATTTTAAAATCTAATTATTTCTTTTCTGCTGCATCTGCTTCCGTGGTTGCAATTGTATCAACTTTCTGTTGTTTAATTTTAGCGATCTCATATGTGTGTGTGCGTGCTCGATTGTGTTTTGTGGATATTAATTATGTTTATATTCATGAAAATGATTATAGGATCCGTGGCAATCTGTAGCTTCTTCTCGCTTCCATTGTTTGCTAACGTCTGCACACAGAACGTGAGATATTTAATCAGTAGCTTCCATCACATATTTTTTTAAAATTTATGTCGCTATACCATCATACCATGTTTCAATATTTTCCCTCTTTCAGTGTTTCTTTGCTTCATTGTCCTATTTTAGGCATTGATCTCCTGTTACCGCCTGTAATACATCATTGATAGTTGTTCTTATTTAGTTATGCACTTCACATCCCGCCTTCATTGAAGACAATATGGTCTATATCAAGAACCGTGATACACCAAAGTTGGCAATCTGCAATTTGTAAACTCTACTTGGCGCGTTGATTTGATATTTACAACAGACAAGATTTAAAAGACAAGAAAGAGATTATTGAGGTTCTGAAAAGGTAACGTTTAAAAGAATACAAGAATTTGTGGATAGTGAAGAAAACAAGAGAGCTAATTTCCAATATTAGGAAGAAACAATCATCATTTTTGGCCACGTAATGAGAAGAGAACAACTGGAATATATTGTAACAACTAGGAAAATGGAGGGACGAAGAGATAGAGGGAAACAACGAGGAAAAAATACCATATAGCTTAAGAGAATGGCTTAGCAGAAGGTCAACAACATAAATGATAAATAGCTGTCGAGATCGAAAGTTGTGGAGAGACATGATAACCTACGCCAGCAAGCCCGGTACTTGATGATTATGATGATGATGAAGGAAACAAAAGTATGGTGTTTTGAAGCAGTGGTAAATTAAAAGAGGACTTTTAGATATAATAAAGTAAAAAAAAAAAAAGTAAAGAGCCCAGTCACGCCAAGTGGCGTATAGGAAATATGGTGTTAATGACCATACATTTTACAGATCTTCAGCACATGATTTTCGGGGTAATGTGGTCGGAATTACGCCCGTGCCGTTTTACTTTCCCAGGAAAAAATCCGGTATCCATTTAAGACTGGGTGAACCCGGAACCCGTCGGTTGGGATCGAACCCTGCCCCTTGTCCTTTGTAGTCCAGTTCACTAACCACTGAGTTATCGCGGCTCCAAATATAATAAAGGATAATGGAATATGTTGAAGATACAAAGATATTTAGAAATAATAAAATACTGATACCAATATTGGCAGGAAGATTCAGGATAACAATACTGATAGGTTAGAACGTGAAGTAGATTGAAATCATTAAGAGCTTAGATTGAGAATTAATCACAGAGTGTGATATCACAGCAAGAGTGGGGAATCATTCTCAGAGTGTGCCAAAACAGCTAGAGTAGGGTTGGTGAATCAACCACAGAGTGTGTCATCACAGCAAGGGTAGGGTTGGTGAATTAACCACAGAGTGTGCCATCACAGCAAGGGTAGGGTTGGTGAATCAACCACAGAGTGCGCCATCGCAGCAAGGGTACGATTGGTGAATCAACTACAGAGTGTGCCATCGCAGCAAGGGTAGGATTGGTGAATCAACCACAGAGTGTGTCATCACATCAAGGGTAGGATTGGTGAATCAACTACAGAGTGTGTCATCGCAGAAAGGGTAGGATTGGTGTATCAACCACAGAGTGTGCCATCACAGCAAGGGTAGGATTGGTGAATCAAACAGAGTGTGTCATCGCAGCAAGGGTAGGATTGGTGAATCAACCACAGAGTGTGCCATCGCAGCAAGGGTAGGATTGGTGAATCAACCACAGAGTGTATCATCACATCAAGGGTAGGATTGGTGAATCGACTACAGAGTGTGTCATCGCAGAAAGGGTAGGATTGGTGAATCAACCACAGAGTGTGCCATCACAGCAAGGGTAGGATTGGTGAATCAACCACAGAGTGTGTCATCGCAGCAAGGGTAGGATTGGTGAATCAACCACAGAGTGTGCTATCACAGCAAGGGTAGGATTGGTGAATCAACCACAGAGTGTGCCATCACAGCAAGGGTAGGGTTGATGAATCAACCACAGAGTGCGCCATCGCAGCAAGGGTACGATTGGTGAATCAACCACAGAGTGTGCCATCACTGCAAGGGTAGGGTTGGTGAATCAACCACAGAGTGTGTCATCACAGCAAGGGTATGGTTGGTGAATCAACCACAGAGTGTGCCATAACAGCAAGGGTATGGTTGGTGAATCAACCACAGAGTGTGTCATCACAGCAAGGGTAGGATTGGTGAATCAACCACAGAGTGTGTCATCGCAGCAAGGGTAGGGTTGGTGAATCAACCACAGAGTGTATCATCACAGCAAAGGTAGGGTTGGTGAATCAACTACAGAGGGTGTCATCATAGCAAGAGTGGGGTTGGTGAACCAACCACAGAGTGTGTCATCGCAGTAAGGGTCGGGCTGGTGAATCAACCACAGTGTGTCATCACAGCAAGAACAGGATTGGGGAAGTTAATCACAGAATAAACCATCATAGCAAGAACAGGATTGGGGAAGTTAATCACAGAATAAACCATCATAGCAAGAACAGGATTGGGGAAGTTAATCACAGAATAAACCATCATAGCAAGAACAGGATTGGGGAAGTTAATCACAGAATAAACCATCATAGCAAGAACAGGGCTGTGTACTCATTCACAGAATGTATCATCATAATAAAAGTAGGGTTGATGAATCTGTTATAAAATTATCCATGATAAAAAGAACAGGATTGTGGAATCAATCAGAGTTTATTATCATAGTAAGAGTAGAGTAGAGGAATCAACCACAGAACATGCTATCAGAGGAAGTGTAGGACTGGGAAAATGAACCACTGAGTATGCCATTATAGAAAAAAGTAGGAATGGAAATCAATTACAGATAGTGCGAAACAAAAGCAGCACTAAAAATTAAAAATGTTAGTGTGCTATATGAGAGCAAGAGTAGGGCTGGGAAATAAGTTAGGTCTGTGCTATCATAGCACAGAAGGACCGGGGAATAAATTACGGTCTGTGCTATCATAGCAAGAGAAGGACTGTGAAATATATTACGGTCTGTGCTATCATAGCAAAGAAGGACTGGGAAATAAATTGCGGTATGTGCTATCATAGCAAGAATAGTGCTAGATGATGATTGACAGCGTTAGCCATCTTAGCAAAGGTGGACAAGGAAATAAGTGACATAGTTTGCTATAATAGCAACCGCAGTGGCTGAGTGGTTAGTTCGATCGCTACGGACTAGGGGATTCTGGGTTCGATTCCCAGATGTGGCGAAATGACCTTTTCCTGACCGACATGGCACAGGGTCTACGCAGCATGTGAAAATGGGCACTAGACTATTTTTTAATGAGAAAGTAGGGCTGCCTGGCGTGACACTGTCTCATCATCATCAAGTACCGTGCCTGCTGGCGTAGGTGACCATGTCTCTCCGTCTACGTCTCCCATAAAATGTACCGCTTTGTCCTTTGAATGCTATGGGCACTGACACAATATTCACCACACGATCTAAGATGTGAAGTCAACGCTCGCCTACTATCACAAAGTTGGAGTCTCGATCACATGATTGTAACTATCATCACTAAGAAACATCATACACAGAGAACATTCATTCCCATCTTGTACTATCAGCGCCAATTATGGTCACTCAGGAATAAACATAAAAGGAAGGTATCCATAACAAAGATGACATGTTTGAGAAAAGCGCATGGAATGGCCGGTATAGACAGAATTTAAAAAAAAAGATGTAAGAAATAAATTGACGTTGAATCAATTCTAAACTACACGCAGAGACAGCAAATAAAATAGTTTGCTCATCTAGGAAAGAATGCCAATAGATCCTATCCCAAACAACACATTTATTAAAGAGGAAAAGGAAGAAGCGCCCGTGGTACCGAGAATAAGATGTACTGACAACACCCGAGAAACGCTACAACAACATCAGTCAACAATGCTGGAGGCTGTCAGAAGGCGCGAGAACTAGAGCTTTGTATCTCCTCGACACTCCAAGAGGAAGTGAAGAAAGAAAGAGAGAGAGAGAGAGAGAGAGAGAGAGAGAGAGAGAGAGAGAGAGAGAATATATCAGGAATAATCGACATCTAACTACTGTTAACATTAATTGCCAATTAAAGCGCTAAAGTGTACACTTTCTATGATATTTAATCCTTGCTAAAAGTAGAATGCACGATTTGTAATTAGAACATCAGTCAACATGCGAGTGTAGCATAAAAGAGACTCATGATTACTGACGCCATGTCATCGTGTCTTACTGATGTTATTGCTGTCTGTGCATCTTAATCTAGTTTTAGCATTTCAATGTTTTGTTTAACAACAACAGAATTATCCTAGAAAACGACAATAACTGGACACGTAACGACAAGAAAACAAAGCATTAAGTTTAAAATAACAGAATTATCATAAGCTATATCCATTATCGAAGGCCAGTATAATTCAAAATGGAAACAAGAACACTCAAATTATAATGAGAGGGACGGATAACTCCAACAATCAAATAGAGATCAAGAAATAATACTACGCCTACGGTCTGACCACAGCAGAACGAGAAACGACATGTTTATCAACTCAAAATATGAACTACCAGCTTCTGTACTCAAGATGATATGACAACAAAGCCTTATATTACAGGACTGCCTCAGGTGAAATTACCTGCCAAAATGAACGTGGCCCACGCCGACCTCCCTCGAAGAGAAACTAAACCGTGCGCCTGAATCAATGTAACAGACTGCAGTCTACATACGAGAGTCCGGAGTCATAGTCTGAACGAGCCATGATCGCAGAAGAATTGTTATAGAGCACGACAATAATTTGAGACGTCACGACAACGAAGCAAGTACTGAGTTGAACTGACCAATGGATTCATCTGGAATGTAGTCTGTCTCTGTTTCAAGTCGTCTTGTGTATTCTTCGGTCATCATCATTATACTCGCAGACAGTACCCATTAGTACGTCAATTATTTTTCCTAGAACAGAACAAAATATCTAAGTAGTGAGCACGAACTTCGTAACACCACGAAGGTCTCTGAAGTTGCTTGGGAGAACTGTTTCATCTCATAGAAATCATGGTTAGTAATTTACCTGTTGAAACGAATCAGTTGAGAGATACGCCATTTCCTGTGCCTGTTTCAAGTACCTAGAGTTCTGTCAGGAATGCTGAACACTGATATGCTTTTTGCCGCCCTCCTCAGATAAGACTAGGTAATCAATGTAATCAACTTTTGGGGACTGAGTTCACTGAAGAAAAAAAAAATAAAGAAAAAGAAAGTAAAGAAAAAAAAGTTTGATTGTTAAAGGAAGAGATACTTGTTTTACTGTGTTAAAATTTGCTTCATCACGAGCGCGAATTTGATTGGTTGTTTTGTTTGTCATGACAGGGATAGAAACGACAGCTTGACGTAAGACGGGTCAGTCGCATGGTCATTGTTCGTAATTGTGTGTATGTATGTGTGTGAAAAAGAGAGGGGGGAGGGGGGATCTTTCTCTCCAATCTTGGGCCGTGGCTGGAACACTCCATCATCGCCAGGGTGGATTTTGTTTTAGCTTATCTCCGTCACGTATCGATTAGACAACACTGTTTTGCTGATCAAGATTCTCCTCTCAGCAACTAGACAACAGTTTCTGTTGAGTCAGCACGTAACATCAGCAACTAGACAACAGTTTCTGTTGAGTCAGCACGTAACATCAGCAACTAGACAACAGTTTCTGTTGAGTCAGCATGTAGCATCAGCAACTAGACAACAGTTTCTGTTGAGTCAGCACGTAACATCAGCAACTAGACAACAGTTTCTGTTGAGTCAGCACGTAGCATCAGCAACTAGACAACAGTTTCTGTTGAGTCAGCACGTAACATCAGCAACTAGACAACAGTTTCTGTTGAGTCAGCACGTAGCATCAGCAACTAGACAACAGTTTCTGTTGAGTCAGCACGTAACATCAGCAACTAGACAACAGTTTCTGTTGAGTCAGCACGTAGCATCAGCAACTAGAGTACCCAAATAACACTAGGGATATGAATAAAATAGCAACAGGGAAATATTGTCACAATTATGATGCAGAAATACAAGCAATAAAGTTGGCAATAGAAAAACTGCTGAACAGTAATCTTAGTCCACAGCCTGTAGTGTTTTTGACATATGCAAGATCAGTACTCCAGGCACTACAATCCAGAAAATTACCACATCTGCAGACCTTATTGACTGAATTCTTCAAGCGCCACAGGATTGCCCTGCAGTGGATCCCATCTCACTGTGGAATACCAGGAAATGAGAAAACAGATCAGTTGGCAAAGAAAGGTTCAACGGGCACACAACTAGATACACCGGTTACATACCATCATAAGAAACAGATAATCAAATCAATCAGAGGACCACAAGCCCCAAATAAGGATGCCTTTCATAATATGAATAGATATGAACAAGTTATCATTATACGCCAGTAGTATAGGTGGCTGTAAACCCTTCCTAAAAGTGCACGCACAGGCACCGAAAGACAATAGATTTGGCACCGAAACCGCACGAAACATGCACCAAAACCCGTGCCAAAGTCCGATAATCGGCTTATTTTCTCGGTGGTCGTGATCGGTAATCGGCTTATCTCGGTGGTGTGCGTTGGTGCGTGACGGTGATCGGCGCGTCGTGGTGTGCGTTGGTGCGTGGCGGTGATCGGTGCGTCGCTAGCTCGCCGGTTATCGGACAGCGGTTCTAAAAGGGGTCAGCGGTTCTAAAAGGGGTCGGCGACAGCGGTTCTAAAAGGGGGATGGCGGTATCTCGCGGGTCGGATGGCGGGTCGTTGCCATCGTGCGGGTGGGGACAGGTGCCTTTATTGGTTATCATCATGTGTGGGTCAACAGGAGGCGACATGTAAAAAAAAATGCTGACAAGCAATTATTAGTATCGTTAGCGTCATGTACCAGATTATAGCGATTTTTTTTCTCTCTCTCTATTGCATATCCAAGCTAACTCAAGTCAAATAAAAATCATCATCATGTGCCTCAACACTATCCCTTCATGGCCTATCATCATCATGTGCCTCAACACTATCAGCATGTGCCTCAACACTATCATCATGTGCCACCCTCATATAGCGATTTTTTTCTCTCTATTGCATATCCAAGCTAACTCAAGTCAAATAAAAATCATCATCATGTGCCTCAACACTATCCCTTCATGGCCTATCATCATCATGTGCCTCAACATCACCCTTCATGGCCTATCATCATCTTGTGCCACCCTCAACACTATCATCATGTGCCACTCTCAACACTATCATCATCATCATGTACCACCCTCAACATCAACCTCAATATCCTATCATCATCTTGTGCCACAACACTATCATCATGTGCCACCCTCAACATCAACCTTCATATCATCATCATGTGCCTCATCATCATCCCTTAATGTTCTATCATCAAGCCAAGCTAACTCAAGTCAAATAAAAATCATCATCATGTGCCTCAACACTATCCCTTCATGGCCTATCATCATCATGTGCCTCAACATCACCCTTCATGGCCTATCATCATCTTGTGCCACCCTCAACACTATCATCATGTGCCACTCTCAACACTATCATCATCATCATGTACCACCCTCAGCATCAACCTCAACACTATCAGCATGTGCCTCAACACTATCATCATGTGCCACCCTCATCATCACCCTTCATATCATCATCATCATGTGCCTCAACATCACCCCTTAATGTTCTATCATCAAGCCACACAAAGTATCAACTCTCTCTCTCTCTCTCTCTCTCTCTCTCATACATTCATGGTAAACCAAAACAAAATTCGTTCTATATTTCTCACAGCTTTATTATTATTACAACAAATATACGACACATATATATATTACTGCCCGGTTGTTGATAATTTTAAGCGTCTGGACGGGCCCCTCGAAGCCGAAGTATCCACGGGGCGAGCAAACGATAAATGATACGGTCGTTTACGTGCTGTCTCGATGAAAAAGGCATGAGAATTCTGTTAAGTTTTGCGCCACGACACTTAAGAAGTATATAATAAACACAATATAGACCGCACGTGTTGCTAAACAAATCTTGCAACACCCGCGGGTTGTAGACGAATGGAACGTGTGAGTTTTGCTCTATAAAGTTTAAAATATCCACGTGTCTGGGAGGCAAACCGTAGGAATCGAAATACTCACATTCGCCGAGTCCGTTGTAAAATAGGGCCACCCAATGCTCTCCGGGTTCGTGGGCAGGGTCGGTGTTTATGACAAAGGCCGCGGTCGCCGTTGGGTCGATGCTCGGCGGTAAGTGGTTTCGTGGAATGCCACTAACAAGGGAACAACGTCGAACGAAAATATCCGACATCAAAAGGTTGTAAATCTCCCTCGTGTTCATATTCTTCTCCTTCTTTCTCTCTCAAACGGCGAAGTCTGTTAGAATCTGCCTTGTCTTGGACACCTCGAGCACCGAGTCCAACTCGGCGTAGACGATAACTTGTAGGGGAGTAGTGGTGGGAGCGGCAAACTTGAGTTCTATCGACAAGGGCCCGCTTGTGGCTAGCTCAAAATGGGAGCCGTCCAGTAGGCTGGACGAGAGGTCAAAACCAAATAGGCAGTATCCGTCCTTGAATTCTCTATAATCAACGTTATTCCCAGCGTCTTTACCAATCAGACCCATGGCCAGATTTGTGCCGAAGAAAGCTCTCGCGTATTGATTTCGTTCAAAGTCCATAGTTAGAGGCTTTCCCGAGATACATTTCCCGTCGACCGTCAGGTTCATATAAATCAGACCAAAGTGTTGAAAATTGAACGGGTTAGCTGTGTAAACACCATTAAAAGCACTGGCCGTAATCAGACCTTTCACTATACGGGTCGGTGTTTGAGACAAAAATAAATTGTCTTGACTGTGGGAAAGCATCCCACTAGCGATGGAAAATGTCTTGATGGTAACCCTCTTGATCGGGAACCGCGCATTCCCGCTTAAGAGAGCCTTTTCGTGGGCCAGAGAAATCGCGGGGTTGAGCTTAGCTTTCCTGACCACGAGCGCGGCGTAGGTGATAACACTCTTATAACCCACAGAGCTATCGTGAGCCGCGAGGCTGAACACATCCTTCGAGGGCGTGAGTTTTATCTTTACATCGACTCTGTTTAACATGTAACGATCCTGCACAAAGACATCAGAGTGCAAACGACCCATCATTTCAACCTCTTTACTACCCGAAGTCAAATCGCGCCGTGTTTTAAAACCCTCACTTTCTTTCAAATCGTCATGGTGGCCAGCTGTGTCTTTGTAGAACAGAGCGGCCGTCAAGTATCCCGTTTTCGCATCCTCTCCGTAATTTAGCGTGGCCTCAAACACCGCTCTAAAAGGATAGGTATTCTCCGACGCTGTAACCAACGTGTCGTTTAGCGATACGTCGACTTGTGAAAATAGACTGTGAAGATAATTGTTGACCGGTCCTACCTCAGCATCGACTGGTACACTACCACCATTAGGGAGGGTGATCTTGACCCGCAGATGTAAAAACGTGTTGAAAAGATCTAGATACTCCTCGCTGTTTCAAGAAATGAAAAACTCTATCGGTGCGCTATGCGACAAAGCTGCGATCGGACGAATTTCAATAAACTGGCCAGAGTCTAGAGATGTCTGTGTGGGTGGAACGCTAAATAAATCCAAACCAGAGTGAAGACATTCGCACGATTTGGGGTGAATGAGGGACATTATTAGTCGAAAATATCCTTTGCCACCCTCGTCTTCGTCTTCTTCCCTCTGTTGTGCACCGAATGAAGGGGGAAACGTCCAGCTGTCGGTTTTATCCTTTTCGTAACGGGTTCTCCTGGTGGAGGTAGCTTCATAACTCGCTTTCTGCTTTGACGTAAACCACTTCCTGATTGGTTGTTATCACGCAGGTGGTCTACGGCCCCGTGTAGCAACCGCTGACCGGCCTCCTTAGCTCGTTCTTTGAAAGATTCGCCGACATTTTTCCCGGCCAATGCGTCCTGTGCGACCTGCAGACCGGTCCCTAAGCCTTCTCTGAGCAAGGCCTTACCGCCGGTTTTTAACCAGGGTAAAATAGCCCTCCCGATTCCACCAAAGAAACTACCGATTCCTCGACCGCTCTGACTTCGACCTCCTATAAACACGGGCATCCCATCGCCCGCCTGACAACAGTAAAAGTCTTCGTATAACTCAACATCTCTATGAAGGGGAGTGTGTTTCACCATTATACCAGCTCGAGATGCTTCTTGACTCGAAAGTGTACCGTTAACACCGACGTCCCGCTGGTGAATGGAATGGTTTTTCCGTGTTCGTTGGCTAAAAGGATCTCGACGGTATCGAAGGAAAATCGACTCAGGGGTAGGTAGTGAGGCTTATCGTAGATCTGAAACACCGAGGTGTGATTTCTATTAAGAACAGGCACGCTCCTAAGGAGAGGCACCGTCACATCCCCGACCGGTCTGGGGGAAACGAGATCGCAGTAGACGTAGACATTCTTCGCAACACTTTCCAACTCCATTACACCCACGCTGAAGATATCGGGAGCCGTGTCTGATATTGAGGTCGTGGGGAAGGCTAACATGTTTTTCAAAGTGTCGCTTATGGTAACACTGACTCCTTTCTCGTAAAGTTTCAAGATGGCTTTATTCACCTCTTTTGCGTAAATGAATCTCATTTTTTTCCCTTTCACTCCCCTGTACGACTCATACTCCGCTTTTACGATCGACGCGTTCAACGCGCCGATGAACGCATCGGGTTTCGTGTATAACCCAGGTTCCAATGTCACGTTGAAATAAAATCTGGCGTCGCAAATATCGTCGTTATCGAGAGATTCGTAGCGAATCCAGACATCACCCTCTATTACATTGAAATAATTTAGCGGAAACTGTATCTCCACCAGTGCGATCTCATACTGCGTCGAAATGTCAATGGTCTGAGGAAGTTTAACGAAAAAGTGACCTGGGTTATTATCCTTAAAAAGTTCCATAGATGCATTGCTGGGCAGGGTGACATAAAAACTCATTTTTTTTACTCGTTTCACCGTCGCCTCTCCAAGTTTGGATTCGGTAGCATGTAACCCAAACAGCTGCTCAGTAGGGCTATCCACAGTTTTCCCTCCTTCGCGTCTGGCTTTTCGGTGGTCAGATTGAACAGCGAGACCGCTACAACTGTATATATAACTACCACTTGACAAATAAAGACAAGTTCTAAGTAGGGGGATAGTTTCCCAAACATCGACCCCAACCAGCGTGGTTCGCCGTCTCTCCCGACTCCCGAGTTTACGGCTCGCAAATCGGGCTCTCCATCAAAAGTTACCACTTCTTCTTCTTCTTCTCGCATCTCTAGTTTTTGTATCTGACAATGTCCTTGGACGGTATCCAAGTGTTAAATGAGGAATCATACCCAAACCATTTGACTAAACACTCCTTTCGCCCAAAGGATGTGCGACGCTCGGTTATGACACTCTCGATTCTGTACTCGTGTTTGTCTCCAACTTTTTGAATTTCCGGTGTGTAGAATGGCCCCTCTATCTCATCGCCCTTATCGTCTTTCAACACATATGTAACGGGGTTTGTTTCATTTACTCGACTGATGGAAAACAGTTCCTCCGTCCAAGCCGGGGCATAACCTTTTTTAAAATTGGCTCTGCCCAGGACCAGTCTAACTCGATCACCGGGCTTGTACAGGGGTCTTTCAAATTTAAAGTTGCGTTTGCTATTATACAACGTGTTCCATACCTGTTCTTGATTGTCTGCGTTGACGTCGACCGGTGCCATTTTTATACTTCTGTGATACGAATGGTTATAACTTCGAAGTAGGGCGGGGAGGACTCGGACATAAGACAACTTATTGGATTTCGTGAAATATCGCCACATCCGTTGTTTCAGAGTCCTATTAAAGCGTTCCACCACGGCGGCCTTAATATCTTCGTTCTGCGTAGTGAAAAAGTGAACGTTGTTGTCAGCGAGGAATTTCTGAAATGTTCTGTTCAGAAACTCTGACCCCTTATCCGTTTGAAAACTCGCGGGTTTCCCATCGAGAAATATCTTACCGACGGCTTCCACTAAGGATTTCCCCGTTTTGGTTCGTATCGGTACAGACCACGCGAATTTACTGAAAACGTCCACGCAAGAAACCAAATAGGAATATCCGTCGTTGTGTTTTTTCAAATGTCTCAAATCGATTAGGTCTGCCTGATATTGCTGTTGGGGGCCACTCGTTATAATGGGACGCCTTTCAAATCTGCGACGAATTGGTTTATGAAGGGTATAGGTATCCTGATGACTCAGCCATTGTTTGATCTTTGCGAGTCCCAGTTTGGTGTTACGTTGCAGGGCCGTTGCACCACTATACGCCCCTGGTCGACTAGGGTCAAAGTAACGACGTCTCAATATTTTCTCCACCGTTCCCATTTTGGTGTTGGGATTCCACTCTTTCTTTTTTTAGGTCTCAGTTTATACGTGGCTACGGGCGGAGTGGTTTCATTACCTACCTTTGGGGTTTCCGCTGGTGGTGGTGGTGGTGGTGTCTTGGTCTGCTCTGGTGATACCTCGAATGATGGTGTTGGTGGGGAATGTGTTTTTTCTGTTGCCGTGTTGTGTTGAATGAGATCGACCGAGCCCAATGAGCGTCGTTTATACTGCTCCAATCTAGTTAAATATTGATGCAGGGCACGTTGGTACACTCTGGCCTTATCGGCGGGTGCTAAATCATCGCGGAATAGGATACGTTGCATTTCATCATCTAAATCTCTCAAGTTGTCACCGATCGCCTCGGGTGGGCTATAGGACGTGGTAGTAGTCTGTTTAAGACCCTCGAGGAATCGAGGATCCACCAAAATCATTTTTTTGGCCATTGTTACGCACCTAGTACTCCACCGAGAATACTTAATATAGGACGGAGCAAAGCACCTATAAACCCACCGGTTTGTAGAATCTCTTTCCGCCGCTTAAGACTCGGTTTCTTTTTAGTGAGAAGTCTCAACTTGAATTTATTTTTGTCTCAAACACCGACCCGTATAGTGATAGGTCTGATTACGGCCAGTGCTTTTAATGGTGTTTACACAGCTAACCCGTTCAATTTTCAACACTTTGGTCTGATTTATATGAACCTGACGGTCGACGGGAAATGTATCTCGGGAAAGCCTCTAACTATGGACTTTGAACGAAATCAATACGCGAGAGCTTTCTTCGGCACAAATCTGGCCATGGGTCTGATTGGTAAAGACGCTGGGAATAACGTTGATTATAGAGAATTCAAGGACGGATACTGCCTATTTGGTTTTGACCTCTCGTCCAGCCTACTGGACGGCTCCCATTTTGAGCTAGCCACAAGCGGGCCCTTGTCGATAGAACTCAAGTTTGCCGCTCCCACCACTACTCCCCTACAAGTTATCGTCTACGCCGAGTTGGACTCGGTGCTCGAGGTGTCCAAGACAAGGCAGATTCTAACAGACTTCGCCGTTTGAGAGAGAAAGAAGGAGAAGAATATGAACACGAGGGAGATTTACAACCTTTTGATGTCGGATATTTTCGTTCGACGTTGTTCCCTTGTTAGTGGCATTCCACGAAACCACTTACCGCCGAGCATCGACCCAACGGCGACCGCGGCCTTTGTCATAAACACCGACCCTGCCCACGAACCCGGAGAACAACGGACTCGGCGAATGTGAGTATTTCGATTCCTACGGTTTGCCTCCCAGACACGTGGATATTTTAAACTTTATAGAGCAAAACTCACACGTTCCATTCGTCTACAACCCGCGGGTGTTGCAAGATTTGTTTAGCAACACGTGCGGTCTATATTGTGTTTATTATATACTTCTTAAGTGTCGTGGCGCAAAACTTAACAGAATTCTCATGCCTTTTTCATCGAGACAGCACGTAAACGACCGTATCATTTATCGTTTGCTCGCCCCGTGGATACTTCGGCTTCGAGGGGCCCGTCCAGACGCTTAAAATTATCAACAACCGGGCAGTAATATATATATGTGTCGTATATTTGTTGTAATAATAATAAAGCTGTGAGAAATATAGAACGAATTTTGTTTTGGTTTACCATGAATGTATGAGAGAGAGAGAGAGAGAGAGAGAGTTGATACTTTGTGTGGCTTGATGATAGAACATTAAGGGGTGATGTTGAGGCACATGATGATGATGATATGAAGGGTGATGATGAGGGTGGCACATGATGATAGTGTTGAGGCACATGCTGATAGTGTTGAGGTTGATGCTGAGGGTGGTACATGATGATGATGATAGTGTTGAGAGTGGCACATGATGATAGTGTTGAGGGTGGCACAAGATGATGATAGGCCATGAAGGGTGATGTTGAGGCACATGATGATGATAGGCCATGAAGGGATAGTGTTGAGGCACATGATGATGATTTTTATTTGACTTGAGTTAGCTTGGCTTGATGATAAAACATTAAGGGATGATGATGAGGCACATGATGATGATATGAAGGTTGATGTTGAGGGTGGCACATGATGATAGTGTTGTGGCACAAGATGATGATAGGATATTGAGGTTGATGTTGAGGGTGGTACATGATGATGATGATAGTGTTGAGAGTGGCACATGATGATAGTGTTGAGGGTGGCACAAGATGATGATAGGCCATGAAGGGTGATGTTGAGGCACATGATGATGATAGGCCATGAAGGGATAGTGTTGAGACACATGATGATGATTTTTATTTGACTTGAGTTAGCTTGGATATGCAATAGAGAGAAAAAAATCGCTATATGAGGGTGGCACATGATGATAGTGTTGAGGCACATGTTGATAGTGTTGAGGCACATGATGATGATAGGCCATGAAGGGATAGTGTTGAGGCACATGATGATGATTTTTATTTGACTTGAGTTAGCTTGGATATGCAATAGAGAGAGAGAAAAAAAATCGCTATAATCTGGTACATGACGCTAACGATACTAATAATTGCTTGTCAGCATTTTTTTTTACATGTCGCCTCCTGTTGACCCACACATGATGATAACCAATAAAGGCACCTTTCCCCACCCGCACGATGGCAACGACCCGCCATCCGACCCGCGAGATACCGCCATCCCCCTTTTAGAACCGCTGTCGCCGACCCCTTTTAGAACCGCTGACCCCTTTTAGAACCGCTGTCCGATAACCGGCGAGCTAGCGACGCACCGATCACCGCCACGCACCAACGCACACCACGACGCGCCGATCACCGTCACGCACCAACGCACACCACCGAGATAAGCCGATTACCGATCACGACCACCGAGAAAATAAGCCGATTATCGGACTTTGGCACGGGTTTTGGTGCATGTTTCGTGCGGTTTCGGTGCCAAATCTATTGTCTTTCCTGTGCATGTTCGTGCACTTTTAGAGTGGGTTCACAGCCACATATACTACTTACGCCTCAGAACAGGACACAATCGACTCCATAGTCACATGTATACACAATTCAAGATCGGCACCTCAACTACTTGTACATGTGGACAGGCGCCCCAGACTGCTGAACACATACTTCAAGACTGCACTGAATATAGTAGACTGAGGAAAATCCATTGGCCCATAGATACAACACTACAGACAAAACTATATGGGCCACTGCAAGAATTACAAAAGACAGTAAAATTTATACAGGAAACGACATTGCAGATATAGACAATACTTCGGGTGAACGAAAGATAGATAGATAGATAGATAGATAGATAGATAGATAGATAGATAGATAGATAGATAGATAGATAGATAGATAGATAGATAGATAGATAGATAGATAGATAGATAGATAGATAGATCAGCAACTAGACAGGTTTCTGCTGATTCAGCATGTTACATCAGCAACTAGACAACTGTTTATACTGAGTCACCACGGTACATCAGCAACTAGAGAATATTGTTTTGCTGATCCGGAAAACACATGTCAGCTACTATTAGGTTATTCTAAAACTCATGCCCCTCTTCAAAATGCTATAACTTATTAACCATTTGGTTTCAACTGTTGAAATGTTGTATGTAAACTGTTTATTGTCATGACGTTATATATATATATATATATATATATATATATATATAATATTAATTGGGAAAAAAAAGTTATAATTTGTCATATTTGCGGTATATACAAATAAATGCATCAAATGATACTAGTCAAGCAGAATGTTTATAACATCTGCAGGTCAATTTTAATCGCGCAATCTTTCACACACACAAACTTAATTTGCATGGATTTCTCACACGGATTAGTACGAACTAATAAAGTTGCGCTTTTTTAAATGAAGAAATGGAAACTGCCTATGTCGTCTAATTCATTTGAAAGGATTAGAAAGACTGGTCGTGGAGGATCAGAAAGACTGGTCGTGGAGGATCAGAAAGACTGGTCGTGGAGGATCAGAAAGACTGGTCGTGGAGGATCAGAAAGACTGGTCGTGGAGGATCAGAAAGACTGGTCGTGGGGGATCAGAAAGACTGGTCGTGGAGGATCAGAAAGACTGGTCGTGGACTGGAAGTAATTACAATGAGTTTAAAGATTACATGTGTAACACTTACTATAAATTCTATTTTTTTTTAAGGGCGCGATAATTGCTGCATTGACAAAAATCAGGACCCAGCCACTTTAAGTGAACTGTTTTACCTACATTATTTTAGATTATACATTTGTTACGATGAAATGGTCGGCCTCGAGACAGAGAGGTTGTGAGTTCAAATCTCGGCTGCACCAGTTGGGATGTCTATTTGTGATTTCTCTCCGTGGAAACCATCACAGGTCTCAGCAGCGAGGCTCGACTTGAAACGTCAATTACTCATGGACGGAAAAAAACATGAGTACTTGCAAAGACGGCGAGGGACTCCTGTGCACACAGCTGCCAGGGAATCGCGGATTAACGCGCCAACAATCAGTGCCTAGTCTCTAGTGACTTCGCCAGAGGTGAAAGTTGGCAAATGCTTTAAAAAAAAAAAAAAAAAAAAAAAGACGTACACTTGTAAAGTCATGGATAATGTAACCTTCTGTAAACAAAATCATTATAATCCGTCCAGCGATTTGCGAGATATTTGATGACGTTTGAAGCCATGAGTTTTGGAACGGACTAAAGAACCTATCAGTCAATATCCCCTTGATGAGTAGCCTTCTAATGAGAGGCGAGTTCAGCGTGGTGGGAAAAGTGGGGGAGGGGGGAGGAGATGTTTAGGAAATTAAATAATTTCTATCTATATATCTGTCTGTCTGTCTGTCTGTCTGTCTGTCTGTCTGTCTGTCTGTCTGTCTGTCTGTCTGTCTGTCTGTCTGTCTGTCTGTCTGTCTGTCTGTCTGTCTGTCTGTCTGTCTGTCTATCTATCTATCTTTCTTTCGCCTGAAGTATTGTCCGTATATCACTAATGTTCTCACAAATGTTCTCATAAATGTTCCCACAAATGTTCCCACAAATGTTCCCACAAATATTCCCATGTTCTCATAAATGTTCCCACAAATGTTCTCACAAATATTCCCATGTTCTCATAAATGTTCCCACAAATATTCCCATGTTCTCATAAATGTTCCCACAAATGTTCTCGCAAATATTCCCATGTTCCCATAAATGTTCCCACAAATGTTCTCACAAATATTCCCATGTTCTCATAAATGTTCCCACAAATGTTCCCATGTTCTCATAAATGTTCCCACAAATGTTCTCACAAATGCTCTTATGTTCTCATAAATGTTCCCACAAATGTTCCCACAAAGGTTCTCACACATGTTCTCACAAATGTTCCCACACATGTTCCCACAAATGTTCCCACACATGTTCTCACAAATGTTCCCACACATGTTCCCACACATGTTCCCACACATGTTCCCACAAATGTTCCCACACATGTTCTCACAAAAGTTCAAACACTTTCCTATTTGAGATATTTTCTAGGACGAGGCGGTGATGTGGGCACGGACCGCTGGGTAGCTAACTGGTTAGAGAATTAAATACTAAGGACAAGATCATGCAGGTTCACCCAACCTTCAAATGGTACCACACTTTTCTAAGAAAGAATATAAAGGTCAAGTACGATACTTGAATCGGCGTTTTAGCACGCGAGGTTTCTCCCATATGTGCTCACCGCCTATCCAGAAGTTGAGACTTCTGGATAGTGTCCCTTCATGCATCGAAACTCACGATGCGAGGCGGCATTCCTCACCTTCCCCGAGAGCCACCCTGGTACCCATTTCTGTCAGCGGCTGAGTCGACCGCGGGGGGTATATTTTTTTTCCAACCACGAGTACAACTTTTTAACTTGCTACAAATATGCAAAAGTAAATTAAGCAAAAACCAGGACTAAAACTAAGACTAAATTAAGCGGTGGATGGAGGCGGAGGAATCAAGAATGATCAACGGCCCAGAAAGCGAAAACAGCAAAGTGTGTGGTACACAAGAGGCATGTTCAGAACACGAAAGACGAACATGGCTGACCACCGTGAAAGAGATTGGAGCCTCATCACGTACCAGTCCAGAGGAAGCCATGGAGAGTCGGAGATAGAGCAAAATGGCGCTCCATGGTAGCCAACCTTCGTTGCGGAGACGGCACTCAATGATGATGATGATGATGATGAAATTAAGCAACACAAAGCTTTATAAAGGAATGGTAGATTTGTGAAATATAAAACTGAAATAAACAAAAGAATAGGAATGACAAAAGGTAATTTTAATGCCATGAAAAATATACTAACATCAAAACAAATAACTTCCTCTTCTTTCCTTCCTCATTTGCTTTTCAGCGTCGGTCGAAGGGAGATATAATTTGCGGTCTTTTGCTCTTCTGTTCGCCTCTGCGGTGTTCTCACAACGTTTGTTGAAGCCTCGTTGTGTTGTGTTTGATTTTTCTGCCTTGTCACGTGATCAAACCAATTTATCTGTTGTTTCCTTATATATTCTATGGCGGGAGCTAGAGCCCCTAGCTTTTTTCTCAGTTCTTCATTTCTGATCTTATCTCTAAGACTGTTTCCTGTCATTCGTCTAACACATTTCATCTCTGTAGAGGTTATTTTTCTTATAAACAAATAACACCAGGACTAAAACTAAGAATAGCAAATTATTATATCTTCTCAATATTCCTGTATGGTGCAGAAACACGGACATTAGATAAGAAAGCAGAACAGAAAATTGAAGTCTTTGAAATGTGGATTTATAGAAGAATAGGTAGAATTGAATGGAAAGAAAAGAAAACAAACAGTGAAGTTTTAAAACTAAAAATGAAAAGAGAACTGAAGACAATTAGAACAAGGCAACTGAAATTGTTGGGGCATGTTAAAAGACACGGCAGCCTACTAAAAGTAATATTGGAAGGGAAACTACAGGGGAATAGAAGCATAGGCAGACCAAGACTAACATGGACGAGTAACATCAAAAGATGGACAAGACAGCCTATGACAACCTGCACCATCAAAGCAAGAGATAGAGCGGAATGGCGCTCCAAGGTAGCCAACCTTCAATGCGGAGACGGCACTCGATGATGATGATGATGATGAGACTTGTGAAATGGCAACACAATTAAAGACATAAACCACTAGATCACCACATTTAACAAATAAAACGAACAATTCTGTGTTTAGATAATTCTCTTTTAATTTGTGATGGTCTATATTTTGTATATTTACAGTAACCTTTCATAGTTGTCTTGCCAGCATTTATTTATTTTCTTGAGAAATGTTCCAATAAAAACTACAAAACAAAAACAATTTTTTTTTTTTTAAATCCGTGAACGTTTCAATTTGTAATGGGAACTATAAGTGGCATCGACGATTTTCTTCAACTTTATAATAAGGTCAGAATTTGAGCAGTGACACCAACGTGGCGTCTTAATGAACTGTAGGTAAATCAGGACACGGGGACGAGGACTCTTCAACCCACGAAACTGTACTTAAATGACCGGCTAGGGTTCGATTTGAATAGGGCGTTCCGGATGGAGGAGATCACTCTTGAAGACACAACCCTGGCCTTATGTTTTCCAGGGGCAGTAACCATCTCCCTGACTGTCTCGTCCTGCCACGGAGAACCCGCTGTCTTGTGGAGTTGCTGAACTTCAAAAAATAGATCTTGTTCAGCGACCTCTAGTAATTTTTTGCGTTGCTCCTCTTGTCTGTGAAGAAATCTCAGTCTTTGTATTTTTAACAAAAGGTGGTCTGGAGCGAGCCCTGCAGAGAGAAATCAAGAATACAGGGTCGATTTAAAATAGAGAAATAAACGTACACATACAAATAGACATAAACATACACATAAGCATACAGCTACACATAAACATACACATACACACAAACAAAGCATAAGCATACACATAAACATACTCATACACATAAGCATACAGATACAAATAAACACACACAAGCATACACATAAACATACACATAAACTTATATATATATATACAAATAAACATACACATACATATAACCATACACATACAAATAAACATATTGATACACATAAACATACACATAAACATACACATAAGCATAGACATACAAATAAAACTGACATGCATGATAAGTTAGGATAGACTAAAGAGAAAGAGATAAACTACGCTAGAGATGGGTTGAGCGCAGAATGGGAAACCCCGAAAAAAAGTCCCACCAGCGTCATGCAAAGCTGACATCACGCTAGTGGGGATTTTCCGGGGTTCCCTTTGTACAGTAAAGCCTTCTCTAAAGTAGGCTATGGACTGAGCAGCTATAATGCTATTGTTACAAGTGAATAATGAGGGACTTACCCCCCCCCCCCCCCCCCCCCGATCATGTAGAAGGATTACTTCAAGTTTGCGTCATAATTTGGAACTATCTTCTAGAGTTCGGAGATAATGTCTCAAATATAACAAATATGCAATACCATGCGCCGCCGCGTGTATAGCTGCAGAAAACATATAAAGCAAGACTAACAGAAAGACAAGACAAATTACAACGTTTCGACAAAAGCCTTCCTCGGGTATAACAAACAAGCGATATACATTAAACACAAAAATCCAAATCAGAAAACACAACATAGCTCCAAAAAAAAACAACAACGGCGGAAAGAGTTCCTTCTAGAGTTTCCTCCCTGAAACCTCATTTTGGTTTGAATTCTGCTGTTGTATGTTGCGTGATTGTCGCCCTTCCTTTCTACTAAATGTTCTGGTTACTATCACCAGTCAAATACAGGTTATGAGATATTAACTCTCCCACCCCCCACCACCACAGCTAGTGTAAACTTCTCATCATTTCTTCGGTTTCTTCATTCATATTCAGTGGTGGTTGACTTGTTCACGAGTCAGCGTTTGTCTGCTCATCTGGCAGGACACTTGTGGCAGGCTATATTCTCTGCTCATCTGGCAGGACACTTGGGGCAGGCTATATTCTCTGCTCATCTGGCAGGACACTTGTGGCAGGCTATATTCTTTGCGAATCTGTTAGGGTTAGGTTATATCGCTACAACATTAACGGACACACGCTGCTGTAAAAGATTATGTCAATATTGAACGGTTTGCTATTGATCATATGTGCGTTTTTGTTTTCAGGGTTGGAATACACCAGCGGTTTGCAAACTATCATTTACCCCGGACCCTCATTAAACACGTTTTGTAGTCGCGGACCCCCATAAAAACGTTTCATAGTCACGGACCCCATTAAACACGTTTTTTAGTCGCGGACCCTCATTAAACACGTTGCATATACACGCAGACCCCTATTAAACACGTTTCATAGTCAGGGGCCCCCATTTCAAACACGTTTCATAGTCACGGGCCCCATTAAACACGTTTCATAGTCATGGGCCCCCATTAAACATGTATCATAGTCACGGGCCCCCATTAAATACGATTCGTAGTCGCGGACCCCCACGATTTATTACCTTTTGTGCTTTCATTCATTCTCTCTTTCCATTTACGTCCAAAATCTCAAACTATTCTTCAAGCCTTCACGGGCCCCTTGTGACTGCACCGCGGACCCTTTGCGGGGGGGGGGGGGGGGGGCGCGGGGGGACCATGGTTTGAGAAACGGTGGAATAGACAGTGCAATAGTGTGAATAAACAAAATTAATGCCAAGAATAAAAGTCAGTTCTGTGTGCGTACATTTAGATCTATTTCAGACAAAAATAACTGTGCAAACGCTCAAATAGTCCGCTCTATCATCTCAGAGCTATATTGACGTTATGGAAGATTCTCGATGACCGATCTCTCAATCAAATTGTGGCCATTGACACGCTCCATATGGGTATATTTTTATTAATGACGTAACACAGAAGGCTCTAAGGGCAGATGCCCGAGCGCAAAATCCGTAAGGGCACATTTATTTCAGACGGGAAAAAATAGCAGGTTTGGGAGCGCAAAATTGTACTTTCCCCGAGCGTGGCAATTCATGCTACGCCACTAATTTTGTGATGTGATCTCCCTGTGTAGTCAAATAAGAGAACAGCAGGCTTGTAGACACCGTCCGAATACAGTGATGGTGCCATACACATGAACAAGAACTGTGTGTTCATTCTCCGCATTTCCTAGTGGAGAATGAGGAAGATCAAATATTTATGTCTTTCATTGGGACTACACAGTGTCTTACGTCATAGGCACACTTAGTGTCTTTCATTGTGGCTACACAGTGTCTTACGTCATAGGCACACATAGTGTCTTTCATTGTGGCTACACAGTGTCTTACGTCATAGGCACACATAGTGTCTTTCATTGTGGCTACACAGTGTCTTACGTCATAAGCACACATAGTGTCTTTCATTGTGGCTACACAGTGTCTTACGTCATAGCCACACTTAGTATCTTTCATTGTGGCTACACAGTGTCTTACGTCATAGGCACACATAGTGTCTTTCATTGTGGCTACACAGTGTCTTACGTCATAGCCACACTTAGTATCTTTCATTGTGGCTACACAGTGTCTTACGTCATAGGCACACATAGTGTCTTTCATAGTGGCTACACAGTGTTTTACGTCATATGCACACTTATTGTCTTTCATTGTAGCTTCACAGTGTTTTACGTCATAGGCACACTTAGTGTCTTTCATTGTGGCTACACAGTGTCTTACGTCATAGGCACACGTAGTGTCTTTCATTGTGGCTGCACAGTGCCTTACGTCATAGGCACACTTGGTGTTATTTGGTTGGTTATTTGGTTATGGAAGGCCCCGGTATCACTGCAAACGAATTAAAATCCATAATTGCTCAACCGCCCGTGCCAGCGTAATCATCCGAATTAATATCTCATCTCCAAAATAAAGAAAGGTAACTGTTGTCCCCATCGTAGCAGTCTCAGCACACGCCAAAAGACATAAGGCGAAACCGCGCATAAAGTGAACACAGCCAAATGTTCCCTGTCATACGATAACATCATTCATTGTAAACAATTGGAATATCGAAACATGATCAAAACGGATGAGACACAGCAAATGGTGTGCACAGAGCACTTAACTCAGTAGCTCCTGCAACAAGCCGGACTTGGGATATGAGGAAACTTCAACAAGGAACACTTTTCATGCATAGCCTTCAATTGTTACCTCCGCCTATTCACCATATACCAAAAGTTATATAAATGTGTCCATTTTATATAAGAAATGAATGGCACAATATCAATCACCTCACAGACTAGTGCTTTTATCTTCATCTAGCATGAATTCAGTTTGCTATCTTTCTTAATGTCATGGTCTACCACCGAATGGGTCTAAGATGACAGTTATAACACTTAGTGTCTTCCATTGTGGCTACACAGTGTTTTACGTCATAGGCACACGTAGTGTCTTTCATTGTGGCTACACAGTGTCTTCCTTCACAGGCACACTTAGTGTCTTTCGTCTTAGCTACACAGTGTCTTCTTTCACAGACACACTTAGTGTCTTTCGTCTTAGCTACACAGTGTCTTCTTTCACAGACACACTTAGTGTCTTTCGTCTTAGCTACACAGTGTCTTCTTTCACATGCACACTTAGTGTCTTTCGTCTTAGCTACACAGTGTCTTCTTTCACAGGCACACTTAGTGTCTTTCGTCGTAGCTACACAGTGTCTTCTTTCACAGGCACACTTAGTGTCTTTCGTCGTAGCTACACAGTGTCTTCTTTCACAGGCACACTTAGTGTCTTTCGTCTTAGCTACACAGTGTCTTCTTTCACAGGCACACTTAGTGTCTTTCGTCGTAGCTACACAGCGTCTTCTTTCACAGGCACACTTAGTGTCTTTCGTCTTAGCTACACAGTGTCTTCTTTCACAGGCACACTTAGTGTCTTTCGTCTTAGCTACACAGTGTCTTCTTTCACAGGCACACTTAGTGTCTTTCGTCGTAGCTACACAGTGTCTTCTTTCACAGGCACACTTAGTGTCTTTCGTCGTAGCTACACAGCGTCTTCTTTCACAGGCACACTTAGTGTCTTTCGTCTTAGCTACACAGTGTCTTCTTTCACAGGCACACTTAGTGTCTTTCGTCTTAGCTACACAGCGTCTTCTTTCACAGACACACTTAGTGTCTTTCGTCTTAGCTACACAGCGTCTTCTTTCACAGGCACACTTAGTGTCTTTCGTCGTGGCTACACAGTGTCTTCTTTCACAGGCACACTTAGTGTCTTTCGTCTTAGCTACATAGCGTCTTCTTTCACAGACACACTTAGTGTCTTTCGTCGTAGCTACACAGTGTCTTCTTTCACAGGCACACTTAGTGTCTTTCGTCGTAGCTACACAGCGTCTTCTTTCACAGGCACACTTAGTGTCTTTCGTCGTAGCTACACAGTGTCTTCTTTCACAGGCACACTTAGTGTCTTTCGTCGTAGCTACACAGCGTCTTCTTTCACAGGCACACTTAGTGTCTTTCGTCGTAGCTACACAGTGTCTTCCTTCACAGGTACACTTAGTGTCTTTCGTCGTGGCTACAAAGTGTCTTCCGTCATTGACACACTTAGTGTTTTCATTACGAAATCGCAGTGTCCTCTGTCATAGACACAGTGTCTTCTGTCATGGATACAGTGTCTTCTATCATGGATACAGTCGATGTTTTCCTTTATGGACACAACCGGTGTTGTCCAGGGGAGATAACATCGGCACAGTGTACAGTGGCATTACATTCTAGCATTAAAATCAATACTAATCAAAGCCATTTCGATCAGCAGATTTGTTTTTATCGTGATAAGCACCGCTAGGCCAAATGGAAAATCCCATGATTTCTGTGTACACCCCAAATGTAGAAGGAGGAAGGAACTCTCCAGTGAGGAATGTTTACAAGAAACTATATGCTTGCGTTCGCCCGATGACTAAAGTATTCTAGAGTATTCGTAGACTATATAATTCCTCTTCGTCATCCGCCCTTACAAGGACGTTAAGTCTGCATTGTTTTGTGGTTTGCAGTATAACTGTATATTTGCGCCTTTCGGCCCAACACATCCGACATCAGCACGACATTTTTGAGTACCGGGTTGTCTTCCCTCTTCTATCCATAGATATAATAGCTCATTAAAAACTTCAATTCTTTTTTCTTCTTCTGCGATCATGGCTCATTCAGACTAGAACTCCGGACTCTCTTATGAAGGCAGCTGTCGGTTGAAGTGATTCGGTTGCCACGTATGGTTTTTCTTCCAGGGAGGTGGGTGTGGACCACATTGTCCTTCTCATGTCTGTGTTCTGGGGGCAATCCTGTAGAACAAGTTTAGTTGTAATGTTACCCAGATACAGTGGCACTGACGATTAGTTCCTATTTTGAGTTTGATGAACATGTGATTTCTCATTCTGTTCTGGCCAGTGCGAAGGCGAAGTAAGATGACTTGATCCCTCCTTGATAGTTGGAGGTATCCGTTACTCTCGTTATGCTTTGAGTGTTCTTGTTTCCATTTTTCATATTACTAACCTATGACGATGGATATGATGGCTTCATCATAGTTGACCAGATGGTTCTTTTGTGGTAATCCCCCTCCCTCTTTAGCTATTTTGTCTGCACATTCGTTTCAGTGTATATTACAGTGTGATGGTATCCACTGGATGACTACTTTCTGGAAGTTATTGCACAGTCGGTCTAGGGTTGTTCTTAAGTCATCTAGCTCACTGTTCCTGTGGTTTTTTTAAATTTATTTTTGGAACTGTTATAACTGAGAGTGCGTAGGGCCATATCACCAATTTCTTGTGCACGTTATTTTTGTGTTGAATACCCAGTTTTGCAGCGTCTTCGAGGACTTCAGTTTTTGCTTTATAGTTTGAGAATTTCATTGTAGCTGTTGACTTGGTGATCTCTTCCTGGTTATTCAGCTTCAAGAACACATCTTTTCCTCCGTTCCTGTTGGCGTTTGTATCAGAGCCATCCGTGTATATGTGAGACCAGAAGTCCTGTGGATAGTTGTCGTCTATGTGTTTTTCTATGTTTTTCTGGCTGTGTTTGTTTGTGTGTCTTCTTTTCATGATACCTATTATATCTTCCTTAAGTTCTGGTAATTTATATTTCCCGCGGGAAGTCATACAGGATGGGCATATGGGTTTTGGCATTGTTTGGGACAGTACTGGATCGCTAGTTGTCAGTTCTTTGGAGATTGTCGTGGAGTTGCTCATCTTTAGCCTTCCTTTCCAAAGCTGGTTGTTCTTTGGTGCATGGCGTGGTTAGAGAGCCTTTTGTATTTCTCCGTTTGTTGCATTATTTTAGTTTTACGTCGATCTTGCAAATTTTGCTTTTTGGGATGTCAGTAGCGCTGTAGTTAGTAAATGGTCTGCTGAAGAAAAGACAATCAATATTAACAATTAACACTAAACATCGATGGCAAGGATCTGTGAATCATAACGAAACATGTTTTTGACACAAAAAGCAGCTATAAGAATTGGAGACCATATAAAAAGAAAAAAAGTAAAGTAAAGTGCCCCCGTCACGCCAAGTGGCGTATAGGGAATATGGTGTTAGTGACCATACATTTTACAGACCTTTGGCACATGATTTTTGGGTAATGTGGTCGGTATTACGCCCGTGCCGCTTTGCTTTCCCAGAAAAAAATCCGGTACCCATTAAGGCTGGGTGAACCCGGAAGCCGTTGGTAGGGATCGAACCCTACCTCTTTTTCTTTGTAGTCCAGTTCGCTAACCACTGAGCTATCGCGGCTCCCCTATAGGACAGTCCCAGTGTATAAAACAAAGAGTCAGGCAAGGTTGTGTTCTGTTGTTGGATTTGTTCTCAATTTACATCGAAAATATGAGATCAAAAGTAGACAAAAAATGAGTTGAAGTCACGGTTAAAACATAAACAACCTGCAATATCTATATGACACAGTCTTAAAAGCAGATACGGAGAACTAACTACAAGAAATGATAGATATAATAGCGAAAGAGAGCAATATGCAGTATGTGTAACCATCAAGCTTCATGAACCGGATGTCTAAATGTATCGTTTGTAGAATCATTAGATTAGGCTGAAAGCTTACTAGTCCGACAGAGGTTGCGTATAGTTGATTCGCTCAATTAATTTAGTAACTTGAACATTAGTTCATTAACTTGAACATTAATTCATGAAAACTATTTTCAGTTGCAGTCCTATTGCCAAGTCGGATGAACCGGGACGCATCGATTCCTACTAAACTATTTTCTTTCAAGTACGAGCTAAATATTGTTTGTAATTTGCGTCGTAGACGTTTGATAATGAAATCTTATGGCTTGGTCTATTTACTTTTCGTGAGGACGTGTCCAAGGGTCACGGTCATACGATTTGATAACCGCTTGTTTGTGTACAGAGACGTATTCCGTTTCTCTGGGAGAAATTTGACGGAGTTCCAGATTGGGCAGAGAGAAAGTTGAAGTTGGGAACAGAAAGTATTGACAAGGACGGGTAGTCAGAGGGAACAGTTCATAACAGCGAATTTAGACTGAATATAGCAGTCGGGGAGAGAGAAAGAGAGAGAGAGAGAGAGATAAGGAGAGGGGTGGGAATAGGGAGAAAATGAAAAATTGATAGCACAGAAGTGAATAAAGGTTGATAACACAGACGTCAATATAGATTGATCAGACAGAAGTCAATATAGGTTGATAAGACAGAAGCCAATAAAGGTTGATAACACAGACGTCAATATAGGTTGATAAGACAGAAGCCAATAAAGGTTGATAACACAGACGTCAATATAGGTTGATAACACAGACGTCAATATAGGTTGATAAGACAGACGTCAATATAGGTTGATAACACAGACGTCAATATAGGTTGATAAGACAGAAGCCAATAAAGGTTGATAAC
The DNA here is from genome assembly GCA_032433765.1 of Megaustenia siamemsis. Lineage (NCBI taxonomy): Eukaryota > Metazoa > Mollusca > Gastropoda > Stylommatophora > Ariophantidae > Megaustenia > Megaustenia siamemsis. The sequence goes on along the minus strand of JAVIAB010000125.1, from coordinate 96,465,549 downwards.
ACAGACGTCAATATAGGTTGATAAGACAGAAGCCAATAAAGGTTGATAACACAGACGTCAATATAGGTTGATAACACAGACGTCAATATAGGTTGATAACACAGACGTCAATATAGGTTGATAAGACAGAAGCCAATAAAGGTTGATAACACAGACGTCAATATAGGTTGATAAGACAGAAGCCAATAAAGGTTGATAACACAGACGTCAATATAGGTTGATAAGATAGAAGCCAATATAGGTTGATAACACAGACGTCAATATAGGTTGATAAGACAGAATCCAATAAAGGTTGATAACACAGACGTCAATATAGGTTGATAAGACAGAAGCCAATAAAGGTTGATAACACAGACGTCAATATAGGTTGATAACACAGACATCAATATAGGTTGATAAGACAGAAGCCAATAAAGGTTGATAACACAGACGTCAATATAGGTTGATAAGACAGAAGCCAATAAAGGTTGATAACACAGACGTCAATATAGGTTGATAACACAGACGTCAATAAGGGTTGATAACACAGACGTCAATATAGGTTGATAACACAGACGTCAATAAGGGTTGATAACACAGAAGTCAATAAAGGTTGATAACACAGAAGTCAATAAAGGTTGATAACACAGAAGTCAATAAAGGTTGATAACACATAAGTCAATAAAGGTTGATAACACAGAAGTCAATAAAGATAAATGTAATTTAAAAACCTAGATTATATCGAGGACAGATGTATAGAACGGAAAGGCGTAGATATTGTTACTTGCCGTACCCTAGCGGTATAACGCCTCTATTCCCACCTAGAAGTCGTTAGAGCGACGATGAAGAAAACACTATATACAAATATTATCCACAGAGATCAGACAACACTAAAGTAATTTTCCATTATTCCAGTTTATTATAAATTTCTGAAGCTTTCTGGTCGTAACTTGGCATTTGTCTATCGAGATATCACTTGATATCAAGTCAGCAGCATATCCTTTACAGAACGTTGCTATTACACCCCCAACATGTTTTTGCCTGTGTAAATTGTCAAGGTAGGTCAGTGGTTTGCCATTGGCTTTTGACGGTAGGCGCGGTCCTCAGGACGGTAATTCCACGAGTAGCGATTTCTTTATTTAAAAAAAAAAGAAAAAAAAAAGAAGAAAGAAAACGGTACCTGTTCCCGGAGCCTCCAGTTTGTGAAGCCGAGTTTTTAACGGATAGCTGTAACAATAACTGTGCTTGATTTTCTGTCATCACCGAGTATTTAACGGATAGCTGTAACAATAACTGTGCTTGATTTTCTGTCATCACCGAGTATTTAACGGATAGCTGTAACAATAACTGTGCTTGATTTTCTGTCATCACCGAGTATTTAACGGATAGCTGTAACAATAACTGTGCTTGATTTTCTGTCATCACCGAGTATTTAACGGATAGCTGTAACAATAACTGTGCTTGATTTTCTGTCATCACCGAGTATTTAACGGATAGCTGTAACAATAACTGTGCTTGATTTTCTGTCATCACCGAGTATTTAACAGATAGCTGTAACAATAACTGTGCTTGATTTTCTGTCATCACCGAGTATTTAACGGATAGCTGTAACAATAACTGTGCTTGATTTTCTGTCATCACCGAGTATTTAACGGATAGCTGTAACAATAACTGTGCTTGATTTTCTGTCATCACCGAGTATTTAACGGATAGCTGTAACAATAACTGTGCTTGATTTTCTGTCATCACCGAGCATTTAACGGATAGCTGTAACAATAACTGTGCTTGGAGGCGAAGGCGCGCCCCCCCAGCACCAGAGCTGGAAGTCGTCAGTGACTCACAACTGATGGCTTGCGCCAGAATCGGTGAACCAGAACCATCCAGACCCTGCTACACCTCTTCGTGGTGCCTCTAGAAACAGACTAACCTGTCTAGTCTGGCCAAGCGAGCAGGGATCGAAGTGGGAAGACGAACCCGGTACACAAAAAAGCGTCGGCTGAAATCGGATGTGTTGGGCCGAAAGGCGCAGATATCACAGTGTTACACTGCAAACTTCAACACAACGTAACTACGTCCACTTAACGTCCTTTTAAGGGCGGATGACGAGGAGGAAGTCTACGGTTCGTATCCGTTAGAATACCTCAAATCATCGGACGAACGCATCATCATCATCATCATCATCATCATAACTGTGCTTGATTTTCTGTCATCATTGAGTGCCATCTCCACAACGAAGGTTGGCTACCATGGAGCGCCATTCCACTCTGTCTCTTGCTTTGATGGTGCAGGTTGTCATAGGCTGATTTGTCCATCTTTTGATGTTACTCGTCCATGTTAGTCTTGATCTGCCTGTGCCTTTTTTTACCTTGTATTTTCCCCTCCAAGATTATTTTTAGTAGGCTGTTATGTCTTTTAACATGGCCCAAAAATCTCATTTGTCTTGTTTGAATTGTGTCTACATAGTAGTTCTCTTTTCATTTTTAGTTGTTTTAAGACTTCATCGTTTGTTTTCTTTTCCTTCCACCCAATTCTACCTATTCTTCTATATATCCACATTTCAAAGGTTTCAATTCTCTGTTCTGTTTTCTTGTCTAAAGTCCATGTTTCTGCACCATATAGGAATGTTGAGAAGATATAACATTTTGCTATTCTTAGTTTTAGCCCTGATGTTATTTGTTTTGATGTTAGTATATTTTTCATGGCATTAAAATTACTTTTTGCCATTCCTATTCTTTTGTTTTCTTTATTTTCAATTGACTTCAGGCACTCACCTGGACTAAACATGACAGGACTTCAGGCACTCACCTGGACTAAACATGACAGGACTTCAGGCATTCACCTGGACTAAACATGACAGGACTTCAGGCACTCACCTGGACTAAACATGACAGGGCTATCAACATTCCCATGCTATAGATCGCCACCTATATTGAAAGCCGAAGGGCTGAGCGGATTTTCCCGAAAGCACCCGAAGGTTGTGACATTTTCAACGACTTTGTTAGCTATAGACGACTGGCGTCATTTTACTGACATCTGCAATGCTGAAAACGTCACAACCTTTGGGTGGACCTCCCCAGCGGGCAGGTGTTCAATATAGGTGACAATGGGATACGATTTACGATTAGACCTCTACATTTTAGTGGATCACGTGAACAGATTACAAAAACAAGATCCGACTTTGGTGAAATGTAACCAACAAGAAAGGGCTGTCTCGGAAATAGCAATCGTTAGGTCAAGGTCAATCGTTTTGATAATAACAAAACAAAGTGAGCGAAAATGATTACTTAGAAACAAAAACTCTGGTAGTGCTCAACTAAATGATCTACAGTTCGATAATGGAACAGTTTTTTTCATAAAAATCGTGTAATTTTTTATTATAATAACATAATGGTTTAAAGAGAACTACTAAATACAATTCAAACAAAGCAAGTGAGATTTTTGGGCCATGTAAAAGACACAACAGCCTACTAAAAGTAATTTTGGAGTGGAAAATACATGGTAAAAGAGGCAGAGGCAGACCAAGACTAACATGGACGAGTAACATCAAATGATGGAAAAATCAGCCTATGACAACCTGCACCATCAAAGCAAGAGACAGAGTGGAATGGCGCTCCATGGTAGCCAACCTTCGTTGGGTAGTTGGCACTCGATGATGATCATAATAGTTTGTCACTGGTGCTCAACGATCTATAGTTTACATTAAAATATTGCACGATAGACAGTTTATCATTAACATTCAATGGTAGATCTTTTCTTCTTCTTTCCCTCCTCATTTGCCTTTCAGCGATGAGGGGAGATATAATTTGCGATCCTTCGCTCTTTTGCTGTCCTCTGCTGCTGTTATGTTTCCTAGTGTTTATAATAAATATTCCATCAATCCATCTTTTTTCGTGGTCGGCACTAGAGTCTGGAGTTCTCGTAACGTTTATTAAAGGCTCGTTGTGTTGTGTTTTGGTCCTTCTGCTTTATGACGTGACCAAACCTTTTTATCTGTTTTATTTTTTTTATGAATTCTATGGCGGATGTTATTCCAAGCTTTTTTTTTTTATCAGTTCTTCATTTCTTATGTTATTTCTATGGCTGTTTCATGCCATTCGTCTAACACATTATAGTTTTATGGTAGTGGTTATTTTATTTGTTGTTTTGTTTTTATTGTTCTTGAGTTTAGGGTTCAGGTCTAGCATTGGTAGCACAACGTTGGAATGAAAATTGTGTTTTATAGTGCCAGTTTTACCTCTTGTGTTTTATAGTGCCAGTTTTACCTCTTGTGTTTTATAGTGCCAGTTTTACCTCTTGTGTTTTATAGTGCCAGTTTTACCTCTTGTGTTTTATAGTGCCAGTTTTATCTCTTGTGTTTTATAGTGCCAGTTTTACCTCTTGTGTTTTATAGTGCCAGTTTTACCTCTTGTGTTTTATAGTGCCAGTTTTACCTCTTGTGTTTTATAGTGCCAGTTTTACCTCTTGTGTGTTTTTTTCCTTGTTGGACGAGTGTGGTGAAAGTTGTCCGATGACTTGACAAGGGGACGGAAGGTTTTGTATCTTGAGTCTATTTCTGTTGTTTGTGAATTGTTATTTTTCATTAGACTCCCTATATATTTAAATTCCTCTACTTGTTTTAATTGTCTGCCATCTATCGTTATGTTGATGTTCTGTTTCTCTTTTACGATATTCATGACTCCTGTTTTGCTGATGTTGATTTTCGTGGTGTAATTAATGTCTGTGCTGTTAAGTCTATTTAAGTATAGTTCTTCTATTTTTAATGAAGACAGTTTACCATTAATATTCAGTCGTATATAGTTTGTCATTGATATTCAGTGGTAGATGGTTTGTCATTGATATTCAGTCGTATATAGTTTGTCATTGATATTCAGTGGTAGATGGTTTGTCATTGATATTCAGTGGTAGATAGTTTGTCATTGATATGGTGGTTGGCTGCGTTCGCCCGATGACTAAAGTATTCTAGAGTATCGTGGTAGACTAGAATATTCTTCTTCATCATCCGCCCTTACAAGAACTTGTCTGCGTTGTGTTGTGGTTTGCAGTATAACTGTTATATTTGCGTCTTTCGGCCCAACATATCCGACTTCAGCACGACATTTTTGAGTACCGGGTTGTCTTCCCTCTTCGATCCTTGCCGCGCTTGGCCAGACTTGACAGGTTAGTCTGTTACTGGAGGCACCACGGAGAGGTGGAGCAGGGTCTGGATGGTTTTGGTTCACCGGTCAGCTGTGGGTCGCTGACAACTTCCAGCTCTGGTGCTGGGAGGCGCGCCTTCGCCTCCAATTGATATTCAGTGATAGATAGTTTGTCATTGATATTCAGTGGTAGATGGTTTGTCATTATTCAGTGATCGATATAGTATGTCATTATTATTCAGTGATAGATAGTTTGTCATTATTATTCAGTGATAGATAGTATGTCATTATTATTCAGTGGAAGATAGTATGTCATTATTATTCAATGGTAGATAGTTTGTCATTATTATTCAGTGTTAGATAGTTTGTCATTATTATTCAGTGGAAGATAGTATGTCATATTATTCAGTGGTGGATAGTATGTCATTATTATTCAGTGATAGATAGTTTGTCATTATTATTCATTGGTAGAAAGTATGTCATTATTATTCAGTGGTAGATAGTTTGTCATTATTATTCAGTGGTAGATAGTTTATCATTATTATTCAGTGACAGATAGTTTGTCATTATTTTCAGTGGTAGATAGTTTATCATTATTATTCAGTGACAGATAGTTTGTCATTATTATTCAGTGGTAGATAGTATGTCATTCTTATTCAGTAGTAGATAGTATGTCATTATTATTCAGTGGTAGATAGTATGTCATTATTATTCAGTGGTAGATAATTTGTCATTATTATTCAGTCGTAGATAGTATGTCATTATTATTCAATGGTAGATAATATGTCATTATTATTCAATGGTAGATAGTATGTCATTATTATTCAGTGGTAGATAGTATGTCATTATTATTCAGTGATAGATAGTATGTCATTATTATTCAGTGGTGGATAGTATGTCATTATTATTCAGTGATAGATAGTATGTCATTATTATTCAGTGGTAGATAGTTTACTCTATTATTCAATGGTAGATAGTATGTCATTATTATTCTATGGTAGATAGTATGTCATTATTATTCTATGGTAGATAGTATGTCATTATTATTCAATGGTAGATAGTATGTCATTATTATTCAGTGGTAGATAGTATGTCATTATTATTCAGTGATAGATAGTATGTCATTATTATTCAGTGGTGGATAGTATGTCATTATTATTCAGTGATAGATAGTATGTCATTATTATTCAGTGGTAGATAGTTTACTCTATTATTCAATGGTAGATAGTATGTCATTATTATTCTATGGTAGATAGTATGTCATTATTATTCTATGGTAGATAGTATGTCATTATTATTCAATGGTAGATAGTATGTCATTATTATTCAGTGGTAGATAGTTTACTCTATTATTCAATGGTAGATAGTATGTCATTATTATTCAATGGAAGACCGTGTGTCACTGACTTAATTCAAAGTAAAAAGAAACAACAAAGCTTACCATAAAGTAATCCGCAGGTCATTTGAAGAAAACACAGGACAACGATAAGGAAAATGACCAGTTTTGAAGATCGTATCATGACTAAGTGAAGACCTTCTTTGCTTTCATAAACCACCAACTGTTCTTGCTTTTGGATAAGTCTGAGGTTTGCTTGATGAGAATGTTTGCGTCAATCTTTATATTCTCATGTTTGTTGAATGTTTTCTTTACAAGTCAGTTCAAAATAAATGCTTGTAAAGAGCACAATAATTTGTATTCGTTTATTATATTTTTACGAAATATCCGTGGGAGTTGGTCTGTGTTTAGTTTCTCGCGGCTCTAATTTGGAGACAGTTACCCACGCAGGAAAGATAACTGAGGGCAATCAGTGCTGACACCTGGTATTTATAGTGGGAGGGGAGACAATTTTCTGGACAATTCTTGAAGATCTAGCACGCGGTTTCATGTCCCTATGGCGTGCCCTGTCCAGCACTCACTCGCTTACCGGCACGAATCTTCACATCGCCTAGTCACATAGTCACAAGTGTAGAACTATCGCATGTGTTTGCTTATCTGTAGAGTTGCCACACTGCTGTCTTCAGTCTACGGTTACAGACCGATATTCATCATCATTAAGTGCCATGCCGATTGGCATAGGCGAACATCTCTATCTGACATATCTCGGTCCGTCATACATGTCATAATTTCAGTCGGTGATCTTTTTGTTATGTCATTTTGATAAACTGTTCAATATTTTTTCTCTTGGTTTTCTTCTGCTCTTCTTTCCATCCATTCTGCCTGTTGTTATAGTATTCTCAATGCCTTCTTTTCGCATGACGTGTCCAATAAATGTACAATGTCTCTTTCTTAAGATTTTGATGATATTTCTAGTTTCTTCAGCTTGTACATACTTCATTTGTAATTTTTATTATCCATGAAATTCGTAACATTTTTCTGATAAACCACATATCATCTACCTCTAATTTTCTTTGAGTTATCTTACTTATCATCCATGATTCACTTCCATATAGAAGAACAGATTCGATGTACCACTTTAGAATACGTTTCTATAGTCCGTTTCATAACTTGTGCCCAACTTTTAAAATCGATATCTTTTAAACCGCTTTTTATAGGCTTTTCAAAATTTGCATGTAAAGTTATAATGATTAGAATCCAACAGGGAATTAATTTAATTAAAAAAAAACATTTGGTTATTATTGTTGCTTATTTGATTTATATAAATTTATAACGACCCATTGATGTAGTCAAAACTTAATGTTTACAGTATTTTAAGTTAAAAATAGCGATTAAAAATCCATACACGGTACAATTGACGTGATTGCACGCTTTCAACGTGGGTTTTCTGACACAATTAGACACTTGTAGAAAACATGAGACATTGTGTGTTCCATTTCCGTTCATTCAGCGGCGTAACGTGGAACGATAGCATTTATCATGAGTCTTAAAATGAAATTCTGCAGTTTACAAAACATCCCAATAAAAATGTATGACTATTTTTGCAAAGAGGCTAAACGAGGAAGATTATTTCATTCTTTAGAAAACCCTGATAATAGGACAAGACACATTTTGGATTTATCTAAACGGTCATTTAATCGCTGGATTCAAGCACGTGACCGTCAATGTTCAAAATATACAAAATCACAAGGAAGAGCAAAAATGTTGGATAATTTCGACAGTGAACTTATTAGAAGTGAAATTCGCAAAATGCTGGGTATGAATGAGACTATTACAATAAGAAAATTAAAAGTATCGCTGAAAAAGAACAACAGTATTGAAATATCAAAGTCTACATTATGGAGGAATGTGAGAGCTGCAGGCTTTACATTCAGAAAGTATTCCAATGGACGAAACATCATCTGTGGGAAGCCACATATAGTAGTCATGAGAAGCAAGTACTTACGTGAAGTAAAAGAGGTGCGCAAGCAAGGTTATGATATTGTGTACTTGGATGAAACATGGATCAATGCTCACCACACTAACCAAAGGGAATGGCAGTCATCAGATGGAAAGATTAAGAGATTAATACCTAGCAGCAAAGGACAGCGCTTGATAATTGCTCATGCAGGTAGTCGACAACATGGACTAATGCAGAATGCAGAGCTCATTTTTCTTTCAAAATCCATAGACAATTGGGATTATCACTCTGAGATGAATGGTCACATATTTAGACATTGGATTGAAAATTCTGTTCTCCCATCACTAGATCGACCATCTTGCCTAATAATGGACAATGCAGCGTACCACAACATTGTTGCACTTGAAGATAAAGTCCCGACGTCATCCAGTACAAAAGATGCTATTAAGATATGGCTCACAAAGGAGCACATACAATTTAATAACATGTACTTAAAACCTGAATTACTATCTCTAGTAAAGCAAAAACAAAGGACAAAGATTTTTCAAATAGATAAGATTATCCAAGAGCACGGTCATATAAGTTTGAGGCTGCCACCTTACCATGCTCATTTAAATCCAATAGAACTAATCTGGGCAAAATTAAAAGGACAAGTGGCAGATGAAAATACAACATTCAAAATATGCGATGTAAAGACTCTTGCTAATCTCGCTTTATTAAATATAGACAAAGATTATTGGGCTAAATGTGAAGACCACATCTTAAAACAGGAAGAGGAATATTGGAAAAATTATGGTTTGTGGAATGTTCAACCCCAAACAGTTATTAATCTTTTAGACTCGTCTGATTCAGAATGAAAGTATATAGCCCCACAATGTTGGCCCCTATATTACCTTAAATTAGTTCAACAAACGGCCCTTTTCAGGACCACACAACTATGAAAATTGGACATACAGGTACACCTTGATATTATCGTCCGTCCTCGAACTGAGCAGACAATAATTCTCCTGGTGTTTTGTCTTATCCAGTTATTTCCCCATTACGGCCACGCCTTTACCTAGTGAAAATTAATCATAGACCAGCAACTACGGTAATTTCTATTCTTTAGGGCTTCACAATTTACAATTGTGACAAACATCAAAGAAATTCGCCGCTTTAAGAAAACTGCAGCTGCAAGATATTTGTTAAATATACATTTAAAGGGTCTTTTGCATTCTAATAACATTTGGAAAATTTCAACAGTTTTTAACAAATGTTTACTGCGTAAAAGCGTTTTGAAGTTGGGCACATGATTTGAAACGAACTATTTTTTTAATAACATTAATTGACATTGACTTGTCACATAGGATGATTTTCCATTGATGGAATTATGTCTTTGCTTATTCTATTCTGCTTCTAATTTCTGAAGTGCATCTGCCATCTGCTGTTACTACTGATCCCAGGTGTTTGAATCAATGCACTTGATGATACTGCTCATCTACAAAGTACACGATTTTATTAAACAATAAATCCAGCCTTTGCTCACAGACATATTTCCAGAAATAATTAAATGGCGTCCACGACCAACTTGGAAGCCGCGATAGCTCAGTGGTTAGTGAACTGGACTACAAAGGACAGGAGATAGGATTCGATCTCAACAGACGGCTTCCGGTTCACCCAGCCTTTAATGGGTACCGGTTTTTTTTTCTGGGGAAAGTAAAGCGGCACTGGCGTAATACCGACCAAATTACCCCAAAAATCATGTGCCAAAGGTCTGTAAAATTTATGGTCACTAACACCATATTCCCTATACGCCACTTGGCGTGACGGGGGTACTTTATTATTTTTTTTTACAACCAACTTGTCCACCTCTGCATGGTTGATGCTTTAGTTACAGCTGTTCAGTGTTACTGTTTTTTTTTGCGTGTGAGAAACATTGTTACATATCTTACCCCCCCCCCCCCCCCCCCCTTTCCGTTCTTAAAATTAATGTTCACTTTAGTGTACTTTAGGTCTGATTATGTACTTTAGGTCTGAGATGCTTATCATCTCGTAATTGATTGGTTTATTCATGGTCAATGTACCAAAGTTGATCAAAACTCTACTCCACATCCCCTTGGTGGATCTCCAAATAGACAAACCTGTCTGGCCAATCGAGTCAGAATGGAAGAGGGAAGGCGATTCTGTACACAATCACGCGTCAGTCGTATGGGGTGGAAGAGGGAAGGTGATTCTGTACACAATCACGCGTCAGTCGTATGGGGTGGGAGAGGGAAGGTGATTCTGTACACAATCATGCGTCAGTCGTATGGGGTGGGAGAGGGAAGGCGATTCTGTACACAATCATGCGTCAGTCGTATGGGGTGGGAGAGGGAAGGCGATTCTGTACACAACCATGCGTCAGCTGTGTGGGGTGGAAAGGATGCATATATCGCAGCTTGTATCCACGCCCTTTGACATCCTTTTAAATACGAATAATGAAGAGAAGTGCACATCTGATGAACGAAGAAAAGAAGAAGATGAGAAGAAGAAGAAAATAGGAAGAGGAGAGAAAGAAGAGTAAAGAATGAGTAAAAGAAAAAGAAGAATAGAATAGAAATGAGAAGTAGACAAAAAGATTAGAAGAAAAAAAAAAGAGAAAATAAGAAGAAAAGAAGTAGAAAAGAAAAAGGGAAGAAAATATGAAGAAATATAATAGAAGAAAACGAAGAAGAAGAATTAAGAGTTTACATTTATGATTGTTGAAATAAATGTGTCAACTCCAGGCGAATCAATTTTGTCGTAGCGACGATTTAGCTAACACTTGTCTCATGTCTAATTTGTCAATGTTCAGACACTGACTTTCAACTCTGCCTCATCCATTGCCATTAACAAAGTGGAATCTGTTTTCTCCTCAACTTGAATGCGGCTATCATTAAAGTATGCACCTTTTATATTTCTGAAATCCGTAATCAATGTAAAGTATATACATTTATGTAAGTAGTTAGGAGATGCAGTTTCATAAACTAACTCAACTAATGACCAGAAACTCTACCCAACTATATCTAGTACCTAACGGATGGAGGCAAGACGTCTGACAGTGGCAGAGCTGGAAGCTGCCAGCCATTCACAGCTGATGGCTTGCGCTAGGACCGGTAAACTGGACTATCCAGACTCTACTCTACCTCTTCGCGGTGTCCCTAGTAACAGACTAACCAGTAATTAATCGATTGTATGTGTTCTTATTTGCAATATGCGGAAGACACAGTCTTAATAGCAGAGACAGAGAATGGACTACAAGAAATGATAGACATAATAGTAAAAGAAAGCAACAACAAAGATCTAAGTCTGAACAGTAAGAAAACAGAAGTAATGGTCATATCAAAGAAACAATCATCACCAGCATGCAGCACACAAATAAACAGGACAAATCTGAAACAAGTACAACGCTTCAAATACTTCGGCCCAATAATAACATCAGATGGAAGATGCCAGAGAAATAAAAAGCAGAATAGCTCATGGCAAAATAGCATTTCAGAAAATGAAAAACGTCTTCTGCAACAAATTAATGTCAATTGAAGTGAGAAAGAGAGTTCATCAATGCTATCTAGAGCCAATTCTGACCCATGGTTATGGTGTTAGTGACAATGGAAGTGAATCATTGACAGTAGAAAAGTAAACGTACTACGGATCAGACTGCACTCTCAAATCTCCGGACAACTATTTGAACGAAACCTGTGAACAGTTAATCGGGGCCTGCGTCTCGTATGTCGATGATCCCCACATTAAGAAGAGTACTACAACAAACCCAAGCATATGGTTACCTTAATGTGTTTCTGTGCTGGACATGGTTCATTTCTTGGTGTTTTTCCGTGAAGCCATGGCTCATATCTTGATGTGTTTCTGTGCTAGCCATGGCACATATCTTGATGTGTTTCTGTGCTAGCCATGGCTCATATCTTGGCTTGTTTATGTGTGTGTGTGCTGGCCATGGCTCATACCTTGGTGTGTGTCATATCTCATATCTTGGTGTGTCCTTGTTAATCATATCTCATATCTTAGTGTGTATCTGTGTTAGTCATGTGTCATATCTTTGTATGTGCATGTTTGGGTTAGATATCTCATATCTTTGTGTGCATGTTTATGTTAGTCATATCTCATATCTTTGTGTGTGCATATCTGTGTATGTCACATTTCATATCCTTGTGTGTGCATGTCTATGTTGATCATATCTCATATCTTTGTGTACATGTTTATGTTAGTCATATCTCGTATTTTTGTGTGTGCATATCTGTGTATGTCACATTTCATATCCTTGTGTGTGCATGTCTATGTTAGGCACGTGTCATATCTTTGTGTGTGCATGTCTATGTCAGATATATCTCATATCTTTATGTGCATGTTTATGTTAGTCATGTGTCATATATCTTGATGTGTGTCAGTGTTAGTCATGCCTCGTATCGCTGTGTGCATGTCTGTGTTGGTCACATCTCCTATCTTTGTGTGTGCATGTATGTGTTAGTCACCTCTAGTGACGCGGGCAGATGGTGCTCGTAAACCTGGGAGGGCCTACCATCTAAGGGCAGAATCCCCGTACAGAAAAGATCATCTGCTGCCTTGCAGGAAGATTGGGGACAATCAAAGGCTAAGGAATGCAAACCTGAATAAAATGCTGGCTGAAATCGGATGCACTGGGCCACTGGCGCAGAACACAGTGCAACGTTTTAACGTGTGTTCAATCAGAGTGGATCTGGCAGACTCTAATTGTGATGTTCTGCCTGTGGGGGCGATCAACACACTTAACCTGACAGTGTCTTTTCCTTATTAACTATTAGTGGGTCTAGTCTTGTTGCATTTTCTTCGACCCAGTCGTTTTTTGGGACCTTTTTTTTTGGGCCGTATGTTGATAGAGCGCAATTATAGATGTGTGTTTTCAGAGAGTGGAGACAAATAATAATAAATGAATATTATTATAGAGGGAAACTTCCGAGGCGATAATCAGTGAATCAATTCAGAGGAAGAGGTATGTTTACAGCACTCGGAAAAATTGACAAATAATCAACAACAGAACAAAATATGGACCAAAGCAGGATCGAACCCGTACTCAGTGGCAAAGCGCCTTGCCACGAAAAGCCACACTGCCAGTGGCAGTGTTCCCTAGCGGTTGGCTTTTCGTGGCAAGCCACTGAGTACGGGTTCGATCCTGCTTTGGTCCATATTTTGTTATGTTGTTGATTATTTGTCAATTTTTCCGAGTGCTGTAAACATACCTCTTCCTCTGAATTGATTCGCCCATTTTCAGAGAGTACCAGTTGACATCCACACTTGATGAATCTTCTGCTTCTTCTATAAGTTCTTCAAACTTAGATCTAAACATGTCTTTGTTTGATGAGATTTTAGTCGCTGTGATGTTGATCTTGGCTGCTGGAGGCTCTCTTGATTTGTAAATACGACTACTTCTAGCTTTGATCTTACTAATGACTAGAGCGTGGTCTGTATTGCAGTCTGCACTGTGATATGTTCGTGTTATTCTGATGTTATTTAAAGACTGCCTACGTGTAAGAACTAGGTCTAGTTGGTGCCAGTGACCACTTCTAGCATGACGCCATGTTGATTTATGTTTATGTTTCACATTAAAGAAGGTATTAGTTACACATAGATGATTATCTGAACAGAATTCTAGCAGTCTCTGACCATTTTCGTTCTTTTTCTTCTTTCCTTCCTCATCTGCCTTTCAGCGTCGATGGGAGATATAATTTGCGGTCTTTTGCTCTTCTATTCACCTCTGCTGCTGTTATGTTTCCTAGTGCTTCTAATATTCCATCGATTCATCTTTTTCGTGGTCGACCCTTGGGTCTGGTGTTCTCACAACGTTTGTTGAAAGCACGTTGTGTTGTGTTTTGTTCTTTCTGCCTTGTCACGTGGCCAAACCATTTTATCTGTTATTTCCTTATATATTCTATGGCGGGGGCTATTCCTAGCTTTTTTCTCAGTTCTTCATTTCTGGTCTTATCTCTCAGACTGTATCCTGTCATTCGTCTCACCGTTGATTTTTCCAATACCGTGATGGCCTAGGCATGTTGGTCAGATCCTGTGCGTGCGTTGAAATCACCAAGTATATATAATAGCTCTTCCTTTGGAAGTGAGTCTATGATCATTTGAAGTTGGTAGAAATTGTCTTCTCATCGCCTGATGCAGCCAACGTTGGTACATAAGCACTAATGATGTTTATTATTCCACATTAGAAATAAATAATTATGTGAGAATAAATAATTATGTGAGAATAAATAATGAGAACATCGGAAGTTTTGTTTTTTTGCGTTCGCCAGCTTTTACATTTGACGAAATCCCTAGAGACAAGGAACTGAATTTTGCGTGTTAATCCGTTTTCCACTGGCAGCTGTGTGCACTGGGGTCCCTCACCGCACAGGCAGATAACTCCGTTTTCGGAGGTATTCATATTTTTTTCCGTCCACGAGTAATTGACGTTTCACGCCGGGCTCGAGATTTGAACCCAAAGCCTCTCTGTCTCGAGGCCTGCATCTTGCCTCGAGACCAACCAGTTCCCCAGAACGTGGGAATAAATAATGAAAACATGAAAATAAATAATAAATAGAATGTAGAAATAAATAATGTGGGAAAAATAATAATGAGAACATGGGAATAAATCATAATTAGAATGTGGGAATAATTAGTAATGAGAATTTAGGAATAAATAATAAAAAGAGCATGGGAATAACTAAAAATGAGAAACGTGGGAATAAATAATGAGAGTGTGGGAATAAATAATAATGACAGCATTGGAATCAATACTTGAGCAACAATCTCAAGGTGAAAACAATTTGAAACAGCTGTGACAGGACATTAACTAAGGGACTGGTCTACACTACAATCTTTATACAAACAAGCAAACCCATCCAATCTTTAACAATATTAGAAAAAAGCAGCTGAAATCATTCACACATCAATAATCTACAACAATATTTCAATCAAAAAAGGCACTCATGAATGTATATTTAGTACTATCAACGTTTATTTAACCTAGAAGAAAATAAACAATTCCAATTGCCAGTTGGCACTGACTAGGCTTTAGAACTAAAGGAACACTCTCCAGAGCACATTAGGAGAAAACATATGGCCAGGATTTTGTAAAAAAAAATATTTCACTAAATTATGTGAACTATGTTGATGCATCTCTAAATGGGTTTTTTAAATTATAAATTGTAAGTTTCTTTCTGAAATTATAAAAAAATTGCAAAACAAAAAAAAATTAGGAAGGTCCACACTGAATATTGCAAGCACAAAATGATAAGACCTTCATATAAATATAGCACAAAATACTAAGACCATTTACATATAGCACAAAATGCTAAGACCTTCATATAGACAGCACAAAATGCTAAGACCTTCATATACAGACAGCACAAAATGCTAAGACCTTCATATACAGACAGCACAAAATGCTAAGACCTTCATATAAATATAACACAAAATACTAAGACCTTATACATATAGCACAAAATGCTAAGACCTTCATATACAGAGAGCACAAAATGCTTAGACCTTCATATACAGATAGCACCAATTACTAAGACCATATACAGATAGCACAAAATGCTAAGACCTTCATATAAATATAGCACAAAATACTAAGACCATATACATATAGCACAAAATGCTAAGACCTTCATATACAGACAGCACAAAATGCTAAGACCTCCATATACAGACAGCACAAAATGCTAAGACCTTCATATACAGAGAGCACAAAATGCTAAGACCTTCATATACAGATAGCACCAATTACTAAGACCATATACAGATAGCACCAATTACTAAGACCATATTCAGATAGCACAAAATGCTAAGACCTTCATATAAATATAGCACAAAATGCTAAGACCTTCATATAAATATAGCACAAAAAGCTAAGACCTTCATATAAATACAGCACAAAATACTAAGACCATATACAGATAGCAGAAAATGCTAAGACCTTCATAAAAATATAGCACAAAATACTAAGACCTTATACATATAGCACAAAATGCTAAGACCTTCATATACAGACAGCACAAAATGCTAAGACCTTCATATACAGACAGCACAAAATGCTAAGACCTTCATATACAGACAACACAAAATGTTAAGACCTTCGTATACAGACAGCACAAAATGCTAAGACCTTCATATACAGACAGCACAAAATGCTAAGACCTTCATATACAGATAGCACAAAATACTAAGACCATATACAGATAGCACAAAATGCTAAGACCTTCATATAAATATAGCACAATATGATAAGACCTTCGTATACAGACAGCACAAAATGCTAAGACCTTCGTATACAGACAGCACAAAATGCTAAGACCTTCATATAAATATAGCACAAAATGCTAAGACCTTCGTTTAGTAAAAAAAAAAAGTGATGTACCCCTGTCATGCCAAGTGGCGTATAGGGAATATAGTGTTAGTGACCATAAATTTTACAGACCTTCAGCACATGATTTTTGGGGTAATGTGGTCGGTATTATGCCTGTGCTGCTTCACTTTCCCAGAAAAAAATCCGGTACTCATTTAAGGCTGGGTGAACTAGAAGCCGTCGGTTGGGATCGAACCCTACCCCTTGTCCATTGTAGTCCAGTTCACTAACCACTGAGCTATCACGGCTCCCATGACCTTTGTATAGAGACAGCACAAAATGCCTAAGACCTTCATATAGAGACAGCACAAAATATGAAGACCCTCGTATAGACAGCACAAAATACTAAGACCTTCATATACAGACAGCACACAATGCTAAGACCTTCATATACAGACAGCACAAAATGCTAAGACTTTCGTATACAGACAGCACAAAATGCTAAGACCTTCGTATATAGACAGCACAAAATACTAAGACCTTTGTATAGAGACAGCACAAAATGTTAAGAACTTTGCATACAGATAGTACACAATTCTGTATGAGGCACTCATCTACAGATATTACACAATTCTGTACGAGGCACTCATCTACAGATAGTACACAATTCTGTATGAGGCACTCATCTACAGATAGTACACAATTCTGTACGAGGCACTCATCTACAGATAGTACACAATTCTGTACGAGGCACTCATCTACTGATAGTACACAATTCTGTACGAGGCACTCATCTACAGATAGTACACAATTCTGTACGAGGCACTCATCTACAGATAGTACACAATTCTGTATGAGGCACTCATCTACATATAGTACATAATTCTGTACGAGGCACTCATCTACAGATAGCACACAATTCTGTATGAGGAACTCATCTACAGATAGCACACAATTCTGTACGAGGCACTCATCTACAGATAGCACAAATGTTTTATTAATAGATTGTTTGAACATCAAATGTGAAGGAATCAATAAACAATGAAATCAGACATAATCAATATTTAGAAGAAATAAATGACAGCAAGGTTTTGCAACAGGTACGTGTGTAAGAAAAATGGATGATAATAATAATAATTTACAACACATATGTGTAAGAAGGAATAGATGACAGTAAAGATTTACAACACATATGTGTAAGAAGGAATAGATGACAGTAAAGATTTACAACACATGTGTAAGAAGGAATAGATGACAGTAAAGATTTACAGCACATATGTGTAAGAAGGAATAGATGACAGTAAAGATTTACAGCACATATGTGTAAGAAGGAATAGATGACAGCAAAGATTTACAGCACATATGTGTAAGAAGGAATAGATGACAGTAAAGATTTACAGCACATATGTGTAAGAAGGAATAGATGACAATAAAGATTTACAACACATATGTATAAGATGAATTAGTTAAAATAAAAATTTACAGCTGATATGTGTAAGAAGAAATAGATAAAATACAGATTTACAACTGTGTATAAGAAGAAATGGGTGAAAGTAATAATTTACAAAAGATGTGTGTAAGTGAAATAGATAAAGTACAGATTTACAACTGATAATTGTAAGAAGAAATACACGTGAAGTCAAGATTTACAACAGATGTATGAAACAAGAAAAAAAGATTTGAGTTCACAGATAAAGAAAGAAAAGCAGACAATATAACAAAATTAGACTGACGTCAATAAGAAACATAACAAACTAGATGTGTAGTATACGATACAAGAGATGCAAAGACAGCAGGCATCAACTTTCTTGGTGTGATCGACCCAGAATAAAGCCTTATGAGTAGTAACACTGCAATCCATATGTGATGTCGTCTAATGACACTGTTTGAGTTGTAATTTTGGCTAAGGTATAGTATATGTGGCCCTTTTCATCTTGTCAGACGGTCTAGTGGAGGCTATTGCGTATTTTTTTGAGGTATTGTTTTTGCCGAACAACTTCTCTCGTGGCTAATTCTACCAATGTTTGACAAACACACGCGGTCACATAATGAACAAGTCAGGCTCGCTGATCCACAGGGTTTACCATCCTTTTTCATGAGTCTCTTCTCTTCTAAGTCCTGTCTTAGCACAGTCTCAAATGTTGTTATACCGTTCCTTATACATGCTCTCCATGATGTGCGATCACTTGCCAGATGTTGCCAGTCGTTTTCACAGATGGAGAAGTCTTTCAGAGATGATTTGCAGATATCTCTATATCGTAGTTTAGGTCTGCCGATTAAGGTATAGTAATTGCTGAGGTGTTATGGCTGAAGTCTTTTAATGAATGAAGTATAGTAATGGCTGATGTGCAATCTTGGCAGAGTTCTAGTTATGGCTGAAGTATAGTCATGGCTAAACTGTGGAGAAGAAATGTGATCTAACATTTTGGGCACCTCTTACTTAGATTGCATCACCAATCAAAAATTTGCATGAGGATACAACTAGCAATTGGAGTGCATGATGATAATTTGACTACTACAAAAAAGAAACACAAAATAGAATGGTTTGGTTACGTATCTTGATCATCTGGCCCTGCAAAGACCATTTTGCAAGACTGTGAAAGGAATGAGAAGGAAAGGTAACCAGAGAAAGAGATAGGAAGATAAAGAATGGACAAGCCTCAACTTTTGTAGAGTCCCAAAGAATGACTGAAGGTAGAGAGGAATAAGGAAAGGTTGTCTTAAGTCTTTCAGTGGTACCCCAACTACCATTAAGGCTATACGATGAAGAAGTAGTCATAGCTGAGATGTAATTATGGCTTGGTGACAACAGGTAATAACGTAATAAGTAAATTAATGCAAGCAAAGGTAAAGTGTGGTCTACAACATACATGTGTTAAGAATGTGTTTGACACCACAACACTGGAAGTTGAGAGAGCCAGAGTTCTCGCTTGTTGCTACCTTACCACACTCTGCAAGCCAGGTATCCATTCTTTATTTAAACCAATTTTTTTCAGTTGCATTTGCCAGCTTTTATCTCTGGCAAAGTCCTTAGAAACTAGGAACTGAATTTTGCAGAAACTAGGAACTGAATTTTGCATGTCAATCCTTATTTCCCTGGCAGCCATGTGCACAGGGGTCCATCACCACACAGCCAGATAACTCTGTCTTGGGAGGTATTCATATTTTTTCCATTGATGTTTCAAGCTGGGCCTCACTGCTGAGACCAGGGGTGGTTGCCACAGAGAGAAATCACAAATAAAAATTCCAAATGGTGCAGCTGGGATTTGAACTCACAACATCTCTGTCTCAAGACCTGCATCTTGTCTCCAGACCAACCAGTCTCCTCATTCATTATTCGCCTGTGGCCACCATTTGGTCCCCACTGGCTTAGACTCCACCAAGTGAGAAAACTGACTGTGGCTAACTCAATCTTGAATAGCCCAACTGGACATGAAGACATAGAGTTATGAAATGTTTGATCCTCACAACACAAGCTCCTAGTAACTGAAGATGAGGAAGCCAGTGCTCACTTCTTCACTATTATACTTTCATGATCTTTGAAGAACACACAACTGATAAGTTGTCAGTGGATTTTATTACTCAATATTTAGGATTGTTGGCGAAGCTACAGGATATAGTAAACAATAGTCATTAGAGAATGTTATTACTCAACATTTAGGATTGTTGGCGAAGCTACAGGATATAGTAAACAATAGTCATTAGAGAATGTTACTACTCAACATTTAGGATTGTTGGCGAAGCTACAGGATATAGTAAACAATAGTCATTAGAGAATGTTATTACTCAACATTTAGGATTGTTGTTGAGGCAACGGCCTATAGTAACAAGTATTTGTCAGTGGATGTTACACACTCATGCTATAAAATAAGGAAAATTGCCTTGTTGTAAGGAAACTCATAGCTGAGTGTTGACATCAGGATCACTGACCCAGATTCCTAATCACCAATCCAGCGATGACCCTGGAAACAGACAAGCAAATATGGATTGAAGAGGAGAGGTCAACTCGGGTTCAAAACATGCCATGGAGAAGTTGGATGTGCTGGGCTGCAGATATCACAGTTTGCTGTTAACCCAATATTCAGTACAAAAAAAAGTCCCATCATGCCAGGTGATGTATAGGGATTATGGTGTTAGTGCCCATATTTTTACAGACATTGAACATATTATTTTGGGGTTATGTGGTCAGTATTACGCCCATGTCGCTTTTCTTTCCCAGAAAAAAAATCTGGCATCCATTTAAAGCTGTGTGAACATGGAAGCTGTCGATCAGGATCAAACCTGACCTCTTATCCTAAGTGGTTCAGTTCACTAACCACCAAATTCTTGCGGCTATCCGGTATACAATAAAATGCCCATTTTAATGCCCTATCCAGGATTGACAAAGGAGAGGGTTGGAAGAAAGGTAATCTCACCAGGTTAATGCAAAAGAAGAAGAAGAGCTCAAAGATTAAAAACTTTGGCATTACTCACCGTCTCGATAATGACACTCAAGAGATGATCATGAGACTTCAGCGATGTTTGCTAACGTCAAGTAAAATAGTTACAGATTAACTTGGAGTCAAACATTTGACAATTTATATGAACAATAACAGGTTTTAAGTGGGGAGATGCAGAAAGATGTTCATACAAAGATTCATGGAACTATCAACTTGATGATGTAAATAAATCAAACATTACCACACATGACAGAATCAACCTTCAAGTTATGATTTATAGGAGAACAATCAACTCAGGAACAAATCAACTCATGATACACAAACTATTGCATGTTCTTCTTTCTTTTTAAATAATGCTTAGTTCTCCAAAACTCTTGAGTGTGAGTTGTTTTTTTTTAAAGAGAATGAAAATATAACTAAAAATGATGGCGTCTCATAACTGTAAAAAAAAATGAAAGATTTTAGTTTGTGATTTTATTTAATGAACAACAAATGTTTTGTACAATAAAAGCAAAAACATGAACTAAGCAACACCGGCATATGATAAGAGCATTGTGTACCCTGTTTCATGTCAGAATAGACTACTTTACATACCATTCTGGTCATATGTTGCTAGTCTGTAATAATATGCAATATATTGACAAATCATTTATATATCTTTTCATGACACCAATGATAAACCATAAAAATTATCAAAACTGAATTAATTCCATTTTGTCTTTCCTATCATTATTTACATAGTACCAAGGGCAAATATCATTGCACCATTTCTCACCATTACATACAAAGCATCAAGTGAAAGTATCACCATCTTCCTATCATTATGTACATATCACCAAATTAAAGTATCACTGTACCTATCAGTATGTACAGAATACGAAATGAAAGCATCACTGTAACTTATTCTTCAGACATAAACCTGTTTAAGTGGGAGTGGATTCACTGTCTTGCTAGATTACCACAAACTGAGATGCCTGTGACATCTGGCATGACACATCTATTTTTGGCATGGGTAGAATTACTTCATAATTTGGCCCAGTAAGTAGGTCTCTTCCCTTTTTGTAGTGTTAGTTTTAGTTACTCCAGAACACATGGTTTTGTCTACTGCAATAAAGATCTTTTGACTGTAACACTAACAATCGTTTTGTTTACTGTGATGAAGACCTTTTGATTGTAACAAGTTTTGTCTCCTATATATTTAGTTACTCCAGAACACATGGTTTTGTCTACTGCAATAAAGATCTTTTGACTGTAACACTAACAATGGTTTTGCTTACTGTAATGAAGACCTTTTGATTGTAACAAGTTTTGTCTCCTATAATATGACAGACTGACATTCAACCGGGTATCATTTTTATTTGTGGCTTGACTAAAGCTACCTTTGAAGCCACAGTGTTTAGTAAACTCATCTGCCAACTAGCTGATCTCAAGTCAATTATCAAAAGAGATGCCACTTATTTGACCAACATACCTTCACGGTTCATGCGCCCACTAAAACCGAACAACAGAAATTTTACAATGGTGACCTAGCATTGTTCTGGCTGCACCATTGATAATGTATCAGTGGTCATGTAAAAATAATATGTGTACCACATACACCACAAGTCACAACCAATAAACTTGACTTTTTAAACCACAATATATGATCTTGCTAGCTCAGTGGTTAGTGAACTGGACTACTAATGGACAAGAGGTAGGGTTCGATCCTGATCGACAGCTTCACCCAATCTTAAATGGGTAAAAAAAAAAGTAAAGTACCCCCGTCACACCAAGTGGCGTATAGGGAATATAGTGTTAGTGACCATATATTTTACAGACCTTCGGCATATGATTTTTGGGGTAATGTGGTCGGTATTACGCCCATGCCGCTTTACTTTTCCCAGAAAAAAATCCGGTACCCATTAAAGGCTGGGTGAACCGGAAGCCGTCGGTTGGGATTGAACCCTACCTCTTGTCCTTTGTAGTCCAGTTCACTAACCACTAATCTGTCGCGGCTCAATCTTAAATGGGTACCAAATAATTTTCAGGGATAGTAAAGAGACATGGGCGTAATACTAACCACATTATCCCACAAATCATGTGCCAAAGGTCTATAAAATATTATGGTCATTAACACCATATTCCCTATATGCCACTTGCCGTGATGGAGCTCTTTACTTTTACTTTGATCTTGCTACACAAAAACATAATCTCAAGCTACTCCATCAGTAAAACTGATGCACTTTCCATTTCAAATAACCACCTGTTTGGCTCAACTAATAATGGAGAGAGGCACAAGTATAAAATATATTCTTCATCTTCTTAATCCTTGAGAAGCTCAAGTATAAAATATATTCTTCATCTTCTTAATCCTTGAGAAGCTCAAGTATAAAATATATTCTTCATCTTCTTCTTAATCCTCTGAACTCCAGTCAGAACATAGGGCACTCACAAGAGATCTCCACCCAATACGGTCTAGAGCAAGCATGGACAATTCTCACCAGCCTCTATCATTTCACCATGTGTGGTTATCGCCATGTCCCCCCTAATAGTCTGCCTCTCCTTCGTTTACCAGATGATGTCCATATTAATGCTAGGTGCGGATGTCTGGTTCGTTCCATTTGTAGAGCATGACCTAGCCATTTCCAAGGTCTTCTTTTCACTTCTTGATTGATGTTGTTAATGCCTGATCTTCTGGCAACTGCTTTGTTTGTGATGTGTTGATCCCAACAGATGCTTATGATTGTCTTAAGACAGCGACCTTCTAATTCTCTAAGTCGACTTTCTATCTTATGGTTCTTCTTCATGTTTCTGCTACATGTAAGAGTATGGATCACACATTTGACTTGTAAATTCTAAGCTTGGTGCTAAGATGGAAACTAGTTGAACACCAAATATTTCAAAGTCTTTTGAATGCCTGGGCTGACAATCCTATTTTCGTATAGACCTATTTGTGAATGTTGCTATTTGATGAAACATAGCTGCTTACGTATTTAAAGCGATCCATTTTACATCACAAAGCATAACTGGTAATGTTGACCTTTTAAACCACTCTCTGTGATCTTGTCACACAAAATCACAATTTGGAGCTACTCCATCAGCAAAACTGATAACTTTATATTTAAAATGACCACCTGTTTGGCTCAACAAACAATGAAGATAAGCACAAATATAAATTATATAACATATTAAATATTGTGCTGGGTTGCAAGTAGAGCTGCAGATAACATGGAAAATAAACATAACATGGTATTAAGCAGCTAAGCCTATAAAGAGACAAGACAAACTACGATGTTTCGACCAAGGCCTTTGTCAGATACAAGCTAATAAATACTAATACGAAAACAAAATTACATGATTACTTATTTTAGCAGCTTGACGATGATAATCAATAGACTGAGGAAGTCTGGATGAGGAAAATATAAGCAAGGGTAAGCCGATGCGGAAGAGGAAAAGTGACCAGGACCCATGTGCATGTTGGTGCCATGATATATATGGGCAGGTACAGCAAATAATAGTTCATGGGCTAACCGTACCTGGCACATGAATATTCAAAGGGTGTTCAGCCTATCCCTTGCCACCATAATTAAGTGCCATGCCCGCTGACATAGGTGATCATGAAGTCTAGTTTCTTTTTTTTTCTGTCGCTTCTTCCTTCAGTTTCTCCTGCTCTCACAGTGTATTGCAGCTGTTCTCTTCTCATTACGAGACTTAAACATGATGACTGTTTTCTTCTTCTGATGCTAGTAACATGTTTTCTTTTTGCTCTTTTATAATGTCCTACATTCTTTTGTACAATCCCATTACTTTGGTCTGTACAAATTTCTTGTCTGTTGCCTGAATGTCCAGGATTAACTTCGATATGTCATAATGAAGAGCTCTGGAGTTACCATCTGAAGTTAACATTATTTTCAGACAAAAATATGAAAACTATTTTTTAAAAGTTATATAAAAATATGAAAAAAAGTATGGATGCAAGACAGGCTTTCAGATATTTGAAATCACTGACCTCTTTTAATACTATCCCCGTTACTTTAATTGTGCAATTAGATTACTTTTTGTTGCTTCTGTCTTAATACTGGTCGCAGCTAAGGCCTTCATTTATACTTCCCCTTATTATAAGGTCAATCATTTTCTGTAGCATATTTTTTCACTCTTAGCTACTAAGACTGTGTCATCAGCATACCTCAGGTTGTTTCTATTATGGCCATGATATTCTTGGTATGTCCTTTTTGAATCTTAATATAATTTAACTTTAGAAATGATATGAATCTGTTGAAAGTGCACACCCAAATACCTGGTTTTATTTGTTGAAACACTCCTATCTGCTTGCCAGATCTTAAAGCTGTTATTAATTGTCAGTAAATGTCTTTTACTATTCCTAGACTTTCCATCTCATTAAAATTTTAACTATTTCTTGTTGCATTACTTTATCAAATACCTTGATGTAGCCTATAAAACATAATAACAGACCTGTTTTCACTTCTACAGTTCTATCAACTAATTTTCTCATGATGACGTGATATTGTTAGAATTTTTACCACAAATAAATCCACACTATTCATCACTATTTTCTGATTTGATTTTGTTTTTCATTCTTCACATGATATTTCTTATTATTTTAGCTATGTGACAAATAATATATTTTGTTTCTTCTTGTTTTCACCTCTGACAAAGTCCCTAGAGACTAGGAACTAAATTTTATGTGTTAATCCTTTTCCCCTAGCTGCCATGTGCATAGGGGTCCCTCGCTGCACAGGCAGATAACTCTGTCCTTGGAGGTACTCATATTTTTTCTGTCTATGAGTAATTGACATTTCAAGCCGGGCCTCGCTGTTGAGACCAGGGGTGGTTGCCGCAGAGAGAAATCACAAATAAAAGTCTCAACTGGTGCAGCTGGGATTTGAACACACAACCTCTCTGTCTCAAGACCAATCAGTCCCCCTCTTGTATGATGATCCTTACATTCTATAACACCAGCTTTCTTTGACAGAGCTATGAATAATTCCCTTGTTGTAACCAGTAGCTTCATTTTATGATTCTACTAATATTTAATGTGACAACTGTCTTGATCTATTGAAAGCTGATTTATTTACAAAAGTAAAAGTAAATGCTAAGCAGAATCCATAATTTAATATATAATTATAATTGATAAACCCATTTATGCATTAGCCGACTTCAAATATTTCAATAAGAAACATTACCAATGTCACAAGAATAACCGAGAATAGCTCTCAGGAATGCTCAAAAATGTAAATTATTTGTAATAAATGTGGCAACATCAGTTGCTAAATAAATGGGTTTATCCATGATGGACATAATATCAATGGCAAACAGAAAAATGCATCTGATCAAATTTTGATCATTTTTTAATAACTAAAAAAGAAAACATCATAGGCTGGTTGGTTATTGAGAGGGATAATTAACAGAAATGAACATAACAGAGTAGTTGTTTTGGTTACAGAAGACATCTGCAAACAGAGCTTCTGGAGAAAGTTTTCATCATAACATGAGCTTATTGACTTGATCTGTACGTGAGCATACTGACTTGATCTACATGTGAGTTTACTGATTTGATCTATATGTGTGAGCATACTGCCTTGATCAACATGTGAGCTTAATGACTTGATCTGCATGTGAGCTTAATGACTTGATCTGCATGTGAGCTTACTGACTTGATCTACATGTGAGCTTAATGACTTGATCTACATGTGAGCTTAATGACTTGATCTACATGTGAACTTACTGACTTGATCTACATGTGATCATCAGAAGACGTCATTAGTTTGATCATCAGAAGACCTCATTAGTTTGATCATCAGAAGACGTCATTAGTTTGATCATCAGAAGACGTCATTAGTTTGATCATCAGAAGACCTCATTAGTTTGATCATCAGAAGACCTCATTAGTTTGATCATCAGAAGACGTCATTATTTTGATCATCAGAAGACCTCATTAGTTTGATCATCAGAAGACCTCATTTCATTAGTTTGATCATCAGAAGACCTCATTAGTTTGATCATCAGAAGACGTCATTAGTTTGATTATCAGAAGACCTCATTAGTTTGATCATCAGAAGACGTCATTAGTTTGATCATCAGAAGACCTCATTAGTTTGATCATCAGAAGACCTCATTAATTTGATCATCAGAAGACGTCATTAGTTTGATCATCAGAAGACGTCATTAGTTTGATCATCAGAAGACGTCATTAGTTTGATCATCAGAAGACGTCATTAGTTTGATCATCAGAAGACGTCATTAGTTTGATCATCAGAAGACCTCATTAGTTTGATCATCAGAAGACGTCATTAGTTTGATCATCAGAAGACATCATTAGTTTGATCATCAGAAGACCTCATTAGTTTGATCATCAGAAGACATCATTAGTTTGATCATCAGAAGACCTCATTAGTATGATCATCAGAAGACCTCATTAGTTTGATCATCAGAAGACATCATTAGTTTGATCCTCAGAAGACGTCATTAGTTTGATCATCAGAAGACCTCATTAGTTTGATCATCAGAAGACCTCATTAGTTTATTCATAAAATGACTTTACTGTTTTATTTTTAAAGTCAGAAGTATCAATTATTAACTATACTGAAAAAAACAAAAGCACTCATCTATGAATGGTAAATGCTGCGCTACAATACAAAGGCAGTAGGAGTGTGTAGTGACACACTACAGCTCTACGCCACAATATTTAGTTTGAGATTAAATGTTCAGTCAATGACATTCACTAGCTTTTCTCACTGTCCACCACCTGCCAACCAGGTGACCCTCTTCTAACAAAAGAATCAGTTAAAATGTTGAAATATGCGCGTGTAAAAGACCCCAAAACCCCTTGTCATGAAACCCATATGTAAACTACCAAACTACTCTAACACACAGTCATGTTTATGTCCATAATAAAGGTCTTTATAAAGCCCAGTGACAAACTTTATTTTATAACAAACACAAGGATATAAATGACCATTTAATATAATTAAAAGTACACATTTCACAGTAGAGCTACACTAGGCAAAAATCTGCACAACTAGGACAACTGACTAGAAAGAATATGACAGAATGAATGAAGTATGTCCAACTGTGTTGCAAAAAATGGCATGTCTGCCAGCGTTTACAATTTAACTTTAAGTACTGATGTGTTCTAATACTGTAAACAAAAAATAAAACATAAAAAAAGCCTCATGACATATATCATGTCATAGAGGAATGCAATATTCAATTCAACCATGCCAGACCAGAGGTGAGAAGGTCATTAATCTTACTCAATGTTATTCCTTTTCCCAAACACAATGAGCCAGGTACTCATTCCATTTTTCAGTTATATGTACTCACCAGTGGTGAGCACCAAATTACTTTTGAAAACATATTGGTTTTATTTGCCAAGCCTGCCTGTTACCACTTTGATACTCTCACTCCTGTAACAAGACATCTGTAATTCAAAAACTAAAATAAGACTGTACCAAGATACTTCCGGGAAGGGGATACAAGTAAAGAAATTAGAATCAAAATAGCTAAATCAGCAATGTCTTTCAGAAGCCTTGAAAAGTTGTAGAAATCAAAACTCATCAGCACAAACACAAAACTTAGACTATTCAAATCAAACGTACTATCAATCCTTACATATGCATGTGAGAGCTGGAAAACAACCAGCGACATAGAAACAAAGTTAAATGCTTTCAAAAATAAATGTCTAATACTTGGTTTATAGCGTGGAACAAATTCAAAACAATGAGGAAATTAGAAAAATCGCCAATCAACCACTTATATCTTCAGTAATCAAGAAAAAACGATGGACATATGTTGGACATGTGATGAGGAGAGATAATAACCGAATAACAAAGCAAGCCCATATGTGGGAAGCAACAGGTAAGAGGAAAATCGGCCGACCCAGAGAGACACTGAGAAGAACATTGATCAGAGAGGCAAGAGCAGCAGGAATAGGCTCCCTCAATGAGATAGAGTTGCTTGCACAGAACAGAGACAAATTGCGAGATTTGATAAAAGATCTTTACAAGGATTGAAAACTGCTAGAATAAAAATTTAGATAAGAGAAAGAGTATCTGGGTCTATGCCCTATGGGCCAGCTACGGCTCGAAAGGTCAACAGATTGATAGATAGATAGATAGAAGAATTCTACTAGAAAAATAATAATAATAATAATAAAAGATAATAAACATGGCCAAAGGATGGTCCCATCTGGGACAACAAAGATAAATGACAACTTAAACTAAAACATTGCACAAATAAAGAAAATAAGATTTCTCAATCTTTCAAATCCATAATTATAATTATCATTGGTCTAAAAAATTCCTTCCCCAGTGACTGCTTAAAACATCAATAAAGTGAAACAAGAGTGGTTAAGTAGTAGAACTTGAGACATTAAACCTAGAATTTACTTCTAGATAGAAAGAATAATGCAGCGTGGAAGGCATAGACTGGAGGTTGGTTTCAAAGTGGCCATGAGAAGATGCAGCCATTTGTGAATAAAAACATGTTTCATCAAAACATTACATTAAAAAAGTTTCTGAAATATCTCCATCATGAAATACTTTTAGAAAACCCACTATTTCAGAATTTGAAAATCAGTCATTAGAGATGACATCTGCATGAATTACTCCATCAATGGTCACTTGTCTGTCATCTGAGCTTCAAACAAATCCAGGATCCGTTTAATTTCTCTGCTGTGAACATATTAAGGAAAACAAAACAACGTGCTACTTAAAAAAAAACTATAACGACCAACATTTTCGTTCATGGTCTAAAACAGTGGTGGCCAAATGGCGGTCTGCGGGCCAGATGCAGCCCACCAATTTATTTTTCTTGGCCCTTGAAGCATCCACAGAAACTATATTAAGTGCCTATAAATAAAAACCAATGTTCCAGTCGGTTTAAAAAAAACAAACTATGGATGCCAACAATAAACAAAGGCTTTATTTATAGTTATCGCTGCATAGTTGCTTTTCTGACAGTGTCAGGTGATCCCTTGCAAGAACTATTATCTATTATTAAATCAAATAATGTAATTTCTGAAGATTCTCTAAGTTTGGCCCTCTAGTCTGGCCTTGACTATAATTCGGCCACCGGTCAACCTTAAGTTGGCGTCCACTGGTCTAAAATGAAATGTATTCTGCCTGTTTAGTTTAGTCCACAGATCATCTGCCTGTTTAGTTTAGTCCACAGATCATCTGCCTGTTCAGTTTAGTCCACAGATCATTGTTTTGCACAAGAGACAACCTAACAGTGATTAGTTTCATTTGTCAATTTTCAAGGCAATAAACAAAAAAAATTAGAAAAACTATCAAGTTTTTGCTTCGCAGAATCTACATCACTGTTCATTATTTTCTGTTTCTTTCAGGAGATGGCAAAAGATATTTAATACCCAGGTTAAATGCATTCCTTTTCAGTTATCTTAACACATGATGATGTTTGTTGTAAGTCCCAGGTTAAACAGACTCTGCCATTTTAATGTGAATGTTAATCATTTCAAAGTGAAACACTTCGTCTTATGTGTCATCTCAATTGCTCTACCTCACACAAATCATGCTTGATTCACAATTCTTGCAGCTTAATCATTTTACACAAATCATCATCATCACCCAGTGCCATCTCCGCATCGAAGGTTGGCTACCATGAATCACCTTTCTGCTCTGTCTCTTGCTTTGATGGTGCAGGTTGTCATAGGCTGACTTGTCCATCTTTTGAAGTTACTTGTCCATGTTAGTCTTGGTCTGCCTCTGCCTTTTTTTACCTTGTATTTTCCCTTCCAAGATTACTTTTAGTAGGCTGCTGTGTCTTTTAACATACCCCAAAAAAATCTCATTTGTCTTGTTTGAATTGTGTTTAGCAGTTCTTTTTTTCATTTTTAGTTGGTCTAGGACTTCATCATCTGTTTTCTTTTCTTTCCATCCAATTTTTCATATTCTCCTATAAATCCACATTTAAAAGCCTTCAGTTTTCTATTATAAAATTTACACACACAAAATTAATTTTAAACAAATTTTAACATGAATTAACAACTATTTCTGTAACTTTAACATTGAATGGAAACAATGAAAGAATCTGGTTGCAAGGATACATTTGAATGGCTAACTGCTCCACTGGTTTCATACTTCGACTCAGTTCTTCACACTTGGCCATAAGGGCATACATGGCCTGCAATACAAAGGGAGATAAGTGTTACACATTGACTATTGACAAAACAATGCATTTGTCTCTCTGATTTAAAGCCTACAAAACTTATAGGCCTCAGTTTTTCTCTATGCTTTGTCTGTGCCAGTTAGTCACTACCACCGAATCATCATCATCACCATCATCATCTTGTGTTGTTTTCCAAATTGAAAACTGGCTACCTCAGAGTGCCATTTCGCACTGACTCTTGCCCTGATGGTACATGCTGTAATGTAGTCATCCTTTGTCAGCCTCTGCTTCATTTGCCCTGCATTTTTCTTTCCAAGATGGCTTTCAGCAAGTTATTTGTTTTAGTTGAGTTGATGGATCATCCTCATTGCACATCAGACACATCCAGAAGTGTTCAGATGTCCTCCCCAGTATGTCCCTCAGTGTGCAGAGATGATTCCAGTTCTGTGCTTATTTGTTATTCATCTGTGACTCCCCCACATAGCGCTAAAAGGACAGCTTAAAAAGACCAATGAGGAAATTCTCAAAAACACAAAAAGGGAGCTCCTAAAAAACATCAGAAAGAAACAATCAACATTTTTCAGGCACATCATTAGAAGAGGAAAGTTGGAATACTTGGTTACAACTGGGAAAATAAAAGGAAAGAGAGATTGCGGACGACAAAGAGAGAAAATACTGGATAGCTTGGTGCCATGGCATGGAAAACAGTCAACAACAGAATTGATCTGATGCACTGTAGATAGAAGATTGTGGAAGGACTTGATCACCTACACCAACCGGTATGGCACATGATGATGATGAGAGTTAGAATTATCAGTGAATACTCAATAACTGAAACCACCAGTCCTTGGTATAGGAGGACAAGAAGATGCTGTTTATAGTCTGCTGTCACCATTACCTCATTACTGAGAGACCCTTCTCTGCTTTCATTAAAACTTGATCTATGTGCTGGGTGAAGGCAAGACTTTGATCAAACTGTATTCCCAAATACTGTGCTGTGTGAGCCTTCACAACAACCTATGGACCCAGATCATCAAGCTACAGTTGCCATCGTCAGGTTTGCCAGTGCTCCTGCCTCACAGCACCATCTGCTCAGATACATTCAGTCTGGAGTTCATGAACAACCTACTCCTCTACCTTGGCAGCATAGGACAGTGTCCTTCCTAGACCTGTAGTCAGCTCACCTATTATTTTTACAGTGTAGGCGTTGAAAAGCACTAGAAACAGAGGTAAGTTATAGTATCTTTATATGTGTGACCAAAAAAAGTCATTTGTCTTGTTAGAATAGTGATCAATAGATCTTTCTTCTTTTTCAGCTCTTTTAACACTTCATTACTTGTCTTTTTGCTGTTCAATTTTGTCATTAATATTCCAGTCATGTTCAATATACATCTATATATTTTACATATATACATTTTATCTACACATGCTCAATCCATCTATCCTAAACCTTCAATTACAAAGATGGAAAATTGGACATAATAAATCTTTCCTTCCTCATTTGCCTTTCAGCGTCGAGGGGAGATGTAATTTGCGGTCTTTTGCTCTTCTGTTCGCCTCTGCTGCTGTTATATTTCCTGGTGCTTCTAATATTCCATCAATCCATCTTTTTCGTGGTCGACCCTTGGGTCTGGTGTTCTCACAACATTTGTCGAAGGCTTGTTGTGTTGTGTTTTGATCTTTCTGCCTTGTCACGTGACCAAACCATTTTATCTGTTGTTTCCTTATATATTCTATGACAGGAACTAGAGCCCCTAGCTTTTTTCTCAGTTCTTCATTTGTGATCTTATCTCTCAGACTGTTTCCTGTCATTTGTCTAACACATTTCATCTCTGTAGAGGTTATTTTTCTTATTGTTCTTGCACCTAGGTTCCAGGTCTGGCATTGGTAGCACAACGTTGGGATGAAGATTGACATAATAAATGATCTACTTAATGTCAAACCAGAAAGTCATAAATTTCATAAAAGTCATAACTGTGACACATTTGTTAACAGACTCATAGTCTAGCTGATGTAGTTAGAAAAGAAATGGTTCACTCTACATACAACCTGTGACAAACAAAAACTGACCTTGATGCTTGCATCTACCGAATCACATGTGATATCCACTGACCGTTTGTAAGCATCTTGGCAACCAATTGTTATGGCAGACATCTGAAAGGTTATGAAACATTCAATTAGCCCTTAATTAAATGTCAGCTACCTACTTCAGACAATCTTTCCAGTTACCACATATCAATAAACAAAACAAATTAATCATTCAGTTTGACATGAAAAAATCAATTTGAATTAGCAAAATGCATTGAATTAACAGCATCATGCCCAACATATAATGAAATGAAAAAGCTCTTGTAGACATCACTGGTACCATACAAGGACAAGTTGTATGGAGATGTCACCAGCCGTAAGCTGACAAAGGCTTCCTCTTTGAACTTATTAATATTGATGTCTAAAGGTGTACGCAGCAGAAAAAGAATTAACGGTATAATTTTAATAACTATAATAAAATATGGATTGGGGGGAGGTGGGGGAGGAGAAATATATATATATATATATATACACATACATACATACATACAGTTGACCCTTGATTATCAGGAGTGGATTAACCGGGAAGCGGATTATGCCGAGAGACCTTCATCAAAAACATCCTCCTTTTAAAAATAAATTTATCAAACTAAAACAAATCTATGAGCTCTTCCAGATTACTTAGAACGCCAAGAAGGCAGTAAATGCATGGAAAAATTTATCCTGAGAAAACTACGAATCAACATTCAACGAAAGGCTATTGAAAAGACGAATCAGAAGAGTTGACTGTCTTATTTTAAGCTGTAATAAATGAAGTAAGTGCTAACTATTTAAATACTGTACCTACTCTTTCAGTTTCCTATATATAATGGTTTAACTAGGATTTTGTTATCCTGGATTTCCCATTCATTCTGGACAATCGACTCTGCTGTATATATACATATACATACACACCACTCTGAGGTCTCGCACGACACAGTGGCTGTACCTCAAATTTCAAATAAAGTTTAAATATACAGTAACTATGTTTTAGCAACACAGAAACCCCTGAGGGACCCCAGAGATGGTATAAATGTGGCATAGACAATAAGCTATCGTAACAACAAGAAGTTAACCACTCACTTTATGAAGATTGTTTTGAATGTTACCCATCATAAGGTCAAGACTGTCTGCAACCCTGCGAGCATGATTTTCCAGCTCTATCACAGCTGAAGCATCTATGGGTGGAATGTCATCTGGGCTTTGCTGACACAAGCTACTAGGTGACCTTGAAACACCTGATGATGTGGCAAAGGATGTGGAAGATGATACAGATGCCGTACTTCGAACACTTGATCTGCGGCTGCCGTTGCTTGCTGTATCTATGAGAGAAAACAATATTGTGAAGCAATCCTTTTATGATTCTTATGAGAATGCAAACTGTGTGTGTATATAAATATATATTATATTTTTCAAATACACTTAACAGGAAATTACTTAGCACAGCGGCCAAGACATCAGGCAGTACTTGGACTGAAAGTGGTCAGCAACCTATAGCTGATTGCCTGAGCCAGAAACAATTGTACAAGATCTTCAACATTAACCAGTCAAGTAGGCACTATTATATTACATATTATAGTGTTGCTAGTTTACAGCAAGCAGTGACAACAATTTTTTTAATTGCTTAATAACTTTTCCCAGGCTGTGGCCAGTTAGGCTACTCTTTTCAGCTGTTAAACGGCAAGGGTTTTTAATGTGCATACAGTACACATGAGACCTGTTGCTCACCATTTTTGTAATCTCATTACTCGGAGGGTAAAGCCAGGGATTCCAGGAGTAAAAAAGAAAAAGGGTTTGTTTACTTGTTTGCATTTGCCAGGCTTGTTCACATCCAATGGGTGTGTGCTCAGTCCCTCGTCATACAGGCAGATATTCTCTAACTTCAGTGCTACTCTCATTTCCATCATTTAGAGTTTTAACATTTTGGGTAGACATTTTCCTGTTAATTTTGTCACGCCATTTTTGGCCTACTCTTTAAGACTTCCAACTACTAAGGATTCTTTAATGTGTGCACAATGCACACAGGACCTCTTGTTTTTTTTCAAATCAAAAAGAAACAACAGATTTTATTTTGTGGAAAAGTGTCCACCACCTGTGGTGGGAACTGAACCCAGGACCTTCTTGTCAAGAGAGACACTTATCACTAGACCATCCAGCCTCCAAGAAAAGTAGTAACTGTCAGACTAATAAAGAAACAATGTATGCGCAAGGAATTAAACCACTATGTAGAGAGGTACATTATAGAAACATGTTAAAGGATGAGAACCTAATGCAGATGACTGAGTTTACTTATCTTGCATTGATACAACAATGTTAATGCAGATGACTGAGTGAGTTTACTAATCTTGCATTGATACAACAATGTTAATGCAGATGACTGAGTGAGTTTACTAATCTTGCATTGATACAACAATGTTAATGCAGATGACTGAGTGAGTTTACTAATCTTGCATTGATACAACAATGTTAATGCAGATGACTGAGTGAGTTTACTAATCTTGCATTGATACAACAATGTTAATGCAGATGACTGAGTGAGTTTACTAATCTTGCATTGATACAACAATGTTAATGCAGATGACTGAGTGAGTTTACTAATCTTGCATTGATACAACAATGTTAATGCAGATGACTGAGTTTACTAATCTTGCATTGATACAACAATGTTAATGCAAATGACTGAGTTTACTTATCTTGCATTGATACAACAATGTTAATGCAGATGACTGAGTTTACTTATCTTGCAATGATACAACAATGTTAACAAACAGGTCATAATAATTATCTTTAATTTAACTTCACAGCTGATTTGTTACAAGTTCTGCCTTGTCAAAATTATCAACGTATTCACAAAGCACCAGACACAATCAAGGTGGAAACCAAAAATTCAACTTACAGTTAACCACTACTGACTGAGATGAATGTTTATATGAAACTGTTTCCAAAACTTCCTTTTTCTTAAACAATTCCTTCATATTACGTAATCTGTCCATATCTGACATTCAGATGTTAAGTACCAGAATCAGAATAATTCATGAATGCAGATAGTCCTGTAATATTTAGAAACTCATACAGTTATTTCATTATGAGTTTCTGTTCCCTTTAGCAAACATACAGAATAGTTCACAACTCTTTTATACCCAGTCATTATCATAGCAGTAATACAAATATTCCATCTTAGCCCTTCAATGTTATATTAATGATGCTATAACAAGACTTACAAGAGCTACTTAAAAAGACGTTGCCAATAGTCATGTACTATGGGCTACTTCTACTATAATTGGTCAGATTGCTATTGTTAGTTCTTATTTTGAGGTATCATCCTACAGACATATTTCATTTCAAAATTCGGGGCCCTCTTAAAAATGTTATAACTGTTTAGTTTCAATTGTTGAAATGTACGTAATCTGTTTATTGTCATGATGTTATATATATAAAAAAACAGTGGAAACAAACAGATGGTTTTTATTTTGTCCTATTTGTGAGATATATATATATATATATATATATATATATATATATATATATATATATATATATATATATATATATATAAATTTTACTAGTGTCATAAATGAAAATAATAGAATCTTTATAGTTTCAACTTGTCAATATTACTTTCACATGTATTAAAAAAACTTAATTTGCAAGCAAATTAGCACTTATATTGAATAGATGACTTGTGTAGTGCAAAACTTTGTGTCTGTTACAATTAATTTCATGAGTATTTTGCAAATTTGGTGTTGACTAGGAGTAAATGCAAAAAGTCTGAAGATGAAATATTTCATTCAACAAACCACAACGATGCAGATTTTATCAATATTTCTGTAGAGAGGTGAAACAGGGGATTCTTATCATTCTATATCAAAGTTAGAGAAAGCATATTTAGGATATAAAAATTAACTATGAACTGTTACAAAAAGTTACAAATTGTATCTACCTAGGCAGTAAAATGTCCAGAGATGGAGACATAACATTAAAAATCATGACACACGTCGCACTAGCATCAAATGCTTTCAAGAAACTGACGAATAT
This sequence comes from Megaustenia siamemsis, assembly GCA_032433765.1. NCBI lineage: Eukaryota > Metazoa > Mollusca > Gastropoda > Stylommatophora > Ariophantidae > Megaustenia > Megaustenia siamemsis. Next base: position 96,428,147 of record JAVIAB010000125.1, on the reverse strand, counting down.
CTGGAGATCCAAAGTTCTCAGTAAACAAACAAAACTTAGACTGTTCAACTCTTATGTGATACCCATGCTAACATATGGATGTGAAAGTTGGAAATCCACCAAGACTTTAAAAAAGAAATTAAATCCCTTTGAAAACAAAATTCTTCATAGGATCCCAAATATAAATTGGAAACAATACATTTCAAACGAACAGATAAGAGACGAATCAAAATAAGAATATGTGTCCAGCTTTATAATAAAATGTTGGAAATAACATCAGTCATGTGCTGAGAATGAATGAAGAAAAAAGACTTCCCCATCAGGGATTCATGTGGAAACCATCTAGTAAAATAAAACAAGAAAGACCCAGAGAATCTCTATGCAAAACAATTAGGCTCAACCATGGTACTAAGGAACAACAAGAACTACAAGAAATAGTAGCAAATCATCAATCGTGGTGAACTATGACTTCCATCCTATAGAAGGCTCACCATGATATTAAGAAACAACCAAGAACTACAAGAACTAGCAGAAAATTGTCAATCATGGAGAAAAATTACTTCTGCCCTATGTGCCATCTTCAACCCGAAATGAAAATGATGAAACAGTCGCTTCATTGCTGGGTCCAAGAATGTGAGTATTTATGTTCAAGGAAGGATGGAAGTATTAGACAGTTTCAATAATGAACTTTTACTAAGAAAAATTTGTCAAATGTTTGCTTTGAAAGAAGCAGTGATTCTAAGGAAATTGAAAATTTGGATGAGAATGAACGTTGGCATTGAAGTTTCAAGATCTACATTATGGAGTAGTGCAGCTTCATGTTTAGAAAGTATGGTGGCGGAGGAATCATCATTTGTGAGAAGCCACATTTGGTAACTGTGAGAAGCCACATTTGGTAACTGTGAGAAGCCACATTTGGTAACTGTGAGAAGCAAGTATCTACATGAAGTCAAGGAAATGTATAAAGAATGCTATGATATTGTCTATTTGAATTAAATATGGATCAATACTCACTATACAGGTGAAAAGGAAAGGCAGTTATCAGATGGAAGTATTAAAATGTTCGTAGCTAGCAGCAAATGGTAATGCTTGATAGTTGCACATGCAGGTAGCAGACATGAAAGGCTGTTGCAGAATACTGAACTCGTTTTGTTTCAAAGTCAACAGACAACTGGGACTATCACTCCAAGATGAACGACCCCATATTTAGAAAGTAGATTGGGAAAACTGTTCTTTCATCATTGGACCAACCCTCTTATCTGGTAATGGACAAAGCATCATACCACAATGTAGTGGCACAAGAAGATAAAGTTCTGACATCTAGTACAAAAGATGAAATAAAGATGTGGCTCATGCAGGAACACATACCATTTAACGACATGTACCTGCAAACTGAATTGCTTTCCATTGTAAAATAGACACATCGAACAAAGATATTTCATGCAGACAAATTATTAAAAGAGTATGGTCATAGATATTTGAGACTACCTTACCATTCACACATAAATCCAATAGAATTAGTTTGGGCAAAAGTCGAAGGACAAGTAGCAGTTAAAAATAAAACTCTCAAATTATGAGATATTAAGACACAATTACAAACCATGCCCTCTCAAAAATAAACAAGGATTACTGGGCAAAATGTGAGGACCATGTCTTATGTGAAGAAGAGGAATATTGGAAGAAGGATGGTTTGTGGTTTGTTCAGCCGAAAGCAATAATCAACCTGTTAGACTTGTCTGATTCTGAATGTGAATTATTACTCAGAAGTCTGCCCGCAAAATAAATTTGCTTACCAGCATGTTGACATCAAATTGTAAAACAGGTCCTTTTCAAGACAATTCCAATCATCCAGAAGATTTCACTTCAATACTGAATATAACCATCAGCATAAGAATCATTCATTATCATTTCTAATTGTACTATTTGCTCACTTGATTCCTTCTGACATTGATAATTGTTTCATAGAATCATGTAGCCTACAAAACGAAACCAACACATACACTTCAGCACTTTTGTAACAGTTTGCCCACATTTTGATGATACGGTTATGACTTATAAAAAGTCAAGAAATTGTTAGGCTTACTGTAAATTCTAGATTTTAGGGGTGCAATAATTGCTACATTGGCACAGATCAAAGGAACCAGGCCCTTAAAGTAAACTGTAGTACCTACATTATTTTAAATTATACATTTGTAACTCATAGACAATGTAAGACCACATGCAAAAAATCATGGTAATCCATCCAGGAGTTTCCAGATATTTGATGAAGTTTTAGGGCGTGAGCTTTGAAACTGACTATAGGAGTGTGATACTATTAGCTCTTATTTTAACCTCTGCATAAAAGATATAATTATTTATCACCCGATTGCACCAGTTGGGATTTTTATTTATTATTTCTCTCTCCAGCAACCACCCCTGGTCTCAGCAGTGAGGCCCAGTCTGAAACATCAAATGCTCATCTACTGAGAAAATATGAGTACCTCTGAGGAAGTAATTATCTGCTTGTGTGGTGAGGGACTTTGCACACGGCTGCCAGGGAAAAATGGATTAACACGCAAAATTCAGTCCTAGTCTCTAGCGACTTTGCCAGAGGTGAAAACTGGCGAATGCACACAAAAAATCACCCAGACAACTACAAACATCTAAATACACACACACACACATGAGAGAGAGAGAGAGAGAGAGAGAGAGAGAGAGAGAGAGAGAGAGAGAGAGAGAGAGGAGAGAGAGAGGAGAGAGAGAGAGAATATATAAACCAAGTTTAAATAGTTTTTCTTGTGGTTATATGCTATTCAGAGTATAAATAGCTTGCTGGTGACTACATGATATCTGAGATAAATGTTTATATGAAGCGCTCCCCATTACATAATCTATTCTTGTTCTGGACACATTTATTTCTTCTACTTTTAACTCCCTGTAGAGCATAGTTCTTCAAAAAATGTTTTTTAAGCCATCCTTTTTGGTGCCATTCTCCTAAAATTTCTCTAAGTATACCTCATCTTCATCTCTGCTTCCATCTGTCTTCTTCAAAGGTTAGTTTGATCTTCCTCTTTGTCTTCTTCCCTGGGGATTCTTAAAAAAAGACCTGTAATGTAATGATTTCTGTTGGCTTATACAGTATTTATCCTAACCAGTGCCATCAACTTTGTCACAGATCAACAACATTTGTCTAGTACTCTCCAACAGTTCTATATTAGTGATTTTGCCCTGCCATATCCATACTTTTATTATGTGCAAGATCCATTAACGAGAGTCTGTATTTTCATGATTGTCATTTTTGTTGTTCATGTATCATAGCCATACAATAGGTCTGACTTAACATTAAAATTTAAATAGACCATCTCTGTATTTAACCCAATTTCTTTTGATTTCAATATGTTTCCTAGCACATTGAAGGTTTCTCTTGCTTTTTGAATCATTCTCCTCCTCCTCCTCCTGTCTATCTTGATCCTTCCTATGCTATTAGACATCACATAGGGCTTGTTGTGTTTTTTGCTACCTATCTCAATTTTTAGTGTGATGTTCGATTTTATCTAATGAGTATATGCCTGCCAACTTTACTTCTCTTACAAGTGTTCTTTTCAGTGTCTCTCCAGGTCTTCTTTTTTCTGTATCCTAATGTTTCCAATAGAAGAACCTGTTTTGGAATTCTCTTGTCTCTTCTCAAATTATGTCCAACATATGTCCATCTTCTCTTCCTAACTGTAGAGGAGATCATTGGTTGCATGGCCAATTCTCTTATCTCTATATTAGTCTTTCATTCCATTGTACATAGAGTATTCTTCTTAGGCATTTGTCTTCAAAACCATGTATTCTCATAATTTTAATCTTATCTCTATTTATTTTCAGTCTTAACTGTTTTAACTTCTGATCAAGTTTGTTTATTTTAGACTATGTAACCCACTAGAATTGAGATAACTTTCTCATGAATAGGGAGTTAAAACGATAATATTCAATCACAAGTGTCTCAATGCTTTCACATACCAACAAAGAAACAAAAAGGCAAGCTATTTATGACTGAAACAATATTCTTGTTCTGTTTACCTGTATGAGACATGGGACTGCTTTTCTTGATTTTTTCCATTAAATCATCGGCCACAAACTGAATCATGTCACCCTTCCTTGTTATTGTACCCTGAGGTAAATTCTGAGCCAAATAAACTTCAGAATCTACACACTGTGTATCTGTGTCATCAACATTCACCAGTTGGCCTGTTTTTGATGAGTCTTTTATTTTCATTTCTGTTTCAATATTCTTCTTATGTTTGCATCTCTTGGCATTTGAATCTGATTTGTTCTGCTCTTGCTCAATATCTTGAGTTATGTTTGAGAGTGAAAGACTTTCAGGCCTGGGGGCTGCACTGCTAATTTCTGGAATGACTTCATTATGATCTGTTGAACTGTCAAAAGACTCCTGATTTGTCTGAAGTGGTTCTTGACTACCAGGAGAACCAATACAATCTTTGCTCACAGTTTGTGCCAGAGAATTATTTGGGGTAACTGATTGGACTGTTTCCGAATGACACTCTATTTTTGGGTGCTCATCTAATGTTTCAAAGGAGTCCGAACAGTTGGAATTAAGGTGATCTTTCATCTCTTCCTCAACATCACAATACCGTAGTGTTTTCTGTGAGGACAAGGATATGTCTGGTGATACGTCCTCCAGTTCTGGATCAGTATCTAAACTGGTCTGAAAGAGTTCACCATTCTTAACTCCATTACAACTTTTACCATAACTGTTGTTACAGTCAGCTGCTGATATTTCCCTCACAAATTTTGCAGCATTTACAATGTTAGTAGTGTCAATCCCTGGTTGAAAACCTTTTGTTTTGTTGTCAATATTGACAAGTAGACCATTTTCTAAAGCAGACATTGTTTAGTTCAAAATGATCAGCAGGTGTTTTATTTCGTGACTTTAAGTTCTGTAAGCAGCATGGTCATTACGGCTATCACCTGGAAAAAAATATATAATATAAAATGAGCATTACGACATGAAGGAAAAAATAGCACAAAATATCTATACTTCCCTATGTATTGTCTGTATATTTATGGACATTGTTGATACATTGTGACAGTCCAACTCATCATTAGAGACTAATCTCAGAGGAATTACTGAAATCATTTGGAATTAATTACTTATACTTTTTTTCAAGAATATCTTTGACATTTTCTCTCTCTCTCGTTCTTTCTTATTGCTCTTTATTCTCAGGTTTCTCTTCATTCAAATCCACTCCAACTTCTGCACTACTTATATATATATATATCATCATCATCATCATCATCAAGTACCATGCCTGCTGGCATAGGTCATTATGTCTCTCCACAACTCTCGATCTAGAAAGTTATTTATCATTTCTATTGTTGACCTTCTGCCAAGCCATTCTCTTATGCTGTCTGTAATCTTTTCTCTTTGCTTTCCTCTATCTCTTCGTCCTTCAATTTTCCAAGTTGTCACAATATATTCCAGCTGTTCCCCTCTCATTTATGGCCCAAAAATTATGATTGTTTCTTCCAAATATTTGGATATTCATCATCATCATCATTGAGTGCTGTCTCCGCATCGAAGGTTGGCTACCATGGAGCGCCATTCCACTCTGTCTCTTGCTTTGATGGTGCAGACTGCCATAGGCTGACTTGTCCATCTTTTGATGTTACTCATCCATGTTAGTATTGGTCTGCCTCTGCCTCTTTTACCTTGTATTTTCCCTTCTAATATTACTTTATTAGACTGTTGTGTCTTTTAACATGACCAAAAAATTTCATTTGTCTTGCTCTAATTGTGTTTAGTAGTTCTTTCTTCATTTTTAGTTGTTTTAAAACTTCCTCGTTTGTTTTCTTTTCTTTCCATCCAATTCTACCTATTCTTCTATAAATCCACATTTCAAAGGCCTCAATTTTCTGTTCTGTTTTCTTGTCTATTGTCCATGTTTCTGCACCATACAGGAATATTGAGAAGATGTAACATTTTGCTATTCTTAGTTTTAGCCCTGGTGTTATTTGTTTTGATGTTAGTATATTTTTCATGGAATTGAAATTACTTTTTGCCATTCATATTCTTTTATTTATTTCAGTTGTACATTTTCCATCACTGGTTATAGTATGTCCCAGGTAGTTGTAGCTCTGGACTGTCTCTACATGTATTCCTTCAACTTTGATATTTAATTGTAGGTCTTGTAAATTTTCTTTATTAGGATATTAGCCCTCTTTTTGTTTTGGCCTCCTTCAGAATGTTTTCATTACTCTTTCATTACATTTTTACGTGTTCAAACATTACGCCCCCCCCCCCTTCCGTGTACCTTCATAATTGCAACTTCCGGTGACCCCTAAGTGTTTATTTTGTTACCATTGCTGTTGGAATAGTTTTTTTCTTGTTGAGATCTAAAGAGACATCATTTAATGTGGGAAAAAAAAACCCCGCCAATTTCCAAGCAATTGGTCGTTTTTTTTTTTGGTGACCAGGGAAATTTCCTTGGTCATCGTCAGATATAAAACAATCCTTTGAGACTCAGGAATGAGAGAGAATAACTCTATGCAGTCACCAAACATACTGATAAACTTATGGTGACCATACTGATAGACATCTTAACATGTCTGGTCCATGAGGTGAAACTCAGGTCATAAATCAATCTGAGCCAGGAATTTTTAGTCCCCATGTTTGCCTAGTGTGAACACATGGGACTGTGTCAAGAGTTCAGAGAAATTACTATTTTTAAAGCACCTAATGTTACATTTAAGTGGTAGTAATTTTCACTATGGTTTCATAAAAGGGAGAATTACAAATGGGTTTTTTGGTTATGGAAGGCCTCGGTATCACTGCAAACGAATACAGATGGGTATCGTAATTAAGGTTAATGGATAGAATCATTTCATAGCTGCCTCATTAAAATAACATAATGCATTGTTTATGATATGTCATAATCGAGAATAACCTCATAGCCATGGATTTTTTTTTTAACATGCAAGATTGTGTTTTATATCACCTCCACTCTCTCCCAATCAGCAATGTACACATTTGAATAAAAAATAATTCATCAAACTTTAAAAATGCATACATTTTTTCCATAATTAATGTTCAGGCATGTTTCATTTTACTGACTACAATGGCTAATTTAACTAACTAGCTATTATATTTTAAAAAGAAAACTACTTTGAAAATGTTTTTAAGTACTCATTTGTAATGGTAAATTAATAAATGGAATTATGTATCTATCGTAATTGTAAACAATAATAATAATGTAAGTAATACTAATAAGATGAGTGAATCATTTATTCTACAGAAATAAGCAATATAATTATTCCTCAATTTATCAATTATTTATGAATAACAAAGGAATGTAAATGAGAAAGAGAAAGCCATTTCATTACAATATATTTCAGTCACTATCAAACTGTTGTATAAAATAATGTACTGTTACACACACTCTCATCAAACTGACAGAGAAAGAGAGAATGTTAGTGTTACAGAACTGCGAAATAATGCTCAGCTGCTAATGGAGTGACACTCACTCAGTCACTGACAAGTAAAAGTAAAGTTGATATCCCCCCCAAAAATATAAATATATTTATTATATTGAATCTTCTTCTTCTTTCCTTCCTCATTTGCCTTTCAGTGTCGAGGGGAGATATAATTTGTGGTCTTTTGCTCCTCTGTTCGCCTCTGCTGTTGTTATGTTTCCTAGTGCTTCTAATATTCCATCGACCCATCTTTTTCGTGGTCGACCCTTGGGTCTGGTGTTCTCACAACGTTTGTTGAAAGCTCGTTGTGTTGTGTTTTGTTCTTTCTGTCTTGTCACGTGGCCAAACCATTTTATCTGTTGTTTCCTTATATATTCTATGGCGAGGGCTATTCCTAGCTTTTTTCTCAGTTCTTCATTTCTGATCTTATCTCTCAGACTGTTTCCTGTCATTCGTCTAACACATTTCATCTCTGTAGAGGTTATTTTTCTTATTGTTCTTGCATCTAGGGTCCAGGTCTGGCATTGGTAGCACAACGTTGGGATGAAGATTGTATTGTATAGTGCTCGTTTTGCCTCCAGAGTTATTTCCTTGTTGGACAATAGTGGTGATAACTGTCCGATGATTTGACAAGCTTTGTTGCATCTTGATTCTATCTCTGCTGTTTGAGAATTATCGTTTGTCATTAGACTTCCTAGGTATTTGAATTCCTCTACTTGTTTTAGTTGTCTGCCTTCTATAGTTATGTTGATGTTCTGTTTATTTTTGGCGACGTTCATGACTTCTGTTTTGTTGATGTTGATTTTCATGTTGTATTTTGTGCCTGAGATGTTGAGTTTGTTTAAGTGTTCTTGTAGGTCTTCTATTGTTTCATGTATTAGTGCCTGATCGTCTGCAAATAGAAGCTCGTTGATCTCCTCTGTCTCTGATGGATTGGCTAGCTTGCATATATGGTCCATGTATGTAATAAACAGTAGGGTGGATAGTACGCACCCCTGTCTTACGCCTGATCTAACTAACTTCGAAGTGGTCAATTATATTGAATATCCAGTGAAATCAGCACTCACGAATTCCCCCGAACCGTGTGTTATTAATAAATATTATCGTAATTATTTGCCCTAATTATCCTAATACTATTATACTTATACCTTATATATACTATAGGCATGAATCACAGTACGTAACTCAAAATGAATGAAGTGAATCAGAATCACTGAGAATCAGAATCACTATCACTATGAGCTGGTTTAGTTTGGGGTAAAAATTAAAAATATTTTTAAAAAATAAATAAATAAAAAATAATAATAAATTAATAAATAATATACTTATATAATATTATACTACTACTTAACTACTACTATACAGTTGACAATGAGTTGTTAGTAGGTGAAACAGACTAACGACACAAGCGAAAGAAAATTAGTGGCCCGACGTTGAAATTATGAGCACTTACAACAATCTATAACTAAAGTGCGGGACATACAGTGAAAATGATGAAGCCGTCAACAGAAATATCGTAAAATGGGTGTTGTGTAATTAGGATGTGATTAACATCACAAGATGGTTCTCGGAGACCATAACAGGAAGTACCGATTTATGACATTCTTATTTTCTTTAGATGCCCACAATTTATGGTCCATACATTTCCGCCTGCCTTCTTTATTTTTCTTGTCGAAGAAGTTGATAGTTTGTACGCCATATGACGTTTTGTAAGATAACAATAATGTCCTTTATTTTACCTATGTATTATACCTATCATTTACAGATTGTAAGAGTCTTTTCTTTCACTTCTTTACTCAGCCATGTTGTCCTTGGCCAACCATCCTCGCATTCCATTCCTGGCCGCATACATAACAGTAAACAGTTCTAGTTTCTAAGCACATGACCTATCCAGCTACAAAGTCTGTTGTTTACGTCTTTCACTTTAAGATAGCAGTTTTATTTATTTATTTTTAAAGAATGCATAAATATACGATTCTAAATATCCTAGTGCAGAAGTCAGAAAAATAGTCATCCAACAATTTAGAGGCAGTCAAGAAAAGAAAAGGTGGATATATTATTATTATTATATCAGCTATTTAGTGAGAATAGATAACTAAAGAATGACAAAGCAAACCCTCAAATGGGAAACAAAAGAAAAAGAGGTCGACAGTGAGAAATACTAAGAAAAACACTGAGGCGGAAGGCAACAAGGTTGGGCATCAGATCGCTTGTCGATCTTGAGCGGCTCGATCAGAAGAGGACGTGTGACGAGACACAATGCGGGTCCTGTGCAAAGTCTAGTGTTTAATAGCAAAGATTGTCATACATAGAATGTTATTAATTTCTGCCTCGTCTGCCATCTTTGGCTCAAAAGGGCAATAAATTAGAGTTATATACGAGTCAGCAAAGCAGCTATAACATTTGGCAAATTATACAAAGGGCATATAATAGTTTGAGATTCGGCTTCTTTTACCTTTCAATTCTTTGCGGAGTATATGTCTTCAACAAACACTTTCTGAGCCGTCCTGTTTTGTGCCATTATTTTAATATCGACCCATGTCTTTCCTTTCTTTTTCGGCCATCCAAATTCATTATATGCTATGCCCAACCCTCCTTGGTCGCCACTCACGATATGCCTGATATTGCACAAACGTACAGTTTCTTTCTGTCATATTTTTAGATTAGTGTTTAGTTTTCGTGCTTGGATTTATTTGTTTAATTTTAATAGTTTGTGTTATACCTGATGATATTGAGCCGAAACGTCGTAGTCTGTCTTGTCTTTCTATTAGTTTAGCTGATTCATACAGTTTTTATGTTTATTTTACGCGCTCCCTGCAGCTCTACCCTCGGCCCAGCATAGTATTTAATATTTTATATGTGTGCTTGTCTGCACTCTGCACTATTATTTACTATCCTTTCGAGCCCCATAACGCACGGGGTGGGGGGGGGGGGAATTGGTACGGTAAAAGCTTTACGTTATGGATAGACGACACCAATTTGAACGACGTTTCGGCTCAATAGGCCTTCAGCAGGAACAAACAAACAACACACATACACATATGTACGTAAATAACACTAATCCTACATAGCTAACTAGTAACGAAACAGCTAAAACAAAATAATCGAAACTGGTTAAAGAAAAGAAAAATGTCTTCCCAGTGTCGTGGACTGTGGCCAAAATGAGAAAGAGAGAGTCACTGGTGTAACACTGTAAATACCCTGCTGGTCAGAGGGTCAAAACCGTGTAAATGGTTCTAAAAATATGTGATGGGGAGGGGGGGGGGGCATTGTCTAGGTTACCTCGACTGCAAAGACACTGACAATGTCTATAAATATCCAAAGCCTCACACAAACAAAATGTGTGTAAAAAAACACAAAATTTGTATGTGTGGGCTCTTAGATATAGTTTTATATGTTTGGGCCCTAATATTTAGAAGATGCACGATTAACATATCGTAGTTATACGATATAGAGATATATGTAAATCATCTTTGAATGACTTCTCCATCTGTGAAAATGACTGGCAACATCTGGCAAATGATCACACATCATGGAGAGCATGTATAAGAAATGGCATAACATTATTTGACGCCGTGCTAAGGCAAAACATGGAAGAGAAAATGCTCATGAAAAAGGAAGAAACGCCATGTAGATCAGTGGGCCTGACTTGTTCTTTCTGCAGCTACGAGAGAAGTTATTCGACAAAAACAAAGCCTAAGAAAATACACAATAGCCTCCACTAAACCGTCTGACAAGACGAAAAGGGCCATATACATACATGATCAACACACTTCCCTCTCTCTCTCTCTCTGCGATCAGGACTCAATCAGAGTAGGATTCCAGACTCTCACATGAAGTCAGCTGTCAAGTTAAGTGTGTTGATCGCCCCCACAGCCAGAACATCACAATTAGAGTCTGCCAGATCCACTCTGATTGAACACCCGTTAAAACGTTGCACTGTGCTCTGCGCCAGTGGCCCAGTGCATCCGATTTCAGCCAGCATTTTATTCAGGTTTGCATTCCTTTGCCTTTGATTGTCCCCAATATTCCTGCAAGGCAGCAGATAATCTTTTCTGTAGGGGGATTCTGCCCTTAGATTGTCTGTCCTCCCAGGTTTACGAGCACCATCTGCCCGAGTCACTAGAGGTGACTAACACAGACATGCACACACAAAGAATAAATATTTCAAAATTGGACCCTTCTGGTGTAAAATAATCATATTTAACCACAAATATTGTAAAAATGTAAGTTGTAACGTATCTTATGGTCATATGTATACTGTACTATAGCAGAATTTTATTCATGTTATGTTGTAGAGCTGAAAATTGTACAAATACTACTGAAATATAATCAGCAAACATTTATGAATGGCAAACTCAACAAAGAAGAACGGTGAAGCGAAATGATATAGAAGGAAGCTTGCAGGACATCCCTTAGCGACTAGTTCTCTGATAAAACAAGTATTGGCAGAAAATCGTGGCATAGAAGAATGAATATAAAAAATGGCACGACGGTCGACAATGAACTAGTGTCAAAGTTCAAACATGAAATACGTCAGGAAAAAATGACGTAAAAACTTAGAACATGAAGGTATCCTATTCTTTTTTGCTGCGAGGCCTGTCAATCAAAATTTTGGTATGATACGTCACAATAAAAGCTTTTTGGCAAAACTTGTGGTCTTTTTTCTTTTGTTGGTTATTTGTGATTTTTTTTCCGAGTGCTGTAAACATATCTCCTCTGAAATGATTCGCTGATCTATCACCTCAGAAGTTTCCCTCTATAATAATATTCATTTATTATTATTGGCCTCCATGACAGTTATTGTCGAATGGCTACATCAATTTGTTGGCAATAAAGCAGCATATCGATAACTCGTCGCGCTCTAAACTAGAAAGACGCGAATTCGAGCCCTGGTAGGGTCAAAAGTTATCTATCCGGGGTGAAATAAAAATTCAGACCCGAATACCACGTGGCGACTGTTCTGGACAAGCGGCCTTTATCCTCCGGTTCTATAAGCCCCCCTCCTCCCCCTACCCAAGCAGACCCAAGAAAATGTTGGCGTAAAGATAATCTAGAGCATGCATTGTAGTAAAAATAATAAAGGTAGTCTAATAGCGCGCAAGAAATATCGAGTTAATACTCTCATTTAAACATGATGTAGTCGCTGGCGGCGATATTAAAATGTACTGGATAGATCCATCGCCATCTACAGAAGTAAGCCTGAGGGATGAAAGGGAAACTCCAAAACACCCTACTAGCGTGATTTCTTAAGCTATAGGAGCCAGGTTGACGTCATTTTATCCCCTACTAGCAACGTTATTTTACAGCTTACCATATGGACATGAGTAGTAGAGAACACCGGTACGCATTAGCCAATAGTGTAGGTACATTTTATATATTTCATATATAACAAGTGTCTGAATATTTTATAATGTGGCTGTACATTTTTCGTTGTTCGGCTGGAATGGTGCTGTATGTTCGGCATTCGAACCGGCCGGTGACCTGTGACCCGCTGATCCGTGACCCGGTGATCCGCGCTGGCTTGCTAGCTGGCTCGGCTGTGGGCAGGATCGGTTGAATGGCCGTCTCGTGATTATCCAATTGTTATGGATTTTAAATGCTGTAGCGGTGAGCTTGTTAGGGGGGACTATGAAAAATTAAAACGCGTGTTCTCTCACTTTATTCTTTATAGGTTTTTTTAGTGTTAGTCCTTCACTGTAACAAGAATATCAATAAAAAATTCGATAAAATACCTCCTTTAACCTGTATCTTCGCCCCGTCAACATTCCGTGTTGGTATTATAAATTGTCATCATCATCGTCGACATGTACCGTCATCAATACCATACCCTCATCAGCATCATCAAGTACCGGTTGGTGTAGAGTGATCATCCACAACTTTCGATCTCTAACGAAATAATAAAAGTGAGAGTCTTAAAGTGTTATTCTTAAATAAAACATGCAGCCCGCCCGTATAAGACTGGGGCTATGAACTAGCCGGAACTTACATCCTAGGCCTCTGTCAGCTGAACACATGACAAGTAACGCGTATATGATTGGGTTCACTGACCACCGGGGTGACGACCGATGTGCTATAAGGCAAATGCTTACTTTTCAAATCTATCAGCATATCGCGGTTCTAAAACTTGGGGAAAGCGGTATTGCAGGGGTGAATATGTTGTGTGTCATGTGTTTATATTTTGAGGAAAGGAGTACCTGATTCAGTGGTTATCTCGGGTGTAAGTGTGGTTGAGTATTATCCCCTAAGATATCTGTGTGCTGATATCCATAAGACCAGGTGTGGAAATTTAAATAACCTATTGGTTGTGATGATTCTAAAAATTGAGAAAATGGGGTGTTTTCAAAGAACGAGCTAAGGAGGCCGGTCAGCGGTTGATACATCGGGCCGTAGACCGCCTGAGTGGTAACAACCAATCAGGAAATGTTTTACGACGACGACAAAGCAGAAAACGAGTTATGAAGGTACCTCCACCCTGAGAACCCGTTACGAAGAGGATAAAACCAACAGCTAGACAGTTTCCCCCTTCATTCGGCGCACAACAAGAAGACGATGGTGTCGGTGGCAAGGGATATTTTTGATGAATAATGACGACCCCAAGTCGTGTGAATGTCTTCACTCTGGTTTGGATTTATTTAGCGTTCCACCCACACAGACATCTCTGGACTCTGACCAATTTATTGAAATTCGTCCGATCGTGGCCTTATCGCATGGCACACCCATCGAGTTTTTCATTTCTGGAAACAGCGAGGAGATCTTTTCAACACGTTTTTTGCATCTGCGGGTCATGATCACCCTCCCCAACGGGGATAGTGTACCATCGGATGTTGAGGCAGGACCAGTCAACAATTATCTTCACAGTCTATTTTCACAAGTCAACGTATCTCTAAACAACACGTTGGTTACACCATCGGAGAATACCTATCCTTTTAGAGCAGTGTTTGAGGCTACGTTAAACTACGGGGAGGATGTGAAAACTGGATACTTGACGGTCGCTCTGTTCTACAAAGACACAGCGGGCCACCACGACAATATGACAGAAAATGAGGGCTTTAAAACACGGCGCAATTTCACTTCGGGTAGTAAAGAGGTTGAAATGATGGGTCGTTTGCACTCTGATGTCTTTGTGCAGGATCGTTACATGTTAAACAGAGTCGATGCAAAGATCAAACTCAGGAACTCTAAGGATGGGTTCAACATCATTGCTCATGATAGGTCTGTGGGTTATAAGAGTGTTAACACCTACGCCGCACTCGTGGTCAGGAAAGCTAAGCTAAACACTGTGATTTCTCTGGCCCACGAAAAGGCTCTTTTAATCGGGAATGCTCGGTACCCGATCAAGAGGGTTACCATCAAAACATTTTCCATCGCTAGCGGGATGTTCTCCCACAGTCAAGACAATTTATTTTTGTCTCAAACACCAACCCGTATAGTGATATGTCTAATTACAGTCAGTGCCTTTAATAAGGTTTATACATTGTTCCCTTGTTAGTGTCTTTCCACGAAACCACTTACCACCCAGCATCAACCCAACCGCGATTGCAGCCTTTGTCATAAACACCGATCCTGCCCACAAACCTGGTGAGCATTGGATGGCCCTCTTTTATAACGGTCTCGGAGAATGTGAGTATTTCGATTCCTACGGTTTACCTCCCAGACACATAGATATTTTAAACTTTATCGAGCGAAATTTACACGTTCCATTCGTCTACAACCCACGGGTGCTGTAAGATTTGTTTAGCAACACGTGTGGCCTATATTGTGTTTATTATATAATTTTAAGTGTCGTGGCGCGAAGCTTAACAGAATTCTCATGCGTTTTTCGTCGAGACGACACATTAACGACCGTATCATTTATCGTTTGCTCACCCCGTGGATATTTTGGCTTCGGGGGGCCCATGGATGCTCACATTCATCAACCGGACAGTAATATATTTTCAATTTTCTGTTCTCTGCTGTATTAATAAAAAAGATGTATTAAATATAGAAAGTATTTGTTTTATTTGACTTGTTTTAACTTGAATGTGAACTGAGAGAGAGAGAGAGAGAGAGAGAGAGAGAGAGAGATTGTTTTAATTTGAATGTGAAAAGAAAGAGTACATGTGGGTGGTCATGGTGATGAGACGAACAATCAAATGCAAAACACCCCATTCTCTCAATTTCTAGAATCATCACAACCAACACGTTATTTAAATTTCCACACCTGGTCTTATGGATATCAGCACGCAGATACCTTAAGGGATAATACTCAACCACACTTACACCCGAGATAACCACTGAATCAGGTACTCCTTTCCTCAAAATATAAACACATGACACACAACATATTCACCCCTGCAATACCGCTTTCCCCAAGTTTTAGAACCGCGATATGCTGATAGATTTGAACAGTAAACATTCGCCTTATAGCACATCGGTCGTCACCCCAATCATATACGCGTTACTTGCCATGTGTTCAGCTGATAGAGGCCTAGGATGTAAGTTCCGGCCAGTTCATAGCCCCAGTCTTATACGGGCGGGCTGCATGTTTTATTTAAGAATAACACTTTAAGACTCTCACTTTTATTATTTCGTTAGAGATCGAAAGTTGTGGATGATCACTCTACACAAACAGGTATTTGATGATGCTGATGAGGGTATGGTATTGATGACGGTACATGTCGACGATGATGATGACAATTTATAATACCAACACGGAATGTTGACGGGGCAAAGATACAGGTTAAAGGAGGTATTTTATCGAATTATTTATTGATATTCTTGTTACAGTGAAGGACTAACACTAAAAAAAACCTATAAAGAATAAAGTGAGAGAACACGCGTTTTAATTTTTCATAGTCCCCCCTAACAAGCTCACCGCTACAGCATTTAAAATCCATAACAATTGGATAATCACGAGACGGCCATTCAACCGATCCTGCCCACAGCCGAGCCAGCTAGCAAGCCAGCGCGGATCACCGGGTCACGGGTCACAGGTCACCGGCCGGTCCGAAAGCTGAACATACAGCACCATCCCAGCCGAACAAAAAAAATTGTACAGCTACATTATAAAATATTCAGACACTTGTTATATATGAAATATATATATATAATGTGCCTGCACTATTGGCTAACGTGTACTGTTTTTCTCTACTACTGACATGAAGCCCTGACAACTGGACACCAGACAAGACAGTCTCTGGGGGCCATAGAGATGTGATTTTATTGAAGAATGAGTGTTTTAACATTTTTTTCAAAATGCACCATCAAAGCAAGAGACAGAGCAGAATGGCATTCCATGGTAGCCAACCTTCGTTGTGGAGACGGCACTCGATGATGATTTCAAAATGGAAACAGATACAACGAGCAGAAACAATACTGACATGACTAAGGAAGATTCACATTGAGTTATTAGCGGGTCATCATCATTGCACTCCGAACAAAATTCACATATCGAACAGAAGAATGATATCAATACAATGAACTGATATGGACAGTCAACATTTTTCGGGCACATCATGAGAAGAGGAAAGTTGGAATACTTGGTTACAACTGGCAAAATAAAAGGAAAGAGAGATCGCGGACGACAAAGAGAGAAAATACTGGATAGCTTGGTGTCATGGCATGGAAAACAGTCAACAACAGAACTGATACGATGCACTGTAGATACATGATTGTGGAAGGACATGATTGCCTACGCCAACCGATAGGGTACAGGATGATGATGGTATGGACAGCTGCAAAGATTAATGAGAATGTCTGTAAAAAGGCCAAGGCAAATAAGAAAAAAAAGCATTCTCAACATATTGAAAAAAGTCATAATTTTTGGCTAGCAAAGGCCGTTAAGAAAAAATGTGTCCACGATCTTGATAATCTGGCATCTAAAAAAGACCAATCTGCAAGGAAATGTGACATAAACAGAGATAAAATGGCAGAGAAAGAAATGGAAAGATAGCATCAAAGAATGCGCGGGCATTGACTAGATTCCCAAAGAATGAGTGGATATAGAGAGAAATGGAGGAAGTTGACAATCTGTCATTAGTACCCCAGCGACCCCATGGTTATGGGGTGAAGAAGAAGTTTATTTTATATGAGAAGGGATCCAGCTTGATTGGAAACAACAGAGGGAAGTCGATATTGAGTATAGAGGGAATAGAGGGAAACAGACTGTGGATAGTCAGACACACGTGACACGCTCATCTGTATCAGTATCCACAGTACTTGATAATGATGAATATATTTTAATATTTAAAAATTGCACGAATTCTTAATTAGATTTTGGTCAATGCCCAAACCACTTTCGCTAATTTTAGTAAATTTCACAATAATTAGTGCGAAGCTACTATTCGCATCGTTCCTATGTTGCCATGGTGTTAGTTTTATTTCTTGGGGCGCGAGGGAGTAAAGAATCATGGATTCTGCTGTTCTCGATGACAGTTTTTATGCACCTGGTTTAAGTTCTGATTTGGCAGATCAGGGTGCAGACATATTAAAATTAGATGATGGGATAGATACAGAAGGGATGTTTGAAAATGATGAAGGAAAAGAATTAGATGTTGATGAAATACCAGCAGAGGAGACTACCGATGTGGTGGAGGTTATTTTTACATTTATAACATAATAGGTACTTCGGTACATAACATACATTACAGTACATAACGTTTACAAAAGTCTTGAAAAGTGTTTATTATTTTTAGTTTATTTCTATATTATTACTTAAATTACTACTATTAATTAATATTATTAAATTATTTTACTTTTATATTTATAACACTTTATAGTTTTATATAGAGGAGAAAATAATATTATATTATTGCAAATACTATATAATAATAATATAACTATACTATATATTATTATTATTATAATTATAACAATATAATAACATCAATATAATGAAATCGGAATACCGAATACCTTTTTATATTTTTCCTCTTTTTCGCTTTTCATATTTCATATTTATATAATATATAATATTTATATATATATTTATATTCCTTTTGAAAAAAAACGTGAATTGTCATTCATTGATTTTAAAATAATTTATTCACAACCATATATTATAGTGACATGTCTGATATCACAGTAAAATAAATGACAAAATCCTTAATGAAATGCAGAAAAATTAATTATAATAAATAAAATTTAATAAATTGTGTCTAGCAGTTATTGAGTTAAGTTAGTAAGTTGGAGAAACAAGGTAGACAAGTTAAGTGTCCCGTCTCTACTAATTTAGCTGCTTGATACAATTTTTTGTTTATTTTGTGATTATCTGCAGCTCTACTTCTCACATCACATAGTATTTAAGTATTATTATTTTATATTTGTGCCTATATTCTGACAAAATTATTGAAAATGTAACATTTAAATTTATATAGTAAATAACAAAGAAAGATTAAGATAAGGTTTAAAAAATAGTAGAATTTTATAAAAACAGACTTTATTGACTATTGAGTTAACCAGTGTGTCAGATCAAACACAATTTTAGTAGATGTGGATAGAGCCCTGTCAAGCCAAATGGTGAAATATAGAGTGGGGAACATGGTGTTATTAATGCCCACAGTTTTTAATAGATAAATGTTCTGCACATTATTTTTTGGGCAATGTGGTCAGCATTACACCAGTGCTGTATTTCTTTTCCCAGAAAAATGCAGTATCCATTTAATGTGGGGTGAATTTGGAGGCTGTCAATCTTGATTGAACTTAACTTCTTGTCCTTATGAGTCCAGTTTATAGAACACTGAGCTACAACAGCTCCTGTAGACTTAGAAGTGAACTATTCCACGATGATATGAATGCCATGAATATTTCTCAAATGAAGTAATCTTAAACAGCAAATTTAGGTATTTTTAACATGTTATATAATTACAAATAAATAAAATAAAACTTTTGTAAACAGAGTTTTATTAATCTTGAATTATGATAGGGTAATAAAAATTGTTTCCATAACAATACTTTTTACAATGACAGCTTGTCAAGCCATCGATCAACCTCCTTAGTCGCCTCTTACGACATGCCTGGAAGGTCACAGTGTCACTATTCTTTACCTCCCTCATAATGAGGCCCCGGTAACACACGGGATGCCACTTTGGCACGCAAGGTTTCTGTTTTTGAGATTGTAGTTCTGCCCTATGTGCCGTCTTCGGCTCGAAAGGACAATAGAATAGAAAAAATAAAAATTACTGCATCAAGATACAAATTCTTCAAAATTTGACAGTTTGCCATGGTCAAACATTTCCGCCTTTCATGTACCTTCCTAATTACTACTTCTGGTGACTCCTGAGTGTTGGATTTATTTTCTTTGGTGTTGGATTTTTTGTTTTCCCATTTTGTGAAATACAATCTTATGTAATGTAAACCAACAAAAAAAATTGCCAATTTTCAAGAAATTTGTTCTTTTTCATTTTTTTTTTTTTTTTGCTGTGACCAGGAAAATTTCTTTGGTCATCGAATGATATAAAATAGCCCTTTGTAATTCAGGAAATGGAGCGGTTAATGCTGTGAAGGTAGCTGAACATACTGACAGACATACAGTGCTCATATCGATAGACAATGTAGCATGTCTGGTCATAGTGGTCAAATTCAGTCAGGTTGTAAATTACCCTGAGACAGGGAATCTGAGTCCCCTTGTCTCTCTTAGTGTAAGCACACAGCTGTGTGTCAAAAGTTCAAAGAAAATACTATTTTTTGAGTGCCTAATGTTACAATTAAGTAGTTGTGATGTTTACTACGGTATCGTAAATACGCAAGTCACAGATAGGTATCATAATCTAAGGTTAAAAATTGGACACAAATTGAAATTTGTAACCGTATAATACTACTAACAATTTTAAATCATGTTATTACTACTACTTGGACAAAATGTGTAACTTTATGGTTAAAAAAAAACCATTGTAATGTGGAAAAGTAATACAATTTTTGCAACAAATCCTTACATTAACCAACTTAGGGCATCATGAGAGTGATTTTAATTTTTCACAAGTGCTAGGGCTGTTGTCTGGACCCACGATTGCATAGTGCTATTTTTCTCCTCGTCCTTTTGTGTGACATTATTGAACTGGTGCTTGTATCTTTGAATAGCTTGTTACCTATCCCTTGTCTTCGAAGGTTAAATTAATGTTTTGCAGGCAGCCCAAGGGAATTTAACAATCGGAAGGGGGGCAAACAATTATTTTTTTTGTTTATTTTGCTTTTGCTGCCAATTTTTACTAAGAATAATTTGACTTTTACCGCAACTTTGTGGTGTATTTTAAGAAACTAAAAATACAGAACATGATGGCTAATTAGAGGATACTGGCATGAATAATTAGGAAGATACATGGCTGGGAAAAAAAATTTGTGTGGCAAACTGTCCAACTCCACAAAATATGTGTTTTGAAGTTGTCATTTTAACGATGTAGTTATCTAAATGTAAAAGAAAAATGGTAGTGTCCCGATCAAAATAATACATGGACTAATGATATATTATATAGCACTGCCAATTATTTGTGCTTCTCTAACAAATATTTGACCTCCTTATCCGTGCTACATTTTTAAAATGGCACATGTTAAAGTGAACATAGCTGCATTGAGTCATTTTCAAAATTACAACAGGCTGTGGTATTTGTTCCTTTAGGACCAGATATATCATATACATACTTTGGCATGGAATTTTTGTCTCTCTTTTTCAATCACCACATGCTTGGCCAGATGGGTCAGTCTATTTCAAGAATCACCCCAGGCAGATGGAGTTTGATCTTGATCAGCTGTTTGTTGCTGATTCTAATTCAAGCAGTCAGCTATAAGTCACTGTCTACTTTCAGCATAGGTGCTGTCCTAGTTATGTAGGAGGTTTATATTTTAGCTATTATATTATATAGTAGCATTGCTATAGTTTGTATTATCAAGTAGTTAGGTGTGAAGGTTTTTAATTACAGCTTTTTTTTTTTATAGTATAGGACTGCTAAAAGAGTAGTTATATCATGTGTAGGTCAGTAAAATAGGAAAGATACAGACATGCTAACTTTAAACATATATTTTTGGTTTTAATTGTGGCCAAAAGACCTGGAAAACACATGAAGCTTCATTCTGGCTACATGGGAAGAAACATGTCTTCAAAAAATATTTCTTGATCACAGAGGGAAAGATAATAGTTTTGTCCTAATAGCTAATACAAAGAGTATTGACTTGTCTTGATTATATATATTACAAATACCTATGGTATTTGTGTGTTTTATACAATAAATGCTATGTCTTGTTTTACCTTTTTCTAGTTGGGGATGTGTACTGATTATTTGTTTCTATCATACATGATAATTATTCATTTGCATTCACCCGATGACTAAAGGATCACACCTCTTCATCAGCTACCTTTAAAAGGACGTTAAGTAGATGTGTCTGCGTTGTGCTGTGATTTGCATGATGATGAGTTAGGTGATGTAGAAGAGCTAGTAAATGTTCTTTATAAAGATAGGTTCATTTGTTTGATTACCTCTATGATATACTCAAATATGTAATTGATAACAATTAATACAATTTAATAAGTGTCCATACTATTGTAGCTGCATAATGTTAATTTTTATACATCAATCTATGAAAGTGAAATATAACTTTAAAAATCTGGTGTAGTTTTAATGATAACAGGTTATAATTCTCAGGTTATAATTCTGTTTGTAAATTTATATTTATTTTTAAATGAATCAAAGTGTACTTTTATTGACATTAAAATAAATATGCATGTTTCAGCTGTCACCAGGTGGAATATTAGATGAAGAAACCATCACTCGAGGCATGTCAAATCTTGGATGTTCTGCCAGTGGATGTCATCAAGTCTATTTGAATGTTACAATACCTGTAAGTTTCATTATTCAGCTGTGAGGACTTTCATATTAATTCATCTTTAGCAATAATCATTAACAGAAATGTTTAGTATTCTACAAATATTACCAAACATATACAACATTTACATTTCAACTTCTTGTGAGGTATAGCTCCTCAAACAACTTGTTAATTTTGTTTCTGTTTGGGCTAATCTTCACAATTCTATTAATACTCTGTATTGTTCCCCTAAATAATTTACTATTTGACTGTTTTAGTCCATTCTGTCATAATGACAGACTTCCTATAGAAATATCTCAGGACCATCAACATCAGTAGCATGCTTGAAATCCAACCTTTGTTTTGCAGATGGTGTAGATGGACTAACAGGTGATGTATCAGAGCTCAAGGACCTAACTGAATGCCTTGATAAGGGAAAAAGACCATACAGGATGGAGATCAATTCTGTCAAAACCAAACTAATGACAAAGAAGACCTGAGACATTGAAAGAATAATCATAATAAATGGAGAGGCACTTGAAACAGCCAACCAATTCAAATTAAACATATACAAAACAAATTAAAATATATGGGTTTAGTTGTGACTGCTGAAGGTTTGGTTTGAAACCTGAAGTATTAGATAGAATTGCAAAGCACTGACATCATGACAAAACTAATTATGTGGAAAAACAAAAAACATCTCACTTAGAACAAATATCAAATTATTATAAACAGTAACTGTAACATCTATATCTCTAAATGCCTGCAAAATACAGACACTAATAAATGATCTTAAAAGAATAATGCAGGCTCTGGAAATGAGATGGCATAGAAAGATCTTGTACATGTCCTATAATAGATATCACCAATGATATATAATATCAACACAATTCAGTGATCAACAGGATGAATTGATTTACTATCAACACTAAAAAAAAATGAAAATGGTACAGACATTCCAAAATCAACAAGCTATGTGAGACATATGATAAAAAAAAAAGTTTGATAAAAACAATCAGAAGTAAGAAAAAATTGTGAAAAACCCTGCAAACATTGCCACAATTGAATATATAAAGAAACAACAGAAAAAATTGTTTAGCCATACAATAAGACAGAGAGAATAAAATATGATACAATGAGCCATCAACAAATGTTATGTGAACACCAGATCCAAGGGCGGACCTTGACAAAGATGGATTAATGGAATATCTCTCTCTCTCTCTCTCTGCGATTAGGACTCAATCAGAGTAGGATTCCAGACACTCACATGAAGTCAGCTGTCAGGTTAAGTGTGTTGATCGCCCCCACAGACGGAACATCACATTTAGAGTCTGCCAGATCCACTCTAATTGAACACCCGTTAAAAACGTTGCACTGTGTTCTGCGCCAGTGGCCCAGTGCATCCGATTTCAGCCAGCATTTTATTCAGGTTTGCTTTCCTTAGCCTTTGATTGTCCCCAATCTTCCTGCAAGGCAGCAGATTGTCTTTTCTGTAGGGGGATTCTGCCCTTAGATGGTCTGTCCTCCCAGGTTTACGAGCACCATCTGCCCGAGTCACTAGAGGTGACTAACACATACATGCACACACAAAGATATGAGATGTGAATAACACAGACATGTACACAGCGATACGAGACATGGCTAACACCTACACACATCAAGATATATGACACATGACTAACATAGACATGCACATAAAGATATGACTGACATAGACATGCACACACAAAGATATGACACATACCTAACATAGACATACACACAAAGATATAAGATATGACTAACATAGGCATGCACACACAAAGATATGAGATGTGACTAACATAGCCATGCACACACAAAGATATGAGATGTGACAAACACAGGCATGCACACACAAAGGTATGAGATGTGAATAACACAGACATGTACACAGCGATACGAGACATGGCTAACACCTACACACATCAAGATATATGACACATGACTAACATAGACATGCACATAAAGATATGACTGACATAGACATGCACACACAAAGATATGACACATACCTAACATAGACATACACACAAAGATATAAGATATGACTAACATAGGCATGCACACACAAAGATATGAGATGTGACTAACATAGCCATGCACACACAAAGATATGAGATGTGACAAACACAGGCATGCACACACAAAGGTATGAGATATGACTAACATAAACATGCACACCAAGATATGAGATATCCCTAACCCAGACATGCACACACGAAGATATGACACATGACTAACACAGATACACTCTTAAATATGAGATATTACTAAACTCAGACGCACATAAAGATATGAGACATGAATAACACGGACACACCAAGATATGAGATATGACTAACATGACACACACCAAGATATGAGCCATGGCTAGCACACACACACACAAAAGCTAAGATTTGAGCCATGGCTAGCACAAAAACACACCAAGATATGAGCCATGACTAGCACAGAAACACATTAAGATATGAGTCATGGCTTCACGAAAAAACACCAAGAAATGAACCAAGTCTAGCACATAAACACATTGAGGTATCCATGTGCTTGGGTTTGTTGTAGTCTGCAGACTCTTCTTAGCGTGGGAATCATCGACATACGAGTCACAGGCCCCCGATTAACTGTTCACAGGTTTCGTTCAAACAGTTGTTCGGAGATTTTAGAGCAGTCTGACCCGTAGAATGTTTCCATGCATGCACAGTTCCTGGTTGACTGTTCCCAGGTGTCGTTGAAACAGTTATCTGGACATTTGAGAGTGCAGTCTGACCCGTAGTACGTTTCCTTGCACGTACAGTCTGCATTTTCCGGGTTTCCGACATATGATGTCACAGCCATCAGAACACGTCTGTTCGCACTGTAACCCAAAGTTACCATCGGGACAAGTGTCATTATAGGTGTAGCCAGGATGTTTACATTGTAGGCATTTTCCGGATTTTTCCTCACATAAAGGACAGACACTGAGACAAGACCTGTAGCAGTCATGTCTATAGATCCCATGTGAATATTTGCCGTGACACGTACAGATGATGACGTCGCAGCTTTTGCTACACCCGCTACACACTGCACAAAACGACCAAGAATACCCGTCCAGACAATAGGTGTTTGTAAATGTTTGCACCTCAAACACCGTCAGTGCACTACCGGCCTGTGAAATGGTCGGTGAGAACTCAATCTTAATGTGTGCCATTGGCGTTTGTGTGGTGACTACAGTAGTGTTCACAGAAACATTAGGGTATGATATATCCTTACACTGGAACACTACGCCGCTACTGTCAGAGAAAGCCTTTAGAGTGGCATTCTTTACCCGAATCATAGTGCTAGCTCGATGATAGATTCAAATGGTGTGAATCTTCTGGGGCGTGGCAAAGTTCAGATACCAGTAAGCAGGACTGGTTCCACTTCTCATTTTTGTGTGTGTGCAGACATTGTCATAGAGATTGGTTTTTGTTTTGCCATTTACTGTGGCCTCTGGTCCACATCCGTCTCCTGTATAACAAGCATTAAATGTGTCGACCTGGTTTGTGTTCTGTTTGAGAGCCACATTCCGATCCACTCCAATGAAGATGGGGCAGATATTTGCAACTATCGTCCCTTTAATCCATAACTTGTTGATCAGACCAGCCCCAGAGCAAAAGACATCAATCTCGTGCTGACTATCTGCAAACCTTGAATCATTGCTACATGAGGCAGAACCATTTAGTTTTACCGTGAAACTGTCTGGAACTGTTAAGTCATTCACATAAACCTTAAACCAGAAGAACAGCAAAAATTGGTTGAGAGTTGCCTCAACTGATGTAGAATTTGTGTCCGAATTACATGTGGTGTCGTTGTTATCAAACAGGAAATTAGGTTCAGATTTTTGGCGTATTTGTACACGAGGACCAAGTACTTACACTGGGGTCCAAAATATTCGTGCTGACAACTGTCATTGTTTGGGCATGTAGTTTTGTCACAAACTCTCTCTCTCTCTCTCTCTGCGATCAAGACTCAGTCAGAGTAGGATTCCAGTCTCTCTCATGAAGGCAGCTGTCTGTTTAAGCGAATCAATCGCCCCATATGATTTCTCCTCCAGGGAGGTGGGCGTGGACCACATTGCTCTTCTCGGGTACGTGTACTGGGGGCAATCCTGTAGAATATGTTTTTTAGTCATATTGTCCAGTGTACAGTGGCATAGGCTGGTAGTTCCTATTTTGAATTTGGTGAACATGTGATTTCTCATTCTATTGTGGCCTGTGCGTAGGCGAAGTATGTTGACTTGATCCCTCCTTGATAGTTGGTGGTATCCGTCACTCTCGTTATGCTTTGGGTGTTCACATTTCCATTTTTCATGGAACTGACTCCTGAGGATGGATTTGGCTTCATCATAACTGAGCAGATTGTTCTCTTGTAGTAATTTCCCTCCTTCTTTAGCTAATTTGTCTGCATGTTCATTCCCGTGTATATTACAGTGTGATGGTATCCACTGAATGACTACCCTCTGGAAGATATTGCATAGTTGGTCCAGGGTAGATCTCAAGTCATCTAGTTCATTGTTCTTGGGGTTTTTTAGAGCTGATAATACTGACAGTGGATCAGTCAGAATCACCAATTTATTGTGCATGTTATTTTTGTGTTGAGTAGCCAGTGTTGCAGCATCTCTGAAGGCCTCAGCCTCTGCTTTAAAGTTGTTTGAGAATTTTCCAGTAGCTATTGACTTGGTGGTCTTGTCCTGATTGGTCAGTGTCAAGAACATAACGCCCCCCCCCCCCCCCCCCCCTCCATTTCTGGTGGCATTTGCAGCAGAGCCATCTGTATATATGTGGGACCAAGAGTCCTGTGGATAAGTATCGTGTATATGTTTTTCTGCTACGTGTTTTTTTTCTGTGTCTGATTGGGTGCCTTTTTTCATGATTCCTGTTATGTTTTCCTGAAGTTCTGGTATTTTATGTTTTCCATGAGGAGACATATCAGATGGGCCCAAGGGTTTCGATATTGTTTAGGAAAGTACTGGGTCTTCAGTAGTTAGTTCATTGGCAATTGCAGCGAAGTTGCTCCTCTTTAATCGTACAATTCCGGGACCAGATATTCTTTGATGCATGGGGTGGCTAAGGAGCCTTCTATATTTCTCCGCCTTTTGCAATACTTTAGTGACCCATCTGTCATCTAAGAGTTGTAAACCTGTTACTGTTTCTAGAGTCTTGATAGGTGTAGATTTCATAGCATCAGTGATGATACGGGCAGCTTGGTTCTGTATTCTGTTAATTTTGCTAAGGTGTGATTTGGAAGCCATAGCCCAGGCTGTGACTCCATATTCTAGAACTGGTCTGACTCTTCCTACATATAGTCTTATCAAAATATTGCTGTCTGCCCCCCCAGTCCGTTCCTGCCAATTTCTTCATAATATTTGTTCGTTTTCAGGCTTTCGTCCTTGCCCTATCTATCTGATTTTTCCTAGTCATTCTGCAATTCATAGTGACACCAAGATATGTTGGGTTGTAGTCAATAGGGAGTGTATGATCCTTTAACTTCAAATTTGCAGAGAGTGTTTTTCTTGATAATATAATGGAATATTAAAAACACTAAGAAACATAATGGCAGGAGAGACCAAAACAGGAGCAAAAGACTACAAACTATATCTCCCCTCAATGCTGAAAAGAAAATGATGAAGAAAAGAAGATGTTAAAATATAGAAAATCATGTTCCCTTCCACATTGAAGTATTTTATGGTTAATATAAAACCACATTTTATTAAAACTTTATAATTAATGTTATGTCTAAGTATTCTAGCAGATTTTAGACTAACAATCAATCATTTATGATTTATTCTCTTTGTTATGTTTATTTTATTTCCTTATTTCATTTACATGATTTGTAGCTTTCCCTTTTTAAAATAATATCTATAGTTCTAGTTGTTACAGTAATTTTTTTAATGATTTTCTTTGAATCTGCAGGGTTTTTCATTGACAGACATCAGTTTGTTGTCAGAATATCAGCATTTGCAGAAAGTTGAGATTCCATATAATGATATTACAGGTAAATACAAGTGTGATCTATGTGTGCCTGCCATGTCCTTTATACTACATTTTTTTCTTCTACCTTTCAGCTCCCTGTGGAGCATAGGTCTTCAACAAACACTTTCCAAGTTGTTCTGTTTCTTGCCATTCTTTTAAGATCATTCCATGTCTTCCCCATCATCTTCATCTCTGCTCCTGTCTGTCTTCTCCAAGAATTTCTTGGACTTCCTCTTTGTCTTTTCTCCAGGGGATTCCAAAAAAGGGTCTGCTATGTAATACTGTCAGTTGGCTTCCGCAGTGTGTGTCCTATCCAATGCCATCATCTTTGCTATATCGCTTTATCCACTGGTATTTGACTGGTACATTTCCATAATTTTATGTTAGTGATTTTGTCCTGCCATTTCCATCCTTTTATTCTGCGTAAGCATCCATTAATGAAAGTCTGTATCTTCATGATTGTCAATTTTGCTGTTCTCCATGTTTCACAGCCATATAATAGGACTTACTTAACATTCTATCTATCTATTGACCTTTCGAGCCGTAGCCGGCCCATAGGGCGTAGACCAAGATACACCTTCTCCTATATGAATTTTTGATTTAGCAGTTTTCAAGTCTTTTAAAAATATTTTATCAAATCTCGCCATTTGTCTCTGTTCTGTGCAAGCAGCTCTATCTCATTGAGGGAGCCGAATCCTGCTGCTCTTGCCTCTCTCATCAATGTTCTTCTCAGTGTCTCCCTGGGTCTTCCTCTTTACTTAACATTGGAGTTGAACATTTTTATTTTTGTATTTAACCTAATTTCTTTGGACTTTCATATGTTTCCCAGTGCAACAAAAGCTTCTCTTGCTTTTGATATCCTTATTTTGGTATTATTTTCTGTTCCTCCCTTTTTATCTATATTACTGACCGGATATATGTAAGATTTTACGTCTAGTAGATGTATTTCTCCTAATTTTATTTGGTTATTGCCAACTGCATTAATTCTCATAATTTTGGTTTTATCTCTATTAATTTTCAGTCCTAGCTGTTGTGATCTCTCATCAAGTATGCTAATTTTATCCTGTATCTGTTGATGGCTGTGTGATAGTGAAGAAGGGGGAGGAGTGGAGAGAGTAATGGAATAAACAAAGACGAGAGAACAAGGTCAAGGAGAAAAAGACATTAAGACGAAGTCACGAGAAAAAAATGAAGAGACTATGAGTCGAAATTCACGTGCAAAACGTGAAAGCCATGTCCAGAAGTGAGTGGGCAGACAGACGCGTAGGAAGTCAATTTTGATTGGCTGATAAGACTGAGATTTAAGAAGTAAACACAAAAGATCGACAAGGACTTTGGTACAGACACTTGGAGAAATGTAGTCGGCCGGAGCACACATGCTTGTTAGGAGATGGGCGACCATGTTGATCGGCCCATAGAGAGGCTAACCTTAGCCTAGTAGAATTAGAAGCGCTGTAGAGTAGTACGTGAGTTAGAATAGTAGTGAGCACTCGATTCCGACACTTGGAGAGACTGAGTTAGATTAGTAAGCAGCACTAGTAAGAGACAGTTAGTAGCGGTTGCCAAGAGACAGCCGAGCCGGTAGAAGTTAGATAGTATAGGACAGGCTGTTCAATGGGGAACGGTCCACAGGTAGTTTAGATGCAAGTATGAATGCGTGTGGAGCCCAGAGACAAGTGTTAGGGTGATAGACTGAAGAAATTGTAAGAGTGCGCTTTAAGTGTGTGACCTGCCATATCCATTGTGTAACTAGAGTCCGATGTGACAGTATTAAAAGTCGGAATAAATTTTTATAACCAATGAGTTGTTATGTGTTACACAGTTATATTTATCTGGCCTAGCGTCAACCCTCGGGGACGAATCATAACAGCAGCAAAGTTGTCGCGGAAACACAACGTGAAACAGTCATCTTAACAAACCAGAAGTACTATAGTAGGTAGACAAGGTCAGGCTGAGACGAACGCCCGGTGGGCACGAAACGTGTTGTCCCGAGAAAATCATGAGCAGCGCATTCCAGCTGAGGTCAATCAACCCGAGAACTGACAAGTGGCGGGGGAGGCCGTCTGTAAAGTAACGATCGATATATCAATACAGCGTGCGAGTAAAACACACATCACACTGCATGCACACAGTAATAAACAAATAACTTTCAACGGGTACATTGATGCCTGACCAGGCGCTGAACAGCAGATAAAGTAAAGAAACAGTGAGAGCTCAATATTGTAACAGACAACAAATAGCAGTAGAAGACAATGCAAATAAGAGAAACAAGTATCGCAAACCAGAAAGTCAGATACTGAAGCTGTCAATATAATCAAGTCGGCGCAGACGAGAAGCAAACATCATGAACCAAACAGCGGCAGTCCAGAATTCAATCGATGTCATGATCAATAGAAGAGCAGACCAAACAACACAAGAAGTTCAGAGGCAGCAAAGCAAGGTGGTCAACGAGAAACAAAAGAACTACAAATAAGGTGAGAAACTCAGTAGACAGAAGTGAACAATAGATAGAACAGTGATACATAAACAATGTGTGATTCAAGGAATTAGAACATTTAAAGACAAAGTGTAAGAACATTAAAAATCAAAGTGTGATAAGAGACAGAATTGTGCACTGAAGTGAATAATTAATTAAGAATTCCAGGAGGAGGAAATTTCGAGGCACTGTAGTGAATAAGTTATTTATTAATTAAGGTGTAATGAATAATTAAATTATGAACAAGTAAACAATTGAATATAAAAAGGTTAAATGTTTTTTCCACAGAATAGTTAATAAAAGTTAAGTTTGTATTAAAAGTAATTAAGTAGTAAATTGTGTTTATTAAAAAAAAATGGTGTGTGAACGGAAACACCAAGGGAGGTAATGTAAAATATTAGACGTGTCCTTGATCACATTTTTGTGGCGAAGGCAATTGAGGCCAAGTAGTGTGTAAGACTGGGAGGTGATTACAAAGGAGGGGAAGTAGATTTAGTTAGGGACACTAATCAGGGAAACGTGTAATTTTATAAATAAGGTGTATTGAATGACAAACGTATCAAAGAGTGAAGAGAGGGAATAACACTTGGAAATTGTACACATATGATGTAGGAATAATTTATGAAATAAGAATTATAATAGTAGACTGCAAGTGAGACAAGAAAAGTAATAGAGTGACTAAATAGAAAAGCAATATAGATACTAAGTTGAGTGAGAATAAAGTAGAAAGATGGAAGTAAGTAAAGAAGACTATGTATAGCAAACGATCAACAAGTTGGGTGAAGCAGTACAGAAGTTAGGAGAGGGGATACAGGTACAAGAGATAGTAAAACGAATACCAACATTTACTTGAGGAGTAGATCAATTTGAGGCATGGATAAATGACATTGAAAAATGGCAGAGGAGTAATAAAATAACTCAACCAGAATTGAAAGAACTAACTAGTCAAGGGAGAGTGGCTAGCGGCATAAGAAGAAGAATAAATGAAATAAAAGACGAAACTTAGGAAGAATTTAAGTCGTATTTAACACAGAGATACGTAAGATATAAAGATGCACAGCAGGCAATAATGAATCTTAAATCGACACACCAGCTGCAAGAAGAATCAGTGCAAGAATATGGTGATAAAGTATTAGAATTAGCAGAACAAGGATTTGGCTAAGGAGTCCATAACGATCATATTAATAAAATGTTAATAGCCATATTTATAGAAGGCCTTAGAAATAAAGGGCTAAAAATGCAATTAGCAAGGAGAAATTTAACAACATTGGCACAAGTGATGAATGTAGCAACAGAAGAAGAAAATATTAGACAAAGATTCGAAGGGGAAGGATAGGAGAAAAGAGAAGAGCCGCATAGAACAAGGAGACAGGAATGTCCAATGGAGATTGATCATACAAGACAGAGATGCAGGACAGACAATAGCACTCATAAAGTAAATTGGGTACAAGACAATAGAAGATGCTATAATTGTAATAGAGTAGGACATATAGCTAGACAGTGTTATACAAGAACCTACCGAAGAAAATAGAGGACATACCCAAGACAGGGAAACGTCGAGAGAATGTTCGAACAGACAGCCGATTTTAAACACAAGGGGCAGAAAACCCGAAGTAATGAGAGAAGACAGTAGAAGAAAGAAGAGAAACCCAAAATAGGTCAAACAAAGTAATAAGAGGAGAAAAACCTGAAATGGGTAAAACGAATTAATAAGAGGAAAAGAAGAAGAGAGGAGAGAACCCGAAATGGGTCAAACATAGTAATAAGAGGAGAAAAACCCGAAATCGGTAAAACAAAGTAATAAGAGGAGAAAAACCCGAAATGGGTAAAACAAAGTAATAGAAGAGAGGAGAGAACCCGAAATGGGCAAAATGAAGTAATAAGAGGAGAAAAATCCGAAATGGGTAAAAACGAAGTATTGAGAGGAGACAAAAAGAGAGAAGAGAAACCTGAAATGGGTACAACAAAGTAATAAGAGGAGAGGAAGAAGAGAGAAGAGAAACCCAAAATGGGTAAAAACAAAGTAATAAGAGGAGAGAAAGAAGAGAGAAGAGAAACCCGAAATGGGTAAAATGAGGTAATAATATGAGATAGAGAAGAGAGGAGAGAAACCCGAAATGGGTAAAACGAAGTAATAAGAGGAGAGACAGAAGAGAGGAGATAACCCGAAATGGGTAAAAATGAAGTAGTAATAGAGGAGAGGAAGAAGAGAGAGGAGACAAACCCGGACGGGTTAAATAAGAGGTAACTGAGAAATCCGAAATGGACAGTTGACCTAAGAAAATAGTAAGAGGAAGAGAGAATATAGAAACACCATCTGAATGAAGCACACAGCTCACGGTGTGCACAGAGCACTATTCAGTAGCTCCAGCAACAAGCTGGACTTGGAATATGAGGAAACTGCAATAAGGAACATTTCTCAGACAGTGACTCAACGGTTCCCTATTACCTATCCGCCATATTGACCAGAAGTTCATGCATTTAAAAGTGTATAATCTTCAGAAATGAAAGTACAAGTTTAATTAAAATCTTTAATATTCATACAAGGCAAGTAACTTTCTCAGTTTTATCTATAATATTGATTGATTTATTTCCTTGGTGTCCTATACTTGTTTCCAAGATGGCAGATCTAGTCCACGTTCTCTCGATTGCTGCAGAAAGTGCATTCGGGGTCTGATTATTTTCGGTTCTCCATTGCACTTCTCTGCGCTAAAGTCAAAGTGAAGATCTACTTATTATATCTGCGCCGATAAAGTGGTGTCGTACGCCGGCAATATTCCATTTTTAACAAATCAAGTGTTGTGAATGTGACCTTCCACCGTCTAGACTTGATCTGCGCTTTACGTTACATTGGTGCTGTTCATGACCGTTGTTGGAATTGCTTGACGCAAGTTATTTACATGTTACTCATTAGTGTGAAATGCTTTGTCAGCCGCAGTTTTATCTCTTTAGGGAATTTGCACCGTGTTTTGTTCGTTGTAGGCTGCATTCACTAGAGTAATCAGGATTCTAAAAGGTGCGTCATTGCTGTGCGTGTGACATTGTTGTGTGTGCTACGTCATCGTATTGGCTCATCGTAAATCCCTAGACCGGCTGTACGCTAATCTTACAGTCTGTTGTTTGATGTGTTAATCTGACGACTAACTGTGTGTTTATATGTTCGGAATTGGAGTCAACAATGATGGCCTAACATCATCAAGCGCTGTATATTTAAAAAAAAATATGATGATCATTTTCAGGAGGACATGAACTTCCGGTATATGATAGATAGGCGGCAGGAACCATTGAAGGCTATGCATGAAAAGTGTTCCTTGTTGCAGTTTCCTCATATTCCAAGTCCATGGGGGACTGGCTGGTCTCGAGGCAAGATGCCAACCTCAAGACAGAGAGGTTGTGGGTTGAAATCTCGGCTACACCGGTTGGGATTTTTATTTATGATTTCTCTCTTCGGCAACCACCCCTGGTCTCAGCAGCAAGGCCCAACTTGAAATGTCAGTTACTCATCGACGGAAAAAACATGAGTACCTCCAAAGTCGGAGTTATCTGCTTGTGCGGCGAGGGACCCCTGTGCACACGGCTGCCAGGGAAAAATGGATTAACATGCAAAATTCAGTCCCCAGTCTCTAGGGACTTCGTCAGAGTTGAAAGCTGGCGAAAGCAACAGCAACAACAACAACAATACTTGTTCATTGTATACTTGTAGTGTTTCAGATACATGATACAGCAAACAAATTCATACCAGTTTTTTACTTCCATCTAAATAATACAGTATATAATATCAATTCTTACAAATTTGTGACCCATAAATAGATATACAGTAGTAGATTAATTCTTACTAGTTTGTCATCGGCATATAGATAATACAGCAGTAGGTTAATTCTTACAAGTTTGTCATCGGCATATTGATAATACAGCAGTAGATTAATTCTTACAAGTTTGTCATTGGCATATTGATAATACAGCAGTAGCAGTAGTAGAATCCTGTCAGTCTTGAGAGACATCGGGTTTAATGGCATTGACAAAACTTGTTTCTATCTTTCTGCTTGTCTTGAGTCAGCAGATTTTCTCAAATTAAATTTTCCTGCTTCCAGGCCAATACCTGCTGTCAGCCTCCAGCTGGATCTCACTTTAGCAAGCTCCTCACAGTCAGTTATATTCATATTAAGAGCGCTAAATTCATTTTACTCTCTTTTTGTAGCAAAGAAGGGATCTTCTTTTGTGTCTTTAACCACAGACTGTTTCTCAGTATATGATGTCTATGGGAATCCAAACAGAAGCAGACCAATTCTTATAGTTTGTGATCCACATCTAGATAAATAACATAGTAGACCAATTCCTACCAGATGCACTTCTAGATAGATCATATGATAGACCAATGCTTACCAGATCCACTTCTAGATAGATCATATGATAGACCAATGCTTACCAGATCCACTTCTAGATAGATCATATGATAGACCAATTCCTACCAGTTTGCGATCCACAGTGAGTGCTGATAATTATTTTAATTCTTTTATGTTTTGTAAAATAATTTGTTGTGGTGGTACATGTTTATGCTAGAATGGTTTTGAAGGAAGTCAGTAACAGAACTGATAAACAGAGATGGAAAGTTGTAGTGAGGCATAACAACCTAGGCCAGCAGATATGGCACTTTGAGATGATGATAATTGTGGTACAACCAAATAATTGTTACTGTAAAAAAAAACACATCTTGTAGTCACCTGAGCATTGTGCTTTTCTTACACCTTCTGAGAAAAAAAAATGTAATTTAAATTGTTGATTTCTATATAAAATATACTCAAAATGGTATTAAGCAGGTAAATTAATAGAGAGACAAGACAAACCATAATGTTGTGACATAAGCCTTCATCGGGTATAAAGCAAAAAATATACAAAGATCAACAAGTTACCGCTATTCTCTGTTGATTTCTACCTGCCATGTGGGGGGGCTGGTTGGTCTCGAGGCAAGGTGCCAGCCTCGAGACAGAGAGGTTGTGGGTTCAAATCCTGGCTACACTGGTTGGGATTTTTATTTATGATTTCTCTCTGCTGCAAACACTCCAGGTCTCAGCAGCAAGGCCCAGCTTATAAAAATATATTAAAATATGAGTACCTCCAAAGTCTGAGTTATCTGCCTGTGCAGCGAGGAACCCCTGTGCACATGGCTGCCAGGAAAAAATGGATTAACACGCACATTCCAGGTAAAAGCTGGCGAACGAATTAAAAAAAAAACAACCTGTCATGTATTGTTCATATCCTATATTCTGAGAAAATATTGATAAAATCATATATTTCTTTTAAAAAAATCATTACCTGTTTATAAATTGATATTGAATGAAAGTTTAACATTGTTTTTGTAATCTTTCATTTTTCTCATTTAGATTTGTCGTCACTTGGGAAGCTCAAGTACTTGCTTTTTCTGGATGCTTCTCACAACAAAATTGAAAAGTTATTGGACTTTGACCCACCATTTAATTTGCTTGAAGTCAACTTGTCATGGAACATCATACAGAACATGTGTGATTTATCTGCCCATCATTTCCTCAAGAAACTCATTCTTGATAGTATCCTTATCTTAACTAAATTCTTATCTTAACTAAATTCTTATCTTAATTAAATCCTTATCTTAATTAAATTCTTATCTTAATTAAATCCTTATCTTAACTAAATCCTTATCTTAATTAAATCCTTATATTAAACTAAACTTTTATTTGGCACAAACCCTCAGAAAACTCATCAATGAGAATGTTTGAAAGCATGAAAATGGAACTCACAGCTAAAAACAGCCAATGATTGTAACAATAACACATGAAGCCATGATGGCAATTTGGTTGCTGTACTCATCTGCTGCACAGATGGTCAAGATCCAGTTTCAAGCATGCACATTTTGCTCTCAACGACATGGCTTTTGGGTTTACCCAGTCTCTCTCAGCGAATTTCCCTGAGAAAGGAGGGAATTTTACATATCTATTAACTACATTTATTTTTTCTTAACATTTCAAAAGATAATTCCATCTCAAGAATTCATGGGTTACAGAATTGTAAAAGACTGAAATATTTAAGTCTTTCTCACAATAACATTAGTAACATTAATGGACTTGATGATCTACC
The DNA here is from genome assembly GCA_032433765.1 of Megaustenia siamemsis. Taxonomy (NCBI): domain Eukaryota; kingdom Metazoa; phylum Mollusca; class Gastropoda; order Stylommatophora; family Ariophantidae; genus Megaustenia; species Megaustenia siamemsis. The sequence goes on along the minus strand of JAVIAB010000125.1, from coordinate 96,391,343 downwards.
AATTGAATATTTAAACATTGTAAGTACATTTTTGTTTTATTCCTTCCATCTTTTCCTATAGGCAAACCTGTACACCTGAACAAAAACAGCGTTACAAGTGAAAAAACAGAAACAATTTTACATGTCAAACTTGTTGGTGTGTTATAAAAGATAATAACCGAATAGCAAAGCAAGCCCTCATGTGGGAAAGGAACAGGTAGGAGGAAAAGAGGCTGACCCAGAGAGACACTGAGAAGAACATTGATTTGGGAGGCAATGGAAGCAGGAATTGGCTCCCTCAATGAGATTGAAATGCTTGCACAGAACAGAGACAAATGGCGAGATTTGATAAAAGATCATTGCAAGGATTGAGACTGCAGGAAAGAAAATTTAGAGGAAGAGTTTTTGGGTCTATGCCCTATGGGTCGGCCACGGCTCAAAGGGTCAGTAGATAGGTAGATATTATCATAGTTTTATTAAATTTAAACAGTATATTTTAATGTGTTTATTAGTACATTGGTCATAAAAGCATCTCTAGGTAATCTATTTTAAACAGTATATTTCAATGTGTTTATTAGTACATTGGTCATAAAAGCATCTCTAGGTAATCCATTTTAAACAGTATATTTCAATGTGTTTATTAGTACATTGGTCATAAAAGCATCTCTAGGTAATTCATTTTAAACAGTATATTTCAATGTGTTTATTAGTACATTGGTCATAAAAGCATCTCTAGGTAATCCATTTTTAAAAAGGATTCATGTATTTGACCTACTTGGAGGGTGGGATTGGGTCATCTATGTGTAAGATGTTGACCTTTGGACAGGAAAGTCCTGTGTTTGAATCCCATCATGAGTGGTGATCTCTCTCTTTGAATCTGTTGTGTTTTTCATGGCTTTACCCCGGCCTCTGGGAAGTAAGATTTAATGTCTAGTCATTTTGAAAAATGGCGAACAACAAAAATCATACTACGGTTAAGGAGTAGATGGATCATAAAAATAATAATTTAAAAACCAAAAAAAAACCACACAAAACACTCTAATATCACTCATCATCATCAAGTACCAAGCCTACTGGTGTAGGTGATCATGTCTCTCGACAACTTTCGATCTCGACAGTTGTTTATCATTTCTGTTGTTGACCTTCTGCTAAGCCATTCTCTTAAGTTGTCTGGTATCTTTTCCTCTTGCTTCCCTCTATCTCTTTGTCCCTCAATTTTTCCAGTTGTTACAATATATTCCGGCTGTTCCCTTCTCATTACTCTTCTAGCTATCCATGGTATTCTCAACATTCTTCTGTAAAACCACATTTCTACAGCTACTAAAAATATACTAATACACATATAAAAGTATTTATATATGTACTAATGTGTAACAAAACCTTCTCATTATTGTGCTATTAATAGCTTACAAAATACCTTAACTCCATTAAATCACTTTAATTGACTTGGCTACTGAACTTCTGAGCCAATAAGCTACACCTTTGGACCTTTTTTATTATGACTGCCAGCTATGAATGGGCATAAGATGCAGCAAAGTGTTCTAAGAGTTAATAATAAAATATGGGAATAAACAAATAATGAGGTAAGATTTGATTTATATGTTTTCAAATTTATTCACAGAGCAACAACAAAATCAAAATTCTTCAGAATCTTGAGTCTCTTACACACCTGAAGGTAAGTTTAGATGGAAGATTAGATAGATCTTACAGTACATTTGCACTACATGGTGTTAGACTAAATTGAATTTCCCACACTAAACAGCCTGTAGTACATGTCATATGCATGTACAGATCTATCTATCTATCTTTCGTTCGCTCGAAGTATTGTCTATATCAGCAATGTCGTTTCCTGTATGAATTTTACTGTCTTTTGTAATTCTTGCAGTGGCCCATATAGTTTTGTCTGTAGTGTTGTATCTATGGGCCAATGGATTTTCCTCAGTCTACTATATTCAGTGCAGTCTTGAAGTATGTGTTCAGCAGTCTGGGGTGCCTGTCCACATGTACAAGTAGTTGATGTGCCAATCTTGAATTTTGTATACATGTGACTATGTACAGATTATTCCATCATTTTTTGTAAGTGTCTGCAGATGTCTGCCTGAATGAATTCAACATTAGTATAAAAGATTGGAAATATTGGAAGTCATAGTTTTCCACGATTGACGTTTTGCTGCTGGTAGTTGGTTGTTTATCAGTCTCATGGTCAAGCCTTCCCAAGTAATTGTTCTGCATAGCTATTCTCTTGGTCTGCCTTGTTTTCTTTTACTAGATTGTTTCCAATTGAATGCCTGATGGGGAAGACTTTCTTCATTCATTCTCAGCACATGATCAATATATCTCAAACACCTTCTTCTTATAAAGGTTGGCACATTTCTTTTTTTGATTCGTCTCTTATCTCTTCTTCTTCTTCTTCTTTCCTTCCTCATCTGCCTTTCAGCGTCGAGGGGAGATATAATTTGCAGTCTTTTGCTCTTCTGTTCACCTCTGCTGCTGTTATGTTTCCTAGTGTTTCTAATATTCCATCGATCCATCTTTTTTCGTGGTCGACCCTTGGGTCTGTTGTTCTCACAACGTTTGTTGAAGGCTCGTTGTGTTGTGTTTTGTTCTTTCTGCCTTGTCACGTGGCCGAACCATTTTATCTGTTGTTTCCTTATATATTCTATGGCTGGGGCTATTCCTAGCTTTTTTCTCAGTTCTTCATTTCTGATCTTATCTCTCAGACTGTTTCCTGTCATTCGTCTAACACATTTCATCTCTGTAGAGGTTATTTTTCTTGTTGTTCTTGCATCTAGAGTCCAGGTCTGGCATTGGTAGCACAACGTTGGGATGAAGATTGTATTGTATAGTGCTCATTTTGCCTCCAGAGTTATTTCCTTGTTGGACAATAGTGGTGATAACTGTCCGATGATTTGACAAGCTTTGTTGCATCTTGATTCTATCTCTGCTGTTTGGGAATTATCGTTTGTCATTAGACTTCCTAGATATTTGAATTCCTCTACTTGTTTTAGTTGTCTGCCTTCTATAGATATGTTGATGTTCTGTTTATTTTTGGCGACATTCATGACTTCTGTTTTGTTGATGTTGATTTTCATGTTGTATTTTGTTCCTAAGATGTTGAGTTTGTTTAAGTGTTCTTGTAGGTCTTCTATTGTTTCATGTATTAGTGCCTGGTCGTCTGCAAATAGAAGCTCGTTGATCTCCTCTGTCTCCGATGGGTTGGCTAGCTTGCATATATGGTCCATGTATGTAATAAACAGTAGGGGGGATAGTACGCACCCCTGTCTTACACCTGATCTAACTTCGAAGTGGTCTGTGTAGCCTGTTGCTGTTCTGACCCTGCAGCTGCTGTTATCTGTCTCTTATCTGTTCGTTTGAATGCAGAAGATGATAGCATATGGATAGGAAATATAAGAAATGGCACAATAATATTTGAAAATGAAATGAAAGTCAAAATTAAAAGAAAAAAGATGCAAGAGAAAAGATTCCCCATAAATCTGCAGCCAGACCTATCATTCCTATAATGACAAAGTTAGCCATGAACATGCTCTATAAAACAACACTTGGCAGTTGTGTTTGAAGCTGTGTCAGTAGTTGTGTTTGAAGCTCAGTGTCACTAGTTGTGTTTGAAGCTCAGTGTCAGTAGTTGTGTTTGAAGCTCAGTGTCAGTAGTTGTGTTTGAAGCTGTGTCAGTAGTTGTGTTTGAAGCTCAGTGTCAGTAGTTGTGTTTGAAGCTGTGTCAGTAGTTGTGTTTGAAGCTGTGTCAGTAGTTGTGTTTGAAGCTGTGTCAGTAGTTGTGTTTGAAGCTCAGTGTCAGTAGTTGTGTTTGAAGCTGTGTCAGTAGTTGTTTGAAGCTCAGTGTCAGTAGTTGTGTTTGAAGCTCAGTGTCAGTAGCTGTGTTTGAAGCTGTGTCAGTAGTTGTGTTTGAAGCTGTGTCAGTAGTTGTGTTTGAAGCTCAATGTCAGTAGTTGTGTTTGAAGCTGTGTCAGTAGTTGTGTTTGAAGCTGTGTCAGTAGTTGTGTTTGAAGCTCAGTGTCAGTAGTTGTGTTTGAAGCTCAATGTCAGTAGTTGTGTTTGAAGCTCAATGTCAGTAGTTGTGTTTGAAGCTGTGTCAGTAGTTGTGTTTGAAGCTGTGTCAGTAGTTGTGTTTGAAGCTCAGTGTCAGTTTGCTTCCAATTGTATCTTCTTATTCTTTCCTTCCTCATCTGCCTTTCAGCATCAAGAAGAGATATAATTTGCGGTCTTTTGCTCTTCTGTTCGCCTCTGCTGCTGTTATGTTTACTAGTGCTTCTAATATTCCATCAATCCATCTTTTTTGTGGTCGACACTTGGGTCTGGTATTCTCACAACGTTTATTGAGGGCTCATTTTGTTGTGTTTTGTTCTTTCTGCCTTGTCACATGGCCAACCATTTTATCTGTTGTTTTTTTATATATTCTATGGCGAGGGCTATTCAAGCTTTTTTCTAAGTTCATTTCTGATCTTATCTCTCAGACTGTTTCCTGTCATTTGTCTAACACATTTCATCTCAGTAGAAGTTATATTGTGTGTATTTTAAACTGTTCATGAATGTTGCCTATCCATGTTTAGGCTGTGACTTAAATTCTTCTTTCAGAAAGTCAACTTGTCAGGAAACTGCATTAGAAGCTTGATCGGTCTGAAAAGTAACACCATGCTAGAGTCTCTTGATCTGGAAGATAATGAGGTATACTTCAATATGATATCTTTGACAAATGTCATCATGAAATACAAATGATGCAGGATAATAGGATAACTAATTGTTGTAAATAAACAGTTTTTTTTATTTCTAGTTAAAAAGTGTCTGTAGGTTATATTTTGTTCCAGAAGGTAAAAAACATTGACATAATAAAGATACAAATTAAAATTATGAACAGAGGCAAGGTGCCTGAAAGCTACAGAGCTGGAAGTATCCAGACCCTACTCCACCTCTTTGTGGTGCCTCTAGAAACAGACTAACCAGTCTAGTTTGACCAGGCAAGTAGGGATTGAAGAGGGGAGGCAAACCAGTACTAAAAAATACAGTGCTGAAGTCAAATGTTTTGGACAGAAAGGCACAAAAATCATAACACAAAGCATCTATGCCCACTTAACATCTTTTCAAGGACAGATGATGACAAGGACTATCAATTCCCCTAGTGATCATTGGGTGAACAGCAGAAAGAAAAAAATAGAAAATTATGAAAAAATACTGACACACAAACACTATGGAAAAATCAGGACACAAACAAATATTGGTATTGATCATGTGATAGGTTCTCTTACATAATTGTGTCATTCCTATCCCCATCAAAGTAACAGTACAACAGATTAAATTTGCATGATCAAAAGACTTGAACAGAGAAGAACAAACACTATTGTCATCATTAAGTGTCAGGTCATCTATTGTAATTGTTTATATTTGTACATAACTGTCAGTCTATGATAATATAAAGGTTTCTTTATTTACCATCTCACGATTTTATTTTAATTTATAAATAATTTTAATATGTTCCATCTATTACATTTATTTTAAAAACTTGTCTGTATTTTTAGTTTAACAGCATTTCATAAGAGTACCACCTTCTTCATATCCTTACCGTATATTTTTATTTGCCTTATTCTGAGTATTTTAAGTGAACTTTAGATGTTTGCGATATTTTTGAAAGTGTGTCCTCTTAATCTGAACAGGTGCTGGATGTTATGGAGATGAACCACATCAGGCATGCCAACAACTTGCAGGAGCTGAACTTAGTTCGAAACCCTATTCAAGAACTTCCTGAATACAGACTGTCTATTTTGTACAGAATAAAAAAACTTACCATTCTGGATAGGCATCCAGTTAAGGAGCAGGAAAAGGTGGAGATTTTATTTATTGTAAAGTAAAGTGCCCCGTCACACCAAGTGACGCACAGGGAATATGGTGTTAGTGACCATAAATTTTACACACCTTCGGCACATGATTTTTGGGGTAATGTGGTCGGTATTACGCCTGTGCTGCTTTACTTTCCCAGAAAAAAATTTGGTACCAATTAAAGGCTGGGTGAACCCGGAAGCCATTGGTTGGGATCAAACCCTACCTCTTGTCCTTTGTAGTCCAGTCCACTAACCATTGAACTATCGCGGCTCCCTTTGATTAATTGTGGTTTTGAGTAATTTTTATCACAGAACACATTATGAAACAAAAATAAACTAGTGGTAGAATTTATTGATTTCATTAACTCTTTCAGAACATAATGTTTTTATCAGTGCGATGGAAGAGATTTCAGACATAATTTTTTATGGACCTTATGATCTTAAATATCAATATATGTGCTTTATCTTTATCCAATAGTAACATATAGTAAATAAATTTTTAGATAATTGAACAAGGAATTAGATTTCACCAATAAAATGATGCTACAAGACACGTGGAAAGAAAAATGGGGCATTAATGGCCAAAAGAAAATGAAAATGTAATTTTGAGACCATAATTGCCAACTCAAAACTCATTAGCACAAACACAAAACTTAGGCTATTCAAATCAAATGTACTATCAACCCTTACGTATGCGTGTGAAAGCTGGAAAACAACAAGAGATATAGAAACAAAGTTGAACGCATTCGAAAATAAATGTCTAAGGAAAATACTTGGTATAGAATGGAACGAATTCAAAACAAACGAGGAAATTAGAGAAATCGCCAATCAACCACTAATATCTTCAGTAATAAAGAAAAGACGATGGTCATACGTTGGACATGTGATGAGAAGAGATAATAATCGAATAGCAAAGCAAGCCCTCATATGGGAAACAACAGGTAAAAGAAAAAGAGGAAGACCCAGGGAGACACTGAGAAGAACATTGATGAGAGAGGCAAGAGCAGCAGGAATCGGCTCCCTCAATGAGATAGAACTGCTTGCACAGAACAGAGACAGATGGCGAGATTTGATAAAATATCTTTAAAAGAAAACTGCTAGAACAAAAATTCATATAGGAGAAGGTGTATCTTGGTCTACGCCCTATGGGCCGGTTACGGCTCGAAAGGTCAATAGATAGATAGAATTGCCAACTTAACATCATAAATATCGGGTCAAAGTAATATAAAGTGAATTATTTTGCAAAAGAAAAAAAACAATATGCAATATGTCTTCAAATAGCGATTCTGAAAGTTCTGTTGATGGCATAAAAATAACTGATCTTTTGTCATCCACAATCACAACGTACTGTGTTCCTCTTCTCTGTAATCTTATTGATTTATTGATTACAAGTATCGAACATGAGAGACTTTATTTTTTGTTTAAAACTCAGATTGTAATACTGCTCCCGTTGTTGGTAGAGATGCTTAGATATTATCATTATTTCAAACATTAAACAAGTTAATTTACTGGCTTTTTCAATCGTCATCAATTAAATTCTAGCATTAAAATCAATACAAATCAATGCCATTTCGATCAGCTGATTTTTTATTGGTAATCCAAATGGAAAATCAATATAAGGGAACAAATGGAGAGATGGAAAGAACACTTTGAAGAAATTTTGAACAGACCCGGCTCAAATAATCCTCCTGTGATACTACCAGCAGAAGAAGAGTTACACGTTAACTGTGGAAAACCAAGCAAGGAAGAAATAATGAAAGCCATCAAGCTATTAAAAAATGGTAAAGCCACAGGACCAGATGAAATTCCTTTGGAAGCCATCAAAGCAGATATTAACACCTCTATCAGGATGTTACATAATCTATTAGAAAAAATTTGGGAGAGGGAAGAAATAACTAAGGACTGGAAAGAAGGTTATATGATCAAACTACCAAAGAAATGGACGTTTACAGGCGTGCACAAATTATAGGGGAATTATGCTACTATCAGTGCCAGGAAAAATATTAAGCAGAATCATTCTGGAGAGACTAAAAGAGACCATAGAGAAACATTTGATAGATGAACAAGCAGGTTTTAGGAAGAACAGATCATGTGCTGATCAAATAACTACTCTACGTATAATAGTTGAACAAAGTTTAGAACTACAGTCCCCACTTTATATTGGATTCATAGATTACGAAAAGGCATTTGATAGTTTAGACAGAGGAATGCTTTGGAAGTTGCTGAGTCATTACGGAATCGCCATAAAGTTTATTAACCTGATAAAAACAATGTATGAAGGAATTAAATATAGTGTGGTGCATGAAGGACAGCTTACAGAAGCATTTGAAATAAAAACAGGAGTAAGGCAGGGATGCTTTCTGTCTCCATTTCTCTTTCTACTGACCACCGATTGGATTATGACAATAACTCAAAACAACAGAATGGAATCCAGTGGTCACTGACCAAGCAACTTAATGATTTAGACTTTGCTGATGAAATAGCTCTCCTATCACACAGCCATCAAGAGATGCAAGATAAAATGAGCATACTTGATGAGTGATCACAACAGCTAGGACTGAAGATTAATAGAGATATGACCAACATGAGAATTAATGCAGCTGGCAATAACCAAATAAAATTAGGAGAAATACATCTACTAGACGTACAATCTTACATATTTCTGGGCAGTAATATAGATAAAGAGGGAGGAACAGAAAATGATACCAAAATAAGGATATCAAAAGCAAGAGGAGCTTTTGTTGCACTGGGAAACATATGGAAGTCCAAAGAAATTAGATTAAATACAAAAATAAAAATTTTCAACTCAAATGTTAAGTCAGTCCTATTATATGGCTGTGAAACATGGAAAACAACAAAATTGACAATCATGAAGATACAGACTTTCATTAATGGATGCTTGCGCAGAATAAAAGGATGGAAATGGCAGGACAAAACCACTAACATAGAATTATGGAAATGTACCAGTCAAACACCAGTGGATAAAGAGATACAGCGAAGACGATGGCACTGGATAGCCCTATCAGTACCCTACAGGGAGCTGAAAGGTAGAAAAATAAGAAGAAATGGAAAATCACATGATTTCTTTGTAAACCCCACATGTAGAAGGAGAAGGAACTCTCCAGTGAGGAATGTTTACAGGAAACTATATAATATCTATCTATCTATTTATTGACCTTTTGAGCCGTAGCCGGCCCATAGGGCGAATTAGGCATAGAGCAAATTAAATATTTAATTAGCTATTATATTGTTAAAAAAATATTTATTTAACTATGTAATAGCTCATTAAATACTTTTAATTCAGTTTAAATGGAATAAATTCAGATAGGCACAGGATGATGTACACTGGGGATAAACGTGTTTGCCTGAAATTGGCATGATGTAGTTTGCATAGAAATGAACAGAAAGAGTTAATCTGCCTCTTTTAAATTTCAACTGTTCTGTCTTAAGTGAAATATAAGAATGTGATATTTAGTTTCTCTTCTGAAATCTTTTAACTCTCATGTAGTTGTCTTTTTCAACTTAGGTAGCAGCTATCAATATGTTTGATCCACCAATGGAAGTTATAGCAGCAAATGATCATATCATGCATGTTGTGTACTCGTTCCTTCAGCCATCTAGAGTGCGAGACAGGTACTACTGTTATCTAATTTATTTCACTTGTGAAACTAAATTATTGAGCTTCAAGTTGAAAATATTGGGTTTTGACAGAATTATTTATGTTTCTTATTAATCATTTATTATTAAAGAGAGAGTCACAGCGATTGATAAAGGAGTATTATGATGCTCAAAAGATTAAACAAAAACACTAATGCGTGGTAACTGTCGAAAGGGATGGGAATGAATAAGAAGAATGTTCTATGAAAGTGATCATGTTTCTCCACAACCTTATATCTGTAAATTGTTATCAGTTTTGTTGTTGCTGCCCCACTAAACCATTCTCGTAAACTGTCTGGTATGTGTTTCCCTCAATCGTTTCATCCCACAGTTGTTCTAACCAACACAAAACATTTCCTGCTCTTCCCTTCTCATGGCCGTACAGTTTAGATTGTTTCATTCTGATGTTGGAAATGAGCTTTCTTTTTACTTTTGGCCTTTTTTAGAATTTCCTCATTACTTCTGTTAGTAAGGAGAATGGGTGGTCAAAATGATAACTTGTCATGCTCCAAACCAGGAGAACGCAGGTTCAAATCACTGTAGGTTTTTCAATCAGGGGTGAAATAAAAGCTCAGACCCAAACTCATAATGGAAACTTCACTGGACAAGTGACTTTTATTCTTTGGTCCTAAAAGTTCCTCTGGCAGACTCCAAAAATGAAAAATTGCCATAAAGATTTTTAAATACTATATTAAAATATAATAAATAATATTTTTAAAAAATTAAATAAATAATAATATAATATTTTTAAAGATATTTTTTTAATTTACTTCTTTTCCTGGTATTTATGGTATTCTCAATGTTCTTCTGTAAAACCACATTTTTTTTTTACTTCCAATAATTTTCCTGTCTGCTGTGTTAATGTTCAAAATTCACTTCCATATCTTAATCATCATCATCATTGAGTGCCATCTCCGCATCGAAGGTTGGCTACCGTGGAGTGCCTTTCCACTAATATATTAATATTGACTGTATATAACACTGAAGAATTTTTTTTTTTACTTTGTCTCAGAAATGGATTGTTAATATCTTTTTTATACTTTGAAATGCAGCCTTGTCACAGCTATTCTGGAAATTAAATATGTTGTACATCTGAAGTTATTATTGTTTATAGGACCTTGAATTCATTGACCTGTTGTAATTATACCTCATCTACTTTAATTGCACATTATAGGGAAGTATTTTTCTTTGTTCTGACAATTCTGTATTTTAAACTGTTGAGCTTAAGTACATAAATACAGGTCTGTTTTCAATTCTACAGTTCCTTCTACTGTTTTTATGATATATATTGTGTTTGTGTCTTTAAATTCAATAAATCTGGACTGTATATTACAAATTTCTGGTTTAATCAAACCAGCAAAGTATTTTTTTTTAAAAGTTTATAAATTGGTTTAATCAAACCAGTGTAGTTTGTTTAAAATAATTTTATAAGCTGGTTTAATCAATCCAGTGTCTTCTTCTTCTACCTTTCAGCTCCCAGTGGAGCATAGGTCTTCAACAAACACTTTCCAAGTCATTCTGTTTCTTGCCATTCTTTTAAGATCATTCCATGTCTTCCCCATTATCTTCATCTCTGCTTCTGTCTGTCTTCTCCAAGAATTTCTTGGTCTTCCTCTTTGTCTTTTCCCCTGGGGATTCCAAAAAAGGGCCTGTTGTGTAATACTCTCAGTTGGCTTCTGCAGTGTGTGTCCTATCCAGCGCCATCATCTTCGCTGTATCTCTTTATCCACTGGTATTTGACTGGTACATTTCCATAATTCTATGTTAGTGATTTTGTCTTGCCATTTCTATCCTTTTATTCTGCGTAAGCATCCATTAATGAAAGTCTGCATCTTCATGATTGTCAGTTTTGTTGTTCTCCATGTTTCACAGCCATATGATGGGACTGACTTAACATTGGAGCTGACAAATTATATTTTTGTTTTTAACCTAATTTCTTTGGACTTTCATCTGTTTCCCAGTGCAACAAAAGCTCCTCTTGCTTTTGATATCCTTATTTTGGTATCATTTTCTGTTCCTCCCTCTTTATCTATATTACTGCCCAGATATATGTAAGATTGTACGTCTAGTAGATGTATTTCTCCTAATTTTATTTGGTTATTGCCAACTGCATTAATTCTAATATTGTTGGTCTTATATCAATTAATTTTCAGTCCTAGCTATTGTGATCTTTCATCAAGTATGCTAATTTTATTCTGCATCTGTTGATGGCTGTGTGATAGGAGGACTATTTCATCAGCAAAGTCTAAATCATTAAGTTGCTTGGTCAGTGACCACTGGATTCCATTTCTGTTGATTTGAGTTATTCTCATAATCCAATCTATGACCAGTGTAGTTTGTTTAAAAAAAAAATTTCTAAATTGGTTCAATCAAACCAGAGTTAAAGCAGAAAATAAATTTTTTTTAAAAAATACAGATAGAGTTCATCACATTTGTTATCAAGGGGTTTAACTCATGTGGCCCACCGTTTTTCTAACAAATTTTTAAAATTTTTAATAAAAGCAAGTGAAATGAAAATTGATCTTAAACACACAGTTTTTTCAGACAATTTGCTAAGGAAGTTAGAAAAGAGGATTAAATTAGAGAATTACATGGTTTTAATAAAAATAATTCCCGAAATGTTAAAAAATTAAAAGTCACAAAAAGCGGTTTCTTGCTTTGGTTATTAAAGCGGCAGCTTTTGCAGCTCATTGTACAGAATGTGCTAAATAGAAATAAAATCTTAAACATTTTTCTATCTTTTATGTTATTTTTTATATCCAACCAATTTACGCTAAATAAAAATTTTGATTTTAAAATGTTTAGCACCATTAGTTTTGTCCAAACTGACTCAGTCATTTTATGTTAGTTAACCTGTCTGTGTTCACAATGATATACCAGCACTCTGCCAAACATAGGAACTCCTTACCCGATGCTGGTGTTGGTGGGACCTCAAGGGTCAGGAAAGAGAAAGTTTACTATGAACCTCTTGCAGGAGTTTGGAGAGTATTTTGGATGTGGGTGAGTTTTTAGTTGTGACTTTCATACCCATTCTGGCATGACTCATTTCTGCTTTTTTTTAAATCAAAGAGTAATTTGTGTTGCAGGAAGAGCAAAGACCAGAGCTTTTTTTTAAATCAAAGAGTAATTTGTGTTGCAGGAAGAGCAAAGACCAGTTTTTATTACATCAGTTCAGAGTCCCATTTGTACTACATCAAGTGGAACCATAACTAAGCTGGCATAGATAAAAATACAATTTTAAATATTTTGTTTCATCTTCATGGATAAGGTAAGGCTAAACAAATCAGTGTTTTCACTAAAAAGGTCTTAGGTGGAGGACAGATACAAACAAAACAAATTAAAAACATTAAAAGTTCATAAGAAAGTAAACAGTCAAAACAATGAAAATGGGGCGAAGGTATTTTTGCATATGTACACAGAAAGTGAAACATCACATGTTAACCTTTTGTGCTAAGAAGAATATTTCTAAAAATAGGTAGAAGGGACACAATACAATAATTACACTGGAGGACACAGGAGAGAAGAGGTGTAGAAAAAACATTAAGGGTCATTAATGTAAAAACTATCTTAAAAAAAAAAAACTATCTTTACGTCACATAGTACCATTGCTGGTATATGACGGGGGGCAACGATAGGACCAGAGAAATAAAGGCCGCTTGGTCAAAGCAGTCGCCGCGACGTGTGAGACTCAGGATTTTTATTTCACCCCCGATAGAAAAAATCCTTTCTGTCTACCGCGGGCTTCGAACACCGAACGTCGGCTTTTCAGCCAGCGGAACAGTGGTTTTTAGCCGCACTCCCACGCGCTCCTGTCATTATTGTAATGAATGAAAAGTATTAATTATTCTTGGGTTTAACTTTTTCCAGACTTTGGCGGACTTTAGGTTTGGACTAGATCAATTTTCAATTTAGAAAAATTACCATCATGCGTCTTTTTCATTTGACAATTTCACACAATAATATAATTAAATGTAGTACATGTTATAATCTATCTATCTATTGACCTTTCGAGCCGTAACCGGCCCATAGGGCGTAGACCAAGATACACCTTCTCCTATACAAATTTTTGTTCTAGCAGTTTTCTTTTAAAGATATTTTATCAAATCTCGCCATCTGTCTCTGTTCTGTGCAAGCAGTTCTATCTCATTGAGGGAGCCGATTCCTGCTGCTCTTGCCTCTCTCATCAATGTTCTTCTCAGTGTCTCCCTGGGTCTTCCTCTTTTTCTTTTACCTGTTGTTTCCCATATGAGGGCTTGCTTTGCTATTCGATTATTATCTCTTCTCATCACATGTCCAACGTATGACCATCGTCTTTTCTTTATTACTGAAGATATTAGTGGTTGATTGGCGATTTCTCTAATTTCCTCGTTTGTTTTGAATTCGTTCCATTCTATACCAAGTATTTTCCTTAGACATTTATTTTCGAATGCGTTCAACTTTGTTTCTATATCTCTTGTTGTTTTCCAGCTTTCACACGCATACGTAAGGGTTGATAGTACATTTGATTTGAATAGCCTAAGTTTTGTGTTTGTGCTAATGAGTTTTGATTTCCACAACTTTTCAAGGCTTCTGAAAGACATTGCTGCTTTAGACAGTCTGATTCTAATTTCTTTGCTCGTATCCCCTTCTCGATCAATGTGACTTCCAAGATAGATAAAGTGATCGATCTCTTCTACTGGTTTGTTTTCCATGTATATTTTGTCACTTGTTGGAATTAAACTTTTCATGACTTTAGTCTTTTCATGATTGAGCTCAAGCCCAATTTTGCTGGCTATTGATGATAGTTCATTTGTGTTTTCCTGCATCGTTTTTATCTGACTGCTGATGAGAACTATGTCATCAGCAAAGTCGAGGTCCTCCAAATGGTCTCCTTGTATCCATTCGATGCCTTTATTACCAGTGCAGCATTTCTTCATTATGAAGTCCATAACAATTCCAAATAACAAGGGCGATAAAATACATCCTTGTTTAACCCCAGTTTCTATTGGGAAACATTCGCTCAGTCCTTCCTCTGTTCGAACTGCACATGTGTAACCATCATACATGTCTTTGATAATATTTATGATTTTTGATGGTAAGCCATATTGCTTCAGAATTTTCCACAAAGAATCTCTATGAATACTATCAAATGCTTTTTTGAAGTCGATGAAGTTAAGTACAAAAGGTTTTTGCTTTTCAATGTGTTCCTCCAATATAAGTCGTAGAGTGAAAATGTGGTCAAGACAGCTTCTCCCTTTTCTAAACCCAGCCTGTTCTTCACGCATTACTGTATCTATTGAATCCTTTATTCTATTTAGGATGATTTTACAGAATAACTTTGAGGCAACTGACAAAAGTGTCACGCCTCTCCAGTTGTTACAATTCTACTGCTAATTTACACATTCTGTATCAGGTCTACGTTTCATTAACAACATCGTTTTTACGATAGCGGCTTGTTAAACCTCTGATCAACGGTTCTATACCAAGCCGGAGAATGTTATAATCACCGGAAAGGAAAATGGTTGAAGAAAATGAAAATAACAATCTATTGATGATACCTGAAGAAAAAAATATATTATTTATTATAAATAGTATAAAAATATTTAAAGGCTGATAGTTTTAAATTCAAAATATCATATTTCACATACCTATATTCTTCCCTGACTAGAAGCGTGTTGCTATCCATTCTTCTAAAAATTATACACAAACTACTCCAAAGTTCTTCAAAATACACTTGACTTGATGCACTTATGTCCACAAATAATGAAATTAGGCACAAGAAATGGTGTGGCCACAAATTGTCAGAAAAAACATACATTATCATAGAAAATTCAACCACTATATCTGCAAAACAATATGGACTAGATATGAGTATAAAAAAGACTAAAACTATGATCATAAACAAAGAAAATACTCAAAACCCACAAGTGGATATCAAAATAGAAGGAATAGACCTGGAGACAGTTCAGAGCTACAACTACCTTGGAAAATGTACAACTGAAATAAACAAAAGAATAGGAATGGCAAAAAGTAATTTTAATGTCATGAAAAATATACTAACATCAAAACAAATAACACCAGGGCTAAAATTAAGAATAGCAAAATGTTACATCTTCTCAATATTCCTATATGATACAGAAACATGGACATTAGACAAGAAAACAGAACAGAGAATTGAAGCCTTTGAAATGTGGATATATAGAAGAATAGGTAGAATTGGATGGAAGGAAAAGAAAACAAATGATGAAGTCTTAAAACAACTAAAAATTAAAAGAGAACTACTAAGCACAATTCAAACAAGACAAATGCAATTTTTGGGCCATGTTAAAAGACACAACAGCCTACTAAAAGTAATCCTGGAGGGGAAAATACAAGGTAAAAGAGGCAGAGGCTGACCAAGACTAACATGGACGAGTAACATCAAAAGATGGACAAATCAGCCTATGACAACCTGCACCATCAAAGCAAGCGACAGAGCAGAAAAGCACTCCATGGTAGCCAACCTTCGTTGCGGAGACGGCACTCAATGATGATGATGATGATCTGCAAAACAAAGAAAATATCATGTGGTAATCGAAGGAAGCAATTAAGAAGTGTCTTCTAGATATTAAATACAAGTATTGGTGAATATGGTGCAGTATATAGTCCATTAATCAGTGCACATTAACTAATATACACAGTGCAATCAGTCCATTTGTCAGTGCACATAGTGCAAATAAACAATTATACATAGTGCAATATATAGTCCATTCATCAGTGCACATGATTCAAACAAATCTTTAACTATTATACACAGTGCAATTAGTCCATTTGTCAGTGCACATGATTCAAACAAATCTTTAACTATTATACACAGTGCAATTAGTCCATTTGTCAGTGCACATAGTGCAAATAAAACCATTTTAACTGATATTCATGGTGCAACTGATCCATTCATCAATCATCATCATCATGTGCCATACCGGTTGGTGTAGGTGATCATGTCCTTCCACAATCTTCTATCTACAGTGCATCGTATCAGTTCTGTTGTTGACTGTTTTCCATGCCATGACACCAAGCTATCTAGTATTTTCTCTCCTTGTCATCTGCGATCTCTCTTTCCTTTTATTTTGCCAGTTGTAACCAAGTATTCTAACTTTCCTCTTCTCATAATGTGCCCGAAAAATGTTGATTGTTTCTTTCTGATGTTTTTTAGGAGCTGCCTTTTTGTGTTTGCCTCTTTGAGAACTTACTCATTGGTCTTTCTAGCTGTCCAGGTAACTTTCAACATTCTTCTGAGAAATCCCAACTCTGTGGCCTCTAATCGTCTTTTCATTTGTTTGTCTACTGTCCATGATTCGCTTCCATAGGTCAGGATTGGTTCTATATAGCACCAATGAACTCTCTTTCTCATTTCTATTGACATAGATTTGTTGCATAAGAAATTTTCATTTTCTGAAATGCTATTTTGGCCTGAGCTATTCTGCTTTTTATTTCCGTGGTGCATCTTCCATCTGATGTTATTATTGTGCCCAAGTATTATTCATCAATATATACATTGTAATCATTCCATTCATTAGTGTACATAGTGCAATCAATCTATTCATCAGTATATACAGTATAACTAATTTATTCATCACTGGATGCACAATAATCCAAAGCTGGCATCCATAGTCTAGGAAATTGTTAATGGGAATACATAAATATTCTTGCAAAGCAATTGTGCATAATCTGAGATAGATTGTCACCCCAATAGTCCTAGCTAGATATATGTAAAGTTATGGTCTGTATAATGTACATCACTAAAGAGAGATGCTTGTGAGGCTAAAAGCTAAAAAGAAAAAATTATGTTTTTATAATTTTATTAATCAATTTCTTATCTGACTAGGTGGACAGCACTACTAGCGCACTGTATTAGCAAAATACAACTTTGAAATGTAGTATAAATTTATTTACTCCTGTATTTTTAACATTTTAAACTTTAATTTGATTCTTGATATTTTGTGACATAATTTTACACATTTTAAAAATAAATAAGTTTTGTGTTTCTAGCATCTCTCACACCACCAGACAGCCTTCATTGGAAGAAGAGGCAGATAAGGATTATTATTTTGTATCATTGGAAAGCTTTGAGGAAGATATAAAAAAGGTATAACTTTTATAATTGCATTTGCACAATATTTTTTTCAGTATAAACATTTTCTAGGTGGGCATTTTTTTTAGTCATGTGAGAATCACAAAACAAACCCTTAAGTCAGTTCAACAACAAGAATAAAGAGGCTGACCTCGAGGGACACTGAGATAACACTGACAAGAGAGGCAAAGTTAACAGGAATTGATCCCCATTGATTGAAATTGAAAAGTTCTCCAAGAATAGGAACATATGGCGAGGTACTCTGCAATCCTGTGTGATGTTTGACAACAAAGATGTTAGAAATTGTCTTCACGTTTTGTGATCGATACTTCTAAAATTGCCTACAGTCTGTTTCTCTGAGTGATTAATTCACTAAAACATTCAACAATATTAAGTTTTTATCTTCACTATTTACATTCATTGAGGGTTAATAATAACAAGTGTGGCTCATGACTTTGGCCTGTCATCATAGCAGCTGCCCACTCTGGCTGACTCTTTCACTTCCATGTCCATCTCTTTCAACACATTTCATGTTTACTTCCAGCTAATTTTATTTGCTTTGTTTATACTTCACTAATTTTTTTTCTTAACTGGGAAAAACTGGATTTTATCTGGTAATTGAATCAACTTTATTGCAGCCTGAGCAGACATATAGGTGCCTAGCCTCTTATAGCAGATGATAGAGTTATTAAGCTGATTCTTCCAGCTGTTAGTTGTTTCTGCCCCCACCTTCATAGTTACTTAACCCTAGATTATGATTCCTTTATAAAAATTATTGCATCAATTTTTTAGGAATTTTGCAGCTTCCCTTGGGCAAATATCCCCCCCCCCCAATCCCCCCATAACCTTTCTAATTATCTGTTCCAGTGACCCCTGAGTGTTTGATTTCTTACCTTTGATGTTTGATTTTTTTTCACTTCATGCAGTAAAAATTACTACAGTTTCATAAACACGCACTTTAAAAAAAATCTCAGTCAATTTTCAAGAAATTTTTTTCCGCTTTTTTTTCTCATGGAGGGGGAAATTTCCTTGGCATGACATCAAAGAAACCATTTGTAATACAGAAAAGTCAATGAACAATGTGAAGAGAGCGCCGAACATACGAGCTAAAATTATGACTGATGGCGGCCCCTTGTTTCTGGTCTTGTGTAAACACAATTCTGTGTATCAAAAGTTGAAAGAAAGTTGGATTTAAAAACTCAAAATGTTACATATAAGTGGTAGTAATTTTTACTACGGAATCTTGACAACATGAATCACAGGTATATGAATCGTAATCTAGGGTAAAGTTAAACATATCTTTATCACTTTAATGGCACCATAAACTTATCTTCATCTTTCTCTCAGATCCATAAACTCATCTTCACATTTTCCTGGCATCATAAGCTCATCCTCACCTCTTCTTTAGCTTCATAAACTTATCATTTCAATCACATGTTCTATAGACTCCTTATAAAGCATCTCCGTACTTCCAAAAATTCAAACTCACATCCTATTTTGTTTCCCTATATATTTATCATCTAAGTCACACTCTTGGTTTCCTAAAGTCATCCTCACATCATGTTTAGTTCCACAAACTTGTTTAATCAATTCCATTGGTCTCATAAACTCATCATAATTCCTTCCAGGTTATGTAAACTCATTCTCATCACTCCCACTTTGGCTTCATAGGCTCCTTCTTGTTATCACTACCATCTTATATTTCCCAATAAAAATAATTAGTTAGTCCCTGTTAACACTGCGCTTTTGTGAAATGAGATGAGTGTTAGTTTTTGAAAGCTCAAACTAGTGTCTGTATTGTTGTTTTATTGATTCAGTCAAACTCTTTCTCTTTCTTCATTCACCTGATGATTGAAGAAATATAGTTCTCTTTACCATCTGCTCTTGACACATTCCTTACTGAGCAGTTTAACATATAGTGGTACTGTCATTTTTGAGTTTTTAAAACTTTGAAATAAAAGCAGGAAAATAAATGAAAATTAATCTAAAAGATGCAGTTTGTTTGAACAATTTGCTCAGAATGTTGGATAAGAAGTTAAATAAGAGAATTACAAGGTTTTAGTGGAAATAACTGTAGAAACATCAATAAATTAAAAACTGCAAAAGCTGGCTGCATGGTTCAGGCACCAATAGCTAAAGCTAATTTTTCTTGCTCTTTCTCTTCCTCTATTGTGAATCATAGGTTAAATATACTACTGTTATTTTCTATGGACTATTTGTCAAACATATTCCCTCTATTGTGAATCATAGGTTAAATATACTACTGTTATTTTCTATGGACTATTTGTCAAACATATTTCCCTCTATTGTGAATCATAAGTTAAATATACTACTGTTATTTTCTATGGACTATTTGTCAAACATATTTCCCTCTAATGTGAATAATAAGTTAAATATACTACTGTTATTTTCTATGGACTATTTGTCAAACATATTTCCCTCTAATGTGAATAATAAGTTAAATATACTACTGTTATTTTCTATGGACTATTTGTCAAACATATTTCCCTCTATTGTGAATCATTAGTTAAATATACTACTGTTATTTTCTATGGACTATTTGTCAAACATATTTCCCTCTAATGTGAATAATAAGTTAAATATACTACTGTTATTTTCTATGGACTATTTGTCAAACATATTTCCCTCTATTGTGAATCATAAGTTAAATATACTACTGTTATTTTCTATGGACTATTTGTGAAACATATTTCCCTCTATTGTGAATCATAGGTTAAATATACTACTGTTATTTTCTATGGACTATTTGTCAAACATATTTCCCTCTATTGTGAATCATAAGTTAAATATACTACTGTTATTTTCTATGGACTATTTGTCAAACATATTTCCCTCTATTGTGAATCATAGGTTAAATATACTACTGTTATTTTCTATGGACTATTTGTCAAACATATTTCCCTCTAATGTGAATAATAAGTTAAATATACTACTGTTATTTTCTATGGACTATTTGTCAAACATATTTCCCTCTAATGTGAATAATAAGTTAAATATACTACTGTTATTTTCTATGGACTATTTGTCAAACATATTTCCCTCTATTGTGAATCATAAGTTAAATATACTACTGTTATTTTCTATGGACTATTTGTCAAACATATTTCTCTCTGTTGTGAATCATAAGTTAAATATAATACTATCTGTTGTAAATAATTTGTTAAACACACCTCTCTGCTGTGAATTATAACTATCTGCTGTGAATTATAACTATCTGCTGTGAATCATAACTATCTGCTGTGAATCATAACTATCTGCTGTATGTATGGCCTTTTTCGTCTTGTCAGACGGTCTAGTGGAGGCTATTGTGTATTTTTTTTTTTTTTGAGGTTTTGTTTTTGTCGAACAGCTTCTCTCGTGGCTGGCTCTACCAATGTTTGACAAACACACACGGTCACAGAATGAACAAGTCAGGCCCACTGATCCATAGGGTTTTCCATCCTTTTTCATGAGTCTTTTCTCTTCTAAGTTTTGCTTCGCACAGTCTCAAATGATATTATACCATTCCTTATACATGCTCTCCATGATGTGCAATCACTTGCCAGATGTTACCAGTCATTTTTACAGATGGAGAAGTCTTCAGAGATGATTTACAGATATCTCTATATCGTAATTTAGGTTTGCCGATTTGTCTTTTTCCGCGTATTAGTTCACCATATAGTATTTGCTTGGGGATGCGTTGTTCTTCCGTTCGCTGGGCAAGCCCCAGCCATTTTAGTCTTTGACATCTGAGCATCGACATGATTGTCATAACTATCATCATAACTATCTGCTGTGAATCATAGCTATCTGCTGTGAATAATTTGCTAAACATACTACGATCCTTTGTGGATCATTGATCAAACATACAACCGTGGACAAGTAGTTAAACATACTATTTTTTGTTGAAAAACTGGTTAAAAACAGTCCTGTGAAAATTAATGCCTCTCATACTGTCTTTTACTTGTCATAATTCACATGATTCTGATTTCTTTTAGCCTTGAGGTACTAAATTCTTTAAACACTTACACCAAGAATGGAAAATGTTTTTTGTGTGAATTTCTTTTCATCTTAACAGTTTGTATTCAAATTAAATCTGTAGTTTATTTTATTTATAATAGATTTTGACATAAGTATATGTCAACATGAAGATAAATGAATGCACTGTTAGAAACAGTGTGAGAAAGTTAGAATTTTATTTTATTATTATTTTTTGTTGTTTATCTGACACACGTTGTGACTTTATACCTGGCACACACTGTGGTCTTATATCTGGCCCACACTGTGGTCTTGTATCTGGCACATGCTGTGGTCTTATATCTGGCACACACTGTGGTCTTGTATCTGGCACACACTGTGGTCTTGTACCTGGCACATGCTGTGGTCTTGTACCTGGCACATGCTGTGGTCTTATATCTGGCACACACTGTGGTCATATATCTGGCACACACACTGTGGTCTTATATCTGGCACACACTGTGGTCTTATATCTGACACACACTGTGGCTTATATCTGACACACACTGTGGTCTTATATCTGGCACACGCTGTGGTCTTATATCTGGCACACACTGTGGTCTTATATCTGGCACATGCTGTGGTCTTATATCTGGCACACACTGTGGTCTTATATCTGACACACACACTGTGGTCTTATACCTGGCACACACTGTGGTCTTATACCTGGCACACACTGTGGTCTTATATCTGACACACACTGTGGTCTTGTATTTGGCACATGCTGTGGTCTTATATCTGGCACACACTGTGGTCTTATACCTGGCACACACTGTGGTCTTATATCTGGCACACGCTGTGGTCTTATATCTGGCACACACTGTGGTCTTATATCTGGCATACACTGTGGTCTTGTATCTGGCACACACTGTGGTCTTATATCTGACACATGCTGTGGCTTTCAGACATGAATAAAATAAACATGTGTTTATATATCCTTGTCTCTGGTTGTGAGATTATCTTGTGAGTTATTTTTTCTTGCCAATCGTTTTAGGGTGAATTTATCCAGTCTTGCCAGTACAATAAAAACTGGTATGGCTTGCAGATGGCATCAGTTGAGAATGTGGCCAGAGAAGGCCTGGCATGTGTTACTCACATGGAGTTAGAGGTGATCACTTTTTCACTTTTCAAAGTTAACTTGCTCTCATCACACATATCATCATTAAGTGTCAAGCCAGTTGGCACTTTCATCACATAGATAGATAGTACAGTGTAATACTTTACTCACATGTAACATTCTATGTTGCTGGACATTCTTTGCCTTTCCTATCACAAACACATACACATATGCTTCAGTGCATACATAGACACATGTATCAATAAATAACTAATAAATGATGTGTTAATTATAAAATTATTCTTACTTTGGCTTTTAGAAGAGACACAATTCACATTGAGGGGCTGGGTAGTCCAGAGCTATGACATCACCCTCAGGACAGAAAGGATCTGGGTTTAAAGCCCACCAGAGGCGATGGTAATTTTTTTAAATAGGAAAAATTAATCCGTAGTTTTTTTAATGAAGTCACCAGCCCCTGATCTCTTGGGTAGTGAGATCTGATGTCTAGCCCTCTTGGATAGTGGCAATAAACAGGAGCACATTAAAGATCCCTTGTCAGATAAAATCAACAAGAGTAGGCCTAAATATGGTTGATGCCCTGGCAAAATTGTCAACAAAACCCTACCCACCCCGTGGATCCCAAGCCATGCTATGGAGTTTGTGCATGTGGACCAGGATTCTCCTTGGATTTTCTCGAGGGGGGGATATTGAAGCATCTATGGATTCATCGGTGTGCTGTGATGATGATCTGAACAACAAAACAAACAAACAGAACAAATCACATGTTCTTGAAATTGAAGTTGATATATTGCCACAATATGTTAAACTAATATGTCACAGATTAAATGTATATGTGTGTATATATAATTGTTATAAACATATGTAATGGTTAATATATAATTAATGAAATCCTCTTATTTCAGGGAATTTTGTCATCACTGAACACAGTAATTGATCAAACTCTCTTATTTATTTCAGGGAGTGTTGCCATCATTTGACACAATAATTGATCAAACTCTCTTATTTATTTCAGGGAGTGTTGCTATCATTGGACACAATAATTGATCAAACTCTCTTATTTACTTCAGGGAGTGCTGCTATCAATGGATACAATAATTGATCAAACTCTCTTATTTATTTCAGGGAGTGCTGCCATCATTGGACGCAATAATTGATCAAACTCTCTTATTTATTTCAGGGAGTGCTGCTATCAATGGACACAATAATTGATCAAACTCTCTTATTTATTTCAGGGAGTGCTGCCATCATTGGACGCAATAATTGATCAAACTCTCTTATTTATTTCAGGGAGTGCTGCTATCAATGGACACAATAATTGATCAAACTCTCTTATTTATTTCAGGGAGTGTTGCCATCATTGGACGCAATAATTGATCAAACTCTCTTATTTATTTCAGGGAGTGCTGCCATCAATGGACACCATACTTGATCAAACTCTCTTATTTATTTCAGGGAGTGCTGCCATCATTGGACACAATAATTGATCAAACTCTCTTATTTATTTCAGGGAGTGTTGCCATCATTGGACGCAATAATTGATCAAACTCTCTTATTTATTTCAGGGAGTGTTGCCATCATTGGACGCAATAATTGATCAAACTCTCTTATTTATTTCAGGGAGTGCTGCCATCAATGGACACCATACTTGATCAAACTCTCTTATTTATTTCAGGAAGTGTTGCCATCATTGGACACAATAATTGATCAAACTCTCTTATTTATTTCAGGGAGTGCTGCCATCATTGGATACAATAATTGATCAAACTCTCTTATTTCAGGGTGTTCTGTCACTAAAAAGAACATTCTTTGAGCCACGATATGTACTCATCATGCCTTTGGACAGTGAAGTTCATGAAAGAAGACTCAGAGATAGGGGCATCTACACAGAAGAACATATAGACAAGGTTCTGAAACGTGCTAACATGTACATCACACACAATCAGAACCATCCTGGCTTCTTTGACATGATGATCAGCAGTGGTAAGCCATAGAGAAAAAATTTGCCTTTATTTTTATCTGGATAAATTCTTGGTTCATTTAGTATTTTTAATCAGATTTTTTTGGGTGTATTTTTATTATTTGTGTGAATAGATTATTTGTGCACTATTCTGTTTGATTTTTATCTGCATTGTTATTTTATATTGAATTGTTTATTGACATGATTAATTCTAGGCAATCATCACCACCGTGCAACATAAAAATAAACAGGACAAATCTGAGCGTCAAATACTTTGGCACAATAATATCGGAACGATAATGCACCACAGAAATAAAAAGAAGAATAGCTCAACCCAAAATAGCATTTCAGAAAATGAAAAATATCTTATGCAACAAATCTATGTTAATAGAAATCTCTCTCTCTGCGATCAGGACTCAATCAGAGTAGGATTCCAGACTCTCACATGAAGTCAGCTGTCAGGTTAAGTGTGTTGATCGCCCCCACAGACAGAACATCACAATTAGAGTCTGCCAGATCCACTCTGATTGAACACCCGTTAAAACATTGTACTGTATTCAGCGCCAGTAGCCCAGTGCATCCGATTTCAGCCAGCATTTTATTCAGGTTTGCTTCCCTTAGCCTTTGATTGTCCCCAATCTTCCTGCAAGGCAGCAGATTGTCTTTTCTGTAGGGGAATTCTGCCCTTAGATGGTCGGCCCTCCCAGGTTTATGAGCACCATCTGCCCGAGTCACTAGAGGTGACTAACAAGACATGCACACACAAAAATATGAGATGTGACTAACACAGACATGCACACAGTGATACGAGGCATGACTAACACTGACACACATCAAGATATGAGATATGACTAACACAGACATACACACAAAGATATGACACATGCCTAACATGGACATGCACACAAAGATATGACTAACATAGATATGCACACACAAAGATATGACACATGTCTAACATAGACATGCACACAAAGATATGAGATATGACTAACATAGACATGCACACACAAAGATATGACACATGTCTAACATAGACATGCACACAAAGATATGAGATATGACTAACATAGATATGCACACACAAAGATATGACACATGTCTAACATAGACATGCACACAAAGATATGAGATATGACTAACATAGACATGCACACACAAAGATATCAGATGTGACTAACATAGCCATGCACACACAAGGATATGAGATGTGACAAACACAGACATGCACACACAAAGATATGAGATATGACTAACATAAACGTGCACACAAAGATATGAGATATCACTAACCCAGACATGCACACACAAAGATATGACACATGACTAACACAGATACACACTAAGATATGAGATATGACTAAACACAGACACACATAAAGATATGAGACATGATTATAAACTGACACACCAAGATATGAGATATTACTAACATGACACACACCAAGATATGAGCCATGGCTAGCACACACACACACACACAAGCTAAGATATGAGCCATGGCTAGCACACACACACACACACAAGCTAAGATATGAGCCATTGCTTCACGGAAACACACCAAGATATGAACCATGTCTAGCACAGAAACACATTAAGATATGAGCCATGGCTAGCATGGAAATACACTAAGATATGAACCCTGGCCAGCACAGACACCCACCAAGATATGAGCCATGGCTAGCACGGATATACACTAAGATATGAACCACGGCCAGCACAGACACACACCAAGGTATGAATCATGGTCAGCCCAGACACCTACCAAGATATGAGCCATGGCCAGCACATACACCCACTAAGATATCAGCCATGGCTATCGCAGACACCTACTAAGATATGAGCTACGACTAGCACGGATATACACTGAGAATTGAGCCATGGCTCAATTCAAGAGAAGCAGAAGAGGAGGTAGAAGAGGAGGTAGAAGAGCAGCGATCGCGAAAGGTATCCATATGCTTGGGTTTGTTGTAGTCGGCTGACTCTTCTTAACGTGGGAATCATCGACATACGAGACGCAGGCCCCGGTTAACTGTTCACAGGTTCCGTTCAAACAGTTGTCCGAAGATTTGAGAGTGCAGTCTGACCCATAGAACGTTCCCTTGCATGTACAGTTCCCGGTTGACTGTTCACAGGTATCATTGAAACAGTTGTCCGGACATTTGAGAGTGCAGTCTGACCCGTAGTACGTTTCCTTGCACATACAGTCTGCACTTTCCGGGTCACATATGATGTCACAGCCATCGGAACACGTCTGTTCACACTGTAGCCCAAAATTACCATCGGGACAAGTGTCATTACACGTATAGTCAGGATGTTTACATTGTAGGCATTTTCCGGATTTTTTCTCATATAAAGGACAGACACTGAGACAAGACCTGTAGCAGTCATGTCCATAGATCCCATGTGAACAGTTGCCATGACACGTACCGATGATGACGGTGCAGCCTTTGCTACACTCACTACACACTTCACAAAACGACCCAGAATGCCAGTCCAGACAATAGGTGTCTGTAAATGTTTCCACCTCACACATCGTCAGTGCACTGTCGGCCTGCGAAATGCTCGATGAGAACTCAATCTTAATGTGTGCCATTGGCGTTTGTGTGCTGACTACAATAGTGTTCACAGAAACATTAGGGTATGATATATCATTATACTGGAACACTACGCTGCCACTGTCAGAGAAAGCCTTTAGAGTGGCATTCTTTACGCGAATCATAGTGCCAGCTCGATGATAGATTCGAATGGTGTGAATCTTCTGGGGCATGGCAAAGTTCAGATACCAGTAAACAGGATTAGTTCCACTTCTCAATTTTGTGTGTGTGCAGTCATTGTAATAGAGATTGGTCTTTGTTTTGCCATTAACTGTGGCCTCTGGTCCAAGTCCGTCTCCTGTATAACAAGCATTAAATATGTCGGTCTGGTTTGTGTTCTGTTTGAGAGCCACATTCTGACCCCCGCCAATGTAGATGGAGCAGATATTTGCAACTATCACCCCTTCAATCCGTAACTTGTTGATCAGACCAGCCCCAGAGCAAAAGACATCAATCTCGTGCTGACTAACTACAAACCTTGATTCATTGTTACATGAGGCAGAACCATTTAGTTTTACCGTGAAACTGTCAGGATCTGTTAAGTCATTCACATAAATCCTAAACCAGGAGAACGGCAAGGATTGATTGAGAGTTGCCTCAATTGATGTAGAATTTGTGTCCGGATTACATGTGGTGTCGTTGTTATCAAACAGGAAAGTAGGTTCAGATTTTTGGGCGTATTTGTACATGAGATCCAAGTACTGACACTGGGGTCCGAAATATTCGTGCTGACAACTGTCATTGTTTGGGCATGTCCCCGTAGTTTTGTCACAAACTGAGTCATTATAGCAGTGACATTGTAACGTACAATTTGCCCCAAACCAACCGCCTGCACAAGTTAGGTCATTAGCTTCCAAGGCCGCGAACGAAGCCAGCAGAATAAAGACTTGATCTACAGCGATGGTTAATGAACTGTGTACAAACATTTATTATCAAACCCGTGATTACATTTCTAAAAATCTGCCAATTCGCTGTGATAATAGATAGTGTGATGTTCTCTAATAGAATGAGACAAACCGTTGGAGACAAGCAAAGTCAACATTGTTTACATCATGGCTCGAACGCAAACAAGCGTCCATCTTGGTGTGTCACATGACATCATATCGAGTCATATAATATGAAATTTCTCAGAAGAATGTCGAAAGTTCCCTAGACAGTTAAAAAGACCAAAGAAGAAATTCTAAAAGAGGTCAACACAAAATGTGACCTCCTAAGAAACATTAGAAAGAAATAATCAACATTTTTCGGACACATCATGAGAAGAGGAAAGTTGGAATATTTGGTTACAACTGGCAAAATAGAGGGAAAGAGTGGTCGAAGACGACAAAGAGAGAGGATACTAGATAGCTTGATGTCATGACACGGAAAACAGTCAACAACGTAATTGATTCAAAGTACTGTGAATAGAGAAATGTGGAAGGACATGATCGCCTACGCCAACCGGCATGGCACATGATGATGGTGTTATTTTATATAATTTCTTAGTGCACTTTTATTTTTAATAATTTTTGAGACATTATTATTATTTTATGATAAAGTTATCTGTGCACTGTTATCACTTTTACTAATTTATTCATTATTATTATTTTATGATAAAGTTATCTGTGCACTGTTATCACTTTTACTGATTTATTCATTATTATTATTTTATGATAAAGTTATCTGTGCACTGTTATCACTTTTACTGATTTATTCATTATTATTATTTTATGATAAAGTTATCTGTGCACTGTTATCACTTTTACTGATTTATTCATTATTATTATTTTATGATAAAGTTATCTGTGCACTGTTATCACTTTTACTGATTTATTCATTATTATTATTTTATGATAAAGTTATCTGTGCACTGTTATCACTTTTACTGATTTATTCATTATTATTATTTTATGATTAAGTTATCTGTGCACTGTTATCACTTTTACTGATTTATTCCGGATGCACTGTTGTTATTTTCATAACTTCTTAATGCAGTGATATTAGTTAAAGCTTCAGGGACCACTGCTGTTAATTTTTTAATAACTTTTTGTTAAATTATATTATTTGTATGAACAGCTGCCTGATAGATTGATTTTATTCATCTTGATAGTTTTGGTGCACTCAATTTTTAAATAAATTCTTTCTTATATGTTGGATTTTTCTTACCATTCTGGGTTTTTCTGAGCAATATGTTAATCTCTGGTTTACTTGCAAGGTCAGTTGTAGGTTTTGAGCTTAATTTAACTTGAATAAAACAGTCTTTACAGCATTATCCCTTTAAAATGGAGTTTTCTGGGGGGGGGGGGACATATAAGATTGCCACTTGTCCTGAGCAATCATTGTGAGGTGTTCAGGTCTTAATTTTTATTTCACTCTCTTCTTCTTCTTCTCTCTCTCACTCTCTCTCTCTCTCTCTCCCCCTCCCCACCCCCTAAAAAAAATATTGTTTGTTAAAACTTTTGGTATGTTGATGTAATTTCTTTTTATAGTTTTTTCATACACTATTACTTTTTTAAAATAAGGTATTAGTGCATTGTCATTTTTGTGTATGGATAATTTCATAGTTTGTTATTTCAGTGGCCTGAATTAGACCCAAATGTTTATGGTGAGGTGTGCAATGACATGAGTTGTCTGCTCAAATAATTTATAGTAATTGATAGAGCATGTCTTCTTCTTCTTTCCTTCCTCATCTGCCTTTCAGCGTCGAGGGGAGATATAATTTGCGGTATATTAGCGATCAAACACGTGGGGGAAACATCAGCCGGGCTAAACCCCCATCGTGTGGTTTTCTTAAGGTAAGCCCTTAACTTACGACTGACTTAGCAGGTCGGTAAGGGATAAATGTTTTATGCTCAGAGAAACACATAGAATAATGGAGATTAAAGTAGCAACGATAAACATATGCGGGATAGAGCATGTATTTACGCAAATAAATTATTGGTGTGTTTTTAATGATAAACTCTCTACTTAACCATAGATTGCGATACCATAGTAAAAATTACCGCATCAAAACACAAATTTTTCAAAACAGTTTGCAACCCCCCTCTCCTGTATACCTTCCTAATTACTACTTCCGGTGACCCCTGAGTGATGGATTTGTTGCTACTGATGCAGGATTTTTTTTTCCTTCTTGTGAGGTATGATCATATAATGCGGAAAAAATTGGCAAATTTTCATGAAATTTATAGTTTTTTCCTTTTTTTTTCTGTGACCAAGGAAATTTCCTTGGTTATCGGCTAATATCAAACAATCCTTTGTGACTCAGGAAACACATCGAATAACGCTATGAGTTAGCTGTACATACTGATGGACTTACGGTGACAGTACCATTAGACATTGTAACATGTCCAGTTCATGCTGTCAAATTTCATGCCATAAATCAACCTGAGCCATGAAATCTGAGTTCCAGTGTCAACACACACAGTTGTGTGTCAAAAATGTAAAGAAAATACAATTTGTTATAGCTCTGCTATCTCCCACTTTAACATTATGTTCATAAAGTCTGTCCATGGTTGTAGATTCAGGGTAAATGTGTGTTGTTCTCTTTGTCCAGCATCCTTGAAGGCATTCAGAATTACAGAGGTCCATTGCCCTTCTACACATAAATCAACCTGAGCCAGGAAATCCAAGTCCCTGTGTCTTGCCTTGTGTAAACACACAGCGGTGTTTGTTAAGTTAAAAGAAAATACAATTTTGAAATTGATATAAATATTGCTTTAATTTAATGGATTTTTTTTAGTTATTCATGCTCGTATTAATAATTAATTTGTATGCTTTTACCTTCTGTTCTTGTTTTCCTAGATGTTCATTAATCACAACTATGATGCTATCTATTTATGTAAATCTATTGAACACACCTGTCTGTTTCCTCAGTGACCCAATGAGTACATTTAGAAAGATCACAACTAGCTGTGCTTGATGACAATGGTTAGAGTCTCTGGGGAGGTCTACTCTAAGAAGTGTCTGCTTCATTTTCATGCCAGGGCACTCAGGTGTAGGACATAATGAACATGTTGACAGACTTGCCAGTTTGGCCAATGTCGAGTGCGGAAGTGCAATGGATTACTCTGATATTCTGAATGCCCTCAGGGATGCTGGACAAAAAAAATGACTCAAAAAAATTACCCTGAATCTGCAACCATGAACAGAATATCATGTCAAGCTGGGAGATACCAGACAAGAGCACTAGACAGGCATTCTAAGAAGACTTGTCAACCAATGCAATACAGGTGTTGTTAGTCACAACACATTGAGGAATATACTTTGAAATAGATCTGAGCACTTATGGACTTGTCTGATGTGCAATGAGGATGACCTGTCAGCTAAACTAAACTATTGAACACTCTATATGTATACAATTCACTTCATTCATGTAGCAGTTGAAAAAAAATATGGACATTTCTTAGATTATTTTAAGCATATTCATACTTATTCTATTGACAGATAACATTACTGAAGCCTATAAGCAACTAAATAAATTAGTCATGGAGTACCTAGGCATCAGCTCTACTGAAGAAATCGTCAACTTTTATCACGAAACCATGACAGAAGGTAAAGAGGTGACAGTAGATTCACAGCCTGCATTCACAAGTAGAGCCTTGTCCAATCTTATGAGGTCCAGTACCTGGTCAAAACAAAGCATTTCAGAAAAAGGATCCCTTCTACGAAGCTCTAAGATGGAATCAATAGTGCGAAATCATGGCATTGTTGTAAGTACCAGTGTCTCTATGGGTCAATAATTTATAAATGTTTTAGAGCAGGTGATAGATAGAGTGTAAGTGCTTTCGTCACTATTAATAAGAAGCTCTTATTTAGAGTTTAATTGTTCCCTTGGCAGCCATCTGAGATCATTAACT
This sequence comes from Megaustenia siamemsis, assembly GCA_032433765.1. NCBI lineage: Eukaryota > Metazoa > Mollusca > Gastropoda > Stylommatophora > Ariophantidae > Megaustenia > Megaustenia siamemsis. The sequence continues at coordinate 96,359,282 of JAVIAB010000125.1, read as the reverse complement.
GAGGGCCAAGAAGCCCATGCAGCAAGTGAGATGAGTGCAGTCAGCAGCCCACAACTGATCGCGATAGCATGTGTCAGGATCAGCAATCAACAGCTGACCAAGACCCTACTCCACCTCCCAAATGGTGCTCCTGAAAACAGACTTTCCAGTTTGGCTAAGCAAATAAGGATCAAAGAGGGAAGGCAACCCAGTACTCAAAAATGCTATGCTGAAGTCAGATATGCTGGGCCATTAAAAGTAATGATAATAAATGTGCTTTTATTTAGTGCCTAGAAAATCTTTGAACCGATATTACTGTTAAGCTGATCTGTTAATTTATGGTACACTATTACATCTTTGCCATTCTTAACATATGGATGCGAATTATGGACAATAGGACAACAGACAAGAAAATCACTGGAGTCTGTAGAAATGTGGTTTTACAGAAGAATGTTGAGAGTACCATGGACAGCTAAGAAGAGTAATGAAGATGTTTTAAGAGAGGTCAAAGCAAAAAGAGAGCTAATTTCCAATATTAGGAAGAGACAATCATCATTTTTTGGCCATGTAATGAGAAGAGAACAACTGGAATATATTGTAACAACTGGAAAAATTGAGGGATGAAGAGATAGAGGGAAGCAAAGAGAAAAAAATAACAGACAGCTTAAGAGAATGGCTTGGCAGAAGGTCAACAACAGAAATGATAAATAATTGCCGAGATTGAAAGTTGTGGAGAGACATGATCACCTACGCCAGTAGGCCCGGTACTTGATGATGATGATTACATTCTTGCTGCTTCTATTAACCCTAGAAAAGTACTACATTGTAAAAATGACCACTTTAAAACATACTTTTGACAAATTTGATGACAGTTTCTGCTCACAAATTTGTTTTCTCTCTGTGTACCTTCCTAATTGTTCCTCATGGTGACCTGTGGTTGGTCATCATGTCCAGATTTTGAAACTTGTACAAATAGATTATGAACACTGTAAAAGTTATGAAGATGTAAAAGTGTGATTATTGACGGTAAATACTGGAAAACAAATTTGGTATTTTCTATTTCCAACTGAGTTATTGAGTTATTAGCGGGTCATCATCATTGCACTCTGAACATGTCCATAGGTGCTCAGGTCCCCTCTTCAGCAAGTCCCGCAGTGTCCAGCGACTGATGACTCCAGTTCTGTGTTGGTTAATTAGTCTTCTTACATACCCACTAAGTTTCTCATTTCTAACTGTGCCCATCTTAACTACCATCTCTTCCATTTGCGTTGAGTGCGTGGCATCCTGATTGTTGTGCACCTTTTGGCTGGTTGCCTCCGACTTCAGCACTTGAACTTGCTAGAGCAGACTGTGGTCTTGCTCGGTTGTAGGAAGGCCTGGCCAGTCTTAGTTTTCAGTCCCTGGTGACTGTTAGAAGGAGTGCCATGGACTCATGGTTGTCAAAGTCCTGTGTCCTTCCTACTTCCCGGAGGGCATTGATGATGTCTGCCCAATCCATTGGTTGACCATCCTCAACAATAGTGCAGCTAGCCAACCTATCCGCTCTTTCATTTTCCCATACTCCCACTTGTCCTGGGACGTAGACAAAGGTGAACTTACATATTTTTTACTTCCGCAATAACTCTACTAATTTCCAACTGAAATTCTCGTTACTATACATTAGTTAGGCAATGAAATGACTGAAAGATACAAGTGTATACACTGGCTGACTGAGTTAATGAAGCAGCATACAGGGATGGTGAGAAAAATAGCGCTAATGAATTGCAGGTCCATATAATGGTGTTAGTGCTTGTAAACACTTCAAATCTCATTTACACTACTCAACAAAGGTTAATGCAGTGATTTGTTGCACAAATTATATTATTTCCTTCATTTAATTGAAGAGTTTTTTTTTTAGCTGTTAAGTTGCAAATTTTGACACGAAGTAGTAGAAACATACAAGATTTAAAATCAATAGTATTCTTGCATTAAGTTAAAATAAGAGCTGGTATCTTTGTTACACTAATGCATATGTCAGGTTAATGCTTCTGTTAAGCTCATGCATTGATTAGTTTGATGCTCCCATTATGTTAGAGGGATACACCTGTTAGTCTGACGTTCCTGTTAAGTTGATGCCTCTGTTAGACTGAGGCCCCCCATTATCCTTATGCTTCTGTTGAGCTAATGCTCCAATTAAGCTGATGCCCCCTTATGTTAAAATGCCTCTTTTGGGCTGATGCCCCCCCTTATACTGATGCATCTGTTGGGCTGATGCTCCCCTTATGCTAATGCCTTTGTTGAACTGATGCCCTCCATTGTACTAATGCCCCAATTATTCCAATGCCTCTGTTTGTCTCATGCCACTATATGTTGGTGCATCTTTTAGACTATGGTAGGCTGATGCTCCCATATGTTGGTGCATCTGTTGGACTGATGCCCCCCTTATGCTAATGCCCCTGTTTGGCTGATTCCCCCCTTATGCTAATGCCTCTGTTGAACTGATGCCCCTCTTTGGCTGGTGCCCCCCTTATGCTAATGCCTCTGTTGAACTGATGCCCCTCTTTGGCTGATGCCCCCCTTATGCTAATGCCTCTGTTGAACTGATGCCCCTCTTTGACTGATGCCCCCCCTTATGCTAATGCCTCTGTTGAACTGATGCCCCTCTTTGGCTGATGCCCCCCTTATGCTAATGCCTCTGTTGAACTGATGCCCCTCTTTGGCTGATGCCCCCCTTATGCTAATGCCTCTGTTGAACTGATGCCCCTCTTTGGCTGATGCCTCCCTTATGCTAATGCCCCCCTTATGCTAATGCCTCTGTTGAACTGATGCCCCTCTTTGGCTGATGCCCCCCTTTTGCTAATGCCTCTGTTGAACCATTCCCCCTATTATTCCGACGCCTCTGTTAAGCTAATGCATGTCTGTGTTAACCTGGTCTATGTGTCACTGACTAATCCGACCCTCAAACATGGTAACAATACATTAGTCCTGCACTCTGACCTTTGACCAATGAACAAAATAAGTTTCTTCTTTGAGACTTCAGGAAGAGGAGTCTTGGAAGAGAAGACAAACTACAGCTAAACAGCTTGTCATCAGCTATGCACCCACACTCACTAAACAGTTTATGGAAAAGTAAGTTCCTATTTAATCCCATCAATATTTTCTTTCTGTTAGAATTTTCTAGTTTGTTTGTAAGTTTTAAGATGGAGGGAGGATTTCTTCTGCAGAAAACAAAAATTATAAATATATTTTGTGTTTGTGTATCAGCAATTGACAATGCATATAAATCCATCATCAAAGGCCAGTATCATGAAAAATGAAACAAGAATACCCAAAGTATAACGGGTGGGATGGATACCACCAATTATCAAGGAGAGATCAAGTCATCATACTTCGCCTATGCACTGACTACAACAGAATGAGAAACTGCAAGTTCACCAAACTCAAAATAGGAACTACCAGCTTTTGTTTCTGTACCCTAGATGACATGACAACAAAAGACATTCTACATGATTTTCCAACCAACCACACAGACCAGAGGAGGTCATTGTGACCCATGCCCACCTCCCTGGCAGAGAAACTCTACGGTGCTCCTGAATCCTGGAAACAGACAGCATCCTTCATAAGAAAGAGATAATCAAATCAATCAGAAGATCATAGGACCCAAATCAAGATGCCTTGCATAATATGAAGAGATGGGAACAAGTTATCATTATATGCCTCAAAACAGGGCACAATTGACTCCAAAGTCACATGCAAACAAATTTCAAGATTGGCACCTCAGAGCCACATGTACATGTGGACAGGCACCCCAGACTGCTGAACACATACTTCAATACTGAACTGAATACAGTAGACTGAGGAAAACCCATTGGCCCATAGATACAACACTACAGAAAAAAACTATATGAGCCACTGCAAGAATTACAAAAAAAAAGTAAAATTTATACAGGAAATGACATTGCAGATATAGAAAATACTTCAGGAAAACAAAAGACAGACAGGCAGCTTTTTTTCGTAGTTCACATCTGATCTTATCTTTCAGACTGTTTCCTATCATGTGTCTAACACATTTCATTATCGTTCTTGAGTCTGGTGTCCAGATCTGGCATTGGTATCACAAATTTGGAATGAAGATTGAAAATGTTTATAACATCACCTTATATACGAGGGGTAGTTAAAAAATAAGTCACAAAGTGATCCGGTTTAGCAGGAAAATTTAGTTAGTGGTTTCTAAAGTTGTCAATAGCAGCATCCAACTTTATGATTTCTTTAGGTGGTAGCAACATCCAACTTTATTATTTCTTTAGATGGTAGCAACATCCAACTTTATGATTTCTTTAGGTGGTAGCAACATCCAACTTTATGATTTCTTTAGGTGGTAGCAACATCCAACTTTATGATTTCTTTAGGTGGTAGCAACATCCAACTTTATGATTTCTTTAGGTGGTAGCAACATCCAACTTTATGATTTCTTTAGGTGGTAGCAACATCCAACTTTATGATTTCTTTAGGTGGTAGCAACATCCAACTTTATGATTTCTTTAGGTGGTAGCAACATCCAACTTTATGATTTCTTTAGGTGGTAGCAACATCCAACTTTATGATTTCTTTAGGTGGTAGCAACATCCAACTTTATGATTTCTTTAGGTGGTAGCAACATCCAACTTTATGATTTCTTTAGGTGGTAGCAACATCCAACTTTATGATTTCTTTAGGTGGTAGCAACATCCAACTTTATGATTTCTTTAGGTGGTAGCAACATCCAACTTTATGATTTCTTTAGGTGGTAGCAACATCCAACTTTATGATTTCTTTAGGTGGTAGCAACATCCAACTTTATTATTTCTTTAGGTGGTAGCAACATCCAACTTTATGCTTTCTTTAGGTGGTAGCAACATCCAACTTTATGATTTCTTTAGGTGGTAGCAACATCCAACTTTATGATTTCTTTAGGTGGTAGCAACATCCAACTTTATGATTTCTTTAGGTGGTAGCAACATCCAACTTTATGATTTCTTTAGGTGGTAGCAACATCCAACTTTATGATTTCTTTAGGTGGTAGCAACATCCAACTTTATGATTTCTTTAGGTGGTAGCAACATCCAACTTTATGATTTCTTTAGGTGGTAGCAACATCCAACTTTATGATTTCTTTAGGTGGTAGCAACATCCAACTTTATGATTTCTTTAGGTGGTAGCAACATCCAACTTTATGATTTCTTTAGGTGGTAGCAACATCCAACTTTATGATTTCTTTAGGTGGTAGCAACATCCAACTTTATGATTTCTTTAGGTGGTAGCAACATCCAACTTTATGATTTCTTTAGGTGGTAGCAACATCCAACTTTATTATTTCTTTAGGTGGTAGCAACATCCAACTTTATGATTTCTTTAGGTGGTAGCAACATCCAACTTTATGATTTCTTTAGGTGGTAGCAACATCCAACTTTGTGATTTCTTTAGGTGGTAGCAACATCTAACTTTATGATTTATTTAGGTGGTAGCAACATCCAACTTTGTGATTTCTTTAGGTGGTAGCAACATCTAACTTTATTATTTCTTTAGGTGGTAGCAACATCCAACTTTGTGATTTCTTTAGGTGGTAGCAACATCTAACTTTATGATTTATTTAGGTGGTAGCAACATTCAACTTTGTGATTTCTTTAGGTGGTAGCAACATCCAACTTTGTGATTTCTTTAGGTGGTAGCAACATCCAACTTTGTGATTTCTTTAGGTGGTAGCAACATCCAACTTTGTGATTTCTTTAGGTTTAGGTGGTAGCAACATCTAACTTTATGATTTCTTTAGGTGGTAGCAACATCCAACTTTATGATTTATTTAGGTGGTAGCAACATCCAACTTTGTGATTTATTTAGGTGGTAGCAACATCCAACTTTATGATTTCTTTAGGTGGTAGCAGCATCCAACTTTATGATTTCATTAGGTGGTAGCAACATAACTATGATTTCTTTAGGTGGTAGCAACATCCAACTTTGTGATTTCTTTAGGTGGTAGCAACATCCAACTTTGTGATTTCTTTAGGTTTAGGTGGTAGCAACATCTAACTTTATGATTTCTTTAGGTGGTAGCAACATCCAACTTTGTGATTTCTTTAGGTTTAGGTGGTAGCAACATCTAACTTTATGCTTTCTTTAGGTGGTAGCAACATCCAACTTTATGATTTATTTAGGTGGTAGCAACATCCAACTTTGTGATTTATTTAGGTGGTAGCAACATCCAACTTTATGATTTCTTTAGGTGGTAGCAGCATCCAACTTTATGATTTCATTAGGTGGTAGCAACATAACTATGATTTCTTTAGGTGGTAGCAACATCCAACTTTGTGATTTCTTTAGGTGGTAGCAACATCCAACTTTGTGATTTCTTTAGGTTTAGGTGGTAGCAACATCTAACTTTATGATTTCTTTAGGTGGTAGCAACATCCAACTTTATGATTTATTTAGGTGGTAGCAACATCCAACTTTGTGATTTATTTAGGTGGTAGCAACATCCAACTTTATGATTTCTTTAGGTGGTAGCAGCATCCAACTTTATGATTTCATTAGGTGGTAGCAACATAACTATGATTTCTTTAGGTGGTAGCAGCATCCAACTTAATGATTTCATTAGGTGATAGCAACATCCAACTTTATGATTTCTTTAGGTGGTAGCAACATCTAACTTTGTGATTTCTTTTGGTGGTAGCACATCCAACTTTATAATTTCATTAGGTAGGGGGCACTGGATGTCACATGCACAGCACAGTAATAAAATAGCTATTGAACTGAAATAGTTTACCTCACAAGAGCAGCATGCTTTTGTGCACTTTTTTTTTTTTTTTTGGCAAAAGGACTTTCTGCAAATGACATTAATAAGAAAATGCTTCCTGTTTACGCAGACAATTGTTTGTCTCGTAAAGTGGTGCGTTGCTGAATAGAACAATTTTCTCAAGGATGTACTAAAATTGTTGATGAAGTCTGACTTGGATGTTCTGTTCAGATTCCGACAGATGTGTCTGTGCAGATGATCAGAGGTGATAGACGAGTAACAAAAGACAGTTTAGTAATTGTAATAGAATGTTTGCACCATTTAGCCTATAGCATAATGCATGGTCGACTGTAATAGGGTGTCTGTATGGTTTAGTCTACAGCATAATGCATGGTCGACTGTAATAGGGTGTCTGTATGGTTTAGTCTACAGCATAATGCATGGTCGACTGTAATAGGGTGTCTGTATGGTCTAGCCTACAGCATAATGCATGGTCGAATGTAATAGGATGTTTGCACTGTTTAGCTTATAACATAATGCATGGTCGAATGTAATAGGATGTTTGCACTGTTTAGCTTATAACATAATGCATGGTCGACTGTAATAGGATGTTTGCATGGTCTAGCCTACAGTATAATGCATCATCATCATGTGCCATACCGGTTGGCGTTGGCGATCATGTCCTTCCACAATCTTCTATCCACTTTGCATCGTATGAGTTCTGTTGTTGACTGTTTTCCATGCCATGACATCAAGCTATCCAGTATTTTCTCTCTTTGTCATCCGCGATCTCTCTTTCCTTTTATTTTGCCAGTTGTAACCAAGTATTCCAACTTTCCTCTTCTCATGATGTGCCCGAAAAATGTTGATTGCTTCTTTCTGATGTTTTTAAGAGCTCCCTTTTTGTGTTGGCCTCTTTGAGAACTTTCTCATTGGTCTTTTTAGCTGTCCAGGGAATTTTCAACATTCTTCTGAGAAATCCCATCTCTGTGGCCTTTATTCATCTTTTCATTTGTTTGTCTATTGTCCATGATTCGCTTCCATAGGTCAGAATTGGTTTTATATAGCATCGATGAACTCTCTTTCTCATTTCTATTGACATAGATCTGTTGCATAAGATATTTTTCATTTTCTGAAATGCTATTTTGGCCTGAGTTATTCTGCTTTTTATTTCTGTATTGCATCTTCCATCTGATGTTATCACTGTGCCCAAGTATTTCAAATGTTGCACTTGTTTCAGATTTGTCTTGTTTATTTTTATGCTGCATGATGGTGATGATTGTTTCTTCCATATAACCATTACTTCTGCTTTCTTACTATTCAGACTGAGACCTTTCTTGTTGCTTTCTTTTACAATTATATATATCATTTCTTGTAGTTCATTCTCTGTCTCTGCTATTAAGACTGTGTCATCCGCATATCGTAAATTATTTATGTTGTGAACGTTGACTTCAATTCCTTTTTTGTCTACTATTGATCTCATAATATGTTCGCTGTAAAGTGAAAACAAATCCGGCGACAGAACACAGCCTTGTCTGACTCCTTGTTTTATAAATTTAAATTGTCCTGTTTGGTTGTTAATTCGTATAGCTGCTGTTTGTTGCCAGTACATGTTTTTTATGATTCGCAGATCCTTGCCATCAATGTTTAATTTCTCCAGCATATTTATTATTTCCACGTGCTTTACTTTGTCAAATGCTTTCGTGTAGTCTATAAAGCACATATATAGATCTTTCTTTACCTCTATAGATCTTTCTATCAATGTTCTTAAAATGTATATTGCATTATTGGTGTCCTTTCCTTCCACAAATCCACATTGTTCCTCACTTATTTCTGGTTTTATTTTGTTCCTTACATGTCTCATGATGATTCTTAGTAATATTTTAGTAATATGGCTCATGAGACTAATAGTGCGATGGTCTTCACAATCAGTGGCGCCTGACTTCTTCGGTATGGCTACAAAGATAGATTTTAGTAGATCTTCAGGTGTGTGTCCAGTGTTATATGTGTCATTGAGTAGTTTTGTTATGACTTGTACTCCCAGCTCTCCTAATGCATTTATCTCTTCGATTGTTATATTGTCGGGACCTGGAGCTTTGTATCTTTTCATGTGTTGAATTGTGTCCTCCACTTCACTCTGTATTATTGGTGGTCCTGTGTCTTCAATTGAATTGTTTCATTCTGGTCTTTCATCATCATAGAGTTGACTGATATATTCTGTCCATCTTCTCATTGTCTTCTCCTGTCCCATTATTATATTTCCTTCCTTTGATTTCACACATCCTGAAACTTTGACTTCTTTTCTTCCTGTTAATTCATTTATCTGATTGTGCATAAATTTTGGGTCTTTCTTTTGTTGTTTTTCCATTTCTTCACATTTCTGTTTTAACCATCCTTCCTTTGCTTCTCTGCACTTGTTTTGGATCTCTTTGTGCAATATTTTGTATGTCTGTTCTTCTTTCTTATGTTTTCATCTTTCGTCCATTAGTTGTAATATTTCTTCTGTCATCCATTTCTTTTTGTTGATTCTTTTAGTCACTGGTATTACTTCTTTTGATGTTTGTTGAATCGATTGTTTGAGCATTTCCCACTGTTCCTGGATGTCCTGTATTTTCTCAATAGCATTAGATCTATTTTGTATAACGCATGGTTGACTGTAATAGGATGTTTGCACCATTTAGCCTATAGCATAATGCATGGTTGACTGTAATAGGATGTTTACATCGTCTAGCCTACAGCATAATGCATGGTTGACTGTAATAGGATGTTTACATCGTCTAGCCTACAGCATGCATGGTTGACTGTAATAGGATGTTTGCACCATTTAACCTATAGCATAATGCATGGTTGACTGTAATAGAATGTTTACATCGTCTAGCCTACAGCATAATGCATGGTCGAATGATTTTCCAGAAAGTGAGCACAAGGTAGGTACTAAGAATGTGAAGTTAAATTCTGGTTCAGCAAGTAGACCAAAGAATTATGTGACTCAGGAATTCTATCTATCTATCTATTGGCCTTTTGAGCTGTAGCTGGCCCATAGGGCGTAGACCAAGATACTCCTTCATCTGAATTTTTGTTCTAGCAGTTTTCTTTTAAAGATATTTTATAAAATCTCGCCATTTGTCTCTGTTCTGTGCAAGCAGCTCTATCTCATTGAGGGAGCCGATTCCTGCTGAACCCGCCTCTCTCATCATTGTTCTTCTCAGCATCTCTCTGGGTCTTCCTCTTTTTCTCTTACCTGTTGTTTCCCACATGAGGGCTTGCTTTGCTATTCAGTTATTATCTCTTCTCATCACATGTCCAATATATGACCATCGTCTTTTCTTTATTACTGAAGATATTAGTGGTTGATTGGCGATTTCTCTAATTTTCTCATTTGTTTTGAATTCGTTCCAAGCTATACCAAGTATTTTCCTTAGACATTTATTTTTGAATGCGTTCAACTTTGTTTCTATATCTCTTGTTGTTTTCCAGCTTTCACACGCATACGTAAGGGTTGATAGTGCATTTGATTTGAATAGTCTAAGTTTTGTGTTTGTGCTGATGAGTTTTGATTTCCACAACTTTTCAAGGCTTCTGAAAGACATTGCTGCTTTAGCTATTCTGATTCTAATTTCTTTGCTTGTATCCCCTTCTCGATCAATGTGACTTCCAAGATAGATAAAGTCATCGATCTCTTCTACTGGTTTGTTTTCCATGTATATTTTGTCGTCTGTTGGAATTAAGCTTTTCATGACTTTAGTCTTTTCATGATTGATCTCAAGCCCAATTTTGCTGGCTATTGATGATAGTTCATTTGTGTTTTCCTGTATCGTTTTTATCTGACTGCTGATGAGAACTATGTCATCGGCAAAGTCGAGGTCCTCCAAATGGTCTCCTTGTATCCATTCGATGCCTTTATTACCAGTGCAGCATTTCTTCATTATGAAGTCTATAACAATTCCAAATAACAAGGGCGATAAAATACATCCTTGTTTAACCCCAGTTTCTATTGGGAAACATTCACTCAGTCCTTCCTCTGTTCGAACTGCACATGTGTAACCATCATACATGTCTTTGATAATATTTATGATTTTTTATGGTAAGCCATATTGCTTCAGAATTTTCTACAAAGAATCTCGGTGAATACTGTCAAATGCTTTTTTTAAGTCGATGAAGTTAAGTACAAAAGGTTTTTGCTTTTCAATGTGTTCCTCCAATATAAGTCGTAGAGTAAAAATGTGGTCAAGGTAGCTTCTCCCTTTTCTAAACCCAGCCTGTTCTTCACGCATTACTGTATCTGTTGAATATTTTATTCTATTTAGGATGATTTTGCAGAATAACTTTGAGACAACTGACAAAAGTGTCACGCCTCTCCAGTTGTTACAATCTCTAAGATTGCCCTTTTTTGGAATCTTAACAATGATTCCTTTTTTCCATTTATGAGGCGTCTTCTCTGCTTTCCAAATGATGTTGAACATTTTCTAGAGATGTATTAAATTATGGCTATCAATTGCCTTAAGGATCTCAGCTGTTAACTTATCCTCTCCAGCAGCCTTGTTATTGGCCATACGCTTTAAGGTGGTTTCTATTTCGCTCAAGGTGAAGTCATCTAAATTTACATCTAATTCTGCTGTTGGTGTTTCAGCTTCAAAATCTATTAAACTGTGGGGTAGTGGACGGTTAAGAATTTCTTTGAAGTGTTCTGCCCAACAGGCTTTTATGTTTGCACTTGTTGTTAGCATTAGTCCAGATTTGTCTAGAATTGGTGTTCCACTGGATGTATAGGTGTTTGTCAGCATATTTTGTACAGTATAGAGAGTTTTGCTGTCTCCTGTAATTGCAGCTGTCTCTGCTTTCTCTGGCAAATCGTCTATATAAGCTTTTGTACCTCTTCTTGCTGAACTTTTCACTTTGTTGTCTAATTTTTTGTATGTTGCTTTTGCCACGACCTTTCCAAGATCTGTCTTTACATTAGTCATGGCTCTCTTCACTTCTCTTCTTTCTTTGATGTATTTCCATGAGGTGTCTGAAATCCAAGCTCGTTTTTCCATTTTCTTCAGTCCGGCACTTGTTTCTGCTGCTGTCATTAGTATTTTACTCTGTGAGTCCCACATTTCATTGATATCTAAGTGCCTCAGGACTTGGATCACAGATAAAACAATGGAATAGGTCTGTCCATATTGGTGGAAATTTCTTAAGTTCTTATTGTATGTAGTTTTTTGTAACACTCATTTGCTGCTTATTTATTGACTTCCTCTCATAGAAAGGCTTGCAACATATGAAATAGGCCATTATTACATACTTTATATTTCTTTTGTTAAAAATTCACAACATCAGATTAAAGAAACTTTGCATCCAGAATTGACATTCAATTTCCTCTTTTTCTTTAATGCATAAAGTCGTTATTCTCTCCAATTGATAGATAACTCCTATTTTTCTTTTTTTTTTTTTTTTGCAGTACCTGGATGCATGATCAACTTCTTTTTATTTCTTTACATTTTTCTTTATTTCTAAATTCTTTTAAATTTTTCTTTATTTCTATAAATTCCTCTTTATTTTATCTCGGGGCTCTTGATTTTCTTTCTTTAATAATACCATAAGACCACATTTATCATGATTAATGAAAGTTTTGTTCAGATATTTCTAATGTATGTTGATCATTATCCAGATACCCAAAAACTGCATCTGAAGCAACAGACAACCAAGCAGATCTCAGAGAAACTGAGGAACAGAAACTGTATTCTCCTCCAACCAGTGGGCTGAAGACAGAACTTGGTGAAACAGATCTGCCTATGTCAGCAGATTCCTCCAGTGATACACACAGTGTAACATATCTCTCTGATCATGACTCAGCCCCAGAAGTGATCAGAGGCAAGGGTCGCAAAGCGAACACAAACACTAATTTCATGAGTATTTTGCCCACAGAGAAAGTTAATCCCTTGGACTTAATTGATGAGCAAAGCTATCAGAAAACATCAAAAATGAATCTTTCCGATGCAAGTCAAGTATCAGCTTCCCGTGCTAGCTCTAAATATGCAGTAGCTCGACCTGGCTCTGCCAGACACACTGTGCTGCCACCTATACAAAATATTGCAGCATGAACCAGTGTTTGCCTTATCCCTTCACAAACATAGCTTTCTGCTGAAATGCACAAGCATTATAAGCATGTGTCTATTAAAATGTATCCTTATTTAGGTAATAAAGTAGGCAAAAAGGTAGATAGTAGATTATGTACATCAATCTCATTTTTCTTGTTTAGCTCCTATAGATAACATGCTGAAAGTGTCAGGAGACTGTATATTCATGATAGTAGCACAATATTTTGGTTTCATAACCTTGCATGTGTTAAGGAGTGTCTTTGCTTCTCTTAAGTTCTTGGATGGCTTGTGCTGTTGAAGGTTTCCTTCATTTTTGGCAAGTTTATCTGAATTTTTATATCCAGTTATGCCAAAGTAGGAGAAATAAAAAAATATATATAGAAAACAAAAATAGAAGAAAAACGGTATGGTTAAAGCTTCAAGTAACAAGTGGGTCCACTTTAGGACCAGTTCTGTTTTCCAAGCAATCAAACATATGCTGCTCTTTATTTCTTGCCAAGCTATTTCTGTTTGAGATCTGATATGACTTAGAGAACAAACCTTCCATAATGTAGTGTGACTGTTTTTGGGTAAACTATGAAAACCCTCCAAGGCATTGATCTTGACTGAAAGGAATAATAAGAAAAAGTCCAGGAAAGGGATGGTCGACAAGATCTCGTTCATATCCTATGTTCTCAAATGGGACCTGAAGGACTTTGTTCAAATAACAGACAATTTCAATAAATAAAACAAGTCTCACAGTGTCATGTAAAATGGAGTGGATATTTGTATGTTTATTGCCTTCATCACAGTAAAACAGCCTGGCATAATTAGCATCACAATCAGCATCACTGTCAAAGCTAAACTTTCAGTTTGGGCCAATTCAGCTATCATTCACTACCACTGTCTTTTTCTTCCTTTCAACTCCCTGTAGAGCATAGGACTTCAACAAACACTTTCAAAGCCATTCTGTTTCTTGCCATTCTTTTAAGATCATTCCTTGTCTTACCCATCCTCTGCTTTCACCTATCTTCTCCAAGTGTATTTTGGTCTTTCTCTTTGTCTTCTTGTGGATTCCAAAAAAAGTACTACTGTTGCTTCAGAAATATATTTTTAAGAAACTAGAGTATCCCTGCAGTCTCTTGTCCCCAGATGTTCATAAATGACTGGTTTAGAGTTTGTATTGTGGATGAAAGAAGTGGGCTTTTAGCTTATGATTAGGTTCCATATTCCTTTTGTTGCTTTCATTTTATTCGCTGGTGTTAATCCCTGACCTCTTATTTTGTGGATGAATTTATTTTTATATTTAAAGGCTGGTTTATAGCTTCCATGGTAGTCTTGTGATTTCCTGTTAAGCCTTTTATTTTAGTACCTTCATCCACCTCCATGTTTTAAAACTCTATCGTTCCCACCAGTAAACTCAGCTTGAAAAAAGTTGGTACCTGGCTGTTGGTCAAGGTAGGTCAAGCATCATGGGAGAGAGAACTGGGCTGTGCTCCCTAATAAACATATGTGCGTTTGATAAGTGAGGCCCTACACTTCATTCTCCTACAGCAGTCAAATTAGATGTTAGGGGCCATCTGTACCTTCATCTGTGTGCAGCAATGTTGCTCTTCAATATTGAAGCTTGTGCTCTGTCTTCTCATTTACTCTGAATTTGTGGACACTGTATCATTAGTGTCTTGGAGGTCTCTTTTTAGTTGATTTCTTTATCTCTCCAATTCTTTATTTCTATTGTTTTTCTTATTGTGATTCTGTTTCTATCTCTCTCTTTGTTTTTAATAACTGACCTCCAAGTATTGGGTACACTTTCATGTTTCACCAATAGCCATCCTTGTGGCCTTAGACAAGGAAAAATTCTAGCTTGCTGCAGGAGCTACTGAGTTAAGTGCTCTGTGCACACCATGAGCTGTGCGTTTTATCTGTTTTGATCGTGTTTCGATATTCTGATTGCTTGCGATGAATGATGATATTATATGACAGGGAACAGATGGCTGTGTTCATTTTCTGTGCAGATTCACCTTATGTCTTTTGGCATGTGCTGAGACTGCCATGATAGGGACTGCAGCTACCTTTCTTTGTTCAGGAGATGAGATAATTCGGACGATTCCACTGGCACAGGTGGTTGAGCAATTATGGATTTTAATTCCTTTGCAGTAATACCTATAAACTTATAAACAAAATACCAAAACACGATCTTTTAATTGTAATGGGAGACTTCAACGCCAAAGTAGGACAAGATAACGCAGGAGTGGAACATGTGATGGGGAGAGAAGGCTGTAATACAACAAGTCAGAATGGAGAAAGATTAATAGAATTATGTTTAATAGAAAATTTAGTTATAGGTGGGACATTATTTCCACATAAAAATATCCACAAAACAACATGGATATCTCCTGATGATAGAACATCAAATCAAATTGACCACCTATGTATTAAACAACAATTCAGATCATCATTAATAGATGTAAGAGCATACAGAGGTGCTGATGTTAATAGTGACCACAACCTGTGCATTGGGAAAATAAGATTAAAATTTAGAAAACAACAGAAGAGGTCAATTACACATAAAATTGATAGTCATAAACTGAAAGATGAAGCAATAAAGGAAAAGTTTAACATAGAGCTAAGTAATTGTTATTCAGCACTTGGTGAAATAGACTTAGATATCAATGAAATGTGGGACTCACAGAGCAAAATACTAATGACAGCAGCAGAAGCAAGTGCTGGACTGAAGAAAATGGAAAAACGAGCTTGGATCTCAGACACCACATGGAAATACATCAAAGAAAGAAGAGAAGCGAAGAGAGCCATGACTAATGTAAAGACAGATCTTGGAAAGGTTCTGGCAAAAGCAACATACAAAGAATTAGACAACAAAGTGAAAAGTTCGGCAAGAAGAGATACAAGAGCTTATATAGACAACTTGGCAGAGAAAGCAGAGACAGCTGCAATTACAGGAGACAGCAGAACTCTTTATACTGTACAAAAGATGCTGACAAACACCTATACATCCAGTGGAACACCAATTCTAGACAAATCTGGATTAATGCTAACAACAAGCGCAGACATAAAAGCCCGTTGGGCGGAACACTTCAAAGAAATTCTTAACCGTCCACTACCTCACAGTTTAATAGATTTTGAAGCTGAAACACCAGCAGCAGAATTAGATGTAAATTTATATGACTTCACCTAGAGTGAAATAGAAACCACCTTAAAGCTAATGACCAATAACAAGGCTGCTGGAGAGGATAAGTTAACAGCTGAGATCCTCAAAGCAATTGATAGCCATAATTTAATACATCTCCAAAAAAAGTTCAACATCATTTGGAAAACAGAGAAGACGCCTCATAAAAGGAAAAAAGGAATCATTGTTAAGATCCCAAAAAAGGGCAATCTTAGAGATTGTAACAATTGGAGAGGCGTGACACTTTTGTCAGTTGCCTCAAAATTATTCTGTAAAATCATCCTAAATAGAATAAAGGATTCAATAGATACAGTAATGCGTGAAGAACAGGCTGGGTTTAGAAAAGGGAGAAGCTGTCTTGACCACATTTTCACTCTACAACTTATATTGGAGGAACACATTGAAAAGCAAAAACCTTTTGTACTTAACTTCATCGACTTCAAAAAAGCATTTGATAGTATTCATAGAGATTCTTTGTGGAAAATTCTGAAGCAATATGGCTTACCATCAAAAATCATAAATATTATCAAAGACATGTATGATGGTTACACATGTGCAGTTCGAACAGAGGAAGGACTGAGCGAATGTTTCCCAATAGAAACTGGGGTTAAACAAGGATGTATTTTATCGCCCTTGTTATTTGGAATTGTTATGGACTTCATAATGAAGAAATGCTGCACTGGTAATAAAGGCATTGAATGGATACAAGGAGACCATTTGGAGGACCTGGACTTTGCTGATGACATAGTTCTCATCAGCAATCAGATAAAAACGATGCAGGATAACACAAATGAACTATCATCAATAGCCAGCAAAATTGGGCTTGAGGTCAATCATGAAAAGACTAAAGTCATGAAAAGTTTAATTCCAACAAGTGACAAAATATACATGGAAAACAAACCAGTAGAAGAGATCGATCACTTCATCTATCTTGGAAGTCACATTGATCGAGAAGGGGATACGAGCAAAGAAATTAGAATCAGACTGGCTAAAGCAGCAATGTCTTTCAGAAGCCTTGAAAAGTTGTGGAAATCAAAACTCATTAGCACAAACACAAAACTTAGGCTATTCAAATCAAATGTACTATCAACCCTTACGTATGCGTGTGAAAGCTGGAAAACAACAAGAGATATAGAAACAAAGTTGAACGCATTCGAAAATAAATGTCTAAGGAAAATACTTGGTATAGAATGGAACGAATTCAAAACAAACGAGGAAATTAGAGAAATCGCCAATCAACCACTAATATCTTCAGTAATAAAGAAAAGACGATGGTCATACGTTGGACATGTGATGAGAAGAGATAATAATCGAATAGC
Source organism: Megaustenia siamemsis (assembly GCA_032433765.1). Lineage (NCBI taxonomy): Eukaryota > Metazoa > Mollusca > Gastropoda > Stylommatophora > Ariophantidae > Megaustenia > Megaustenia siamemsis. The sequence continues at coordinate 96,341,987 of JAVIAB010000125.1, read as the reverse complement.
AAAGCAAGCCCTCATATGGGAAACAACAGGTAAAAGAAAAAGAGGAAGACCCAGGGAGACACTGAGAAGAACATTGATGAGAGAGGCAAGAGCAGCAGGAATCGGCTCCCTCAATGAGATAGAACTGCTTGCACAGAACAGAGACAGATGGCGAGATTTGATAAAATATCTTTAAAAGAAAACTGCTAGAACAAAAATTCATATAGGAGAAGGTGTATCTTGGTCTACGCCCTATGGGCCGGTTACGGCTCGAAAGGTCAATAGATAGATAGAATACCGGGGGCTTTCCATAATCAAGGGGAAATAACTGTGTTTAATTAACAACATTCAGGAGTAAACATCAGCTTTAAAAAAAAAAGCAATTTATTCCAGCACACTTAACTTGGCAGTTCAAATAAGAACTAACAAAGCACAATTTGAAACTACATCCAGTATAATAGCATAAAGTTCTAATACTGCAAACAAGACAAACTGAGTCAAAGATGCCTCTGATTGGGATATCAATTATGGATAATGAGTGACAAACATGCTGAAGTAAGCCAACAAACACATCTAACATAAGGATATGACAATGGATCTGCAATTCTAAAACTTCATAAATTTGAAGTTAGATGTTCCGTTTGTAAATAAGATCATTGTCATTGTACTCAGATGGTGTCTACAGCACTCCAGTCTCATTCTTGACTGCACAGCAAGATTTCTGTGCAGGTCACAACATCTATGTACATCACACAAGATCTTGATCTCTGTACAGTGCAAAAGATACTTACAGAGTGCACAAAGTCAGCAACATCTTCTTCTGCTGCTTTAATTCACAGACTAATAATCCTCTTCATCACCCGCCCTTAAATGAGCATTAAGTGGTCATAGATGAGATGCATTGTGGTTTACAAGATTCTGTGGCATTTGCACCTAACAATCTGTTCAGCCTAACAATCTGTTCAGCCTAACAATCTGTTCAGCCTAACAATCTGTTCAGCCTAACAATCTGTTCAGCCTAACAATCTGTTCAGCCTAACACATCTGTCTTTATGACAGCAATTTTGGGTATTGGGTTGCTATTCCTCGTGACCCTTATTTGCTAGGTCAGACTAAACATCAATAAGACCTGTAGGCTGAAAGGAATCACCGAAACTTTGTGATGTTTTCAGCTTTATGAGCAGGGGCAGTTGTGGGCAAAATGATGTCAGCTGTCTATAGCTTGCGTAGCTGAAGTTATCACAAACTTTGGGTGATTTCGAGATTTCTCTCTCTCTCCCCCCACCCCAGACCTTAGCAAAACTATAGATGGCTGTGGTCAGAGCCACCAAGGGGAGATGGAGAAAGGTACTGATCAACTACAACACTGATCACAGCATAAGTGGTCAGCTATGAGTCACTGACCGCTCTCAGTCCAGGTGCTATCTAGCATCAAAGCCTTAGGTCGATTCATAAAGTTGGCCAGCTTTCTTGTCAATAATGGTAGAAGTTTTTATTTTATTTGCATTTTGTATTATCTTTTCAATTTTCAAATGATAATCTATCTATCTATTGACCTTTCAAGCCGTAGTTGGCCTATAGGGCATAGACCCAGATACTCTTTCTCTTATCTAAATTTTTATTCTACCATTTTTCAATCCTTCTAAAGATATTTTATCAAATCTCGCCTTGTCTCTGTTCTGTGCAAACAACTCTATCTCATTGAGGGAGCCGATTCCTGCTGCTCTTGCATCTCTGATCAATGTTCTTCTCAGTGTCTCTCTGGGTCAGCCTCTTTTCCTCCTACCTGTTGTTTCACACATGAGGGCTTGCTTTGTTATTCAGTTATTATCTCTCCTCATCACATGACCAACATATAATAAGGGTTCTTCAAATTACTTAGCTCAGGACCTATATTCTATCATCAGTTTTCATGAGAATGAGGCATTTCGACTCATCTACCATGAGATCATGGTATTAGTTATAGTTGCCATTATCACACTATTTCATATATGTTTTCTTTATGTTTACTGCTTGTCTGAGATTTCTGATCTCTCAAGACACACTTCTGTAATTGACAATTACATTGGGACAGCAACGTGATGAATAATTCAGTGGTAGCAATGTTAGGGGACTGGCTCCAACTGTCCAGCACTCCAATAAGTTTAATTTCACAGATCATAATAGTCAAAGCTCAGTATAAAGACCTGCAAGCAAACATACTCACTTCGTCCTCTATACAATTCTTTGTCTATCCAACTACTGCACAGTTGTTCATGTCTACTTAAGTCTACCAAAACTCTAGTTCATTAATACCGTCCCAGGTGGACCCATGTTTCTAATCTTCCTAAATCTAATCTAACTGCATTTCTCACCAAGCTATTGGTTGACATTCTATAATGGAAACTATCTAATCTTCTCCATACCAGATGTCAGCAATTATCCTAGATGTCATCTTGCCTCACCTGCACAATCCCCTATCTATATTCTAACATCTTTCTCCTTCAAGTTACCAGCGATGAACTGCCTAATTTCTGACCAAGAAATTGGCTTATCATATTCAATCACATGACCATAAGCCGAACATACGACTTCCCTATGCTGACCTTCAAAACTGACCATTGTTCACAGTTGCTACATGTCTTACAATGTACCAGGTGAACTCCCCATTCAAATTTCTATTATTAACTCTACTAACACTGCTCTAATACATTACTTTATCCCTATTAAGCTGTCATTGTAAAAAGCATTGTTATGGAAACAGAAGCAGTGATCTCTGCAATATGTGCCATTTTGGCACGCAAGGTTTCTATTTTTGAGATTGTGGTTCTGCCCTATGTGCCGTCTTCGGCTCGAAAGGACAATAGATAGATTAAGCCCAAATCTTGTACAAGGGGTGACTGAAAAGCAGGATCACTTAACATAGGATTAGAACTATGTGGCAAGCATTATTTAATGCTGCACTGACCACATTAAATGTGGCACATTTAGGTAATGATGCCTGTAAAGTTGGATATGATATACGAGCATATGCATGTACAATTAAAGGGCTGTATGTACTATTAACATGCTATTCACCATCTGCTTAAAGAGTCTTAGCATCTCTTTGGGTAGCCTATCATTTCTGATAACCAATTATAGACAATAAAAGGCTTATGAATAAAAGATGAAATAAATCAAGCTTTTTGATTACTAATTTGCCTTTATGTGAACAGATTATTTTGTTGTATGACCTGCCAGTACATACCTATATGTTATTTATGCAATGTTAATTAGTACATTCATCTGTTTGCCTCATTTGTGGAAAGAACCTGTCTCAAGCCAGGAAAAAGAAGGAGCATTTGGTTCACAGCTGATAACTTCAATATGTTTTTTACAAAAGTGTTGAAGAACCAACAGGCAAGAACAGCACTATGGCAGCAGGCCATAGTGTAGTAGGCAGGAAACTGGAAAAATACAAAAATGATGAGGTGTACTTTCAAAGTAAGCTATGAGAGAATTTAAAGAGAACAGACCAACATATATACCTCTTATGTACCAACAGATCATGGAGATTATCAATTGATTGACTGGTTAATTGATTGATGGATTGATTAAGTGGTTTGCTGGTTTACTGTTTGGTTGATTTGTTGACTGATTTATTGGTTGTTGTTTTCTTGATTGATTTATTTATTAACTGATTTGTTAGCTGACTGATTGGGCAGGCTGGTTGTTTGATTAATTATGATGGGAAACCAGTAGTTAGGGAAGTAATCCCAACTATTTGCTGAAGACAAATGCAGGGTGACACATACAGAAGTAGACACGCAATAAACACCTTCTAAACTGAGGGTGTCGAACACATACAGCAGTAGACACGCAATAAACACCTTCTAAACTGAGGGTGTCGAACACATACAGCAGTAGACACGCAATAAACACCTTCTAAACTGAGGGTGTCAGACACATACAGAAGTAGACGCGCAATAAACACCTTCTAAACTGAGGGTGTTGAACACATACAGCAGTAGACACACAATAAACACCTTCTAAACTGAGGGTGTCAGACACATACAGAAGTAGACACGCAATAAACACCTTCTAAACTGAGGGTGTTGAACACATACAGCAGTAGACACGCAATAAACACCTTCTAAACTGAGGGTGTCGAACACATACAGCAGTAGACATGCAATAAACACCTTCTAAACTGAGAGTGTCAGACACATACAGCAGTAGACACACAATAAACACCTTCTAAACTGAGGGTGTCGAACACATACAGCAGTAGACATGTAATAAACACCTTCTAAACTGAGGGTGTCGAACACATACAGCAGTAGACATGCAATAAACACCTTCTAAACTGAGGGTGTCGAACACATACAGCAGTAGACATGTAATAAACACCTTCTAAACTGAGGGTGTCGGACACATACAGCAGTAGACATGCAATAAACACCTTCTAAACTGAGGGTGTCAGACACATACAGCAGTAGACATGCAATAAACACCTTCTAAACTGAGGGTGTCAGACACATACAGCAGTAGACATGCAATAAACACCTTCTAAACTGAGGGTGTCAGACACATACAGCAGTATACATGTTATAAACACCTTCTAAACTGAGGGTGTCAGACACATACAGCAGTAGACACACAATAAACACCTTCTAAACTGAGGGTGTCGAACACATACAACAGTAGACATGTAATAAACACCTTCTAAACTGAGGGTGTCAGACACATACAGCAGTAGACATGTAATAAACACCTTCTAAACTGAGGGTGTCAGACACATACAGCAGTAGACATGCAATAAACACCTTCTAAACTGAGGGTGTCAGACACATACAGCAGTAGACACACAATAAACACCTTCTAAACTGAGGGTGTCGAACACATACAACAGTAGACATGTAATAAACACCTTCTAAACTGAGGGTGTCAGACACATACAGCAGTAGACATGTAATAAACACCTTCTAAACTGATGGTGTCAGACACATACAGCAGTAGACATGCAATAAACACCTTCTAAACTGAGAGTGTCAGACACATACAGCAGTAGACATGCAATAAACACCTTCTAAACTGAGGGTGTCAGACACATACAGCAGTAGACATGCAATAAACACCTTCTAAACTGAGGATGTCAGACACATACAGCAGTATACATGTTATAAACACCTTCTAAACTGAGGGTGTCAGACACATACAGCAGTAGACACACAATAAACACCTTCTAAACTGAGGGTGTCGAACACATACAACAGTAGACATGTAATAAACACCTTCTAAACTGAGGGTGTCAGACACATACAGCAGTAGACATGTAATAAACACCTTCTAAACTGAGGCTGTCAGACACATACAGCAGTAGACATGTAATAAACACCTTCTAAACTGAGGGTGTCAGACACATACAGCAGTAGACAAGCCTCAAACGCCTTCAGCATTTCTCCCATAAGCCTCAATTTGTCTCCCAGCATTAACAAAAGTAAAACACTGAGTTTGTAGGTTTAAAATGTTATTGCAGGGGTTTTCAAACTCTCTTTGTATGAGGGGTTAAGGCAAAGAAATGCAAATGAATGCATAAAAATGTGAAGCTGCAGTAAAGCTGAATGTGAAGAAAAATTGAAAAAAAAGAAGAAAAAAATGGTATGGTAAAAGCTTTACGTGATTAGTAGACGACACAGATTTGAGCGACGTTTCGGCTCAATAGGCCTTCAGCAGGAACAAACAAACAACACGCACACACAAATATGTAAGTAAATAAAACTAATCCTACATAGCTAACTAGTAACGAAACATTCAAAACAAAATAACCCTTTGTATGAGGCTTTTTTTGTATCCTGTCACTGTTTGTGTTTTTCTGGAGAGAAAATGTTTTCATTATGCCCCTGCCTCCTAGCTGTAATTTCATGAGCTTTATTTAATATATCCTCCGTTTATTGTACGTTTATTGTATGCATCTTGTATATTTCTGTTTGTCATTTTCTTCATTTGCTCAAAAATCCCTCCTCTCAGTCGCCTGCTCCTAAAAACAGGTCGTTAACTCTTTCAATACGGAAGCTTTTTATCACTGCAACAAAGAGATTTCAGAGAGACCATTTGTCATGGTTTTAAAAGTCAATCTACATGTTATTTATCTAACATATAACATATTATATATTAATTTTTAGATAATTGGACAAGGAATTAGACTTCACCAATACCAAGATGATACAAGACATGGAAAAAGAATATGGTTTGATGACGCTTTACACAAATAAAATTGAGAGTGACGAACTGTGTGGCTGTTCGTGATCGAAATTGGCGTGACGTTCCGTGCGTTGAAACGTACAGAAAGAGTTTAGTGGGCGCAGTTGCATTGTGTCGTGGTTTACAGCAAACTATGCTTTCAGCCCAATATATCTGACACAGCAGGGCATTTTGTACCGGGTTTATCTTTCAAACTTCCGATCCATATTTGCATAGCCTGACTGGCTAGTCTGTTCCAGAGAGTTGAAATGTGATCTTAATCAGTTCTGATTCTTTAATAATCGTGACTTCAACAGTCAGTTATGAGTTGCTGTCCGCTTTGAGTCCACGAACTGTCCATCCAGCGTAGTCAGTTTGTTTGATTTTTTAAAAAGTAGATATGAAAGATAGACTAACGGACGAGCGCATAGATAGGCTGATCGACATATAAACTAAAACGAGGAAGAAAATGTTGATTTACGAACGAACATTGGACAGATAGAGAAGTAAACATAGGCAGACTGATAGAGGACAGACAGACAAGCGAACGGTTGGGCGTCGGAATGTAAGCATACAGTAGACACGAACGGACAAACATAAATATTGTATGTACAGACGACAGGCAGATAGATAAATAAATAGGACTATTTTATTTGGTAGGCCGTGAGTTCTTATCAAATTATTTGAAAAGGTTGGGTGTGTAAGTGTGATTAATTGACAGACAGGCATGCAAAGCAAACAGGGTGCAGTGACGAACAGAAATTGCGTGTGCGTGCTTTGAATGTGTTTTTGATAATCAGCTCGTTTGCTTCTGAAACTTCCTTCCGCAGTTTACAGCCACATAGTAGTTTTAATTAATACGCAAAAGCTGCCTTCTTAGTTCAGTAATGTGAAAATAACAGATCTTGAGAACATTTGATGTAACTAAATATACAAATCTGCCTTATAATGTTGCATCCTAGGTCTCATTTCCTGTGATTATCTTTATGTATACAACTGTAAACCATCTATGTCCGTGTGTTACCGGGACCTCATTATGGGGGAAGTAAAGAATAGTGACACTGTGACCTCCCAGGCATGTCGTAAGAGGCGACTAAGGAGGTTGATCAATGGCTTGACAAGCTGTCATTGTAAAAATATTGTTATGGAAACAGAGCCATATATTTTAGAAGCAGTGATCTCTGCAATATGTGCCATTTTTGTCACCAATCAATTATCGAAAACGATAGCAATGAAGATCATATTGTATACCAGTTTAAAGCCGGTTGATCTACGGTGCCATGAAATAAAGGATAGCGCCCAAGAGAATGAAGAATCTACACGCAAGCAAATCGACGCCAAATCAAAATGTGAGTTTGTATTCGGAGGTTGGGGTGAGAGCCCATGCAATGGAATACATAAGAGATTGTGGTTTGAACGGAATCTTGCATTTATCGCGAGCATTTGTATACCAGGTGGTAATGAAAGGATCTGTCTACGAGGAGGGTCATGACTGCAACAGTGTGAGCAACGTTATTATGTTCTCTTATGTCAGGGGCTGGTCCTGTCTATGACTGAGTATGCACTGACGATCTTGAGTCTCATCAATACGTACATGGACAGTATACAAAACTAGGCAATGCACATAATCTTTGGGTATATATAGAGCGATGCGTTACTTCCTTGATTGTCCCCACCATGTCAGACATAATAAGACTTTGCCAAGCATTGCACACACAGCATCCACCACACGGTGAATCTATCAGTTTAAAGAGTATGAAGTTTAATACAAAATAAAAAAGAAGTAAAGTACCCCCGTCACGCCACGTGGCGTATAGGGAATATGGTGTTAGTAACCATAAATTTTACAGACCTTCGGCACATGATTGTTGGGGTAATGTGGTCGGTATAACGCCCGTGCCGCTTTACTTTCCCAGAAAAAAATCCGGTGCCCATTAAAGGCTGGGTGATCCCGGAAGCCGTCGGTTGGGATCGAACCCTACCTCTTTTCCTTTGTAGTCCAGTTCACTAACCACTGAGCTATCGCGGCTCCCTATGAAGTTAAATATAGGAAATTAATGGATGGGTCATGTTGTGGGTATTGCTCAGCAGATGAGTTTTAATTGAGAACACATAACCAGGCGACGAACGGATACGATTGCAGTCAGATCTTTCCCATCAAACTGGGCAGAGAATGACGAGTGCCGTCAAACCGTCAAAGTGATATACGATCATTCCCTAGCCATCAAACTGGGCAGAGAATGACGAGTGCCGTCACAGCGATGTACGATCATTCCCTAGCCATCAAACTGGGCAGAGAATGACGAGTGCCGTCACAGCGATGTACGATCATTCCCTAGCCATCAAACTGGGCTGAGAATGACGAGTGCCGTCAAAGTGATGTACGATCTTTCCCTAGCCATCAAACTGGGCAGAGAATGACGAGTGCCGTCAAGGTGATGTACGATCTTTCCCTAGCCATCAAACTGGACAGAGAATGACGAGTGCCGTCACAGCGATGTACGATCATTCCCTAGCCATCAAACTGGACAGAGAATGACGAGTGCCGTCAAAGTGATGTACGATCTTTCCCTAGCCATCAAACTGGGCAGAGAATGACGAGTGCCGTCAAGGTGATGTACGATCTTTCCCTAGCCATCAAACTGGACAGAGAATGACGAGTGCCGTCAAAGTGATGTACGATCTTTCCCTAGCCATCAAACTGGGCAGAGAATGACGAGTGCCGTCAAGGTGATGTACGATCTTTCCCTAGCCATCAAACTGGGCAGAGAATGACGAGTGCCGTCACAGCGATGTACGATCATTCCCTAGCCATCAAACTGGACAGAGAATGACGAGTGCCGTCAAAGTGATGTACGATCTTTCCCTAGCCATCAAACTGGACAGAGAATGACGAGTGCCGTCAAAGTGATGTACGATCTTTCCCTAGCCATCAAACTGGGCAGAGAATGACGAGTGCCGTCAAGGTGATGTACGATCTTTCCCTAGCCATCAAACTGGACAGAGAATGACGAGTGCCGTCAAAGTGATGTACGATCTTTCCCTAGCCATCAAACTGGACAGAGAATGACGAGTGCCGTCAAAGTGATGTACGATCAGTAGTTAATCCGGTATGAAAATGATACCACCCCCCTGAGCTCACCATCCCTGAAGCAAATTAAAACCCCCAGCCCCCTCGAGTTTGGGGTGTCCCTCAAATCTACCTTTTTTAGATCGTTTTGATATCGGACGGTGTCCAGAAACCCTACCGGGACCCCTTAAGTTTGGGTTACCCAAACTCGAGGGGGCTGGGGGGTTTTAATTTGCTTCAGGGATGGTGAGCTCAGGGGGGTAGTATCATTTTCATACCGGATTAACTACTCAGGAAAAAACAGTTAGAGAGTGTAGCTCTATAGATATATGATATGGCGCCAGGCAAAAATCATTGTGCGTGGCTAGTGTGGGGATCTACTACAACCTGTGGGAAGACGTGCAGGGGTTCGTACTGCTGGATTCATAATGATAGATTGCGAAAAGGTGGTGGAACAACACCATGTATTGGCTGCGGCGTGGGCGTCTCAAACAAGCTTAGTCTCTGTGTAAGATGTGGGTACCATAACGCACACACCAGAGAAAGCAAGGCACGCACGAGAGCCTTTCACAAGGAGTTTACACGCCTAGCGCGGATCGAAATTTCCTATTAGAGAAATGAGGGCTAATGGCTATAGACATACAACATGCCTACTGTTAAGCAGTTGCGAATAGAAGCAAAGAGTTACGGGTTAGAAGGCTACTCAAAAATGCGGAAACCTGAATTGACACAATTAATCACAGAGGCCCGACAACAAGTCCAACGTGAGCGCATAGCTCGTGGAGTAAAAAGTGGAAACTTAACTAGACGATACCCTGCCATGTTTAGTCTTAACTATGATGATCCTCAGAGACCGGAAAAGCTGCGTCATGAACTAAAGATGTTTGATGATGAGATAACTGCTACATTGCGAGCTCGTAAATATGAGCAAGCTGTCAAGAAAAATCCAAAACTTCGACTGCCAGCTCTGAGAAAGTGGATCGCAAGAATGAGCTTGCAATGGAAAGCCCGGCGGGTCTTAGGGCCCCTTCATCGCAGAGGAGAGCCCCCGGCTCGCAAGATCGCAAGGGAGGGTGAGAGAATACTTCAGGAGCTCATCCCGATAGACGGTGAAGTTCGAGGTAGACGGGTCATCACCTGGAAATTCTTCCGAGGTCTATCGAGGTTCGTTGAAAATGGTAACACCCCTGTCGATCGTGCGATGGAGAGGGTAGCTGAACTGCAGACAGCTTTCTATCTCAGATATAGCTACACAATTCAGATCCGTCACATCGAGACTGGAAAAATCATACTTTTCCACCCAAATGAACTTGGCAGTCGACGTGGCAGTAACCTATTGACCACACAGGCCGCAGCTCGTCAGTGGTTAGAGGAACAGGAAGAAAAGCGTTTTGAGAATGAAAAGAAGCCCAATACAAAATGGATTTTCCTACGTTGGGTACAGGTCGAGATCAAGGCTATTCTGACCAATGAACTGCTGGTAGGAAACGGTCGATTACCAGACTGGCTGCGAAACAAGAAAGGGCTCGTTGCGCTGGACGGCTACAACGATAATTTCTGTTTCTTCCGGTGCCTAGCTGTTCATCGAGGATCCAGATCAGACCGTTGTACTGCGAAAGCGCACGAACTAGCCAGATCTTTCTTTGGGGCAAATGTTGACCTTACTAAAACACCAAAGCTACCGTTCGCAGACTTTAAATTGGCCGAGGAGCATTTTCGTCTGGGCATACGAGTTTACGAGCCGAGTGAGGATGGCATCTGGAAGCTTATAAGACAACCAGCACACTATTCTGAAATAGGCATCGAACCAATAACGCTTTCTATCTACAACGAACATGCTTCGCTGATCACTGACATCAAGAAACTAGCCAACACCTATGCTTGCGGACACTGTAATCAGCGGTGCACGCAGTCAACTAGCCTGCAGCGACACGTCACTCGTTGTCAAAAGGGGGAAACCAAAGTCATTTGTAAGGGTGAGAAAGTGATACGCCCCCAATCTGCCTATGAAAAAGCCTTCGATCCTAAGTCAAGTGCCAGTCTCGCCTCGATACAGTGGATCGAGCACGAAGCACAAGCCCGAGGGTTACACATTCACCATGCTCACTGTGGTCACGGTGGGGAGCGGGAGATCGCAGGTGCTCCTGTAGACGGGTATGAGCCAATCACGAGGACAGTGTTTCAATTCCACGGTTGTTATTTCCACGGATGCCCTGACCACTGTAAGCAGGACGAAACTAGAAAAATAATCAAAAAGACACGACAGGGAATAAAGGAGGAGGCCGTCTATGTTCGAGATATACTCAAGAAGACCCGTCAGCAAGAACGAAAAATCGTAAACGCTGGGTACAACTTGGTGGTCGTGTGGGAATGTCGAAAGCCTCCGCGTTTAAATATCCCAATGCCTGCAGAAAGAACTGTTACATATCAACATTTTATCTTTTATGACTTCGAAGCTTTACTCGACAAAACGAAGAGAAATAAACCCACCCTCGACCTCACATGCGAAAACGAACACACACCGATCTCAGTGTCGATAGGGGATACTCTAGACCGTCAACCAACACATATTTGTGACGCCGACCCAAAAGCTTTGACAAACAAATTCAGGCTAGAACTCCAGCGACGAGCTGCAATCTTAAGGGCTGAGGTCGAGACCCAGTTTCTACCAGACGACATCACTTTACTGTCTCAGAAGCAGCAAAATAAGATACGAGATTGGTGCTCGCAGGTCCCGGTATTAGGTTTCAACTCGGGCAAATACGATCTGAACCTCATCAAGCAATACTTTGTAGAAGAGCTCGCCGACACCTGTAAAAAAGTCTTTGTAGCCAGTAAAGGCACAAAAATAATGTTCCTAGTAACACCCGAGTTCAAATTCTTGGATATCATCAACTATTTAGGCCCTGGTGCCTCCTACGACAACTGGATCAAAGCCTACGGGTGTCAGCAGACAAAGTCGTGGTTCCCATACGAATGGTTTGACAGTCCGAACAAACTGACCTATCCAGGCCTTCCAGACTACCCTGCATGGTTCTCTCGGTTGAAAAATGCGTACCCCCTGTCTAAGACAGAATGGGGTGACTGTCAATGTATCTTCAGAGAGAAAGGAATGACAACTTTCGCAGATTGGCTACGTTACTACAACGACCTCGACGTAGGTCCTGGCATTGAAGCGGCTGAGAAGATGAGAACCTACTACGGCGAAAAAGGCATCGATATATTTAAAGACGCTGTTTCACTGCCAGGGGTGTCCCTACAGTATCTATTAAGGGGTACACCAGAAGGGGCCTTGTATGCTCCAGGTAAAAAGGCATACACGTATTTGAAAGCTGCAGTAACTGGAGGTCCCTCGATAGTCTTCACCCGTTATCACGAAGCGGGGGTCACACGAATCCGCTCGCATCAAAATCCTAAAGCAAAACGCTGTAAGCGGGCAGTTGGATATGACGCAAACGCCCTATATCTTTCTACAATGCTTCAGGACATGCCAGCTGGTAAAGAGAAGGTAATCGAGCTTAAAGAGCCTGAGGTTGATGCGCCCAGGGTACGTGATCTAGTCTTAAGCGGTCGATTGTTTGGTTTCGTCAGGTGCAAGCTTGCCGTACCGCGAACACTATGGAAGAAATTCGAGGAAATGCCACCGATATTTATAAACCGTGAAGTTCCAGAAGCTGTCGTGCCTCAAGAAATGAAGGATTATTTGAAGCAGACAGATCGAAAACGTTCTTCCACAAAGAAACTGCTGGGTGTCCTTGAGGCCGATGACATTCTGGTATACACACCGCTGCTAAAGTGGTACTTGCAGCATGGACTAGAGCTCCAAGCCGTTTATACAATAATTCACTATAAGCCAGAAAAATGCTTGGCTTGGTTCGTCAAGGAAGTCACTGAGGCACGCCGACTGGGTGATGTTGACAAAGAGAAGGCACACTTAGCCGAAATACACAAACTGATAGGAAACTCAAGCTACGGAAAACTAATCGAAGCCTTGGAGCGACACACCAAAGTCTGCTACACAAAAGACGAGGAAACCGTGGACCGTGCACTACGTTCAGCCTGGTTCGATGATCTCACCGAAATAGGTGATGCCTACGAAATAAAAAGCCGCAAGCCTCGGGTATGTATATACAGACCATTCCAAGTCGGAATCGCGGTGTATCAGTTGGCAAAACTTCGCATACTTGAATTCTATTACGACTTCCTGGATCGGTTCGTCGACCGTCAAGACTTTGAGCTCATTCAAATGGACACCGATTCACTATACTTCGCTCTGAGCACCACCACACTAGAGGCTGCAGTTCGGCCAGAGCTCAAAGAAGAGTTTGCTAAGTGCAAAAAAGACTGGCTTTCTTGGGATACCTGGAGCGGACGAACTCCGGGCCTGTTCAAGCTCGAATTCTCAGGGCATCGAGCTATTGCTCTGTGCTCGAAATGTTATTTCGTCGATGGTAAGCAAAAGAGCAAACACTCGTGTAAGGGGATGTCAGCGAGGCTTAATAACCTGACATGGGAACGGTACAAGTTGGCTCTCTACGGTTTCAAAGACCGTGCTGTGAACCGCGGCTTTCGTATGCATAACGGGCAGATGACCACCTACCACCAAGAAAAGCTCGGGCTCAGTGCATACTACGACAAGCGACGGGTCTTGCCTGATGGGATCCACACGGAACCCATTGAGTACACCGCTGCCTAGTCAGTAGCGTATATATGCTTACCTTGGAACACTATAACATCCCCACGCCGTCTCTCTCGAGATCCCTTTCACGTATACCCGTAAATGTATAATCTTGGGGACTAGAGGCGAGAACTATACTCTGAATGACCACCCAAAAGCGCATGTTTGAGGTACCAATTTTAACGACGTCCCCCTGCGACAAGCCCATAAGGGCCTCGTTAGTCGGAGGTGGTGAACCGGGGCACTGTTGATGCTGAGCTTCTACTAGGACTAAAGGCATAGAGGGATTACCATGACGCGCCATGGGTTCAAATGATTGAGAGTATTCTTTATCGTCCTCCGGACGGGTAAAAGCCTCGCGCAGCGAAGGGATTCAGTCGTCCTCCGGACGGGTAAAAGCCTCGCGCAGCGAAGGGTATATATCATATACATGCATGCCTCGAAATTCTATAACGTCCCCGAGACGAGCACTAGAACTTACTAAGTTATTATCAAGCACACCAGTTAATCTAATATCAGAAGCATTCCAGTCCTGTGGGTACTCTACAGTTTGAATCACTACCCAAAATCGCTCCTCCCCATTACAAACTTTTACGATGTCCCCTGATTTCAATCGCTGAAGCTCTTCATCGGGTGGGGCCCAAAATGTGCCTGGGTGTCGACGATGCATTTCTTGGGCATCTATTAGGAACATTGTTTCTGATGACGCCGTTCCGGCAAAGATTACATGAGTCTCCTTGTGTTCAATTGATTGCAAGAATCTTACCTGGAGGAAGCTCTGTCCCCTCAGGAACAAGCATCAACTCTTCACGCACAAACCCACGCTGTGGACCATCTTCCAAATAGTACACAGCAGGCTGGCCATTCTGCCGCAATACATTTCGGATCGAATGCAGGGTCACAGACCACACGGGGTCAGTAGCACGTTTTCGACCACCCTCGAGCTCGCCAGGCTGGTACAAATACCGAACCATTGCATCAGACGGGATCAGCGGCTCCTCGAGCCCTACAGGGCGTCCTGGAACGACAGATGAGGGTTGCGCAGTCACTCTCTGAAGTTTAATGGCATCCACAGGCTTCTTACCTGTCAGCCGAGTCGGCTCATTGTTTAAAGCCGCAACAACCACAGGGAGTCGAGCCACCCATTCTGCAGACCGCTCAGAAGACCCACGGGCAGCAAGCAATAGCTCCTGAGCATACTGGTGACCAAAAAGCCGCTCGGCCAGAGTCCGGTTAAAACGTTCTACTATACCTTGGTCTCTATGGAGGTCCACACGCCCACGCCGTATTTCAGTCCCATGTTTTGCCATAAGTGTTGATACCGAGCCCATGAATTCTCTTCCCGGGTCGACCTGAAGAAGCTTTGGAAAAACTAGAGGGCCCCGTTTATAAATCCTCTCAAGGGCGTCTGCAACCTCTTGTGAATCTTTTGTAGCCAAGGGCTCTGCCTCTTTGTACCGGGAGGCTATATCGACGAGGGTCAAGGCGTATTTGTACGTGCGTCGTTTCACACGATCATGCGGCAGATATAATAAATCCCTTGATGAACTTCGTTTGGCGCAGTCACGTTAAAATGTGGCCGTGGTATTCGTCGAGGAGCAGGCAAATAGAGCTGCCATATGTCTTGTTTCGAGAGCCAGTCCCGAGCATCCTTTTTGCTAACTCGGGCTGCCGCAGCAAGCTTCGGGATGGCCGCCAGCCCACGCCAATAGCCTTGAGGACTGTAGTAGAATTTCTCCATGATTGCTGACGTGCCGTCGGAGTCCTCCGGACGGGTAAAAGCCTCGCGCAGCGACTTCTCTGCCATAGAAAACTTCTTCAGTTTAGGAATATTTTCTACTACCTCCTTCGCGACTTTTTTTTAAGGCCCATCCCGAAGCGTGATTTCGCAGCCATAATCGCAGAAACCGTCTTAGCATCACGCTTTTCCCAGTCTGGAGCATCTGATAGTGCAATCTGCGATGCGGTAGCTGCCAGTACATCATCCGCATGATTCCGTCCGGGGGTATCTTTATGGGCTGCGTAGGCAACGTCGTGGTTTAGACAGGCACGATCAAGACTATTCACACCCCTATAGCCCTGAGAGAGGCGTTTGGCAATCTTGGTAAACGGCCCGCAATATGAGTATTTTCCAGTGTTTTGAAAAGTTCCACCCGGGACATCTTCAGATGGGACCCCTTTGGGGAGACGCATATGCATCTCGGGCAGAGGTAGGGCATTCATGGCACTGTTAAGAAGACCAGCACCTTCGCTGCGCAAGGCTTTTACCCGTCCGGAGGACGCAGGGAGAATTTGGCTCTTTCTAGCACCGCACACCGTGCAAACACCTCTCTTGGCTGGTCGGTTGTTCTTTAGAGTTATAGTCTCCTCATTTGAAGTGGGAGTGTGTTGTTTACAGCGGAGGCAATACATCTCTCCCTAAATATAGAAGTATGGAAATCTTAAATTTAGATCTTGATGAATCGAATCCACACGAGCACAAACACCATTGGCTGCTTCCTAGTAGCATCCGTTGTGTAATTTGCGGCCCGTCCGGATGTGGTAAAACAAACCTGATGCTCAATCTCCTCCTAAGAAAGGATTTCCTTAAATACAATAGACTGCATATATACTCAAAATCCCTTAGACAAGAGAAATACCAGTGGCTGCAGGACTGGGCGGATGCCATTAAAGCAGTCACTGGGAAAGAGGTAGCCTCGTTTCACAGCATATCAGATGATATCGTTCCAGTAGAGAGTCTGAACAAAAACGAACGTAGCATTATGGTATTTGATGACGTTATGTTGGAAAAACAAACCCCCATCGAGAAATACTTCAGCCAAGGCCGTCACGGTGGTGCGGACTCATTCTATCTAACGCAGAATTATTTCAGGATTCCCAAACAAACGATTCGAGATAATTGTAACATGCTTATCATATTTAATCAAGACACGAAAAACTTGCGCGCCATACATGACACCTATGTGTGTGGTGACATGCCTTTCGAAGAATTTCGAAACTTCTTTAGTGCGTGCACGCGCGAGCCGTACGGGTTCTGTTGTATCGATCTGACCAGCCGGGCCTATGATAGTCGGTATCGATGTGGATTTGATCGATTCTACATACCGAAGTCATCTATTTAAAGTAGGGATGAAATCTATTTGAAGTAAGGATGTGGCGCAAAGTAACCGACATGCGCGAACGTACAGCCCTCGTCCGGAACTACCTAGCGCTCAGAGACCAGGCGCGGCAACGCCTTCAAACAGAATCACTAGGGGAGTCGTCTCTGCAGGAAGAGGCAGCCAAACTTTTCAAACCAATCACCTCACACCAAGCAGCGGAGATAGGAAAAGTCACAGCCGCAATAGAGCGCTTGCCAGCACCTTCGCTGCGCGAGGCTTTTACCCGTCCGGAGGACACCGACGGCACGTCAAGACAAGCCTACGCACTCCACGGAGCGGCACCGACGGCACGTCAAGACATGCCTCTGCCGGTAGAAGATGCCCCCACGCTATATATTAGTCCCGACCAAGGGTTGGATATTGAAATAATAAGGCGCCACGGATTTAAGCCCCCCAGCGAACGAACTCAACCTCAGCGACACACAAGTAATCACCAACACCCTCAATGAGGTCAATCGCATCAACCGATATGTACTGGGAGCGGAAAAAAAGCGTAAAGCCACCACAGAAGAAAGAAAGCAGCAATTAACGATGGAAAAGGACGCTCTAAAACAATATAGTGAACGTCTTCGCCTACTAACACAGGGTTACAGGCTCGTCCGATCTAGTGGGGCTACTTCGCTGCGCGAGGCTTTTACCCGTCCGGAGGACGCTACAGCTACCGCTACTTCGCTGCGCGAGGCTTTTACCCGTCCGGAGGACGCTACAGGTAGTGGGTTGAAACTAAAGGGAAACCGGTTTGGATCCCTCACAATCGACCCGCAAGCTTTGCAGGCGGGGAAACTGCGGGCGTTCGACAATGGTGACAATCTTGTGTTCGAAGCCCCGGCAGATGATTCGCTTTACACTCTCCTCACAAAACGCTTTTTAAAAACGATGCAATATACCCCCGAGGCTGTCAAAACTTTCCAGCGGCTGGCTGAACTTGCGGGCTTGCCTCTCCATGGGCGAAAGAGCAAAAAACACCAGCTGATAAGGTCCTCCGGACGGGTAAAAGCCTCGCGCAGCGAAGGTGGGGCTTTGCAATATTATAAGGATCCAGAAGCGCTAGTTGAAAGGCTACAGCTATTAGCTGCCTCGAAGCGTGCAGGTAATACGGGCCTTGATAATGAAATTTCGGCTATTTTAGACGAGCTCCTTCGCAGTGGCGCGGCTCCTAAGGCTTTGATTCTCGAATTGAACAGAAGCCTCCTATAAGTGCATACCCCAAATGGAGTTTCAGTTACAGAAGATTGAAAGCCATCTTCGCCCTAAAGAGGGTAACTCTTTCGTATTTTCGTCAAACAGCACCGACTGGACAACCACCTTCTCTCCGCCCTTTTACCTCGAACCCAACAATAAGTACGAATTATCCTTAGTAAACCTGGAGACATATAACGCTGTCCCCAACATTACAGAAAGTAATAATACTTTCGTCTACAGCCCAGACGCAGGGGTTACCTGGAAGACAATTTCATTACCAGAAGGAAGCTACGAACTCGCTCAAATCAACGATGAGATTCAATGCCAGCTGAAGGGCAGCGGTGATTGGAATTCTGAGACGCAGGCACATAACATAGTTGTAGGAGCAAACAGGGCGACATTACGTGCCAACATCGAGATTACGAACCCTAGCTACAGAGTTGACATGAGCAAATCTACCATTGCGTCGACTCTCGGATTCGAGCCGAGGGTGCTATCCACTACTGGATTCCACACAGGGGACAAACCAGTAGACATTTCAACACTTAGTAGCATACTTGTAAACTGCGATCTAGTCGGTGGTTCTTACCTGAATGGCACCAACCACCCCGTTCTGTACAGCTTCTACCCAGGCGTACAACCTGGATTTAAGATCATTGAGACTCCACACAATTTGGTTTATTTGCCGGTAAGCCAGCGTGGCAGTATTCAAAGAATACGCTTGTGGCTAACGGATCAGAATGGCTCTCAATTGAATCTCCGAGGGGAACGAATTACAGCTAGATTACATCTTCGGCAGATTTGAAGTAAAATTCTTACATTAAACATTTTGACTGTCATTATAGAAAATCTTCTAAGCTACCATGTTGAGAATTTCGCGGAACGTGGCAGAGGGAAACCGGCGGATGAAAAGACAGCGCTATGTAATCGGAAAAGGCCTGTCGGACTGGATACAACCCGTGGTGCGAGCTATTGGGGTTTCGGTAAATTCGTTGTGGCAAACAAAGGCGCTATAGCAAATGTAGCGGACGTGGCCGGTAAAGTTGCTAAGGCCGGCGCTACAACCGCAGCCTCAATTAAGCAAATCGCTGACATAGTCCGCAGCAAAGCACGCTCGTCCACGCGAGCCGCTACAGGGCCGGAGAGAGTTATCTCTGAAAAAACCTTAGAGATTCTGCATGGGCTTGCGGCCCCCACGACTGAAGCGGCACGTCAAAATATCAACAGTCGGATAGCAGGCTCGGGTTTTAGGAAAATTCTTTATTAGAAAATAGAATTGTTTCTATATCTGAAGTAAATTTTCTATGGCGGATACACAAGAAATTACCGATGAAATGTTGACTCTTGTAGAGCAGACGCTTGTTGACGAGAGCATCGAGTCGTACGTCTACAAGGAGTATCACCCACAAAACCCCGCCACAATAAACAACAATCAGGATATAGCAATCGAAGTAAACTTCCAAGACGTTTACACACACCCGTCTAAAAGTGTTCTCAATGTTGAAGGGAGGCTAGCATCCGGCACAGAAGTCGACTACACACCTACAACGCTTGCTTCGCTCGTAAATAACGCCGTTATGTACATGTTCTCGCGGCTAAGGTACCGGCTCAATGATCAAGATATTGAGAATGTTCTCAACCCTGGCCAAGCCACAACAATTAAGGGCCTGTTGACATATGGAGATGATTTTTCAAAGGCCGAGGGTCTTAACATGTGCTGGCAAAAAGATACCTCAGCGGCGGCTGAATCAGCTAATACTGGGTGGGAGGCCCGACGGCAGCTAGTAGTGGTCAAGCCGAATCCAAGCGGGACGTTTTCGTTCTGCGTCCCGTTAAGCCACCTGTTCGGTTTTTGCGAGGACTACCGCAAGGTGGTTTATGGTTGTAAACATTCGTTGATATTATCTCGTGAATCAGATACCAAAGGCATATTTCGCGATGCTGCGGCGCCTAGAGGGAAAGTCACGCTAACTAAGCTTGCCTGGGTAATACCGCACGTCATGCCTTCTTTGGCTGCCAAGACAGAATTAGTAGAGCAGATAGGCGCTAAAATAAAGGTGCCGATATCTTTTCGAGCTCTTCAATGTGAAAGCTTTGCCGTGCCGGAAGCCAGTTCGTTTACCTGGACTCTCTCCATTACGTCGGGCACTGAAAAACCACGATGGCTTTTGGTGGCTTTCCAAACCAACCGCGATAGCCAGACCAGCAATCCGGCTTGCTTTGACCATGTAAATTTAACTGACATTCATGTGAGGTTAAATACCGATCAGTATCCTGACTCCGAGGAAAAAATGGACTTTGTACAGCGAAAGATTTCCAGGGCTTACAAGAGGTTATGTGACTTTAAGGCAGAATACTATGGTATTGAGGGAAGCGTGTCCTCAAACCAGGTGACTCCGCTCGAATTTGTAGAATTATACCCAATCCACGTCATCGATGTCCGCAGACAGTCGGAGCGGTTGAAAACGGCCGTCCAAACCGTACAGGTCAGGGCGACTTTTGCTTCTAACGTGCCAGCTGGAACCATGGCCTACGCAGTGCTCATAAGCGACCGGCTGCTGACGCTAGAGTCTGACGGCACGAAATTTAGCAAATTGTATTAAACAAAAATCTCCATCAATATACAGTATAGGAAAATGAAGTATACTCCTTTTGGGTTAACACTTACGCAGGGGCAGAAAGAATCATTGGCAAAAGCCGCCCATGATGGGGTAGGCGTTACTATTCGGCTGACGGTTGAGCAGCTTCATGGCGACGATACCCTGGGGCTCACTAAGCGACAAATAGCTCACCTGGAGAAGAAACGCGCCGCCAGTGCTGGGGCCGAGCTCGTTATTTCCAAAACTCAGCTAGCGGCTCAAAAAACGGGTGGGTTTCTCCCGTTTTTGCCCTTAATATTAGGGGGGCTCGCTGCAGCGGGGTCGCTAGCAGGAGGTAGTGCGGCTATCGCGAAAGCAGTCGACGATAAAAAAGCGAGTGCTCGAGCCCAGGCTGAGGCCGAGCGCCACAATCGTGAGGTTGAGAAACAGCTAGCTGGTGCGGGGTTGTTTTTGGCACCTAGCACGGGGCGCGGCATGTGCCCCAAATGCAAGGGGTCAGGGCTCTACTTGGCGCCCCAAAAAAAGTAGAACCCCTGAGCAATTTTGATATTGAAAAGGCCGGCCGTACCATCCCCCACTTTCGTGGCGTGTTTTCACGAAACACCCTGCCTAACAAGATTTCTCAGAAAGAATGCGGCATAGTTAATCTCGACTCCAGCAGTGGCGGGGGCACACACTGGGTGGCGTATTACAAAGATGGCCGTACGATTTGTTATTTCGATAGTTTTGGGTTGGATCCCCCCAAGGAACTCGTGGAATATCTGTCCTCCGGACGGGTAAAAGCTTCGCGCAGCGCCTCCGGACGGGTAAAAGCTTCGCGCAGCGAGGGTCTTCCTATACAGACACAGACGTTCCAACTGCAGAGACCCGAAGAGGTTATCTGCGGCCACCTATGTCTTCGAGTGTTGTGTGAACTCGCAGCTGGAAATGCTTTTAAAAATGTGATCTTACACATAGCTAAACAGAGAGTGTGATGCCTGTGGATAAGTTTTATATGGGTCATAGCACCGGCTGTGGAGCGGCGGCGGCCTCGTGGGGCAGCCCAGTCGGCCTCGTACATAGGGCTGGCGATACTATGCTTGGGGACCTATCATTGGGGGGCTTCCAGCTGAAAGCCGTAGGGAGCCCTTTAGATTCTAGCGATGCGGCTACTAAAGAGTATGTTGACGCACGTGATGTCCTGCCTCTATCCGGAGGAAGTATGAGCGGTGCTCTCCATATGGGTGGCAACGAAATTGCGGGTCTTGCTGATCCACAAACAGATCAAAGCGCGGCAACCAAAAAATACGTTGACGCCCTCGTTATATCCACAATGGATATATTAAACGCTAAAGTCCTACAGCTGGATGGATCAAAAGCACCAACCCACGACATTAAGTGGGGTCATCACAAAATATCCGAGCTCGCCGACCCCGAAGCACCCCAAGACGCGGCCACTAAGGCATATGTTGAGGACACCATAAAAGATGAGCTCGTGAGAGCCTTGGGGCAACGCTACGATATATATGAGATTTCCTTGCAATGGACGTTATCTAGGACCTTATCGATCACCCCGATTGGGAACCCTCAGCTTACACAGGATCCGCGTAACGAAGGCGACAGAAAAGCAATCCTTTCCATAAGAGCGCCTGGGGTCTATAAGATTCAGTTGGTAGGACTGCGCAATGGGAGTATCCGCGAGTCGATTGACCTCTCGCTGCATATAGGCCCTCCCCCTGCGTTAGTGTTACAACATACGATAACAGACTACATCCATTTCAACACCTCGGGAGTGTGTGTGATATCACAACCCTCGTCTTTAGAATTATCGATATCGATATCATCTGTGCGACCACCCATCAGTAATAGTATAAAGGTCCTTAATATAAAGGCAACTCTCCTCATTGAGAAACTGTGGTAGTTCGGGTCAATTCAACAAATATATTAGTTTATAATATCGAATATGCCAGTATTACTACTATGCCAGTAGACAAGTTCTTGCAAGGTTCAAGCAATGAGCACAGACCTAAGGTCTGGGCCACGAGGAATTGCTTCGCCAACCTCGGAGATGTTCGAGGATTCGATGATCCGGGGGGCGCGGGGGTGATTTATGGGATGGAGTTAGCCAAAGGAGGCCTTTATCGGCGGGCCGCCATAGAAAGTCATACAAGTGGTTTTGAACCCAATTGGGAGCTCAGGCTGGACCTAGCCATGCGCTATATAGATTTGCAAAGTCCGGCCGAGGGTGGTATTACAAAAGTGGTATGGCTAATGAACGCTGGCAGCATGTTTGTCGGCTATCGCCCGTCCGGCGCAGAGCCGATGACCCTCAATGGGCACGTTAATTCTTACTACCTGGGTCCGAAGGGAGTTAACGTTGCGAAGTTACAGGCTCAAACAACGGTTCCAAGAGACCTAGAAATCTTAAGAAAACCCCCAAAGGGGTCCGTGATATATCTAGAAATTGAGACGGGCAGTATGCTCCCCAGCGCCCCGATCGAGATTTTGCCTGGGGTGTCAATCAAGTGGAAACGCCCCGAAATGACGGGTTTGGTTATAAAAATTGGGGAGGGGAAGGCAGACCTCTCAACGAATGTTAGCGATTTGGAAGCAAACGCGGTGTTTGAAAAAATATCCCTTGAATTTATATTCAGTGGATTGTCGTTTTACTTTAAACGGCTACTTTTTAGCCTGTCCCCGGTAAGTGATCGCGTTATTGAGCACCTAATTAAACAGATAAAAAGTTCTGCATAAAGCTTTATATACCTGTTCTGCCTGTCTATGTATCCCACACTAGACGCGTCAGTTGATCGGCCTGTCGACCAGTCCTACCGCATTCAAGAGGTTGTCCGCCTGCGAAAATGTTTGGAGGACGAGAGAGATAAACGGACGTCCCTATATAAGAAATATCGGCGCGGTGCTAATAGTCTAGACGGTATTGATACGGCACTGTTTACAGTCACAGCTGGGATGGGCGTTGGCGGTATTGCGCTTCTTTCAACCGTTATCATGGCTCATGTAGCTCTAGGACTAGAGATTGGGGCCCTAGCTTGTGGCACCTTCGGGGCAGTCAGTAAGCTGGTAGCTCGCCAGCTGAATCTGAAGGCTAAGAAGCACGATGAGATTCGTGTTCTGGCTGAAAGCAAACTAAACACCATCGCCGGAATTGTATCTACAGCCCTAGAAGACGGCAATATTTCCGATGTGGAATTTAAAATGGTTCTTACAGAATTTGTTAAGTACCTGCAGATGAAAAAAGAAGTGCGCGCCCATGGCGGAAAAAAACTAGACGAAGAGGAGTTGCCGGAGGAGAAAATAAAGCAAGAAATCCGAACCGAAATTGCCAAGCACATGGCCAATTTCAAGTCTTCATAAAATGTTTCTTCAGCTGGAGAGATATTTCCTGTGGCGACGCCTCTGACGAGCGTGTGATTCCTACAGCGCCTCCTCCCTACAGTTATTAATTATATTTCTCTTACACACACGGTTCTCTTTTTACTACCACAAAAAATAACAGCTGCACTTGACACGAGATAACGTGTGAGCTAACATTTCCGATGGTTAGAAAATTATGAGCTAACATTTGCACAGATATGAATACTGTATGTAACGCATCGGCGTATCGGAACCACATACACCAATATGGATCCATCATGTAACATAGCAACTGAATTGCCGGACACAAAACATACGTCCGGGTGGCTATTCTATCTTAGCGAGCTAATTGCAGTACCAGGGATATGGAGGCTCACCGGCAGGTGGCTCAGCTGGCGAACATACTTGCGTCGTGGTTATCTATGTTACGGCATGCCGCTGAGTATCAGAGAGCAGCTTCAAAAATACGACAATGATTTCAGGTTTGAGTATACCGCCAACCTTATAGTTCTAGCTATGAATGAGCTCGTGCGCCGCACAAAAACGGGGTCTCTCGAATTACATATCCAACCCTATAGTCGTGATTCAATCGAGTTTGGGCTACCGCAGGGGAGGGGAGAAGCAGAGCTCATGAATCTAATTCTTAAAGACGCAGAGGCATGCGGCTATCACATAGAGCACGGGATAGACAAAATAACGATTCAGGAAAAAAAATAAGCGTGCGCCTCCTCCAAAAATATTATCAAGGAAGTCAAAAGTGCTATGTTTCGGGCGGCTTTTCCGCAGATTAACTGAATTCCCCCGTTAAGTGAGCCACTTAACAGTCACATGCATATCCTCGGCTGCTCATCTTTTGTCAACTGTGATAACAATTTTCAGCTCGAAAAAAATGCGACAAACAGAACAACCGTGACACTCTTGTCACGGTTGTCACAAACGATTTTTCGCTCACGGTTTTCCTTTTAAACCCCTGTCACGTTACATAATTTTCTATTTTTACATGGATCATGTGATGGAGCGTATGACTGTCATGTGTTGATCATTTGCTTTCACTGCGCGAGGCTAATTATCGCGCCTGCCGTCCGCAGGACTGCTACTGGCTAATCTTTATGAATTCTATACTCTGGTAAACGGTTCGAGGGTGCGCGACGTCTGAAAACTATAGAAGAGCCATCAGCTTGCTTTTTTTTCTAATACATCATATCCATTTTGAAGAAGAAGTCGTATGCGTGCCGCACTTTTAGCTCCTCTCAAAAGTAGTACTCTACCCATGTTATATCCTGTAGGCATATTGGAACACTACGGTCTACATGTCTGTCTAACATACAGATGCAGAGTGTGTGTGCTCGTTATCAGGCAATTCCATCAGTAATACACAAGATCCCAAGGATGAGGTGCTAGCTGTGGACCTCTATAATATGAAGTCTCAATCCAATCTTCATCCTCTGAATCGGTGTCCAGCCCCCTATCATATCTAGACATCCTCCTACAATATTTAGCTAGCGCGCTCGGAAGAATACATGAATCTACAGAATAAAGCTTCCTCCACTCATTTGTATCGTAGAGGGCTGTATGTAATTCTTCCACCACATCATCGAAGCGGAGTTTATGTTCACGTCTCAAAATCTCATATTGCAATAGTCGTGGGAACTCATCCAATGGTAACCCCCTTCCCAACAATCGAGTGCGCATGATTCTAAATATTGCCAAATCTTGAAGAGAGGCATCAAGAGGCTCCATGGGAATCAATAGGCCTCTATAACATCGGCAAAGTCGATAGTTGGTTATGACCCCAACACCACAAAGAGTGCACGTCCGTGTTACAGCCCCTCTTCGCAACTGCTTAACAGTAGGCATGTTGTATGTCTATAGCCATTAGCCCTCATTTCTCTAATAGGAAATTTCGATCCGCGCTAGGCGTGTAAACTCCTTGTGAAAGGCTCTCGTGCGTGCCTTGCTTTCTCTGGTGTGTGCGTTATGGTACCCACATCTTACACAGAGACTAAGCTTGTTTGAGACGCCCACGCCGCAGCCAATACATGGTGTTGTTCCACCACCTTTTCGCAATCTATCATTATGAATCCAGCAGTACGAACCCCTGCACGTCTTCCCACAGGTTGTAGTAGATCCCCACACTAGCCACGCACAATGATTTTTGCCTGGCGCCATATCATATATCTATAGAGCTACACTCTCTAACTGTTTTTTCCTGAGTAGTTAATCCGGTATGAAAATGATACTACCCCCCTGAGCTCACCATCCCTGAAGCAAATTAAAACCCCCAGCCCCCTCGAGTTTGGGTAACCCAAACTTAAGGGGTCCCGGTAGGGTTTCTGGACACCGTCCGATATCAAAACGATCTAAAAAAGGTAGATTTGAGGGACACCCCAAACTCGAGGGGGCTGGGGGTTTTAATTTGCTTCAGGGATGGTGAGCTCAGGGGGGTGGTATCATTTTCATACCGGATTAACTACTACGATCATTCCCTAGCCATCAAACTGGACAGAGAATGACGAGTGCCGTCAAAGTGATGTACGATCATTCTCTAGCCATCAAACTGGACAGAGAATGACGAGTGCCGTCAAAGTGATGTACGATCTTTCCCTAGCCATCAAACTGGACAGAGAATGACGAGTGCCGTCACAGCGATGTACGATCATTCCCTAGCCATCAAACTGGACAGAGAATGACGAGTGTCGTCAAAGTGATGTACGATCTTTCCCTAGCCATCAAACTAGACAGAGAATGCAGGCATCAAAACTAGTTGGTCGTTTGTCAAAAGTGCAGGCTTTTATTTTCTAAAGCTCCCTGAGGATGATGAAGTTCATTTACACGGAAGAGTTTGTTATTCATCACGTACGGAGCTTACAGGCTTTCGCAGCTCAGATTGTAGGTAGAACTGTAAAAGAAGACGGTGTTTTTGCCATTAGTTTGACTATGAAAGGAAGTTATGGCTGCCACTAAAGTTCTAGTATGGTTTAAGACATAGACTTATAATCTTGTGTGTTTCCTCAGTGATTCAATGAGTATGTGCAGGAAGATCGTACCTGGCTGGGTTCGACGGTAGTGGTTAGAGTATCTGGTTAAGTCAATTGTAACAAAAGTCTTGTTTCATTTTCGTGCCAGAACACGCGTGAGAGATAATTAACGTGTTTACGCGCTTGCCGTTTTGATCGATGTGAAAGTGCGGGAAAGCAATGAACAGCGCTGACATCTGAATGTCGCCATGGACGCTAGACACAATAATAACTGAGTTTGCAACTATGGACAGACTGCATGAACATCATGTCAGGTTGAATGATACCAGACAGGAACGCTGCGTTACAGTCTTAAGACTTGTAAACCAACACATGACCGATGTCGTTAGTCGCTAAACGTTGAGGGATATACTTAGGAGGGAAGATGTGAGCATTTATTGACTTGTCTAATGTGCAATGAGGACGATATGTCGACTAAACTAAAATAAACATACAAAGTGGGGGGAAACCCGACGTTTTACTTTACATCTACAGGGAAGGTTAACGAAACACGTTCCAGCTGAAAACATAAACTAAGAATGTAGGTAACATGGTCATCAATGTGACGTCCTGAAATAGGATATGTTGCACCAGAAGGCTCAGATATCACACGGCTTGATGTAAACCACCACACAAATACGCCAGCGCCATCACGCTCAATGTCACTTTAACAGCAGACAACGTGGCAGAACAATCGTCGAGTGAACGCAGGAAAGAAAGGGCGGGGGAAAAAAAGAAAGAAAGAAAAGAGATAACCTACGTATAATAGTTTCAAAACTGTCCATGCCACTAGTAAAAGTTAAACATTATACAACATTGTCATCTGTTCGATTTTAAGAAAGACAGAAGATCTGGTTAATTGAGATTCGTCTAGATAACAAGTTCAAGGGAGCAATGACTGGCTTACAATTCACGGGTTAATTTAATGAAGATGCTCGCACAAATGTATATTTACCACACCCCTCTTTCCACCCACCCACCCACACACACAAACACACATAGGAGAATAATTTTTTTTTAAAGCGCTGTACTCCCCCCCCCCCCCCCCTCTCTGATTGTGTGTTTGCGTCGATTGTGCATTTATTTCTTATACATGTATATAGGAAGTCCTAACTCCAACGGGGAAAGAAAGATTATCTAACTAGTGATAACACTTTTAAACAAAATTAAAAGTAGTCGAAAGGAGGTCAAGAACTGTCGTTGTGACATCGTCAAAAACCATGCTACAGGCATGAACCTGTCACGATCTTAGCCGAATGCTCGGACAAACGTACTTACTGATCAGTCACGTACAAAATACAGACATGAACCAAATGATTAAATGAGACTTTAACCATAGTGCCGACCAGAAGATCATTTTGGTTCGCTCGCTACTTCAGACACGAACAATCCACGAAGCAGCCCCAGTAAATGATTGGGTGGCAGTGTGACAATCATAGATTCACAACCTATATCTAGCTACGCTTTTCGGCCCAACATATCCGACTTCACCACCATTTAACATCATAACATACTTTAACAAAAATGAAGTATGTCAGTGCCATAAAAAAAATAGCAACTGGAGTGAGATATTCTGATATACAGGTTGAAGACAATTATTATATATTGGGCCTATAATTGTTCTAGATAATGTCGATATCTGTGTCCGGAGTGCCGTGATGGTTATTCTAACAATAACATTATGCTCATCATAAACTATTTATCTCGTCTACAGTCAAGAAAAGAAGATGAACTTATGTCGAACATGTGTGCAGAAAAAACAACTAGAGAATTACTAAGCAGCTCTCAAATGGGAAACATCAGGTCAGAAGAAAAGAGGACGACCTCGAGAAACACTGAAAAGAACTCTAACAAAAGAGGCAAGATTGACAGGCACAGGCCCTCTATAATCAAACAATTTTATATATGTGTGTGTGTGTGTGTACATATACTTATTTATAATATGTGTGGGTGGGTGTGTAACTGTGTGTGCACAAGAAATTTTGTAGATGCAAAGAAAGATAACTTTAAATTTCATAATAATTGTGTTTATTTGCTGTTTGATTTTATTTTTGTTAATATTCACGGTACTTATGCGATACACGCACTTAATGAAATTACAATAGCTAGTTGTGTTTCTCAATAACAAAAAAAGAAGTTTAAAATAAATAAAAATTTAAACATATAGATATCAATTGCAGTATTAAAGTAATGTTTACAGTACCTTATTTCCACTGAAGAGGTTGTTGCCTCGGCGTGGTACTTGTTTTTTGAGTGTATCTTTCTCAAGATCTCATGATTTGAAGCAAGCTTTTCACTGAAGCTTTCACACGATAAATTAATGTTAGTTTTTACTGTTAACATGGCTTGCACCGTGCTCACATTAATCCGTGATTTCTCTTCGGACCAGACGTAGTTCATTTGAGAAAATAGTCTTTCTACGGATGCATCGCTGCCAGGTAAGCACATAAAAAGTTCAAGAATTCTCTTCACATTAGTATGTGGTACATTATTTTCTTTCAAGTACCTGAGTACATTATTCCATTTTCTACATAGGGGCTTGTTACTGAACCACTCACATTCTCTTTGCAACAGATGGCCTCACAAATAAGTAAATTCATCAAAGAGCTCATCACGATTGACGTTTACAACTTCATGACACTTTGAAGATATATGTTCTACTGCATTATCAAAATGTTTCCTTTCAGGCACATTATCCAAGAGAAGGCAGCTCAGTTGTGACACGTCCTCATTGTGCTTGTTCCAAGACTGCAAGTAATGTACAGCAGTATTATAGAACTCTTTACTTATTTGGAAATACCTTTCCATTTGGATGTCACCACTTTCTACTAAATCAGTTAGCAAACTCTTTACCATGTGTTAAATGACATTTTCATGGCGTCGAGTTTCTAATTTTATAATGAGATTGTTCACAGCTATAAGTGCTGATTTTGTTGCACTCTTGTCGTCGCCTTCAATCGCCTTAATTGTTTCACGGAAGAGTGATGCGTGAGAATGAGCAAAGCTGAGCCAAAGCTCTGATTCACTGCTTTCAAAGAATTGTTTCAATATTGTAGGACATTGTGTTTCTGACAAGAAGAAAGATCTCACTGATTGATACAGTTTCAATATTCTTTCCAAGGCTGGAAGTAATGTGACAACCACCTTATATTCGAATAACCTAATAATTGCTTAAACTCCTGTCCAGCAAATTCACAGAAGTCTTTTAGGCGTTCTACACGAAACGTGTAAATGTGAAAGTATCCAAATATTTTTGTTACAATCACTTCCATATCCATAGGCATGGAATCAAACGCTGTTTTTACACAATTGTGAATTATGTGTGCGTTGCAATCAAGACCCATTATGTGTCTGTTTAACTTGGACTTTATTTTAGTTATGACATTATCTCTCCCTTTCCTCAACAAGCCTCCAAAGTTTGTATTTGTATTGTCTGCTGAGAGTCCAACAATCTTTTTGTTTAAGTCAAAATTATCAATTGCTTTCAACAATTATTCAGATATTATGTCGGACGTTTCTCCTGGGATATCTATGAAAGCAATCAGTTTGGTCTTTACTGGAGTTTCCAGCTCATAAGCCTGAAAATAACGAACTAAAATAGGAAGTAGCTCAACATGTTCATGATTAGATGTATCGCAAGACAATGTTACGAAGCTGACATATTTGAGGTCATTTTTAGTTCATCAATAGCCTGAGGAGCAAAAACATTGGTAATTATGGATTCACACTTTGTTCTTGCACAGGAAAATTTGTTCGTTGAAAATTTCTTGTGTAGAATTGTTGTACAATCCATACTGCGGAAACTATGATTATGAAGTACAGTATGATATGCGAAGGTTCCTTCATGAACAGCTAGAGTGTATTCATCTTTTGAGGGTTCTGTTTTACAAAAATAATTTGTCATACACCCAGACTGAGACTTACAAAGCAGCGCATCCTTATGCTTTTTTGCCTGTAGATGATAAGTTAATGATGTCCTTCCACCACTTGCTATAGAAAAATTTGAACGACATATATTACATTTCACTAGCGTTCCATCCTCTAAAATTTCTGGTATAATAAATGGAAATTCAGCTTTCCGCGAATCACCAAAAAATGACACGTTTTTTGGAAAGCATTGTTTTTATGCAACAGACGTCCACTGATCACAAATAGAAAACACGACTGCACTGTACTGTCATTACACTCGGACTGATGTGAAAATTGGCCGGGAAAGATACTTTGGCGGGAGATGTCCGAAAGACAGGGGTGGGGTGAGAGAGGGAGAGAGTGTCTGCTTTTTTAAAATTAAACCAATCCCAATAGAAGTCAGTGGCTGGAATAGAAGTGACGTAGCACCGCGCTTCAAGAGTTCAAAGAGCTATCTCCGACACAACGCGCCCAAGTCTTCTCTTTTATCCTCCTGCTAATGCCGCTCAGTCTGGGATAAAGAAACACAACTCAGTAACGTCCTGAGTCCTAGTGATTATTTTAAAAGAGGGCCGATTCCGTGTGTATGAACATTTATTTATTCACTGAAATCGGGGACAACTTCTACACTTCGGGGACTGTCCCCGAAAATCGGGAATGGTCACCCTACTCTACGAGCTGTATTTGTCGTATAACGGCGCTAGAAGGATCAAGATAACAACATAACAAACAAACATACATTGATAATAGAATAGAATAGTATTTATTCTTTATCAAACTAGACTTATTTCTTATACATGGGAAGTCCCAACTCCAACGGGGAAAGAAAGATCAACTAACAAGTGATAACACTTTTTTAAACAAAATTAAAAGTAGTCGAAAGGAGGCTGAACGAATCGTAATTGTACCTGACCAAATGAAGGCACAATTCTACTAAGTAACAACAAAATAGCAATTTAATGTATGGATACACACAATCTTTACCATCTAAGTTTAATTCTAAGCTGGCAGGCCTGACAAACTTGATGGATTGACGGGGCTTAGCACTCCAGCCGGTTAATCACCTGCCACAAGCAACAACAACGACCTATATTTGGGGTGCTCAGGTCAACTTCTGCTACACAAAAGTCGCGTGTTGTCTACGTCTGCTGTGTTCTTGTTGCGGCCATTCAACTCCAGCGCTGCCGAAACAGGGTAATCATGAGATCTTTGTTGTGCATTTACATTTATTTTGATTGTTTTTGTTGCTTAGAGGCTTGGATTATGGTTAATGTCAAAGTTGCAAGTTTTTGTATTCTTCCAGTAACTAACACTAGTCACTAGTAACAGTGGCAACGACGACATTCACATTGTTGTTGATTGTTGTTCCCATTGTGCTGGCTGGCACTGCTAGAGAGAGACAAATAGACCAGAACTGCTTAGCAGGCAGAAAACGTTATCTACTTCATATCAATTTAAATAAGTTTCTTTGATTTTTTAAAATTCGTGTCGCTGTCGTGAGCTCACAGAGATGTCGTGCAAGCCGTAGAATTCTATGATAATGATGCCCATCCTTGTGACATGGCGACATGCGATTGTTGATTGTAAACAAAACATGTTGAAATGATTTTTCATAAACTTGATAAACGTTCTTCTATTTACTGATGAGCGTCACACAACGTCTTACTCTTCACAGCTTCAGATTTATCTTCTTATCAGGAGCAAACATTGGAAGGGAAACTTAGCCGATGTCTCCTTCTCTGCCTAGTTAGATCATCCGATTGTAACCTCAGCTAAATCTGTTGCATCATCATCCGATGGCGATGATGTAATTGTAATACTCAGTCCAAGTTTGTCAAAGTAGGCCATCCTCGACAACGGTGCAGCTTTCTAATCAAAACTGTAACTTCTCAATAGATGTCAATGTTATTGATAGTAGTGTAGCCGTAATGTCCAATGTAGTCCGTACATCCTAGGTGAGTGACATCAGAAATATTTCACCCCAAGGCCATAACATTTGGAGGTGAGGGGGTCAGTGCTCTCCTCGGCTGTCATTACCCCCCCCCCCCCACAACTCATTGAGCCAGATGCACACTCTTTATTAGTGGAATGCACTGGGGAGTATCAATATGCCATATAACTCTTTCACCAACTCTCTATACTTTTGAAACATACTAAATGTGTTGATATATTAAATTAGATTATAATTTTACTTTATTACATGACATCATAACAAGCTTGTGGCATTATCAGTATGGAGTTGTGCCATCTTAAACCCACTACAGATTTATTGTAATGTTGAGGCACCTTAATACAGCAATCTTCAGCCTAGATTAATATTTTGGCGTATGGCAGAAAATAACCACATTCATAATTAGAAGTATAACATTTTAATAGATAGCAGATGCTGATTGTGTCAATCATGATTTTCTTAACACACCATATGCATACAGCACTTAGTTTCAAGACTCTCCCTAAAAGTGTATTTGTAAATATACCAGAGATCCAGATAAGTATTTTAGAAATAAAAAAAAAAAAAGTATGTTGTATTATTATATAATTATGAATTTAACTAAAAATAAACAATAGCAAACTTTCACAGCCCTATTTTGGGACAAAAAGATTATTTTTAAGATTAATAATCGTTATATCGTTAATAATCGTTGGAGTGCTAAATGAAACATTGTCATTGTTTAAAGTTAGGGGAAAGTTTTAAATGTAAGACAAAACAGTCCTAATTTTGTCTGTCCCCACTTGTCATTGTGGGCAAGACAAGATGTCAGTAACACTGTCATTAAAATAGGAGCAATGATCCCAAAGAAAATATGTAAGTGTTTATGGATGGATAAATAATCATAATCAAAGAATAAAATTTATACAAGTTTTGTATGTAATTAAGTATGTGAATTAATATATGGATCTGTCCTACTGTTCCAGTTACAGAAGCTTAACGTAAAGGAAGTCTTATAAGATTTAATGATGTAGGAGAGTGAAGTAAAGGAAGTCCCATAAGATTTAATGATGTAGGGGAGTGAAGTAAAGGAAGTCTTATAAGATTTAATAATGTAGGAGAGTGAAGTAAAGGAAGTCTTATAAGATTTAATAATGTAGGGGAGTGAAGTAAAGGAAGTCTTATAAAATTTAATAATGTAGGGGAGTGAAGTAAAGGAAGTTTTATAAGATTTAATAATGTAGGGGAGTGAAGTAAAGGAAGTCCCATAAGATTGAATGATGTAGGGGAGTGAAGTAAAGGAAGTCTCATAGATTTAATAATGTAGGGGAGTCAAGTAAAGGATGTCCCATAAGATTTAACTATGTAGGGGAGTGAAGTAAAGAAAGTCTTATAAGATTTAATGATGTAGGGGAGTGAAGTAAAGAAAATCCCATAGGATTTAATGATGTAGGGGAGTGAAGTAAAGGAAGTCTCATAAGATTTAATGATGTAGGAGAGTGAAGTAAAGGAAGTCTCATAAGATTTAATGATGTAGAGGAGTGAAGTAAAGAAAGTCTCATAAGATTTAATGAAGTAGGGGAGTGAAGTAAAGGAAATCCCATAGGATTTGATGATGTAGGGGAGTGAAGTAAAGGAAATCTCACAGATTAAATGATGTAGGAGAGTGAAGTAAAGGAAATCTCATAGATTTAATGATGTAGGAGAGTAAAGTAAAGGAAATATCATAGATTTAATGATGTAGGAGAGTAAAGTAAAGGAAATATCATAGATTTAATGATGTAGGAGAGTAAAGTAAAGGAAACCTCATAGATTTAATGATGTAGGAGAGTAAAGTAAAGGAAATATCATAGATTTAATGATGTAGGAGAGTAAAGTAAAGGAAGTCTCATAGATTTAATGATGTAGGAGAGTAAAGTAAAGGAAATATCATAGATTTAATGATGTTGGAGAGTGAAGTAAAGGAAATATCATAGATTTAATGATGTAGGAGAGTAAAGTAAAGGAAGTCTCATAGATTTAATGATGTAGGAGAGTAAAGTAAAGGAAGTCCCATAAGATTTAATGAAGTAGGGGAGTGAAGTAAAGGAAGTCCCATAAGATTTAATGAAGTAGGGGAGTGAAGTAAAGGAAGTCCCATAATATTTAATAATGTAGGGGAGTGAAGTAAAGGAAGTCTTATAAGATTTAACTAAGTAGGGGAGTGAAGTAAAGAAAGTCTTATAAGATTTAATGATGTAGGGGAGTGAAGTAAAGAAAATCCCATAGGATTTAATGATGTAGGGGAGTGAAGTAAAGGAAGTCCCATAAGATTTAATGATGTAGGTGAGTGAAGTAAAGGAAGTCCCAAAAGATTTAATGATGTAGAGGAGTGAAGTAAAGGAAGTCTTATAAGATTTAATGATGTAGGGGAGTGAACTAAAGGAAGTCCCATGAGATTTAATGATTTAGGGGAGTGAAGTAAAGGAAGTCCCATAAGATTTAATGATGTAGGGGAGTGAAGTAAAGGAAGTCCCATAAGATTTAATGATGTAGGGGAGTGAAGTAAAGGAAGTCCCATAAGATTTAATGATGTAAGGGAGTGAAATAAAGGAAGTCTTATAAGATTTAATGATGTAGGGGAATGAAGTAAAGGAAGTGTTATAAGATTTAATGATATAGGGAAGTGAAGTAAAGGAAGTTTTATAAGGTTTAATGACATAGGGAAGTGAAGTATAGGAAGTTTTATAAGATTTAATGATATAGGGAAGTGAAGTAAAGGAAGTGTTATAAGATTTAATGATATAGGGGAGTGAAGTAAAGGAAGTCTTATAAGATTTATTAATGTCTGAGAGTGAAGTAAAGGAAGTCTCATAAGATTTAATGATGTAGGGGAGTGAAGTAAAGGAAATATCATAGATTTAATGATGTAGGAGAGTAAAGTAAAGGAAATATCATAGATTAAATGATGTAGGAGAGTGAAGTAAAGGAAATCTCATAGATTTAATGATGTAGGAGAGTAAAGTAAAGGAAATATAGATTTAATGATGTAGGAGAGTAAAGTAAAGGAAATATCATAGATTTAACGATGTAGGAGAGTAAAGTAAAGGAAATATCATAGATTTAATGATGAAGGAGAGTAAAGTAAAGGAAATATCATAGATTTAATGATGTAAGAGAGTAAAGTATAGAAAGTCCCATAAGATTTAATGAAGTAGGGGAGTGAAGTAAAGGAAGTCCCATAAGATTTAATAATGTAGGGGAGGGTAGTAAAGGAAGTCTTATAAGATTTAATGATGTAGGGGAGTGAAGTAAAGGAGTCTCATAGATTTAATGATGTAGGGGAGTGAAGTAAAGGAAGTCTTATAAGATTTAATGACGTAGGAGAGTGAAGTAAAGGAAGTCCCATAAGATTTAATGATGTAGGGGAGTGAAGTAAAAGAAGTTTTATAAGATTTAATGATGTAGGAGAGTGAAGTAAAGGAAGTCTTATAAGATTTAATAATGTAGGAGAGTAAAGTAAAGGAAGTCTTATAAGATTTAATAATGTAGGGGAGTGAAGTAAAGGAAGTTTTATAAGATTTAATAATGTAGGGGAGTGAAGTAAAGCAAGTCCCATAAGATTGAATGATGTAGGGGAGTGAAGTAAAGGAAGTCTCATAGATTTAATAATGTAGGGGAGTCAAGTAAAGGAAGTCCCATAAGATTTAACTATGTAGGGGAGTGAAGTAAAGAAAGTCTTATAAGATTTAATGATGTAGGGGAGTGAAGTAAAGAAAATCCCATAGGATTTAATGATGTAGGGGAGTGAAGTAAAGGAAGTCTCATAAGATTTAATGATGTAGGAGAGTGAAGTAAAGGAAGTCTCATAAGATTTAATGAAGTAGGGGAGTGAAGTAAAGGAAATCCCATAGGATTTGATGATGTAGGGGAGTGAAGTAAACGAAATCTCATAGATTAAATGATGTAGGAGAGTGAAGTAAAGGAAATCTCATAGATTTAATGATGTAGGAGAGTAAAGTAAAGGAAATATCATAGATTTAATGATGTAGGAAAGTAAAGTAAAGGAAATATCATAGATTTAATGATGTTGGAGAGTAAAGTAAAGGAAACCTCATAGATTTAATGATGTAGGAGAGTAAAGTAAAGGAAATCTCATAGATTTAATGATGTAGGAGAGTAAAGTAAAGGAAATATCATAGATTTAATGATGTAAGAGAGTAAAGTATAGGAAGTCCCATAAGATTTAATGAAGTAGGGGAGTGAAGTAAAGGAAGTCCCATAAGATTTAATAATGTAGGGGAGGGAAGTAAAGGAAGTCTTATAAGATTTAATGATGTAGGGGAGTGAAGTAAAGGAAGTCTCATAGATTTAATGATGTAGGGGAGTGAAGTAAAGGAAGTCTTATAAGATTTAATGACGTAGGAGAGCGAAGTAAAGGAAGTCTTATAAGATTTAATGATGTAGGAGAGTGAAGTAAAGGAAGTCCCATACAATTTAATGATGTAGGGGAGTGAAGTAAAGGAAGTTTTATAAGATTTAATGATGTAGGAGAGTGAAGTAAAGGAAGTCTTATAAGATTTAATAATGTAGGAGAGTGAAGTAAAGGAAGTCTTATAAGATTTAATAATGTAGGGGAGTGAAGTAAAGGAAGTCTTATAAGATTTAATAATGTAGGGGAGTAAAGTAAAGGAAGTTTTATAAGATTTAATAATGTAGGGGAGTGAAGTAAAGGAAGTCCCATAAGATTGGATGATGTAGGGGAGTGAAGTAAAGGAAGTCTCATAGATTTAATAATGTAGGGGAGTCAAATAATGGAAGTCCCATAAGATTTAATGATGTAGGGGAGTGAAGTAAAGAAAGTCTTATAATATTTAATGATGTAGGGGAGTGAAGTAAAGAAAATCCCATAGGATTTAATGATGTAGGGGAGTGAAGTAAAGGAAGTCCCATAAGATTTAATGATGTAGGAGAGTGAAGTAAAGGAAGTCTCATAAGATTTAATGATGTAGAGGAGTGAAGTAAAGGAAGTCTCATAAGATTTAATGAAGTAGGGGAGTGAAGTAAAGGAAATCCCATAGGATTTGATGATGTAGGGGAGTGAAGTAAAGGAAATCTCATAGATTAAATGATGTAGGAGAGTGAAGTAAAGGAAATCTCATAGATTTAATGATGTAGGAGAGTAAAGTAAAGGAAATATCATAGATTTAATGATGTAGGAGAGTAAAGTAAAGGAAATATCATAGATTTAATGATGTAGGAGAGTAAAGTAAAGCAAACCTCATAGATTTAATGATGTAGGAGAGTAAAGTAAAGGAAATCTCATAGATTTAATGATGTAGGAGAGGAAAATAAAGGAAATATCATAGATTTAATGATGTAGGAGAGTAAAGTAAAGGAAGTCTCATAGATTTAATGATGTAGGAGAGTAAAGTAAAGGAAATATCATAGATTTAATGATGTTGGAGAGTGAAGTAAAGGAAATATCATAGATTTAATGATGTAGGAGAGTAAAGTAAAGGAAGTCTCATAGATTTAATGATGTAGGAGAGTAAAGTAAAGGAAATATCATAGATTTAATGATGTAGGAGAGTGAAGTAAAGGAAATATCATAGATTTAATGATGTAGGGGAGTAAAGTAAAGGAAGTCTCATAGATTTAATGATGTAGGAGAGTAAAGTAAAGGAAGTCCCATAAGATTTAATGAAGTAGGGGAGTGAAGTAAAGGAAGTCCCATAAGATTTAATGAAGTAGGGGAGTGAAGTAAAGGAAGTCCCATAAGATTTAATAATGTAGGGGAGTGAAGTAAAGGAAGTCTTATAAGATTTAACTATGTAGGGGAGTGAAGTAAAGAAAGTCTTATAAGATTTAATGATGTAGGGGAGTGAAGTAAAGAAAATCCCATAGGATTTAATGATGTAGGGGAGTGAAGTAAAGGAAGTCTTATAAGATTTAACTATGTAGGGGAGTGAAGTAAAGAAAGTCTTATAAGATTTAATGATGAAGGAGAGTAAAGTAAAGGAAATATCATAGATTTAATGATGTAAGAGAGTAAAGTATAGGAAGTCCCATAAGATTTAATGAAGTAGGGGAGTGAAGTAAAGGAAGTCCCATAAGATTTAATAATGTAGGGGAGGGAAGTAAAGGAAGTCTTATAAAATTTAATGATGTAGGGGAGTGAAGTAAAGGAAGTTTCATAGATTTAATGATGTAGGGGAGTGAAGTAAAGGAAGTCTTATAAGATTTAATGACGTAGGAGAGTGAAGTAAAGGAAGTCTTATAAGATTTAATGATGTAGGAGAGTGAAGTAAAGGAAGTCCCATAAGATTTAATGATTTAGAGGAGTGAAGTAAAGGAAGTCCCATAAGATTTAATGATGTAGGGGAGTGAAGTAAAGGAAGTCCCATAAGATTTAATGATGTAGGGGAGTGAAGTAAAGGAAGTCCCATAAGATTTAATGATCTAGGGGAGTGAAGTAAAGGAAGTCTTATAAGATTTAATGATGTAGGGGAATGAAGTAAAGGAAGTGTTATAAGATTTAATGATATAGGGAAGTGAAGTAAAGGAAGTTTTATAAGATTTAATGATATAGGGAAGTGAAGTAAAGGAAGTTTTATAAGATTTAATGATCTAGGGAAGTGAAGTAAAGGAAGTGTTATAAGATTTAATGATGTAGTGGAGTGAAGTAAAGGAAGTCTTATAAGATTTAATAATGTCTGAGAGTGAAGTAAAGAAAGTTTTATAAGATTTAATGATGTGGGGAGTGAAGTAAAGGAAGTCTCATAAGATTTAATGATGTAGGGGAG
This sequence comes from Megaustenia siamemsis, assembly GCA_032433765.1. Taxonomy (NCBI): domain Eukaryota; kingdom Metazoa; phylum Mollusca; class Gastropoda; order Stylommatophora; family Ariophantidae; genus Megaustenia; species Megaustenia siamemsis. The sequence goes on along the minus strand of JAVIAB010000125.1, from coordinate 96,302,121 downwards.
TGAAGTAAAGGAAGTCCCATAAGATTTAATGATGTAGAGGAGTGAAGTAAAGGAAGTCTCATAAGATTTAATGATGTAGAGGAGTGAAGTAAAGGAAGTCCCATAAGATTTAATGATGTAGGAGAGTGAAGTAAAGGAAGTCTCATAAGATTTAATGATGTAGAGGAGTGAAGTAAAGGAAGTCTCATAAGATTTAATGAAGTTGGGGAGTGAAGTAAAGGAAATCCCATAGGATTTGATGATGTAGGGGAGTGAAGTAAAGAAAATCTCATAGATTAAATGATGTAGGAGAGTGAAGTAAAGGAAATCTCATAGATTTAATGATGTAGGAGAGTAAAGTAAGGATATCTCATAGATTTAATGATGTAGGAGAGTAAAGTAAAGGAAATATCATAGATTTAATGATGTAGGAGAGTAAAGTACAGGAAATATCATAGATTTAATGATGTAGGAGAGTAAAGTAAAGGAAATCTCATAGATTAAATGATGTAGGAGAGTGAAGTAAAGGAAATCTCATAGATTTAATGATGTAGGAGAGTAAAATAAAGGAAATATAATAGATTTAACGATGTAGGAGAGTAAAGTAAAGGAAATATCATAGATTTAATGATGTAGGAGAGTAAAGTAAAGGATGTCTCATAGATTTAATGATGTAGGAGAGTAATGTAAAGGAAATATCATAGATTTAATGATGTAGGAGAGTAAAGTAAAGGAAATATCATAGATTTAATGATGAAGGAGAGTAAAGTAAAGGAAATATCATAGATTTAATGATGTAAGAGAGTAAAGTATAGGAAGTCCCATAAGATTTAATGAAGTAGGGGAGTGAAGTAAAGGAAGTCTTATAAAATTTAATGATGTAGGGGAGTGAAGTAAAGGAAGTCCCATAAGATTGGATGATGTAGGGGAGTGAAGTAAAGGAAGTCTCATAGATTTAATAATGTAGGGGAGTCAAATAATGGAAGTCCCATAAGATTTAATGATGTAGGGGAGTGAAGTAAAGAAAGTCTTATAATATTTAATGATGTAGGGGAGTGAAGTAAAGAAAATCCCATAGGATTTAATGATGTAGGGGAGTGAAGTAAAGGAAGTCCCATAAGATTTAATGATGTAGGAGAGTGAAGTAAAGGAAGTCTCATAAGATTTAATGATGTAGAGGAGTGAAGTAAAGGAAGTCTCATAAGATTTAATGAAGTAGGGGAGTGAAGTAAAGGAAATCCCATAGGATTTGATGATGTAGGGGAGTGAAGTAAAGGAAATCTCATAGATTAAATGATGTAGGAGAGTGAAGTAAAGGAAATCTCATAGATTTAATGATGTAGGAGAGTAAAGTAAAGGAAATATCATAGATTTAATGATGTAGGAGAGTAAAGTAAAGGAAATATCATAGATTTAATGATGTAGGAGAGTAAAGTAAAGGAAACCTCATAGATTTAATGATGTAGGAGAGCAAAGTAAAGGAAATCTCATAGATTTAATGATGTAGGAGAGGAAAATAAAGGAAATATCATAGATTTAATGATGTAGGAGAGTAAAGTAAAGGAAGTCTCATAGATTTAATGATGTAGGAGAGTAAAGTAAAGGAAATATCATAGATTTAATGATGTTGGAGAGTGAAGTAAAGGAAATATAGATTTAATGATGTAGGAGAGTAAAGTAAAGGAAGTCTCATAGATTTAATGATGTAGGAGAGTAAAGTAAAGGAAATATCATAGATTTAATGATGTAGGAGAGTGAAGTAAAGGAAATATCATAGATTTAATGATGTAGGAGAGTAAAGTAAAGGAAGTCTCATAGATTTAATGATGTAGGAGAGTAAAGTAAAGGAAGTACCATAAGATTTAATGAAGTAGGGGAGTGAAGTAAAGGAAGTCCCATAAGATTTAATGAAGTAGGGGAGTGAAGTAAAGGAAGTCCCATAAGATTTAATAATGTAGGGGAGTGAAGTAAAGGAAGTCTTATAAGATTTAACTATGTAGGGGAGTGAAGTAAAGAAAGTCTTATAAGATTTAATGATGTAGGGGAGTGAAGTAAAGAAAATCTCATAGGATTTAATGATGTAGGGGAGTGAAGTAAAGGAAGTCCCATAAGATTTAATGATGTAGGTGAGTGAAGTAAAGGAAGTCCCAAAAGATTTAATGATGTAGAGGAGTGAAGTAAAGGAAGTCTTATAAGATTTAATGATGTAGGGGAGTGAAGTAAAGGAAGTCCCATAAGATTTAATGATTTAGAGGAGTGAGTAAAGGAAGTCCCATAAGATTTAATGATGTAGGGGAGTGAAGTAAAGGAAGTCCCATAAGATTTAATGATGTAGGGGAGTGAAGTAAAGGAAGTCCCATAAGATTTAATGATCTAGGGGAGTGAAGTAAAGGAAGTCTTATAAGATTTAATGATGTAGGGGAATGAAGTAAAGGAAGTGTTATAAGATTTAATGATATAGGGAAGTGAAGTAAAGGAAGTTTTATAAGATTTAATGATATAGGGAAGTGAAGTAAAGGAAGTTTTATAAGATTTAATGATCTAGGGAAGTGAAGTAAAGGAAGTGTTATAAGATTTAATGATGTAGGGGAGTGAAGTAAAGGAAGTCTTATAAGATTTAATAATGTCTGAGAGTGAAGTAAAGAAAGTTTTATAAGATTTAATGATGTGGGGAGTGAAGTAAAGGAAGTCTCATAAGATTTAATGATGTAGGGGAGTGAAGTAAAGGAAGTCCCATAAGATTTAATGATGTAGAGGAGTGAAGTAAAGGAAGTCTCATAAGATTTAATGATGTAGAGGAGTGAAGTAAAGGAAGTCCCATAAGATTTAATGATGTAGGAGAGTGAAGTAAAGGAAGTCTCATAAGATTTAATGATGTAGAGGAGTGAAGTAAAGGAAGTCTCATAAGATTTAATGAAGTTGGGGAGTGAAGTAAAGGAAATCCCATAGGATTTGATGATGTAGGGGAGTGAAGTAAAGAAAATCTCATAGATTAAATGATGTAGGAGAGTGAAGTAAAGGAAATCTCATAGATTTAATGATGTAGGAGAGTAAAGTAAGGATATCTCATAGATTTAATGATGTAGGAGAGTAAAGTAAAGGAAATATCATAGATTTAATGATGTAGGAGAGTAAAGTACAGGAAATATCATAGATTTAATGATGTAGGAGAGTAAAGTAAAGGAAATCTCATAGATTAAATGATGTAGGAGAGTGAAGTAAAGGAAATCTCATAGATTTAATGATGTAGGAGAGTAAAATAAAGGAAATATAATAGATTTAACGATGTAGGAGAGTAAAGTAAAGGAAATATCATAGATTTAATGATGTAGGAGAGTAAAGTAAAGGATGTCTCATAGATTTAATGATGTAGGAGAGTAATGTAAAGGAAATATCATAGATTTAATGATGTAGGAGAGTAAAGTAAAGGAAATATCATAGATTTAATGATGAAGGAGAGTAAAGTAAAGGAAATATCATAGATTTAATGATGTAAGAGAGTAAAGTATAGGAAGTCCCATAAGATTTAATGAAGTAGGGGAGTGAAGTAAAGGAAGTCCCATAAGATTTAATAATGTAGGGGAGGGAAGTAAAGGAAGTCTTATAAAATTTAATGATGTAGGGGAGTGAAGTAAAGGAAGTTTCATAGATTTAATGATGTAGGGGAGTGAAGTAAAGGAAGTCTTATAAGATTTAATGACGTAGGAGAGTGAAGTAAAGGAAGTCTTATAAGATTTAATGATGTAGGAGAGTGAAGTAAAGGAAGTCCCATAAGATTTAATGATTTAGAGGAGTGAAGTAAAGGAAGTCCCATAAGATTTAATGATGTAGGGGAGTGAAGTAAAGGAAGTCCCATAAGATTTAATGATGTAGGAGAGTAAAGTAAAGGAAGTCTCATAGATTTAATGATGTAGGAGAGTAAAGTAAAGGAAATATCATAGATTTAATGATGTAGGAGAGTGAAGTAAAGGAAATATCATAGATTTAATGATGTAGGAGAGTAAAGTAAAGGAAGTCTCATAGATTTAATGATGTAGGAGAGTAAAGTAAAGGAAGTCCCATAAGATTTAATGAAGTAGGGGAGTGAAGTAAAGGAAGTCCCATAAGATTTAATGAAGTAGGGGAGTGAAGTAAAGGAAGTCCCATAAGATTTAATAATGTAGGGGAGTGAAGTAAAGGAAGTCTTATAAGATTTAACTATGTAGGGGAGTGAAGTAAAGAAAGTCTTATAAGATTTAATGATGTAGGGGAGTGAAGTAAAGAAAATCCCATAGGATTTAATGATGTAGGGGAGTGAAGTAAAGGAAGTCCCATAAGATTTAATGATGTAGGTGAGTGAAGTAAAGGAAGTCCCAAAAGATTTAATGATGTAGAGGAGTGAAGTAAAGGAAGTCTTATAAGATTTAATGATGTAGGGGAGTGAAGTAAAGGAAGTCCCATAAGATTTAATGATTTAGAGGAGTGAAGTAAAGGAAGTCCCATAAGATTTAATGATGTAGGGGAGTGAAGTAAAGGAAGTCCCATAAGATTTAATGATGTAGGGGAGTGAAGTAAAGGAAGTCCCATAAGATTTAATGATCTAGGGGAGTGAAGTAAAGGAAGTCTTATAAGATTTAATGATGTAGGGGAATGAAGTAAAGGAAGTGTTATAAGATTTAATGATATAGGGAAGTGAAGTAAAGGAAGTTTTATAAGATTTAATGATATAGGGAAGTGAAGTAAAGGAAGTTTTATAAGATTTAATGATCTAGGGAAGTGAAGTAAAGGAAGTGTTATAAGATTTAATGATGTAGGGGAGTGAAGTAAAGGAAGTCTTATAAGATTTAATAATGTCTGAGAGTGAAGTAAAGAAAGTTTTATAAGATTTAATGATGTGGGGAGTGAAGTAAAGGAAGTCTCATAAGATTTAATGATGTAGGGGAGTGAATGTGAAGGAAGTCCCATAAGATTTAATGATGTAGAGGAGTGAAGTAAAGGAAGTCTCATAAGATTTAATGATGTAGAGGAGTGAAGTAAAGGAAGTCCCATAAGATTTAATGATGTAGGAGAGTGAAGTAAAGGAAGTCTCATAAGATTTAATGATGTAGAGGAGTGAAGTAAAGGAAGTCTCATAAGATTTAATGAAGTTGGGGAGTGAAGTAATGGAAATCCCATAGGATTTGATGATGTAGGGGAGTGAAGTAAAGAAAATCTCATAGATTAAATGATGTAGGAGAGTGAAGTAAAGGAAATCTCATAGATTTAATGATGTAGGAGAGTAAAGTAAGGATATCTCATAGATTTAATGATGTAGGAGAGTAAAGTAAAGGAAATATCATAGATTTAATGATGTAGGAGAGTAAAGTACAGGAAATATCATAGATTTAATGATGTAGGAGAGTAAAGTAAAGGAAATCTCATAGATTAAATGATGTAGGAGAGTGAAGTAAAGGAAATCTCATAGATTTAATGATGTAGGAGAGTAAAATAAAGGAAATATAATAGATTTAACGATGTAGGAGAGTAAAGTAAAGGAAATATCATAGATTTAATGATGTAGGAGAGTAAAGTAAAGGATGTCTCATAGATTTAATGATGTAGGAGAGTAATGTAAAGGAAATATCATAGATTTAATGATGTAGGAGAGTAAAGTAAAGGAAATATCATAGATTTAATGATGAAGGAGAGTAAAGTAAAGGAAATATCATAGATTTAATGATGTAAGAGAGTAAAGTATAGGAAGTCCCATAAGATTTAATGAAGTAGGGGAGTGAAGTAAAGGAAGTCCCATAAGATTTAATAATGTAGGGGAGGGAAGTAAAGGAAGTCTTATAAAATTTAATGATGTAGGGGAGTGAAGTAAAGGAAGTTTCATAGATTTAATGATGTAGGGGAGTGAAGTAAAGGAAGTCTTATAAGATTTAATGACGTAGGAGAGTGAAGTAAAGGAAGTCTTATAAGATTTAATGATGTAGGAGAGTGAAGTAAAGGAAGTCCCATAAGATTTAATGATTTAGAGGAGTGAAGTAAAGGAAGTCCCATAAGATTTAATGATGTAGGGGAGTGAAGTAAAGGAAGTCCCATAAGATTTAATGATGTAGGGGAGTGAAGTAAAGGAAGTCCCATAAGATTTAATGATCTAGGGGAGTGAAGTAAAGGAAGTCTTATAAGATTTAATGATGTAGGGGAATGAAGTAAAGGAAGTGTTATAAGATTTAATGATATAGGGAAGTGAAGTAAAGGAAGTTTTATAAGATTTAATGATATAGGGAAGTGAAGTAAAGGAAGTTTTATAAGATTTAATGATCTAGGGAAGTGAAGTAAAGGAAGTGTTATAAGATTTAATGATGTAGGGGAGTGAAGTAAAGGAAGTCTTATAAGATTTAATAATGTCTGAGAGTGAAGTAAAGAAAGTTTTATAAGATTTAATGATGTGGGGAGTGAAGTAAAGGAAGTCTCATAAGATTTAATGATGTAGGGGAGTGAAGTAAAGGAAGTCCCATAAGATTTAATGATGTAGAGGAGTGAAGTAAAGGAAGTCTCATAAGATTTAATGATGTAGAGGAGTGAAGTAAAGGAAGTCCCATAAGATTTAATGATGTAGGAGAGTGAAGTAAAGGAAGTCTCATAAGATTTAATGATGTAGAGGAGTGAAGTAAAGGAAGTCTCATAAGATTTAATGAAGTTGGGGAGTGAAGTAAAGGAAATCCCATAGGATTTGATGATGTAGGGGAGTGAAGTAAAGAAAATCTCATAGATTAAATGATGTAGGAGAGTGAAGTAAAGGAAATCTCATAGATTTAATGATGTAGGAGAGTAAAGTAAGGATATCTCATAGATTTAATGATGTAGGAGAGTAAAGTAAAGGAAATATCATAGATTTAATGATGTAGGAGAGTAAAGTACAGGAAATATCATAGATTTAATGATGTAGGAGAGTAAAGTAAAGGAAATCTCATAGATTAAATGATGTAGGAGAGTGAAGTAAAGGAAATCTCATAGATTTAATGATGTAGGAGAGTAAAATAAAGGAAATATAATAGATTTAACGATGTAGGAGAGTAAAGTAAAGGATGTCTCATAGATTTAATGATGTAGGAGAGTAATGTAAAGGAAATATCATAGATTTAATGATGTAGGAGAGTAAAGTAAAGGAAATATCATAGATTTAATGATGAAGGAGAGTAAAGTAAAGGAAATATCATAGATTTAATGATGTAAGAGAGTAAAGTATAGGAAGTCCCATAAGATTTAATGAAGTAGGAGAGTGAAGTAAAGGAAGTCCCATAAGATTTAATAATGTAGGGGAGGGAAGTAAAGGAAGTCTTATAAAATTTAATGATGTAGGGGAGTGAAGTAAAGGAAGTTTCATAGATTTAATGATGTAGGGGAGTGAAGTAAAGGAAGTCTTATAAGATTTAATGACGTAGGAGAGTGAAGTAAAGGAAGTCTTATAAGATTTAATGATGTAGGAGAGTGAAGTAAAGGAAGTCCCATAAGATTTAATGATGTAGGAGAGTGAAGTAAAGGAAGTCCCATAAGATTTAATGATGTAGGGGAGTGAAGTAAAGGAAGTCTTATAAGATTTAATGATGTAGGATAGTAAAGTAAAGGTAGTTCTATAAAATGTAATGATGTATGGGAGTGAAGTAAAGGAAGTCCCATAAGATTTAATAATGTAGGGGAGTGAAGTAAAGGAAGTCTTATAAGATTTAATGATGTAGGGGAGTGAAGTAAAGGAAGTCTCATAAATTTAATGATGTAGGGGAGTGAAGTAAAGGAAGTCTTATAAGATTTAATGATGTAGGAGAGTGAAGTAAAGGAAGTCTTATAAGATTTAATGATGTAGGAGAGTGAAGTAAAGGAAGTCTTATAAGATTTAATCATGTAGGAGAGTGAATTAAAGGAAGTCTTATAAGATTTAATGATGTAGGGGAGTAATGTAAAGGAAGTCTTATAAGATTTAATGATGTAGGGGAGTAATGTAAATGAAGTCTTATAAGATTTAATGATGTGGGGGAATGGAGTAAAGGAAGTCTCATAAGATTTAATGATGTAGGAGAGTAAAGTAAAGATAGTTCCATAACATTTAACTATGTAGGGGAGTAAAATACAGGAAATCTAATTAAATTTAGTGATTGAGGGGAGTAAAGTAAAGGTAGTTCTATAAGATTTAATGATGTTGGGGAGTGAAGTAAAGGAAGTCCCATAAGATTTAATAATGTAGGAGAATGAAGTAAAGGAATTTTCATAAGATTTAATGATGTAGGGGAGTGAATTAAAGGAAGTCTTATAAGATTTAATGATGTGGGGGAGTAATGTAAAGGAAGTCTTATAAGATTTAATGATGTAGGGGAGTAATGTAAAGGAAGTCTTATAAGATTTAATGATGTGGGGGAATGGATTAAAGGAAGTCTCATAAGATTTAATGATGTAGGAGAGTAAAGTAAAGATAGTTCCATAAGATTTAACTATGTAGGGGAGTGAAATATTTGAAATCTCATTACATTTAGTGATGTAGGGGAGTAAAGTAAAGGTAGTTCTATAAGATTTAATGATGTTGGGGAGCGAAGTATTAGATTTTACTTTATTAGGTCATAGCATAATTTAGAAGTATGGGGAGGAGGGCAGTGTCCTTTCTTGCTGTTAATATCTTCCACAACTCAGCAAGTCAGGCGTTCATTCATTAAAAAAAAAAAATTGGGTTAACTAGAGGATGTCCAGCTGTGATCGAATACATGTTCATTTTATCACCAAGCCAGGAAGCTAGCTACTGCACTACTGACCCTCTTGGTACAGGCTTATGCAGCAGCAAAAATGTCAATGTTTACATAAAGTCTCATTACTGGTGTCGTCCGTGTCACTACCGAGCCCTGACCATTGTCTTGGGAATAAAGGATAGAGCCACTGTCACCTGTTATAAGAGGTGACAGAGGAGGTTGAGGCCAAGGTCTTTGTTGGTGCTACAGATTTTGTGCATCAGAGCTGAAGCCATCTTCAGTGCTTTTGCTTTTGTGTGGTGGGCATGCTTCACACTGGGGAATGTGCTGAGGAGGGGATCTGAGCACTATAGAGTTGTCCGTTGTGCATTGAAGATGATTTATTGACTTGATCTTGATCCTTCCCACACCACTAGATGTCACATAAGGCTCATAGTGCTTTTCGCCATCCATCTCTATTTTTGGTGAGATGCTTAATTTTATCAAATGAATCAATGCCTGCCAACTTTGCTTCTCTTATAAGTGTTCCTTTTAGTGTCTCTCTAGGGCTTCCTCTCTTTCTGTATCCTGATGTTTCCCATAGAAGAACCTGTATTGGAATTCTCTTGTTGACTCTTCTCAACACAGGTTCAACAAATGTCCATCTTCTCTTCCTATCGGTAGGTGAGATCGTTGGTTGCACAGCTATTTCAGTTATCTTTATATTAATCTTGATCTCTTTCCATAGTATGCAGATTTATTGCCTAAACTAAACTAAATTAAACTCACTATGGGTATAAAGTTTTACATAACTCAAAAGTGATGGAAAACCTTATTATTTATGCAGATTCACTAAAGTATACCTACAACAATATTTTGACCAATTGCCTTTATCAAGAGTAGAGCAGTCTATAATAGAACATTATGTTAACAGAGCATATTATCTTAGGTTTTCTTTCCTTGTTAGTTTTTTTGCCTTATGGTTATATTTATTAAGCTCTTGATGAAATAATTTGTGATTAAAATGTTGATTTGATTGTATAGCGTTTTTAAGGTTATAAACCATTGTAGCATAACAATGCACCTTTGTTTGAACGTAACACTAAAGGCCCCAATGTAAGACAAAGGCCCCAATGTAAGACATGCTTTAGGGTAACCATGCATTATCTCCAAAAGTTTGGTCATGCTAAATACATGTGAACAGTTCAGAAGTCAGTCAATGTCAAAAAAGCAATCTTATCTGAAATCTCTGCTTGCTTGGCTTTCACACACCTGATAAACCTGGCTATAGTGACATGGAGTAAAATTTAGGTTCTCTCAGAGCTGAGGTCAGAGGTTAGGGTCATCATATAACTTTTTCTTGCAATTAAGGAACGATACAAAACTACTTTGAGGTATTACTTCAAGCAAGCTACTTGAGAATAATTGCTGTATTAGAGAACTTGGAATACTTATTAGAATACTTGTGTTTGCTGTTTGTGGATTACATTTTGGGTATGTCTTGTGTTATATTCTGTCACTTAAAGCACATCTTATGACTAAATTAAAGGCTGTTTCATATCTTGTAGCTAGCAAAGTAAGAGTTTTATATAATGTTAACAATGAAGGAAAATTTAAATTGCTCTTTTATATACAATAATAAAGACTATTAACTGCTTTTATTTTTGTGAATATCCTTAAGAGAGACTAAATTCTGCTTTATATTCTTAAGAAATATCACCTTTATATTCTTTAGAAATATCACCTTTATATTCTTTAGAAATATCACCTTTATATTCTTTAGAAATATCATCTTTATATTCTTTAGAAATATCACCTTTATATTTTTTACAAATATCACCTTTATATTCTTAAGAAATATCACCTTTATATTCTTTAGAAATATCATCTTTATATTCTTTATAAATGTCACCATAATATTCTTTACAAACAGAACATCAACATAACTATAGAAGGTAGACAACTAAAACAAGTAGAGGCATTCAAATACCTAGGAAGTCTAATGACAAACGATAATTCTCAAACAGCAGAGATAGAATCAAGATGCAACAAAGCTTGTCAAATCATCGGACAGTTATCACCACTATTGTCCAACAAGGAAATAACTCTGGAGGCAAAACGAGCACTATACAATACAATCTTCATCCCAACGTTGTGCTACCAATGCCAGACCTGGACACTAGATGCAAGAACAATAAGAAAAATAACCTCTACAGAGATGAAATGTGTTAGACGAATGACAGGAAACGGTCTGAGAGATAAGATCAGAAATGAAGAACTGAGAAAAAGCTAGGAATAGCCCCACCATAAGGAAACAACAGATAAAATGGTTTGGCCATGTGACAAGACAGAAAGAACAAAACACAACACAACGAGCTTTCAACAAACGTTGTGAGAACACCAGACCCAGGGGTCGACCATGAAAAAGATGGGTCGATGGAATATTAGAAGCACTAGGAAACATAACAGCAGTAGAAGCAAACAGAAGAGCAAAAGACCGCAAATTATATCTCCCCTCGATGCTGAAAGGCAGTTGAGATAGGAAAGAAGAAGAAGAAGAAGATATTCTTTACAAATATCACCTTTATATTAAGAAATATCACCTTTATATTCTTAAGAAATATTAACAACTACTTTTATGTTCTAAGAAAAATTAAAGAGTTTTTACTTTGAGACACTTCACGTGAGCTTTGATATGACACTTTTTTTAACAAAAATTTGAAAGCAGCTTTTATGGGACACCAGCATAAAACTATATGTTAATAATTCTAATGAGTGTACATTACATAATTGTTCATGCATTGTGAATTGAGAAAAGTTTCAGTAGGTTGGAGTACTGTTTGCCTTTTCTCTTCAATCCTTAATCACTTAGTCAGATTTGCTGTTAGTAATAAACAACTTTCAAGCAGATCTACATTTTTACACTCATTACAATCGACTCACATCTGCAAAAAATTGTATCCAACCTCTCGAGTTTTTTTTTTTTTAAACCAAGATAGATGCCCCTCCTCTCATCTCTCATTATGTCTTGCATCAAAATTGTTTGCCTCCTGTCATGTTCTTGTGCAACATTCTTCCATGACTCAATGTCAAACTGGATCTTAGACATCTTTAAAGCAAAGCACAGGATAACATGTGGTTCTGGATCTGCTAATAAGTAACAAACTATTGTTAGTACTTTGAATTAATTGCAATAAAATACATTGCATTTGGCATAAAAAGGCAATTCCACAGGCTGCAGGATAAACACCAACAATTTAGGCTGTAATTATTGATATCCACCAGTTTCTGGTTTGACCTGTCCTAGTATGAAGCATTTCTTCTATCTATTGTCCTTTCGAGCCGAAGACAGCACATGGGGAAGAACCACAATCTCAAAAACAGAAACCTTGCGTGCCAAAATGGCACATATTGCAGAGATTACTGCTCTAAAATCTATGGCTCTGTTTCCATAACAATACTTTTTTTTTCAATGACAGCTTGTCAAGCCATCAATCAACCTACTTAGTCGCCTCTTACGACATGCCTGGAAGGTCACAGAGTTACTATTCTTTACTTCCCTCATAATGAGGCCCCGGTAACACACGGGAAGAAACATTTCTTACTCTGATCTAATTTCAGATTCAATTTTTAATTTCCATGTTTTTTAACTTTTAATCTTTTCTGAGGGCTTCAATCAATCATACCTTTGTTTTGCTATTGAACAGTTTTCTAACCATGTTCCCTAGCGACATGTACTTTCTTTAACCACACTTTACCTGTAACGTTTTCCCACAAGCCTTTGCTTGCTAATGCCCCTCTCAATGTATACTTAGAATGTCTGAAAATGCCAAGGGCACAGGTCTCCTGTTGACAAAGCTCATGAAATTGATAAAAGCTGTCATGAGATTAGGGGGCAGGATTAGATAACAATATAATCTTGGTAAGCTGTGAGGTCTTGACAAATGAAGCTTAATAATGATTAATGGCATGCTGATATGAAGACACAAATGAACTATCATCAATAGCCAGCAAAATTGGGCTTGAGGTCAATCATGAAAAGACTAAAGTCATGAAAAGTTTAATTCCAACAAGTGACAAAATATACATGGAAAACAAACCAGTAGAAGAGATCGATCACTTTATCTATCTTGGAAGTCACATTGATCGAGAAGGGGATACGAGCAAAGAAATTAGAATCAGACTGGCTAAAGCAGCAATGTCTTTCAGAAGCCTTGAAAAGTTGTGGAAATCAAAACTCATTAGCACAAACACAAAACTTAGGCTATTCAAATCAAATGTACTATCAACCCTTACGTATGCGTGTGAAAGCTGGAAAACAACAAGAGATATAGAAACAAAGTTGAACGCATTCGAAAATAAATGTCTAAGGAAAATACTTGGTATAGAATGGAACGAATTCAAAACAAACGAGGAAATTAGAGAAATCGCCAATCAACCACTAATATCTTCAGTAATAAAGAAAAGACGATGGTCATACGTTGGACATGTGATGAGAAGAGATAATAATCGAATAGCAAAGCAAGCCCTCATATGGGAAACAACAGGTAAAAGAAAAAGAGGAAGACCCAGGGAGACACTGAGAAGAACATTGATGAGAGAGGCAAGAGCAGCAGGAATCGGCTCCCTCAATGAGATAGAACTGCTTGCACAGTACAGAGACAGATGGCGAGATTTGATAAAATATCTTTAAAAGAAAACTGCTAGAACAAAAATTCATATAGGAGAAGGTGTATCTTGGTCTACGCCCTATGGGCCGGTTACGGCTCGAAAGGTCAATAGATAGATAGATAGATATGAAGACCAACAGTATAGCAGACAGAATAAGCAAGATTAACTAAACATTCAATCTTTTTGTGGGTCAAAATGGCAATGTGTAAGAAATATAAAAACATGTAAAGCAGAGAGGAAAATATATTTAAACTATGGCCAGTGAACCAATGCAACAGTAAAGGTGTTGTATGGTCACTTCCTGACACATAGATTGTTGGATCATTTCCTGCCATTACTTTTTTTTTTTTTTTTTTTTTTTTTTTTTTTTTTTTTTGCATTCACCAACTTTCACCTCTGGCAAAGTCCATAGAGACTAGGAACTGAATTTTGCATGTTAATCCATTTTTTCCTGTAGACCATATGCACAAGGGGTCCCTCGCAGTAGAGGCAGATAACTCTGTCTTTGGGGGTACTTGTATTTTTTCAGTCGATGAGTAATTAACATTTCAAGCCGGGCTTCACTGCTGAGACCAGGGATGGTTTCCGTAGAGAGAAATCACAAATGAAAATCCCACCTCCTGCAGCTGGGATTTGAACTCACAACTTCACTGTCACAAGCCCGACGTCTTACCTCGAGACCAACCAGTCTCTCTCCTCTTTCCCCCCCCATACATGTTTTATTGGATCCATAAACTCTCCTTATTTCCTTCTTCAGTGTTCACCCATTAGGTGGGTATGGATGTAGCAAGCAACTTTGCTTGTTTGTGGCAAGACGCAATATCTGCACCTTTTTAACTATTTTTTAATAGTTTGATGGCTTTCAATATTTCTTCTTTGCTTGGTTTTCCACAGTTAACGTGTAACTCTTCTTCTGCTGGTAGTATATCTGGAGGATTATTTGAGCCGGGTCTGTTCAAAAGTACTCAAAGTGTTCTTTCCATCTCTCCATTTGTTCCCTTATATTACTAATTTCTTTTCTTATCTTTAATAAAGGCATTGATCTGTTTGTATTTTCCACTTAATTTCTTTGTGCTGTTGTACAGTTCTTTCATATTCCCTTTATTTGCTGCTTCTTCTGCCTCTTTAGCTAGTTCATCTATATATTTCATCTTATCCCTTTTAGTGCATCTTCTCACTTCTTTGTTCGCCTCAGTGTAAGCTTCCTGTGTCTTGGCTTTATTACTTCTTGTTTTGCTTTTATTTATGTCTGCTTTCTTGTTCTTTCTTTCTTTAATTTTATCCAGGGTCTCTGCTGTCATCCATGCCTTATTCTGGCGTTCTCTTTTCCCCATTGTTTCTTCGCATGTCTCTTTCCATATATCTTTTACCTGTTTCCAATGCTCTTCTATATTTATTGTAATTTTTAGTTGTTGGAGGACTTAGTATTTGTTTGATATTGTGACTGCAAATGTATCTTTAATTCCTTGTTCTTTAAGAAACCCTACATTGAAATACTTTCTACCCATATTCGTTGTAGTATACCTTCTTAGTTTAATTTTAAGTTTGGCTATCAGAAGATGATGATCAGAAGCTACATCTGCCCATCTATATACTTTTACATCCTGTAAGGATGACTTAAACTTATTATTAATACATATGTGATCAATTTGATTTTCTGTTCTATGATCTGGTGACACCCATGTAGCTTTGTGTATTCTTTTATGTTGGAATATTGTTCCTCCTAGGCTCACTTGATTAAGGGCGCAGAAATTCACAAATATCTCTCCATTCTCGTTTATATCTCCAAGTCCATGTTTTCCTATAATCTCTTTGAAGCCTCTGTTGTCTGATCCTACTTTAGCATTTAGGTCTCCCATCAATATTTTAATATCCTTGGCTTGTCTTGCATCCATCTGACATTGTAGCTGTTTATAGAGATCATCTTTAACTACATCATCCTTATCGTTGATTGGTGCATAGCATTGTATAATGTGTAATTTTATTTTGTTTTTGGTTATTTTAAATGTTGCTCTCATTAGTCTTGGTCCTACTGCTTCCCATTCTATTAGTGTCTTCTGTGCATTCCTTGATAGCATTATAGCTACCCCTTCACTATGTTGTGCTCCAGGTTCCTGGTGTCCTGATGATAAAATCATCTCTCCTGTATTTAGTTTTATTCTTTCTGTTCCTAGCCATCTTGTTTCACACATTCCCAGAATATCTATCTTGTAGTTTGTCATTTCTGCTGCTACCTGTGCAGCTTTTCCCTATTTATTTAGCGTGCGTAAATTCCAGGTGCCAATTCTGGAGGATTTCCTGGTAGACAAAGGGTGAGTCGGCAATCCGGACTCCTCACAGCTTTCTCCGGCTTGTGTCATACGTCTCTTAGACAGAGAGCCCTTATCTTTCCTGGATGGCGGATTTACTTTTTCTCTCTTTGACTTGTCCATGTTTGTGAAGTTTTTTCGGCTTATTTTTTTACAGTATGGGGTAGCCAGTCCCATGCCCAACCCTCCTTTCTCGCCTCTTACGAACATGCCTGGTAGGGTACAGCGCCGCTATCCTTTACTCTCCTTTCGGGCCCCGGCAGTGCACGGGCAAGGAAGAGGAAGTACACTGACTCCAAATTCTGTTAGTTCTCTGTAGTTGACATCCTGGATCCCTGATGCATAGTTTGATAGGTTTCTATAATTACTAGTATGGACAATCTTATAGAGAAGTGCACATCTAGAGAGACATGGTAGAGTGTGTGGTTAGCGAATTCATCTGCTTAGGACAAGAAGTTAGGTTCAAATTCAATAAATGGCTTCTCCAGTCCAAAATAAGTATAAGAGATTTGGTGTAGGACAGGAATACTTACTGGCTTAGTATTAATATGTGATCAAAATAAATTTGACATGACTTCATATTTCCTTTCACTTTCAAAGACATGTCATGGTTTAGTTTGATCAGAAGATAGTAAGTTGGTAGTAGAGATGAGGGCATTATTAATGTGAAAACTTGCAACCAAACCAAATGGTTGCTGCTATTTGTTGTTTGCATTCACCTGATGATTACTTCTATTTCTTGTGTTGTTCATGGTTTACAAGAATCTGCAATTTGACCAACATATCTGACTTGAGCACTGTATTTTTAGGCTACTGCATTACCTTCCTTCTTTGACCTCGTACTTGTCTGGCCAGAATAGTTTGTTTCCAAGGCAACCACTTGGAAGTAGAGTAGGATCTTGATCAGTTCTGATTTGCTGATCCTTAAACCAGTAGTCAGCTGTTAGTCACTGTTTACTTCATTTATGTGATGTCTAAGACCCTCCAAAGAGTTCATACAATAAAAGTAATGTGTACCATACTCATTTGATATAATGAGTGAAGTATTGAATTACCCAAATGCAATTTTTTGTTGCTGTTTGTGGCCAACTTCTTTGTTTTCTTTGTTTAAAGACTTCATATACATCCCATCATTATCTTTGGGTGCCATCTCCACATCGAAGGTTAGTTACCGTGGAGCGTTATTTTACTCTGTCTCTTGTTTTGATGTGTGTGCATGTTGTCATAGGTTCACTAGTTCATCTTTTGAAGTCCACTTTAATCTTGATCTACCTCTGCCTTGACTACCTTGTACCTTCCCTTCCAAGATGACTTTTAGTAGGGTATTGTGTATATAAATCACAACTCTCACAATTTCTACAGGTATTTTATTTGGGCATTTACATCTTCACAGACAGCTGGTCATAGACATGATCTTCAATAGTAACTGCCCCGTGCACAGACTGTTTTTATCAATTTTAGAATGGCCGGTTCAATAGCAGAATGAATAAGACAGTTTTTATCTCAACAGGTCATGCTTCAGTTATCCTGCTTCTTTTTTCTTCTAATTTTGGCTTAATTTCATTTTGAAATGTTATTATCCCCCTTGTAATAGTCTGTGCTCCGATCATCTGCCAGCTTTTCCCAATCTTTTTTGCTAATGGAGGATTTAGTCAGGGATATCTTGCAGACATCTTTTGTTTCTCAGTTTTGGTCTTCCCACAGATTGCTTCCTATCTTTAAGTTCCTAAAGTTACATGTTTATGCAAGGCTGATAGCATAAGAAAGTTCATATTTTTTTTTTTTTTTTTTTTGTTTCCCCATAAATTACACATAGAATAAAAAAATAATTATAAAACATTGATGTATGCAAAACTGATAGCATGACCATCAGTGACATCTGAAGTAGAGTTCATATACTTGGGCCTACTTTGATTTAGATAATAATTAGACAGGCCTTAGTGCAACTAGCTCTGTCTGCTGGCTAATGTTTGAGCAGTGCTGTCGGAGCAATTGCACTTTAAGAAATAACCAGTTATCTTCCTTAGCAGCATGTCTTTCTCATTCCAGCAGGAAATAGAACACTTTTATTATCTTGATAGATGCTGAGTCGTGATTTAAAGTGGACCAGAGTTCTGATTTCTGTTTATGGTTCCTGTACACAAAAAAAAGAAGTTTTTAAAAAAATTGTTTGTCACTTGCTGATAGAGTTGACATTATGGCACAACAGGCACATTCATAAATGCTCAACCTTCATTGGATGACAAAGTGGCATAAATGTCAGTAATGACACATTAGACTTGTAGTGGGAGTGTCAGTAATGACATTATATTTGTGGTGATTGTGTCAGTAATGACATTAGATTTGAGGTGGTTGTGTCAGTAATGACATTCAATTTGAGGTAGTTGTGTCAGTAATGACATTATATTTGAGGTGGTTGTGTCAGTAATGATATTAGATTTGTGGTGGTTGTGTCAGTAATGACATTAGATTTGAGGTGGTTGTGTCAGTAATGACATTAGATTTGAGGTGGTTGTGTCAGTAATGACATTAGATTTGAGGTGGTTGTGTCAATAATGACATTAGATTTGAGGTGGTTGTGTCAGTAATGACATTAGATTTGAGGTGGTTGTGTCAGTAATGACATTAGATTTGAGGTGGTTGTGTCAGTAATGACATTATATTTGAGGTGGTTGTGTCAGTAATGATATTAGATTTGTGGTGGTTGTGTCAGTAATGACATTAGATTTGAAATGGTTGTGTCAGCAATGATATGTTAGATGTGTGGTGGTCGTGTCAGTAATGATATTAGATTTGTGGTGGTTGTGTCAGTAATGACATTAGATTTGTGGTGGTTGTGTCAGTAATGACATTAGATTTGTGGTGGTTGTGTCAGTAATGACATTAGATTTGTGGTGGTTGTGTCAGTAATGACATTAGATTTGTGGTGGGAGTGCCGGTAATGATATGTTAGATTTGTGGTTGGAGTAAATCAATAATGGCATTAGATTTGTGGTGGGAGTAAATCAATAATGGCATTAGATTTGTGGTTGGAGTAAATCAATAATGTCATTAGATTTGTGGTGGGAGTAAATCAATAATGGCATTAGATTTGTGGTGGGAGTAAATCAATATTGGCATTAGATTTGTGGTGGGAGTAAATCAATATTGGCATTAGATTTATGGTTGGAGTAAATCAATAATGGCATTAGATTTGTGGTGGGAGTAAATCAATAATGGCATTAGATTTGTGGTGAGAGTAAATCAATATTGGCATTAGATTTGTGGTGAGAGTAAATCAATAATGGCATTAGATTTGTGGTGAGAGTAAATCAATAATGGCATTAGATTTGTGGTGGGAGTAAATCAATATTGGCATTAGATTTGTGGTGAGAGTAAATCAATATTGGCATTAGATTTGTGGTGAGAGTAAATCAATAATGGCATTAGATTTGTGGTGAGAGTAAATCAATATTGGCATTAGATTTGTGGTGGGAGTAAATCAATATTGGCATTAGATTTGTGATGAGAGTAAATCAATATTGGCATTAGATTTGTGGTGAGAGTAAATCAATAATGGCATTAGATTTGTGGTTGGAGTAAATCAACATTGTCATTAGATTTGTGGTGGGAGTAAATCAATATTGGCATTAGATTTGTGGTGAGAGTAAATCAATAATGGCATTAGATTTGTGGTGGGAGTAAATCAATAATGGCATTAGATTTGTGGTGGGAGTAAATCAATAATGGCATTAGATTTGTGGTGGGAGTAAATCAATAATGGCATTAGATTTGTGGTGAGAGTAAATCAATAATGTCATTAGATTTGTGGTGGGAGTAAATCAATAATGGCATTAGATTTGTGGTTGGAGTAAATCAATAATGTCATTAGATTTGTGGTGGGAGTAAATCAATAATGTCATTAGATTTGTGGTGGGAGTAAATCAATAATGTCATTAGATTTGTGGTGGGAGTAAATCAATAATGTCATTAGATTTGTGGTTGGAGTAAATCAATAATGGCATTAGATTTGTGGTGGGAGTAAATCAATAATGGTATTAGATTTGTGGTGGGAGTAAATCAATAATGGCATTAGATTTGTGGTGGGAGTAAATCAATAATGGCATTAGATTTGTGGTGGGAGTAAATCAATAATGGCATTAGATTTGTGGTGGGAGTAAATCAATAATGGCATTAGATTTGTGGTTGGAGTAAATCAATAATGGCATTAGATTTGTGGTGGGAGTAAATCAATAATGGCATTAGATTTGTGGTGGGAGTAAATCAATAATGGCATTAGATTTGTGGTTGGAGTAAATCAATAATGGCATTAGATTTGTGGTGGGAGTAAATCAATATTGGCATTAGATTTGTGGTGAGAGTAAATCAATATTGGCATTAGATTTGTGGTTGGAGTAAATCAATATTGTCATTAGATTTGTGGTGGGAGTAAATCAATATTGTCATTAGATTTGTGGTGAGAGTAAATCAATATTGGCATTAGATTTGTGGTGGGAGTAAATCAATAATGGCATTAGATTTGTGGTGGGAGTAAATCAATAATGGAATTAGATTTGTGGTGGGAGTAAATCAATAATGGCATTAGATTTGTGGTGGGAGTAAATCAATAATGGCATTAGATTTGTGGTGAGAGTAAATCAATATTGGCATTAGATTTGTGGTGAGAGTAAATCAATATTGTCATTAGATTTCTTGTCAGAATGTCAGTGATGACACATTAGATTTGTGGTGGGAGTAAATCAATAATGGCATTAGATTTGTGGTTGGAGTAAATCAATAATGGCATTAGATTTGTGGTGGGAGTAAATCAATATTGGCATTAGATTTGTGGTGAGAGTAAATCAATATTGTCATTAGATTTCTTGTCAGAATGTCAGTGATGACACATTAGATTTGTGGTGGGAGTAAATCAATAATGGAATTAGATTTGTGGTGGGAGTAAATCAATAATGGAATTAGATTTGTGGTGGGAGTAAATCAATAATGGAATTAGATTTGTGGTGGGAGTAAATCAATAATGGCATTAGATTTGTGGTGGGAGTAAATCAATAATGGAATTAGATTTGTGGTGGGAGTAAATCAATAATGGCATTAGATTTGTGGTTGGAGTAAATCAATAATGGCATTAGATTTGTGGTTGGAGTAAATCAATATTGGCATTAGATTTCTTGTCAGAATGTCAGTGATGACACATTAGATTTGTGGTGGGAGTAACAATGGTATCGTGGTTAAGTGTACTAGCTTGATGATAAAGTGAACGTTGGTTCAAACCCAGCCGCATGCTCTCCAGCTATCATCTTGTGTTGCCTCGGGATCAACGGTTCAGTCACATTTCACTCCTTATCTTGCAATGGTGGTACATACTATCACAGATTCTCCTTGATGTTGTTGGTCCACTTTAGTTTTTTACCGCTACCTCATTTACCAAAGAATACCTGGCAGACAGAGTTGGGAACAGCAGTAACTTTGAGGAAGAGCACCTCCATATCCTGTGATCAAGAACAGTCAAATTGAATACTTCATACATTTCAGGGCATTCATTCATTGGGCCATCTCCACATCGAAGGTTGGCTACCATGGAGCACAATTTTACTCTGTCTCTTGTCTTGATGGTGCAAGTTGTCATAGGTTCACTTGTCCACCTTTTGATGTCATCAGTCCACTTTAGTTTTGGTCTGCCTCTGCCTCGTCTACCTTGTACCTTCACTTCCGAGATGACTTTTAGAACGATATTATGTCTCTTCACATGTCCAACAAATTTCTGTTGTGTTTTTTGAATTGTGTTAAGTAGTTCTTTTTTCATTTTCAGCTGATTCAGAACTTCCTTGTTTGTCTTCTTTTCCTTCCACCCAATTCTCCCATCTTCTTATAGATCTACATTTTAAAGACTAAAATTTTCAGCTCTGTTTTCTTATTTAAAATATCCAAGTTTCTGCATCATACAGGAATGTTGAATAAATATAGCATTTTACTATTTATAGTTTTAGCTCTGATTTTATTTGTTTGATGTCAATATGTTTTTCATGTTGTTAAAACTGCTTTTTGCCATTCCTATTCTTTTGTTTATTTCTGTCTTACATCTTCCAACATTTGTATATGTCCAAGATAGCTATATTCTTTAACTATTTCTTTGTTCTTTCCTTCTACTTCTGTATCTCCTTGTATATTTTGTGTCATTTATCTGCTAATAATCATAGTTTTAGACTTTTTAATATTTATTTTATGTCCTTATTCTTTGCTTGTCTTGTTTCAGGGCATGCATTACTTGTAATTTAGATTTGTGGTAGAAGTGAAGATGGGCTGGTTATAAAATGCATAAATCTACAGCACACTATACCAGGCATATGTTATTTAATGAAGAAAATGAAGACCGAAAGGCCAAAGAATGTTGTTTAAGAACTGGTTGATGAAAGTTGCAAATATCAAAACACCATATTTCAGTTATCACCTGCAGCAGAGAGGATCAGTGTCATTATATTCACTGAGTTTTTTTATTTATTTGTTTTTAGAAGTTTAGACCTCTCAGTATGAAGATTGCTGTGATTGGTCAAAGTGTATTTGGTGCTGAGGTTTTTCGTCTCCTGCGGCAAAATGGACATGAGATTGTTGGTGTTTTCACAATTCCTGATGTCAATGGCAAACCAGATCCATTAGGTAATATTAAGTGAACTAATTACTTGGCTCTGTGCAAATGATGTAAAGATTTATGTGAAGATGAGTCTAATTTTTTTATTGGCACAGTTGTTTGTCACTGATACTTTAGTTGACTTGATCATTTGTACTGTACTTTCCAGAAAGATAAAATATTCAATCTTCTCCTTTTAAACATTCAAAGTTATTTAAGGAAGCTGTATCTTAAAATGTTAAAGAGGCCAAAGCAAGAAGAGAGCTAATTTCCTATATTAGGAAGAAACAATCATCATTTTTTGGCCATGTAATGAGAAGGGAACAGCTGGAATATATTGTGACAACTTGGAAAATTGAGGGACGAAGAGATAGAGGGAAGCAAAGAGAAAAGATACCGGACAGCTTAAGAGAATGGCTTGGCAGAAGCAACAACAGAAATGATAAATAACTGTCAAGATTGAAAGTTGTGGAGAGATATGATCACCAACACCACCAGGCATGGTACTTGATGATGATGATAATGTTCTAAACCTTGTTAAACCTCTTCAGACAAAAATAATATAGCATAATTTTTAACATCATGAAAGAAACAAATACTAGCATGCCTCTCCAAGGTGCAGACAAATATAATCTATTAAAATGAAAGGTTACCCTCACATAATGTGAATGTTATTGTGGACTAGTGATTTCCCTTTGTAAGAAATAAAAGCCATACAAACAGACAATTTTTTATGTCTAATATGACCTGTGTACATTTGTCACCCCTCTTTATGTTAAGTATTTAAGTGAACAAAATTAATGATCCTACTCACTTGTTTGATAAATAGTTCACAGTTTGTTTGAGATTTTGAGATATTCTTTTATTGCTCTATTTAAACCAAATTTACAGCTGTTGCAGCCGAAAGTGAAGGTGTTCGGGTGTTTAAATATCCTCGCTGGCAAGTTAAAAAGCAAGTAAGTGTTCAGAACTGTTTTTTTAAAATGATTTGTTGTGTTATAATCATTCATGTGTATGTTGTGTGTGGGAGGGAGGGAGACTTTTTTTGCAAGGTATGTAACTCAATAGTTTTGGCAGAAGGATAGTCGTAACATATAACATTATTCTATTATTATTATGTTTTGAAGTTCATAAAATGTAACATCGCCAACTGTATTAAATGCTCATGAAAACAACATGGATATTTAACCTCTGTTAGCAAAACTCAATTTCTTGTCTCGTCATGATATAACCTGTGGTCTACTAAACAGAAATGCGGTGAGTCTGTAGCAATTTTCTTGTATTTAGATGAAAATCATAGGCCTATGATTGACATAGAATAATAACTGATCTTAAGTCATCTGTTTTCTTGTAGATAGACTTAGCGGTCTTTAGACTTTAGAATGGAATGGCTTCATTGCAGGTGGAGCATTCCCATTTCTTCTCAGCCCCAGTTCCATGCAACCAACAAAGTGTTTGTCCCGTTTTTCCAAACTATTCTATTGGACATGTTGCGTTCTATTAAATTACGCATTTTTGCCTTTATAAAAACTATTCTATTGAACGTGATGCATTCAAATGTACAAATGACACGCAACTCAAAATTTACGCTTCCATGTCACTGTAATGGCCATGATACCATTCCACTGCACACCAACTGGATCACTGCTGTCTCCACTAGCAAAAGTCCAAACCAGAAAGAATCACTTGAAACCACATTGAAACAAAAATAGTACTAGCCCTGAAATTGATTCATCTAAGCAGCCATTTTGGTCACGTCACCAACCAAAAGTTCAGACATATAAGTGAACAATGGAAGCACAATTATGAGGTGGGGCACATTCATACATAGATCTACTGAAATAATAAAAAAAAACCTGTTACATTACCAACTACAGTGCAAACAGTGCAAC
The DNA here is from genome assembly GCA_032433765.1 of Megaustenia siamemsis. Taxonomy (NCBI): domain Eukaryota; kingdom Metazoa; phylum Mollusca; class Gastropoda; order Stylommatophora; family Ariophantidae; genus Megaustenia; species Megaustenia siamemsis. The sequence continues at coordinate 96,277,967 of JAVIAB010000125.1, read as the reverse complement.
ATTTATATTATTAAATGCAGTGCAAGTAGCAGAACATTTACATTTAAAAACTGCATTGGAAGTAGTAGAACATTTACATTAAAATCTATAGTTCAAGTAGTAGAACATTTACATTAAAATCTATAGTTCAAGTAGTAGAACATTTACATTAAAATCTATAGTTCAAGTAGTAGAACATTTACATTAAAAACTGCAGTGGAAGTAGCAGAACATTTACATTTAAAAACTGCTTTGGAAGTAGTAGAACATTTACATTAAAATCTATAGTTCAAGTAGTAGAACATTTACATTAAAAACTGTAGTGGAAGTAGCAGAACATTTACATTTAAAAACTTCATTGGAAGTAGTAGAACATTTACATTAAAATCTATAGTTCAAGTAGTAGAACATTTACATTAAAATCTATAGTTGTAGTAGTAGAACATTTACATTAAAATCTATAGTTCAAGTAGTAGAACATTTACATTAAAAACTGCAGTGGAAGTAGTAGAACATTTACATTAAAAACTGCAGTGGAAGTAGTAAAACATTTACATTTAAAAACTGCAGTGGAAGTAGTAGAACATTTACATTTAAAAACTGCATTGGAAGTAGTAGAACATTTACATTAAAATCTATAGTTCAAGTAGTAGAACATTTACATTAAAATCTATAGTACAATTAGTCAAACATTTACATTAAAATCTATAGTACAATTAGTACAGCATTTACATTAAAAACAACAGTACAAGTAGTAGAACATGATCTTTCAAGTAAGAACTGATAACATCAAACTTGGTCTCCAAGCTAGAACCAATCTGCTGCAACTGTGCTCATTACTCTGAGACAATGCAGCACGTGACACACTGGTGTTCACAACTCACCCTGTAATAAAAGTGGATGATCCAAACTACTCAACAATCACAAAAATATCATAAATCTCTCTAATCAACAACTAAATGTGTACAGATTTTTTACTTTCACGTTCAGCACTGAATTTCAGCGCTGGTCAAACACATAGTTTGTCACAGAGCTGATTGACAGACAATTATGACAGATATTTTTATGTTGTATTTATTTAACAATTTTTATGATGTATTTAGTTAAAATTTATACCATTTATTTATTTGTAAATTGTATATTGTGTTTATTTAAAAAGTTTTACGATGTATTCCTTTTAACATTTCTATGATGTATTTATTTATTAAAAGATTTCTGATGTATTTATTTAAAGTTTTTAATGTAGAGGTTTTATTTATTTAAACTCTTTTGTGATTTTTTTAATTTTTTAATTTTGTATTAAATTTAAATTTCTGTGCTACATTTATTAACAATTTCTTTGATTTTTTCTATTTTTATATTTGTGTGTTGCAGTTATCTTATATTTTTGTGTTTTTAAGCTTTATATATAGTATTTATTTGAAATTTCCATGTTGCATTTATAATTATATGAAAGATTACTTGCAGTCAAGATAATACTTTACTTTGTAGGTCATTCCTGAAGTCCTGAACGAGTACCAAAGTCTAAATCCAGAACTCAATGTACTTCCCTTCTGCACTCAGTTCATCCCAAATGAGGTTATTCTCTTCCCTAAGTATGAGACCATTATATACCATCCTTCAATCCTTCCACTGCACAGAGGGGCCTCAGCCATCAACTGGTGAGTTGTCTGCCCACATATTTCTTTTATCTCATTGTCCTTTCCTTATATACTTCTCTCTGCAATTTACTGTCATTTTTAAATATGTAGTTTTAATGTAGTTGTAATTGTATTGTATTTTTTGTAACTAACTATAAGCCATGTGCTACCATAGTCAAGAAGTCATGAATATGTGTGTGTTACTATAGTTATTGTGACAGTCAAGCAGTAGTTATTGTAACATTCAAGCAGTCGTGTTTATATGGTTTATGGTTTTTCTGTTACATTATTTGATTATCATGCAACAGGACCTTGATGTGTGGTGACAAGAAGGGAGGTTTCACCATATTCTGGGCTGATGATGGCCTGGACACTGGTCCCATCTTGCTGACAAAGACAACTTATGTGGCTCCAAATGAGACTGTGGACTCTTTCTACAACCGGTTCTGCTTCCCTGAAGGTATCAAAGCAATGGTAAGTACATATATTTTCAGTTAGTATCCAATTACAAAAATAATTTCCTCTGTGTAAATTTCTCAATGCTAATTGTGTAAATTTCTTGAAGATAGTCGTGTAAATTTCTTGACGATAGTCATGTAAATTTCTCAATGCTAATTGTGTAAATTTCTTGACAATAGTCGTGTAAATTTCTCAATGCTAGTTGTGTAAATTTCTTGAAGATAGTAGTGTAAATTTCTCAATGCTAATTGTGTAAATTTCTTGAAGATAGTAGTGTAAATTTCTCAATGCTAGTTGTGTAAATTTCTTGAAGATAGTAGTGTAAATTTCTCAATGCTAATTGTGTAAATTTCTTGACAATAGACATGTAAATTTCTCAGTGCTAATTGTGTAACTTTCCTGATAATAGTCATGTAAATTTCTGAATGCTAATTGTGTAAGTCTATCAATGCTAATTGTGTAAATTTCTTGATGATAATCATATACATTTTACATTTTGTAATCATATAGTCATTATTGAGTAATACGGTGTTGTTACAGACAAAAGTATCAGATAGACTGAAAAAGAAAAGAGGTAGTAATTAAAACTGTGATGAACAAAATATTTTTTTATTGAAAAAGCATTCAGTGTCTGACTTATCAGAGATGAAAAGAAAGGGAAAGAGGATAAGAAAGTGACCTTCAGAAGTGCAAACTGCACTATTGGAGCAGAGTAATAGCATGACCATCTCTGACCTACAAAACAAATAAAACAAACTGTATGGGAGGTAATAAAAGTTCCTTTAAACCCGTAAAGATTGTAGGCTTGATCTGTCTTTGTGAGGACAAATAACAAAGATTGTAAGTTTGATGTGGCTTTTATGAGGACAAACAAAGATTGTAAGTTTGATGTGGCTTTTATGAGGACAAACAAAGATTGTAAGTTTGATGTGGCTTTCTTGAGGACAAACAAAGATTGTAAGTTTGATGTGGCTTTTATGAGGACAAACAAAGATTGTAAGTTTGATGTGGCTTTTATGAGGACAAACAAAGATTGTAAGTTTGATGTGGCTTTTATGAGGACAAACAAAGATTGTAAGTTTGATGTGGCTTTTATGAGGACAAACAAAGATTGTAAGTTTGATGTGGCTTTCTTGAGGACAAACAAAGATTGTAAGTTTGATGTGGCTTTTATGAGGACAAACAAAGATTGTAAGTTTGATGTGGCTTTCTTGATGACAAACAAAGATTGTAAGTTTGATGTGGCTTTTATGAGGACAAACAAAGATTGTAAGTTTTATGTGGCTTTTATGAGGACAAACAATGATTGTAAGTTTGATGTGGCTTTTATGAGGACAAACAACAAAGGAAGTATGTGTGGCTGTGCGGCTAAAATCACTGTTCCGCTGGCTGAAAAGCCGGCGTACGGTGTTTGAAGTCCGCGGTAGACAGAAAGGATTTTTTTCTATTGGGGGTGAAATAAAAATCCTGAGTCTCATATGTTGTGGCGCCTGCTTGACCAAGTGGCCTTTAATCCCTCTCGTTCTATCGTTGCCCCCAACATACACCAGCAATGGTACTATGTGTTGTAAAGATAGTTTTAAACATTTTTTTTAAACAACAAAGATTGTAAGTTTTATCTGGCTTTATGAGGACAAACAACATAGAATAATAATTGTATTATTGCCTTGCTGTTAGCCATTTTACAAGTCCACTAATTATCTCACTGTTGCTATTTATAACTTGACCAGGGGGAAGCTGTGGAGCTGATAGTTACTGGTCGTGCCCCCCGAATAGTTCAGCCTGAAGAGGGAGCCTCATACGATGCACTAATCAAAAAGGACAAAGTGCAAGTAATTTAATGTTATTTAATTTTTTAATAAGAAGCTTAAAGAGGGCCACTAAGTACATGTTTATCCATCATCTTCCTCATCATTATTATTTATTTATTGTCATCACCAAGAAAGACTAATCATGGGAAATAAATATAAAATGGTATTAAGCAGGTTAAACTTATAGAGAGACGAAACAAAAGTTTGTCTTGTCTCCCTTCAGGTTTACCTTCTTCATACTATTGTATGTTTATTTTTCAAATTTTTAGCACCTCTTCTCATAGCCTAGCATGATATTTAATATATTTTTTTTATTTGTGCTTAACTTCAAGACTTATCTTGTCATTCCACTATAAACTGTCCTTTGCAGTTCTTTTAATTACAGAACAGACATGTCTGAGTGTGTCATTGTTTTGTAAACATTTTAATGGATAATGTGGCATTAATGCCAGGATAATGTGGCATTAGTGCCAGGATAATATGATTTTAGTGCCAGGATAATGTGGCATTAGTGCCAGGATAATATGATTTTAGTGCCAGGATAATGTGGCATTAGCGCCAATATTTTAAAATGGCACACTTTATGGGTGACATGACAGTGGCACACTAAATAGCCCTACTTCCCCATCATTTTCTTGTCATTGTTGCTATAGAGTTTATACACTGGGCCATATCTTCCTGTGTAATCAGGCAAGTGGTCAGTGATCTAATTAATGCTGCAAGTACTAGGATCAATTTTAAATACAAAAATAGCTGATGGCTTGCGCCAGGATCGGTGAACCAGAACCATCCAGACCCTGCTCCACCTCTCCGTGGTTCCTCTAGTAACAGACTGACCTGTCTAGTCTGGCCAAGCGAGTAGGGATCGAAGAGGGAAGACAACCCGGTACTCAAAAATGTCATGCTGAAGTCAGATGTGTTTGGCCGAAAGGCGCAGATATCACAGTTATACTGTAAACCACAACACAACGCAGACACGCCTACTTAACGTCCTTTTAAGGGCGGATGATGACGAGGTACACTCCTTAAGTCATCGGGCGAACGCAAGCAAGCAAATACAAAAATTCCAGAAGGATAACTTGTTTTTTTTCCCTTAAATTAAAAAAAAAATTTTTTTTTTTCAGTAGTATTCTTCCATGTTTCTTATTGTGACTAGCAAGAGAGTATGTATCTCCATTGTTAACAACTTTTTATCAATTTGGCTGTTCTGTAAATTTGTATTATAATCATCATCATCAGGTGCCATGCCGGCTGGTGTAAGCTAGAAAAAATATAAATGAAAAAAAATAGAAAAAAACAGTATAAAAAAGTAAAGTACCCCCGTAACGCCAAGTGGCGTATAGGGAATATGGTGTTAGTGACCATAAATTTTACAGACCTTCACATGATTTTTGGGGTAATGTGATCGGTATTACGGTTATGCCGCTTTACTTTCCTAGAAAAAATCTGGTACCCATTTAAGGCTGGGTGAACCCAGAAGCCGTCGGTTGGGATTGAACCCTACCTCTTGTCCTTTGTAGTCCAGTTCACTTACCACTGAGCTGTAAAAAACAGTATGGTTAAAGCTTTATGTAATAAGTGTACAACACAAATTAGAACAACGTTTCGGCTCAACAGGCCTTCAGCAGGAACAAACATAAAACACACAGATATGTATTTAAAATTAAAGATAATAAAATTATTCTAGTTTGAAATTATTATTTTTTTTTTAATTATTTATATTTGATTATTTTTTATATTTTATTATTTTTCATATTTTTAAAATATTTGTTATTTTGTTATTTTAAATACATGTCTGTGTTTGTGTTGTATGTTTGTTCCTGCTGAAGGTCTATTGAGCCGAAACGTTCTAATTTGTCTTGTTCACTTATTACATAAAGCTTTAACCATACCATTTTTTCTTTTTTTTTCCTATATATTTTTTACAATTTCTCCTTACAATTAGCTTTACTGCAGTTTCGCATTTATATGCATTTCTTTGCTTTGACCCTGGTGTAGGCTATCATCTCTGTCCACACCTCGCAGTCCTTCATGCACATCATAATTTCAGTTGGTGATCTTTTATTATTTGAATTAAAAGGTCAAGATATAAAGTAAATGTTCTCTCCACGCTGTGCTAGGTAAGTGGGGAAAATGGTGGTAGTGACAGCACATTTTTGGATGATAAGGTCAGTATCATGCCAGGCTGCCTTTCTTCTTCTTCTATCTTTCAGCTCCCTGTGGAGCATAGGTCTTCAACAAACACTTTCCAAGCCGTTCTGTTTCTTGCCATTCTTTTAAGATTTTTCATGTCTTCCCCATCATCTTCATCTCTGCTTCTATCTGTCTTCTCCAAGAATTCCTTGGTCTTCCTCTTTCTCTTTTTCCCTGGGGATTCCTAAAAAGGTCCTTTTGTGTAATACTCTCACAATATCCCATGTACTGTAAAAAAATAAGCCGAAAAAACTTCACAAACATGGACAAGTCAGGCTGCCTTTACTTTCCAGAAAAATCTCTGGTACCCATTTTTCAGGCTAGGTGATCTCCGGAGCCTTATTGGTCCAAAAAAAAAAAATTTGCCACTTCTGGGATCAAACCCAAGCTCCTCTGATCAGGAAGCTAGCACACTAAAAACTCAACCACCAAGGCTTCATTTGAATTAGCTGTTCAGTATTTTTTTCTCTCATGGTTTTCCTCTTCTCAACTTTCCATTCATTCTGTCCAATGTTATAGTATTCTCAATGTCTTCTTTTCACATCACATCCCCAATAAATGTAGATTTGTCTTTTTCTTATGATTCTGGTGATATTTCTGGTTTCTCCAGCTCCTTTTAAACATTCTTCTGTATGTTTAAGAAGATTGCATAATCTTTTTTATCCATGGAATTTGTATTTGTATTCCTACACTTATTTATTCATTTGATAATTGATCTTCACCTCACTCTTGGCATCTTGAGTTTTTTTTTTTCATATTATAACAAGGTATAGCGCCAGAGGCCAGATATGTATTAATGTGAGATAAATGTGGTGATGTGTGTAATATATATATATAGTGATGTGTATGGTAATGTCTAATAAATGTGGTGATGTATGTGGTAATGTGTGATAAATATGGTGATGTGTGTGGTAATGTGTGTGGTAATGTGTGATAAATATGGTGATATGTGTGATAATGTGTGATAAATATGGTAATGTGTGATAAATATAGTTATGTGTGTGGTAATGTGATAAATGTGGTAATATGTGTGGTAATGTGAGATAAATGTGGTGATGTGTGTAATATATATATATAGTGATGTGTATGGTAATGTCTAATAAATGTGGTGATGTATGTGGTAATGTGTGATAAATATGGTGATGTGTGTGGTAATGTGTGTGGTAATGTGTGATAAATATGGTGATATGTGTGATAATGTGTGATAAATATGGTAATGTGTGATAAATATAGTTATGTGTGTGGTAATGTGATAAATGTGGTAATATGTGTGGTAATGTGAGATAAATGTGGTGATGTGTGTGGTAATGTGTGAGGTAATGTGAGATATATGTGGTAATGTGTGATAAAAGTGGTAATGTGAGATAAATGTGGTGATGTTGAAAATATTTAGTGGTTAGTCTCTTCTGAAGTTCAGAATTGATGTTGTATTCTAATGATACTGTACTTCAATCTGATACGTAGCCTCTATCTTTGTACAGTAAATGTTTGTTTGGTAGCTCATAAATATAACTTTCTATGATGACATATCATGATTGCACCATTGATTACAAATCATAATTTTAACTTTTTACACGTTACATATTGTAAACACAGCCAAATAAGAATTTATTTCTTTGCATTTTCCACTTTCTAGCTATTTTTTAATGTTCTCATCAGATCAAATGGGACCAGCCGGCTCAGATAATCCATAACTTTATCCGAGGAAATGACAAAGTTCCAGGAGCATGGACGAAGATTAACGGAGAAGTCTGTCTTCACTAATTTTCAAAATTTCTTCCTTTTTTTTTTTTTTGTTAAGTTCATCTTATTTTGTTTTAAAATATAACCTCATACCATTATTGTTTTTATTTCTCTCCCTCTCTCTGCTACCTCCCTCCCACCTTCCCTCTCTGTCTCTCTCTTTATCCTGTTAATTCTGTGATCTTTTATTTCACATTCTTCATGTACAATGACATAAGATCATTATTGAAAGGTTTCTTTTAGATTAAGCCAATAATATTTGAGTATTTTGTTTAGATTAAGTCTGATATCTTCTACTTTCATTATCATTATCATTAAGTACCGAGCCTGCTGGCATAGGTGATCATGTCTCTCCACAATTTTCAATCTCGACAGTTATTTATCATTTCTGTTGTTGACCTTCTGCCAAGCCATTCTCTTAAGCTGTCTGGTATCTTTTCTCTTTGCTTCCCTCTATCTCTTCATCCCGCAATTTTCCCAGTTGTCACGATATATTCCAGCTGTTCCCTTCTCATTACATAGCCAAAAAAATGATGATTGTTTTTATTCCTAATATTGGATATTAGCTCTCTTTTTGCTTTGGTTTCTTTCAGAACATTTTCATTACTCTTCTTAGCTGTCCATGGTGTTCTCAACATATTTTGATTATAAATAATATAATTTTGATTATACTAAGACTAATATATGTTGTTTTGTTTATACTATGACTGATGTTTTGTGACTTTACGCCTGCAGACATATTATCTCACTAAAGAGTGGACAGGTTGGCTAGCTGTGCTGTCACTGAAGATGGTTGACCAATGGATTTGGCGGATGTTATCAATGTCTCTCATTTGAATGAAGGATATGAGTGTAAAGAATGGGTACATCCAGAAACGAGAGGCTTAGTGGACGCATAAGAGGACTTACCAACCAACACAGAACTGGAGTCGTCAGTCATTGGACATTGTGGGAAATGCTGAGGAGGAGGGGAACTTATGGTTTGTTTAGTGTGCAATGAAGATAACCTACAAATAGCTCAATAACCTATACAGTGGTAAACTGACATTTATACTGACATTTACACCATGGTAAGCTGACATTTATACTGATATTCACACCATGGAATGGAGAACTCAGTGCAACAGGAAAACTCAGTGCAAAAGGAATGGAGACCTCAGTGCAACAGGAATGGAGACCTCAGTGCAACAGGAAACTGAAAAACCTGAAAGAGACAGATTCAAGAGAAGCAACTTTGTGGCTCTGACTAATGAGAAAATCTGTGAAAACACAGCGTTGCCAAGTTTTCCTACAGTGACAACATCAACAGCTTGCACATTAAACCCCCCCACCCTTTTCGGGTTTCAATTCCTAGATATGACCAGTTTTGTTCCATGTGGATAGGACACACACTACGCAAGCCAACTGAGAGTATTACACAACAGGCCCTTTTTTGGAATCCCCAGGGGAAAAGACAAAGAGGAAGACCAAGAAATTCTTGGAGAAGACAGATAGAAGCAGAGATGAAGATGATGGGGAAGACAGTTTGTTGAAGACCTATGCTCCACTGGGAGCTAAAAAGGTAGAAGAAGAAGAAGCTGACATATATGCTGACACTTACACCATGGTAAGTTGACATTTATACTGACACTTACACCATGGTGAGCTGACATTTATACTGACATTTACACCCCGGTAACCTGACATTTATTCTGACATTTACACCATGATAACCTGACATTTATACTGACATCTGTACCATGCTGAACAGACATTTAATTATTTCTAACAAATACTGTCATCTATAACAAATACTGTTATCTATAACAAATACTGTCATCTATAACAAATACTGTCATCTATTTCTGACAGCAAATCACCTTCTTTGGCTCTCGTTTGTGGACTCGACTTCCTCCCCATGGAAACGAAGTTGTTGTTGAAGGAATGAGCAGACCTGCTATTGTACACAAAGGAGGAATGGTTCTCTTTGGCAATGATGGACAGATGGTAAGAACTAATCTTGCTGCTCCTTTTGTCAGTTTTAGTGCATGCCATACTTAGGGTGCATAAAATTAAGATCACTGAAATAGAGAACAATATTCAGCAAATTAAAATACTCATAAAAACAGTTTTATATTATCTGTAAAGGTTTTCTTATTCTACTTTTCTGCTTCTTCGTTTACTACTGCAAAAAATATAAGGAACTATTTGTGAGAAAGAGTGAACTCTGGAGTCTTGCTGGTCTGGAACAAAACTGGTCATATCTAGGAATTGAAACCCGAAAGGAGGGGGTTAATGTGCAAGCTGTTGATGTTGACACTGTAGGAAAACTTGGCAACGCTGTGTTTTCACAGATTTTCTCGTTAGTCAGAGCCACAAAGTTGCTTCTCTTGAATCTGTCTCTTTCAGGTTTTTCAGTTTCCTGTTGCACTGAGTTCTCCATTCTTGTTGCACTGAGTTCTCCATTCCTGTTGCACTGAGGTCTCCATTCCTGTTGCACTGAGGTTTCCTTTCAGTCTGTTAAATTTCCCGGCTTATACAAGCTTGTATGTTTTCTATGTATTGTAGACCTAATATATTTTCTGCCTAACTTAACTGCATGAAGTTAAGTGCTTCCGTTAAAATGGGGACTGATTTGTTGTAATAATGGTTTCGTGGATCCCAGGCCATGCTATGGAGTTTGTGCATGTGGTTTCCTTGGATTTTCTTGACATTCTCAAAGGGGAAATCGTAGCACCTATAGATTTGCTCAGTGTACAGTGATGATGATCCTAACAACAAACAAATAAATTATGGTTTATTTTCTTAAAATCACATTTCACTGCTATAGTTCAAACTGACATGTGTTAAGAAGAGACAAGAGAATTCTAAAACAGGGTCTTCTATGGGAAACATCAGGATACAGAAAAAGAGGAAGACCTAGAGAGACACTAAAAAGAACACTTATAAGAGAAGCAAAGTTGGCAGGCATAGACTCGTTAGATAAGATTTAACATCTTGCCTAGAATAGAGATGGATGGTTAAAGAAAACCACTACAAGCCCTATGTGACGTCTAGCGGCGCTGGAAGGATCAAGATCAAGTTCTACCTTATTTTTCAAGATGTTCTTTTTAAGTGTTCTTATCAGTTCCCTGTGTGGTACTAGCTAGCTAAATTCTTTCTTATTGTTTGTGTCCTATATCGTTTTGCTTTATTATCTGTTGTTTCTATGTCCTGTGGTAGTCAAATTTAATACCTATGTAGTTAGGAGTTTCTTCTTTCAGCAATGTGTGACCATTTCTTCTTTGTTGGATAATTAAAATGCAATGCATTATTAATATGACCTATCCCTAAAGGAATTAGTGAGAATATATATAAGATAAACAGTTATACTTGCGGCTCCACATAGTATTTAATATTTGGTATATTTGATGTTTGTGCTTATCTTTGAGAGAGATTAGAGATATTAGAGAGAGAGAGAGTAAAGTGCCACAACACAGACTCATTTCTTGTTTTTTTTTAAAATATATCTTTACGACATTTATTGTATTTTTGGGGTCTATTGAGGGTGCTATAGCCCTGATTTAAATAACAAGTTATCGATTCGGCTGCCTGCTCTCCCTCCCCCCACCCCCCTTTTTTAAACCAAAATGATGAATTAAATATTCAACACATTTATCTTTCCACCTTTATTTGGGCCTGTTGGAACTATAATGGTGAACCATCTTTTCAACTTGAAACTTTTCACCTTGCTCTTCTCCCAGTTTTTTAATGTTTATTTTACCTATATCCTAGAAAGCTATTTGCTGACTTAACCCTTAGCTAAGATGGCTGTGTATCTTAGAGGAATTAGCTGTGTGCATGCTGGGAGCATAATTCTGGATAATATACTGCAAGTTACCTTCCTTTGGTTTTATTGCAGGTCAATGTGAGTCAAATTCAGTATCAGAGTGGTAAAGTTATTCCTGCTTTTAAATTTGGAAAAGAAGATGCCTCTACACAGAAGCTTGAACTAACACCAGAGGAGGAGAGAGTCAGTGAAAGTTTAAAAGTAAGTCTTAATGCACACATTCTTCATTGTGTGCCGACTCCACATCAAAGGTTGACTACCATAGAACACTATTTTACTTTGTCTCTTGTCTTGATAGTGAATATTGTCATACCTGTCCAACTTCTGATGCTATCAGGCCACTTAAGTCTTGGTCTGCCGTTGTCTCGTCTACCTTGTACTTTTCCCTCCAAGATGACTTTTAGAAGGGTATTGTGTCTCTTCACATGCCCAAAAAATTTCAGTTGTCTTGTTCGAATTATGTTAAGTAGTTCTTGTTTATTTTCACTTGATTTAGAACTTCCTAGTTTTATTTCTTTTCCTTCCACCCAATTTTCCCATAAATCCACATTTCAAAGGTTTCAATTTTCTGTTCTGTTTTATTTAGTGTCATTTTTTTCTGCACCATACAGGAATGTTGAGAAGATATAACATTTTACTATTTTGTAGTTTTAATTCTGATGTTATTTACTTTGATGTGAGTATATTTTTCATGTCATTAACATTGTTTTTTGCTATTCATATGTTTTTTGTTTATTTCTGTCTTACATTTTCCATCATTTGTTATTGCATGTCCAAGATGCATACAAGGAAGCTCTTTAGAGCAATATAACAAATTTTATAGTGTGTTCACAAATGTTTGTTGTTTAAAAATGTATATCTCAGCGTTGGTGAAGTAAAAATTGTTGAAAATACATATTTTTATTTATATCATCATCAGCCCTTTATCATAATTTTTTCCCTCCTGTCAGGTAATGGGGAAAGATTTTTGCTTGATTGAGATATAGAAATATATTGTAATCCTCGCTTGGTTACTATTTATGAGTTTTACAGACTATATTTGTGGTGGCAACCAACTGGCCGTTCAAAATGTGCATTTCAGGTTTCTTTTAAGAAAATCGTGAACAAACTTGCACATAAATGTAAATTTTCAACTTGTCTAAATGTAAAACATTAATTTTTTTTTATTTACTGCCAGACTGTTGAATTTAACTTATTTTGTGGCTTTTGTCGAAATTAAAATATTATAAGACATTTGTCCTGACATATATTGCTATAAAAACTAAACTGCTCTTATATAACTTTTAATAAACTCTAGTCAATATGGAAAGGCATCTTAAATACAGAGGTCGAGAACACTCTAGACTTCTTCAAAGCTGGAGCAGGTTCGATGGATGTTGTCAGGTATGTAATACTTTGTGTGTCTGCTTTCGTTCATTTGTCTGTGTCAGGGGAAGTCAATCTTTTTTATTAAGTTCTTCTTCTTAATCCTCTGAATTCCGATTGGAGCATAGGGCACTCACACGAGATCTCTACTAAATCTGATCTGGAGGAGACTTGGACAACTCTTGAAGGGATCTGCCAGCTTCATTTGATTTTTCTCTCTGTCCTTTATGGATGGCATTTCTGCCTTAGTCTCCCGCTTGTTCCTCTGAGACTTGATTGGTAGGTTCTCATGTATGTGTTTCCTGCAGTATTTTGTAATTTTTCTACGTGTGGGTCGCTGGCTCAGCACCAAAACCCCCCAACCTGGAGGACCAGTGTGTCTCTATCCCTTGACCTGTCTGGCTTGGGTGACCCTGCTGGTAGCTACACTACCACCAGCATAGTTCTCAGGATCACTGAAACACTCAAACTCCCTACCCCAATAAGATGGAGACATCCTCGGGGAGGTTTATTAAATTGGTGCAGTGAAAAATTGTGACTTAATGATGTGAAGTATGTGGAGCAATCAATGTTTTTGCAAACATAGAAATATGATGAAATAAGGAGTATTGCTGCTGATATTAAATATGGTGAAATAAGGAGTATTGCTGCTGATATTAAATATGGTGAAATAAGGAGTATTGCTGCTGATATTAAATGTATGTAAAAGAATTCACAAAACAACATGGATATCTCCTGATGATAGAACCTCAAATCAAATTGACCACCTGTGTATTAAACAACAATTCAGATTATCATTAATAGATGTAAGAGCATACAGAGGTGCTGATGTTAATAGTGACCACAACCTGTGCATTGGGAAAATAAGATTACAATTTAAAAGCCAACAGAAGAGATCAACTACACATAAAATTGATAGTTGTAAACTGAAAGATGAAGCCATAAAGGAAAAGTTTAACATAGAGCTAAGTAATTGTTATACAGCACTCGGTGAAATAGACTTAGATATCAATGAAATGTGGGACTCACAGAGCAAAATACTAATGACAGCAGCAGAAGCAAATGCCGGACTGAAGAAAATTTAAAAACGAGCTTGGATTTCAGACACCACATGGAAATACATCAAAGAAAGAAGAGAAGCGAAGAGAGCCATGAGTAATGTAATGGCAGATCTTGGAAAGGTCTGGCAAAAGCAACATACACAAATTTAGACAACAAAGTGAAAAGTTCAGCAAGAAGAGATACAATAGACAATTTGGCAGAGACAGCTGCAATTACAGGAGACAGCAGAACTCTCTATACTGTACAAAAGATGCTGACAAACACCTATACATCCAGTGGAACACCAATTCTAGACAAATCTGGATTAATGCTAACAACAAGCGCAGACATAAAAGCCCGTTGGGCAGAACACTTCAAAGAAATTCTTAACCGTCCACTACCCAACAGTTTAATAGATTTTGAAGCTAAAACACCAGCAGCAGAATTATATGTAAATTTAGATGACTTCACCTTAAGCGAAATAGAAACCACCTTAAAGCATATGACCAATAACAAGGCTGCTGGTGTGGATAAGTTAACAGCTGAGATCCTCAAGGCAATTGATAGCCATAATTTAATACATCTCCAGAAAATGTTCAACATCATTTGGAAAGCAGAGAAGACGCCTCATAAATGGAAAAAAGGAATCATTGTTAAGATTCCAAAAAAGGGCAATCTTAGAGATTGTAACAACTGGAGAGGCGTGACACTTTTGTCAGTTGCCTCAAAGCTATTCTGCAAAATCATCCTAAATAGAATAAATGATTCAATAGATACAGTAATGCGTGAAGAACAGGCTGGGTTTAGAAAAGGGAGAAGCTGCCTTGACCACATTTTTACTCTACGACTTATATTGGAGGAACACATTGAAAAGCAAAAACCTTCTGTACTTAACTTCATCGACTTCAAAAAAGCATTTGACAGTATTCATCGAAATTCTTTGTGGAAAATTCTGAAGCAATATGGCTTACCATAAAAAATCATAAATATTATTAAAGACATGTATGATAGTTGCACATGTGCAGTTTGAACAGAGGAAGGACTGAGCGAATGTTTCCCAATAGAAACTGGGGTTAAACAAGGATGTATTTTATAGCCCTTGTTATTTGGAGTTGTTATGGACTTCATAATGAAGAAATGCTGCACTGGTAATAAAGGCATCGAATGGATACAAGGAGACCATTTGGAGGACCTCGACTTTGCTGATGACATAGTTCTCATCAGCAGTGAGATAAAAACGATGCAGGAAAACACAAATGAACTATCATCAATAGCCAGCAAAATTGGGCTTGAGATCAATCATGAAAAGACTAAAGTCATGAAAAGCTTAATTCCAACAGATGACAGAATATACATGGAAAACAAACCAGTGGAAGAGATCGATCACTTTATCTATCTTGGAAGTCACATTGATTGAGAAGGGGATACAAGCAAAGAAATTAGAATCAGAATAGCTAAAGCAGCAATGTCTTTCAGAAGCCTTGAAAAGTTGTGGAAATCAAAACTCATCAACACAAACACAAAACTTAGACTATTCAAATCAAATGTACTATCAACTCTTACGTGTGCGTGTGACAGCTGGAAAACAACAAGAGATATAGAAACAAAATTGAACACATTCGAAAATAAATGTCTAAGGAAAATACTTGGTATAGTCTGGAACAAATTCAAAACAAACGAGGAAATTAGAGAAATCGCTAATAAACCACTAATATCTTCAGTAATAAAGAAAAGACGATGGTCGTATGTTGGACATGTGATGAGAAGAGATAATAACCGAATAGCAAAGCAAGCCCTCATGTGGGAAACAACAGGTAAGAAAAAAAAGAGGAAGACCCAGAGAGACGCTGAGAAGAACATTGATGAGAGAGGCGGGTTCAGCAGGAATCGGCTCCCTCAATGAGATAGAGCTGCTTGCACAGAACAGAGACAAATAGCGAGATTTGATAAAATATCTTTAAAAAAATTGAAAACTGCTAGAACAAAAATTCAGATGAAGGAGTATCTTGGTCTACGCCCTATGGGCCGGCTACGGCTCGAAAGGCCAAAAAATCATGTGTTGAAGGTCTATAAAAATTATGGTCACTAACACTATATTCCCTATATGCCACTTGACGTAAAGGGGCTCTTTACTTTTTACTTTATACTGTATATGAGTTAAACTAAGATCCAATCTTTTTTTTAAAATATTGTTAGCTGAGCATGCTCTTTTATAGAGTAATCTGTCTATCTATTATCCTTTCAACCAGAGACAGTACAACGGGCAGAAATCTTTGACATTTTGTGTCTGACAATCTTTGTTATCAAACATCTGACCTGGCACAGGACCTACATTGTATCTTACCATATGTCCCTGTTCTTGCTAAGTTGTTCAATCTCGGTGAGGGAGTCCTGCTGTTGTTGCCTCATCTCAGTGTTCTTTTTAGTATTTTTCTAGGTCGATCTCTTTTACCCTCTGATCCCCATTTGCAGGCTTACTTTGAGATTCTCTTGTTGTCTCTTCTCATCACCAACATATGACCACCTTCTTCTCTTGATTATAGATGAAATTGTTGATGCTTTCTCATTTCTCTTATTTCTGCAAATAGTCTTGAATTCATTCCATGGTATACTAAGTATTTTCTTCCTGAGGCATTTGTTTTCAAATGCATCCATTTTATTTTCTATTTCTTTAGTTGTTTTTCAGCTCTCGCATGCATAAGTAGGAGTGGATAATACATTTGATTTAAAAATCCTGAGCTTTGTTTTTGTGCTTAGTAAGTTTGATTTTTATAGAGTAATGCTCTCTTTTAATTTTCAGACTTGTGGAAGAGATTAAGGAAAAGTGTGAGGTCAAGATTGCAGTGGAGGATGTTTACATGAATACTGTGTTTGAGGAACTTGTCAGTGCTGTCATTAGGAGAGGCCGGGGAATTGAGGACAAGGAACCTTTCACATTTGATGCTGTAAGTCTTGCTAACAGTATTTTGTCTTCAGGAGAGTCAGGGAATTGAGGATCATTTGAATCAATAAACAATTTTCTGTCTATCATTGAATGTTGAGATTGTTGAGAAGAGGCTCTAGTAGAAGACCAATACATTCTGTAGTTACGATATTGTGTACCCACATTTGATGCCTCTGAACAGGGAGTGATGTCAAGCAGTGGTTAGTGAATTTTTCTATTGTAGACAAGTGGTCAGGTTTACTTCCAAGTGACTGGTTTCTAGGTTCACCATCCCATAGGTAGATACCAAAAATTATTATCTACAATCAACACCTGACAGGGACAATCACTCTGTCTATGTTTCAAGAAATTCAGGGATGGGCGGTTGAGCAACTATGGGGATGCCCTGACTGCAATGAAACTGTTTCCATGAATAGAATAGACATCAGAAATTTTTGTGTGGGAAAGAAATGCAGCCTGGAGTAGTACTGGCCACTTTATTAAAAAATGTGCTGATGGTTAAAAAAACAAATATTCCCTATGTTGAATGTTTAAGTTGTGATGAGAGATTGGTTCATTCGTTTTCTTTTTGTATTGAATTCTGTGAGAAGTTTTCAAGAATGATGGAAGCCAACTATCTAAGGACAAGATATCTCATTTTCCGCTCAACATTGAATGACTTACAGTGGGCAAAGCTGCCCGACAGCAACCGAGCTGAAAGCTGCCAGTGACTCACAGGTGATGGTTTGTGCCAGGATGGGTGAACCAGAACTATCCAGGCATCACTCCACCTCTTTACAGTGCCCCTAGTAACAGACTAACTAGTATAGGCTGGCAAAGTGAATGGAGATCAAGAGTGAAGTCAACCTGATGCTCAAAAATGCCATAACAAAGACAGATATGTTGGAACAAAAGGTGCAGATATCACAGTTTGACTGCATATGGCAACACAGCACATTAACGCCCATGTAACATCCTGTAAAGGATGGATGATGAAGAGGTATAACTATTCCTTTAGTCTTTGGGTGAACATAAAGAAGAAGAAGAAGAGAGGGCAAAGGCATTGTTGAGGGACATAAATTAAAGTTATCTCCCCTTAGTTGGAATCACAACAAAACTAGTGGTTTTCAAATGCTAAAAATTATCTCTACGTTCATCAATAACACAATTTATGTTATGTTTGTGTTAAGGTTTTGATTGTATTCAATGTCAGATTAGAACTGACTAAAGTGCAATGTTACTAAGGGTACAATGAGAAAATAAACCATTTGCCTTGGAGACAAAGCTGACAAGACGAAACAGCAACAGAGGTCATTGACAATCTCAACATTTATTTTTCAAACCTTATTTGTACAAGCAGTAAGGAAGACATTGTTAAGGGCTATGTAAAAAAAAAATGTGCAAATTTTTGGTAATGAAAATATTTACAAGATTAACATTAAATTACTGCAACATTTTTTTTTTGCATTCAGATTGAAATTACAGCCAACAAGATGAACCTCAGAATTCCTCATCAGGTTTTTATAGATAATGAGTTCATTGATTCTTCAGATGGTGTAACATACAACACTATAAACCCTGCTGATGAATCCGTGAGTTTTTTTTTTGTTTGTTTGTTTGTTATGGTCTGTAGTTACTTGTCCTTGTTTTCAGTAAAATATAATTATTTAAGTCATTAGTAGTTACTTGTATTTAGTCATAATGTAAAATTACCAGTCATCATCAAGCAGTTTGTTGCAGCAGGACATTGCTCTTTTCACTGCCAGTCGGAATGTTTCTTGTTTTCTATCTGTGTAGCCGTCCTCAGTAAGTGTAGTCCGTAGAAAGTTATTGATGTCTTGGTTCCATCATCTTTTACTTTACCCCTTTCCTTTCCCTCCAGGAGTTTATCCCCTCCATTATTATTCTTCACAAAGCCAAACCAGGAGAACATGTAAGACATGTAGGGACATAGATAAGAGCTAAATTACATGATGTAGGTGTATAAGAGTATAGAGCTTAGATTACATAGTATGGGAGAAGGGGACTGCACTTTCTTGTATAGACAATAGTTAGAGGCTTGATGGGCTTAGAGATTAAATGGGTCAAGGGTGTTGAAATATTGATAGTTTTCAGGAAAGAAAGGAGATAGGATAATGTATGATCCTCAAGATTATGGTGGAACGCACAAAGAGAGAGACATGTATGCCTGTTCTCGAACTGACCAATGGGGAAATAGAGCCCTCTGGGAGAGATGAGGGAGAGAGTGAACAAGTTTAAAGACATTTACTTGAGAGCCACCAGAGAGAGAGGAGTTTAGTTAGCTAGAACCACCAGAGAGAAGAGTTTAGTTAGCCAGAGCCACCAGAGAGAGGAGTTTAGTTAGCCAGAGCCACCAGAGAGAGAAGTTTATTTAGCCAGAGCCACCAGAGAGAGGAGTTTAGTTAGCTAGAACCACCGGAGAGAGGAGTTTAGTTAGCCAGAGCCACCAGAGAGAGGAGTTTAGTAAGCCCGAGCCACCAGAGAAAGGATTTTAGTTAGCCAGAGCCACCAGAGAGAAGAGTTTAGTTAGCTAGAGCCACCAGAGAGAGGAGTTTAGTTAGCCAGCGCTACCAGAGAGAAGAGTTTAGTTAGCCAGAGCCACCGGAGAGAGGAGTTTAGTTAGCCAGAGCCACCAGAGAGAGGAGTTTAGTAAGCCAGAGCCACCAGAGAGAGGAGTTTAGTTAGCCAGAGCCACCAGAGAGAGGAGTTTAGTTAGCCAGAGCCACCAGAGAGAGGAGTTTAGTTAGCCAGAGCCACCAGAGAGAGGTGTTTAGTTAGCCAGAGCCACCAGAGAGAGGAGTTTAGTTAGCCAGAGCTGCCAGAGAGAGGAGTTAAGTTAGCCAGCGCTACCAGAGAGAAGAGTTTAGTTAGCCAGAGCCACCAGAGAGAGGAGTTTAGTTAGCCAGAGCCACCAGAGAGAGGTGTTTAGTTAGCCAGAGCCGCCAGAGAGAGGAGTTTAGTTAGCCAGAGCCGCCAGAGAGAGGAGTTTAGTTAGCTAGAACCACCGGAGAGAGGAGTTTAGTTAGCCAGAGCCACCAGGGAGAGGAGTTTAGTTAGCCAGAGCCACCTGAGAGAGGATTTTAGTTAGCCAGAGCCACCAGAGAGAGGAGTTTAGTTAGCTAGAACCACCGGAGAGAGGAGTTTAGTTAGCCAGAGCCACCAGAGAGAGGAGTTTAGTTAGCCAGAGCCACCTGAGAGAGGATTTTAGTTAGCCAGAGCCACCAGAGAGAAGAGTTTAGTTAGCTAGAGCCACCGGAGAGAGGAGTTTAGTTAGCCAGCGCTACCAGAGAGAGGAGTTTAGTAAGCCAGAGCCACCAGAGAGAGGAGTTTAGTTAGCTAGAGCCACCAGAGAGAGGAGTTTTGTTAGCTAGAGCCACCAGAGAGAGAAGTTTAGTCAGAGCCACCAGAGAGAGGAGTTTAGTTAGCTAGAGCCACCAGTGAGAGGAGTTTAGTCAGAGCCACCAGTGAGAGGAGTTTAGTTAGCTAGAGCCACCAGAGAGAGAGAAGTTTAGTTAGCTAGAGCCACCAGAGAGAGAAGTTTAGTTAGCCAGAGCCACTAGAGAGAGGAGTTTAGTCAGAGCCACCAGAGAGAGAACAAATTAGTTATTTTAGAGAAGGTAACAACCATGAGATGTAGGTTTAGAGATAGAGATAGATAGGTTATTGATAGCTATGCACATCTGAACACTTGTTCTTTAAAACCTCTACCTTAGTTTTATGTAGTCATGACATCAAATGTGCAATTCACACCTGTCAAGTCTGACCTGAATGTTTGTCTAGCCCGCCGTTCCTGGAAAAATTACACCACGACTATATATTTTATAGTATGATCCGCTTAATTCACAACATTTAATCTATCATATTATCATTCAACAGCTATATTTTTCTATACAGCAATACAATTTTATAATTTCTGTGAGTAAAAGTGAAAATCATAGTTTTATTTTTGGTTGATTCATTTTTGTGGAAATTTGTATTTGGAGTTGATCTATGTTTTTATGCTCACTGTGTCAGGGACCATAAGTGATTTAATAATATTTTACGATCTGCTTAATTCAAGACATTTAATCTCTCCTTATTAACAGTGAACGGCTATATGTGTTTATACAACAATCTATCTATTGTCCTTTTGAGCCGAAGACGGCACATAGGACAGAACCACAATCTCAAAAACAGAAACCTTGCGTGCCAAAATGGCACATATTGCAGAGATCACTGCTTCTAAAATCTATGGCTCTGTTTCCATAACAATACTTTTTACAATGACAGCTTGTCAAGCCATCGATCAACCTCCTTAGTCGCCTCTTACGACATGCCTGGAAGGTCACAGTGTCACTATTCTTTACTTTACTTCCCTCAAAATGAGGCCCCGGTAACACACAGGAATTATACAACAATACAATATTATAATTCCAGTGAGGAAAAGTGAAAGTTATAATTTTTTTGATCATTTCAATTTGATTAAATTTGAAGTTGAAACATATTTTTGTGTTCGCGAAAATTATAAACGCTGGACTATTAGGCGGCAATTGTCATTTTAGCAAATTTGCAAGATGAACTGAAGCAAGAGACATGGCACTTTTGGAAGAATTATATAAAATTAATTAATAATTGTTTTTATATGTGAGGGGAGAGTTCTGTGTCTAAATGTAGGTTAAAAACACCTGAATTTTTGTCAGGGGAAGGACCTCATTTGCATCTTATTAAAGGTTTAATTTGCATCAATGTTACTACTTAGGTCATTTAAGCTAAAAAGCATGCCCCGAACAGTCATGTATGATGCTCAGAAGTTGTGAGATAGATTTCAAGATAGTTAATTAGCGTCAGGAATAGTTAGAGATGAAACCAAGACAGTTAGAAAGTATAGAAGTAGAAACAGAATTAGTAGAGATCTTGAGATAACCGTATTCATGTAACGCCTGTGTTTTAGCAATAACTAAGTAAGTGATCCGTACAGACAATAAACATGTATGGGTTTGAGGACCCTCTTAACATCCTCAAGCTTTGAGTTGTTCTGTTCATGTTATGTCCTGGTTCTGCATACTTATCCAGTGATAACGCAAAAGACCACAAGAATGCCACAAAAATAACCAAGTTGAAGTACTACCACTATACAAGAAGTAACAGAGAATTAGAGAGTCTACATAGCATCATAACCAACAACAAGTTATAGTGCAGTAGCCATACTATGACAAACATGTGTTTGTTGTATACTGAGTGATTCGATGAGCATGATAAGAAAAGTGGAGGCGGGATCTGTATGTATGCAATGAGTAGAGTCATTGCAGAAGTAAAAAATACATAAGGTCACCTTTGTCTACGTCTCCGGACATGCGGGAGTATGGGGAAATGAAAGAGTGAACAGGTTGGCTACTGCACTTTTGTTGAGGACGGTCAACCAATGGATTGGGTGGACATCATCAATGCCCTCCGGGAAGTGAGAAGGATACAGGACTTCGACAACCATGAGTCCACGTCACTCTTTCAGATGAAAGAGATGGGAGTTAAGATGGGCACAGCCAGAAACAAGAAACTTAGTGGGCGTGTAAGAAGACTAATTAACCAACACAGAACTGGAGTCGTCAATCGCTGGACACTTCGAGACTTGCTGAGGTGGGGATCTGAGCACCTATGGACATGTTCGGAGTGCAATGATAATGACCCACTAATAACTCAATAACACGCGTTTGAATCCCGGTAGGATCAAAAATTTTTTATATCGGGGTGAAATAAAAACTCAGGAACTGCATACGACAATCAGCCTTTATTCTCCAGCCCTATAAGTTCCCCCCTCCAGCAGACCCCAGTAATGGGAAAATGCCGTAAAGATAGAAGGGCATTATGGTGTTTGATGTGGTCAAAAAATGTCAATGCTATAAGTAAATAAAGTAAAGTACCCCGTCACACCCAACAGCCGGGGTTCGTAATCCTGGCGAGGACACCTGGGTTTTACTAATTCCCTAAAAATTAGTAGGAGCCGCGATAGCTCAGTGGTTAGTGAACTGGACTACTACGGACAAGGGGTAGGGTTCGATCCCAACCGACGGCTCCGGGTTCACCCAGCCTTAAATGGGTACCGGATTTTTTCTGGGAAAGTAAAAGCAGCACGGGCGTAATACCGACCACATTACCCCAAAAATCATGTGCTGAAGGTCTGTAAAATATAGGGTCACTAACACCATATTTCCCTATACGCCACTTGGCATGACGGGGGGTACTTTACTTTTTTTTTACCCCGTCACACCAAGTGGCGTATTGGGAAATATGGTGTTAGTGACCCTATATTTTACAGGCCTTCAGCACATGATTTTTGGGGTAATGTGGTCGGTATTACGCCCCGCCCGTGCTGCTTTACTTTCCCAGAAAAAAATCCGGTACCCATTTAAGGCTGGGTGAACCCGGAAGCCGTCGGTTGGGATCGAACCCTACCCCTTATCCTTTGTAGTCCAGTTCACTAACCACTGAGCTATCGCAGCTCAATGCTATAAGTATTTTAACAAATTAAATCATCAATAATTGGTCATATTTTGTTACTTGCAATTGTTTCTAATGAATTATGTTTCATCATTTGTTATTGTTTGTTTTAAGTCATCAATAATTTGTTTTGCATTTAATTATTAGTAATTGATTATATTAACTCATCAGGACTCTTGATAATTTCTTAGGTCATTTGCAAAGTCAGCAAAGCTACAAAAGAAGATGTGAACAGGGCAGTAGAAGCAGCAAAGGTAAATTGGTTGTTAAAAATATCTGTAGTCTCATTTGTTTGGGGGAACTTAAATGACTCTTTTTGAAAGTGGATCAATTTTTGCTTCGGGTTTTATTAAATATTTGCACAGTGTACATTCTGACATTAGTTGCAATGTTAGCAGAGTATAGACTTTTGATTGATATTGATTCTTCAAACATGTGCAAAAATTTTCTTCTGCAATCATGGCTCATTCAGACTAATACTCCAGACTCTCTTATGAAGGCAGCTGTCTGTTTCAATCATTCAGTTGCCCCATAGAGTTTCTCTTCCAGGGAGGTAGGCATGGGCCATATTGTCCTCCACATGCCTGTGTACTGTGGGAAATCCTGTAGACATGTTTTGTTGTCATGTTACAGTGGTATTGGCTGGTATTTCCTATTTTAAGTTTGGTGAACATGCGGTTTCTCATTCTGTTGTGGCCAGTGTGTAGACAAATATTATGACATGATTCCTCCTTGGTAGTTGGAAGTATCTGTCCCTCTCGTTATACTTTGGGTGTTCTTGTTTCCATTTTTCAAGATACTGGCCTTTGAGGATGGATTTGACTTCATCGTAGCTGACCAGATGGTTCTCTTGTGGTAATATCCCTTCCTCTTTAGCTAATTTGTCTGCGCATTCGTTTCCTTGTATATTACAGTGTGATGGTATCCACTGGATGACCACTTTCTGAAAGTTATTGCACAGTCGGTCTAGGGTTGTTCACATGTTGTCAAACTCACTGTTCCTGTGGTTTTTATTTTTTATTTTTAGAACTGACAGTGCATCAGTCAGTATCACCAATTTCTTGTGCATGTTATTTTTGTGTTGGATAGCCAGTTTTGCTGCACCTTTGAGGGCTTCAGTTTCTACTATACAGTTGTTTAAGAATTTCTCAGTAGCTATTGATTTGGTAATCTCTTTGTGGTTATTCAACCTCAAGAACACACCTCATCCTCCATTTCAGGTGGTGTTTGTAGCAGAGCCATCCGTGTATATGTGAGACCAGGAGTCCTGTGGGTAGTTGTCGTCTATGTGTTTTTCTGCTATGTGCTTTCTCTCTTTGTCAGTCTTTTTTTCATGATTCCTACTATATCTTCCTTAAGTTCTGGTGTTTTATATTTCCCTTGGGAGTCATACAGGATGGGCATATTGGTTTTGGCATTGTTTGGGACAGTACTAGATTGCTAGTTGTCAATTCTTTGGAGATTGCCGTGAAGTTGGTCCTTTTTAGTCTTCCTTTTCCGAAGCTAGTTATTCTTTGGTGCATGGGGTGGTTAGGGAGCATTCTTTATTTCTCCGCTTGTTGCATTACTTTAGTTTCCTATCTATTTTACGAAGATCTTATAGGCTTGTTACTGTTTCTAAAGTCTCTATAGGTGTAGATTTCATAGCACCAGTGATGATAGTTTGCTGTGGACAAATATTCTAACCCCCTTCTTTCCCCCCCCCCCCCCCCCCCCCCATTCCCCTTTCCATATTCCTTCCTAATTACTACTTCCTGTGACCCCTTAGTTTTGGATTTATTTCTTTTGATGTTTTTTTTTTCAAGTAAAAGTAAAAATTATGACGGTGTCATAGAAAGGAGGCTATCTTTTTTTTTTTTTTTTTTTTTTGGCCACTTTTCAAGAAATTTTGTGTTTTTTTTCTCATAACGTGGGGAATCTCCTTGGCTGTCATATATAGCAAAAGTTCACATAAAATTATATTTTTTTAACCCAAATGTAACACTTAAGTCATAGTAATTGGTAAAACTAAAAATGTTACCCTCAAATAGGACCCATAATCTAGGATTAAAGGACAGGGTGCCTGTTTTATTTTCTGGGACAGAAGAGTGACACTGGCGTTTAATATTGACCACATCTTCCCAAAAAATAATGTGCCGAAGATCTGTTTAAAAAATATGGACACTAACACAATACTTCCTATATGCCATGTAGCGTGACAGGGCTCTTTTCTTTCTTTTTTTTTTTCACCCATCATGGGAGCTGATACACATGTAGTTAGATCATGTGACCACCCATATCTTGAGCCAAATGTAATTGCAACAAATATACCAGAAAGTTTGACATCCCGCCTCGATGACGTGTTGACCTATTCTTTATAATCAACGGTGACAGATCTTGATGCTCGATTGCCTGGACACTACAATTGTACTGCGCTGCCCTGTATCACCTTTGCTTGTTGACACCTTCATGGACTGACACACTTCAGTCAGCGTTAGGCTTGACTCCTGCAGGAACCTTCTAGTGGCCCGACACACTTGTCCGTCGTGATCGTATAACCTTGTACTTCGCAATTTGTTGTTAAGACTGTCACTGCTTCGCCGGGCTCGTGCTTGGTGTCCCCCCCCCCCCTTTTCGTTCTTCGCTAGGCACAGACATAAACAGACTGCGTTGAGTAAGTAGTCTATGGAACACCATTTTAATAATACACAATCAAGGTTTATTTATGGAATATCACCCTCGCACAACATTGTACACTTCCAACCACAGGAGGTTTGTCAGCTGCACTTCTCACAATACTTGTTAACAATGAGGCATAAAACATACACTCGCTTCATTTTCCTGCACTACTGTCAATGTGACCCCTTCACGTGGTCGGGCTAGTTCCACCCACACGCACTACGCCAACGTGTCTTGGTTTTTAACCAAGGGCTGCATTGGTACCACTGAACTTCCATAAATTATACACCCCCAGCACTGGTTTGTAGTTACATCAACTCACTGGATGGCTTCATCATGACAGGACAGGGTGCAGAGTTGCAGTACTTCCTTCAGGCCACCATGCAATTTGGTGACATCCTGTTGGAGCTGACTCCACTCGGTCGGACTCTCTTGAAAAACACTACACGGGATCTTCCCGCTAGCTATCGGCAACTGGTCTTGGCTGATGAATTTCACAATGTCATCTGTTCGTGCCTACAATAGCACACTCATTATTGAGCATTAAATCGGCGAGAGCTGTCTCGCTTACTATCACCTAAATTGCTAGTGGCTTATGAGTTTCATCATCATCATCATTGAGTGCCGTCTCCGCAACGAAGGTTGGCTACCATGGAGCGCCATTTTGCTCTATCTCTTGCTTTGATGGTGCAGGTTGTCATCGGTTGATTTGTCCATCTTTTGATGTTACTCGTCCATGTTAATCTTGGTCTGCCTCTGCCTCTTTTACCTTGTATTTTCCCCTCCAGGATCACTTTCAGTAGGCTGTTGTGTCTTTTAACATGGCCTAAGAATCACATTTGTCTTGTTCTAATTGTGTTCAGAAGTTCTCTTTTCATTTGTAGTTGTTTTAAGACTTTGTCATTTGTTTTCTTTTCCTTCCATCCAATTCTACCTATTCTTCTATATAATGAGTTTCACAACTCCCTTATAATAGCACACACATCACTGAGCATTAAATCTGCGAGAGCTGTCTCGCTCACTGTCACATATAAATTGCTCATTGCTTCTGAGTTTCACAACTACCTTATAATAGCACACTTGTTGAGCATTAAATCTGCGTGAGCTGTCTCGCTTCTATCTATCTATTGTCCTTTCGAGCCGAAGACAGCACATAGGGCAGAACCACAATCTCAAAAACAGAAACCTTGCGTGTCAAAGCGGCACATATTGCAGAGATCACTGCTCTAAAATATATGGCTCTGTTTCCATAACAATACTTTTTACAATGACAGCTTGTAAAGCCATCTATCAACCTCCTTAGTCGCCTCTTACGACATGCCTGGAAGGTCACAGTGTCACTATTCTTTACTTTACTTCCCTCATAATGAGGCCCCGGGTACACACCGCCGAGCATTAAATCGGTGAGAGCTGTCTCGCTCACTGTCACCTAAATTGTTCGTTGCTTCTGAGTTTCACAACTCCCTTATAATAGCACACTCATTGTTGAGCATTAAATCTGCGAGAGCTGTCTCGCTTACTATCACCTAAATTGTTCGTTGCTTATGAGTTTCACAACTACCTCTACTTGTATCTATACTGGTAACACAAGTTTACTTAACATTGATCCATGTGCCAGGTCCATTCCGCTCAACTGCCAAGCACAAACTGACTAACCCTATCACACTGTTTTGTGTAACTAACCTGGCTACAACTCACGGTATCAGTTGCAAAAAACCAATGTCCGCATCGAGAACTGGTCCCATCTAGACTGACCTTCTAACTTATCGTTTTTCCTAACTTCCTCCATTCCAACCAATCATATCTCTGTTTAAATTCTTCCTTCTCTCTCGTGAAACTCAATATTTCTATTTGAGTGAACTCTTCTCACTTTCCCCTCGACTTCTATCATATACTCCCATATTGTCATACACTCTGTAATCACTGCTACACAAAATGCAGTAGCAGTATAAATATGAATGAAGAATTTATCGTTGCTCTCTCAGGAAGCCTTTGAGGAGGGAGAATGGGGCAGAATGAATGCCAGAGACAGGGGCCAGTTAATGTTCAGGTATGGCATGTAATTGCATACTTTCTTTGTGTATCTTACTTTTTGTTGCAGAATTTATGTTCAGTTGTGTTATGTTATGTTTCATTTTGTTCTAAAATAGGATCATCATTATTGCACTCTGGACACATCCATAAATGCTTCCATATTCTCCTTGAAATAATAAGAACTTCCTAGGAGAATAGAAGATGATTAGAGAAAAATTAAATTTAATTAAAATAATTTTTACTATGTATGAACCACTGAGTCTTCCAAAAATACTTCATTTTCCCTTTTATTCTGTATGACAAAAGAGGACAGAGAAAGAAAGAAGTGAGAGAGAGAAAGAGAGAGATGATAAAAGTCCACTCCTTAAGGCAGAGAGCCTCAGTGGCTGTGTGGTTAGTGTGCTCGTTTCCAGATCACAAGGGTCCGGATTCCCCAGAAATGGCAGATGTTTTTTTATCATCAACAAGACTTGGGGGCTCACCCAGTCTCTAAAAATCAATACCAGAGATTTTTCTGGGAAGTAAAGGTCGCCTAGCGTGATACCAACCACATCACCCAAAAAATGTGCTGTGGTCACACAAAAATATGGTCACTAACACCATATTCCCCGTATGTCTAGCAAGGCAGAGGAGGGAATCCCCTTTTTAGGTTTACAAAGCATGATGTATGTTGACAGCCATGGCCTGAAAATTAGATAGAGGCTGTGCTTGTTGCTACATATCTCAGAGTGCTATTTATTCAACAGGCTAGCCGACTTGATGGAGAAACACCAAGAGGAGCTTGCAACAATTGAAAGTCTAGATTCTGGTGCTGTCTACACTCTGGCTCTCAAGACCCACATTGGCATGTCCATCCAGACCTTCAGATATTTTGCTGGCTGGTGTGATAAAATCCATGTAAGAAATCTCTTATTAGTCACCTCTTATCTGTCTACTGAATGTTGAAGATTGGACACACTTTTTTGAGTTTATATAATGATTTTTTTGTGATAGCCGTTGACTTAATTTTTTTGTTAGAGAATGATTTGATTAAAGAATAAAGAAGTGAAACAGCAACTAAAGTCTCTTTCTCTTTTACTACTTGTATCTTCTTGAACCTCACAACATCATGTAAATTTTGAGTTTCTGAGATAAGGCTTGGCAGTTTGACTCATGTGATGTTTCATTCATGTGATGTTTAATTCATCTGATGTTTTGATTCATGTCATGTTTTCATTCTTGTCATGTTTGATTCATGTCATGTTTTCATTCATGTCATGTATTTTTCATGTGATGTTTCATTCATGAGATGTGTTATTCATCTTCTTATTTTCCTTGGCCACAGATCAACAAAACAGTTCTTGACCAGTATGCCTAGTTGTGTCTAGTAAAGCGATATCAATGTTCCCCTACTTTATGAAATTTATGGTCATCCTTCATAGGATGCTCTACCTCTGGTCCACACTCTTGACCTCTGTTTCCACCAACATCTGCCAGATTGTCCTTGATCTGCTTCTCTTTTTTTTTCCACTCTGAAATCCAATGCCTGGCACTTCCTGTCATTGTCTATTTATATTTTTTTTAGCACATGAGTTGTCCTGTGTTAATTTAATCAGCTATGTCATGAGTCCGGAGCCGTGATAGCTCAGTGCTTAGTGAACTGGACTACAAAGGACAAGGGGTAGGGTTCGATCCCAACCGACGGCTTCCGGATTCACCCAGCCCTTAATGGGTACCGGATTTTTTTCTGGGAAAGTGAAGTGGCACGGGCGTAATACCGACCACATTACCCCAAAAATCATGTGCTGAAGGTCTGTAAAATTTATGGTAACTAACACCATATTCCCTATACGCCACTTGGCGTGACGGGGGTACTTTACTTTACTATTTACTATATCATGAGTCCATGTTTTCTATGCCTGCAGAACTCAAGTTTGAATGAAAAAGAAATGTAAATAAACAGAGAACATCATCATCATGTGCCATACTGGTTGGCATAGGCGATCATGTCTATCCATCGTGCATCATATCATTTCTGTTGTTGCCTGTTTTCAATGCCATGATACCAAGCTATCTAGTATCTTCTTTATTTGTTGTCCACAATCTCTCTTTCCCTGTATTTTGCCAGTTGTAACCAGGTATTCCAACTTTCCTCTTCTCATGATGTGCCCGAAAAATGTTATTTCTTTCTCATGTTTTTTTAGGAGTTCCCTTTTTGTGCTGGCCTTTTTGAGAATTTTCTCATTGGTCTTTTTAGCTGTCCAGGGAACTTTCAACATTCTTCTGACAAAACCCATCTCTGTGATGATGTAAAAGAGATACAGCATTAAAAAAAATACTTATTTAAGATATGGAAAAAAAACTATACTGTTACTTTATATTATGAACAAGTATTCCTGCAATTCATTCTGAGTAATAAATTATGATACGTCACTCTACAGGGCAAGACTATTCCAATTAACAATGCAAGACCAAGCAAAAATCTGACACTCACAAAATATGAGCCAATTGGGTTAGTAGCTATTTGATCTCGTTTGATTGCTAGCATGTTGATCTCATTTGATTGCTAGCATCTTGATCTCATTTGACTGCTAGCATGTTGATCTCATTTGATTGCAAGTATGTTGATCTTATTTGATTGATAGTATGTTGATCTTATTTGATTGATAGTATGTTGATCTTATTTGATAGTATGTTGATCTTATTTGATTGATAGTATGTTGATCTTATTTGATTGATAGTATGTTGATCTTATTTTATTGATAGTATGTTGATCTTATTTGATTGCAACCATGTTGATCTTATTTGATTGATAGTATGTTGATCTCATTTGATTGCAACCATGTTGATCTTATTTGATTGATAGTATGTTGATCTCATTTGATTGCCAGCATGTTGATCTCATTTTATTTCATGGTCTTATAGTTTCACATTTTCTGCAAAGTTATTGGTTTTAAATTGAGGAAACCTAGTCTTGTCTCATTTAGACAAGTTATGACCCTTGTGTTTCAACATTGATATCTTGATGTGTTGATCAGTTATGTGAGCACAAAGCTGTAGATCTCCACTTTACAGCAGAATTATATGTTTCTATTGTTTCCATATCTCTTTTTTTTTAGCATTGTGTTGCAACTCACAATCTGGAGAACCAGGGATCCCTTCTATACCGAACCCTACCTGAACAAATATGTCCATCATAATATATCTCTTCTTCCTTTCAGCTCCCTGTGGATCATAGGTCTTCAACAAACACTTTCCAAACCGTTCTGTTTCTTACCATTCTTTTAAAATCATATATTGCTTTCCCCATCATCTTCATCTCTGCTTCCACCTGTCTTCTTCAAGAATATTTTGGTCTTCCTCTTTGTCTTTTCCCCTGGGGATTCCAAAAAAGCGCCTGTTGTGTAATACTCTCAGTTGGCTTCCGCAGTGTGTGTTCTATCCTGCGCCATCATTTTTGTTGTATCTCTTTGTCCACTGGTATTTGACTGGTACTTTTCCATAATTCTACGTTAGTGGTTTTATCCTGCCATTTCCAAATGTTTGTTCTGTGCAAGCATCCATTAATGAAGGTCTGTATCTTCGTGATTGTCATTTTTGTTGTTCTCCATGTTTCACAGTCATATAATAGGACTGACTTAATATTGGAGTTGAACATTTTTTGTTTTATTTAACCTAATTACTTGGGATTTCCAGATGTTTCCTAATGCAACGAAAGTTCCTCTTGCTTTTTATATCCTTATTTTTGTATAATTCTCTGTTCCTCCCTCTTTTTGTCTGTATTACTGCCGAGATATATGTACGATTGTAGGATTAGTAGAGTTATTCCTCTTATTGTTATTTGGTTATTGCGCATTAATTCTCATTATTTTGGTCTTTTCCCTATTTTATTTTCAGTCCAAGCTGTTGTGATCTCTCATTAAGTATGCCCATCTTGATATACTCTATGAAAAAATAAAACTCTTGTTACCAATGCTCGGCATTACTTTGGAGGTTTGGTAGGATGGCTGTTGATTGTTGTTGGAAGGATCATCATTACTGCACACTGAATGAATTCATATGTACTCTGATACCCCCCTCGAGAAAATCAGAGATTTGCGCACAAACTCTGTACTGTAGCACAGCCTGGGATCTATGGTGTGGGTAGATTTCTACTGACAATTTTGCCCTGGTAGTGGCCATATTTATGGCCTACTCTTTTCATTTTTAACTACCAAAGGTTCTTTAATGTGCGCAAGTGCCCACAGGACCTCTTGTTTATTGCTGTTATCCAAGAGGGCTAGACATTGGATTTCCACTGCCAAAGAGATCAGGGAAGGTAACGTCATAAAGAAACCATGAATTAATTTTTCTTCTATTTTTGAAAAATCACCACCGTTTCTAGTGGTCTTTGAACTCGGGTCCTTCCTGTCTTGAGACCATTGTTGTACTTCTAGGCTTCCCAGCTGTTGATTGTGTCACGGTAGTGGCATTTATATTGGCTGAAAAGGATAACATTCACACTGATAACATTTACTCCATTTATATATATTTTGTATTTAAATACACTTGTTTATTTCTATTAATACATTCCTTAACAGGGGGTTTAACATGGCCATTTTTTGCATTTTGCTATTTAACCAAATTTAATTAACAGCAAGAAAATAAGGGAAAATTGGTCCAAAACACATGGTTTGTTCAAACAATTTTCTCAGGAAGTTAGAAAAGAAGTTGACTATAAGAACTACATGGTTTTACTGGAAATAACTGTAAAAATGTCAGTAAATTAATAGCCCCCAAAACTGGCAGCAGGGTTCCGCATGTCTATAACTATAGCCAGTTTTTGGGACTTGTGATACGGAATATGTAAACAATGTACTAAAAATGCTTGTTTCATTTATGTTAAACACAACAAAAACTTCCAATTTTGAAGATAAAACTGTTGTTTAATGGTTATAACTCTTGACATGTGACATTATAAATGTTATGAAATCTATTGTTTAAGGATACAATTTAAATGTACAAAATAGATTTTTAAAAACATGAAGAATCTATTTTATTTCATATATGGATGAATATAAATTGGGTGAATAGATTTAATTATTTGTCTTGATG
This sequence comes from Megaustenia siamemsis, assembly GCA_032433765.1. Taxonomy (NCBI): domain Eukaryota; kingdom Metazoa; phylum Mollusca; class Gastropoda; order Stylommatophora; family Ariophantidae; genus Megaustenia; species Megaustenia siamemsis. The sequence continues at coordinate 96,244,745 of JAVIAB010000125.1, read as the reverse complement.
CTTCAGTGTCTGTGCAATAGTGGTGCCATGGAATTACCCTTTGATGATGTTGTCATGGAAGATGGCTGCTTGTTTGGCGGCAGGAAACACTGTAGTATTGAAACCAGCCATGGTAAGCCATTTTTTGGTGACCATTACACATTATATATATATACTTCTAAACTTTAAAACTAATTTGCTGTGAATTTAGCAAGCAACAAAGTAACAAAGGTATACCATTTCTTTGCTTGCTTGCATTCATCTGATGACTAAAACAATAGAACTCTTCATCATCTGTTCTTAAAAGGATGTTCAGAAATCTTGGATGCATTGTGTTTTCGTTTGCAGTGGAACTGTGATATTTACACCTTTCATCACAGCACATCCATCTTCAGCATGGTATTTTTAAGTACAGAATTTCCTTCCCTCTCAATCTCTACCCATTTGATAAAAATAGACTAGTTAGTCTGTTTCTAGAGGCACCACAAAGAGGTGGATTAGGATCTGGATAGTTCTGGTTCACCAATCCTGGTTAAGTTATCATCTATGAATCGCTGACAGCTTTCACCTCTGTTGCTGAATGGCGTCTGGCCACCGATATGCCATTTAATGTCAAATATGTAGAAGTTGTTGAGGTTCTATAGATAATTCTTTTGACACAAAAATCTACATTTCTTTAATCCCAACATGCTTCTGTGTTTTTAATATTTCAAATAAAATAATTTTGTATAACTCTTTTATATATTTTATAGACCATTATATTTCTGTGGGGAGGATGGGTGTTTATTTTTCTTCTTCTTATTCAGCGTTCAAGTCATGTGATCATGCGAACTTGACTCTTGTCCTATTTCATGGTGGAGGGGTAAGGACAACATCATGACACGTGATGGACTGATCACATAGTCAGTACTCTTACATGCATGTCTGTCTTGATTTTTCCCCTAAAACTGTGCCATGGCTGACACAATCCGCCATTTTTAATTAATTTAGTAGCACAATCTGTATATTGATTGAGTAAATTAGTGACTTAATATTAGCCAATACAATATACTAGCATATGTCAGAGTTTAAATAAATAAGAGACCATTCGTAAACCTACATCGTTTTTTAGAATTCACCCAACAATTACTCCTCTTTGTTCTCCACATTTAAATGAGTTTTGTGGTTTATAGTAGCTACATTATTTATATTCCTGACCTAGCACATGCAACTCAAAAACTGTTATGTGTTGGGTAGTGAATCATTTCAGGGGAACAGGGATATTTACACACAAAAAAACAAAGAACAATGGACAGTTCACTTCAGGGTATTGTTCTTTGTTTTTTTCTGTTGTTGATTATTTGTTAATTTGTTTTCATAGTGTTGTAAACAAACCTCTTCCCCTGTAATGATTTACTGATCTATTGCCTCTGAAGCTTCCCTCCATAATAATATTCATTTATTTTTATTTGTCTCCTTTGTGTTGGGTATCAGATTGCCTTCACTCTCCAGATTTGTTAGTTTGTTTCTAGTCCATTGCAGAGAGTCTTCATCAGTGTTGGTTGACCAATTCTGATACCAGTAGTCATCTAAGAGTTGCTGACCACTTTTAGCTCATGTAGTACCAGGTAATGCGTGAAGAACAAGCTGTGTTTAGAAAAGGGAGAAGCTGCCGTGACCACATTTTTACTCTACGACTTATATTGGAGGAACACATTGAAAAGCAAAAACCTTTTGTTTATAACTTCATTGACTTCAAATAAGCATTCAACAGCATTCATAGAGATTCTTTGTGGAAAATTCTGAAGCATTATGGTTTGCCATAAAAAATCATAAATATTATCAAAGACATGTATGATGGATACATATGTGCAGTTCGAACAGAGGAAGGACAGAGCGAATGTTTTCCAATAGAAACTGGGGTTAAACAAGGATGTATTTTTTCGCCCTTGTTATCTGGAATTGTTATGGACTTCATAATAAAGAAATGCTGCACTGGTAACAAAGGCATCGATACGTATGCATGTGAGAGCTGAAAAACAACAAAAGACATAGAAACAATGTTGAACGCATTCGAAAATAAATGTCTAAGGAAAATACCTGGTATAGCGGGGAACGAATTCAAAACAAACGAAGAAATTAGACCCACTACACTAATTATACACTGATATCACATTGCTTGTCTGTAACCCAAGAAACGATCCTAACAAAGTAATAATGCAATTTCTGAAATTAATAAACATCTTGTTGAAAAATGAAAACTTGTATGGGAGCATAAATATGTAAACAAATATTTCAGGTTACGCCACTAACAGCTTTGAAATTTGCAGAGTTATCTGTCCTAGCTGGCTTCCCTTCTGGTGTTATTAATATTTTGCCGGGTTCAGGTGAGTCTCTGACAAGTGCAGAATAGTAGATACTTCTGGTATCTTTCATGAAGCTTTACTTCTTAAAGAGACATTATAGGAGAAGTCACTTAACATTTTTCAAGTTAACACCCACAGGAAGTAAAGGGAGCTGAAAGTTGGTTATAATTTTGGTATAACTTAAGCCCAGTTCTGACCTATGGAAGTGAATCATGGATAGTGGAAAAACAAATGAAAAGACAATTAGAGGCCACAGAGATAGAATTTCTCAGAAGAGGTTCTCAGGACAGCTAAAAAGACCAACGAGGACATTCTCAAATAGACCAACATAAAAGGGGAGCTCCTAAAAAACATCAGAAAGAAACAATCTATATTGTTGGGGCACATCATGAGAAGAGAAAAGTTTGAATACTTGGTTACAGCTGGAAAAATACAGGGAAAGAGAGATCGAGGATGACAAAAAAGAAACAATACTAGATAGCACGGTGTTATGGCATGGAAAACAGCCAACAACAGAATTGATACGATGCACTGTAGATAGAAGATTGTGGAAGGACATGATCGCCTACGCCAACCTGTATGGTACATGATAACGATATCTTAAACATACATCAATCTTACTTATGTTGAATCTGTGTACAACATTCTTTATGATGAATTAGTAAAAAATAAGTTGTTTCAGTGTATTTTGTAGCAGTCTTTTTTTCTTCTGTTCTCTCAGCTCATCCTTTATTTTTTCTACTTCTTGTTTCCCACTTCAAGTGTGCTTATTTTATTCTGCTCAGATCTCTGGTAATTGAGCTTAGTCTCCATGGTTCTTCCACTTGACCAGTAGTAGTTCAAAAATGTATAAATCTTTCATTAAAGATGAACATTATAATGTTTTCCTTACCAATATTTCTGTTTCAAATAATTATGGTTTTAATTATAAAATAATGTGATATTACTTTAATACTAGTAATTTTGTTGTTAGAATTATTTTATAGCTTTTAGTTTCTCACTAGTGCTTTTAGTGTATTTGTAATTCAATAATTTATTATTCTTATGTAGTTCTTGGTACATCTGTAATACTTGGTATATCATTAGTTTTTTGATCATCTGTAGTCTTTGGTTTATCTGTAATTGTGAATTAATTGTTAGTTTCAATTTTATATGGTACTTTGTAGCTCTTAAAACATCAATTTTGAAAGATCTTTTAATTTAAACTATGCTTATGTCTAGGGTCCTTGGTTGGTCAGCTGTTCTCTGAGCATGCTCACATTAGAAAGATTGGCTTCACAGGATCCACTCCAGTAGGGAAAACCATCATGGAAAGGTATGTTTAGTGTGACCAGGCCTTGTAAACTTAAGATCTGCAGGCTTTATCATGAATATTTGGCACCAGACTTTATCATGAATATTTGGCACCAGACTTTATCATGAATATTTGGCACAAGGAACTAATGACGTTTGGATGTTTGAGAATCGTTTACTTTCATTGTTTGTTTTTTTTAATGAATCTGAATGCTGGAGGACAAAGGAAAATGGAAGCATCATAGCTATCATCCATTTATGTAACATGCCTGAAGAAAATTATCATGATATTTTGACTTTTAAAAATTATCTGCCAACAAGTAGTAATGACAATATGTAAGGATAAGACTAGGTGTGTGAACAAACTGTGAGCTACTGAAACCATCAGAGTTTTCATTTTTATTTTTATTCAATTACTAAACATCATATGAAAGGGACTGAGCACCTTTGAGTTTGCCTGAAGTGCTGTGATAGCGATGAACAAACTAATGGTAATGTGCTGAGAGATGTGAACCTAGAGAGAAAGTTTTTGTTATAAACTGCAACTTGATAATGTGCTGAGGGATTGGATTTAAACTGGGGGGGGGCATGCTGGGTGGTCTAGAGGTAAGACCTCAACCTCTGAACAAAAACATCTGAGGTACAATTCCCACCACAGGTAGTGGAAAATTTACAGAAAATAAATTGGGATCTTGGCTGCTTCGTGAAACTGTTACACTTGGCTGCTTCACCCTCCCCTGGTCTCTGGGTAGTAAGATCTGATGTCTAGCTTCTTCAAAAATAGGAAGTCCCATGTGTATTCTGCAGATGTTAAAAAACCCTTAGCGGTTGGAAATCTAAAAAAATATAGGTCAAAATGGCCACTGCCCAAGCAAAATTAGTAGGAAAAAATATACCCATTAGTGTTAAAACTCTCAACAATAAAAATATTAGAGTACCTCTAAAGTTGGAGAATATCTGCCTGTATGGCAGAGGACACCTGAGCACATGGGTGTCGGTGTGAAAAGTGGGGAAAAAGTGATATTCACGTAAAAATTCAGTTCTTGGGACTTAACTAGAAATATAAAGCTGGCGAATGCAAATAAACAACAAACATACAGGGAAACTTTTGTCACAAACTGCAACTTGATAATGTGCTGAGAGATTTTAGCATACAGAGAAAACTTTGTCACAAACTGCAGCTTGATAATGTGCTGAGAGATTTTAGCATACAGAGAAAACTTTGTCACAAACTGCAGCTTGATAATGTGCTGAGAGATTTTAGCATACAGAGAAAACTTTGTCACAAACTGCAGCTTGATAATGTGCTGAGAGATTTTAGCATACAGAGAAAACTTTGTCACAAACTGCAGCTTGATAATGTGCTGTGAGATTTTAACATACAGAGAAAACTTTGTCACAAACTGCAGCTTGATAATGTGCTGTGAGATGTGAACCTACGGGGAAACTCTTTGTCACAAACTGCAGCTTGATAATGTTTTGTGAGATGTTAACATACAATGAAAACTTTGTTACAAGCTGAAACTTCAAAATGAGGAGAAAACTTTGGTGTGGGGATGTTTGAGATGGGGGAAGGACTGCATTACATTCTAGATAGTGTGTCATAGTTTAGAATATGTTGTGACTACATTTAAAGTTAACAAAATGAGAGAAAGAAAATTGTTTCTTTGGTTTTCAAGTAAGTTTGCTAACAGCTGACAATTGTTTAATGTTCTTGTGTTCTTTCTTGTTGAGGTATGATTATTTGTTTGTCAATGATTGTAGGAGATTCTAAAACATTTTTCTTGTTAAGTGTAATACCTGTCTGAACAAGGTGATATATGTTTCACAACTTTCTGTCACTAGTGTTGTTGATTCAATTTTTTGTCTTTCATTTATAAGTCAAGGGATCTTGACACTCCCAAAGAATACACAACACACACTGGTATTAAATCATTGCATGTTCATAGTTTGGCCTAATTGCCATAAATGCATAGGTTGAGTGTGTGAATCAATGCTGTATTGGTTAATAGTTCATTTCTAGTCAGCCCTGCTGACTATTTTCTGTAAATTGCTGTGAGTTGTTCCAAGTCTTGTTTGTTATTGCCACTGTCTATTTATATTTGGGTTTGGGCAGCCTCAGATGTTTTTATCAGCTGGCCAGCTTTATTTACTTACTGAAGTACAAGTTCTTCACTGCCAAATTGTCTCTGGGTTTCAGCTGTGCAAAGGCTAACCTGAAGAAAGTATCGCTTGAGTTGGGAGGCAAGTCTCCACTGATCATCTTCCGTGACTGTGATCTGGACAAGGCTGTGAGGCTGGGCTGCGGAGCAGTCTTCTTCAACAAGGGAGAGAACTGTATTGCTGCAGGCCGACTGTTTGTAGAAGAATCTCTTCATGATGAGTTTGTCAGAAGAGTTGTGAGTATCACTTGTTTGGAACTGTTATTTCCCTGCGTCGTGCTGTTTGGAACTGTTATTTCCCTGCGTCGTGCTGTTTGGAACTGTTATTTCCCTGCGTCGTGCTGTTTGGAACTGTTATTTCCCTGCGTCGTGCTGTTTGGAACTGTTATTTCCCTGCGTCGTGCTGTTTGGAACTGATACTTCCCTGCGTCGTGCTGTTTGGAACTGTTATTTCTCTGCGTCGTGCTGTTTGGAACTGTTATTTCCCTGCGTCATGCTGTTTGGAACTGATACTTCCCTGCATCGTGCTGTTTGGAACTGTTATTTCCCTACGTCGTGCTGTTTGGAACTGATACTTTCCTGCGTCGTGCTGTTTTGGAACTGTTACTTCCCTGCGTTGTGCTTTTTGGAACTGTTACTTTCCTGCGTGTGCTGGTTAGAACTGCTATTTCCCTGCATCGTGCTGTTTGGAACTTATTTCCCTGTGTTGTGTTGTTTGAAGTTATTATTTCCTTGTGTCGTGTTTGAAATCATATGTATTGTCTGTCACAAGAAAGTCATAAAATTTTTTTTCTGTTGCTGCTAATTCATATTCTTTTGATCTGCTGTCCTACTGACAGCATGGAGATAGAAACAACATCATGAAATAGGGCAAATCAGTCCATTGGTCAGTAATTGTGTTAACGTGTATGTTTTGATTTTTCTCCTAACGTTGGGTCTTGATTTGATATAGAAGTTTTCCTTCATACTGGCTTTGGCTGTCAAGCCGTCCCTTGTCTATGGTTTCGGCCTGGATTCTCCTATAGCCTTTACTTCTCCCAGTAGTAACTGCTAGATAGCAGTGGTTTGTTTTCCAGGGTGGCCTTCCCCTTGGATAGGAAATTGAATGTGCCTCCTACTTACATGGCACTCTCCATCTTGGGCTTTTAGGGTATTTTATAATGTTGTAACAGTTCCACCTGCTACAACCACTCTATCCTGATAGGAGAAGTTCCCTCCCCTGTTCTTAGTTCATACAAATCAATCTTGTTGCCATGACGAAACACAAATCCATTCTGAGTCAGGAGCTTCTGTGTCAGTTCTGCTTTCAGTGGTAAGATATGACACTATGGTTCCTTGTGGACAGAACCCAGATAGAAGATAAGCACTGGGTTCTAGATCCACATGGACATTCCTTTGTGTGAGATACATTTTTAAGGTAATGGAAATGACTTAGAAGTTTGCAGTGCTGGTTTTTAGCTGAAAGATCATGATCTGCTGAAATTTATGAAGTATAAGAGTAAAGGCAAAGTACGAGACTTGAATTGGCATCTTAGCACATGAGTTTTCACCCATATGTGCTCGCCTGCCTATCCAGAAGTGTTCGGAGACTTCTGGATAGTGTCACTTCATCGCATTGAAATTCACGATGCGAAATGGCATTCCTGACCTTCCCAGAGTGCTACCCTGGTACTCATTTCTGCCAGTGGCTGGGTCGACCACAGGGGTATTTTTCCAACCACAAGTACAATTCACACTGCTTTCAATGGGAATCGAAAACAGGTTGTCCAGACATCGGTAGCCCAGTCGGGTAATTTTCCCAGCTAGGCTACCTTGGCCCGTCTGTGAAGTATACCCTAAATAAGCCTTTTAATTTGATTTCTTATATTTGCCAATGCAAAGTTCTTAAACATAAAGTACACCTCTTGATATATGGGGGATATGGCGTTTATGTCATATTTTTCCTCAACCATCAGCAGCTTATTTATGGGTGATGTTGGTCAGTATCACTCCAAGCTGCCACACTTTCCCAAAGCATATCTCTGGTACCCATTTTCAGAGACTTGATAAACTTCAAAATTAAGTCAGTTCAAAAGGAAATTGTTCACATTTGGGAAAGTTTAACCTAAACTAACTTGATCAGTTAATGAATATACTAACCTCTTTGCCACAGTGGATCCAGTGTATTTAAAAACTCAGCTCATAGATCTATTTGTTTTTTTGTTTATTTTTAAAGTTGTGTACTTTCTTTTTCTAATTGTACACAAACTGTTTTTTGTTATCCTAGATTGATACTATTGTAAAAATTACAGCATCAAAACACAAATTCTTCAAAATTTGACATTTTACCATGATTAAATATCCCCCCTTTCAGTGTGCTTTCCTAATTACTACTTTCTGTGACCCCTAAGTGTTGATGTAAAATTCACCCCATGACTATTGTCATGTATACCCAATGACTAATTGCTACATAACTGACATTTCTGTTTTAATTACGTCCTTTATGTCATCTGTGTTATTCCCTTTTCAGGTGGCTGAAGTCAACAAAATGAAGATTGGTCACCCCCTTGACCGATCTACTGACCATGGCCCACAGAATCATCGGGCCCATTTAGAGTCACTAGTAAAGTTTTGTACAGTTGGTGTGCAAGAGGGGGCTACTCTAGTTAAAGGAGGGAAGCAAGCTGATAGGCCAGGTAAGCAATAAATGAACGCATATTTTTTCTTTAATTTTATACAAAACATTCAGAGGTTGAGAGGGGACATAACTTAAAATGTTGTGTGAAATGTGTGAGCAAGAGGTGTATTCTTTTAGTCATCTGGCGAACACAAGCAGATGAGCAATATATTGTAGTTCAGGGCGCTATATTTTAATTTATTGTAATTTATGATTTGATTTGTTACATTTTAAGTATTGCTGCAATTTTTTATATATCTATAGATTTATAACATTTTAAGGCACTGTTACACTTTTACTATTTTGTGTGTGTCTTTTACTGTTGCTATATTAGAATTTTGGGGGTTTTCCATGTTAAAATATTTCAGTCTTTGCTTTGTTATTTTCAGATATCAATTTGTTATTTTTCAGGTATTGATTTCTTCCATTTCAGGCCTCTTCTTTGAGCCAACAATTTTTACAGATGTCACAGATAGTATGTGGATTGCCAAGGAAGAGTCTTTTGGCCCCATCATGATTATATCCAAGTTCATTGACGGGTTGGTAGATGTTTCATCATAGTTAAGCTGATCAGTTCAGCCATCACAGTATTTATGGGATAAAGCATGAGTAAAGTAACGGTACCCTCCACTGCCTTGCCAAGCGTATGGGAATTGTGGTGTTAGTGACCATATTTTTCTATGACTGCAGCACATTTTTGGGTGATGTGGCCGGAATCATGCCAGGCTACCTTTACTTCCCAGAAAAATCTCTGGCACTCATTTTTAGAGGCTGGGTAAATTCCGGAGCCTTGTCAGTCCAAAAATAAAATCTGTCACTCCTGGGGATCGAACCCGGACCCTTCAGGTCAAGGAGTGAGCACACTAACCACTCAGCCACCGAGGCTCCTAAATATAAGAAAGAATATAAGAGGGACAGAAAATAAAAGACAGTGTATGTGTGTGTTTTTTTTGTTTCTATACTTTATATAACTTGCTCTGTCATTTTTTTTTTTATTTGTAATAGTCTGGCAAAACTTCTGATTAGTATCATCATGATCCCTTAAATGTCCAGAACTATCACCACCATCCTAAAATTGACATAGAATATTATAAGCTCTAAACTGACTTAAAATATTATGAGCCTTAAATAGACTAATGTCACCATGAATCTTAGCCTTAATTTATCTAAAAGTGTTACCATGAGCCTTACATTGACTAATGTCACCCACCATGAGTCTTAGCCTTAATTTATCTAAAAGTGTTACCATGAGCCTTAAATAGACTAATGTCACCATGAGTCTTAGCCTTAATTTATCTAAAAGTGTTACCATGAGCCTTAAATAGACTAATATCACCATGAATCTTAGCCTTAATTTATCTAAAAGTGTTACCATGAGCCTTAAATAGACTAATGTCACCATGAGTCTTAGCCTTAATTTATCTAAAAGTGTTACCATGAGCCTTAAATTGACTAATGTCACCATGAATCTTAGCCTTAATTTGTGTAAAAGTGTTACCATGAGCCTTAAATTGACTAATGTCACCATGAATCTTAGCCTTAATTTATCTAAAAGTGTTACCATGAGCCTTAAATTGACTAATGTCACCATGAATCTTAGCCTTAATTTATCTAAAAGTGTTACCATGAGCCTTAAATTGACTAATGTCACCATGAATCTTAGCCTTAATTTGTGTAAAAGTGTTACCATGAGCCTTAAATTGACTAATGTCACCATGAATCTTAGCCTTAATTTATCTAAAAGTGTTACCATGAGCCTTAAATTGACTAATGTCACCATGAATCTTAGCCTTAATTTATCTAAAAGTTTTACCATGAGCCTTAAATTGACTAATGTCACCATGAATCTTAGCCTTAATTTGTGTAAAAGTGTTACCCTGAGCATTAAATTGATTAATCTCACCATGAGCCTTAAATTGACTAATGTCACCATGAATCTTAGCCTTAATTTGTGTAAAAGTGTTACCATGAGCCTTAAATTGACTAATGTCACCATGAATCTTAGCCTTAATTTATCTAAAAGTGTTACCATGAGCCTTAAATTGACTAATGTCACCATGAATCTTAGCCTTAATTTATCTAAAAGTTTTACCATGAGCCTTAAATTGACTAATGTCACCATGAATCTTAGCCTTAATTTGAGTAAAAGTGTTACCCTGAGCATTAAATTGATTAATCTCACCATGAGCCTTAAATTGACTAATGTCACCATGAATCTTAGCCTTAATTTATCTAAAAGTGTTACCATGAGCCTTAAATTGACTAATGTCACCATGAATCTTAGCCTTAATTTATCTAAAAGTGTTACCATGAGCCTTAAATTGACTAATGTCACCATGAATCTTAGTCTTAATTTGTGTAAAAGTGTTACCATGAGCCTTAAATTGACTAATGTCACCATGAATCTTAGCCTTAATTTATCTAAAAGTTTTACCATGAGCCTTAAATTGACTAATGTCACCATGAATCTTAGCCTTAATTTGTGTAAAAGTGTTACCCTGAGCATTAAATTGATTAATCTCACCATGAGCCTTAAATTGACTAATGTCACCATGAATCTTAGCCTTAATTTGTGTAAAAGTGTTACCATGAGCCTTAAATTGACTAATGTCACCATGAATCTTAGCCTTAATTTATCTAAAAGTGTTACCATGAGCCTTAAATTGACTAATGTCACCATGAATCTTAGCCTTAATTTGTGTAAAAGTGTTACCATGAGCCTTAAATTGACTAATGTCACCATGAATCTTAGCCTTAATTTATCTAAAAGTTTTACCACGAGCCTTAAATTGACTAATGTCACCATGAATCTTAGCCTTAATTTGTGTAAAAGTGTTACCCTGAGCATTAAATTGATTAATCTCACCATGAGCCTTAAATTGACTAATGTCACCATGAATCTTAGCCTTAATTTGTGTAAAAGTGTTACCATGAGCCTTAAATTGACTAATGTCACCATGAATCTTAGCCTTAATTTATCTAAAAGTGTTACCATGAGCCTTAAATTGACTAATGTCACCATGAATCTTAGCCTTAATTTATCTAAAAGTGTTACCATGAGCCTTAAATTGACTAATGTCACCATGAATCTTAGCCTTAATTTGTGTAAAAGTTTTACCATGAGCCTTAAATTGACTAATGTCACCATGAATCTTAGCCTTAATTTATCTAAAAGTTTTACCATGAGCCTTAAATTGACTAATGTCACCATGAATCTTAGCCTTAATTTGTGTAAAAGTGTTACCATGAGCCTTAAATTGACTAATGTCACCATGAATCTTAGCCTTAATTTATCTAAAAGTTTTACCATGAGCCTTAAATTGACTAATGTCACCATGAATCTTAGCCTTAATTTGTGTAAAAGTGTTACCCTGAGCATTAAATTGATTAATCTCACAGTGAGTCTTAAATTGGCTAAAGTATCACAATAGACTTTAAATTGACTAAAAATATCACCCTGAGTCTAATATTAACTAAAAGTATCCCTGTGGTCCTTAAATGAAACTAAAAGTATTATCTTGTGGTTTTGTAACATTTTGGTATCAATGGTGTATCTCGAGAACCTGATCTAGCCTTTGGTCTTCACATGTGGTTCTACTTGAGTTGTACAAAACTATTTCTACAACTAGGATAATAGTAAGTCCTATGTGTGTTCAAATCATTGATGTAGATAGGAAGGAGGTTGTAACTGTTTATTGCCAGGGCAAAATTATTAAGAAAATCTACCCATGCCAAATGATGGATGTGTCTGAAAGGCGTAGATATTGTGGCTTTACCATAAATTAGTGACACAAGGCACCCACACAATGAGTTAACACTTAGAAGAAGAAAAGATCCAGTGACTTGTGGGCTTTTCATGAGAATCTTTCTGGAGTAAGCCAAAAGGAATAATCTGAAAGATTTGTTAGATGTCTCAGAATTACCCTGACAACTTGTCTTGAACAAACTGTAACAGTACTGATAGTCACTGGGAGCCACGATAGCTCAGTGGTTAGTGAACTGGACTACAAAGGACAAGAGGTAGGGTTCGATCCCAACCGATGGCTTCCGGGTTCACCCAACCTTTAATGGGTACCTGATTTTTGTCAGGGAAAGTGAAGCGACACGGGCGTAATACTGACCACATTACCCCAAAAATCATGTGCCGAAGGTCTGTAAAATATATGGTCACTAACACCATATTCCCTATACGCCACATGGCGTGACGGGGGTACTTTACTTTTTTTTTTTTTTTACTGATAGTCACTTGTGACAGCAAGTTCTACAGTATCAATGGTGTATCCTCACCTGTTGGGTAGTTCATTTGCTTTGTCCTCATTTATTTATTTAGATATCCACATTAATGATTCTGAAGAAGACAGCAGTTAGCTCAAGGTTCCCATTATTTTTGTACATAATAAATAAACAAGTATTTTATTGAGATCACATGAACATAAACAGATGAGTCCCCGACTCATGCTGCTTATTGTTTTCTTTTGCTATTTCTGAATTTCCAAGTGCTGGTTAGATACTCTCTCATAACATAAGTAACTCACAAGCATAAATATTTTATTTTCCTCTTCTAGGAAAGTAATCTTGATAAACTATTGAGCCTTTTGAGTTTGTATCAAGTTTCCTTCTCTTGGAGCAGCAACCTTGCCAGATCAATGAGTCTTTCCTACTTGAGTTTGTATCAAGTTTCCTTCTTTTGGAATCTTGTAACAACAAACTTGCCAGATCAATGAGTCTTTCCTACTTAAGTTTGTATCAAGTTTCCTTCTTTTGGAATCTTGTAACAACAAACTTGCCAGATCAATGAGTCTTTCCTACTTGAGTTTGTATCAAGTTTCCTTTTCCTAGGTGAAATGTCCACCAAAACTATGATATTCCTCTTACATTGATTATTTTCTTCTACCTGCCATTTATTTTTCTGTGTTTTGCTCCCTGGAGAATTGAGACTTGTCTCTGTGCTGGTGGATCAAATAATTTCATTCCTAATCTTGAGTTCTGGCCCCTTACACTTTGGTATCAGCTATTTAAAGCTGATTTTTTTACTGTGGTTTTAGAACCATACGCTACTCTCATTTGGTATAAACCACCAGTCGGAATAGTTTCCTGGGGTATGGCTGCACAGCATGCAACAGCACTATTTGCAGCAGGTGAAAGCTGCGTATCTGGTGAAAGAATATACCACTCTAGAAAATGTGGATGTCCTGCCAGTAGAGGTATTTCCATGAACACTTTATTCACCCTAGTTAGTTTATCACTTTCATTTATCACCAACTTGTGCCATCTCCACATCAAAGGTTGGCCACCATGGAGCATCATTCCACCTTTTCTCATGCTTTGATACCACTTTCACTGAGCATTGGTATAGATTTAGTGATTGGGGACTTAACCCTAGATAACGAAACTGATCTGTGAGACAAGTTGTTACAAGACTTTCATAAAACTTACTAATCAAAATAAACTCCTTGTAATTTAGAGAAATAACATTTTCATTGAGCTACAAATCTTCGCTTTTAACTAAGTAAAGCCACAGGAATTGGATGCAGTAATCGTTTCCCTTTTTAGGCCTGGAATTGGATGCAGTAATCGTTTCCCTTTTTAGGCCTGGAATTGGATGCAGTAATCGTTTCCCTCTCAAATGTTAAGTCGGTCCTATTATATGGCTGTGAAACATGGAGAATAACAAAATTGACAATCACGAAGGTACAGACTTTCATTAATGGATGCTTGCGCAGAATAAAGGGATGGAAATGGCAGGACAAAGTCACTAACGTGGAATTATGGAAATGTACCGGTCAAATACCAGTAGATAAAGAGATACAGCGAAGACGATGGCGATGGATAGGACACACACTACGGAAGTCAACTGAGAGTATTACACAACAGGCCCTTTTTTGGAATCCCCAGGGGAAAAGACAAAGAGGAAGACCAAGGAATTCTTGGAGAAGACAGATCGAAGCAGAGATGAAGATGATGGGGAAGGCATGGAATGATCTTAAAAGAATGGCAAAAAACAGAACGACTTGGAAAGTGTTTGTTGAAGACCTATGCTCCACTGGGAGCTAAAAGGTAGAAGAAGAAGAATCGTTTCCCTTCTTAGGCCTGGAATTGGATGCAGTAATAATCATTTCCCTTTTTAGGTCTGGAATTGGATGCAGTAATAATCATTTCCCTTTTTAGGTCTGGAATTGGATGCAGTAATAATCATTTCCCTTTTTAGGTCTGGAATTGGATGCAGTAATAATCATTTCCCTTTTTAGGCCTGGAATTGGATGCAGTAATAATCATTTCCCTTCTTAGGCCTGGAATTGGATGCAGTAATAATCATTTCCCTTTTTAGGTCTGGAATTGGATGCAGTAATAATCATTTCCCTTTTTAGGTCTGGAATTGGATGCAGTAATCATTTCCCTTCTTAGGCCTGGAATTGGATGCAGTAATAATCATTTCCCTTTTTAGGTCTGGAATTGGATGCAGTAATAATCATTTCCCTTCTTAGACCTGGAATTGGATGCAGTAATTGTTTCCCTTCTTAGACCTGGAATTGGATGCAGTAATTGTTTCCCTTCTTAGGCCTGGAATTGGATGCAGTAATTGTTTCCCTTCTTAGGCCTGGAATTGGATGCAGTAATTGTTTCCCTTCTTAGGCCTGGAATTGGATACAGTAATTGTTTTCCTTCTTAGGCCTGGAATTGGATGCTGTAATTGTTTCCCTTCTTAGGCCTGGAATTGGATGCTGTAATTGTTTCCCTTTTTAGGCCTGGAATTGGATGCAGTAATCGTTTCCCTTCTTATGCCTGATTCTTGGTCTGGAAGTGGATGCTTAGCACTATGTTTTCTATCGCACGGCACTTGTCTAATGCCATGTCAGGTTGACCAGTAAGTTCACTTATATCTTTGTGGTTGGTCATTCATAGCCCATCCCATGTTTACAAGGGTTTGTTTGATGTCTCGCCAATAGCTGAATAAATTTCGCAGTCTGAAAGAAATTTTAGGCTTATGGCCAAATTTATTTAAAAAAAAAAAAAGATCCAATTTTACGATAGCACCATATTTCTCACTACATGCACATAGTGTTTTTTTTTTTAATTTCTGCCAGCAATGACGTGTCAGGGGTCACTAACAGCAAAAATTAGAGAGGTAAAAGGTTAGAAACAATTTTTGCGTGCTACAAACTGTCGAATTCCAATAGTTTTTATTTTCGGGATCACCAATTTTACGCAGGTCCGGCGTCTTAGCATGCGAGTTTACACCCATATGTGCTCGGCTGCCTATCCAGAAATGTTAGGAGATTTCTGTATAGTGTCGTCTCAAGCATCTAAACTCAGATGCGAGGCAACATTCCTCACCTTCCCAGAGTAATGCCCTGGTACCCATTTCTGCCAACGGCTGGGTCGACCGTGGGGGGATTTTTTTTTCCAACCACGAGTACGATTCACACTGCTCCCAGCAGGAATCCAACACGGGTTGTCTGAATGTCTGTAGTCCAGTCAGGTGGTTTTCCCAACTAGGCTATCGAGGCCCCCAAATTAAGACAGTTCACTGGAAATATATTTTCAAAATTAACAGCGCATGCTTGCAGTTTGACTTTACGGGATGCCACTTTCTTGTATTTCTCAGAGACATCGAAGGTGTGCTGCGGAGTGCTAATGCCACTGAGTATGGTTTAGCATCTGGTGTTTTCACTCGTGACATTGACAAGGCCATGAGGATAGCTGAGAGTTTGGAAGCAGGAACAGTGTTTATCAACACATACAACAAGACTGATGTGGCTGCACCTTTTGGCGGTTTTAAACAATCTGGCTTTGGCAAAGATTTAGGTTTGTTACAGTGCTTCTTTTTGTGCATTTTACATTGCCCTGTTTGTGTATGCGACATTGCTCCTCTTTTATATATATATATATATTAGATTATGTCTCTTTGTACATGTTACAAAGCTCCTCTTTATGCAAGTTGTATGGTTTTTTTGTGTGTATTTTACATTGCTCCTCTTTGGATGTTGTTTGTATGTGTGCACATTACATTGTTCACTTTGGTCATGTTATATTGCTTTCCTCTGTGTGCACATTATGTTGTTTCTCTCAGTGTATGTTACATTGAATATCTTTGTACATGTTATATTGCTCCTCTTTGTGTAATTATTTCCATTTTGTTATATCTCTCCTTCCATCTTCTGATCATCTTTGCTTGGATCCTCAAAGTGGGAATAAGAACAAATCTTGAACATTTGCGCACACTTAGAAGGTAGGATATCTCTGATGACCTGGGATTGGCTGCTGCAGAAGTTGGACATCTCACATGGGACAGAGTATAATCGGGCGAAGCGATGTCCCAAATATAACCGGCCTTCTTTATAGCCGGACTTCTGTTTATCATCGGACGCTTCTCGACATCAGCCTCAATGCCTGATGAAATGTCGACTGGCTCAAACACTTGACACTGTGGAACACTTTATGCACAGACAACAATTAAGTGCATGTTCTGGTTCCTGTGAACGTTCTGATTCTGCCAGCTAGGGTTCAGCCCCCGTGTCACTCTGGACTGATCTTGCTACCCTGGACTCGGCAGTCTGTAGTCAGATTAACGGCCGTCTACTTGACTGATGCTGTAGCTCCTGACTGGCTAGGGGACACACTTCGCATCCCTCATCATCGTAAAGTGAATGTAAACAATGTACTTCGCGCTGTGTTGATACTGTCTTCTCCTACTTCAAAGGGCCATTTCTGGTTCGCCCCCGCACAGGTATCGTTGTCACTAGTCCACAGACAGACAAAACACTGACGAGGTTCAACTAATCAACTGAACTCCACTTGTAAAAACAAACAACTCTGGTTTATTCATGAATCGACACTCATGAGCAATAGTTTGTACTTCAGCTCACACTCTTGTTCTCATCTGCTCAACATACACAATTAATGTCATACACGAGGCTCACATGTGCCCCGATTTCTCTCGTTCTGTCAATTTGAATACATTTCTGTAACGTGGCTGGATCAACTCCTGACGCTACTTAGTCTATTTGTCTTAGGCTTAATCTATAGCCGCTGATCTCATCTCGAGTAGTTCTTAAGTCACAAGTTACCAGCATCGACTACTAGTTTCATAAACTCACTGGAACCCTTAAACACTACACTGTGGAGGGTGTAGTGAATTCTTCCCAAAGTAAATACAGCTCAGTTCTGTTCTACTTGAGTCTACCCTAATAATATATACTTTGACTAGAAGTAAATACAGCTCAGTTCTGTTCTACTTGAGTCTGCCCTAATAATATATACTTTGACTAGAAGTAAATACAGCTCAGTTCTGTTCTACTTGAGTCTACCCTAATAATATACTTTGACTAGAAGTCAATGAGAGAGAGGACAGGTTGGCTAGCTGCGCTGTCGTTGAGGACGGGCAACCGATGGATCGGGCGGACATCATCAATGCCCTTCGAGATGTTGGAAGAGCACAGGACTTCGACAAACACAGATCAACGTCACTTCTTCGGATGATGGAAATGGGAGTTAAGATGGGCACAGCCAGAAATGAGAAACTTGGTGGCCGTGTAAGAAGACTTATCAACCAACATAGAACTGGAGTCGTCAGTCGCTGGACACTGAGGGAATTGCTGAGGAGGGGATCTGAGCACCTATGGACATGTTCGGAGTGCAATGATGATGACCCGCAAATAACTCAATAACATCGCAGTTCTGTTCTACTTGAGTCTACCCTAATAATATATACTTTGACTAGAAGTAAATACAGCTCAGTTCTGTTCTACTTGAGTCTACCCTAATAATATATACTTTGACTAGAAGTAAATACAGCTCAGTTCTGTTCTACTTGAGTCTACCCTAATAATACACTTTGACTTGACACTGCGAATTTATGCGAGCTGTGTCTCGCTCAACTGACACACTATTCTCTGAATACAAACAGTCACTAACTCTCGTACCTAACAGGCTTACTCAATGGTACCGGCCCAAACAAAGCGTCCGCCTCGAGTAATTGTCGCCTCTAGACTGTCTTCTAGCTTCTCGTTTTTCACCAAGCCTTTCCATCCAACTAATCGCCATCCGGTTTACATTCTTCCCTCTCTCCTGATTGTTTCTCACTTTCCACGTGAAACTCAATGTTTCTATTTGAGTGAACTCTTATCACTTTTAGGGAGCCGCGAAAGCTTAGTGGTTAGTGAACTGGACTACAAAAGACAAGAGATAGGGTTCGATGCCAACCGACAGCTTCCGGGTTCACCCAGCCTTAAATGGGTACCGGATTTTTTTCTGGGAAAGTAAAGTGGCACGGGCGTAATACCGACCACATTACCCCAAAAATCATGTGCTGAAGGTCTGTAAAATGTATGGTCACTAACACCATATTCCCTATACGCCACTTGGCGTGATGGGGACTCTTTACTTTTTTTATTTTACTTATCACTTTCCCCCCCCCCCCCCGACTTCCACCACACACTCCCATATTGTCATACACTCTGTAATCAATGCTACAAGAGAAAGTATCTTTCATGAGAGCCATATTCAAACATGGATAATGATAATGAGCCATTCTCATTACTTGTCCCCATTTTATTAATCTTTTAACTTTAGGGCCAATT
Source organism: Megaustenia siamemsis (assembly GCA_032433765.1). Classification (NCBI taxonomy): domain Eukaryota; kingdom Metazoa; phylum Mollusca; class Gastropoda; order Stylommatophora; family Ariophantidae; genus Megaustenia; species Megaustenia siamemsis. The sequence continues at coordinate 96,225,730 of JAVIAB010000125.1, read as the reverse complement.
TTCTTGTGATACTCTTCATGTCAACTTTTCTGCTTAGGATGCAATTCCCTTCCCTTCTCCTTGGTGGTGTATTTGTTGTCCTGTCTCATCTGCATCAACACATTCTTGTCTCACTGTTTGTGGAGATTCTAATGCCATCTGGTTACTCCAATCTCACTATAGAGTACTGAACTAGTCTCCTATAGAAGATTCCTTTTATTCTCACTGTCTCTTCTTTCTTTCTTCACTTCTTCTTATACCCATTTGGGTGTTATGGGAGATACAAAGTTCTGGTTCTCTCCCTTTTGGCAGCTTCACTTATTGTTAATTGATGTTGTATAGATTTCTTTGATGTTGTCTGTCCATCTCACTCTAGGTCTGCCTCTTGTTCTTCTCTCTTCTCCTCTTTTATTATATGCTTTGTGTGGTAAGGAATCACATTCCATTTTTTCTAGATGGGCAAACCTGTTTATTTGTTGTTTCTTTTATGTCATTTAACTTAGGATTGGCTCAATGCCTACTCTTTCTCTTATAATGTCATTTCTGATTCTATCTTTTCTGGTTACTCCAACCACTGTTCTTAGACATCTCATCTCTATGGTGAAAAGCTTTCTTTTGTGCTTAGATTTAAGTGACCATGTTTGGTATTGGTAGCATAATGTTGGAATGAATATACTCTGTATAAGATGTTTCTGGATGGTAATAGCTATTGCTTTGTGTTAAATATAGGGGATAGCTGTCCTAATATTTGGTTTGCCTTAGTACATCGTATATATCGTATATATATCGTATTTCTTTGTCAATTTTACCATCTTCAGAGCATGTTGTTCCCAGGTATTTAAAATTTACTTGTTTTATAACTTTGTGTTTTATAGCTATGTTTATTGTCTTCTTTTGTCTTCCTATTGATATGACTTATGTTTTTTATCAGTACTTATTTTCTTGTTTTCCACTATATTATCTCACTGTCTCAACATATTTTATTTTAATAGATATCAAATTATCTGTAAACTTTCTTTAGAAAGATTGTAACCGCTTTTGTTTTCTTCACTTGAATGAATGATTGAATGAATGACTGGCCGTCTCACTTTATTCTGTAGCCACGCGGCCTGGGTTACTGGGTCAATCTTCCCTGCCCACCAGCTACACCTCCTCCGTGGCTACAGGTCTGTTGTGAATGACAGGCCGACCCTCCCGTAATCAGCCACCATGACCACACCACAGTTAGCATCGCTGTCTGCCTTGTGTCGTAATCGTACTTCGTGCTGTGAATTATGCGTACAACCCTTGTTCGTTCGTCTCAAACTCTGTATCAATTACTTCGCTGTCAATACATAACAAGATCAATACTATGTAAAATAGTGTGAACTTTATTAATGCACATTCCCTCAAATCGATCACTCACGTGATCCAGCACAAATTGTCTCACCTCGACAAAATCATACAATGTTCAATTATACTCATATCGTGGATAAAACTGTACATCACAAAGTTACACCTTCCCCATGCCAGCAGCTGTTGTCTGCTTGCGTTTCAATGACTTCTCTCTATTCCCTGCTTCAAGCATGGAAGAACTTAATACGTGAACACACACTTCATCACTCATTAGCAGCTCTGTGTCTGGCAACTTGTTACTGATATTATATTCTCTTTCACACTCCATACTTGAAAAACTTGATCAGTGCACACAAAAATGGTTACGTGTCAGCAGCCCTGTATCTGCCAACTTATTAATGACATGATGTTCTCTATCACACTCCATACTTGAAAAACTTGATCAGTGCACACAAAACTAAAACTGCTGTAAGTTAGTGAGCCTCTTACTCACCATTTCATGAATTAACGTGTCCATTCACTCTGCCTTGTTCCAAGCCGAATCAAAAAGCGATACTAGAACATTGGTGATTATTCACAATGACTGAAAGCCCAGCGACTTCACTAACATCTGTCACTGATAACCTTAGTGGGCAACTTCTCCGGTCCATGGATACTAAACGCTAACCTAACAACTGGATACTCTGATAAACAATGACATCCCAACTGAAAACTGGACAACCTTGTTGTTCAAGGACTGGCAACCAACTGGTCCGCCTAACTACACAACAACTATTTATAATACACTTTTAAAGGTTGTTAGCCATGGAGGCTAACGCCTTTCGGCAGAACCTCTACATCAGTCCACCGCTAGCTCAACACTGATTATATTTTAAACCCTAACTTTCCTTCTGCCTCTTATTCCACGTGACCCTCTCACAATTCTCGAGCGTCACTTAGTCCCCTGAGCTGATTTCACGTTTCCCCTTTCTCTCGCCTTTCTCTCATCCATCTTTCACTCTAACTGATTTGTTACTTACCCTTCTCCCCCTATTTCCTCACTCCTTCCCTTTATTCTCTTTTTCTTTCATTCTCTCTCCTCATCTATCTTCTTTCTTTCTTTCTCTCTCCCTATTACACGATGTTAACTTTTGAAACCAAGCAGTGCAAACAATGCTTTGATTTACTCCATACCTTTAGATAGCCAATAATTTAGTTTGTCATCAGAATAAGAGAATATTACATTAAAATCAGATAGTAAAGTGTAGAACCAGTTTTAACATATGGATGTGAGTCATGGACAATAGGACAACTGACAAGAAAATCACTGGAGGCTGTAGAAATGTGGTTTTACAGAAGAATGTTGAGAATACCATGGACAGCTAAGAAGAGTAATGAAAACCATCTGAAAGAGGCTAAAGCAAAAAGAGCTAATTTCCAATATTGGGAAGAAACAATCATCATTTTTTGGCCATGTAATGATAAGAGAACAGCTGGAATATATTGTAACAACTGGGAAAATTGAGGAACAAAGAGATAGAGGGAAGCAAAGAGAAAAGAAACCAGACAGCTTAAGAGAATGGCTTGCTAGAAGGTCAACAACAGAAATGATAAATAGCTGTCGTGATTGAAAATTGTGGAGAGACATGATCACCTACACCAGCAGGCTTGGTAATTGATGATGGTGATGAAAGTGGAATAGTATTACTCTTATTCACATGTAGGATCTTAAATCATTTTTCTATAGGTGAAGAAGCCCTCTATGAGTACCTAAAGATCAAAACTGTCACTATGGAGTACAGTTGAGAATTGTCTTATAAGCCAAGATTATGGTAAATAGATTTCTTGTTTTATTAATAGCTTAAGATAAGAGAAACTTGAAAAAATATTGTTTTTTTTTTCTTAATCTAAAATATACTTTTTATCTCAGATATTTAGTATTGTTATTAATAAAGCTACATATATCTAGTATTGTTTATTATTAAAGCTACAGATACTTTGTAATGAGCTAAAGTACTAATAAACTAGCTGAACTATGTCAGGAAGAGCCTGAGGGATAAGATCAGAAATGAAAAACTGAGTAAAAAGCTAGGAATAATTCCCACCATTGAATACATAAAGAAACAACAGATAAAATGGTTTGGTCATATAAGATCAAAAGATCAAAATACAACACAACAAACCTTCAGTTCAAGAACACCAGACCCAAGGGCCAACCACAAAAAAATATGGATTGATGGTATATTGAAAACACTAGGAAATATAACAGCAGGAGAAGCCAACAGAAAGCAAAAGACTGCAAACTATATCTCCCTGTGATGCTGAAAGGCAAATGAGGAAGGAAAGAAAAAGACAGAATGGGAGTTCAGTCCTACCTTGATGCTCTCACTTAGTTGGGGAATGTATTAACTACAAGAAAAAGCATGAACCCCTTACCTCCAAATGTGGTAGTAGCAAAACAGTGAATTGTAATATTTCACTTTCATTTAATATCATGTGTTTCAGAGCATTATTTCCCCCCCCCCCCAGATTATCTATTTATTTTTCAAATCATTTAAATTAAAACATTTGATCATTTTCTTGTCTTTCAGATACACTGGCAGCCATGACAGGCGAATGTTTAGGGCAATTCTTCATTTTTTTTCTTATTTGTTTAACATTTTTGTCAATTCATTTGAATTTCATTAACGTCATCACTTGTGATTAATTTGTCTCTATTTACATGGCTTCTGCTGTGGTTTTTAAAAGCATTTAATCTTACTTGAGAGTTTATTTATTTCAAGATTTTGCACAAAGGATAATGCTTCAAAAGACAAGAATGTATTTTTCAGATCTTCTGTATTTCAAGGATGTGTCTATCATTAATAGATTTCTTACTACTGCATGTTATTGACCACAGTGCCAATATGCAAGAGTTGATATCAATACAATGCATCTAGGATGCTCTCTCTCTTTCTCTCTTTCTCTTTCTCTTCATCATCTTGTACCTCACAGCAATAAGGGAAAATGGAATGCTCTTCATGGAGCTTTGCAGTTTGTTTCATCCATAGTCGTTTGCTCACCATCACTAATCCATCTTTTGGAAGTCTTTCGTTTCCTCATTTGTTGTATCTAGTTCTTAGCATTTATTGTGAGGTGTTTGTTGGATATAGCTCAAATGTGTGTTCGGTCATCCCTTTTCAGAGAATGTGCCTTGTGCAAAGTCTATGCATCCATTCTTATTCCTGAACATTTCCTGCATTTTTCTCCAGTCAAAACCAATGTCTTTAAGGGTTTTCATGGTTTCTCTTCATTGTTTATTCCAGGGCCTTCCCTTTTCCTCTTTCTCTGTGGGCTCCTTACTAGAAATCTGTCTCACTATGATATTTGTGTTATACCTACTCTTTCAAATATCTTCATTTCCTATATTTGTCTTTTTTTGTTACATTCAGTATTCTTCTAAGACATTTCAGCAGCTGTGATCATTCTTGCACCTTTTATTGTTCTTGTCCATGTTTGATAACTGTAGCACAATATTGACAAAAAGGCAGTATTGTATATCACCATGTTTATTTTGAATAATTGTTTGTTAATTTTCAATTATTTGGATTGTTTTGCTTTATCTTGGATAATGATATCAGGAAAATGTAGCTAAATAGACAAACATTGCTTGCCTGAGTTCACCATTAGTGGATCGTGTTGTATAATTGATCACATTTATGTTGTTTAACAATGACAACCAAGTAACTAATCACCTTGAAGTGCCTACACAGAGAGTATGAAAAAATGTATGCCTCATACAGGATGTTGTGACATAGATTGTATAGCTGATTTACATAAGATATAATCAAGTTAAGTTGATGACCTCAATGTAATGACCAAAATATGTTCTGTAGCAGAAGATACAGTTGCCATATTGTCTTTATTGAAAACTGTCATTTCTATTGTTTTTTTGGATTTTTACATCCATTATTTATACCAGTGAGTCATTAAATTTATTATTTGTTGACACTTTGTTTTTTTGTGTGTATATTATTTTGGGAAAGTCAGTCTACTTTTGTGATCTGAGTATTGCTAAGTCTAATTTTCTTGGTGGCTTTAGGGGAATACTGAAAGTTTTGCATTGTAAAGTACTATATACAGTAAAGTCTCGATTATCCGGAATGCTCGGGGAAGAACCCATTCTGGATAATTGAATTTTTCTGGATAATCGAGAGTAAGAAAACCAAACTCAAAATTTATGAAAAAACATGATTGAAAAATTGCAATGCTCAGAAATATTTAAATTCGTGTGACATTCACTAGCTTTCTCTATCAACATGGGTCCTGATATTGGCATTCCTTTTCTTCTTCTTTCTAAAAACCACACATAAAGGACGTCGTCGAGTTTTTCAAATTTTGGCCGTTTCATACTTCGTCTCTGGTGTATATTGTTGCTGCTTTCAGACTCCGACGCAAACTTAAACAACTCATCTTTTTGATTTTGTATGTCATATAATGTTGAAGAGGCTATGCCAAATTCAGTCATCAAAACGTTGCGATTAACGCCTTTTTCAAGTCTACTAGCGATTTCAATCTTCTGGTTCAGTGTCAATACAGTTCGCTTGCGTTTACCTTTGCGGGAAATTGAGGTGTGGTTTGCACTCGCAGAGGCCATTATTTAACACAAAAATGTATTCCGTTAAAAAGTATGCACACATGCGTTTATAGCATATCATGTATAATTTATACTGATGGAACGAATTTCAGCTTGCACAAATGTCTGAGACAAACTAACGTCAAACTCTGTATCTTACTCTTTTTGAATTTCCAGTCGGTAATTTTTGAACCCCTCCCCCTTTCTTCTCACCATCTCTATGTCACTGCACGCCGGCTGCTCAACCTTTGATTTATAATCATCAAAGTTATGGGCTCTTCAATTTTCACAAACAATACGTCTGCTTCTAATGTTCGGTCAGACTGTCAAACGCCATATTTTTGACAAATTCATGACCAACTTTAGATCTAAAGCAGGCTATGAGAAAATTAAGCAAATTTGTAAAATCATGTAGATAAGTGTTTTTGGCACGACTAAGATTTCCCGACAAAAACATTTAGTCGGGGGAAAAAGTGAAGATATAGACTGTCTGTCGCTTTTACTTGGAATATTTGGAGACACAATGTCTGGATTGAATAAAATATGTTCGCTCCTATTTGAAGTATATTACTGTAAATACACTATTGTAAACGCAATATTGTGTAATGATAGAGCCTGTAGAAGTAAGCGCAGCGCACAAACCGTGTTGTAGCGTTTTCGATTTCCGGATAAAGGCATTTAATTTAACTGAACAAAACATGATTCAAGCTTTCTCCCTATAATAATTAAAAAAAAAAAAAAGTCCGTTAAATTGAGAATTCCGGATTATTGAGTACCGCATAATCGAGACTTTACTGTAATTTTAAACTTTAAAAAAAGCTAGCAAAGACGTTCTTGAAGGGATGAATTTAATTTAAGCCAAGAGAAGATGGCTGAGATTGAAGTATGGTGCTCTCTCTCTTTTTAGTTTCATTATTTCAGGAAAGAAAGTGTTTATTAGTACCACATGTTTGCCTTCTGTGCAATAAGATGATGATGGCTTGATCACATTTTGACAGCTAGTGATAGGAGCTATTTTTCATGTGGCCTGGGTATTCTTATTGAATGTTTCATTTGAAAGTGACTTTTCTTCTGTTTTATCACCATGTTGTAGACCATCAGTTTCTGGCAAGTGTTGTATATGTCATTATATTTCAAACTGTGATGAGCTTCCCATTTCACTAGATATTATTTCATCTTCTACATTTACCCAGTGTGCCCTTCCTATTCATTGTCTGCTCTTAAAATAACATTAAGTGGGTATACGATAATTGTATTGTGTTTTCTAGCGTGTCTTTCTGTCCAGCACATCTGACTTCAGTACAGCATCTTCTGGTCTTGGATTGCCTTCCATCTTCATTCCCTATTAGCTTGGCCAGACTAGTTATAATCTATTTCCAAGGCTGCACAGAGTGATAATGACACAAGCAGTCAGCTTTGAGTTGCTAACCATTTTTAGCCCATGCACTCTCTGATCTCAACTTGGCACAAAAATCTTATTCCTGGCTTCTCACCATCAATGAACTATCTGAAATCAATCAATATCCCTAGGAGCCTCAGTGGCTGATTGGTTATTTAGTGCGCTCACTTCCCTACCAGAAGATTCCAGGTTCACTTCCAAGAAGTGACACATTCTTTTGGAACTGACAAGTACAACCAGCCTCTAAATATGGGTCCCAGTGATTTTTCTACGAAGTACAGGTGGGTGGCATGATACGATGACCACATCACCCATATATGTGCTGTTGGTCAAGGAAAAATATGGTCACTAATGCCATATTCCTCATACGCCTAGCAAGGCAGGGGCAGAGAACCTTTCCCTTTTCTATTTTTTTACACCCATCTTCCTGCTACACTGTCCCCATCCTCAGTTATGATTTCCCTTCCTTGATAAATCCAGTAATTAACCAAGTAATCTATCCAATAATTAATCCAGTAACTAGTCAAGTAACTAATGGCACACTCTCTTAACTCTTTCCCTTCCCACTTATTTTGCTGGTTTATGAAAACTGATGTCACTAATGTAAAAACTATCTTATATTTAGGTTTTTAAATAAAGTTTTGTTTGTTTTGCGTTCGCCAGCTTTACCTCTGACGAAGTCCCTAGAGACTAGGAACTGAATTTTGCATGTTAATCCGTTTTCCTTTAAATAAAGTATTTCATATCAAATTAAAGATGGAGTATTGCACAAAATGGAAAAAATATTTGTTTGACATAAAATCCTTTTGGTAAATATTTAAAATTGGAAGAAAGAGGAAAATGAAGGTTGAAAAATTGGCAGACACCTCGATCACAATAGAACGAAATAATAATGTAAACATATTATTTCTTACGTTTCACAGCTATTGAAGACTTTGAAATAATCCATGGGAAAGTAGGGGGCTTCACCCTTTTTCCATTAGAAGTCATGATAACAGGATGTAAACATACAAAAACATCCACAAACTGGCAAAATTTCAAAATCTAAGGGTCTTCCCCGAACACGTGGTTATTTATAGGTTTTGGATGTGGATATATAGAGAGGGAAACCACTCTACTACACAATTAGGTATGGTAAAACTTCAAGAAAGAGATACAGTAGAATTATTCACTCATTTCGCAGTGGACGGAGAGAGCATATTTTAGAATACTGATAATACAGAAGTGCAACGGACTGAATGTTACAGGGAAGGAAAAGAGTATATTTGTTTCAAGAGAGACAAATGTGATCAATGAGTGCTACACTTTACTATAACTCGGATATTGTTGTATATGTTTAGAGTTGTGTTGTATATTTAGTCATGTGCCATTCTTAACAAGTGCCTTTTAGGAAGAAATTTAATTCTATTTTTATTTTATTTTTGTATGACTGCTTTACCTTTAATTTTGTTGAACTTCCAGCTGTGATGTGCCCACAGAATTAGTTCATTGCAGTTGCTTAAATATTCTATGGAAATAGTCAGAATTTGTTGTATTTTTAAAATTAAAATTATCCACAAATTCCTGAGTAGAGAACCTCTGAATTAGTATTTAGAGAGAGAGAATGAATGAGTGTGTGTGTGTGAATGCTAGCTTGTTTGTGTCTTATTATAGAACACATTCAAAAGATCTTTCAGGGCACTACTGCATCATTTAAGTTTATTAAAAGACTGTGAAAAGACTACATTGTTTTGTCAGATCTTTGTTTTCTGACATGTTTACTTTCTCTGTTGCTTATTGTGAATGGAATTGATGCAAACTAAACCAGATTTAGACACATTGAAGTCATAACTTAAGTGCTGTCTTTGTTAGCTGAATCAGACTGTCAGAGTTGAACTTGACAACAGTGCTGCTAAGAAACAAACCTTTACAGTTGTGGGGTCTAAGATTGCTCATTTAGAATGTTTCATTATTGCTTTTAAGTACATTTATTGTTAGGAAGCTATTAATATTAGATTTCAATGCCACTGAGTTGATTGAGTGAATCTTTCATTGCCAGGGGTTTTAATTCAAGGAATAAAATAATTTAATATGCTATCAGCAAATGCTTCTTTATTTATATTTACAACATGCCAATGTTTAAATGTTCCAAGTTTTATGAGATTTGAACTGACAGTTCCTGAGATATCATTTTCCAAGTGCCAAATATTTGTGGGGCCCGAAAGGGGAGTAAAGAATTGTGGAACTGTTCCCTACCAGGCATGTTTGTAAGAGGAGGGTTGGGCTAGCTATCCTGTACTATAAAAAAAAATAAGATGAAAATAATTTCACAAACATGGACATTTCAAATATCTTGGAGAAGACAGATGGAGGCAGAGATGAAGATGATGGGGAAGATATGGAATGATCTTAAAAGAATGGCAAGAAACCAAACGACTTGGAAAGTGTTTGTCAAAGACCTATGCTCCACAGGGAACTGAAAGGTAGAAGAAGAAGAAATATTTTACGAAAATGGAAAACAAGAAAAGCAGATAAAAAGATTACCAACACTCTTCAAGACTGAAAATTTACAGTTTCTAATTTACAGTTTTAAAAACATACAGACAACAAATACATATCCAGTAAATACAATCAAAACTGGCCTGCAGTACATGCTGGGTCATCCTCTAGCCTAATATGTTCTTACTGGTGCTTCAGCCAGGCTGTGAGTGCAACATTTGTCCACCTGATCCCTCTTGTACTTGTGCTCACTGCTTCTTTCTCTCCTTCTTTGCCTCCATGCTTCCAGTTTTCTATGTGCAAGCTTTTGGTACAGCCAAAGAAAGCAGCTGTGTTTTGAGCAACAATTGGCATCCCAGATAACTATCAGGACTGCAGACCTCATCCAGCGGCACAAACTTCTCTTTTGAACATGATTCCAAATGAAACTGTACAAAGACCCAATAGCATTTTACATCTCATTAGTTATACATCTGCTAGATGAGCAGTATATATATGGTTAAGTATATATATATATATATCCGAGGTATCTTGAGGATTTTTCTGTAACATTTTGCTTCGAATGAATTTTATCTATATATATATATATAATAATTTCCTATAGCAACATACGGTTGTGAATCATGGACAATATCACAAACAGCAAGGAAGAAAAATGATTCATTCGAAGCAAAATGTTACAGAAAAATCCTTAAGATACCTTGGATATTGAAAGAGCAATGAAGACATTAAAAGGTTTAAACATTAAAAAGAACTGGCTTATAAACACCATTCTACAGAGGAAATCAAAACACAATGGCCACGTCTAAAGACAAAGCGGGTTGGAAAGAACAATAATGAAAGGCATGGTTCCTGTGTGACTCATCAGGGGCAGTCCAAGAAGAAGGTGGTTACAAGACATAAAGGAGATCTTGACCTTGACAACAGAAGAAGTGGGAGATCTAGCTAGAGACAGAGATTCTTTCAGACTTGGCTGTGGTGAATGCAACGTTCTGTGGGAGATCTGGCTAGAGACAGAGATTCTTTCAGACTTGGCTGTGGTGAATGCAACGTTCTGTGGGAGATCTGGCTAGAGACAAAAATTCTTTCAGACTTGGCTGTGGTGAATGCAACGTTCTGTGGGAGTTCTGGCTAGAGACAAAAATTCTTTCAGACTTGGCTGTGGTGAATGCACCGTTCTGTGGGAGATCTGGCTAGAGACAGATTCTTTCAGACTTTGCTGTGGTGAATGCAACGTTCTGTGGGAGATCTGGCTAGAGACAAAAATTCTTTCAGACTTGGCTGTGGTGAATGCAACGTTCTGTGGGAGATCTGGCTAGAGACAAAAATTCTTTCAGACTTGGCTGTGGTGAATGCAACGTTCTGTGGGAGATCTGGCTAGAGACAGAGATTCTTTCAGACTTGGCTGTGGTGAATGTAACGTACTGTGGGAGATCTGGCTAGAGACAAAAATTCTTTCAGACTTGGCTGTGGTGAATGCACCGTTCTGTGGGAGATCTGGCTAGAGACAGAGATTCTTTCAGACTTGGCTGTGGTGAATGCAACGTTCTGTGGGAGATCTGGCTAGAGACAGAGATTCTTACAGATGGGCTGTGGTGAATGCAACGTTCTGTGGGAGATCTGGTTAGAGACAGAGATTCTTACAGATGGGCTGTGGTGAATGCAACGTTCTGTGGGAGATCTGGCTAGAGACAGAGATTCTTTCAGATGGGCTGTGGTGAATGCAACGTTCTGTGGGAGATCTGGCTAGAGACAGAGATTCTTTCAGATGGGCTGTGGTGAATGCAACGCTCTGCCAAGTACATGCGACCCAATGACGATATATAAAGTTGTAAGAACAAATGACAAATAATAAGAAGACAGACAAAATCCGACGGTATCAATAGTCTCAAGTCTGAGGACATGACAATGAGTTGTTGCTGTCAACGAATCCAAGTGGACGGGTAATATGTTCACTTCCACAACAAAAACTAACCGTGAATGAAGTCATCGTGTAGCATATGCTTAGATGTAGTATTTACTAACCAATGCCGATCCACATAGAAATAACGTTTGGCCTTGCACTCTGCAGACGTGTATATAGCAGCTCTAGCAACACTCGACAGGAAAAGTAGGGAACAGAACCCGGTCGTGGTTAATGCCGAGGTCAACGGTCTCATCTGCGATAACACCGATGAGAAAGATGCAGTCATCTATACAGACGGATTTGTAAGACAACACGAAAGAAGTGCATGGGCATTTACAGCACGCTCGGCAGGCAGAATAGTCAAGGAAGACAGTGGTGCATACGTCATGACCACGAGTAGCATGACAATGGAGGCGATGGCAGTGACCAAGGCATTCAAATGGTTAGAGTCACAAGACTACACCCACGCATGTATACTGAGTGATTCGATGAGCATGATAAAAAAAGTGGAGGCGGGCTCTGTACGCATGCAATGGGTAGAGTCGTTGCAGAAATCCAAAATACGTAAGGTCACCTATGTATATGTCCCTGGACATGCGGGAGTACGGGGAAATGAAAGAGCGGACAGGTTGGCTAGCTGCGCTGTCGTTGAGGACGGGCAACCAATGGATCGGGCGGACATCATCAATGCCCTCCGAGATGTGGGAAGAGCACGGGACTTCGACAAACACAGATCCACGTCACTTCTTCTGATGAAAGAGATGGGAGTTAAGATGGGCACAGCCAGAAATGAGAAACTTAGTGGCCGTGTAAGAAGACTTATCAACCAACATAGAACTGGAGTCGTCAGTCGCTGGACACTGCGGGACTTGCTGAGGAGGGGATCTGAGCACCTATGGACATGTTCGGAGTGCAATGATGATGATCCGCAAATAACTCAATAACTCTAGCAACCAAAAGTATTGCGCGCCGGGGAGCCACATTATCGAACTGCTAGTCGGCACAGTTCTGCACGTAAACCGCCCGTGGTGCGGGCTCTATGGCACACGTACGACCTGTATGGCGTTCAGATTGTGGATGCGCTGCGTTACTGTATTATCCTGGTACTCGTTCTATTCAAAGAAAGGTCGCCATATGTAAGCTTTAAATTACGTGAATACAATGATTATTTTGATACAAATGTCCATCCATCCATCTATATATATATATATATATATATATATATATATATATATATATATATATATATATATATATATATAGGCCTTTTTTTCGTCTTGTCAGACGGTCTAGTGGAGGCTATTGTGTATTTTTTTAGGTTCTGTTTTTGTCCAGTAGCTTCTCTCGTGGCTAATTCTATCAATGTTTGACAAACACACGCGGCCACAGAATAGACAAGTCAGGCCCATTGATCCACAGGGTTTTCCATCCTTTTTCATGAGTCTTTTCTCTTCTAAGTTTTGCCTTAGCACAGTCTCAAATGTTGTTATACCATTCCTTATACATGCTCTGCATGAAGTTCGATCTCTTGCCAGATGTTCCCAGTCATTTTCACAGATGGAGAAGTCATTCAGCGATGATTTACAGATATCTTATATATATATATAAGTCGCGATAGCTCAGTGGTTAGTGAACTGGACTACAAAGGACAAGGGGTAGAGTTCGATCCCAACCGACGGCTCCGAGTTCACCCAGCCTTTAATGGGTACCGGATTTTTTCTGGGAAAGTGAAGCGGCACGGGCGTAATATCAACCACATTACCCCAAAAATCATGTGCCGAAGGTCTGTAAAATTTAAGGTCACTAACACCATATTCCCTATACGCCACTTGGCGTGACGGGGGTACTTTACTTTATATATATATATATATATATATATATATATACTTCTCTCAAATATATCTGTATGTCTGTTTCAATGGGGTATCTGTCCATCTCACTCTTTGATCTCACGTGAGTATCAATTGCTTACACAGCTTCAATTAACTTAACCCTCTCTGTGTGTATGTGCCATCATCGGATTGACTGCTTTGAAGATGTACACATGCGCTTAGCAGACGTTAATTCTAATGAAATGTCTGCATCAAATACTTAGTAAAAACGGTAACTTATTCTCAAAGAGCAAATATTTGAGTTAGACATTTAGAGAATCACTATTTCTCCAAACATTTATGTTATACAATGAGACAGTACCAACTTATAACTCACGTAGTCCAGGTAACTACTTTGCCTACGTCCCTGGCCATGCGAGAGTACGGGGAAATGAAAGAGCGGACAAGTTGGCTAGCTGCGCTGTTGTTGAGGACGGTCAAACAATGGATCGGGCGGACATCATCAATGCCCTCCGAGATTTTGGTAGGGCACAGAACTTCGACAACCATAAGTCCACTTCACTCCTTCGGATAAAGTAGATGGGAGTTAAGATGGGCACACCAAGAAAGTGAGCGTATAAGAAGACTTATAAACTAGCACAGAACTGGAGTCGTCAGTTGCTGGACACTGCGGGAATTGCTGAAGAAGGGATCTGAGCATCTATGAACATGTTCGGAGTGCAGTGATGATGACCCGGTATATCCCGGCATTGGTGAAGGAAAAATTGTTGGAAAAAAAATGTCTCTATATTCATATCATCGACAAATCTTGTCACAATTATTGTTCCTCCTGTTAGGTAATTAGGCCATATTTGTTCTTCTTCTAGATATAGGAATATGTTGTACATGTGATAATAACCGAATAACAAAGCAAGCTCTCATGTGGGAAACAACAGGTAAGGGGAAAAGAGGCCGACCAAGAGAGACACTGAGAAAAGAACATTGATCAGAGAGGCAAGAGCAGCAGGAATCGGCTCCCTCGATTAGATAGAGTTGCTTGCACAGAACAGAAACAAATGGCGTGATTTGATAAAAGATATTTACATTTTGATTTCCTCTGTTTATAAGCCAGTTCTATTTCATGTTTAAATCTTTTAATACTCATTAAAGATTGCTCTTCATTGCTCTTCTTCATTATTCAAGGTATCTTAGTGATTTTTCTGTAGCATTTTGTTTAGAATGAATCAATGTCCTTCCTTGCTGTTGGCGAGATAGTCCACAATTCACAACTATATATATATTCTTCTTATTCTTCTACCTTTTTAGCTCCCAGTGGAGCATAGGTCTTCAACAAACACTTTCCAAGTCGTTCTGTTTTTTGGCATTCTTCTAAGATCATTCCATGTCTTCCCCATCATCTTCATCTCTGCTTCTATCTGTCTTTCTTCTCCAAGAATTCCTTGGTCTTCCTCTTTGTATTTTCCCCTGGGGATTCCAAAAAGGGCCTGTTGTGTAATACTCTCAGTTGGCTTCCGTAGTGTGTGTTATCCAGCGCCATATATATATATATATATATATATATATATATATATATATATATATATATATATATATATATAATAGAGAGATACTTCCGGTGTCATGGCGACTACATGTTGTCGTTTTTATAATTCGGCTCTTGCTGAGATATTTAAATGATTTACGCGACAGTCTAGTTGTGAATTTATGTGTTGCTATTCTCCACTTGGTGTAATGTTTTACTTCTGACTGGAGGATGGACTACGAACTTTATCAATATTTAAGTGGATTTATTCTTTCTTTGTGTCGTGTGTTCGCGGTTCGATAGGCAAGCACATGGTTCGACAACAATGTCGGCGGCGGTAGTCGGGTGTGTTCAACCCATTTAAGAAAAGTCTGCGACGGCGGATGGGGCGGAAGAATTAATTGAAATAATCAACGGCCCAGAAAACGAAAACAGCAAAGTGTGTGGTACACATGAGGCATTTTCAGAACACGAAAGGCGAAAATGGCAGACCACGGTGAAAGAGATTGGAGCCTCATCATGTAACAATCCAAAGAAAGCCATGGAGAGAAATTCTAACTACCTTATTAAGAACGAATTAAAAATAGCTACATGGAATGTTAGGACCTTATACCAACAAGGAAAACTAGAAAATCTTATGGTAGAAGCAGAACGACTAAACATAGATATCTTAGGAATATTGGAAACAAGATGAAAGGAAAGTGGATACATACAAGACGATAAATATACACATACGACTAATATGTAATTTGTACTGGGAGCAAACAGCAATAATAAGATATAACAAGGAGAACTCTACACCCATGGACATAAAAAGAGGAGTAAGACAAGGATGCATCCTATTACCAAGCTTGTTCAATTTATACACTGAGCAAATCTTTAAAAAACATCTCAGAGATACCAGGTCTAAACATTAATGGAAAGATAATCAATAACCTGAGATATGCTGATGATACTGTTCTACTAGCAGAAAATCCTAAAGACCTACAACAATTGCTTAATGTGATAAACACAACAAGCAAAAAATATGGACTAGAAATGAATATCAAAAAGACTAAAACTATGATCATAAACAAAGAAAATTCTCAAGACCTACAATTAAATATCACAGTTGAGGGAACACATCTGGAGACAGTCCAGAGTTACAACTACCTAGGACATACTATAACCAATGATGGAAAATGCAAAACTGAAATAAACAAAAGAATAGGTATGGCAAAAAGTAATTTTAATGCCATGAAAAAAATACTAACAACAAAACAAATATCAGCAGGGCTGAAAGTAAGAATGGCAAAATGTTACATCTTCTCAACATTCCTGTATGGAGCAGAAACATGGACATTAGACAAGAAAACAGAACAGAAAATTGAAGCCTTTGAAATGTGGATTTATAGAAGAATAGGTAGAATTGGATGGAAACAAAAGATAACAAACGATGAAGTTTTAAAACAGCTGAAATAAAAATAGAACTGCTGAACACAATTAAGACAAGACAAATTAAATTTTTGGGGCATGTTAAAAGACACAACAGCCTACTAAAAGTAATATTGGAGGGAAAAATACAAGGCAGAAGAGGCAGAGGCAGACTAAGACTAACATGGACGAGTAACATCAAGGGATGGACAAGTCAATCTATGTCAGCCTGCACCACCAAAGCAAGAAACAGAGTAGAATGGCGATCCACGGTAGCCAACCTTCGTTGCGGAGAGGGCACACGATGATTATGATGATTAGAGAGAGAGAGAGAGAGAGAGAGAGAGAGAGAGCGACTTGTTAAAAAGCAACCCAGGCAGTAAACTCATTTCTTTAAGTTTAACGTTTCTTTATGAAAATGTTATTATACTTAAAAAGGGCGCCGAAGTTCAGTTTGTTCAAGGCACCAGCAACCACAGTGTCGGCACTGTGTAAACCACGACACAAAAGGCACACATGCCATTATAACATCTGTTTAATAGTGGACAATGAAGAGGAGTAACCGTGAACAAACGTAGTATAAAAAGAAAACCAGCCACAGAATGTGAAATATGATTATCTTAAAATTACCTCCATAACCTTGTTAGGTTATGGGGAATATGGTGTTAGCGACTATAATGTTCTATAACCACAACATATTTTTAGGCCGATGTAGCCAGTATCACGCCATGCCGCCTTTGCTTCCCAGAAAAAAATATATGGTACTCATTTTTAGAGGCTGGGTGCACCCCGGAGCCTTTTAAGAGTTTTATCGTGCAGAGTTTTATCATTTTTAGTATTCCCCTTACCTCCCCCGCCCATTAATTCTGCCCTGAGCAGCGGACATTTTTGGCCTACTCTTTTTTATTTCCAACTGCTATGGACTTTTTAACGTGCGCATGATGCACACGGGACAACCTTTATTTCCCCGTACTCCCGAATGTCCAGGGACATAGACAAAGGTGACCTTACGTATTTTTGACTTCTGCAATGACTCAATGCATGCGTACAGATCTCGCCTCCACTTTTTTTTATCATGCTCGCCGAATCAATCAGATTACAGGCCTGGGTGTAGTCTTGTGACTCTAAACCAGTTGAATGCCCTGGTCACTGCCATGACTCCATCGCCATGCTACTCGTGGTCATAACGTATGCACCGCTGTCTTCTTTGACTCTAGCCGAGCGTGCTGTAAATGCCCATTCACACCTTTGTTCTCGTATTACAGATCCGTCTGTATAGATGACTGCATTTTTCTCATCGGTGTTATCCTAGATGAGACCGTTGACCTCCGCATTGACCACGACTGAATTATGTTCCCTACATTTCCTGTCCAGTGTGACAATGCACGAGAATGTGCCCCTGAATGACGAAGGCACCGGTATCCACTCCTCGCCAGCGTTGATATGATATTGGTAAGCCCACATACCTGTTTGGTGACATCTGCTCGGCCCACCCATGATTTGCCTCTTTTTAGCCTGACAACCTTCCCTGTGTTGAGCTCATGATGCAATGGATGCTCTTTATCTGCACTTATCTTCTGATGAATACACAAGTTGTACCATTCCAGTCACCGTGGAGTCAGCTCGAAAACCCAACAGCTCACCGCTAACAAAGACCACTTCACTTCCAAATGTGGCTCCCTGGTAATAGTTCGCGTTAAAAAAAAGATTTGCTAATGAGGTGCTGATCGTTGAAGTTCCCTCATTGGTGGGAGTCTGCGAGGATATAGAAGACCTAGTATTGCGATACCTCTATGCTGGACAAGGTCTATTTTCTCCAGTAGAACTGCTAGCGTCGACCCCGTTGTATTAAGATATGCATCCTACTACTACTACTGCTATTACTACTACTGCTACTACTACTGCTACTGCTGCTACAACTACTACTACTACTACTGCTACTACTACTACTGCTGCTACTACTACTACTGCTGCTACTGCTACTGCTACTGCTACTACTACTGCTACTACTACTGCTACTACTACTACTACTACTGCTACTACTACTACTACTGCTACTACTACTGCTACTACTACTACTGCTACTGCTGCTACTGCTACTACTACTACTACTACTACTACTACTACTGCTGCTTCTGCTGCTACTGTTACTACTACTGCTACGGCTACTGCTGCTGCTACTACTACTACTACTACTACTGCTGCTTCTGCTACTACTGCTGCTTCTGCTGCTACTTCTGCTACTGTTACTACTACTACTACTACTACTGCTGCTACTACTGCTACTGCTGCTACTACTACTGCTACTACTACTGCTACTGCTGCTACTGTTACTACTACTGCTACTAATACTACTGTTATTGCTACTGCTGCTACTACTGCTGCTGCTACTTCTGCTGCTGCTGCTGCTACTAATACTGCTGCTATTGCTACTGCTATTGCTACTACTGCTACTGCTACTACTACTACTACTACTGCTGCTTCTGCTGCTACTGTTACTACTACTGCTACGGCTACTGCTGCTACTACTACTACTACTACTACTGCTGCTTCTGCTACTACTGCTGCTACTGTTACTACTACTGCTACTAATACTACTGTTATTGCTACTGCTGCTACTACTGCTGCTGCTACTTCTGCTGCTGCTGCTGCTACTGCTACTAATACTGCTGCTATTGCTACTGCTATTGCTACTACTGCTACTGCTACTACTACTACTACTACTACTACTACTGCTACTAATACTACTGTTATTGCTACTGCTACTACTACTGCTACTAATACTACTGCTATTGCTACTGCTGCTGCTACTACTACTGCTACTGCTACTGCTACTGCTACTGCTGCTACTAATGCTACTACTACTACTGCTACTACTGCTACTACTACTGCTACTGCTATTGTTGCTGCTGCTACTACTGCTACTACTACTACTGCTACTGCTGCTACTACTGCTACTACTACTACTGCTACTGCTGCTGCTGCTGCTGCTATTACTTCCACCAGGGTTTTTATATTTCAGTCCGAAAGAACATTTATGGTTATAATGATTCCTAAAATTTTATAAGTAATTTAAAACTAGGATCGCCGAACTCATATTATGTGAAAAGAAACAACTGTAATTATAATTACGTATTGCTTTTGCGCCATATGTGTAATAAAGGCAGCTTACTGACTTCCAGAGTGCCGATATCGCTTTTCGAAAGTACATACTATCCACATCCCTTCATTATACCAATACTAAAGGTAAAGAAAAATCCATCTGTCGATCTCGGTTTGCGAATCTAGTGAAGAATTGTGTTGTCTATATTTCTCATTGTCAAAGACACAGATTGTCCTATGTGCTGTGATATTTTAAGACATGAAGATTAACAGTATATACTATACAGTATTTCTATCATGAAACCTTTTGAAGAAGTTGCAGATTTTTAAGGAGAACTTTGGAGAAGAGGGTAGACACAATTATCAACTAAAAAAAAAACTCATTGAATAGTTTTTTGACCATTTTCTTGACAATAATAAATACATTGAAACAGACAGCTGCCTTCATAAGAGAGTCCGATGTTCTAGTCTGAATGAGCCATGATCGCAGAAGAAGAGGAAAAATATTACTCTGCCTACTGCTACTCATAGGTCTTATTCTTTGGCCATCAGCTTTTGCTGTGCTTTTAGTCAGTTACATCAGGATAGGTCACGATGGTTGGTTTGAGATAGTAACCAGTTCTCCATAGTTTGTCGTGCATGGTTGCTTCTGTGCCGTATATATGTTCTTATAGTTCTGGGAGTCAGGAAATCTTAACTACTACCACTACCACTGCGACTACTGCTGTTGCATACTACTACTACTACTACTACTACTATTACTACTACTACCACCACCACCACTACTACTACTACTACTACTGCTACTATTACTACTACTACTACCACCGTACCACCACCACCACCACTACTACTACTACTACTACTACTACCACCACCACCACCACCACTGCTACTACTACTACTACTACTGCTACTACCACTACTACTAGAATTGCTAACACTAGTACTGCTATTACTGCTGATACTACCCCCACCACCACCACTACTACTGCTGCTGCTACTACCACCACTACTTCTACTGCTACTATTTCTACAACTACCACTGATGATTCTACCTCCACTACCACTAATACAACTACTGCTACTACTGCTGCTCAAACTGCTACTACTATTACTATTACTGCCACCACCACTACTACTAGTAATACTGCTGCTGCTACTACTAGTACGAATAATAATAATATGGTTTTGTGTTTTTTTTTTGTTGCTAGCTGATATGAACAAAGACGGCACGGACTTATAGCACAAGCAAAAATCAACAAGAAGAAAACGAATGATTCCTTTCATAAGCTCACTCACAACAAACCACAAACAAGTAAGTATATCACCACCCTCCTCCAACATATATATATATATATTTTCACGAGAAAGTCCCCTTGAATGACGTAGGCACCGGTATCCACTCCTCACCAACGCAGATATTGGTAAGCCCACAGACCTGTTTGATGACATCTTCTGCTGGCCCACCCATGATTTGCCTCTTTTTAGCCTGGCACCTTTCACTGTGTTGAGCACGTGGTGCAATGGATGCTCTGTATCTGTACTAATCTTAAGGTATGCTCGTGCTCTCCAGATCTTGATTCTGTCATCCATGGTTGGAAAGTCAAGAAGATACCTCATTGCTACACAGGGAGTGTCCCTCGTACACACACACATGTGTACATATATACAAATATACATATATAAATATATATACCTACACCCATACATATGAGCACATACATGCATATGCACACCCATACAGGGACAATCATATATATGTAGAGATGTGTGCATAACGCCCACATAACCAGAAGAGTACACACCAAGGTCAGTGTGCATTCTATTCTATTGACCTTTCGAGCCGTAACCGGCCCATAGGGCGTAGACCAAGATACACCTTCTCCTATATGAATTTTTGTTCTAGCAGTTTTCTTTTAAAGATATTTTATCAAATCTCGCCATCTGTCTCTGTTCTGTGCAAGCAGTTCTATCTCATTGAGGATTGAGGGAGCCGATTCCTGCTGCTCTTGCCTCTCTCATCAATGTTCTTCTCAGTGTCTCTCAGATCCGTTTCCGGTTGTTTCCAAAATGGAGGAATTATTTTTCTCCGGCTTGGTATAGAACCGTTGATCAGAGGTTTAACAAGCCGCTATCGTAAAAACGATGTTGTTAATGAAACGTAGACCTGATACAGAATGTGTAAATTAGCAGTGTGCATACACAAAGGAAAAAGAATAGAACAGAAGAATAACAAGTACTCGAAAGGAGGAAAGAATGAGATGTCTGAGAGTTGGGTACAATAAAACATATGAAAGGTAAGTAGCACAAACAAAAGAGGTACAGGAGACCACCGAAGTATCGCAGTGGGGTCTAGTGGGGGAGAGCTATGAATAGCATGGCATAGTGAATAGACTAAAGTGCCCAAACATGGGCAGCAGAGAAAACTATGCAATAGGAAAGAGGTAACTAAAGGGAAACTATGTGTATGAGTGAGATAATTCATGCCTCGTGAGGTCAGCGAACCAAATTGGACTATAAGGCGATTCTCCAAAGCAAACAGGCTACGGTTGCCAGAGTGGCAAAGGATACGGATGTCGTCTTTGCCATTGTGGTCTGAGGAATTGAAATGGGAAGACACTGGAGTGCCAGTTGGGCATCTCGAAGATTTTCACAAAATCTTTCCGCTAAATGTTCTCCAGACTCGCCAACGTAAGTCATGTGGCATCGTTGGCATATGATGGTATAAATGATGTTTCGGGACACAGATGTGAAGCCATGCTTACTCTCGAACCGTCCGTTAGGAAATAAGACAATGTCAGTGCGGGGCACATAGGTGATACAGTTACGACCACAAGGGGAAGTACCCAAGTGTTGATGGTCGGAGCGGGGGAGATGGCTCCTAATCAGAATATCTCCCAAGTTCCTGTCTCGTTTGAAGGCTATCATGGGGGGATCTCAAAAATGTAGCCGAGTAGTGGGATCAGAGTGGAGAATGGAACGGTAGCGGTTGAGTATCTTCACAGCAGCCAAGTTGTGAGGAGGACAGGTGAGGGTGAGTATAGTTCTATCAGAAAAGGGGGGGTGGCGGTTGGAAGGAGTGAGTGCCTTGGAACGAGAGATAAGGAGGATCCGCTTGAAGGCAGACTATAGGATCGAATCTGGATAAAGCCGGCAGCTAAAGAAACCTAACATAAGGTGAGCCTGTTGGAGGAAATCTTGGTCATCCTGGCAGATGCGACGGAGACGCAATGACTGTGAGAACGGAATGGAATCACGACAGGAAGGTGAATATGATGAAGTATAGAGAAGATAACAATGGGCGTCTGTGGGTTTATAGAAAATCGAGATGTGGAGGGCAGAAGTACCCAAGGAAACAATAAGATATAGGAAGGTAATACAGGAAGTGGATATACAAGATATGATCTTGATAGCTTTGTGATAGCTGCCATTGTAGTCGATAAACTTGCAGACGTCGTCCTTAGGTAGATCGGTAAGTCTGAAGCAGTCATCAATATACCGGAGGTATACGATGGGAAGGGGACCTTGATACGAATTGAGAATTTGGTGTTCAAGGTAACACATAAATAGGCAAGCATAGCTGGGGCCCATCTTGGTGCCCATGGCTACTCCAGTAACTTGGTCATAGAAGTTACCATTGAACTCAAAGGTGTTGAGGTTGAGTACAAGCTCAGTAAGGCGGAGAAGAGTGGCAGTATACACAGAGGGGTGTTGTCTCTGATCAAGAAAGAACCGTAGAGCCAGGAGGCCGTCGGAGTGAGGGATAGAGGTGTAGAGAGAACACACATCGGAGACGAAAAGTCGGTATGAGCGACCACGGGAGAGAGAGATGGAAGAGAATATACTCAAGGCATGGTTTGTGTCTTTGACATTTGAAAGAAGACTGACTACCATGGGTTGGAAGACACTGTCTAGATAGTCAGATATGTGTTCAGTCGAGCAAGCGCACGCTTACACGATGGGGCGTCCTGGATTATCGATTTTGCTAATTTTAGGGAGCATGTAGAATGATGGTTTACCAAGACCACTATTAGGGATAATGAGGCCGGACGCCCTAGGAGGAAGGAGATTGTCTTGGACCAGTTCCTTGATGGTAGATTGGACCTGTTTATTGTGGAGGAGAATGGCGTCGTCAGGGTGGGGTTTATAAAACGTGGTATTGGATAACTGTTTGTTGCCCTCTGAAATGTATAAGTCTTTAACGCCAATTGAACCGCAGCTTCCCTAAGTTAGTTTTACCAACTAGGTTACCGAGGCCCCCCGTTGTTAACGGTAGGTTGCTATAACAACGCCTTTTAACAAAGTACATTTGACTTCAGTAATACACTTTGGGGGTACTGGTTTAATTAACAAGAGAATCACACGTTTTGTGTTCACAGTCATTCTTCACCATTCACTACAAGTAAGGTACCGACGTTCGAGCAACCCGTGTTTGATTCCCGCTGGGAACAGTGTGAATTGTACTCGTATTTGGAAAAAATAACCCTGCGGTCGACCCAGCCGCTGGCAGAAATGAGTACCAGGGTAGCATTTTTCAATTTTATTCTCCCATTTTTTCCGACTGCTGTAAACATACCTCCCCCTCTGAAATGATTCGCTGATCCATCGCATCGGAAGATTCCTTCTATAATAATATTCATTTATTATTATTTGTTTACAAGGGAAGCACTCTGGGAAGGGGAGGAATGCCGTCTCGCTGGTGAGTTACGATGCTTGAGGCGACACTAGACAGGAGTCTCCGAACATTTCTGGATAGGCGGCCGAGCACATTTGGGTAAAAACCTACGTGCTAAGACGTCAATTCAAGTCTCGTACATTTACCTTTAACAAAAGAGCAGATAACTATATGAATACAAACTGTCTAATCTACACGGGCGTTGTATATTCGGTTATTTCCATTGGCCACAGACCGGCAATGCAGTCAGGCCACACGCCTTTCTCGGTGACGTGTAGAGTAGCAAAACATTCCTAAAGGTTGCACGGTTTATGGCCGTCTTTTGCAAGGTGGCCCAAGTCTGGTCCACGCTGTTCTCCGCACATTAAAACAATCTCCATAACACTAAATAACCAGAATAATCCCTAAACATCCGACTCCAGCAAGGCATTGTTGGGTGCCGGGCTGCCTTCCCTCTCCAATCCCTGTTCGCTTAATCAAGCTGTGACGAAAGAAACTGAACATAAAAGATCAAGTAGTCGTACTAATAGTAGTAGTGGTAGTATTAGTAGTAATAAGTGGTAGTATTAATAGCAGTAGTAATAATAGTTCAAAAAAAAAAAGAGTAAAGTACCCCTGTCATGCCAAGTGGCGTATAGGGAATATGGTGTTAGTGACCATAAATTTTACAGACCTTCAGCACATGATTTTTGGGGTAATGTGGTCGGTATCACGCCCGTGCCGCTTCACTTTCCCAGAAAAAAATCCGGTACCCATTAATGGCTGGGTGAACCCGGAAGCCGTCGGTTGGGATCGAACCCTACCCCTTGTCCTTTGTAGTCCAGTTCAGTAATAATAGTGGTAGCAGTATTTGCTGAAGGCCTAGTAGTATTAATAGTAGTAGTAATAATCATCAGGTGGCATTTTCTTGCAGTACGTTGCATTAACCACATTCTGAAAGAATCTGTCTCTAGCCAGATCTCCCACAAAGCGTTGCATTAACCACATTCTGAAAGAATCTGTCTCTAGCCAGATCTCCCACAGAACGTTGCATTCACCACAGCCCGTCTGAAAGAATCTCTGTCTCTAGCCAGATCTCCCATAGAATGTTGCATTCACCACAGCCCGTCTGAAAGAATCTATGTCTCTAGCCAGATCTCCCACAGAACGTTGCATTCACCACAGTCCGTCTGAAAGAATCTCTGTCTCTAGCCAGATCTCCCACAGAACGTTGCATTCACCACAGCCCTTCTGAAAGAATCTATGTCTCTAGCCAGATCTCAAACAGAACGTTGCATTCACCACAGCCCGTCTGAAAGAATCTATGTCTCTAGCCAGATCTCCCATAGAATGTTGCATTCACCACAGCCCGTCTGAAAGAATCTCTGTCTCTAGCCAGATTTCCCACAGAGCGTTGCATTCACCACAGTCCGTCTGAAAGAATCTCTGTCTCTAGCCAGATCTCCCACAGAACGTTGCATTCACCACAGTCCGTCTGAAAGAATCTCTGTCTCTAGCCAGATCTCCCACAGAACGTTGCATTCACCACAGTCCATCTGAAAGAATCTCTGTCTCTAGCCAGATCTCCAACAGAACGTTGCATTCACCACAGCCCGTCTGAAAGAATCTCTGTCTCTAGCCAGATCTCCCACAGAACGTTGCATTCACCACAGCCCGTCTGAAAGAATCTCTGTCTCTAGCCAGATCTCCCACAGAACGTTGCATTCACCACAGTCCATCTGAAAGAATCTCTGTCTCTAGCCAGATCTCCAACAGAACGTTGCATTCACCACAGCCCGTCTGAAAGAATCTCTGTCTCTAGCCAGATCTCCCACAGAACGTTGCATTCACCACAGTCCATCTGAAAGAATCTCTGTCTCTAGCCAGATCTCCAACAGAACGTTGCATTCACCACAGCCCGTCTGAAAGAATCTATGCCTCTAGTCACATCTCCCACAGAATGCTAGATGCACCACAGATCTCTCACAGAGCGCTGCATTCACCACCGCCCGCCTGAAAGAATCTATGCCTCTAGTCACATCTCCCACAGAATGCTAGATGCACCACAGATCTCTCACAGAGCGCTGCATTCACCACCGCCCGCCTGAAAGAATCTATGTCTCTAGTTAGATTTCTCACTCTTTTGTTGTTATATTAGGTGTCTCCTTCATGGCTTAAAAACACGTTCTTCTTGGCCTGTCCCAGATCCGTCGCCCAGAAACCATGCCTTCCATTATCGTTCTTTCCAGCCCGCGGTGTCTTTTGACGTGCTTATCGTATTTTAATTTCCTCTCTTAGAATTGTGTTTATAAACCTGTTATTTGTAATGTTTAAATCTTGTAACTTATAGTAGTGGTGGTGGCAAAAGAAGATTGTGGCAATATTCAGTATAGTGAACAAGTTCACAAGAATCGTCTCCCCCCCCCCCCCCATTCCCATTTTTCTGTATTTACTCTTGAAGAGTATAACTGTTATAATTTCGCCAAATCAATGTTTACAAATAAATCAATCTAATAACATTATTTGTGTGTCAAAACGGAGAAAAGGGAAACTCCTTTTTAATTCTTTTTGACGTTTACCTGATTACTAAATGAATGTATTGTCCCTTCGTCTTCCGTCCTTAAGAAAACGTTAAGTGGGCGTAGATGGGCTGTGTTGAGGTTTAGACTGTGATATTTGCGCCTTTCGACCCAACACATCCGACTTCAGCACGGCATTTGTTAGTATCGGGTTGCCTTCCCTCCTCCATCTCTACTCGCTTGGTCATACTAGAATGATTAGTCTGTTTCTAGAGGCACTGCGAAGAAGTGGAGTAAGGTCGGGGTGATTCTGGTTCACCGATCCTGGCGTAAACCATCATCTATAGCTGCTTACAGTTTCCAGCACAGTTGCTGTCAAGCGCCTTGCCTCCAAAACTGTATTCCGTTTTAGAAAGTTTAAATACATTTTATTCTTACAGTAAATACACACAATATGAAGAGAGAAAAAAAAAAACATGTATTCATAGATTCTGAGTCATTTTGTAGCTGACCAAGCGTCTAATAATAAACTAGTAATGAGTGGCCAATCTTCCCGCTTTGTCAAATCGTGCGTTGTGCAGCCAACTCTTGTATGCGAGTTCATCAATAATATATATATATATTTTTTTTATTAAACAAACTGAGTTATTGAGTTATTTAACTCGTCTCTACGTAATCAATAATGAATGAAGAAAAGGCTTGTCAAGATTGCATCAGGTAATGAGGTACCGCAGGTATCTACAACAGTAACACCAAATATATTCGTCAACGGTACTCGTAGCTATTTGATGTGAAACGCACATAATCCATACTACGCCACTGAGCGCCGTTGTTGGACATTTTGTGACGTTCAATAGAACACGCAATATAGGGCAGGAC
This sequence comes from Megaustenia siamemsis, assembly GCA_032433765.1. Classification (NCBI taxonomy): domain Eukaryota; kingdom Metazoa; phylum Mollusca; class Gastropoda; order Stylommatophora; family Ariophantidae; genus Megaustenia; species Megaustenia siamemsis. Next base: position 96,198,115 of record JAVIAB010000125.1, on the reverse strand, counting down.
CATGGAGCAAGCGCAGTGATGATTTAATGAAATTGTTCACGTTGCTGGTATGTCTGATGTAAGCTCGTAATTGTGGGAATGACTTGTCAAAATATCGAACTTTTGTCAATTATTGCGCTCTGATAGATTATAAAGAATATGAACAAGTCACGCTATTGTAAGCATCATGGAAATGAGAGAATCAAATTATAAATATAGTAAGTGTATCCTCAGTTACTGTGAGAGGGGTACGAAGATAAAGACAAGAGAAGTTAATATTTTTCTCAATTCCCGGAGCTGAGGCCGTCTTTTCCCCTACATTTTCCATGACATAAGCAAAAAAACGTGTATTTATAGCACAAGATTTAACGATCGGCGTCCCATAGTGCAGCGAGTTCTTGCGTCTTTGTTGTCGTGGGTGACAGGGCTGGCCTGGAACAGTCCTTTAAAATAGAGAGCGCCAAGTATCGTGCCGTCGAAATGTTCCTGACTGGAAACACGTTATTATTAGCTAATGAATTATAGGTAACATTCTTCATTACATTAAAAACTCACGTTGTTAATTTTGTGAAGTGAAAATAAAATAAACAGAGGATCAAGATTGCTTCATAGTGGTCCAGGATTTAACTAGCAGACGCTGTCCGGTGTTGGGATAATTTGTGTCTTTGGTGAGTTCTTAATTTGTAGTGAATGTATATTGAACGAATTCAAACGATACATTTATAGATTTAAAATAATTTGGCAGTCGTATTTAAATCAAATTTGCCACCAGGATTGTCAATTTTATGAAAAATAGCACCACGAATAAGTGTTTATAGACGACGTGTACCTGACACTACCAATCCTGTTTTGTGGTTCAGTTAAAACATCACCGGAAGCCTGGCCCGATCATCTACAGCGATCGCCATCTTGTACAGACTTTTAGTACACTACTTTGTTGAGGTGCGACGAAGTGTCTCTCGTCGGTCTTTGACATTTCTCAGGTTCTGTTGCGTATTTATTTCTATGTCGAGGATACGTAATTAAAGTCACAGATTTGTCAGTTACCGACCTGACTAAATGTAATTAAAAATAGAAGCGTCTTCGAACATTACAAAAAAATCACAAAATCAAAATGATGAGTTGCTGTTGCTTGAGCCCAGTGAGAGTGGAGATGAGTCACATACATGATACACAGTCTGACCATATTACTTAAAATAAATATCACGAAACAGTAGGATATGAGAAAGTCGAATTGCGTTTTCTAGAAACTCAGGAGTGTGCTGCAGTGTATGATGATGCCATAACCGAGAAAGCAGATGGACATTGACTTATTTAATTATAATTATTAGTAGTTATATTGATCACAAAATAAAATGGAGAAAAAATTCAAACATTTAAAATTAATTAAATATTCATTATACTGATTACAATCATTAATATAATATAATTACATTAGAAAGACTTGAGAATGTCCTTCACATACATATGAATTATAATGAAGTGTATGATGTATCCACTCAATCACAGTTTTTATCTCCTCACTCAGTGTTATCAGGCAGGCATTTTATTGAGTAATTGAGTGAGGCAACAGTGATAAGAGAAATCATTCACTATAAAATCGTATAATCCATGGAACTGTGATACTGTCATCCTAAAGGAGAAGACACAAATGTTACTTATTTGTTATTAAGATTATATATATAATTTAAGAAGTTTAATGTTTTATAAAGATTTAAACTAGCATTCAATAAAAAAATCATACATCATAAGCATATTTCATTTGGCCCAACACATTAACAGCTCTGGCCGGCATCCACCTTACTTATGAGAAGGAAAACTTTAAACGAAGATCCAGCCTGCTGAAGATGGAGTGTGTTAGCCACTTTGCAGGTTAAGGGGAAAAATGAAAACACACACACATATACAAGTACTCACCATGTGACCAGCTCATCTGTGTCATGATAACGTTCTTACCCCTCCATCATGAAACAGGACGTTCGTTCGTTCGCTTTCGTCAGCTTTTGACCTCTGATGAAGTCCCACCCACTCAATTTTGTGGGACTGAATTTTGCGTGTAAAGTCTGTTTTATCCCATTACAGGATGTCCCTCGCCATGCAGGCAGATTTACTCCGACTTCAGAGGTACTAATTTTTAGGGAATTAGTAAAACCCAGGTGTCCTCGCCAGGGTACGAACCCCGGCTGTTGCCGTGGTAAGCCAACCGCCTATCGATTGCGCTAACCGGACACCCTTATGAAACAGGACAAACAGTCAAGTTCGCATGATCACAAGACTTGAATGCTGAAGAAGAAAAACTAGCATTCTATGGTGATCCATTAAGTGAATAACTAACCTTTAATTAGTTTAATGTGAAGGGAAGGCTGACCTTCAGTAGGAAGGACTCATTAAGTGCCTATGATTAATTTAGATTAAAATATTTTCAGGAATATTCATTGCAGGTTGTTTTACAAGGACCATGTAGAACAAGTAAAGATAGACGGTGCTCCAAAAAAATAAATGTACAAACCTGGAGCAAAGAGATAATTCTTAGCTAATCTAACATTTGATTTTATTAGTGAATGGCCACCATCTGGGAATCCTTCTACCATAATTATAATATCAGCAGCAGAAGTATATATTCTTATTTTTAAAAAATGAATAGCTTCCATAGAAATTAAGCCAAAGCCTACTAGAGATGAAATACACTTATCTCAGAACATTATTATTACAGAGGGAAAAAAAAGACAAATGAATGTGCAACTACAGTTGAGATCATACTCAGAGAAAGAGTTTAAATAAAAGAGGAAATGGCAGTAAACCAAATAGGTGGGGAATGCAGAATATGCTATAACAGGAAAGGAGATGTTTTAACCAAAATGAGGAAAATAAGGAATATTCACCATTTGATCTGTATGTTATGGTGAAAGGTCGTGGTCTAGCTTGAGTAAAAGAGACGATTATGTATAGTGAAGTATAACTGTTGCTTACATTACAGAGATCTTGAGTTAGAGCATGGAAGTTAAGGCAGTAACGTAATCCTTTAAGTAGCTCTCACTCTCTACTCTACTGCTTTGAGTGGAGTTTCTCAATCTATGCTTTGGAATATTCAAAGTGGACAGCTGGTATATGTCAGGATTGGATATATTAAAATGTCACATTTTTTTAACCTACTGGCCAACACATTTAGGAGTCTAGTCTGTAAATTTGGTATAATAAGCTATACTTAGGTCACTAACTGTGATTTATATTTGGATATCCTTATGATATAGCAGCATATGATTCAGATGCAATCAGGATACTGCAAGAATTTGGCATGAAGTATGATAAATGTTGAAGGTATACTTGTAGATGAAGAGAGTGACACTACTAGAACCATCACCTTGCTTTGCATATGCCATTTCAATTTAGGTTGGGATGGGGGAGTATCTTTAGGACCACCAAGAAAGAAATGAGTGAGATTGGTTCTGCTAATTAAATATGTTTTGGACTTGAAATGCCTATTATAAATTAACTTTTCTTGAATAAACATATTGCAGATGTCCTGTAGTAACAGGTCTCCTCCTGTGAAACGAGCCCGTATTGACATCAACTGCAGTGATAACAGTTCACAGGACATCAATTCTACTAGTGGTTTTGAAAATGTAAGAATTACAATTTTGCAGTATTTGGATTCATCCATTAACTATTTGATAGAACATTTTTGGTAAAATTCATGTTTGTAAATCATGTATATTGATAATATTGTCATATATACTCAAAAATTGGTAAATAATTTATAAAAAATTTATTTTTCTAACATTGTTTATCTTGATAATGATAATGAATTGACCGCACACTCTTTCTTCCGCTTTACTTGTTTTTAATTTGCTTGTAAATTATTTTTTATTATCTACCCCAGATGGATGGGATTAAAAATGGAAGTGCAGACGACATTGATGAAAGCCTTTACAACAGACAGCTGTAAGTTATGAATATTGCTTTCACTCACTTTTAATTGTGTGTCTGTCTTGCTGTAAACTGTTATATGGTTCTATTCTGTGAATTTATGTTTTATTCTCATATACTTCTTTGGATTATGTTTTCTGCCTTGATTTAACTTGATGTATACTTGGCAAGTGCTGCAGTGACATGATGAATGTGATTTGAGTGCATTAATAAATGTTTTCTGTGTCTACTTCCACAGATATGTACTTGGTCATGAAGCAATGCGCAAAATGGCTCACTCAAATATCCTTGTCTCAGGATTGGGAGGACTTGGAGTTGAGATTGCCAAGAATGTTGCTCTAGGTGGAGTCAAGTCAGTGACCATTCATGATACCAGCACTGTTACCTGGCTTGACCTTTCCTCTCAGGTAAAACAAGCCTGAGAAATGCATTAAAATTATTCTTCATAGAAACATACCTAAAGCCTGCAATGTTTAGCTAATTGTGTAATTAATTGACTAAATGCTAAAGTGTTTGAAATATTTTAAATATCCAGAGTTTGATTTGTATTTATTTCAGTTTTTCTTGAGAGAAGCTGATATTGGCAAAAACAGAGCTGAGGTTACTCTTCCTCGTTTGTCAGAGCTGAACCGGTATGTGCCGGTGACTAGCAACACTGATCCACTCACAGAAGACTTTCTCAGGAAGTTTCAGGTAAGACACACAGCATCAGTTTAAAATGTGTCTAGTTAGGAAATGAATAATTATAAAACTTGCTTCAGTCAAAGATATCTTGTTCTTCAAGTTATGTTATTTAATTCTTTTGACAAAGTCAGTCAACTCAGAGTTTTGGTTTTTTTATTATACAAGGCTATTTATTAACTTGACAAGAGAGTTCAAATAAAACATTTTCTACAATATAGCTCAATACATTCAATGACAATGTGTAAGAAGTGTCATGGGGGAGGTTACATGCTGCATGATAAACAACAGCTGCCAGCTTGTCATGGCACCAAATTTGAAGCTAGACATGTTATTGTTATTTTAACAAATTTACATAAATTGACAAAAACAACAGTGACTAGAAAGTAGTACTAGATTTTAGCTGTACCATGAATGAGGCATTAATCTACATGTTAAGATCATCATTCCACCAAAAACATTCATTGTTTTTGTTTGATAGTGACAACAATAATAAATCTGAAACCCCTCAGTGAAAACTTAGCTTAGTGAAAATGTGCATTGTTGGTCTTCGTTAATGTTGATCAGGGCAAAATATCATTAAACTATCTGGGACTTTCAAACTTAGGTTGCAACCTAGGTCATCATAATCAAAAATTTGTCTGACAAGATAGTGTGAGTTGTACGTTGTTAACTTTTTTGTGATTATGGGTAATATTTAACACTATAATTAATTGCCTTATTAATTAATAAAATAGAACCTCTGTAGAACATGTTGGTCTAACCAGATATGGGGTATAAAACTAGGATAAAGATACATCACAAGGTTCACAATTTCTGTGTTGATAGCGTGTATGGAATGTTCTCACTTTCATGGACTGTGGTGGTATATTTACTGTCCGCGACAAGTCAAAATTGAGAACAATGAATGACACATTGACTAGGTTTGCTGTAAGGGTAGCAGGAATTAAGGGCAGGAATGGATCTACTGTTATAGTTTAGATGTTGAATGATATTTACTAATATGGAACAACATAGTGACTGTGGTATAAGATTATTTCAGGAGTTTTTAATCAAGTGTGGTACAAGTAAGGGAAGTTGGGACTTTTGCTAGAATAGATAAATAATGAGTTTATAAACCAGCAATAAGAACTCTCAGCTTATACTCTCTTTGCCATTTACTGAAATGGCTTAGCTCGTTTGGGGCTGAATAGAATGTGTTGAGTCAATTAGCCAGTGAGATACTTGCTTAGTGTGCTGAATGGAGTAATTATTCTCTCATTGTGTTAACAAGGAAAATGCTTGCATTTTTGTGCGAGAGACATGGGCTGTAATGAGCAATCAGCTCACATCTGAAAGGGATTAAGTCAGGTCAAACCAAGAGTTACTTGTAGAGTGCAACAGAAAACTGATGGCTCATTTCTTGTGATTTTCTTTTATTTCAGGTGGTAGTCTTAACAAATGCCAGTTTAGATGATCAAATACGCTGTGGAGAGTTTTGTCACCATAACAATATCAAGTTCATCTCAGCAGACACTAATGGCTTGTTTGGGTGAGTTGCTTTTACAAATATCATACAATCAAGAATTGTATCTTTTAAACTAAGAAAAGAATAAGGCAAAGAGAAAAAAATGAATTGTTTTTAATCATCACTGGGGAGTGGTGGTGGGGGGGGGTGGTGGTGTGTGACTCATGTTTGTTAAAAAAGGCCCAAAACAAATTTAGGATAATCAGATACATTAACTATCCACCCTTACCTTTGCATGCGAGAGCTGAAAAATAACTGCCCATTATAAAATAAATGTCTACAAACAAATTTTGTATACAGTGAAATGAGTTAAAGACTAGTACAGAAATAAATAGTCAGGCGTCTGATCAACAGTTTAATCTCTAATGAGGAAATGAAGGTTGACCTGACAGTGTGAAGAGATAGCATGAAAATCACAAAGCAAGGTCTCATATAGAAAACATAGCAAAAGAAAAATAGGCTGGCCTAGAGAAACATGAATGCTAAGAGAGACCAAAACAGTAGTCATCAACTCCCTTGCTGAGCTTGATTTGTTACCTAGAACAGGGACTTGTAAGATACACTGCAAGTCCTATGCCAAGTATCAATGACAACTGTTGTTGAAGGATAACAAGAATAATAGCAATTAATTGTGGGACAGTTTTTTTTTTAAACTACACATTTCACTTGCAGTATTGGTACATTTGTTTTTAATATTTTTCTTTTTTAATAACTCTTATTTTATTTTCTCCACTGCATGTCACAAAACTCATTTAAATGACTTTTTTTTAAAACCCTTTTGTGTCCACAGCCATATATTTTGTGATTTTGGTGATGGCTTTGTAATATCTGATGCAGATGGAGAGCAGCCACTGTCCTGCATGGTTGCTGACATAGAAAGGGTATGCTATAAGTGCCTTCAATCTTCTCATTAATTTTGGCCTTTATTTAGATCTGTTTATACTTCTTCCATTTTGTTTCCCCTCATCTGATTACTCCTCTTCATCATCTGATTCTGATAGGATGTTAAATGGTGTAGATAAGCTGTGATGTGGTTTACAGCCAGCTGTGATGTGGTTTAAGCCAGCTGTGATGTGGTTTACAGCCAGCTGTGATGTGGTTTACAGCCAGCTGTGATGTCTGCACCTTTTGCTCTAATATGTCAGACTTCAGCTTGCCTTTCTTGGGTACTGGATTATTTCCCTCTTTGGGGGCCTCAGTAGCCTTGTTGGAAAAACCAACCCGACTGGGCTACCGACGTTTGGACAACCTGTGTTCAATTTCCACTAGAAGCAGTGTGAGTTGTACTCGTGGTTGGAGAAAAAAAAACCCCAGCGGTCGACCCAGTCCCTGGCAAAAATGCTTACCAGGGTAGTACTCTGGGAAGGTGAGGAATGCTGCCTCACATCGTGAGTTTCAATGCTTGATGTAACACTATCCAAAAGTCTCAAAACACTTCTGGATAGGCGGCCAAGCACATGTGGGTGAAAACTCGCAAGCTAAGACGCCAATTCAAGTCTCGTACTTTACCTTTCCCTCTTTATCCTTACTCTCTTGTCCAGATTGGTGTTTGTAGACCCACCTCAGGGAGAGTAGAATCTTGATTGACACAAGCAATCAGCTTGATTTCACACAAGGTGCTGTTGCATGTCAAAGGCCTATTTCAGTCTCTCACATAATTGTTTTTAGTCTGTAATCTTTGTGCCTCTGTGTAGAAGATCTATTTGGATATATTGTCATTTTCTTTGTAGCAAAAATGAATTCTCAAGATTTGTGCTTTTGGCATTTGGGAGAAAAGGGAATGCTGAAAATTAAAAGTTGACAGGTAAACATTCTTAAGATTGTTCCAACAATTTTTATCTACCAGTAGTATTTGAATCACAGCATGTTTTCCTCTTGCTACACAGCCATGCTGATTCCTGAGTTTGGTTTGGCTAGCGAAAAGTGACAAGCTCAGTGGCTCATGTTTAGTCACTAAAATATTGGTGTTGCCTCTTTAAGGACATAGTGGAGGCAAGGCACCTGACAGCAACAGAGTTGGAAGCTGTTAGTGACTCATAGCTGCTGGCTCAAGCCAACTTAAAACCATTTAGACCCTACTGTACCTCTTCGTGGTGCCTCTAGAAACAAATTAACCAGTCTAGTCTGGCCAAGTGATTAGAGATTGAGGAGGAAGACAACCCGGTACCGAAAAATGCAGTGCTGAAGTTAGATGTATTGGCCCAAAAGACACAAATATAGCCGTTCTACTGCAAACCACAACATAACACATCTACACTCACTTAATGTCCTTTAAAATGCGGACGATGAAGGGGACTATTAATTCATTTAATAGTCATCAGGTGTACACCATAAACTAATGTGCACCTTATGCATCATTTGTTCTCATTAATAGAAAATTTAATTGGTGGTTGTTGCAAAGATTTATTTCTAAACTGACTACAGATATGCAGATCAAAAGACTTTCTGCTATAAAATTGTCTTCTTCAGTATTTGCTTGACAGTTACTCATCTTCATCATCTGCTCTTAATGGAGAATTTAAGGGATGTAATTTGTGTCATGTTTTACTGTATGTTGCAATATCTACACATATTGGCCCAGCTCATCTGACATCAACACATGTTAAAAGAATAGAAAGTGAGAGGGGAAACTGGTTTCAATCCATAGGTGATAAAGTGTTAGATTTTCTTAATCACAAATGATCATAAAATGTTAGAATTACCTTAAACACTTGTATTTGCTTAGTTATTGACTAATTATAAATGTGTGGTTTTCTTTGTCAGAGTGAGGAAGGTGTGGTAGCATGTCTTGATGAAACTCGCCATGGTTTCAACGATGGGGACTATGTCACATTCTCTGAAGTTAAAGGCATGGTCGAGCTCAATGGCTGTGAGCCCATCAAAATCAAAGTCATAGGTCTGTTCCTAAGTGGCTATATTTTTTAAAAAATAAATAATTTGCTTCGTGTATACTACACATTTATTCAGTTGAATTCTGTACTCTAGCAGTCTATGAATGAAGCTATAATTATTTCTTATTTGGAAGTGTTTCTGTATCACTTCTCACCTTTATAATGTGTGTGAAGCTACTTTGAAAAATATAATCAATGTTATGTCTTATGGGTATTACTTGTAAGTTATTTTTATCACAATTATTTGTTCTGAAAATAAGTATATAACAAACGTATCCAACATTTGTGAACTGTTGTAGACTTAAGCTTGTTCTCTATTTGGCCCAGGTCCTTACACTTTCAGTATTGGGGACACTAGGAAATTTTCAGAGTATGTACAGGGTGGAGTGGTGACGCAGGTCAAAGTGCCAAAAGTAGTTAACTTTGTAAGTGATTTCATCTCAAAATGTTTTTGTTTTTTTCTAACTACATACATTTGATAGTTAAGTATTATACATAATTTTGGTTTTGTTTTTTATTTACATTTTGTGCAGGTTCTTGACATGTTTTGTTACTTGACGTGTTATATCAGTAATAGGGGGACTGGTTGGTCTCGAGGCAAGACACCGGCCTTGAGACAGAGAGGTTGTGGATTCAAATCCCGGCTACACCGGTTGGGATTTTTATCTATGATTTCTCTCTGTGGCAATCACCCCTGGTCTCAGCAGCGAGATCCGGCATGAAACGTCAATTACTCATCGACGGAAAAAATATGAGTACCTATGAAGTCTGAGCTATCTGTGTGGCGAGGGACCTCTGTGCACACGGCTGCCAGGGAAAAATGGATTAGCACGCAAAATTCAGTTCCTAGTCTCTAGGGACTTCGTCAGAGGTAAAAAAATGGCGAACGAAAGAAAGAAAAAAAATATCAGTGATTACATTGCATTGGTCAAAACTGTTACCATTTTTGGGGTATTGGAGAAGATGAATGAAATAGTGTTTAATTAATAACTGGTTTCTGAAACCAAATGTAATAGGTTCACCTTCATGTTCTAGTTTACACAGATGCAAGTTGAACAACTAAACACTTGAAAAACACACTCTTGATTGAAAGTTAGAAATACACACAGAGGTAACTTAATGTTATTTCCTCTATAATTTGCCTTTAGCAGACTTTTGAATTGGAAGCATCCATTTAGCTTGTTCATTGAAACAAGAAATTATGAACATGCAGGTAAACAGTCACCATTTTGACCTGAGTGTCACGAGAAATGAACTATTATACATCTCATTTCATTTGTTGACAGAAATCTATTCAACAGTCCTTGGAGGAGCCAGATTTTGTGTTGACAGACTTTGCCAAGTTTGACAGGCCTGCAGTTTTACACATTGCTTACCAAGCACTACATAATTTTGTCAAGAAGACTGGCCGACTGCCGAAGCCTCGATGCAAGGTACATCTATAAACAATAAAACATCAGTAGACCACTTCACTTACTGCCTTAATTATTTACCTATGGAATTCTAAAACAAACAAATTTTCTAGCAATTTAATTGGAATTATTCTCCTTGAACTATTATATTTATGAACTTGCAATAAGTGTCATTTGTAATTGTGATGTTACCATGGTAAGTTACTTTATATTGTTATGTTAAGCATGTGGTGCAGTGTATCCAATTTCCACATGTTTGTGTCTCGCTCTGTCTGGTTATATTCTTTTGAGCTACCTGGCTTGGGTGACTTCCTGGCTGCGGTGCAACCACCAGCTTAGAGGTAGGGGTTTATGAGGCACACAGGCTACCACTTCATGGTGGAGATACATTAGAGGAGCAATCCTGTACAGGTGCTATACTGGTAAGATTTCAACACACAAAACCTCAATTTATGGTGAAACATCTACAGAGTTATAATGTTGCATGGTGTCAGATTGTGAAAATTAAAGGTTGCTAGTCCATCCTACTGATGTTGCATGTCAGCCATGACACAGGTTTAGGGAAAAATCAAGACAGACACACACTAATATAGTGTACTCATAATAATAGAGCTCAAATATGTTATTGTGCAGCTTGTTATCATAGCCCGCATTGATTTTGTTCGATATTGATCTTGTCCAGGCTGATGCTGAGGAATTTGTTAGTGTCTTCAAGGAGGTGAACCAGCAGTCCAAAGCCAAGGTGGAAGACTTCAGTGATGAACTACTGCATGAGTTTGCTTACTCTTCTCTGGGAAATCTGTGTCCTGTCCAGGCCTTCATTGGAGGAGTTGCTGCTCAAGAAGTTATGAAGGTCACTTTTTTCCCCTCTCTTCACATCATCATCATCACCTCCAGAAGTTTAAAGGATAACATTTATGGTGTTCTGTTAGGCAGCCTAAAATATAAGTAAACTGATAATCCATGCAACTCCTGTGTTCTTTCCAAAAACTTTGAGCCAGCAGTAAGCAGATATTTAACAATCCAAGAATCCTGTCTGACAATGGAGCTCACTTTTATTTTGCCAGCTGAAAGAAGTCATTAGGAAGTGGAGAGTTGAGTAAAATTAGCATTGTTTCTCCTCACACACACACACACTGCTGCTGATAAAATAACAACAGTTGTAACTTCAAACATTGTTCTATAGCAACCATTTGTGTATGTGCCACTTTTCTGGAAGGCCCTCTCTGACTGTTGTCCTCATACACAAAAGTATCCTGTTGTAGGAATAATACTACAAACATCTCCAAAGTGATGTAATGGTCTTGGAGACAGAAGTTGTATAGTAAACATATTGCTAGCTGGTTATTTCACGAATCATCATCGAGTTTGCCGTCTCCGCAACAAAGGTTGGCCACCATGGAGCGCCATTCTGCTCTGTCTCTTGCTTTGATGGTGCAAGTTGTCATAGGCTGATTTGTCCATCTTTTGAGTCCATGTTAGTCTTGGTCTGCCTCTGCCTCTTTTACCTTGTATTTTCCCCTCCAGGATTACTTTTAGTAGGCTGTTGTGTCTTTTAACATGGCCCAAAAATCGCATTGTTTGAATTGTGCTTAGCAGTTCTCTTTTCAGTTTTAGTTGTTTTAAGACTTCATCGTTTGTTTTCTTTTCCTTCCATCCAATTCTACCTATTCTTCTATATATCCACATTTCAAAGGCTTCAATTCTCTGTTCTGTTTTCTTGTCTAATGTCCATGTTTCTGCACCATATAGGAATATTGAGAAGATGTAACATTTTGTTATTCTTAGTTTTAGCCCTGGTGTTATTTGTTTTGATTTTAGTATGTTCTTCATGACATTAAAATTACTTTTTGCTATTCCTATTCTTTTGTTTATTTCAGTTGTACATTTTCCATCACTGGTTATAGTATGTCCAAGGTAGTTGTAGTTCTGAACTTCTCCAGGTCTATTCCTTCAATTTTGATATCCACTTGTGGGTTTTGAGTATTTTCTTTGTTTATGATCATAGTTTTAGTCTTTTTGATATTCATATCTAGTCCATATTTTTTGCTTGTCATGTTTATTTCATTAAGTAATTGTTGTAGATCTTTAGGATTTTCTGCTTGTAGTACAGTATCGTCAGCATATCTTAGGTTATTGATTATCTTTCCATTAATTTGTAGGCCTGGCATCTCTGTGATGTTTTTAAAGATTTGCTCAGTGTATAGATTGAACAAGCTTATGAATAGAAAGAAATAAGTAAGGGCCACATGGTGGCAATAATAGGGTGTTATTGCCCATTTTGGTTTAGACCTCTGGCATATTATTTTTTGGATAATGTCATCGTATTACGCCAATGCCATCTTTCTTTTCCAGAAAAATCTGGTACAAATTAAGTCTGGGCCAACTTGGGACCAGTTGATCAGGATCAAACCTGACCTTTTGTCCTTAGTGGTGCAGCTAGTGTGTCCCTTATTCCGTGTCTGCCTAGTATAACATCTTTGATCTCTGCTGGCTCTGTCTCATTTATAACTTAAGCTTTTATGGCTGTAAAACTCAGGAACACTATAGATAAGCTAACAATATGTACTGTTTGAAGTAGCAACCTTTACAACAAATAGAATGCTGTTTATAGTTTCTGTATTTGAAGTTGTACTTTTTAAAGTTTCCTGAGAAGTGTGTCAAAAGACCATAGTTGACTGTGTAAGATGACTTCATGGGAGAAATGATTGTGGTGGAACTTTGCAAAAACATTTTGTGTGTGTTCTGTTATTGGAAAATAATGATAAGCTCAGTATGTTGATGTAGTGAGACTATTTTATCATCTTAACATTATTTATTTTATCTGACTATATTATGAATAAAAAATAATACATTTTGTCCTGTTTCTGTCTCAAGAAAAGATGATCAGCCTATATATATATATATATATATATATATATATATATATATATATATATATATATATATATATATATATATATATATATATATATGATAATTTTGCTTACAAAAACACTATGCTTACTGTGACATTAGTAAAGTGAATACCTATTATCATGGTAGTTATCTTATAATACATCAACTTTTGGATGATGTAACTTTCCTTATGATCTACAGATAACGATCACTGCGGTTGATTTAATGTAGTGTCTCAAGTCAATAAGACCCTGTGAGCTGTTGATCATGGCTGTCCCACATCTCGTATAGAAGACACTCCATTGTAGATTATTTCAGCTTTAGCAGTTCATGATATTACCAGTGATAAGAATTCTTCAAATTGCAAATAAAATAATAGTCAGGTTTTCAGAAATTCTGCATGAACACTTTAGAGTTAGGGTATAGGGAGATGAACTGACAAGTGAAGGTTACTATAGGAAGACTAACATATACTGATTTATTTCATTGCAGGCATGCAGTGGTAAGTTCTCACCCATATATCAGCACCTGTACTTTGATGCCCTTGAGTGTCTGCCAAAAGACAAGAATGTTCTCACAGAGGAAGCTTGTGCCCAGGTATTATTTGATATTGTCTGTAGCCATTTCTGTTCTGCAGATTAATAAGCTGCTGGATTAAACTAAGTCTAATTTCTCCTTGTTTAATCTGTGCTAATGCAATTCCGGTCATCTAGCCTGTAGAACTTTGCTTTGGTTGAAACATAAACTGACCTGAATACAATGTGCTGGTTGAACTTAGCATATGACTTTTATTCTCCAGACCCATAGAAACTCCTGGCAGACCCCCAAACTAGGAAAGCTGTTGTTGTGAAAGGTTTTTTCTAAATTGATAGTTAAGTCTTAAGACATATTTATTTGTTAAATAGATCATCTCTATCGTATCTGAATGTATGTTTCTTCCCCAGAAAAACTCACGCTATGATGGTCAGATTGTTGTTTTTGGTGACCATTTCCAAGATGTCCTTCAGAACTTGCGCTACTTTTTAGTTGGTGCTGGTGCCATTGGCTGTGAGATGTTGAAAAAACTGGGCCATGATGGGCATCGGGACTGGTGAAAGAGGCCAGGTTTTCGTTACAGATATGGACCGCATCGAGAAGTCTAATCTCAATCGACAATTTCTCTTTAGGTCAGCTGATGTAGAGGTATGTTCACTTCATCAACCATTTTTCTGAACTTGATTCCACTTAATATTCTGTGTTGAACAATGTTCTAGTTTGTTTGTAACCATTATTTATTCATATATTTTTAAAATCCTTCTATGCAAAGTTAAAAGCAGAGATTGTACGTTCATGTTGCACAGAAACCCAAGTCATCTACTGCTGCAAGGGCAGTTAGAGAAATGAATCCAAGTATCAAAGTCGATGCCCGTGAAGATAGGGTTGGACCTGATACAGAGAATATCTTCACTGACCAGTTCTTTGAGGGACTTGATGGTGTGGCTAATGCCTTGGACAACATTGACGCAAGTAAGTAGTTGTCAAAACTGTCAAACAAAAATGTTTGGAGCGTCCTAAGATTCTTTGATCATCAAAAAGTTTGTTTGTCACTCAGAGCTGTCAAGTATTAACTTTGCTTCTTTCATTTGTAAGTTATAATGTTTTGTTCTCTCTCTCCACATGTTTGTCTAATGTTTAGTTGATTGCATATGTGCTAGTTGAAACTGCAGTGGTTGTTTCTCAATTTTTAATGAGTAGTATGCCTCTATACCAGTCTTGAGTTTTCATTGTCTTCTTTTCATCATACTGTTTGTGATTATAACTTTTATATCTTCATATACTCTTATAATAGTTGATTAAGAGTGTGTATGAAGTACTAGATTTTTTTCTATATTTCCCATGCTTTACATTGGGATTTTTGTTGCAATATTTGTTTTCTGATATTTTTTTTTTTTTTTTTTTAAGATTTGAACATTTTCCAAAGGCATCTGATTTATTATTTCCAATTCATTTTATAAGTTTTTGTGTATGTTGTCTGTGACTGGCTCCTTTATCTAGCTATTCTCTCGCATCTGCTCCTGTATTTTATCAACCAATTTATGGCATCTTGTTTTTCTCAATCAAGTTGAAATGTCTGATTTAATTAATTTTTTAAATAGAATTTTCTTTATTCCTGTGTAAGTTCTGACACTAAAGGTCATTTCTTTTGGTGAAGACATTTTTCTGAAGGATCTCTGCCATATCCAATTTTTCTCTATTTGGATGGTTTGAAAGTCTTCTTACACATTTGTATCTGCTCTGTAATCTCTTCATCAGCTATTTATTATTGTTTTATCATTATATTTAAAAAAAAAAAGAAATTGCTGTTAATTGAAATTGCCACTTGTGCTGCTGATGCATAGTAAGTCAACAGAATTTGCCAATGTATTTTAAGTGTCTTTGGTGGGAGCTGTGACATGTAGTGGAGCAGATATGGGGAATTCCTGACTGCAGTAAAACTGATTCCATGAACAAAACACAACAGGTTTTAATTGCATTACTCACATTTAATGATACTTTCAGTTTTATTTTCTATTTTGACTGTCCTTTCAAAGTTGGATTTTGGGGTATTTTATATTCTAGCAGAAACCAATGTATATGTGCTTCACAGATTGCACCAAAGTTTTTCCTTTCCACGGATAACTGTCTCAGACATTTAATAAAGTGTTATAGCTAATAAACCTTGTATGGTGTAGAAATATTGACATGAAATAAGAGATTAGAAAAGAAAATAAAAGCTCTTGGAACAATGAACTATTTCATACATTTTGAACAAGACAAATTAAATTATTTTTAAACACAAAGAGAAAATAATTTATTGTGAAGATTGTCTTGGAAAGGAAAATGCAAGGTAAATGAGTTAGAGACAGACAAAGTGGTGTGCACAACATCATGAGATGGACAGGAGAGTCTGTGACAATGTGTATCATTACAGCAAGCAACAAAGTGAAATGGCAATCCATGATAGTCAGTCAACCTTTGATGTGAAGACTACACATATGTCTTCTGTTATTAGTATTTATTATCTATGTTAGAATGTTGGGAATACCATGGGCAGCTAAGAAGTGTCATGAAAACGTTCTGAACGAGGTCAAAGCAAAAAGAGAGCTAATTTCCAATATTAGGAAGAAACAATCATCATTTTTTGACCATATAATGAGAAGAGAACAGCTGGAATATATTGTAACAACTAGGAAAATTTAGGGACAATGAGATAGAGGGGGAAAAAAAAGAGAAAAGATACCAGACAGCTTAAGAGAATGGCTTGGCAGAAAGTCAACAACAGAAATGATAAATAACTGTCGTGATCGAAAGTTGTTGAGAAACATGATCACCTACACCAGCAGGCTTGGTACTTGATGATGATGATTATCTATGATAGCTTATTTTGATCTGTTATTGGCATACATTTGGTGATATTTGTGTACATTATCTGACAGTGTTATTTTATTTTTAAACACACATTTTTTACAATCACAATTGCAGGAAACTACATGGACAGAAGATGTGTTTATTACTGCAAGCCTCTGCTGGAATCTGGTACACTGGGTACTAAAGGCAATGTACAGGTCAGTTAAACATTTGGTTGAATTCTTTCCTTCCTCCCTCCCTTCCGAGCAGAAGAATGCACGTAGGGCATATTTTCTGGACTTCTCTCAATGCCATATGATCTTTGCTATGAAGTGTCCGACCATGCACACGACTCACATTGTATCTTGACATTGTATCTTGCCTGTGTCCCTGTTCTGGATGAGCCTCTCAACCTCTGCAAGGTAGCTGATGTCTGCTGTTGTGGCTTCCTGCCTCAATGTTCTTTCTAGTGTTTCCCTAGATTGACCTCTTTTTTCTTTTACCCTCTGGTTCCCATTTGAGTTCTTACCTTGATATTCTCTTGTTAATTCTCTTCACATGGCCAACATATGACCACTTTATTTTCTTACTTAGAGATGGTATTTTTGGATGCTTTGTTATTTCCTTTATTTCTGTACTAATCTTTTATTCATTCACTTGTTGAATTAGATTTGATTTAAACAAATTTGAGGCTTGCAATGAAATAAAGAGTGAACTGACATGAAATCTTTATGATGTATGTGACCCTGTACAAAAGGGCAGTGATTATGCCCAGTTCTCAGGCCTTACTTAGTAAAGCCTACAATAGAATAGAATTATGCCAAATCTTGACATATTTCTATGTGTCTGTTTTTGTCTTGGTTACCAAAGTGTTCATTGCAGCGATTGAACTGCTTCCATCAGCAGGACATGAGAGTTTGAGCAGCATTATTAATTCAGAGACCACTAGTAGACAGTGACATAGATTTATGAGCAAACCTTTGGGAGAGTGAGAATTTGAAGACTGCCACCAGTTAGGGTGGAATGAATGAGTCTGGATTGTATATCAGTAATAAATTGGCAAGATGTATGCCATCTGTTGAGCAAAAGGATGGTCACCTGTGAGACTGCCTCAAGTGCAATTAAAGTCATGTGTCTGACAGTAAATAACTTTCAAGTTTTAAAATGTTGTGTTCAGTGAGAATCTGTCTCTATTTATTGTTCTTTTGAGTGAAGACAGAAACACAGATTGTCTGTGTCTGATGATCTTTGTTATCAAGTGTCAGACCTTTCACAGGACTCACATTGTATCTCACCACATATCCCTGTTCTGGGTGAGTTGCTCAGTCTCAACACAGGACTCACACTGTATCTCACCATATGTCCCTGTTCTGGTTGAGTTGCTCAGTTTCAACACAGGACTCACATTGTATCTCACCGCATATCCCTGTTCTGGGTGAGTTGCTCAGTCTCAACACAGGACTCACATTGTATCTCACCACATATCCCTGTTCTGGATGAGTTGCTCAGTCTCAACACAGGACTCACATTGTATCTCACCATATGTCCCTGTTCTGGGTGAGTTGCTCAGTCTCAACACAGGACTCGCATTGTATCTCACCGTATGTCCCTGTTCTTGGTGAGTTGCTCAGTCTTGGCAAGGGAGCTGATACCTGCTGTTGTTACCTCTCACCTAAGTGTTCTTATCAGTGTTTCTCTAAGTTGGCCTCTTTTCTTTTGCCATCTGGTTCCCATTTGAGGGCCTGCTTTGAAATTCTCTTCTCATCACATGGCAAACTTATGACCACCTTCTTCTCTTGACTGTAGTTCATAATTGTGAATGCTTTATTTCTTTTATTATCTGCATGATATATATATATGTCATAAATTCTTCCCATGGTATACAAATTATTTCCTGAGGCATTTGTTTTCAAATTCATCCAATTTATTTTCTATTTCTGTAGTTGTTTTCCAGCTCTCACATGCATAAGTAAAGGTGGATATACTTTTGATTTGAAAATTCTTAGCTTTCTTTTTGTACTTAGTAATTTTGATTTCCATATTTAATCAAGGTTTCTGAAAGTCATTGCTGCCTTTTCAGTGAGAATATGGTCAGAAAAACTGGTCGGAACTTCAAGTTAATTGAATGTTGGTAGTTTTATGGCCTACAAATTAAGTCATGTGATGTTTAATGTTATCAGATGTTAATGCAACACTTTATATTTACCTTGTCAGGTGGTGATCCCACATGTGACAGAGTCCTACTCTTCATCCCAAGACCCACCAGAAAAGAGTATACCATCCTGTACAGTTAAGAACTTTCCTAATGCAATTGAGCACACACTGCAGGTAACTGGTTGGTGTTGTTTGTAGACTTTCTGATTAAATAGGTTTGTTTGCTGTCTTTGGAAGTGTGTCTGTTATTGTAGCCCAAGTTGTTATTTATCATTTTGGTATCAATGGATGTTTGAAAGTACTAGTCCATTCTTTTGCATATACCAATGTTTGAATTAATTAAAATGTTTTATTTGGAAATTTTACCTTTAGAATGTTCTGTGTATATCTTATCTTGCTAGTGTGAATACAAACATTTTCTAGAATTCAGCTGTTATGTTATTTTAAAAAATTGCCTGATTTGACTATTTCTTGTGTGAAATATTCCATTTTTATTTACAAGTAGTTGGTGTAAAATTGAAGCTGTTGCTTCTTCTACTATCTTGAATGTGCCAAATATTATATACTATTTATATTTTTGTAATTAGCAAATAAGCAAGAAAACTAAAATATCCATGATAAACAGCTATATGGGTAGAGTAGTCATTTCATATGAGTAGTGAGCAAGGAGTGAAACATCTGTCAGTAGAGTAGTCATTTCATATGAGTAGTGAGCAAGGAGTTAAACATCTGTCGGTAGAGTAGTCATTTCATATGAGTAGTGAGCAAGGAGTTAAACATCTGTCGGCACAGTAGTCATTTCATATGAGTAGTGAGCAAGGAGTTAAACATCTGTCGGCACAGTAGTCATTTCATATGAGTAGTGAGCAAGGAGTTAAACATCTGTCGGTAGAGTAGTCATTTCATATGAGTAGTGAGCAAGGAGTTAAACATCTGTCGGCACAGTAGTCATTTCATATGAGTAGTGAGCAAGGAGTTAAACAGCTGTCGGTAGAGCAGTTATTTCATATGAGTAGTGAGCAAGGAGTTAAACATCTGTCGGTAGAGTAGTCATTTCATATGAGTAGTGAGCAAGGAGTTAAACATCTGTCGGCACAGTAGTCATTTCATATGAGTAGTGAGCAAGGAGTTAAACATCTGTCAGTAGACTAGTCATTTCATATGAGTAGTGAGCAAGGAGTTAAACAGCTGTCGGTAGAGCAGTTATTTCATATGAGTAGTGAGCAAACAGTTAAACAGCTGTGGGTAGAGCAGTTATTTCATGTGAGTAGTGAGCAAACAGTTAAACAGCTGTCAGTAGAGCAGTTATTTCATGTGAGTAGTGAGCAAACAGTTAAACAGCTGTCAGTAGAGCAGTTATTTCATGTGAGTAGTGAGCAAACAGTTAAACAGCTGTGGGTAGAGCAGTTATTTCATGTGAGCAAACAGTTAAACAGCTGTCAATAGAGCAGTTATTTCATGTGAGCAAACAGTTAAACAGCTGTCGGTAGAGCAGTTATTTCATATGAGTTGTTAGCAAGGAGTTAAACAGCTGTCGATAGAGCAGTCATTTCATATGAGTAATGAGCAAGGAAGTAATGTCAATACTTGATGCTGCTGACTTCTATAGATGGTAGATCTTGTAAGTTTTTGATGTAGAAGTTCAGAACTTGGTGCTGAAATATCAATAAAAGTTCACTTCACTGAGCTGTCTCACTCTCAAACCATGTTTGTGTCATGAAACTAGCAACAAAATACACAAGACTGTGAGAACAAATATATTTTTCTTAACCTATTTCATGTATAATCATGTATACATGGATTCTCCTGTTTAAGAATGTGTACACACACACACACAGGTGCATTTTAAGAATTAAAAAAAAATAACCCATTTTCTTTATTCTAGTGGGCTCGTGAAGAATTTGAAAAAGAATTCAGAGAAGATGCAGAGACAGCAAGCCAGTATATTACTGACCCAAAGTTTTTGGAAAAAACATTGAAGCTTCAGGGATCACAGCCTGTAAGTGTGTTTATAGTGGTCACATTTTAGGATTAATTACCTAATTTTACACAAATGCCCCGTCCTTGTGATAGAAATCAACAGTCAATATTTAACCTTTAATTACGATATTTACCTGTGGCAGACTTCATTATATTCTGTAAAAAAAAATAAAAGCAATGAAAAATCAAATTAGTCCAGAAGCAAACGTGTACTTGAAAAAAGAAAAGCAGCAGAAGTAGATCACTACATATTTCTTGGAAGTTGCATAAATCAAGAAGGAGACATGAAAAGATAAATTATAATCAAAGTAGCAAAAAGACAGCTATGACTTTCAGAAACAGTGATAATATATGGAAATTAAAAAATACCAAGTATTAAAACAAAGCTTAAGATTCTCAAATTAAATGTATTACCGACCCCTTACTTATGTTGGAAAACAACTTCAGAAATAGACAAATATTTAGGTACTTTGATGTTTAAACAAAATATATATAATGGCTAGATATCCCTTAATGTCAGCTAAACGACGATACCTTCCTCGTGTCTCTGTGTCACTTATTACACAACTAGAAAATATGACCTGTCTTGATCATGGGATCTGCATCCATTACTTTATCCCAGGAACAGGAACTTCCTGAATTTGGTACAGGCAAAGTACCTTATAATGTTGGTTTAGCAAATTCTGCTGAATTTGGTACAGGCAAAGTACCTTATAATGTTGGTTTAGCAAATTCTGCTGAATTTGGTACAGGCAAAGTACCTTATAATGTTGGTAAACACGTTTAGCAAATTTTGCTGAATTTGGTACAGGCAAAGTACCTTATAATGTTGGTTTAGCAAGTTCTGCTGAATTTGGTACAGGCAAAGTACCTTATAATGTTGGTAAACACGTTTAGCAAATTCTGCTGAATTTGGTACAGGCAAAGTACCTTATAATGCTGGTTTAGCAAATTCTGCTGAATTTAGTACAGGCAAAGTACCTTATAATGTTGGTAAACACGTTTAGCAAATTTTGCTGAATTTGGTACAGGCAAAGTACCTTATAATGTTGGTTTAGCAAATTCTGCTGAATTTGGTACAGGCAAAGTACCTTATAATGTTGGTAAACACGTTTAGCAAATTCTGCAAGTTTCTGTTGCTTGGTAAGACCTAAAGTCATCTCCGATGGATGCAGATCCCATGATCGAGGCAGGTCATATTTTCAATGATTGATATAGTGTTATATTAGTGATGGGATGTTATGCTTGTGATGTTGCTCATTAACCTAATTTTTGTGGTGCCTTGGATAACTTGGGCATTAGAAATCATTATCCAACAGTGTATGCAGCTCCAGGTTCAACTCAGGTTGTATAGCATATGTCTGATAACATATTGTTGCTGCTACTCATACTGTTAGCCAGATATATTTCAAACTTATAGGAACTGTGCCTTGTGAAAGTAGCTCACATGCAAGAATGTGTCATTGTGAAAGTAGATCAAATGCAGGTATATGATGGCTAAGACAGCTGTTGTAAGGCATAGTTCAAGGTATATTTGGGAAGTAATTGACCTAGTAAGTATAATGCTAGTTTGTATCAAATGTGGTTTATCAGATGAAGTGTTGCAGTGTTTGTTAGCAGACAAAAATATTTCATTTGATGTTGATGTTGACAAGAAAAGATTAAAGTACTTATGTGGTAATGTTTTATGTCTTATGTGGTAATGTTTTACTGTTTTATGTTTATTTTTTTTTTGGTCAAAAATATGCAAAATATCAATCATGATTATAATTATTATAAGAATACCAAAATCTTTAATTTTTCACCCAGAATTTCACCATTAATTTAAAGAACATGGAATTTAGAATATTAATTAAATTATGAATTCAGTATTAAGACTAAATATCAACATTTTCAGCTGGATATCCTTGAGGTAGTTAAGCGTATTCTAGTAGATGAGAGACCAAAGACATTTGAGGAGTGTGTCAAACTTGCACGCCACATGTTTGCCAAGAACTACACCAACAGGATCAAACAACTGCTGTTTAACTTTCCTTCTGACCAGGTAATTAGCTTGTTTCATTATGTTATTTTAGGTTGTATATCTGTGATTAAGCTGTATATCTGTGATTAAGCTATCTCAAGTGATGAGGCCTGACTACAGCAGAACCGGCCACATTTACATTAGATATGTCAGGACTTTTGTCAGCTGTTGTTTAACTTTTATTCTGATTAGGTAATTATTTCGTCTCATTTATGTTATCTTTGGTTTTATGTTTGCGATCATATGATCTCAAGTGGTGAGGCTTGATCACAGCAGACTGGGCCATATTTACATTAGGGACAGTATTAGATATGTTTCCTCTTTCTCTCTCTCTCTCTTCCCCCTTCCCCCCCTCCAATATGAACTTTTGTTTTCATGGGAGGACAGTGATTCTGTTGCCTTCCCTAGCCCACTTGAGTGTTAAACTGAGTGTTGGCACATTTCTGAGTCACATTTATGTTGTGTTAATATGGAAGGATTTGGGACAATGAAAATCTATGAGATAAAAGTAATTGATAGCAATGCTCATTTATCTGGAAACTGTGATAAATCTGAATGGAAATACAGAACACAATTATTATGGATAAAGCAAGCTTGCCAGATAATATATGAACAAAGACAAGTTACAAATATGTATCTGGCTTTTGAAGGGGCAGTCTGGCAATATTATTTAAGGGCATGCTCTAAGTTGAGAATTAAACTTTTTGATAAGTGTTCTTAACATCACTGTACATGTCATTTTCATAGCATCTTCAAATTTTGGATTTACACAGCTCAACCATTATATTTATGGATGGCACTGATTAAAATGTATGAATATGTTTACTTTTGTTATTTTTTAATTTTTAGTAACATACACAAAAATGTTGATGCGAAACACCAGTCATAGAAATGTCAGTGTCAAACAAAAACTATTTCAGGTAGAACAATGAAACTTTGCACCAATACACTATTAATAATGCTGAGTAATATGACACATTCTATTCTGTGTGGTACTGTCAGACTGATATAACAAGGTCCAAAAATATGAAAAGTTCAGCATACAGAAAATATCACTTTCCTTCATAATGCTAATACTAAAGTGGTTCATTTCAAAGAAACACATCTAGAGAAGCTGTGTACAAAATATGAAGTTAATATTCCTATTAGTTTTGAAAATAACTTGAAAACCGTAATGGCATCCCAAAAAACATGATTTTGAGAAAATTGACTTTAAAAGAAACAAATGATGAAAAATGTGACTATATGATGAAATACAGAGCTGTAACTAAAATATTTATAACTCCTGGGTGTGGACAGTAATTGTAAACTATATCTGGTCATTTATGTTCACCAGCTTGATAGAAATCATCTTGAATTTCGTCAGAACCTGCCTGATGCAATTTACGTCATGTTGGTTGTACAATTCTTTTTTCATCAAGTTCTTTGAAGCAAAGTTCAGCAAAATATCCACATGAAATTCCTAGGTTTTTAAAAATGTCAGGCCTTCCTATTTGACCATCATTAAACACAATAGTTGCTTCAGCTACTACGAACGGATGTTGACATCCAACAAAACTCATCTTAGGACACTTCTGCCAAATGAGGTTGTGACAACTTTCATTGGTGTTTTGTGTACCACCATGAGCACATTAATAATATTTCATTGCTTAGGGTTTAAAACACTGGCTTGATTGCTTCTCCAACATATAGTGGGAATGTATTTTTATCTGCATTGAGAGTGGGTTTTTCTTGGAAGGACACCAACTGCCACAATCATCATGAATTTTGTTTCTGTGTTTCCAAATTGCCCAGATATCCTTCTTCGTTTGTTGTACAACATTGACATTTGTTTATAGCAGCACCATAGTGTCCTTGGATGTTTAAAATTGCCTTTTTTGTTAGGCCTCCCTTGCCTCCTATCCCTTTTGGAATTTGTCCATGCTGCTGGAATGTTTTATTCTTCAGCTCTGACACTAAGTTCATGAGCTGTCTCTCCATTATTGTCTGGACGTAACCACAACATTCAACATTGCAATGGGAAATCTTCTGTTGATTTCATAAACTTTGCCATATTTCTTGGAAGTTGAGAATGAAAGTTTATTCTGACACTGGCAGTGAAAGTTGATTTTGGCGGCTAGTGAACTTTTGCTCTCAGTCATGTTTATTATTCCTATCATAGGGTTGTTTACAATTAGGACACAATAGTTTACTTTTAAATTCAATAAACAACTTCAGATGAATGAAACGAAAGCCTGTAAGATGTGAACTATTATCAAAATGGTCTGTGTGGAAACACCTTTCTCCTGGTTTAAATGCAGCAGCTGACAACAGCGGTTTGTTTACATTTATGAACACACATGACACATCACTCCGACCGGCTTGCTCTCGATCACTAATAACAGAACTTGCGACACTGCTTGAGGTTGTAGGTGAACTTTACAGATGACTAGTGTATTGGTTCTCACAGAATTTAAGTTTTTTCCTTCTGTCAGCTCTAACTTTCTTTTCCCCATGATATCTTAGCAAAAATGTATAGATAGCTTTGAAAACACACAGCTCGTCTAAGAATCTACTGTGGAACACGCTATATTGATTATATGGTTAATGTGTAGTGAAGATATTACCCCAAAAATCATGTGCTGAAGGTCTGTAAAATATAGGGTCACTAACACCATATCTCCCTATACGCCACTTGGCGTGACAGGGGTACTTTACTTTTTTTTTTTTATGTAGTGAAGATAGAACGCATCATCTGATTGGCTGAAAATGTAGAGTTGTAGGGGTCATGGTGAAATTTCAACCAATCAAAATCTTTGTTTCAGACCCTATATTACTCTGGACTATAAGGTACAGAATTTAATTCTGCGAAAAATGTTTTTTGAATTACGCTGATATGTCAATTCTAAGCAAAGTTATGATGATTTCAAGTTTTTGCATAATTAATTAGGTAACAGAACAGAAAAACAACATTACCCTTACTTCAAACAAACACAAAAATAAACATGTTAATAGATCAGAATGAGAAAAATGAATATTGTAATGTGTACTATGATAATCAAATATGTTTTTTTCATGAAAATCACAAAATGTCAAAATTTGACCCAAATGGTCATTTTTCAACTTAGAGCCTGCCCTTAAAACCCGTACTGTCTTGTGGATGTGAAATATGTTGTATAAGGGTGTACACAGAAGAAATACATTTGATGAACAATCTGAAAGATTACTTATAGCAACAGAAAGAACAATGTTTGGTATACCTTGAGACATCTAAGAAAATGAAATAAAAATATGGCAAGAAACCACTGTGATGATCAATAATAATAAACAACAAGAAGACAAGCAAAAGTCATTGAAGATATTCTGAAGAAGGAACAATGAATAATGCCAGGTCTCTAAGGGGCATTAGACACCAAGGAAGGTAAGAAAGGAATGGTCTGGATGGGATAAATTGAATTGATAAACTGACTGAGGATTGAGATTTAGTGAAAGGAATTGATTATAGGTGACACTTGAGACAGTGATATGAGAAAGGAATTGATTATAGGTGACACTTGAGACAGTGATATGAGAAAGGAATTGATTATAGGTGACACTTGAGACAGTGATATGAGAAAGGAATTGATTATAGGTGACACTTGAGATAGTGATATGAGAAAGGAATTGATTATAGGTGACACTTGAGACAGTGATATGAGAAAGGAATTGATTATAGTTGACACTTGAGACAGTGATATGAGAAAGGAATTGATTATAGGTGACACTTGAGATAGTGATATGAGAAAGGAATTGATTATAGGTGACACTTGAGATAGTGATATGAGAAAGGAATTGATTATAGGTGACACTTGAGACAGTGATATGAGAAAGGAATTGATTATAGGTGACACTTGAGACAGTGATATGAGAAAGGAATTGATTATAGGTGACACTTGAGATAGTGATATGAGAAAGGAATTGATTATAGTTGACACTTGAGACAGTGATATGAGAAAGGAATTGATTATAGGTGACACTTGAGATAGTGATATGAGAAAGGAATTGATTATAGGTGACACTTGAGATAGTGATATGAGAAAGGAATTGATTATAGGTGACACTTGAGATAGTGATATGAGAAAGGAATTGATTATAGGTGACACTTGAGATAGTGATATGAGAAAGAAGTGATTGTAAGGACGGAGGAGAGTATATTGAATAGATGGCAGGGCCATTTTGATTTTCTTGAAAAAGTGGTAGTGTTGGAGACCATGTAGATTGCTGTTGATATTTTTTTTACATTTGTTGATATTTCCTTTTATCTGCCTATCTGATCTGAATATAGTTTTTACATTTCACAGCGTGCAATTGTGCTCCCTTATTGGAGGTATGTTATTTCAGCTAAGCTGATGAAAGTTTAATGCCTGATAAATTTATATTGACTTTTCTTAGAAAACCAGCACTGGTGCTCCATTTTGGTCAGGTCCCAAGCGTTGTCCTACTCCTATTGAGTTTGACTCGTCACAGGTAAGCATTAGAACCAAGTGGTGGTGTGAATGAAATAAACTGAGTCTCCTATCCCATCAGGGGCCAAATTACCTTTTGTGAGCCCATATCTTATCAGACTCTTCAATTGTGTCCATTTGCTGTTTACCTCACTTACTCCTGAAAGCTGCAGTCAACAGGTTTTATAAAAATAAGAAGAAAAGTTATCTTTTTATTTTGTTGTTTTAAAATAATTGTTTTTCTGCACTATATTATTGTATCTCACGAATATGGGGAGGGGGGGGGGGGATTTGCTGCATTTAGCATATATTTTATTTGAATTTTTAATAAGCTAAACCTGAAAATTATAATAATAAAAAATATAATGAAAATATAAATGATAAAATATGTTACTTACATTTGCAATAATACTCTGGATAAAAAAGTATTATTTCTCAAAGTTACACAGGGTTTTTTTTTTTAGTAGTAAATTTTCTCTAAAGTCATGACTAGTTTAATTCCAACAGGTGACAAAATATACATGGAAAACAAACCAGTAGAAGAGATCGATCACTTTATCTATCTTGGAAGTCACATTGATCGAGAAGGGGATACGAGCAAAGAAATTAAAATCAGAATAGCTAAAGCAGCAATGTCTTTCAGAAGCCTTGAAAAGTTGTGGAAATCAAAACTTATCAGCACAAACACAAAACTTAGGCTATTCAAATCAAATGTACTATCAACCCTTACGTATGCGTGTGAAAGCTGGAAAACAACAAGAGATATAGAAACAAAGTTGAACGCATTTGAAAATAAATGTCTAAGGAAAATACTTGGTATAGCATGGAACGAATTCAAAACAAATGAGGAAATTAGAGAAATCGCCAATCAACCACTAATATCTTCAGTAATAAAGAAAAGACGATGGTCATACGTTGGACATGTGATGAGAAGAGATAATAACCGAATAGCAAAGCAAGCCCTCATATGGGAAACAACAGGTAAAAGAAAAAGAGGAAGACCCAGGGAGACACTGAGAAGAACATTGATGAGAGAGGCAAGAGCAGCAGGAGTCGGCTCCCTCAGTGAGATAGAACTGCTTGCACAGAACAGAGACAGATGGCGAGATTTGATAAAATATCTTTAAAAGAAAACTGCTAGAACAAAAAAATCCATATAGGAGAAGGTGTATCTTGGTCTACGCCCTATGGGCCGGTTACGGCTCGAAAGGTCAATAGATAGATAGTAAATTTTACGACAGTTTCGTAAAAATAACTTACAGAGAGGTATCATATTCTAGGGTTAAAAGATGTTTTAAAGATGATCCAGTGTTTATGGTCCCCATAAAGAAGCAACCTTTCTTGTAAATAATGCTTGGTTGTTATATCTTTAGGAACAACACTTGGATTTTGTTGTGTCTGTGGCAAACTTGAAGGCAGCAGTTTATGGAATACCACAAGTCAGGGACAGGCGCAAGGTTAAATCCATCGTGGACACAATTGTAGTTCCTGAGTTCACTCCCAGGTCTGGAGTGAGGATTGAAGTGACAGAAACAGAGGCTGCTTCTTCATCCAACAACACAGATATTCCAGGTACTTTTATTCTTCACTACCAGATGTTAGTTCTGGCATGAAGGCAATGATACAAAAGTACTGAATTGAGTTCATTTAGTTGACAAGTCCATAAATGCCCAGATTCTCTTTCAAAATATATTCCTAGGCTGTCAGTGTGTAGTGCCTAACAGCATAGGTGTTGTGTTGGTTGATAGTCTTCTTTGGATTCCTGAGTATCAATCCCATCTGGCCTCTCCATTTATATATGATATAAATTTGATATTTGGGGTCTCTTCATGGATATGGATTCAGAGTCATTTTTTCATCCAACATTCCTGAGAACATTCAAAATGTCAAAACAGTCTTCCCCCCCCCCCCCCCCCCCCCCCCAGACTGTGACCGCTGCTGTCAAGTCCAGTCAGTTTGATCATTCTGAGCATACACATTGAGTAACCAAGGAAACACACACATGTTTAAGTCTGTGTCTTCAGTCATGCTAATGCTTTTGTAACACATAATTTCCATGGTCAAACTACTGTCTTCCTTCACAGTCCAACCTCCAACATGAGCTGTGAAAGCCCAAAAGCTCAAAATGTACTGAATAACAGACTCATCTGTGTAAATGATAGTGTCACTCTCAGAAGAGTTCTGAAAATCAAACCCTACACTTCTGCCTCAGAGACCAAGAGGTTTTGGTATACATTCTCTGTCCAGTGTGATGACATCGAGAAAGGACATTATGCACTCTGACGTCTCTCGTATCCATTCTTCCTCAGGTTCTATGTCCTTGATTGAACACACCTGCTGAACAAAATCCATGACCTGACCATCTATTATAAATAAGTAGTAAATCTTTGTGAAATATATTTTAGTAAATGTCAAGGTGACCCGTATGATGAATTGTGTAAATATTGTGTCTTGCAGCATCTGAAGATGTCATCAACATCCAGAAGTCCCTGCCCTCCCCCTCATCCCTCTCTGACTTGAAGATCACACCTTTAGAGTTTGAGAAAGACGATGACTCCAACTTCCACATGGACTTCATTGTTGCTGCCTCCAACCTCAGGGCTAACAACTACAGTATACCAGAAGCTGACAGACACAAGGTCAGTCACATACATCATGATACTTTTCACAAAATATTTCATCTCATTTCTTTGTCTTGTTTTTGCCGAATGGGACAGTGTTAAGGGTGTCATAATGGAACAGAAAAATAAGGGCATTCATTTGTTGTCTACTAAGGTTAGGTACTTGTAGGAATATCATAATAATGCAGAAAGATTGGGCATGAGATGGGGCACTTATAGGAATATCATAATGATACGGAAATATTGGGCATGTAATGTAGAACTTGTAGGAATATTATAATGATGCAGAAAGATTGGGCATGCGATGGGGCATTTGTAGGAATATCATAATGATACAGAAAGATTGGGTATGCGATGGAGAACATGTAGGAATATCATAATGATACGTAAAGATTGGGCATGTGATGGAGAACTTGTAGGAATATCATAATGATACAGAAAGATTGGGCATGAGATGGGGCACTTGTAGGAATATGATAATGATACGGAAAGATTGGGCATGTGATGGAGAACTTGTAGGAATATCATAATGATACAGAAAGATTGGGCATGTGATGGGGCACTTTTAGGAATATCATAATGATACAGAAAGATTGGGCATGCAATGGGGCATTTGTAGGAATATCATAATGATGCAGAAAGATTGGGCATGCGATGGGGCACTTGTAGGAATATCATAATGATACAGAAAGATTGGGTATGCGATGGAGAACTTGTAGGAATATCATAATGATACAGAAAGATTGGGCATGTGATGGGGCATTTGTAGGAATATCATAATGATACAGAAAGATTGGGTATGCGATGGAGAACTTGTAGGAATATCATAATGATACGGAAAGATTGGGCATGTGATGGAGAACTTGAAGGAATATCATAATGATACAGAAAGATTGGGCATGAGATGGGGAACTTGTAGGAATGTCGTAATGATACAGAAAGATTGGGCATGCGATGGGGCACTTGTAGGAATATCATAATGATACAGAAAGATTGGGCATGTGATGGGGAACTTGTAGGAATATCATAATGATACAGAAAGATTGGGCATGTGATGGAGAACTTGTAGGAATATCATAATGATACAGAAAGATTGGGCATGCAATGGGGCACTTGTAGGAATATCATAATGGTACAGAAAGATTCATTACTTTGTAGATATGAAAGCAAAAATGTTATGTCTTGTGCCTCAAGTGTATATTCATTATATCTGTGTTGTGTTTCTTTTTGTTTTGTCTTATTTCTGTGCTCAGATTTGGAGTGAATGAAATAATAACAAAATAAATGTATGCTATAGAAGACATGGAGAGTGACTGAGTCACCAGAGAGAAACTTGACATTATTTGGTGAATGAAACTGTGAACCAATAAAATGTTAGGAAAGGAAAACAGAGTTTGGGTGTAAATGGATGCACATGAAACTTCTGTTACTAGTGCTGTTAGTGGTGGTTCAAATACAGGGATATAAGGACAAGTACTTCTATCTATCTATTGACCTTTCGAGCCGTAACCGGCCCATAGGGCGTAGACCAAGATACACCTTCTCCTATATGAATTTTTGTTCTAGCAGTTTTCTTTTAAAGATATTTTATCAAATCTCGCCATCTGTCTCTGTTCTGTGCAAGCAGTTCTATCTCATTGAGGGAGCCGATTCCTGCTGCTCTTGCCTCTCTCATCAATGTTCTTCTCAGTGTCTCCCTGGGTCTTCCTCTTTTTCTTTTACCTGTTGTTTCCCATATGAGGGCTTGCTTTGCTATTCGATTATTATCTCTTCTCATCACATGTCCAACGTATGACCATCGTCTTTTCTTTATTACTGAAGATATTAGTGGTTGATTGGCGATTTCTCTAATTTCCTCGTTTGTTTTGAATTCGTTCCATTCTATACCAAGTATTTTCCTTAGACATTTATTTTCGAATGCGTTCAACTTTGTTTCTATATCTCTTGTTGTTTTCCAGCTTTCACACGCATACGTAAGGGTTGATAGTACATTTGATTTGAATAGCCTAAGTTTTGTGTTTGTGCTAATGAGTTTTGATTTCCACAACTTTTCAAGGCTTCTGAAAGACATTGCTGCTTTAGCCAGTCTGATTCTAATTTCTTTGCTCGTATCCCCTTCTCGATCAATGTGACTTCCAAGATAGATGAAGTGATCGATCTCTTCTACTGGTTTGTTTTCCATGTATATTTTGTCACTTGTTGGAATTAAACTTTTCATGACTTTAGTCTTTTCATGATTGACCTCAAGCCCAATTTTGCTGGCTATTGATGATAGTTCATTTGTGTTTTCCTGCATCGTTTTTATCTGATTGCTGATGAGAACTATGTCATCAGCAAAGTCCAGGTCCTCCAAATGGTCTCCTTGTATCCATTCGATGCCTTTATTACCAGTGCAGCATTTCTTCATTATGAAGTCCATAACAATTCCAAATAACAAGGGCGATAAAATACATCCTTGTTTAACCCCAGTTTCTATTGGGAAACATTCGCTCAGTCCTTCCTCTGTTCGAACTGCACATGTGTAACCATCATACATGTCTTTGATAATATTTATGATTTTTGATGGTAAGCCATATTGCTTCAGAATTTTCCACAAAGAATCTCTATGAATACTATCAAATGCTTTTTTGAAGTCGATGAAGTTAAGTACAAAAGGTTTTTGCTTTTCAATGTGTTCCTCCAATATAAGTCGTAGAGTGAAAATGTGGTCAAGACAGCTTCTCCCTTTTCTAAACCCAGCCTGTTCTTCACGCATTACTGTATCTATTGAATCCTTTATTCTATTTAGGATGATTTTACAGAATAATTTTGAGGCAACTGACAAAAGTGTCACGCCTCTCCAATTGTTACAATCTCTAAGATTGCCCTTTTTTTGGATCTTAACAATGATTCCTTTTTTCCATTTATGAGGCGTCTTCTCTGTTTTCCAAATGATGTTGAACATTTTTTGGAGATGTATTAAATTATGGCTATCAATTGCCTTGAGGATCTCAGCTGTTAACTTATCCTCTCCAGCAGCCTTGTTATTGGTCATTAGCTTTAAGGTGGTTTCTATTTCACTCAAGGTGAAGTCATCTAAATTTACATCTAATTCTGCTGCTGGTGTTTCAGCTTCAAAATCTATTAAACTGTGAGGTAGTGGACGGTTAAGAATTTCTTTGAAGTGTTCCGCCCAACGGGCTTTTATGTCTGCGCTTGTTGTTAGCATTAATCCAGATTTGTCTAGAATTGGTGTTCCACTGGATGTATAGGTGTTTGTCAGCATCTTTTGTACAGTATAAAGAGTTCTGCTGTCTCCTGTAATTGCAGCTGTCTCTGCTTTCTCTGCCAAGTTGTCTATATAAGCTCTTGTATCTCTTCTTGCCGAACTTTTCACTTTGTTGTCTAATTCTTTGTATGTTGCTTTTGCCAGAACCTTTCCAAGATCTGTCTTTACATTAGTCATGGCTCTCTTCGCTTCTCTTCTTTCTTTGATGTATTTCCATGTGGTGTCTGAGATCCAAGCTCGTTTTTCCATTTTCTTCAGTCCAGCACTTGCTTCTGCTGCTGTCATTAGTATTTTGCTCTGTGAGTCCCACATTTCATTGATATCTAAGTCTATTTCACCAAGTGCTGAATAACAATTACTTAGCTCTATGTTAAACTTTTCCTTTATTGCTTCATCTTTCAGTTTATGACTATCAATTTTATGTGTAATTGACCTCTTCTGTTGGTTTCTAAATTTTAATCTTATTTTCCCAATGCGCAGGTTGTGGTCACTATTAACATCAGCACCTCTGTATGCTCTTATATCTATTAATGATGATCTGAATTGTTGTTTAATACATAGGTGGTCAATTTGATTTGATGTTCTATCATCAGGAGATATCCATGTTGTTTTGTGGATATTTTTATGTGGAAATAATGTCCCACCTATAACTAAATTTTCTATTAAACATAATTCTATTAATCTTTCTCCATTCTGACTTGTTGTATTACAGCCTTCTCTCCCCATCACATGTTCCACTCCTGCGTTATCTTGTCCTACTTTGGCGTTGAAGTCTCCCATTACAATTAAAAGATCGTGTTTTGGTATTTTGTTTATAAGTTGTTGCAGTTGGTTATAAAAATCATCCTTAACTTCATCATCAGCTTCGTTAGTAGGCGCATAACATTGAATAATTGAAAGTCTTCCATGTTTTGTTTTGTATCGTGTTCGTATCAGATGGCTATTTACCGGTTCCCATTCTAATAAACTTCTTGCAGCTTTGTCTGTCATCATTATGCCTACTCCTTCACGGTGTTTTCCATCTTCCCTTCCAGAAAAAACTACTATTTTATTATCAATAGATCTCCTACCTGTTCCAGGCCAGCGCATTTCGCTTAATCCTAAAATATCTAGATCGTATCTGTCCATCTCGCTCGCGACCTGTGCATGTTTCGTCGGAGCGGCCATTGTTCGCACATTCCAGAATCCTATTTTTGTTGTTGTTTTAGGGCCGAAAAAACTATCACTACTATCTACTGCTAATTTACACATTCTGTATCAGGTCTACGTTTCATTAACAACATCGTTTTTACGATAGCGGCTTGTTAAACCTCTGATCAACGGTTCTATACCAAGCCGGAGAAAAATAATTCCTCCATTTTGGAAACAACCGGAAACCAAGTACAAGTACTTGCAGGACTTTAATTGGAGAGAGATAAGCATGTCATAGCTGACATAACAACTGGTTGAACTTGACAGTTTTGGCCAAGAGAAGCCTGAAATGTATAAACCTGCATTATGGAGGACAGCTATGCTTGTGACTCAGCAGTGCTACAACATCATATAACTTACATGTCCTCTAAACTTTGGATTTTAGAACGGATTGCTGTAACTGAATGTGGGACATTCCCATATATACTTCATCCTGGTTCCAGCAAACAACAAAGTGATTGATCATAGTGTTCTAGTGAACATGTCACATTCTGAAAAAATGGTACACAGATTATGGTGCACACTTCTAGGTTGCCGTATTGGTCATTGTGGGCAGCATGGCCTTCATGTGCCCACGTCAAATTTGTGTAGACTTCATGGTCAGTGAGCCTGCCCCAAGAATACCTGTCCCAACAAATGAAATCAGATCTCCACTTCGGTGAAACACTCAAACCTACCACAGTCTTGCTGGTGGCAAATTTGTAGTTGAATACAGATCACACATCCCGTCCCAGGGCAAAGCTGGGACCTTATACTATTCTATGTCAGTCACCTACAGCACGAATCTCCACATGCTGGTGCCAAAACCATGTTAACTTAGTAGTCAGGTGACTGGACCACCACTGTTTGCACAATGAAAATCCAAACCAAAAAGAATTATCTGAGAACACATCGCATCAAAAATGCCACTCGTCCCAAACCTAACAAGACAGCCATTTTGGTCCACTGCGCGAACCAGAAGTTCTGAATCCTGTCCACTACCAACCAAAAGGTAACAATTATTCTAGCAGTTTGGAGCTTATTTTCATCTATTCTTGTTGAACTCTGGACACCCTTATCTGACCCTTTTGATATCCATCTTTACAACAACAAAAATTTGAGCAGTCCTTCAAGATAAATTCCTGTAACAAAACTCTACTCAAGTTGCATTTGTATTAACCATCATCATCATCATGTACCCTGCCAGTTGGCGTAGGCGATCATGTCCCTCAACAATCTTCTATCTACAGTGCATCGTATCAGTTCTGTTGTTGACTGTTTTCCATGCCATGACACCAAGCTATCCAGTATTTTCTCTCTTTGTCGTCCGCAATCTCTCTTTCCTTTTATTTTGCCAGTTGTAACCAAGTATTCCAACTTTCCTCTTCTCATGATGTGCCCAAAAAATGTTGATTGCTTCTTTCTGATGTTTTTTTAAGAGCTCCCTTTTTGTGTTGGCCTCTTTGAGAACTTCCTCATTGGTCTTTTTATCTGTCCAGGGAACTTTCAACATTCTTCTGAGAAATCCCATCTCTGTAGCCTCTAACCGTCTTTTCATTTGTTTGTCTACTGTCCATGATTAGCTTCCATAGGTCAGAATTGGTTCTATATAGCACTGATGAACTCTCTTTCTCATTTTTATTGACATAGATTTGTTGCATAAGATATTTTTCATTTTCTTAAATGCTATTTTGGCCTGAGCTATTCTGCTTTTTATTTCTGTGGTGCATTTCCCATCTGATGTAATTATTGTGCCCAAGTATTTGAAACGTTGCACTTGTTTTAGATTTGTCTCGTTTATTTTTATTATATATTATACCCCTAGTAAATAATAACATGGGGTAACCTAACACACAGGCTATTTATAATTAATTTGTACTATACATCATGGTTATAACAGTCTGTTAAATAATTGTTTGTTTTCAGGGCATCTGATTGTATTAACCAAGAGGATTAAATCTGGCCTTCTTTGCTTATTGTGTCAGCCCATGAGGCACATATTTCTTTTCACATTTATTGACACTACCAAACGGTGGTGAAGGAAAACACTCCTACATCTGATTTATTCTGTATTCTTCACTTATCAGCAGATTTCATAGCTCTACCACTTCCATAAATTTACTATCTAATTCACCAGTCATTAAATTATGTACAGTTTGAATGTCTTGTTTCATTGTTAGCATTTTACCAGTAGTAAATTCAACCATTTCTTGGTAATCATGGAAAGATGTGCACACTTGTACTATCACTTGATAGATGCTGCCATTTTGTCACTTTGAACAAAGTGGGTGTAATTCTATTATTTTATACACACATCTCCATGGATCGTTGTTGGTGTCCAGCAGTATGTGAGCCTGTGCCCTTTTGGTCATTACTATTGTTTATGGCATTTTCTATGCTGGTGGAGTCTGAATACCCACACTAGGGCCAGAAATGGACAGTCATATCAACATATGACACAAGCTCCTCTGCTGTAGCCAAGTCAGGGTTCTTGGCTCTCATTCTCCACCACCAATTAATTGCCTGCTGGTTATGTCAAACAGTTTTTATAATCCTGCATGTAGCAATAAATTCAGAGCTATGGTGTCAGAGCTATTTCATTCATTATTGAAATTGCATCACTTTGTCCACTAGTTGAATAGATAAAGAACAATTGAGCGTAACCTATTTTGATAACCTCTGTCATTAAAAAAAGAATGGAGTAACATTTGTACCCAGTCTCAAATCTAGAGTAGAGCTTATTTTTACAGACTAAAATAAATGCTTTCAGTAATTGTCTTGACCCTTTTAATAAATGTGTTTGGAGTTACACTTGATGCAGCTAGAGTGGCATAAAATGTCAGTCATCTCATGCATGTGTGCGTGTTTATGTTGCAGAGCAAACTGATTGCTGGCCGCATCATTCCAGCTATAGCCACAACCACAAGTATGGTGGTTGGTCTAGTCTGCATCGAACTTATGAAGGTCAGTTCTGCTATTATCAAAACCTCTCTTCTTTTCTTACATTGTTTGTTCAATGTTAACCACTTTCTTGCCATTTTGTGTTTTTATTGTGACTTTTGTGTTTTTATTGTGACTTTTCCTTATGTTTTTTGTGATAATCTTTCCATTTTGTTATAAGCATCTATCATCCTCCTAATTTTTATCTTTGCATCATGATAGTGTAAACACTGATTGTTATAATTGTCTTCATGATAGTGTGAACACTGATTGTTATAATTGTCTTCATGATAGTGTGAACACTGATTGTTATAATTGTCTTCATGATAGTGTAAACACTGATTGTTATAGTTGTCTTCATGATAGTGTGAACACTGATTGTTATAATTGTCTTCATGATAGTGTGAACACTGATTGTTATAATTGTCTTCATGATAGTGTGAACACTGATTGTTATAATTGTCCTCACACTCTTGTTTATATATATATATAAACTGAACTTTTAAATGTACTTTGAGTGTATCTCTTGATTTCAGTTGGCTCAGGGACACAAGAACATTGACGCTTTCAAAAATGGTTTTGCTAATCTTGCATTGCCATTCTTTGCCTTCTCAGAACCTGTTGCACCAGTCAAGAATAAGGTACACAATTTTCACTTTCACTTCAGAAAAATATATTTGCTTCTTTTGTTTAATATGACAGTGAAGGAGTGTGCTGCTGCCTTGAATATGACAATGAATGAGTGTCGTGCTGCCTTGACTATGACATTAAAGGAGTGTGCTGCTGCCTTGATTATGACAGTGAAGGCGTGTGTTGCTGCCTTGACTATGACATTGAAGGAGTGTGCTGCTGCCCTGATTATGACAGTGAAGGAGTGTGTTGCTGCCTTGATTATGACATTGAAGGAGTGTGTTGCTGCCTTGATTATGACATTGAAGGAGTGTGTTGCTGCCTTGATTATGACATTGAAGGAGTGTGTTGCTGCCTTGATTATGACATTGAAGGAGTGTGTTGCTGCCTTGATTATGACAGTGAAGGAGTGTGTTGCTGCCTTGAATATGACATTGAAGGAGTGTGTTGCTGCCTTGATTATGACATTGAAGGAGTGTGTTACTGCCTTGATTATGACATTGAAGGAGTGTGTTGCTGCCTTGATTATGACATTGAAGGAGTGTGCTGCTGCCTTGACTATGACATTGAAGGAGTGTGTTGCTGCCTTGATTATGACAGTGAAGGAGTGTGTTGCTGCCTTGACTATAACATTGAAGGAGTGTGCTGCTGCCTTGATTATGACATTGAAGGAGTGTGCTGCTGCCTTGATTATGACATTAAAGGAGTGTGCTGCTGCCTTGACTATGACATTGAAGGAGTGTGTTGCTGCCTTGATTATGACAGTGAAGGAGTGTGTTGCTGCCTTGATTATGACAGTGAAGGAGTGTGTTGCTGCCTTGATTATGACATTGAAGGAGTGTGTTGCTGCCTTGATTATAACATTGAAGGAGTGTGTTGCTGCCTTGACTATGACAGTGAAGGAGTGTGTTGCTGCCTTGATTATAACATTGAAGGAGTGTGTTGCTGCCTTGATTATGACAGTGAAGGAGTGTGTTGCTGCCTTGACTATGACAGTGAAGGAGTGTGCTGCTGCCTTGACTATGACATTGAAGGAGTGTGTTGCTGCCTTGATTATAACATTGAAGGAGTGTGTTGCTGCCTTGACTATGACATTGAAGGAGTGTGCTGCTGCCTTGATTATGACATTGAAGGAGTGTGCTGCTGCCTTGATTATGACATTGAAGGAGTGTGTTGCTGCCATGACTATGACATTGAAGGAGTGTGTTACTGCCTTGATTATGACATTGAAGGAGTGTGCTGCTGCCTTGACTATGACAGTGAAGGAGTGTGTTGCTGCCTTGACTATGACATTGAAGGAGTGTGCTGCTGCCTTGATTATGACATTGAAGGAGTGTGCTGCTGCCTTGATTATGACATTGAAGGAGTGTGCTGCTGCCTTGACTATGACATTGAAGGAGTGTGTTGCTGCCTTGACTATGACAGTGAAGGAGTGTGTTGCTGCCTTGATTATGACAGTGAAGGAGTGTGTTGCTGCCTTGACTATGACATTGAAGGAGTGTGTTGCTGCCTTGATTATGACAGTGAAGGAGTGTGTTGCTGCCTTGATTATGACATTGAAGGAGTGTGCTGCTGCCTTGATAATGACATTGAAGGAGTGTGCTGCTACCTTGACTATGACATTGAAGGAGTGTGTTGCTGCCTTGACTATGACATTGAAGGAGTGTGTTGCTGCCTTGACTATGACATTGAAGGGGTGTGTTGCTGCCTTGATTATGACATTGAAGGAGTGTGTTGCTGCCTTGATTATGACATTGAAGGAGTGTGTTGCTGCCTTGCCTATGACATTGGAGTGTGTTGCTGCCTTGATTATGACAGTGAGCAGTGTGTTGCTGCCTTGAATATGACATTAAAGGAGTGTGCTGCTGCCTTGATTATGACATTGAAGGAGTGTGTTGCTGCCTTGATTATGACATTGAAGGAGTGTGCTGCTGCCTTGATTATGACATTGAAGGAATGTGTTGCTGCCTTGATTATGACAGTGAAGGAGTGTGTTGCTGCCTTGACTATGACATTGAAGGAGTGTGCTGCTGCCTTGATTATGACATTGAAGAAGTGTGTTGCTGCCTTGATTATGACATTGAAGGAGTGTGCTGCTGCCTTGACTATGACATTGAAGGAGTGTGTTGCTGCCTTGATTATGACATTGAAGGAGTGTGCTGCTGCCTTGATTATGACATTGAAGGAGTGTGTTGCTGCCTTGACTATGACAGTGAAGGAGTGTGTTGGTGCCTTGATTATGACATTGAAGGAGTGTGTTGCTGCCTTGATTATGACATTGAAGGAGTGTGTTGCTGCCCTGACTATGACATTGAAGGAGTGTGTTGCTGCCTTGATTATGACAGTGAAGGAGTGTGTTCCTGCCTTGACCTTGACATTGAAGGAGTGTGCTGCTGCCTTGACTATGACATTGAAGGAGTGTGCTGCTGCCTTGACTATGACATTGAAGGAGTGTGCTGCTGCCTTGACTATGACATTGGAGTGTGTTGCTGCCTTGATTATGACATTGAAGGAGTGTGTTGCTGCCTTGATTATGACATTGAAGGAGTGTGTTGCTGCCTTGACTGACATTGAAGGAGTGTGTTGCTGCCTTGATTATGACAGTGAAGGAGTGTGTTGCTGCCTTGATTATGACATTGAAGGAGTGTGTTCCTATCTCAAATATGTCATTGAAGGAGTGTGTTGCTGCCTTGATTATGATATTGAAGGAGTGTGTTCCTATCTCAAATATGTCATTGAAGGATTGTGTTGTTGCCTTGATTATGACAGTGAATGAGTGTGTTGCTGCCTTGTTTATGTCATTAAAGGAGTGTGTTCCTGTCTCAAATAGTCACTGAAGGAGGGCATTGCTACCTCATGACTGATTTGCACTTGACATGTAAAGAAGTTGTTAGAGAAGATAAAATCACCCGATGAGCTCAGCTCAGTACTTAAACTGCAGACG
Organism: Megaustenia siamemsis; assembly: GCA_032433765.1. Classification (NCBI taxonomy): domain Eukaryota; kingdom Metazoa; phylum Mollusca; class Gastropoda; order Stylommatophora; family Ariophantidae; genus Megaustenia; species Megaustenia siamemsis. Next base: position 96,157,261 of record JAVIAB010000125.1, on the reverse strand, counting down.
ATGTGTCTGAATTCATTTTGAAACATTAAATTTAAAATATGTAATAGTTCTTGTAGAAGGAAAGTAAAGAGCCCAGTCATACCATGTGACAGTTAGGGAATAAGGTGTTTAGTGCCCATATTTTTTCATAATTATAGACCTTTGGCAAATTATTTTTTAGGATAATATGGTCTGTATTACACCAGTGTTTGATTTCTTTCCAAGTAAAATCAGGTACCCATTGAAGGTTGGGTCAACTTCGAAGCAGTCGATCAAGAACAAACCTGACTTCTGACTTCATGTCCTCAGTAGTCCAATTCACTAATCACCGAGCTAATGCGTTCCCTGTTCTCACAGAAGAATGAACCAAATTGTGTATAATGTCTTAATACTCTTTTTTTTTTTCTTATGTTTATGGACTCAAGACATATTTGGAAATGTGGTGATTATTATCTCTTTATCGCCCGCGTCCCTTTCCAAATTTGGTAACTTTTTAAAACTGATTGAACCTAGAAGCTATCAATTGTGATGGAACTACCTCATCCTGTCCTCTTTTAGTTCATTTATGTTTCTTATGGTGGCTCATTATGATGATGCTTGCTTGCGTTCGCCTGATGACTAAAGAAGTACACTTCTTCGCCATCTGCCCTTAAAAGGATGTTAAGTGGATGTGTCTGCTTTGTGGTTTGCAGTATAACTGTGATATTTGTTCATTTTGGCCCAACACATCCGACTTATATTATGATTATTCTGTCAGCAGTTTACAAGCTGTTGCTTTTGTCAACAGCCACCTATTTCATTAACAACACTTCTTTTATGTGCATTCACAAGCAGTTGCTGCCGGATATGTTCGGTTGTTGATACTCTAGCACTTTAAATGAGATGATTTCATCAGTTGAGACATTCCAAGTTTAATTTGCAATGATTTTAATGATAGTTTAATCCCCCCTTGTGATACATTTAATCAATAAGCATTTTACTTGGCTGAGTTTGATATAACACATGATGATCTCATTGAAAAATGTAATTTCTTCATGATAACATGTTTTTGTTTCTCCTTCCCCCAGTACTACAATACAGAGTTTACTCTGTGGGACAGGTTTGAAGTGCAGGGAGAGATGACCTTGAATGAGTTTCTGGAATATTTCCAGGTACAGTTTTATTTATTTGTTGAGATAAGTTCATTTTCTGAGACTGATCCTCATCCTGCTAGCATCAGATCAAATAATCTCACAGAGATTGTTGAGTTGAACAATCTCTATTTATTCCTAATTAACCAGAGAAATTTGCTTTCCAATTTTCCATTCATTTATATAGTAAAATGCAGGCCATTTTCTCAGGAGTCCTGCCCATATATGCGGGCTATCTCTGCCCCCAATGAGTTTAGTTTAGTTGATGATGCATCCTCATTACACATTGAACACGTTCATAAGTGATCTCTGACAGTGTGTGGATACTGACAACTCCAGTTCTTTTTTGATTTGTTATTGTGTCTCCCCACATGACGCCCCTTTCTGGCATCTGCAGTTTTGAGCTGAAGTTCATGCAACCTGAGATATGGTTGTAGATGAACATTGATTGAATCCTTGCCCTCCCTGAGTGAAGTAAAGCTTAAATGTGTTAGATGTTTTATTGCTACATTTGAACAAATTATTTTTATTCTCAGTTTACCGGTTAAAAAAAAAATGCTATTACAATTTTCTTGGTGGTTGCTTTACTTGGGAAGATGATAAATGTGTTGTTTATTGTTTTTGACCCTTTCAGAACACTTACAAGCTGGAGATCACAATGTTGTCTCAGGGAGTCTGTATGTTGTACTCATTCTTTATGCAGCCTTCTAAACGGCAGGAAAGGTTGGATTTGCCGTACGTATTCAATCTTGTTTTTGTTAAAGTTTTTGAGATAAATAATATAGAAGAGTTAGGATAAGAAATGTAGAGAGTTAAGGATAGTAATGCAGAGAGATGGAAAGTAATGTAGATGGTCCCTGTTGGGTAAAGTAATTGGCAATTCTTTTCTCTTGGGATGGGTAGGGGTTGTAATTGTGTGGGTGGAGATGAGATAGGTAGGGTTGTAGTTGTGTTGGTAGAATAATGATAGGGTTTGTAAATCTGTTTCATAGAGTAGACATGTAGAAGTTGTACTTTTGTTGAGTAGAGTAGAGAAATAAAATACTTTTCAAATTTGATGTCGAGTCAGTCCCCTTGCACTGCTATGAAACAACAAAAACACACTTCCATTGATGGATGCTGCTACAGAGTAATGTAATAGCATTGGGTAGGGGGAGAACCACTTTATGTACAAGTTGTCAATACGATTCAAACTTATATAAAGTTGTTTTACAATAAATGAATGTAAATGGGATGACAAAATGACTAGCATAGAACTATGGGAATGTACCAATGAACAAAGAGTTGTGGCAGACATGATATTGCTGAATAGGATACACGCATATGGAAACAAGTTGAAAGTATTACAACACAAGAGGCCCTTTTCTTGGAATCCCCATGGGAGGAAACAAAATGGAAGACTAACGTATACAGTTTACTTGGAGAACAAGAAGTGGGGTGTAATATATCCAAAGTATGGTGACAGCTTTACAAAAAGGGACAATGCCAAATATTTGACATTTCGGCCTACAGAAAACAGGACCAACACAGACAGACAACGAAATGAAAATATACTCTTCTACATGTTCTGGAGTAATTAAACTAATGCTACAAAGAAGGAAGAGATAAAACAATGAAAAAATATGTAAGGAGAATATACAATATTACATGTATGGTAGAGAGAGAGAGAGAGAGGAGAAAATAAAAAGTGATTAAAAATATGGGTCACTTAGCTGAACCTCCTGATGAAACCACAGATTGTTCGTGTTCTGCCAGAAAGTGGAATGTGTGAAATGTGAGAGGAAGATGTGGAGATTAGGCCATTTGATAGGACAAACAATGTTGGCAAGGGTGGTCGAATAAGGGGAGATAATTTGACTGGAGAGTAGACTGTGTATGCACACCAGAATGTATGTGTGTGCATATGCCATAGAGAAAGAGTCAGAATAATGAAGGGAAAAAAAAATGGGGGGGTGGGGGAGGAGGAAGAAGGTAACTGATTACCCGTGAGAAAGGGATATACTAATACCCCATGGGATGAAGCACCCCTTAGGGTCATGAGGGTAAGGTCGATGTTCATGTCACCAGTTTTGTGTCATGTTCTTTGGACAGCCGTGCCCAATTCACTTTGGAGAATCATCTGATTGCCTGCATAGGTTGCCTAACCCCACGGGTGATTAATATATCCCTCTCTGACAGGTAATAGCTTGTGTATAAAGCCATTAAAATGGTAACTCAAGTCTTTCTGGCTGATCTTTACCAGGTTATCAGAAGTGGTCAAGAAAGTGTCCAAGAAGAAGCTGCCTGCTCATGTGCAGGCCCTAGTGCTGGAGATTTGCTGCAATGATGAGGATGGCGAGGATGTGGAAGTGCCCTATGTCAAGTACAACCTCCCAAAATAGCCTCTCTGTGGCCACACAGCCTCATTGTGCTGTATTTTCATGTTTTCTGGCACCAGTTCTCTTAAATGACAAGACCAGGTTTACAAGTTAGGATTTTCAATAAATTTGTTTCAATTAAGAATTGTTGTCTCCACTGAGATGTTTCATCATGTCTGTACTATTGAACATAAAAAATGAATAGAGTAGCCGGTATGTTCCTATGATCATTGCTGACACTTGGTTCATGTGATCAGAGAACTTTCTGTCACAGGTCAAAAACAAAAATTATTTGAATACAAGCAAGATAGAGGCAGCTTTTTGAATAATTTTCATGTTTCATCTGCTGATAGTGAAGCACACCTGATATCTCTCTGCTTGCAAGTTTTTTTTTTTTTAATAAGAGACTAGTAAGAAAAGACAGATGAAATGCCAACTTAAACAAGGAAAATGTGTCACCAATAAGCCTTAAGACAATTTTGTTTGCTCACTGATTGTGTTCACTGATGGTTATCCTTGAGGTGCTGGTTGAAATCCTTGTTTTGTTTGTTCAGTGTAAGGATTGACTGTTGTGGCTTTATATGTTGTTTTCTAGTAGGATGAAAGATTGAAGCTTCCTTCTAATGTCAGCTGGTGGGACTGATGGTATTTATTTAAGACAACCCAACCCATCCCATCCAAGCTGTCTTGTATTAATAATGTTGAAGAGAAATAAAAATCTGCTGACACCGGAGAATGTTTTCATTGCACCTGCTTGTTTTGTGAAAAGTGTTTTGAGTATTCCAGATTATTCTTTGTCCTGTGTGTACATTATTTTATTATTTAGTTCAATGTTAACACTATCATGAGTTTACCCAGATCTTCTGTATGTGCACATTTTCAGAGTTAGCAAAGTGACCTGGCTCTTAGAGACCTAAGTTTGATCACATTTTCTGTGATGACAGATGAAGCACCGAATAGCTCATAGCTGCCTTTCAGTATATCCCTGTCTGTGGGAGTTCTTCCGTGCTATATATAGAACTGGTACAGCAGAATCAGGTTAAGAAGAGATCCTCAGAACCATGAAAACGTTATGACCATATCTCGTCATATCCGATTTATGATTAATAAGGGAATGTACTGAACAAAGAAATAGCGCTCAATCATGTTAAATGTGGATAAACTGAGCAATTATCCACAATAAGATACTAAAACTTTTCTGAACTCTTTCGGTAGTTTTCTTATATATTTAAAAGATGGCAGATTTTCCTGTTGAGGGCAGGGCGAGCTTTTACCTCTGACGAAGTCCCTAGAGACTAGGAACTGAATTTTGCGTGTTATTGTGGTTTTCCCTGGCAACTTTGTGCACAGGGATCCCTCGCCGCACAGTCAGATAACTCTGTCTTTGGAGGTACTCAAATTTTTTCCATCGATGAGTAATTGACATTTCAACAAGGGGCTCGCTGCTGAGACCAGGGGTGGTTGTCACAGAGAGAAATCATAAATAAAAATCCCAACTGGCAGCCGGGATTTGAACCCGCAAGGTTGTGGGTTGAACGCTGTCTTGAGGTCAGTGTCTTGTTTTGAGACCAAACAGCCCCTGGGCTGTTTATCACGATTCATGTTGGCAGCCATCAAAATATAAATATTTTTTAAAACCCTAGATGACGATACCGTAGTAAAATTTACCGCCATTAAAACAAATTCCTCAAAATTTGATATATTCCCGTGTTCAAACATAAAAAAAAAAAAAAACACACCCACACTTTGTAGACCACCTAATGTTATATTTTAAGTGGCAGTAAGTTTTACTATGGTATCGTAACTAAGGGTTAATCTTGTAGCCACTGCACGCTTTTTTTCTTTTTCAGCATTTTAGACACATAGAGACCTGTCTCATCTGCGTTCATATATTATATTCTTTGGTTTAAATTGCTTGAGAATTTCTGTGGTTCACTGTTTCCGCTATCTTTGTTTCTTTTGAAACAGACCCAGCCTCACCACGGACTACTTTCTTTACAACTTCATATATGGATCCATTCAATCAGCTCATACTTTGGTTGAAATTGGTATGACCTTGACTCTCTCCCCAGCTCTTTTTCCTAGTATTTTAAGAAGGGTCCTAGCTTGCTAGAGTTGTGCCTGCAAAACGCAGTCCTCTTCTTTTTTTTTTATTCTGTTCATAACCACAGCTTGTAAAATATCAACATAATGTTTATGTCCTTTAGGACTGTATGTATTTGGGATATATTCGCTGCCAATTTCTGCTTTTGATTTAACTTTGTCTGCATCACTTTAGTTTCAAGTGCTAAGCACTTGCGTTTCTTGCCTGTACTGGAAGCCATTGCAATTAGTTGTGAATAGATTTGAACACACATTTTGATGTATCTCAGCCTTTATGGTAAAAGCCTGGCCACTGGTCTATCAAATTAAAAAAAAAAGTTTCTTCATATGCAACCACAATTTGTGCTCCGAACCATCAATCATGGATAAGAAAGTACACAGGTTGTTGAATTAAATTTTTTTTTTTTTTTTTGGCTATGCAAATTTAACAAAATCCATTATAACTGATTTGCAGGTTAAATATAGGAAAATGAAGAAAAAAAAAATGGGACATCTTAAAAATTGTCGTTACATCAGGATTCTCATAACTGGTCTCGTTATAAGTGGATTCTGCTGTATTATATGAAAGCGAATCCAGGACAATCGGATAACAGACAAGAAATCATGTGGTCTTCTCTTCCCTCATTTGCCTTTCAGCATCGAGGGGAGATATAATTTGCTGGTCTTTGCTGCTATGTTTCCTAGTGCTTCTAATATTCCGTTGATCCATTTTTATTGTGGTCGACCCTTGGATCTAGTGTTCTCACGACATTTGAGGGCTCGTATTTTAGTCATTCTGCCTTGTCACGTGGCTAAACTTTTATCTGTTGTTTCTTTATATATTCTATGGCTGGGGTTATTCTTAGATTTTTTTCCTCAATTATTTCTGATCTTGTCTCCCAGGCTGTTTCCTGTCATTCGTCTAACATGTTTCATCTCAGCAGAGGTTATTTTTCTTGTTCTTGCATATAGGGTCCAGGACTGGCATTGGTAGCATATTTCCGGTTGTCCAAGATGGCAGTATTTGTTTTGATTTCGCAGTATGGATTATCTGATAAAAGTGATTGAAAAGGCGTTTCCAAAGAATCTGTATTTTTAAAAGGGTGTGTAAAGTGCTCTATTCAAGGAGGAGAATAAGATCAGATTACTTTTTAAAGTGTAACCAGCTAAAAAATGTATAGTTAGGCCGTAAAAGATCACATGTGAAAACCTAGCGATCTAGCACATGGGGAAACCATGCCGCGCTACCCCCTATGTGTGTTTTTAAGTTAGCACTTAACTTACGAATGGTTCAGCAGGTTGGTAAGGGATAAACATTTTGTGCTCAAAGAAATCACAGAAAATAGAGACAGATCATGTGGTGAAGCACAGAAATGTGGTCATTGCAGGCATGACGCCCCCATATCTGCTACACCAATCCCAGCAACCAAGTGTTCATAGTTCCAGTGAATGTGTTGCACTTCAAAGTTGCGCAGCTTAAGATGAACAAACTTCTAGGTCACTGTTAAGGTCGTCGCCAGCAGCATGACTTCCATGCGTCAGTGCTGAATTAAAGTGGACTTCATGGTTGGTGTTCATACTTCAAGAAACTCTGTCCAAACAAAAATTAAATCTGGCCTCCATTAAGGTGAAACAGCTGGAATATATTTTGGCAATTAAGAGACTAGTTTGGAAGGAACAGAGTTGATAAATGTAGAGAAAGTTGTGGAGAGTACTGACATGGTCTAGATTGGCCTGAACAGAAAGAGAAACCCCTGAAAGCCTCACTGATGTTTTCAGCTTTGTGAGCAGGTGCGGTTGTGGCTAGAATAATGTGACAGCTGTCTATAGTTCACAAAGTTGAATACATCACACCAGTGGCTGTTTATTTGGGGGTTTCACCTTCTGCTCAGTTCATGATCTTTGTTGTTGAAAGATGTTAAACATTGAGTCAGTAGAGAAGTACAGCCCCAACAAGACAAATTATTGATGTGATTCTGTTGATGTTCCTGGCATGTTCAATCTTCATCCATTCTTCTCTGTTGTGTCAGCAAATGGGTTTATGTTTCTCCTTTAAACGCTGCATTTATTTGCTGCTCTGGTACACAGTTCTGTAATGAATGTGTGCATGATTTGTATCACTGTGTAGTGAATGTTTGTAGGACAAACATAAGAAGAAACTGCAGTGATCATGTTTAAAGTAGAAACTTTATTAATTACAAATTAGGGACTTAACTAAAAATTAGAGAAGTTTGTTATATTTTGTATATTACAATAAATGCAAATTAAAAGACCAGAAGCATGAACATTTATTAGAGCAGATCTTCGGACAATCTCCCAGGCCAAGCCAAAAATTAAATTGGCCATCACAGCTACAGATGATCTTGTTTCATCTACAACACACAGAAGTTGACACTTCCTCATCTGTCTTGTTTAGGTACACCTTTCCAGAACCTGTGACTCTACATCCATAATATGTTACCTGTAGGGAAATGCCACCCCCCAAGCAGTGACATTCATGGAGTAGGAAAGGAAAGAACTGAAACACTGGAGCCTTGTCTGGGTCCAGGAGAGAGAGAGAAAGAGAGGACAAATTAAAGCAATAATTTGACTACCAGAATTTTGGGAGGGGAAACAAATATCAAAAGATGTAAAAATCATGCTTTGCCATTTTCTAAACTGTACACATGGCTACACTGGTCTGCTTCTATCTGGTACACAAGCACTCTGGCTGAATGTCTATGACAATCATGAGATTTGAAAACCTACTCCATGAAATGGCAATCAACTTCCAAAAGTAAGTTACCTGCACTCAATTTTGTAAATTGTGAAAACTAGTATGGACACTGTCAGTACAGAAACATTGATATCACATGTGAGCTCTGAATGACAATACACTTCAGTATTGAGATAGTTATATAATGGTCATGTGGTTAGACCCCAAAAAATATAAATATAAAAATAAACAAGAAGAAACAAACCAGAAAAGCCATATATACGAGTTATTGTTGAAACAACCAATCAAAGATTTGGAAATAAAAATGATAGGTTCACACCAAGGTCATACAAAAACTAAGGTCAGGCTATCCAATTTCTTAGGTACAAGCATGGAGCTGATGACCTAAACAAGTTCACACACACACACACACACACAGACTGTGTGCGCACACACATTCCAAAACTGGTATCATCTAAGAAATATTGGTGTATCCTCTCAAACATGACAACAGCACCAAACATGACAACAGCACCAAAGGTGTATCTCCCCAACAATCAACACGGACTCCAAGGTTATGTCACATTGTGCTGGACAACTACCAAAAGCTGATGTGCTGCTTCACAGCACTAGGGCTTTTATTGATGATAACACCTTCTCTGGATGATTCACAGCTAATAATTGCAGCAATTTGTTTTGAATCTGGCTGGTTTAGTTGCAGGTGGTATAAGCCACATGATCTATGCTTGACAGCTGATTCAATCTAAGCTGAGATATGCAGCCCAAAATCCTTTAATTTCATTGTTCCCCTGTTCAAATGACAAAATGATCCTGCATATTGTGCTGTCTCAGAAATAAAGGTCGGCTACCCAAACATGATATTTCATCCTGTCTGATACCTCGATTGGTGACATACGGAATATACCGTCCTGATAAAGTATATAACAGGTAATGTAATCAAACGACCCAAATCACATCGTGTAACATTGACAAAAACAGGTTCAGGCTGAGATTGTAGCCAATTGGGGTCACTGAATTAGATATTTACTATTTTCTCTTGTCTTATTTGCATTTTATCAACCACAAATATCAGTAATCAAGAAAAGATGGACTTGTGATGAGAAGAAATAATAATTGAATAGATAGCAAAGCAAGCCCTCAAGTGAGAAACAAAGAGGTAGGAGGAAAAGAAGTCGACCCAGAGAAACACTGATAAGAACATTGATCAAAGAGGCAAAGGCAGCAGGAATTGAGCCCCTTAATGAGATTGAAATGCTTGCACAGAACAGAGACAAATAGCGAGATTTGATAAAAGATCTTCACAAAGACAGACTGCTAGAAAGAAAATTTAGAAAAAGAGAAAGAGTATCTGGGTCTATGCCCTATGGGCCAGCCACAGCTCAAAAGGTCAGATAGATTTGCATTTTATCCCTGTAGATGAAGTTCTTTAGCTGTAATGTCGCTTGTATCTAATACACCTATTGTATTGTAATACTAAAAAGCATGCCCATTAGTGAGATATCACTCTCAAAGTGGCTTCTATCTACACTAAGTATAAACTCTGCTACATAAGAGACAACCGTTAGCAAACATTCTCACCAACAGCCACTCAAACCTAAGATACTGCCAGTCCTGCTGAAAAAGGGTGTGTGGATGAACACATGGGTCCACTAAGCTAGAGGTTTGGGTACGGGGTGGAGTTGCAGATACATCATAAGAAAAAAAACCCTAAAATATGAGTAAAATATTGTACATCAGAAATAACCATTTAGGAGAAATGAAAACAACACGTGGAGCAGGCTACAGGCCATGTGCCACAGCACTTCATATGAAGTGAAAGAGTGCAGTCCGTGGTGTAGTTAGCATTTATCAAGAAGGCCTGTCAGCAGGTTAATGTATGTTGTATAAAAGTGTTACATTTTATTGTGATTGGGAGGGGATTTCTCCAGGCTTAGGACTGGCAAATAAATACACCACTGGACTGCACTTTTTGTGTAGTTGCAAATTTTGTGCGAGTCAGTCTCTCATATTTGGTTCATAAAAATTCTCTAACATTAGAGTCAATGAAGTGTTTCTATTTTCAAATATCTGTGACTGACCTTTCAAGTTCAAACCTAGATCCACAAAGTGGGTCCTGCCCTGCAACCACCCATCATGATACTCAAATGATTCAGACAACAGACATGAAATGCTACAGAGAAACCATTCCACATGCAAAGTAAATGTAGCATTTATTCCTCAAAAAATAACCAGTGAACAAGTAAAACATGGACAGATATTTGTTATTTTAGTGGCAAACTTTATGAGGGGTGGGGCCATACATTCATTTAAATACTCTCAGGAAAAATGCAACATTTTCTGAACTTTCTTAAATATTTCTGCTCCTAGGGTGAGAAGACTGAAACAGTCCATTAATGAATACGTTCAAGACATCTAGGCGAGTACAATCAGCACATAAGATGCTGTACCCATAACTAAATCAACAGGTACAAACTAAATCTTGTGCTTGAAAATGGTTCTCATAAAAGATAATATAAAAGATTTTTTTTTTTAAAATAAAAAAAACCTGCTTGCAGGTTGCACATCAATAATCAGCACACAGGACAACAACAACTGAACAGGGCAGACATGGGCCACGGGTAATCAATATATTCAACAGTCCATGAGACTAAACTAATGCTAAAAAAATATGGAGACAACAACATGATTTAATGAATGTACACGAGATATGAGATAAATATGTGGAGGATTTCTGAAAATGAGATTCATTGCTATTGGTGACTTCAATATATCAGGACTGCTGAATTAAAAGTATTGATGATGATAACAATTTTGTTCAGTTGAAAATTCTTGTTTCAATGAATCTTATTGTAGATCAAACAGACAAGAAAGGGAAGACTATAGAGTGTAAGATGTTGAGAACAGTCAAATGTAAACAGTGGCCTTCAACTATGATCTCTGTTGTGTGGTGAAGGCTGTCGCTTCATCAACCTAGTGCTCAATGTGGGACATCATAGGGACAAGAAATAAGGCAAAATGATTATTTGTAAACAATTCAGCAGAGTTGGATCAGATAGAATGGACAAGTCACAAACATGGAGTATCCAACATTTGCAAGAATTGGAGAATGCAGTTATTTACATTATCTTGGTATCCTTGGCTGTGGAAAAAAAAATAAATAAATGGACTAACAAAACAGAAAAATCCTTAAACATGAATTGAGCTGTTGTCTATACAAATCTGTCAAATCCTTGACTAAACCGCAGTCAATGACAAACATGCTGTATGGGGGGGGGGGGCCCCCACAAGAAAATCTCTCAAACTTTCCAACGGCAACCCTTTGTTTGCCACCCACAGTGTGCCTACTTCATCCTAGCCTTGCCATTTCCAATTGGTGTAGAACTTGAAGTAGTTTTTAAAAAATCATATCTGCCTATGTGGTATCCAGCTGGGCCATTAATGTGACGTACGCATTTCAACTTGAGCAGGCATTCATGCATTTGATCAGAATTTTCAGTACATTTTTGTTATGGGGTGGTCAAATTACCATTTTTCTATCTTCAATGGTCAAAATATCAAGATAGGCACAAATAAATATTGTTCTGGGTTAAAATATAAATATTCTCTACATTCAGTGTAAAATCTCATTTTCTACATTCGAAAGTCCATTTCTGCATAAAGTAAAAAGTAAAGTACCCCCATCACGCCAAGTGGCATTATAGGGAAATATGGTGTTAGTAACCCTATATTTTACAGACCTTCAGCACATGATTTTTGGGGTAATGTGGTCGGTAATACGCCCTTGCTGCTCTACTTTCTCAGAAAAAAATCCGGTACCCTTTTAAGGCTGGGTGAACCCGGAAGCCGTCGGTTGGGATCGAACCCTACCCCTTGTCCTTTGTAGTCCAGTTCACTAACCACTGAGCTATCGCGGCTCCCCCATTTCTGCATGAATGTAAATATTCTCAAGCTTAGGCAACTAGTTAGTCACAGCTACAAGGTACAATGGTAGGCTTTCCTTCAAACAATAAGTCATTTGTGTGGCCTTCAGTGTTCTGTTAATCCGTTTAGTTAGCTGGTGGCCACACATAGACATGGGCTGTTAATCCACCATTTAGTTAGTGAATCACTTGTGGCCACGCACAGACATGGGCTGTTAATCCACCATTTAGTTAGTGAATCACTGGTGGCCACAAATAGACATGGACTGTGACACATTACCATCGTATAAAACTGTTTGTCACTTTTTATCAAAATATAGTTTCTGAAGATAAGCGTCACAGCAATTTTTATGACTGATCTGTTGCTGAGATAGATTGGTCTTCAAACAAAGAGATCAGGACTGTCACTGAACTCACAAGTGATAACTACAATGTGCAATACTTTCTAATTCTCAACGACTCTACGATAGAAATTGAAATAATTCTCAACGACTCTAAGATAGAAATTGAAATAATTCTCAACGACTCCACGATAGAAATTGAAATAATTCTCAACGACTCCTACAATAGAAATTGAAATAATTCTCAACGACTCTACGATAGAAATTGAAATAATTCTCAACGACTCTACGATAGAAATTGAAATAATTCTCAACAACTCTACGATAGAAATTGAAATAATTCTCAACAACTCTACAATAGAAATTGAAATAATTCTCAACGACTCTACGATAGAAATTGAAACAATTCTCAACGACTCTACGATAGAAATTGAAACAATTCTCAACGACTCTATGATAGAAATTGAGATAATTCTCAATGACTCTATGGTAGAGATTGAAATAATTCTCAACGACTTTACGGTAGATATTGAAATTATTCTCAACGACTCTACGGTAGAAATTGAAATAATTCTCAACGACTCTATGATAGAAATTGTAACAATTCTCAACGACTCTATGATAGAAATTGAAATAATTCTCAACGACTCTACGGCAGAGATTTAAATAATTCTCAATGACTCTACGATAGAAATTGAAACAATTCTCAATGACTCTATGATAGAAATTGAAATAATTCTCAACGACTCTACGGTAGAGATTTAAATAATTCTCAATGACACTACGGTAGAAATTGAAATAATTCTCAACGACTCTAAGATAGAAATTGAAATAATTCTCAACGACTCTACGATAGAAATTGAAACAATTCTCAACGACTCTACGATAGAAATTGAAACAATTCTCAACGACTCTATGACAGAAATTGAAACAATTCTCAACGACTCTACGATAGAAATTGAAACAATTCTCAATGACTCTATGATAGAAACTGAGATAATTCTCAATGACTCTATGGTAGAGATTGAAATAATTCTCAACAACTTTAAGGTAGATATTGAAATGATTCTCAACGACTCTACGGTAGAAATTGAAATAATTCTCAACGACAGAAATTGAACCAATTCTCAACGACTCTATGATAGAAATTGAAATAATTCTCAACGACTCTACGGTAGAGATTTAAATAATTCTCAATGAGTCTATGGTGGAGATTTAAATAATTCTCAACGACTCTATGGTAGAAATTGAAATAATTCTCAACGACTCTACGGTAGAGATTTAAATAATTCTCAATGACACTACGGTAGAAATTGAAATAATTCTCAACGACTCTAAGATAGAAATTGAAATAATTCTCAACGACTCTACGATAGAAATTGAAACAATTCTCAACGACTCTACGATAGAAATTGAAACAATTCTCAATGACTCTATGATAGAAACTGAGATAATTCTCAATGACTCTATGGTAGAGATTGAAACAATTGTCAATGACTTTATGGTAGAGATTGAAACAATTGTCAATGACATTATGGTAGAGATTGAAATAATTCTCAATGACTATGGTAGAGATTGAAACAATTCTCAATGACTCTACAGTAGAGAAAAGCAACTGTCTGTGACGATGCAGTCGTTATACAGCAACAACTTGGAATACATCATCAAACATAACAAGCAGTAGGCGTGAGCTTGTCACACAACCAGTGAGTAACTGAGACCATCTGCTGAAAATGCATCTTTGGGTTTCCCTGGAGTGATATCAACAATGAAGATCTCTGCAGTCTCTTGGTACCAGCTCTGCATATTGTTCTCCTGCTTCATTACATGCAGCTTACAGATCACTTCTTGCACGGCGCTTACTATCCCAGGGGGGTGTGTGTGTGTGTGTGCTGCAGCTATCAGATCCAATAATTAGATTATCTCTTCTTTCCCCCCCCCCCCCCCCCCCCCCATAATAATAAAAAAAAAAAAAAACCAGCAAAGTGTAACCAAACCTTGCAAAAGGAAGCATGAGCCTGCAGCTCCAGGGGTTAATATACTCAGAAACATGTCACTCTGACCAATTATGAAAAAAAGAATAAAAGAAACCCCACTAGACTCTACAATCAACATAAATATAAGGTGAGCACAAGTGATGAGGAAAAACCAGGCCGACTAAACAGCTTTCCTGAGAGGTTCTGCACAACAACTTAGGTCTGACACACCCACAAACACAAATTCATTTTCTTTAAAAAGCTCAAAATGTTTTTTTTTTTAGGGCATTGTGAAGTGCACATTAGCACCATCACAGAAATGTCAAGTGGCTGGGGACAATGCATGCAGATGTTACAAATATTTGGACACAACATGCCACAAGATGATGGTAGTAATAAAAATATTAAGAAAATGGGCATAAATTGCAGTGATTGTTATAGTGAATAAATAACAGACAGCGAGAAGCCTACCACTGCCAACTGTTTGACAGGGAGAGGCTCAGCAGCCATGCCTTACACACAATCATACCAACATGAATATTAATGTGGACACTGTCTTACCAATCAATGCCCGTCAGTGGCAATATAAAAATCTTACACGTAATAAAAAGTATTCACAGGGAATCAACAATAACAAATGCACGCACACACAAAACTATGACAAGATAAAAATGCTCTAGAGAATGTCTCCTTTGTGACAAGATTCTATAGGTCAACTAGCAGACAAGCTGTAGCAATATGAAGGTGATAGGATTAGTGATGATGATACTGAGGTAATAGAACGTAACATGGTTCCTTCTATGTCACAGTCATGACTACAATCTGATAGACCTTCTAAGTTACAATCATGACTAGAATCTAAAAGAATTTCTTTCAAAGTCACAATCATGACTACTATCTGAAAGAATTTCTCTCTAAGCCACAATCATGACTAGAATCTGAAAGAATTTCTTTCAAAGTCACAATCATGACTAGAATCTGAAAGAATTTCTTACAAAGTCACAATCATGACTAGAATCTAAAAGAATTTCTTTCAAAGTCACAATCATGACAAGAATCTCCTATTTTATATTTGATAACCCTCAAGAATGAATTAAAACGTTAAAAAAAAACACACACATACAAAAAAAGGAACAAATAACCATTTCTGTCTGAAATGAAATGCCAGAAATCTCCAGACGGTTTGTTGTCCACCTCACATTTGTGCCATAGTGGCAACATAGGTCCTCATACAAGTTGACTTCTGAGTCAAAGATGAGAATCAAAACACTGATTTAAAAGTCAATGTCCCTAAAGAACACAAGAAGAGGCAAGAAGTTACAAGAGATGAACATTCAGGATGGCTGCAAGGAGAGCACTCTGAGAATACAAGCACAAATGTGACACACGCTTGATGATGATGAGCAAGGACATGAGTGAAATGATAAATCACCACATACTCTGTACACTTTTCATTATGATAATAATAATAATAATTTATGTAACCAACAGACAGGTGTTACTCATCAGCGTAGGGTATGCTCTCACTGCGGCCAAACCACGGTGACTTGGTGGTTGTCTCAACAGCCTCAGGAGAACTTGCTAAATTAGGCTTCCTGGAGACTCCAGTTGATTTCTGGGTCTGCATGGAGTGCAGGCTGATCACAGATGGTCTGCTGCGCTTGTCGTAGCTGTCCAGGCATGCCTCCAGGTCCATTTGGAAGGCATTGACCACCCGGATCTGAAAGAAGAAGTATGGATATATTCCCAGCCACTCTGAATAAATGGTTCCATTTGACAATTTGGAGGCTCTGGAGACCAGTTACATGCTAGTGCTATGGAAGGTTAGGCAAACTGAAAGCTTGTGCTCAGTCAATATTTTACCTATCTAGATATTTCTTTATCAATACAAGCATTAAAACAATTACTTGAAAGGATTAATATTAGTGAGATTCAAACTTAGTTCATTTTAGTGTGGACACCGTCTTTGCTTCAAGTTACCAACGTGTAGATATTGTCTTTGTTACAAGAGATGAATGTGTGGACATTGTCTTTGTTACAAGAGATGAATGTGTGGACACTGTCTTTGTTACAAGAGGCATTGTTACCACTGTCTTTGTTACAAGAGATGAATGTGTGGACATTGTTACAAGAGATGAATGTGTGGACATTGTTACAAGAGATGAATGTGTGGACATTGTTACAAGAGATGAATGTGTGGACATTGTTACAAGAGATGAATGTGCCGACACTGTCTTTGTTACAAGAGATGAATGTGTGGACATTGTCTTTGTTACAAGAGATGAATGTGTGGACATTGTTACAAGAGATGAATGTGTGGACATTGTTACAAGAGATGAATGTGTGGACATTGTTACAAGAGATGAATGTGTGGACACTGTCTTTGTTACAAGAGATGAATGTGTGGACATTGTCTTTGTTACAAGAGATGAATGTGTGGACATTGTCTTTGTTACAAGAGATGAATGTGTGGACATTGTCTTACAAGAGATGAATGTGAGGACATTGTTACAAGAGATGAATGTGAGGACATTGTTACAAGAGATGAATGTGTTGACATTTTCTTTGTTACAAGAGATGAATGTGAGGGCATTGTCTTTGTTACAAGAGATGAATGTGTTGACATTTTCTTTGTTACAAGAGATGAATGTGAGGGCATTGTCTTTGTTACAAGAGATGAATGTGTGGACACTGTCATTGTTACAAGAGATGAATGTGTGGACATTGTCATTGTTACAAGAGATGAATGTGAGGGCATTGTCTTTGTTACAAGAAATGAATGTGTGGACACTGTCATTGTTACAAGAGATGAATGTGTGGACATTGTCATTGTTACAAGAGATGAATGTGAGGGCATTGTCTTTGTTACAAGAAATGAATGTGTGGACACTGTCATTGTTACAAGAGATGAATGTGTGGACATTGTCTTTGTTACTAGAGATGAATGTGAGGGCATTGTCTTTGTTACAAGAGATGAATGTGTGGACACTGTCATTGTTACAAGAGATGAATGTGAGGACATTGTTACAAGAGATGAATGTCTGGACATTGTTACAAGAGATGAATGTGAGGACATTGTTACAAGAGATGAATGTGAGGGCATTGTCTTTGTTACAAGAGATGAATGTCTGGACATTGTTACAAGAGATGAATGTGAGGACATTGTTACAAGAGATGAATGTGAGGACATTGTTACAAGAGATGAATGTGAGGACATTGTCTTTGTTACAAGAGATGAATGTGTGGATATTGACTTTGTTACAAGAGATGAATGTGTGGACATTGTCTTTGTTACAAGAAATGAATGTGGGGACATTGTTTTTATTACAAGAAACTGCATGTTCTCTGACATGTATTGGAACCACTACCATAATGGGCTGGGTTTGAATCTCAAGAATGGCTATAAAACTTGCCACTGTGTCATGGTATGTTATTTAATATCATACAGGATGCGTTCTCTCCATTTAACTTAACAAACATTACATTTTCTGGTGCAATGCACAGAACTTCCAGTAAACTGTAATGCTTGAAAAGTTTTAATAGAAAAAGCAACCAGTGCTGATCTCAAATTTGAGAAAATGACATCACAATTTATTTATTTACTCTTTTTTTAATTTGTTTAGAAACTTGGAAATATTTAACTACAAAAAAATGCAACATGTAAAGAAAAACCAGACCACCCCGCAAGATGGAACCAGCAATGTATCCTCATTTAAACAACAATATCTCAAGCTAGCCTTGGCAACTAAAGTAGCATGCAGCATAACAACAAAAATTAAAAACCGGACCTTACTGTCATTAAACCTAACTTTTATCTACACATCATCAAATAAATACTTCTGCTATAAATACTCCACACTTGCAGCTCATGTGTCCATACACAAGTTAATACTCAAATATGTGTTGGTCTCTCATTACTTAAATGTTCATGTATGTTGATCCAAAATATCTTAGTTGATCTGTTCAACACAAAATGGCAACCTCTGACAATTAAAGTTACCACAGGATCCATGAGTTACCCAATAAATAATTACTCATATAAACCAGCTAAAGGTATAAATTGGAATTAAACATTGTGACTGATGGATCAAATAACAGTTAATTTGTTTTAGTTTGCATTCAAATTAAATATAAACAACCAGAGACTGTTAGAGGGTTTCATGCTGGCATGCAAATTGTTCATGCGAAATAGGGCAGATTGGCAAGTCAATACAATGAAACTGGCACACATTCAAGCAAAGCTATACCCAAGCTAGCTTAAAATGGCAGCCACACAAGTTTGGAATAAAAATTCAGGATGGAGAATGAGAAAGAGATAGAGAAGAGAATGAGAGATTTGTGATAATAAAACTTGGAAAAAATGATCTGTTTGGGTGAATGTTTGAAAATGAAGTGGTAGTTATGATAAGCTAATGGTGGGCTTGATGCCTGTTGTAGGAGGTTAATGCTGAGATCAATGAGCACACTAGATATTTTCACAGTAGCAAAAAAGACATTTAAAAAAAGCATGATATTGTAAAGATAAGTAAAAGATTTTTTAAAATACATCACAAACTGTTAGTGCCTTGATAGACAAATAGCTGTCTTTACAGACTGGTTAGTACTGAGCCTGCATAAGTGCTGAGATTACAATTGTTATGAAAAAATAAAATTACATTTGTGCACTTGCCATGTGGTTAAATACAAGTCTGACTCAATAAAAGTTGTATTATTAAAGTGCAAATATAATGAGCACAATAAATTAATGAAGATCTTTGCTATTTCACTGAAGAATGGATCTAGATTTAAGAAACATGAGTGGGAGAAGGAAGGGAGGGTAAGGAGAATGTATCATTAAA
The DNA here is from genome assembly GCA_032433765.1 of Megaustenia siamemsis. Taxonomy (NCBI): domain Eukaryota; kingdom Metazoa; phylum Mollusca; class Gastropoda; order Stylommatophora; family Ariophantidae; genus Megaustenia; species Megaustenia siamemsis. Next base: position 96,137,922 of record JAVIAB010000125.1, on the reverse strand, counting down.
AACTATCATCATGTTGCACTACTTACAACTTGACCGAAACAATTGCTATATCAAAAAGTTGTTGTGGTACTCAGTTATGATGTTATGACACCCTGTTCTAAGCAGTCCCGGCTAATTTTGAGCCTTCCATGCAAGAAGTGTCTTGTAATTATTTATGATGCTAGTTCACAGCCCCTCCCCTCAGCATTTACTAAGAACAGTGAAGCTAACAAACAGCAGAAGCTGTAACAAGCGTTTGTATCAAGACACTTTCTAGTAACAAAGTGTACCTAAGCTATTTTTATTCTTTTCGTTAAAACAAATAATACATCAATAACTCCATTTCTTCCCTCACAAAATCTATGTATCAACACACAAGTACAAAAATGAAGAAGAAAAAAAATCAAACTCTCAGTTCAGCAAAAGAATACAGAGCAGCATGTCCAAGCCAGACTACATGTAAGCAGATTGGATATGGAAGCTCTCTAGCCGAGTCAGCATTGGCATCATTGATCACATTTATTTGGTAGTCTGACTACTTTAGTCTATGGGTTGTTGTTCGTCAATGATCACATACTGAAACTGATCACATTTATTTGGTAGTCTGACTACTTTAGTCTATGGGTTGTTGTTCGTCAATGATCACATACTGAAACTGATCACATTTATTTGGTAGTCTGACTACTTTAGTCTATGGGTTGTTGTTCGTCAATGATCACATACTGAAACTGATTACATTTATTTGGTAGTCTGACTACTTTAGTCTATGGGTTGTTGTTCGTCAATGATCACATACTGAAACTGATTACATTTATTTGGTAGTCTGACTACTTTAGTCTATGGGTTGTTGTTCGTCAATGATCACATACTGAAACTGATTACATTTATTTGGTCTGACTACTTTAGTCTATGGGTTGTTGTTCGTCAATGATCACATACTGAAACTGATCACATTTATTTGGTAGTCTGACTACTTTAGTCTATGGGTTGTTGTTCGTCAATGATCACATACTGAAACTGATCACATTTATTTGGTAGTCTGACTACTTTAGTCTATGGGTTGTTGTTCGTCAATGATCACATACTGAAACTGATTACATTTATTTGGTAGTCTGACTACTTTAGTCTATGGGTTGTTGTTCGTCAATGATCACATACTGAAACTGATCACATTTATTTAGTCAATCTACATTAGTCTATGAGTAGTTGTCTATGATCAAACTTTGAATGAAAATAGTCTTTGTCTAGTTAAGTTTATGGACACTTTATATCACAAAATGAGGTTGAAAATGTACGTCATTTATGTATCTGCCTAGTTCAAGGGTGCTTGTTTCTGATCACAAATTTAGACAACATTATTTATAACATGAATCTGATTAAGTCCATGAGTAGTTGCCTATGATCACAGACTAAAGACAAAATCTAATCTACGAACGCATATAATGTCTATGTTATCATTTGAACCACGTTATTGTTATAATTCTACACAGATTGTTGTTCATGTTAAATATGGGGTGAGGAGATTGTTTAACCTGGCTGTTAATGTTAAATAACATGTCTTAAGCCTAAGCAATATAAAAATAAAATAAAAAATAAATGGTTACAGTGTGTATAATGGACAGGTAAAATATGTCCTCATATGAGGTAATACACGTGTTAGACTGAGTAATAAGGATATGTGTCCTAATAGATATGGAGGTAAGCTGGGTGCGCATATTTAAATTGTGACCTAGCAATACTGTCTTGGCAAAGTGTTGACAAATGGCAGAACCAGTGTTGGTGAAATAAAAGAAAAAAATTCAAGAAGAAACGATACTCACTTGAAACTATTAATATGTTGATTGATCCTCATTATTGGGTAATTCTCTCTCTTCTGCTCTAAGAAAAATTCTGAGAGGACTTGGTGAATTGTGGGGGCATACTCATTTGTAAATGTACCTAACATCAGCTGCCTCCACATTTAATGGTATACAAATAATGAAATAAAAGTGGATATATAAACTAATTCTTTAAAAAAAAATTGCCTTAACTTGTGAAGTTGTGGTATGAAAACTCAATTCTAGTGAACATTTAAAAAAAAAAAATTGCCTTAACTTGTGAAGTTGTGGTATGAAAACTCAATTCTAGTGAACATTTTAAAAAAAATACAGAAGTAACTGTTGATCAGGAATTTCAAACTTCAAGAAAGCTGAATTATCAAATGCCATCAATGCGTACTTTTCTATTATCACATTATTCCTTTTAAAAAAAAAAAGAACATCTACACAATCGGTCTAAATACCACAGAACTATAAAAAGGGTAGACATATTACACCCAGACTACACTCAGTTCTATAGGAAGCTTGTGCTACTGGTAATGGGTCTAGACTAATGTGCCTCTTCAATACAGAAGAACATGAAATATCCAAGTCGACACAATCCATCATACAATCTACATATCCCACTATCCATCTGGCTACATGATTATTACTCCACAAAACGGTTGTCTTACTCAAGTTTCTGTGATACGTGATGCCAAATATGATGCAGGCAGATATCCGTGACCTCCTGATGGCAAGGTAGTGTGGTCATCATAACTGTGGACAAACTCTATTCTCCTTTGCGTTCAAAAGCAATTGCAGTTTTTTATTTTCTGGGAGGCTTTTATTAATGAGACAAGTTGGCTACCATTCTAACAGACTCAAAGTTTTCAATTACAGAATATCTTTGCTAAGGCAATCAATATTCAGGAAAGTCAACTTACATTATATCAAATAAAAAGCATAACTATTTTCTAGTTTAGCTGCTTTCTGGTCTACTAATCTTCGCCTCTCCTTTAGTTTGATAATTCTGTTAATGACTGAGGCTGACTTGACAAAATAAAAACAAACTATGATTTGTGTCTCATCAGCACTATGATTTGCTAGACTTATGTCATCTTGTAGTCAAATTTTGGGGACCCAATGAAGCAAGTACTGACAAAACCTCATACTGTAGACAGGAAGTAAGTTATCTTGAGGCTAAAGTCTCAATCGTCAGCCACAAAAATGACTCCCTCCTTGTCAACATTTCACAAATGTCACAAACACACTCAAACAACAACAACAATTATGAGAGAAAAAAATACAATTTTTATTTTATTTAAAAAAATGGAATAAAGCATGATGTCACTATGTATGTATTTTAAAAATGGTTCAGTCAAAAACCAAAGCAAATAAGCTTTCACATTCAAGCAATCAGGTGTTGATCTCTACAGAGTGGTTACATGGTCAAATCTAAGACTACCAACAGGATTATATTGGAGTTACAACCAACGTAGTGTACCAGAACAGCAGTGGTTACAGAGGCCCACTCTGAAATGTTACACATTTGTAACAATGTTTAACAGGAAAACAAAAACAAACAGCAACTTTTGAGGACAATGTAAAAATTGAGACTGCTAGTTACAAATGTATGAACGAGTGATGGACCTGACAAAATATCCTGCACATTTCACTGATTGTACAAGAACTGAACAAAAAAATAGAGATATCGTAGCACTCCACTCATATCATAAGAACAAAATAAAAATATACTACACAGAAAATGGTACAAGACTAAATAAAAATATTAAAATCATTAAAAACTAAATGAATCCAGAAATAATATAAAATGACTTTCTTATAAAACAAATATTATTATGAAACAAATGTTCTAATTAAGATAAATGTTCTAATTATTTTTCAAAATGTTCTAATTATAAAACAAATGTTCTAATTATTTTTTAAAATGTTCTAATTATTTTTTTAAATGTTCTAATTATAAAACAAATGTTCTAATTATAAAACAAATGTTCTAATTATAAAACAAATGTTCTAATTATAAAACAAATGTTCTAATTATAAAACAAATGTTCTAATTATAAAACAAATGTTCTAATTATAAAACAAATGTTCTAATTATAAAACAAATGTTCTAATTATAAAACAAATGTTCTAATTATTTTTTAAAATGTTCTAATTATTTTTTTTAATGTTCTAATTATAAAACAAATGTTCTAATTATAAAACAAATGTTCTAATTATAAAACAAATGTTCTAATTATAAAACAAATGTTCTAATTATAAAACAAATGTTCTAATTATTTTTTAAAATGTTCTAATTATAAAACAAATGTTCTAGTTGAAAAACAAATGCCCTAGACAACTTTCCCAATGTAATCTGAGGATGATGATGTAAACTGGGCTGAAGAGAGCATGAGAAAGTGGAAGTAGACAAACATTTGCTCTCACATCCACCTTCCAGGTCAGAGTCATGATATGCTGGCTGTTCAATACACCTTCCAGGTCAGAGTCATGACATGTTGGCTGTTCAATATACCTTCCAGGTCAGAGTCATGACATGTTGACTGTCCAATACACCTTCCACGTCAGAGTCATGACATGTTGGCTGTCCAAAACACCTTCCAGGTCAGAGTCATGACATGTTGACTGTCCAAAACACCTTCCACCTCAGAGTCATGACATGTTGGCTGTCCAATACACCTTCCAGGTCAGAGTCATGACATGTTGGCTGTCCAAAACACCTTCCACGTCAGAGTCATGACATGTTGACTGTCCAAAACACCTTCCACGTCAGAGTTATGACATGTTGGCTGTTCAATACACCTTCCACGTCAGAGCCATGACATGTTGGCTGTCCAAAACACCTTCCACGTCAGAGTCATGAAATGTTGGCTGTCCAATACACCTTCCACGTCAGAGTCATGACATGTTGACTGTTCAATATACCTTCCAGGTCAGAGTCATGACATGTTGGCTGTTCAATATACCTTCCACGTCAGAGTCATGACATGCTGGCTGTCCAAAACACCTTCCACGTCAGAGTCATGACATGTTGGCTGTTCAATACACCTTCCAGGTCAGAGTCATGACAAGTTGTTGGATGTTCATTCAATACACCTTCCACGTCAGAGTCATGACATGTTGGCTGTCCAAAACACCTTCCACGTCAGAGTCATGACATGTTGGCTGTTCAATCCACCTTCCAGGTCAGAGTCATGACATGTTGGCTGTTCAATACACCTTCCAGGTCAGAGTCATGACAAGTTGTATGTTCAATATACCTTCCAGGTCAGAGTCACCACGTGTTGGCTGTTCAATACATCTTCCAGGTCAGAGTCATGACAAGTTGTATGTTTGATATACCAGCAGAAAGATAACATGGCTCATAGAGATGGAAGGCAAATATGGACTGATGCTATAGATTTGTCATTGTCAGTCTGGTGTGTGACTGTCTCTAAAAGGCCAGTTAGGGATAATCTTAAAAGATCTCACTTGAGCTGATTAAATTATCTCTAAGATCACTGGGCAGTCCATGATAAACCCATAACTGTATTAATGAGACAAGGTATGATCAATCTTTTGATACAATAATAATGCAAGTCGAGATCAACTTGTGACTATAGTCTTATGACAGGCCATGATCAACTTGTGACTATAGTCTTATGACAGGCCATGATCAACTTGTGACTATAGTCTTATGACAGGCCATAATCAACTTGTGACTAGTCTTTAGACAGGCCATAATCAACTTGTGACTATAGTCTTAAGACAGGCCATGATCAACTTGTGACTATAGTCTTAAGACAGGTCATGATCAACTTGTGACTATAGTCTTAGACAGGCCATGGTCAACTTGTGACTATAGTCTTAAGACAGGCCATGGTCAACTTGTGACTATAGTCTTAAGACAGGCCCTGGTCAACTTGTAACTATAGTCTTAAGACAGGCCCTGGTCAACTTGTAACTATAGTCTTAAGAGAGGCCCTGGTCAACTTGTGACTATAGTCTTAAGACAGGCCCTGGTCAACTTGTGACTATAGTCTTATGACAGGCCCTGGTCAACTTGTAACTAGTCTTAAGACAGGCCCTGGTCAACTTGTAACTATAGTCTTAAGAGAGGCCCTGGTCAACTTGTGACTATAGTCTTAAGACAGGCCCTGGTCAACTTGTAACTATAGTCTTAAGACAGGCCCTGGTCAACTTGTAACTATAGTCTTAAGACAGGCCCTGGTCAACTTGTAACTATAGTCTTAAGACAGGCCATGATCAACTTGTGACTATAATCATAGACAAGCCAGGCTGGGTACTCCTCAACAGGTCACATTATATCACCAGTATCTCTGCAGGCTGTACCTGAGTACTGGTGAAGAATGAGTGTATTTTGTAATGAGCTGCTATAGGGCTGCTGACATTCTAAACAGCTGGAAGCTTACTTGGGCAATGAGAGAAGGTCAGGCTCAGGAACTGACAGTTTGATTTAGTAAAAATGTCCAACCTGATGTTATATGTCCTATATTGATTTAATAAAAATGTCAAACCTGATGTCATATGTCCTATATTGATTTAATAAAAATGTCAAACCTGATGTCATATGTCCTATATTGATTTAATAAAAATGTCAAACCTGATGTCATATGTCCTATATTGATTTAATAAAAATGTCAAACCTGATGTCATATGTCCTATATTGATTTAATAAAAATGTCAAACCTGATGTCATATGTCCTATATTGATTTAATAAAAATGTCAAACCTGATGTCATATGTCCTATATTGATTTAATAAAAATGTCAAACCTGATGTCATATGTCCTATATTGATTTAATAAAAATGTCAAACCTGATGTTATATGTCCTATATTGATTTAATAAAAATGTCAAACCTGATGTTATATGTCCTATATTGATTTAATAAAAATGTCAAACCTGATGTCATATGTCCTATATTGATTTAATAAAAATGTCAAACCTGATGTTATATGTCCTATATTGATTTAATAAAAATGTCAAACCTGATGTCATATGTCCTATATTGATTTAATAAAAATGTCAAACCTGATGTTATATGTCCTATATTGATTTAATAAAACTGCAAAAATGCCTTGTGTAATGTTGTAAAGATGTCTAGTCCAATGCCGTGAAGACAGGTCATGATGATAATGTAAATGAAATGTCCAGTCATGTTCTATCTGATATATTACAAATGTTTAGTTTATTATATTTAAAATATTCAGTTTGTTGCATTAAAAGAGCACAGGCTGGACTATTTAAAATGTCCAGTCTGATGTTATAAATGTTCTGCCTGTGGCAATAAAATGTCCAGTCTGACATTATAAATGTCCAGTCTGACATTATAAATGTTCTGCCTGTGGCAGTAAAATGTCCAGTCTGACATTATAAATGTTCTGCCTGTGGCAGTAAAATGTCCAGTCTGACATTATAAATGTTCTGCCTGTGGCAGTAAAATATCCAGTCTGACATTATAAATGTTCTGCCTGTGGCAGTAAAATGTCTAGTCTGACATTATAAATGTTCTGCCTGTGGCAGTAAAAATGTCCAGTATGACATTATAAATGTTTTGCCTGTGGCAGTAAAATGTCCAGCATGATATATTAAAATGTCAAGTTTGTTACATTAAAAATGTTGATGTGTTATAAATGTCCTGTCTGATGCATTCAAAATGTCCAGTCTGATTTAGTAAAAATGTGTAGAGAAGGAGATACTGATTAGTGCAGACATACATTACTCATGCCATTGTCAGGTTTTCACTGCTAATTTCTCTCTGCCATCAACATGACTTTCGTGACTAGCACACTACACATAGAATAATGTTATTGACAGCTAGTACAAAAGTTGATCAACATAGATCCTTTAAACTTACTTTTTGTCATTTTAGGGGTCACTTGAGAATATATCTGTGACAAAATGGTTTTAGAGGTCACTTGAGAATATATCTGGACAAAATGGTTTTAGAGGTCACTGGAGAATATATCTGGACAAAATGGTTTTAGAGGTCACTTGAGAATATATCTGGACAAAATGATTTTAGAGGTCACTGGAGAATATATCTGGACAAAATGGTTTTAGAGGTCACTGGAGAATATATCTGGACAAAATGGTTTTAGGGGTCACTGGAGAATATATCTGGACAAAATGGTTTTAGATATAGCTGGAGAACATATCTGTGACAAAATGGTTTTAGAGGTCACTGGAGAATATATCTGGACAAAATGGTTTTAGAGATCGCTGGAGAACATATGTGATAAAATGGTTTTAGAGATCACTGGAGAATATATCTGGACAAAATGGTTTTAGAGCCAAACTGCTCACCCTCATTCAGCCCCAGATATGGCTTCAGTGGTGGGGAGGAGCTAGCCTTGCGTTAACAACACTCACCAGGACTCAAGGAAAGGTCAATATCAAAAACTTCCCTCACCAGGATATCTCCAGTCTTGATAACTCCAACCCTGATAACTGTGTTTTTAAATTGCAGTTATGAAGCTTATTATTTCTCAAGTTTCTGATACAGCTATTTATATAGTCCACAATGGCACGTTGACATTTAAAATATGCCTGAATATATTTTGTTTGAAGAAAAATCATTATCTCCACATACTTCTTTGTTCCACAAATATCAAATAATTGACAGAAGTGTGCTCATTTCTGTACAAGTCTGATGTAAATAGCGTTTTTTTTTCTTTCTCAGATCAGAGATTACAAATATCTTTTGTTTAATAAAAAAAAAAACATTTTTGTTCAAGAAAGTATGATTCTAATGTAAGATTAACTCTTGGAAACAACTGAGTTAAGATATGAATGTTTGAATGACATCTCTAAAGATGGATGGCCATGTTCTCTAGCATTTACCAGAGGTTCTTCCACAAACATTTCTTATTGCTGCCATGAGTTGCATGGCCAAATCCTTTTTTTTTTCTTTTAAATGCAAATGTTCCCTTCTGTGTGTTGCTCCCTTCTGTTTGTTGTTCCTTTCTGTTTGTCAAAAAACTAGAGGGACATTTTAAGCACAAAACACAAACCTGTCGTGCCATCTTGTTGTTCTTTAAGTGTCACGTCACACAGTGACAGTCTACAGTACTATTCGTAGAGGAAACAACTCTTATTCACACGTGTGACATACATGCCACTCCATGATTTTCTGCCCTTTGGACACCATGCATATACAGATCTTCAGGTCTCTAATTAATGCTATGACTGTCAACATGATACTGTTATCCTCTGGAGTGCACAGAGAAACTAGCGAGCTTTTTGAGAGTTTAAGTAGAAACGAGTATGGAGACTGGAGGGCAGGGTTAAACTTCTTGCAGTCCGTGGATTACCAATATCCTTGACAAGGGAGAAAAAGTCAAAGCTATCTCCATCCTGTAAGGAGGAAATCAAGAACACACAAAGAAATCAAGAGCATGTGTTACCTTTGATGGCAAACAATGGATGAGAGGTGGGCCTGGCTTCTGGTCTAGACATCTCCAGATGTAGCAAACATCAGAGAGTCGTGCAACATGTGTCAATGATCAGTGGAATCAGAATCAGCACACAAAAATGTGACGTTACAAACATGGAAAGCAATGCACAAGGCAAAAGCTGCACATTCTTCATGTATCCAGCTGTCCTAGCACACCAGCTAAATGATACAAGAAATGATTTCTGCTGGCCCCACCAGAGTCCACCGTGGGCTATGATCACTAGAGAAATAATGAAATCTACAGATGGGCCCATATGTGACCTTGATTGTCACCTTAAACAAGTCAGTCAAGTTCAACATTATCCAGATATCAAAACTAGACTATTTAAATAAATGCATTTGTTCTTCCTTCATCCCTTGACAGATACAATTATAGCTATGCCATTGCAAATGTTTCTTTGTGTTACCAGTTGTTCATTGTTGGCTGTTCACCGTATTGTGCTTCAGTCCATCAAATGTTCACTGTTGATCTACCATTTTGTGCCTCAATCTGCCAAACATTCACTGTTGACTATCTACCATTTTGTGCCTCAATCTGCTAAACATTCACTGTTGACTATCTACCATTTTGTGCCTCAATCTGCTAAACACTCACTGTTGACTTATCTACCATTTTGTGCCTCAATCTGCTAAACACTCACTGTTGACTTATCTACCATTTTGTGCCTCAATCTGCTAAACACTCACTGTTGACTATCTACCATTTTGTGCTTCAATCTGCTAAACATTCACTGTTGACTATCTACCATTTTGTGCCTCAATCTGCTAAACATTCACTGTTGACTATCTACCATTTTGTGCCTCAATCTGCTAAACACTCACTGTTGACTTATCTACCATTTTGTGCCTCAATCTGCTAAACACTCACTGTTGACTTATCTACCATTTTGTGCCTCAATCTGCTAAACACTCACTGTTGACTTATCTACCATTTTGTGCCTCAATCTGCTAAACACTCACTGTTGACTTATCTACCATTTTGTGCCTCAATCTGCTAAACACTCACTGTTGACTTATCTACCATTTTGTACCTCAATCTGCTAAACACTCACTGTTGACTTATCTACCATTTTGTGCTTCCATCTGCCAAACATTCACTGTTGACTTATCTACCATTTTGTGCTTCCATCTGCCAAACACTCACTGTTGACTTATCTACCATTTTGTGCCTCAATCTGCTAAACACTCACTGTTGACTTATCTACCATTTTGTGCTTCAATCTGCCAAACATTCACTGTTGACTTATCTACCATTTTGTGCTTCCATCTGCCAAACATTCACTGTTGACTTATCTACCATTTTGTGCTTCCATCTGCCAAACATTCACTGTTGACTTATCTACCATTTTGTGCTTCCATCTGCCAAAAGTTCACTGTTAATTGGACTACCACTGTTTTCATTGTTAACCTGTCTACATTTTGTGCTTCAATCCATCAAACATTCACTGTTGACCTTTCTTGGCTCATGGCTTATCTACAAAATAGCAGTAAGTCAGCATTTCCTCACCAGGTCACAGTGGAACAGTAAAAATCCAAACTTGATTACACAAATCTTATTCTGCAACAAGTCACCTAATTATTTTTGTGCATTCATTAAATTAAAAAAAAAAAGTATGAAACAAAACACTTGACAGTGTTCTGTAGATCAAGATGGGTGTCCATCCTAGTCAGGAAGTAAATCCATTATTCTCTTCAATATCATCCATGTTAACAAACCTTGTGACTGAATCTTTTATCGGGATGGTTACAATATACAACAAAAGTGTTGTTTCCACACAAAAAAATCTAATCTAACAGAGAGGTAGTCATTTAGTGGGAAAATTTGTTCCCTTTTCAAAATATTATATAAGAGAACATAACACACACTAGTTTTTTTGCAGTTATCAAGTAGGTGCCAATATATCTTTAGTGAGAAAATATATAGTCACTAAATGTGTGAAAAAGCTGCTTATGCATAGAGACAGTTCAGCTTGGTTTCAGTTCATTTGGTCTATATATCTAATGGCAGACAGTTACTTCTAACCAAAAATATCTGGAATCAAGCGTTTGGTGTTGCAGGATGTGTCATTGAGGTGAGTAATGACCCAAACTAACCAAAGCAGAAAAAAAAATCTGGTAATGGTACACTCTAGTCTCACAAAAAATTGTGCTGGTTAAACAAGCTGGCAGGGCTAATGTGTCTCTAGATATGAACTAGTAACACTGTCAACAGAAGTGCTAGCAATCTAGTTCATTGCTGAGCCTAAAGGATTTTAAATTGCTTGAAAGTGCTGAATTTCCATTCTAGCTGATAACACAACAGTCAAACAAATTTGTGATAGTATTATATAGACAGTCATGTTCACAACATGTGAGCTCTGCTGGAGAACTAATCACAGGGCAGTAATCAGCCTAGTCAGAACCTGTGAACGAATGCTGAAGCTCACCAATAAACATTGTATACCAGCTCTGATTGTGTTACAGAATATCAACATCAATAAACACTGTATACCAGCTCTGACTGTGTTACAGAAACTCATCATCAATAAACACTTTATGGCAACTCTGATTGTGTTACAGAACCTCAACACCAATAAACATTGTATACCAGGTCTGACTATGTAACTTAAGTCTCTGCCTGACAGCTGCCCAGTGAACTAAATCACTCAACCCATACACTTATACAAGTTTAAGGACAAACAAACCACATCAATAATTTAAAAAAAAAAATATATATATATATTTTTATGTATGTATGTTTATAATAAGTTTGATTTGTAAAATACACTAAAATGAAAATGGTGTACAAAAAATACAAATTTATCGCTGATCTCTCCAGGAGAGGACGACACACTCACACAGGTAGTTCTGACCTTAGCCTACATCATTCAGTTCCTCAGACTAGACCACAAGCTATGATAGATGACAGACCCAACACCCCCCCCCCACCCCCACAGATCAAGCTAAGATAGGTGACAGGCCCCCCTCCAACAGATCAAGCTAAGATAGGTGACAGGCCCCCCCTCCAACAGATCAAGCTAAGATAGGTGACAGGCCCCCTCCAACAGATCAAGCTAAGATAGGTGACAGGGCCCCCTCCAATAGATCAAGCTAAGATAGGTGACAGGCCCCCCCCACACACAGATCAAGCTAAGATAGGTGACAGGCCCCCCTCCAACAGATCAAACTATGATAGGTGACAGGGTCCCCCCACAGCAGATCAAGCTAAGATAGGTGACAGGGTCCCCCCACAGCAGATCAAGCTAAGATAGGTGACAGGGCTCCCACACAGATCAAGCTAAGATAGGTGACAGGGTCTCTCCCCCCCCCCCCCCCACAGATCAAGCTAAGATAGGTGACAGGGTCCCCCACAGATCAAGCTAAGATAGGTTACAGGGCTCCCACACAGATCAAGCTAAGATAGGTGATAGGTCCCCCACAGATCAAGCTAAGATAGGTGACAGGTCCCCCACAGATCAAGCTAAGATAGGTGACAGGGCCCCCCCCCTCCAACAGATCAAGCTAAGATAGGTGACAGGTCCCCCACAGATCAAGCTAAGATAGGTGACAGGTCCCCCACAGATCAAGCTAAGATAGGTGACAGGTCCCCCACAGATCAAGCTAAGATAGGTTACAGGGCTCCCACACAGATCAAGCTAAGATAGGTGACAGGGTCCCCCCCACAGATCAAGCTAAGATAGGTGACAGGTCCCACACAGATCAAGCTAAGATAGGTGACAGGGTCCCCCCACAGATCAAGCTAAGATAGGTGACAGGGCCCCCACACAGATCAAGCTAAGATAGGTGACAGGGTCCCCCCCCACAGATCAAGCTAAGATAGGTTACAGGGCTCCTACACAGATCAAGCTAAGATAGGTGACAGGTCCCCCACAGATCAAGCTAAGATAGATGACAGGACCCCCACAGATCAAGCTTTGGTAGGTGACAGGCCCAGCCCAGCCCCCCCCCCTCCCCCCCCTTCCCCCCCCAAAAAAAAAAAAGTGAAGGCTTGAGCCTAATCTAGAGTTAGTTCAGTGCTCTGCCTGCTCAACTAATGTGCCCAGTATGAAAGCAAGCTAGCCCTATATCTACACACATGTGTTCACATTTCTCCAACAATTTACTGGTTTCATGTACAATTGCATTTATTGTTGGATATTAAAAAAAGGGAAGGAAAAGCCTATTTTACACATTTAAAAAATGACAGAAAAGAATTAAAATGTTAAAAGAGCCTTCCCTGCTTGATGTACCAATAAACATGAGACCATATGTACACTCATGACATTAATTTGTTAGGATTGATACATCATCATCATCTGATAATGTCTATAACAATATATGTCAAACATGTATAACAGATTGATTATATTTTTAGATATTATTCATAAATGATTAAGTGTGGAATATGGGGCAGGCCATGAATGTAAATAGCAGCTCTATCAACAATAGCACAATATAACTTGTAAACAGTGTTGTCCAATGATGATATCAAACAGCAGATACTAACAATGCTGACCTGTGATATTGAGTTTACCATATGTGTTAAGAGTTAAATAATAAGGGAATTTCTATGCTAACACTTGCAACCATAATGCACTCAAGTAAAACCTATGGGCACATACACACAAATTAGTGGGAGTGATTAATCATTGCAATGGGTACATAGTAGGAGTGGTGGTGCAAGCTCTGCTAACTGGTCACTCCACACTGGACCTAGTTAGGTCAGTGTACTGACCAGCACATGCTCACACAAAGAAAAGATATTAAAATACATTATAATGAAAGGACACAAATAAGGAAGAACTGTTTGCATTTCTTATAGCTGATATAGAACATTTCACATGAAGGAACCATGGTCTGGACTGTTGTGAAGTCACTGGTTAGCTTACAATGAAGGTGCTGGTGGTACCAGGGGGATTCCCTCACCAATAGTTTGTGGAATCATGTCTGTATTGTGCTGGTTGATCTACTCTTCTGAAAGCACCATACTGTAGTCTCTTCAATGTTATCTTCTTCTTGTTCTTTGTAAATTCTGTGGTTTCATTTCTCTTGCTTATAAATTGTTCTATTTTATTTCTTGAACATCTTTCCTCAGCAATTTGGTGGTGTTAGTGTATGACAGTTCCCAGAGGTGAGAAAGTCTGGTCTAGATGGACATTTTCTAAAACATCAGCCAATTGCACAGACTGTATGAAAGTCAATAAGTAGGTCTTTGTTCTAAACTCAAGGGGAGGCATTAGAATGAGAGATCAGATGGCAGTTGTGTCTGAGAATCTGCCTGGAGCAGTGGCTGATGATATGAGTCCAGAGGCTGAGGGTGAAGTTTCAGCCATTTCTGTTGAGGACTGGTACTGGGGTCTTCTGGCCCCTCTTATGTTTTGTACTGAATGGTAGCTTTGCAAGGATGACAAGCTACGGTTGTCGTAGCGAGTGTCTAAAGTCATGCGGAAAGCATTTATTACACGGATCTGAAAGGAAAAACCCAAAATAAGATGTTCACACTAACACTAAAATGAGGCAAAAAGTACTCTCAACATAAAATGTTCAGGGACATGAACATCCCTGAGTAAAATGATAAATAAATTGATTATATACAAAAAGGTATCTCCTGAGTATCATGAGTACAAACCCTAATTGATAGGAAGCTACAAACAACAGCAACAATAATAATAAAATATGTATTTTGGGGAGGAAACTGGGGAGTGCTAGGGTTTTAAAACAAGAGTGGACTTTAGGGTTATCTTGTGTGAAGTGATTGGCTCTGTTTGGTGATGTGATTCTCTGAGAACAGGCATCAGATTAGGGTGGAACACACTCAAGGGGACAGACTCAAATACATAGATGTTGGTCAAAGCTAACATGAGGAAAAATGTCAAGTGAATTTCTGGAAATGAAAACATGAAAGCTGCAATTGGGCATCTTGGTCTGAAAGTGATTGCATGAAATGTATGAAACTAAAAGAAAATGTCTTTGGCAAATCAGGCAATGTCTGAAACCAAAATAAAATAATCTTTAGGCAAATTAGGGATATGAATAAAGCAAGAGGAGGTGGTGAGTATGACTAGCTCACAGTGTAGTATAACATTAATGGTAGGAAACTGCAAGGAAGGCTGCATACAAGCGCTGACAGCCTCCATGGTGGTAACAGATGTGGTTTGGGGAAACAAGGCACAGGAGGCTTCTGCTTTAAGCAGACAGTCTGAATAGAACATAGCTCTTGATGGCAGCATTCACAGTGAAGGGAACCAGACCAAATATAGGCACAACAGTTGAGTGAGGCTGGTGGTACTTGCCATATGCAGGATGGCCTAGCTCTGGAACCATCAGCTGCCTTCAACTTCTGGTTAGATATGTCTCTAAACCAGGGCTGGGGCAGGAAGGCAAGTATGGAATCTTGTCCAAAGAGTTGGCAACCAGTCTCTAATAGACTCAGATAGGAGGTGATCCAGCAGGTTCAAGCCATGTCAACATTTTCCTTCTGACCACCATTATTTTTATCAATTTCTTAATGAAATATGCATCATGTTACTGTTAGATTTTATTAATTTCCTGGAATATTATATTTGGGCAATGATTTTTTTAAATACTTTATGGTAATTTTTCTATTCATTCCATATTCTAATCTTCAAGTGTCCTTATAAGAGTTCAAATATTGACATGAATGTAAGTGTGCACGTTTTGAAAGGACAACTGTAAGAGTTATATAGGCTATGATATGTAGAAATTGAATGCTATGTTGGTGTGATTAATGAGGTTACAGCTGCTCATAATTAAATCAATAGAGACACAAAAACTTCTGCATTAAAATGTACATGATGTCCATGTTGTATTTTGAAATAACATAGCAGCAGCAGAGCAGACACTATGCCAGAGATATTCCAACTCTAAACGAAGGATATGAGGTTTTCTTTCTTTCTTTCTTTTTTTTTTTAAAGCAAAAATGTTACAGTTATGAACCCACAATGGCCAGCCATAATTACAATAACAATTTGAACAGACACAAAAGATTTTGCAATTAATGAACTACTTCACAGCAAAATGTTCATTAGTGACAACAAACATCCAATGTACCCTTGTCAGTGAGTTAGGACAAGAGTGTTAGGTGCTATACTTGGCCTCTTCTCATGATAAATGTATGTCTACCTGACAGTCATTCAGTATTCACTTAGGTGCTAATGTCACATATTTCTTGTCTCCTTTGAACACATAATCTATCACTGTCCTGACATTCAAATAATAATCATATGTTGTCCTCTTAAACAACACTATCACTATTTTAGTAAGATATAAATGCATGTCTCCCCCCCCCTGTTTTAACAAGATAAAAGTATATGTTTTGCTCCCTATGAAATACCTCACTGTTTTAACAAGATAAATGTGTATGTTTTGCCCGCCTATGAAATACCTCACTATTTTAACAAGATAAACGTGTATGTTTGCCCCCTATCAAATACCTCACTGTTTTAACAAGATAAATGTGTATGTTTGCCTCTATTAAATACCTCACTGTTTTAACTAGATAAAAGTATGTTTTGCTCCCTATGAAATACCTCACTGTTTTAACAAGATTAATGTGTATGTTTGCCTCTATTAAATACCTCACTGTTTTAACTAGATAAAAGTATATGTTTTGCCCCCTATTAAATACCTCATTGTTTTAACAAGATAAGTGTATGTTTGCCTCTATTAAATACCTCACTGTTTTAACTACATAAAAAGTGTAAGTTTTGCCCCTTCCATCTAGAATACAACTACTACTTCCCCCAAAGAACAACTGTATAACAAGATAAGTGTAAAGTATCAGTAACATGAGAAAAAGAGAAGAAATAACTAGGTCATATAAAGAGTTTGTCATTTATTATAAAGAATGAAGCCACATTACGATACATCTAGGATGGTATATTCTATAGTTAGTCTATGTCCCCATTAACACAAAAGTATACATATAAGAAACAATAAAATCCTGGCAATATCTATGCTACCACTTAAAAACAACATAACAATGCATATTATTAACATTGATTACACAGACAACATAGATCTAACTCTGACCAGAATTTCTAAAGAAATGCAGGCAAACTAAATAGCATATGTCCAAAAAACCAGTATGTAACTACTTTTAAGGATTAACAGAAATTAATAAAAAGACAAAAAAATAAATAGACCAAACAAGAATAGCTGCCAGACTGTTAGAAAGTATATGTAATCCAGACATTTAGAAATGTGCTTAAATATTAAGAGAATGACGAGATAAAAGTTCTATTTTCAAAATTAAAAGAGAAGCAAAAATGTCACCACTTACAATGCTAAGTGAACATAGACTGCTGAAGAAAACTTTCACAAAATACAAATTGTGACAACATGTTACAACACAGCAGCAACAAAGGCAACCAAAAACAAATCAGCTTTGGGTTGTATGTCTGTAAACAAATACATCACGATGAAACTGAAATTACTCAAGACAAATGATGAATGGGGGGAAAGCCACTGAGCAATCACAACATAATAAAACTGAGGAAATCCAATTTGTCATCAGTGATGATGAAAGATAGATCATTGTCTCCCCTGCTAGGGTGTCTGCTCTAGATGTCTGCTACAAAGAGCTTCCAGCTGACAGGTTCAAAAGATGGATATTCTCTTCTTAAAACTTCCCGCTTGCAGAAAACAAAAGCCACAATGTTCATAATTGCTAGAAAATCTCAAAACATGAATCACATGACAACGATTGTAACGAGAAGTAAAAAAAAAAAATATGAGTAGTTGAAGAAGCAATAACTGCCACTAAGTTGATCATGCAAATTGACTGCAGGCAGAGCCAAATACTACAACAGCACTTTGGCAGGGTTGGGGGGGATGGCTGGGTTGTTTGTTAAGACAGATTAATGTTAAAAAAAATAAAAGAACTGAAGAGATGTGTCAGCGTCAGGACAAACAGACCCGCCGGAAGTTGTGCTGAGACAGCCACACAGTTATGGTTTGATGAGCAATCAGGACTCACCCTGGACACCACAACTAGGCCCGGTCATCACCGTAATCGTACAGCTTAAAGCTCTGGAGGGGGAGAAAATAGACACACTCAAGCAAAAACTGATGATAGGACAGGGACTAGGAGAACATTAGGCTGGCAAACAGCACTTGAACCATCACACACACACACACATTCTTTCTGCTCTTTTTCATTGAAATAAATACACACACACACATACATTCTTTCTGCCCTTTCATTTCCCAATGAACACACAAACACGCACACAGGTTTAACTGATTTGTGCTTTAAATATACATGAATATTTTAACAACTTTATTTAAAAACATGCGCGTACACAAACAGTGACACACACACACACATTTACAAATAGAAAAGTGAAAATAACAGGAATGTGAAACAGAATGTAAAGATGGATGAAACATTGTAGACAATAACTAGTCATGCTTGGTGTATGTGTGAAAGAAAGAGATAGATATGACAGACTTAATATAGTTAATCTAGACCATAATTACACTGACCATCACACACAGGACAAATTAAAAAACAACAGGAATCCTCTCATATCAAATTCATTGTCGGTTAATGTTCCAGAAAGATTCTAGTGAAACCCCCAAAAGAATTCACCAAGCAACTGTTAACAGTGCCACTGACAAGTTGGCACTCTAGAATTGCACTACATATCTGGTGAGTTTGTGCACTACAAATCTGGTGAGTTTGCTAATATTAAAGCACAACATGGACATCACAAAATAGAAAATGTGTTTAAACATGTTTGGGTAAGGAAGATCATTACAAGTGTATGTTAACAGGAAGCAGATTTGTCATTGCTATTAAATTGCAGTCTCTGTATTTGGTGCAGTCTTGGACTGACTAAATGTTTTCATCTTTCTGGGAGGTGAGGTTTTACACATTAGGTTCAATGGTTCATCTAGAATGAGCCCATGTTTTGAAACCAGGGGTACACTTTCATAAGACTGACTTTTAGGCTGAAGGTTTGGGTCCACAATAGACAATGTGTTGCTATAGTAACAAGCACTTTTACTACGACCTGTGCCACGATGGCAGGGAGTTAAGGAGATTGAGCTAAAGGTGGTCTGAAGGAAATGTGACTTTTGGCTGATACCCAAATTGTCCCCACAATGTTGGGAGCCTTGGAGGCTGCGTGACATGCGCAGACTATGAAAGCTGTGGTAGCTGTGCTCACTACGCTTGTCCTCAAGGTCTTCCAGTGTGCTCCTAAATGCCCTGATCACACGCAGCTGTCAGGGGAGAAAAGATGGCATTGCACTCAGTAGCAGATGACAACAGAGGCTTAGACCAGCAGGACAAACACCAGAGATATCTATTGCAGGGCAGACATCAGAACTAATCTTGCACAGCCAGAACCTATATGTGGCCTAAATAAGAAATCCACAAAAGACAGGAGGAAAAAAAAATCACTACAAGAATCACAACTCATAAAACACCAGAGAATCAAAATGAATGCTGTCATGCTCATATTCCGGAGCTAAATACCTGAAACAAAACAAATTAATTATGTCCAATTTAAATGATTGAATGCCGTGTCATTTGTCTGAAACTAGTGCTAACAAATCACACTTTATAAAACCAATAGACAGAACAAAAGTAAATGCTTGGACTTGTATTAATCCCATAAATTGAGTCTACCCGGTATTTAAGCATTTTTGAAGATATGACAATATTTTGAAGAAGTGACTATTACATTCAGTGTGAGCTTGTATTAAACAAAGCTACCACCTTCTCTTACTGCTTTATGCTTTTTTTTTCTGGAGCCAACAGAGCAATATTTGATAATAAAATACTACAAAAGTAAATTCATGCTGAATTAAATTAATGTTGATTCAACATGCCTAGATTCAGTGCAATCACAAATAGGTGTGTAAATCATACAAGAGGCTTGAACCCAGTACAATGTCAACCCTGTTTAATGTTACAATGCATAAGTTCACTTAATGTAGGCATTGAGCTTAATTCAAGGTTGGTGTCAAAGGAAATTCTGACTTTTTTAAAAGAAATAATCCTCTTAGTGTTCACCATTAAGTGAACGTGGATGTGTTGTGGCTAGTTTACAGCACAGCTGTGATACCTGCAATTTTAGGTCCAACACATCCGTTTTCAGCATGGATAGATTTTGCTTAACCCTAGATTATGACACCGTAGTAAAATTTACATCGAAACATGAATTCCTCAAAATTTGAACTTTTTCCGTTTTCAAACATTACCCTCCTCCGTGTACCTTCCTAAGTACCACTTTTGGCAACCCTTGAGTGTTTAATTTGTTTCCATTGCTGTTGGAATTTTTAATTATTTATTTATTTTTTTATTTTTTTTTGGAGATCGTGAGATAAATTGTTTCATGAAAAAAAAAAACATCACCAATTGTCAGTTTTTCCTTTATTTTTGCTGTGACCAGGGAAATTTCCTTGTCATTGACAGACATCAAACAACTCTTTGTGACTTGGAAAACAGCGAATAATGCCATGCGGCCGCCAAACATACTCAAGACTTATGGCGACCACACTGATTGACATTGTTAACACGTCTGGTCCATGAAGTAAGTCCCTGTATTTTGCCTAGTGTGAACAACATGGGACTGTGTCAAGAGTTCAGAGAAATTACTATTTTTAGAGCACTTCATGTTAAATTTAAGTGGTAGTAATTTTTACTGTGGTATCGTAACTGGGAGAGTTACTGACAGGTGTCATAATCTAGGGTTAATGTTTGTCCAGACAGCCGCCATTTTTAGTTTAATCTTTGGACTTCTGCCCAAACTGTCAAGGGGTCTTTTAACATGTGCAGGTGCACAAAGAACCTCCTGTTGGTTTGCCATTTTCTGATAGGACTAAGCAGATTTCACTACACAGAGATCAGGGGAGGTAGAAACACGAGAAATGATTTTCAGGTGAAAAATTCCTCCCACCTGTGGCAGAATTTGAAGCCAGGACCTTCCTGTCCAAAGGCCAATATCTTACCTCTAGACCACACAGACCCCCCAAAAATTAATACAAATCAATCCACATTAAGACAAAGATGTCAGAAACACTAAGTTAGGAAAGTTTTATGGCAACGTGGATACAGTTAATACAAGACAAGAGCATCAACTGAATGATGGGTTAAAAGTGGCTAAATGGGAAGACCAGGTTGCTAATAAAATAAGAGCAATAACTTAATCAATCACAGATGGAAGAATGCTGTATGGGTTGATGCTCTTCATGGCTATATCCTGGACATTCTGAAACTTTGAAAGATACAATGTCTCTAGCTGAGTTGAAAGATATAAGAAATCTCTAGCTGATATAACTTTGTGTTGAGTTGAAAGATATAACATGCCTCTAGCTGATATAACTTTGTGTTGAGTTGAAAGATACAAGAAATCACTAGCTGATATAACTTTGTGTTGAGTTGAAAGATATAAGAAATCTCTAGCTGATATAACTTTGTGTTGAGTTGAAAGATATAAGAAATCTCTAGCTGATATAACTTTGTGTTGAGTTGAAAGATATAAGAAATCTCTAGCTGATATAACTTTGTGTTGAGTTGAAAGATATAAGAAATCTCTAGCTGATATAACTTTGAGTTGAGTTGAAAGATATAAGAAATCTCTAGCTGATATAACATGCCTCTAGCTGATATAACTTTGTGTTGAGTTGAAAGATATAAGAAATCTCTAGCTGATATAACTTTGTGTTGAGTTGAAAGATATAAGAAATCTCTAGCTGATATAACTTTGTGTTGAGTTGAAAGATATAAGAAATCTCTAGCTGATATAACTTTGTGTTGAGTTGAAAGATATTACATGTCTCTAGCTGATATAACTTTGTGTTGAGTTGAAAGATATAAGAAATCTCTAGCTGATATAACTTTGTGTTGAGTTGAAAGATATAACATGCCTCTAGCTGATATAACTTTGTGTTGATTTGAAAGATATTACATGTCTCTAGCTGATATACCTTTGTGTTGAGTTGAAAGATATAACATGCCTCTAGCTGATATAACTTTGTGTTGAGTTGAAAGATATAACATGCCTCTAGCTGATATAACTTTGTGTTGAGTTGAAAGATATAAGAAAACTCTAGCTGATATAACTTTGTGTTGAGTTGAAAGATATAAGAAATCTCTAGCTGATATAACTTTGTTTTGATTTGAAAGATATAAGAAATCTCTAGCTGATATAACTTTGTGTTGAGTTGAAAGATATAACATGCCTCTAGCTGATATAACTTTGTGTTGAGTTGAAAGATACAAGAAATCTCTAGCTGATATAACTTTGTGTTGAGTTGAAAGATATAAGAAATCTCTAGCTGATATAACTTTGTGTTGAGTTGAAAGATATAAGAAATCTCTAGCTGATATAACTTTGTGTTGAGTTGAAAGATATAACATGCCTCTAGCTGATATAACTTTGTGTTGATTTGAAAGATATTACATGTCTCTAGCTGATATACCTTTGTGTTGAGTTGAAAGATATAACATGCCTCTAGCTGATATAACTTTGTGTTGAGTTGAAAGATATAACATGCCTCTAGCTGATATAACATGCCTCTAGCTGATATAACTTTGTGTTGAGTTGAAAGATATAAGAAATCTCTAGCTGATATAACTTTGTGTTGAGTTGAAAGATATAAGAAATCTCTAGCTGATATAACTTTGTGTTGAGTTGAAAGATATAAGAAATCTCTAGCTGATATAACTTTGTGTTGAGTTGAAAGATATTACATGTCTCTAGCTGATATAACTTTGTGTTGAGTTGAAAGATATAAGAAATCTCTAGCTGATATAACTTTGTGTTGAGTTGAAAGATATAACATGCCTCTAGCTGATATAACTTTGTGTTGATTTGAAAGATATTACATGTCTCTAGCTGATATACCTTTGTGTTGAGTTGAAAGATATAACATGCCTCTAGCTGATATAACTTTGTGTTGAGTTGAAAGATATACATGCCTCTAGCTGATATAACTTTGTGTTGAGTTGAAAGATATAAGAAAACTCTAGCTGATATAACTTTGTGTTGAGTTGAAAGATATAAGAAATCTCTAGCTGATATAACTTTGTTTTGATTTGAAAGATATAAGAAATCTCTAGCTGATATAACTTTGTGTTGAGTTGAAAGATATAACATGCCTCTAGCTGATATAACTTTGTGTTGAGTTGAAAGATATAAGAAAACTCTAGCCGATATAACTTTGTATTGAGTTGAAAGATATAAGAAATCTCTAGCTGATATAACTTTGTGTTGAGTTGAAAGATATAAGAAATCTCTAGCTGATATAACTTTGTGCTGAGTTGAAAGATATAAGAAATCTCTAGCTGATATAACTTTGTGTTGAGTTGAAAGATATAAGAAATCTCTAGCTGATATAACTTTGTGTTGAGTTGAAAGATATAAGAAATCTCTAGCTGATATAACTTTGTGTTGAGTTGAAAGATATAAGAAATCTCTAGCTGATATAACTGTGTTGAGTTGAAAGATATAAGAAATCTCTAGCTGATATAACAAGCAATGTTGAAAAATATAAATTGTTCCTAGCAGCGTTGAAATATATAAGTTGTCTCGAGCTAATATAACTAGCAATATTGGAATATATAAGTTGTCTCGAGCTAATATAACTAGCAATATTGGAATATATAAGTTGTCTCGAGCTAATATAACTAGTAATATTGGAATATATAAGTTGTCTCGAGCTAATATAACTAGCAATATTGGAATATATAAGTTGTCTCGAGCTAATATAACTAGCAATGCTAAAAAACTTCAGTTGTTCCTAGCAGCACTGAAAGACAGTCGTCTCAAGCTGATATAACTAACTACGTTAAAAAAATGATGGTGTCCACATTCCTTAAACATATCTAGTATCTGTTTCATTCTATTTGTTCTGCCATCAAATCCATCAAGTTGACACAATATATCCATTCTGATGGTTTCCATCTGATGCTGGTAATAAGCTTTCTTTTTGTTTTGGTTTCTTTTATGGCATTAAAAAATTAGCTTTTTATAGTCCATAGTACATCGTAGGCTTAACATTCATCTGTAAAATTATATTTCTGTGGTCTCCAAAGATTTTTTTGGGGTCTGTTGTCCAAATTCACATCCATGTCAAGATAGGCTGCACATAACAAAGCCTTAGAAAACAATACAGCCCCATGTTGAGCATGTCTTGGTTTGCTCTCTTACACAATATTTACTCTTTTTGGTTGAAATAGATTTTCAGATAGATACGTACTTGCCTTGTGTGTCCATTATTGTATTTATGTTATAATGTACCTGATCAAGGCTTTTGTTGAAACGTCATAGCTTGCCTAGTCTCTCCTTAGGTTCAGCCGCTTAATACCATTTTTTTATTTTTTTTATTTTATGTTATTTTTTTCCTGGACTGGGGGATTTGTCAGATATTGTATGCTTCCACCTCTGCTGCACATTTACCTTCTCAAGTTAACATAGTTTAGACATTGAAATAAATGATATAACCCACAAGATGTATCACTTTTCATTATGAGGTATTTGATATCAATAATGACTTTACACATGGAAATAACACTATCATTTATAACAATGAATCGTTTCCATGACGACAAACTTAGGATAAGATTATAAGGATGGATATAACAGGGCATACATGATCAAAATTCAAAGAATCTTTATTTTACTAAGGTTGCTAGGTTTGTGTGTCTATGTTAAGAATAGATATGCAAAAGAAATGATTGGTATGCATGTTTACAGATAACTTAATTCAGCCCCTAGTTTGTCAATAATAAAGCATTGTCTAGCAAACACAACAGAGAAACAAAGTTGAATCTCTGACTGTGGAATAATCTCAAAATGTTAGTTCACTAAGGTGATTATGGCAGTTGTAGCCACAACCAAAATACTGATGCATTCAACACTGAGATCGTAGCACACAGAGTTATATTTAACCATTTTTATGTTTAAAATTTCAACAAATGAATCAAAATGGGACAATATTTGAGAACATTCACCAAGACAACAAGAAGGACAACTCTACACCATGGGTCCAGCTAGCTACTAGTGAGTAGAATAGTATACTTGATAAAGCAAGATTTCAACTGGGATGAACACATGACATCAGCAATAAAAGCATGGAACCACAGCAGAATGAAGTTCGTTTCTAGACTCGGGAGCAAAAATAAGCACACAAAGATCAACGCAACAATAAATATTGATGTACACAAATTATACAGGAGATAAGGGGGTAGTTTGAAAAGTTTTACCTCCAGCGCTGTAACTTTGACAACAGCAATCACTGATGTGATCATAATCTCTAATGACGTAACTATTAGGACATAAGTGGCGTAACTATGGGACTTTATGCATGTACACAGCTGACAGTGTAATAGAGATGTACATGGAAGTATGGTTAAAACAGCATATTGTGATAGAATTCCTGACGGTTGAAGGTTGTGCACCAATCAATGACTGACTGGTGCACAGCAACGCATGTATGGGTGTCTGTACTGCTAGGAGGTGGGCAAAGGCTGTAAAAGGTTACAGTCCAGCAATGACAAACCTGCATGACCATACTTGCAGTAGATGACCAACTACAGCCTTGAGTGCAGAGCATTAATCGTACGTGAACTAATTAATTCGTGCCAATTGCCATTTCAAGCAGAAAGATATCACCACAATGCTTGGGATTTCGAGCGAGTCTATATTATCCAAGCTTTGCTTGAGTATAGGAAAGCTTGTGTGAGATGAGTTCCACGAATTCTGACAATGGAATTGAACATCACGGAAAGCAGGTATGTCAGGAATTTCTGACTCAATATGGACAGGAAAGTGATACCTTTCTCTCCCCCCCCCCCCCCACCCACACACACACACACACATCATTATCTCTTATCATCACATTGGGCACATCATTATGACCCAAAAAAACAAGCACCGATCTATGGAGTACGAGGCCTACGGATTTACCAACCAAAATATGTTTAAAATTATCACCTCAGCAAGGAAAGTGATGACAAACTTTTTGGGATTGTGAGAGCATAGTCCACACAGCAATACAGTCAACTTTATTCGCTATATGACAATGTTACATTCAGTGCACTCAGTTGCTGCATGTTCCTCAGAACAAACAAGTAATTCTTCAGCACGCCAATGTTTGCCAACATGTGATCTGACAAATTGCTGCACTGAAGCGTCTCAATTTTGATGACACTTTAACGCACCTGACAATCAGGCACCTAGCGACTTCCTGTTCCCTAAGATGAAGGGACACCAGTACACTGCTGGCAAAGAAGTGGAAGCAGCTGTGTGTACCTGGTGCCAGGAAAAAACATTTCTTCTTCGGCAAACTTGTCCAAACATTTCATTTGTGCGTGTAACATGACAGTGACTAAATGGAAAAACAATGATATTTCATATAAAGGATATTACAAGCTTTCAGAGAATGTGCAGCTCATTTGTGTATCTTGTATATTATAAAATTACTGACTACGAGGCAAAACTTTTCAAACCATCATTTATACAATTAAGGAAAACATCAAGAAATGAAATTTAAATATCAAAAGATAACCATCATTAAACATATTAAAGTGAGAGTCATTTACAATTAAAATACCACTTCTAGCAATAACAATGTTTAGTTAAGAGAACTAATAATTGATATCCTTGAAAGGGAAGGTCTACAAATGGGGAAATAGGCACACATTATTCCAATCCATGTTTTTAAAAAAAAAAATGATTACAGGTTTTGATCAACAGTTATGAAGTTAAGACAGAATTAAAATCAACATTAGCAAAGACATTACTGAGACTGGGAACTGATATACAACATGTCAGACATTGATACAATGACCTTATTGGTTGAGGCCGTCAATCATGTGACGACATAAATACAAGGATCTAAATACAGTCCTTAAGTCAATCATGTGACGACATAAATACAAGGATCTAAATAAAGTCCTTAAACGGCAATTCAAGAAATATGATTAAAATACAAAACAGGGTGATATTTGTAATCCCAACACAGATTGTCATTCAATAGTCATCAGAATTATTAGATTCATAGCAGTAATGAGAATGGGACAGGTGCACAGGGACAGGTGCACAGGGACAGGTGCACAAACAGAGATCAAGAAAGATTAACACAATCATCTAGACAGTTACAAATTCACAATCTATTATCTTTTCAATCATGCACTAGTTAAGTGGGCATTAATGTGATGTTTCCTAGTTTACAGCAGAGCCGTGATATCTGTGACTTTTGGCCAGACAGTCTTCAGCATGGATGGATTTGATTTCAATTTGCCTGTGGTAGCAAATCTTTTTGACAACTGCAAGGTTTCTTTAACATTCTCAAGTGCACACAGGACACCCTGCTTTTTTGCCATTTTTCAAGAGGTATCGGATCTCACAACTCTGATCAGGGGAGGGTAAAGCCAAACAGAAATCAGATTTGAAGTGAAAAATTCTCACTGTCTATGGAAGGGTTCAAATCAGGGACATTCCAGTCCGGAGGTAGACATCTTAGCTTTAGACTATCCACTCCCCTTCAGGCAACAAAGACATTCGCAGCAGTCATCAAGGTACACAGTCATCAAGGTACACAGTCATCAAGGTACACAGTCATCAAGGTACACAGTCATCAAGGTACACAGTCATCAAGGTACACAGTCATCAATATAGATAAATTCACAACTTTCAGTCCATCCAGATAGATTCACAATCTTCAGTCTTCAAGACAGATAAACTCACAACCAACCTTCAGTTACCATGATTGGCATATTCAATTTTCTGTCATTAAGATAGCTTCACAATCCTCAATGTTATAATGATAGACAAGATTTACAATTTTTAGTCATTAATATGGATTTATACGCTTTGTAAGATAGACAGCAGTCATTGAGAGATTCACAACCAGCAGTCAATAAAATCAATTCGCAATCAGCAGTCAATAAATCAATTTGAAAATAAAACAAATTATTTGGTATGCACTCTATTATAGAATTTAAAAAAAATTGCTGAAGCATGCATAAAAATAGTTCTGTCATCAGCGCTGTAGATCTATCAATATATGTTGACTGTGCATTATATTTCCAATCTTTTTTTAAAAGCACACAACATGCACACTGAGTATCAGAGAATTATGGGGTTTACAGCATTGCTATAGCTTGTCATAAAGCCTGCTTCAGGTAAAACTTGACACACAACGTGGCAAAAGTCTGCACAGACATAAGACAACTTCTGTACACTTCCAAGCAGACAAACAGTGCAAACAGACAAATCCTGTGCTGTATTAGTACACACAGGGGCAGTCAGGCTATCAGAAATGCTGCATACGCGTCTATTAGTTCTGACAAACAGATGATATATCTGCAATGTGCAGCTGACATACAAGAATGAAATTGTTGAAAGTGGTGGATATGGGATGTTTTTATCCATAGTCTGGTAGTTAGGAATAAGCAGCATACATAGTATGACAGATTGCAAATGGCAGCAAAATGGATGTCGTGAGATTGATCCACAGATGGCAGCAAAATGTTGTAACACTATCAGCTATGGATTGCAGCAAAATGATGTTATAACACTATCAGCTATGGATTGCAGCAAAATGATGTTATAACACTATCAGCTATGGATTGCAGCAAAATGATGTTATAACACTATCAGCTATGGATTGCAGCAAAATGATGTTATAAGATGATTAACATATAGCAGCAACATTTAATATTTGATGAGATTAACAAACTAAAGATAGCTGCAAAATCATGTTATAAGATTAACATATAGTAATAAAATGAATACCTGAGTAACAGACTAAAGAGAGCAGCAAAATCATGTTATGAGATTAACATATTGCAGCAAAATGATTATTTACATGAACATATTGCAGCAAAATGATTATTTAATGACAAACAAACTGCAGCAAAATGGATAAAATGATGCAAATGGACGTGACTGAGGCAACACTAGGTACATTGCTGGACAAAGAGGTTACTGAAGGCAACTTCTAGTGGACAAAGCTAGGTGAGATTGAGTGCTTCACTACAACCACAAGCTGTGAGATAGGAAACCAGGCCAGGATGTTACAGAGCACATGTGAACAACCTCAACTACAGGCAATGTTGGCTACAGCTGTAGTTGTCACTGTGGCACATGTGAACAACCTCAACTACAGGCAATGTTGGCTACAGCTGTAGTTGTCACTGTGGCACATGTGAACAATCTCAACTACAGGCAATGTTGGCTACAGCTGTAGTTGTCATTGTGGCACATGTGAACAACCTCAACTACAGGCAATGTTGGCTACAGCTGTAGTTGTCACTGTGGCACATGTGAACAACCTCAACTACAGGCAATGTTGGCTACAGCTGTAGTTGTCACCGTGGCACATGTGAACAACCTCAACTACAGGCAATGTTGGCTACAGCTGTAGTTGTCACTGTGGCACATGTGAACAATCTCAACTACAGGCAATGTTGGTTACAGCTGAAGTTGTCACTGTGGCACATGTGAACAACCTCAACTACAGGCAATGTTGGTTACAGCTGAAGTTGTCACTGTGGCACATGTGAACAACCTCAACTACAGGCAATGTTGGTTACAGCTGAAGTTGTCACTGTGGCACATGTGAACAATCTCAACTACAGGCAATGTTGGCTACAACTGTAGTTGTCACTGTGGCACATGTGAACAACCTCAACTACAGGCAATGTTGGCTACAACTGTAGTTGTCACTGTGGCACATGTGAACAACCTCAACTACAGGCAATGTTGGCTACAGCTGTAGTTGTCACTGTGGCACATGTGAACAACCTTAACTACAGGCAATGTTGGCTACAGCTGTAGTTGTCACTGTGGCACAGCTACATCCTAATGATGACCTACTGGTGGAAGAAATGTAATTCTATCTGATAAGCTTTGTCAAAGATGACAAAATGTATAATACAAAAGACAATGTGTATGTGATGATGTGACGACAACACTGGCTCTTCACAAGGAGAACAATAAGTACTTCAGTATTAAAACTGACAAAAGTGTAGTCAATGTAAGAAACACTTGTATCTATTAAATATATGTGACCTCATCTACAAGCAGGGATTGTATGTAATCTCTGCATTTGAGGAAATTGAATTTCTATTTTAAATGAAAAAATCAGCCAAATTCATTGATAGGAGGGGAGGGTCTCCTCTAGAGAATGCCCAGTTCAGGCCAGGAGATTTTAGTTATACGGGTGATGACAATAAATGATTACAATGAACGCATATCGTCTTTATTACGGCAGGAGCTACATACACATTACTAGTACTCTCTACTGTCACTAGACATTGGTAACTGAAACCTTCATAGAGAATATTCAATGCAAAAACAGGTCAAGGATAGAAAGTAGCTGCAGATATAAAGCAAAGAAACTGAACTTATGTAGAGGTCATGAGTATGTTACAAACTGTTGAGGAAAATATGTACAATAAATAATAAACACTGAAAGCATAAGAAGCAACAACAGAAAAACCTACCTGTTGCTGCAAGCGGGTGAGTCCACGCACCCACAGAATCTGGCCTCGTCCACTGACGACGTCATTATCCTCATCTACATCTGGCTCTGTTTCTTCAACACGAGATCTCTTGCACCAACTTAGTGATGGTACAGCCTTGTCAGGGATCAAGGTCACAATCTGTGGAGTCAGGTTGTGATGATATTTAAGTGAAAGGAGAACAACTTGGAAATCTGCTAGTCAGCCAAACTACTAATGTACTTAACACATTGTCGAATTAAGCACTAACATAAATTAAGTCAAACAAAGTTAAAAGCAGTCTAAGAAGTTCAAACATATCCAGTCACAGAAAGTGCTAGCACAATAAACAGAACAAAGAGCAAGCAAGATTAAATTCAAAGCACAAACAATGTGCAAATCAACCAACCAAAGTGAAAAACAGTCAAAGCACACACACAACACCAACCAAAGTGAAAAATGGGGGCAAAAAAGCGCAAACACAGTCAAACAAAGTCACACTGAGTCAAAGTACAAACAAATATTGTACTAAGCATAAACAGTGATATTAAGTCTTAATGACACCTAACTGTGACTTACATTTACTATACTGCAGTAAAAATTAACTACGGCTTCAAACCTAACATTCCGGTTTGGGAAAATAAAATTTTTCTTTGAACTTTTGTAATACAGCAGTACCATTGTTTACTCGAGACGAGATACAGGGATTGGGTGTTCATTGTAGTTACATTTGTTGTTCCCACTAGGCATTAAATACTGACCAGACCCCCTATTCTCTCACTTTAGACTTCTCTCAATGTATACGTCAGTGTTCCACCAATTCTCCCCTTCTCTAACTTTAGACTTCTCTCAATGTATACGTCAGTGTTCCACCCATTCTCCTCTTCTCTAACTTTAGACCTCTCTCAATGTATACGTCAGTGTTCCACCAATTCTCCCCCTTCTCTAACTTTAGACCTCTCTCAATGTATACGTCAGTGTTCCACCAATTCTCCCCCTTCTCTAACTTTAGACTTCTCTCAATGTATACGTCAGTGTTCCACCAATTCTCCCCTTCTCTAACTTTAGACTTCTCTCAATGTATACGTCAGTGTTCCACCAATTCTCCCCCTTCTCTAACTTTAGACCTCTCTCAATGTATACATCAGTGAGTGTTCCACCCATTCTCCCCTTCTCTTACTTTAGACATCTCTCAATGTATACATCAGTGTTCCACCAATTCTCCCCCTATTCTAACTTTAGACCTCTCTCAATGTATACATCAGTGTTCCACCCATTCTCCCCATCTCTAACTTTAGACCTCTCTCAATGTATACATCAGTGAGTGTTCCACCCATTCTCCCCTTCTCTTACTTTAGACATCTCTCAATGTATACATCAGTGTTCCACCAATTCTCCTCTTCTCTAACTTTAGACCTCTCTCAATGTATACATCAGTGTTCCACCAATTCTCCTCTTCTCTAACTTTAGACCTCTCTCAATGTATACATCAGTGTTCCATGCATTATCCCCTTCTCTAACTTTAGACCTCTCTCAATGTATACATCAGTGTTCCACCCATTCTCCCCATCTCTAACTTTAGACCTCTCTCAATGTATACATCAGTGTTCCACCCATTCTCCCCATCTCTAACTTTAGACCTCTCTCAATGTATGCATCAGTGTTCCACCCATTCTCCCCATCTCTAACTTTAGACTTCTCTCAATGTATGCATCAGTGTTCCACCCATTCTCCCCTTCTCTAACTTTAGACCTCTCTCAATGTATGCATCAGTGTTCCACCCATTCTCCCCTTCTCTAACTTTAGACCTCTCTCAATGTATACATCAGTGTTCCACCCATTCTCCCCTTCTCTTAAAGAGTGACAAACTTGTCCAGAGTAAGGCCACCCTCTGTGCCATAACCACCAGCGAGCCCTAATTGGTTATCTCATTGCATGTACACCAGCATGTCCTGGATAGTATACCAGGGTAACACACACACACACACACACTGTATTACATCCAAGAACTGCATCCACTCCTGCCACAGACTGTCTGTCAATCTTCTGTCGGATACTTTGCGAGTCAGTTACCAAGACCGTGAACCATGTTCTGTGTAACTAGCCATGTTACCTGTGTAAAGCTGCCATTGCTAATACTATGCTATAGTGATAAACTATTTGCTGTTGTTTCATGCAAGTTTACAACAATTTTCAGAAGCTCTGGCTACCTATGTTCAGTGAACTATGTACTGTGAACATTTGTCAAATACTCCACACCTCTGCAACACTTGTTCAACAATACTGTGTTCTTGCACACAATGTTATACAGCAGCTGTGCAGGCACACCAACCATCAATCCATGTCTGCAGGTCATTCTTTGCTACATTGCTATTTGTAGAAACCAATAAACTGTGCAACATTTATAAATGGCCTTTTGACAATTTGTGGCACGCTGAAATGTCATTAACGCACTGATGATCATCAGCTGACGAGCATCATGGACAACAATAAATGACCCTTCACTCAATTATGAAAGATTGTTAAGAAGAATGAGTTAAGATTGGACTTACTTGTCCCCACAACAATGTACCAAATCCCAAAAAGACACACCACAGCCACTGTGAGGCATTCAGACCAGCTGTATGGAAAGCCACTCCTCCAAACTGAATGATGATGATCTATGAAGAGAAATCCACAAATTTGTATTAAGTGCCGTATTTTAAAAAGTTATATAAAGCAAATGTGTACAATTCTAAGATTGCAATGTTTTTAGAGTTGGTCACTGTATTCCCTGCAAAACCATATCTATTATATAAATTAGTGAAGGAGAAATGTGTTTACATGCAGAAGCCCAACAAGAAAACAAAGCTCTGGAAAATCCTGTCACCATCATACCTGGATTTTGTTGCAAAAGGTAATGCACATGTGTGGGAGGAAACACAAAGATCCTTATGAAGATCTGGCCTGGAGAAATACAACCCAATCATTATTCTGGCTGTTTTGTCCCACAAAAACCATCTTTCAGCGAGTGGTGGATAGTTGAATTGAAGAAAAGTATGGAAGACAGGAGAAAGATGAAAAGACAAATAGAAGAATGGACAAGCCTGACTATCAGCTCACAACAAATCAGCGCTAGAAAAATACAGGAAGCTGCAGTTTTCATGAGTTGTGGGGAAAAGAAGGAAAGCTGCAGGCGTAACAATTGTTTTAATTCAAACCATAATTGTTCATGTACCATCATAAATATTGGGTCAAAGTAACCCAATATGAATTATTTTGCGAATAAAAAAAAAACCAATTAGAAATATGTCTTCAAGCAGCCTTTTTATAGATGTACAATGTTAACAAAAGATAAGTTATTTTTATTCTTTACATATCACAATGTATTGATTTCCTCTTGACTATAGTCTTATTGATTTATTGATTACAAGTATCCAACATGAGACTTTTTCTAAATCCAAATGGAAATCTTTCTCAATTTAAATCAAACTCACTGCTCTCATTGTTGTTTAGATATTACCATTATTGATCCAGCTGATTTTTGCTGCTTATAAACACTGATAGTTCAAACTGAAAATCATTCTTTTACACACTTCCTTGTAAACATTATGTGTTGGAGGAGGAAGGAACTATCAAGTAAAGAATGTAAGAAACTATATAAATTAACTAACTTTAAAAATAGAAATATGTTTATGCAAACTAAATTGAGAATGGCGCAGGGTGACGCATACTATGTTGAAATGTACAGAAAATGTTAGTGACAAGTCTTTACAGGTTTTTTAGGTTTACCAGACTATCCTCCCATTCTGGAGCCTCAATGGCTGAGTGGTTAGTGTGCTTGTTTTCTGATCAAAAAGTCCGGGCTTGCTTCCCAGAAGTGGTAGATTTGTTTTTTTTTGGACTGACAAAAAAACCAAGGTTCAACGAGCCTCTAAAAATGGGTACCAGAGGTGTAAAGGCGGCTTGGCATGGTACTGACCGCAGCACCCAACAATATGCCATTATCATAGAAAAATTAAGTTATTTGCGGATTATCATCATTGCACTCTGAACATGTCCATAGGTGCTCAGATCCCCTCCTCAGCAATTCCTGCAGTGTCCAGCAACTGATGACTCCAGTTCTGTGTTGGTTGATAAGCCCACTTATACGCCCATTTTGCAGCACATTTGCCTTTTCTTGTTTCGATGTTGTCGTTTAGGCTTCATCTGAATACTTCTTGCCGCCGATTTTGTTGCTGAAAGTCGATGACTGTGGATGGTCCAGAACCCATTTCCATGTTATAGACTGGCCAACCCTAGTCAATCAGCTCTTTGGCACGTGGATACACCATGAGCTTTTTATTCTCTTCATTCATAATCACACATCAATGAAATCACACTTCCTTAGCGATGAGCTGGCAAAAAGACACCACCATCTAGGGGGCACTAACATCATATTCCCCATGCGCCTTAGCAAGGCATGGAGGGAACATTTACTTTAATATATCATATAAAATAAGAAAACTGGCAGCAATCCTACTTTTCTATTGATAAGATTGTCTCTGGATGTCATAATCCTACAAGTTTACCAGGATGCAATCTGGACTGTTCTGAGCAAGGGGGGAAAAAAAGCCCCTGAAAATGACATTCCAAACTAATAACAGCAACAATGGCACAAACTGAAAAGGTTTGTCATTACCTGTGCAATGATGGTTCCAATCCATATCCCAATGAAGATAGGGTTTTGGAAGATGCCCTCAGCAATGTTGTGTTGGTTGTGGATCTTGCGTGCATTGATCTCATTGAATAAAGTCATGAAGACAAAAGTGTTGAAGATCATCGTGAAGTGGGCTGAAGGAGCAGCATGGACATCATCAACATCCGATATCCCATCATCAATGCCCAACATTTCAGGACCTGGAGAAGGCAAAACAAATGTGAGGATCACCAGCAAGTTATGTCTAACTTTACCACAAGAGAAGGTGTTGAAGTGGCTTATAGTTACAAATTGCAAGCAAGCAACATAGTACACAGCCAAAGTCTCACTCAACATGGTACACAGCCAAACTCTCACTCAACT
Source organism: Megaustenia siamemsis (assembly GCA_032433765.1). Taxonomy (NCBI): domain Eukaryota; kingdom Metazoa; phylum Mollusca; class Gastropoda; order Stylommatophora; family Ariophantidae; genus Megaustenia; species Megaustenia siamemsis. The sequence goes on along the minus strand of JAVIAB010000125.1, from coordinate 96,102,158 downwards.
TGCACACACCTGGACTTTAAAATGTACAAAGTCAAAGATTTACTCCAAATGTACATGATGTAATATTCACTCAACAAACTTTCACTTAGAAAAATGATCTTGAAACCTCACTTTTATGCATTGGAAAAAAAAAAAAAAAAAAAAAAAAAGAAATATTATCAACACTAATTAAGCAGCTAAGTCTACCACAGTGAAACATATAACAAAACATCAAAGTGTCAAGCACTCACCACAAAAGAGTAGAACAGCAATGACCGTCAATTGATATAGTGCGTGGCACATAATGTTTTTAGCCATTGTGCGTGAAATAAGAGGCTTGGTGCGCCCGTACGGTTTCCGGCGTAACAGTTCATCTGTGGGCAGCTCTGTGGCTAGAGCCAAGGAGGCTAATGTGTCCATAATGAGGTTGACCCACAACATCTGGATGGCTTTGAGAGGACTGTCCTGTATTCAGTAAAGAGAGCTTTTAAATCACATTTTAATTGTTAAGACAAATCATATTTCTGTGATTTACTTGGTTAGAAACCAACTACTTTCTACACAAATCACACATAAACATTACATAAACTTTCTATAAAAAACACACAAAAGCTAAACTTTCAAACTAATATTCAATGAGAGTTGCATTTATATTTTCCTTCTTTCACTTGACAAAGCAGCCAATGAGCTACATGTCTTGTTAGCAACAAGTTCTTCCACATTGCATGGTTCATGTACAAACCACGGCACAATATGTAGCAGCTCTTATGATTATTTTGTGGAAATCTGAGAACATGACCTCTTCGCTCAAACATCTCCCCTTTTTTTTTATTATGTGTATTATTTCTAAGTTATATATCTTAAGCCATTCTCGATTTTGTTTGGCACTAAAGTCCTGAGAATTTCCCTCAGGGAGATTGTGCAGAATGATGAGAAGTCTTGATGTTTTATTTGAGATTATTAACAGCTTTCGGATCCACAGAAAAAAGAAACACTGAAAGTACAGAGTTCCATTCATCATTGGTTTGATGATTTGTGTTGACCTGAGGTGCCCGCTAAATGTTTCAGTTATAGAAGCTGCTTCTTGATCCTTCCAATGCTGATAGACAGCACATAGGACTTGTAAAGACTCCTGCCTAATGTCTTCATTCCGGGTGAGCTGTTCAATTAACAAAAGTGAGTCTATGTCAGCTCACCTTGCCTTTTGTCAGTTTTTTTTCAGTATTTCTCAAGGTCACCCTCTTTTTCTCTGCCCTGATGTTTCCCATTTGAGAGCCTGCTTAGCAATTCTCGATTGTTTCTTCTAGATACATCTCAACATATGTCCATCATCTTTTCTTAATAGTAGGCAAGATAAATGGTTTTAAAGAAACTACCATCATATTCCTTTAATAAAATCCTCAATGTCTCACCTTGTATACAATAGGCAAAAAGAGTTTGGATTAATGAGGCACCTATGGCACACAGCCATTTTTTTTATTCAGACTTCAAATGACTGGTCACTGAGTGCCAATGACATATCTTAACAGGTTTATACCATTTGTGGACTGAAATTCACAACCACCTAATTCCTATTTGAGTGGTACCACTTCACAACCTTCTAGAGAAATCATTTATATCTGGGAGCTACAATTTCACAACCTTCTAGAGAAATCTGATTTTCACCTGTGGTTTTCACTAATTTCTAGACCAATCTATAGATAAAGGATGCCCCTTGCACTGTGGGAAACATTTAGGAGTTGAGAATGGCCAGTACCCATTCCCACAGTTATTTCCTTCTCCATCTCAGTGTGCCAGATGACACTTTATTGCCAAGTAATTGCACAAACCACTAATATACTTTGCTACTTATTCTAGTGAAACCTCTGTTACCAGCACATTAGAAACTAACACACTTATGGAAAACTCATTCGTGACATCTATGGAATACACATTCGTGACACCTATGGAATACACATTCGTGACACCGATTTAATACACATTCGTGACACCTATTTAATACACATTCGTGACACCTATGGAATACACATTCGTGACACCTATGGAATACACATTCGTGACACCTATGGAATACACATTCGTGACACCTATGGAATACACATTCGTGACACCTATGGAATACACATTCATGACACCTATGGAATACACATTCGTGACACCTATGGAATACACATTCGTGACACCTATGGAATACACATTCGTGACATCTATGGAATACACATTCGTGACATCTATAGAATACACATTCGTGACATCTATGGAATACACATTCATGACATCTATGGAATACACATTCGTGACATCTATAGAATACACATTCGTGACATCTATGGAATACACATTCGTGACATCTATGGAATACACATTCGTGACACCTATGATTCATGACGTCTTCAGGCTAGAAATTCAATATTTTCCAATGTAATCTAAGTTTTTTTATTTGCACATTAGAAAGCCTGTATTTGGCACGGACTTACGTTAATAATGCAAGCACCAAAGAAAGCCACCAGCACGGCTACCACATTGACAGTGAGCTGAAATTGTAAAAACTTGGCAATACTGTCATAAACATTTCTGCCCCACATGACTGCCTTAACGATGCTTGTGAAGTTATCATCAGTCAGGATGATGTCAGAGGCTTCCTTGGCTACATCAGTACCAGAAATTCCCTGTACACACAACATATCATTCATAATACAACATCCATATAACAAGCAGAAGTAAGTATTTCTTCTAGAAAACAAATTTCAATTAAACAATTTCATTATTAATAAAGTGAAAGATAAACGAAGTTTTGAAAAAGCTGAAAGTGAAGAAAGAGCTAATTAAACACAATTGGAACAAGACATGTAAAGAGACAATAACCTACTTAAGTCATCTGAGTGGAAAATACAAGGTAAATAAAGCAGGCAAAGACGAAGGGGATTGACAACATCAAGATATGGAAAAAGAATCTTTGACATTCACCATACAAAATTCAAGATAAGAGACACAGTAAAATTGCACTTAATGTTAGTCAACCTTTGATGTGGAGACATCACAGAATGGATGATGGATAAACATCTTGTGTTAAAAATTAGCAAAATATTTTAAATTCTAATATAAAATATAAATTGAATGACCTGTGTGATGTGACATTAGTCGACGTTTATATAGTCATCTAGCAGACTTAACTGTAGGGTTATTTTATTTCTGAGGTTACCACCTTGAAAAGATGTTAAATATATGGTGACTTATACCAGGGGTGGGGCATATGATCTACAGGCCAGAACTGGTCTGCTAAGTAATTTTGGACAGCAAGCAAGGTTGATTGACAACTACTATACACTCCTGCCCCTGGACTAAAAACTCTCATATGCATAGACACAAATATTGTTAAAATTACCATTAACTCTTTCCGTACGAAGCTTTTTATCGACGCAACGGAAGAGTTTTCAGAAACAAAATTGTTCATGTTTTAAGAATCAATCTACATATTTATATTTATCTAACATATAACATATTGTATATGAATTTTTAGATAATTGAACAAGGTATTTCACCAATATCAAGATGATACAAGACATGTAAAAAGAATATGGTTTGATGACATTCACACTTATCAAATTGAGCATGGCGCGGTATGCGGCGAAACGTACGCTGATGAAATCAGCATGGCACACAGTGCGGCGAAACGTACAGAAAGAGTTAAAAATATAATGAGTCAGTTAACAGAGTCACCAAAAGGGGAATGATTTTATCAGATCTTTGATCGTGCAAAACTGCAAATATCAGTGTCTTTGATAATGAGCAGCAGCATGCTTTTCTACTTTCAACAATTCTGCATAATGAAAGGGTGGTCTAGCTTTGTCTTTAAGCTACAATGGATAATTTTCAGGTGGTGGGATGTGTACACTTTAATCAAGAAGACATTGAAAGATAAAAATGACTATTCAGTGATGGCTGCCCAGTTAGTGTACTTTCAACTACACTCCAAGACAAAAAGACCTGCCCAGTTAGTGTAATCTTAACTATTCTCCAAGACAAAAGACCTGCCCAGTTAGTGTAATCTTAACTATTCTCCAAGACAAAAAGACCTGCCCAGTTAGTGTAATCTTAACTATTCTCCAAGACAAAAAGACCTGCCAGTTAGTGTAATCTTAACTATTCTCCAAGACAAAAGACCTGCCCAGTTAGTGTAATCTTAACTATTCTCCAAGACAAAAAGACCTGCCCAGTTAGTGTAATCTTTATTCTCCAAGACAAAAAGATCTGCCCAGTTAGTGTAATTTTAACTATTCTCCAAGACAAAAATACCTGCCCAGTTAGTGTAATCTTAGCTATTCTCCAAGACAAAAAGACCTGCCCAGTTATTGTAATCTTAACTATCCTCCAAGACAAAAAGACCTGCACAGTTAGTGTAATCTTAACTAGGAGCTGCCCAGTTAGTGTAATCTTAACTAGGAGCTGCCCAGTTAGTGTAATCTTAACTATTCTCCAAGACAAAAGGAGCTGCCCAGTTAGTGTAATCTTAACTAGGAGCTGCCCAGTTAGTGTAATCTTAACTAGGAGCTGCCCAGTTAGTGTAATCTTAACTATTCTCCAAGACAAAAGGAGCTGCCCAGTTAGTGCAATTTTAACTATTCTTCAAGACAAAAGGATGATGTAGCTTGTCTTTAGTATCGATTTGGGCAAAGGAAAGATATCATGGAGTCGATCATAGTGTATACATTTTAATATGGAAGGCATTGAAAGTTTATAACCAGGTGTCGTGACTTTTTAGTTACAAAATAGCACTGTTGAGCACAGAAAAGTTGATAAATTTTGTACTTTCCATCAAAGATTTACTTTGGATTATTTCTTTATTCTGTATCACAATAACCCTGTGTGTTGTAACAAAAGCACAACCCTTTCATCAAACTGGTGAGCTCTCTAATATTTATAGTTTATTGTTCACTATATTATTTATTGCTTAATTTTTCTTAATCTTTCCCTCACTTCCAGCCCTACTATATCTCTTTCCTTCCACTCCCTCATGTTTTCCACTGCCATCAAAAAATTGTTTTCATTACAGTAGCTTGTACATGTAATTTAAGTAATATAAGGACTTCAATAGATGATATCTGGCCCTTTTCAGATTTTTCAGATGTGTCCCATTGTACATGAAAGTTGCTCTCACTGACTTAAGTGTTGAAGTGAAGTTGTTGGCATATGTAGGATAAGACACCTCAATTTTGATTGACATTGCTGAAGCTGTCATTTCAAATGGGGATTCAAGAGAATTTTAAACACCAATACAATGGAAAAAGTGAGAATAGGAAATTGACATACCATAGCAAAGCCAACATCTGCTTTCTTGAGTGCAGGGCCATCATTAGTGCCATCACCTGTCACAGCTACAACCTGCCTTGTCTTGCTCAATTTGCTGTCAATGATACCTTTTACCAAAATGTACTTGTCTTGTGGGGAGGACCTGGCCAACACACGTAAACTTGGCCAGATCTTGTCCATCATATCTTGGCTGACCTGGAGAAACAAAACACACTTAGCTTATGAGACTACACATATTATACACTAAATGTTACTGTGGTTAAATATCAATTATAGATAAAGATGGGTTACATCCAGCAACGAGAGGCTACGTGGCATATATCAACCACTACAGTACTGAGTCAGTTGCTGGATGCTGCTGAGGAGGAGATCTAAACATCCAGCAACGAGAGGCTACGTGGCATATATCAACCACTACAGTACTGAGTCAGTTGCTGGATGCTGCTGAGGAGGAGATCTAAGCATCCAGCAACGAGAGGCTACGTGGCATATATCAACCACTACAGTACTGAGTCAGTTGCTGGATGCTGCTGAGGAGGAGATCTAAGCATCCAGCAACGAGAGGCTACGTGGCATATATCAACCACTACAGTACTGAGTCAGTTGCTGGGTGCTGCTGAGGAGGAGATCTAAGCATCCAGCAACGAGAGGCTACGTGGCATATATCAACCACTACAGTACTGAGTCAGTTGCTGGATGCTGCTGAGGAGGAGATCTAAGCATCCAGCAACGAGAGGTTATGTGGCATATATCAACCACTACAGTACTGAGTCAGTTGCTGGGTGCTGCTGAGGAGGAGATCTAAGCATCCAGCAACGAGAGGCTACGTGGCATATATCAACCACTACAGTACTGAGTCAGTTGCTGGATGCTGCTGAGGAGGAGATCTAAGCATCCAGCAACGAGAGGCTACGTGGCATATATCAACCACTACAGTACTGAGTCAGTTGCTGGGTGCTGCTGAGGAGGAGATCTAAGCATCCAGCAACGAGAGGCTACGTGGCATATATCAACCACTACAGTACTGAGTCAGTTGCTGGGTGCTGCTGAGGAGGAGATCTAAGCACCCATGGACATTTTTGGAGTGCAATGATGATAATCACAAGTAACAATATAGATAACCATGTGAGGAGAGAAAACCAGATGTTATGGGAAAAAATGTTACAAACAATAAATCAAGTGAGGAGAGTGTTATTTTAAAAAAAAAAAAAAATCTGTTACAAATAATAAATGAAGTGAGAAGAAAAGAAACATATGTCATATCTTTTAGAAACAAAATTTGCCAAATAACTCACCAACTTTCGTGTCATTTTTCAGATCAGTGTATGGCTTTTATGTTTATATATCTTTGTTTAATTTAATAGTATTTACCTATAGTTTTGATCTGTTTTATTTTTGTTTTGTATCTGATGAAGGCTTTTGCTGAAATGTCTTTTGTCTCATCTCATTAATAGTTTAGCTGCTAGATACAATTTCATGTTTATTTTACAACTTATTTAATATCTACATTAATATTTCTTCTTTATATTATGAATGTCTAAGGCCATTTGTTGCACTCACTCCTATTCCATTTTATCTTTGATGACACCTAACCAGCTTATAGTTCTGCTTATAACTATATTCTTGAGCTCTCAAGTCTAGACATTTTATTTACTTAGATATTAACTTGGATATGATCATGTTAATATTTATATACAACCCATATTAGGTGCTTCTCAATTACAAGTAAAAGGAAACTATACAGAGCTTCATAAAAGGAGGCAATCTCATCTTCAGAACGGGACCCGTCGAGCTGGTGATTCAGCCCTTTAGCTGCTTGACACTTTAAAGGAGGTGGGCCCACCTGGGTCATGACTCCTAGGCATCGATAACCTCCTGCTGTATTTAACCTGAAGGCTCACACTATATTAGGCACATACTAAAACTAAACTTATTCTTCATAACACTTCTGATCAAATCTATTGTCCACATAACTGGCAGACCGTTTTCTGGCCTGTGGCTATATGCCCACCTCTGGTATATGTTATATATTTAAAACCATTTCAACGTGGATAATACAACATTTCACCAAACAGTGACTTAGGCCACAAGAATAGAAATCTGAGGAAAAGTTAACAATAGTTTCAGAAAGCCAGGAACTAAATAGGAGAAAACAGCTGAAGTCAGGAGAAAACTTATGAAAGCAGGAGAAAACTGATGAAGGCAGGAGAAAACTGATGAAGGCAGGAGAAAACTGATGAAGGCATGAGAAAACTGATGAAGTCAGGAGAAAACTGATGAAGTCAGGAGAAAACTGATGAAGTCAGGAGAAAACTGATGAAAGCAGGAGAAAACTTATGAAAGCAGGAGAAAACTGATGAAGGCAGGAGAAAACTGATGAAGCAGGGGGAAAACTGATGAAGACATGAGAAAAAAAAAACTGAAGCCAGGAGCAAACAGCTGAAGCCAGGAGCAAACAGCTGAAGCCAGGAGAAAAAAAAACTGAAGCCAGGAGAAAACAGCTGGCAAAACAGATTTGGATAAGCTTAACACCTCAGAGTAATAGTTTTTTTTTTTTTTCATTTCATTCACCAGGTTTCTAAATCTAGTGAAGTCCAGAGGAACTGAATTTTGTGTGAATATCACTTTAATATTTTCCACACTGCCAGCCGTGTGCTAAGATGTCCCTCACCAAACAGGCAGATATTCTCTGTCTTCAGATGTATTCTCATTTTGGGTAGATTTCTTTCTATTAATTTTGCACTGGCAGTGGCCATTTTTGGCCTGCTCTTTTCGATTTCCAACTGCCAAGAGTAATTTAACATGTGTAGTATGTGCACACGGGACCTGTTTTTTGTCTTTGATAGGGCTAGACATATAATCTGACTACCCTGAGATCAGAGGTGGGTAAAGCCATGAGGAAATCACTGATCAATCAATGTATTTTTCCCCACCATTGCTTGTGGGGAGACTAGAACCTAGGACCTTCTAGTCCAGAAATTCGCTTGCGGCCGCCTAGCCCCTATCCACAGAGATGTGAAAGATGGCTTAAAGTCAGTACTTTCTTACACTGCAGATCTTGGCAAACTGTAGCACATTATTTTTAAAAAAATGATCTGTTCTCACAGGATATTTCTGATGCACTCGGTAAATATTAAAATGACCTCTCACCTCTCCCTCCTGGTCTCGGACTCTTCTGTTGAACTCTTTCCCCTCTAAGATGAGGCCATCCTCCCCAGGTCTCAAAATGCCACACTTCGATGCAATGCTGCGAGCTGTGTTGACGTTGTCTCCTGTCACCATACGTACAGTAATTCCAGCTCTCTGACACTTGCGAATGGCTTCCGGCACCTGGAAAGACACATAATAGTCGTTTACTAAATGATTAGTTTCGTTTCACCTTTCACTGTACCAAATACTACATTATCTCAACTAACATTTGTTACTCTAAGAACACTACCAGAAGTATCCACAATACAAAACAACTTATAGCAATGGTGTATCTGCTCTTGTGCCCAGTATAGTACTTAATGATGGACTTCCTCTATGGTATATGTATATTATTGTTACTGTTGTTGTTGAAGCCCTTTGAGCATCATGTCTAAAATGGCCTTAGAGATGAAGAGCCCTATGTATCTCAGAAAACAAATACCATAAGCTGCTGGAAAACAATGATCCATCAACAGTTCTTCTACTGTTTGAGTAGTGACAGAAAGTAGGACGAACAAAGGACAACAGCTGTTGGTATAGGGAGCGTACTGGGGAAATTACAAGCTGAGATGAGACGCTTGAATAAGGATGAGATAGAAAGTAGATTTAGTATAGATAAGATAGAAAGTAGATTTAGTATAGATAGGATAGAAAGTAGAATTAGTATAGATAGGGTAGAAATTAGATTTAGTATAGATAGGATAGAAGTAGATTTAGTATAGATAGGATAGAAGTAGATTTAGTATAGATAGGATAGAAAGTAGATTTAGTATAGATAGGATAGAAGTAGATTTAGTATAGATAGAAAAGAAAGTAGATTTATTATAGATAGAAAAGAAAGTAGATTTAGTATAGATAGAAAAGAAAGTAGATTTAGTATAGACAAAGTAGACACCAGAAAATATTAGAAAAGTACATCAATATTTAGTTAATTCCCAAGATGTTGAGTTGGTTATTGACTTTCTTGAATGAATGATAAGGAGGAATACTTATATAGGAGGTATAAGATGAAAATGCATATCACGATGAGAGTCATTGACCTGAGTTCCTGGTAGAGAGGTGCTGACACTGTATGAATCCTAAGAGAAGAGCCAGAGCCAAGATATTAAAAAGAACAATGTCAGAGAGTGTAACAACCCCAACATCCAACACTATAGTTTGAAGATTTCTAACTGAGACTGTTGGGACCTCATCCTTCTTCCTTTATACTCCATGTGGAGCAAAGGTGTCTTCAACAAACACTTTCCAAACCGTTCTGTTTCTTGCCATTCTTTTAAGATCATTCCATGTCTTCCCCAACATCATCATCTCTGCTTCCACCTGTCTTCTCCAAGAATATTTTGGTCTTCCTCCGTCTCTTCCCCTGGAGATTTCAAAAAAGGGCCGATCGTGTAAAAAGACATATTTTCAACAAGACAAAGAAAGCACGCACACGCATAACTAAAAGGATGAGTTTGATAGTAAAACTATGAGCAAGCATTACAGAGAACTATTACATTATAAGACATGCACACAAATACAAACTTCATCTCTGACAGGATCCTCAATGCCCACAATGCACACACAGGTCAGTGCTGACATGACCTTTGGCTCATCCTCCCAGTCAACATCATCCAGAGATCCTTCATTTTCTCCTTTAGGACCTAGAACAATTTTTAAAAAAACCACTGCTTCACAGAAAACATTATGTTTACAATAAATAAGGCATTGACTGGTTGCCTGATATACAACAAATTAACCACTTTTAAACCCTAACATTAAACTTGACAACAATGCTTTTGTGACCATTTCTTTTCATTTTTTTAAACCCTCTATTAGGATGAAGCCATCAACAGCTCCTCATTTATGTGTCCTTTGCTTCCCCTCCATGGATTTATTGATTATCACTATTTCCTCTTTCCCTATGAGATGCGGGTGAGAGTTGGCCTGGTCATCTTTGTAGCTGGTTCTCCAAGCAGGTGTTTTATCCATCTCCACCACAACCTTCTTGTTACTGGGCAAGGATTTGTTCTTTGCCACAGTTGATCATTTCTAGTGATTCTAACCACCAGATCTAAAGTATCATCCTTAACCAGGTGCTAACAACAGATACCTAAGAGATAGCTTTGTTGGCCTGACAAAAAAATCTGCCACTTCTGGGGGTCAAACCTGGACCCTTCTGATCAGGAAGCGAACACACTAACCACTCAGCCATGAGACTCCAATGTTAAAATAGGGCACCCTTAATGACTGACACTGGTTGTGATAATACTTTAAGGATTTCAATAAATGTTATCATTTAGTGCTAATTTCCTCCTGAATTCAAAGTTTTCAAGCTTCAAAGTTTTCAAGGTTCAAAGTTTTCCCACCAACATTTTTGCAGTTCTGCTTCCATGGCATTTAATGCCTATTTCTTGTTTGATGATTTCAACTTCACTTCCCACTATTGACTCTTCTTACATACTCATATGTCAACTATAATTCCCGGCTATTGTCATTAATGAAAATTTGGATTTTTCAAATTATGATTGTACACGGCAGGAAAAAATTACACTAATGATGGTTCATATTAAGAAAGGAGTAAAGGCATCAAGGTAGAGATGCTACGCTGCTGACATTAGAAAAGTACATCAATATTTAGTTAATTCCCAAGATGTTGAGTTGGTTATTGACTTTCTTGAATGAATGATAAGGAGGAATACTTATATAGGAGGTATAAGATGAAAATGCATATCACGATGAGAGTCATTGACCTGAGTTCCTGGTAGAGAGGTGCTAACACTGTATGAATCCTAAGAGAAGAGCCAGAGCCAAGATATTAAAAGAACAATGTCAGAGAGTGTAAGAACCCCAACATCCAACACTGGAGCTATGATTTGCAGCTTGTGCTACGAAATATTTTTGTGGGGGTTATGCAGTCTCTTTTTTTTTCTTTCTTGCAATCCAAAATAACAAAGCAAGCCCTCATGTGGGAAACAACAGGTAAGAGGAAAAGAGGCCTACCCAGAGACACTGAGAAGAACATTGATGAGAGAAGCAAGAGCAGCAGGAATCGGCTCCCTCAATGAGATAAGAGTTGCTTGCACAGAACAGAGACAAACGGCGAGATTTGATAAAAGATCTTTACAAGGATTGAAAATAGCTAGAATACAAATTTAGATAAGAGAAAAAGTATGTGAGTCTATGCCCTATGGGCCGGCTATGGCTCGAAAGGTCAATAGATAGAATCCCAAACACATTTCACTGCTGCTTCTGTGACAACACTTTTAATTGACATTTCCTGAGGTCAATTTATCTTTACTTCATGAAACCATCATCATCATCATATACCTGGTGTGAAAGAAGCTTATATTTTGTTCTAAATGTAAACATTTCATTGCTGAACATCCGTCACTTCAGAATCAGTCACGAGAACTCACCTTTAACAAAATCTTTGTAGGCCAGACATATAGTTCTCAGTCCATCACTGGCCATGGGTTCAATGACATCACTAACCACCTTCTCTTGCTCTCTGCTATTGAAAGGCTTTGCTGCCCCAGAAGAATCAAGGATGTAATTGCATCTGGGGAAAAAAATAAAATCACACATTGTAATGTGCAGAGAGTACAAAGAACATGGTTTACAGTAGGGTACACGTGTGCATACACATGCACAAACAAACACAAATGCACGCAGAGCAGTTTACAGAGCTAACAGAAACTACTACACACAACACAATGATTTGTAGGGCTGATAGAAACACACACAATGGTTTATAGACTGGCAGAAACACACCTCCACACAACAGCTTACACAGCTGGCAGAGACACACCACCACATAACAGCTTACACAGCTGGCAGAGACACACCTCCACACAACAGCTTACACAGCTGGCAGAGACACCTTCACACAACAGCTTACACAGCTGGCAGAGACTACCCCCACCCACACAATAAAAAAAAAGGTTTGTAGAGGTGTGGACATGAGCTACAGTCAGGGAAGATTATATTGTGATCTTGTTCCTCCTACAGTAGTCAGGGATGATTATATTGTGATCTTGTTCCTCCTACAGTAGTCAGGGATGATTATATTGTGATCTTGTTCCTCCTACAGTAGTCAGGGATGATTATATTGTGATCTTGTTCCTCCTACAGTAGTCAGGGATGATTATATTATGATCTTGTTCCTCCTACAGTAGTAAGGGATGATTATATTGTGATCTTGTTCCTCCTACAGTAGTCAGGGATGATTATATTATGATCTTGTTCCTCCTACAGTAGTCAGGGATGATTATATTGTGATCTTGTTCCTCCTACAGTAGTCAGTGATAATTATATTGTGATCTTGTTCCTCCTACAGTAGTCAGGGATGATTATATTGCGATCTTGTTCCTCCTACAGTAGTCAGTGATAATTATATTGTGATCTTGTTCCTCCTACAGTAGTCAGGGATGATTATATTGCGATCTTGTTCCTCCTACAGTAGTCAGTGATAATTATATTGCGATCTTGTTCCTCCTACAGTAGTCAGTGATAATTATATTGCGATCTTGTTCCTCCTACAGTAGTCAGTGATAATTATATTGCGATCTTGTTCCTCCTACAGTAGTCAGTGATAATTATATTGCGATCTTGTTCCTCCTACAGTAGTCAGTGATAATTATATTGTGATCTTGTTCCTCCTACAGTAGTCAGGGATGATTATATTGTGATCTTGTTCCTCCTACAGTAGTCAGTGATAATTATATTGCGATCTTGTTCCTCCTACAGTAGTCAGTGATAATTATATTGCGATCTTGTTCCTCCTACAGTAGTCAGTGATAATTATATTGTGATCTTGTTCCTCCTACAGCAGTCATGGATGATTATATTGCGATCTTGTTCCTCCTACAGCAGTCATGGATGATTATATTGCAATCTTGTTCCTCCTACAGCAGTCAGCGATAATTATATTGTGATCTTGTTCCTCCTACTTTAATTTGTTTTCTTTAACAGATTATGATACATAGATTGCAGTGGACATCTAAAAATTAAAATCAGTTTGTCTACAAAAACTCAACCATACATTAAAGTGTCTTTGCCCCTTCCTACATCCTTCAATTATCTAATAATTTTCTGCCACTATCTAAAAATGTGCTGCCACTGTCTAACAATTGTCTGCCACTTGTCTAACAGTTGTCTGCCACTTGTCTAACAGTTGTCTGCCACTTGTCTAACAGTTGTCTGCCACTTGTCTAACAGTTGTCTGCCACTTGTCTAACAGTTGTCTGCCACTTGTCTAACAGTTGTCTGCCACTGTCTAACAGTTGTCTGCCACTGTCTAACAATTGTCTGCCACCGTCTAACAATTGTCTGCCACCGTCTAAAAATGGTCTGCCACTATCTATTTCCTGTCACTTATCACTCACAACAAGAGTCAAGTTACAGACAGTCTATGCTTACTTTTTTACCACGACCTCCGAGGCACCTTTGCAAAAAAACCTGTAGACATTCTCCCGACCATTCACTTTAATGACAGTGCCCATAGACTTGCGGTCAGAGTTGAAGGTGTAAACTTTCACCAGCTTCTCTTCAGGATATTGCTCACGCACCTGGTGATAATAGTAGATATAGTTATCAAGAAATGAACATCTGCCTATGTCAATTGTACATATTGTAGTGTTAAAGTGAGTTGGCATGAAATAATTCTTGAACACAACTATCATATTATAATCAACTTCAAAGAAAATATGTTTCTCACTTTCATTCTGACCATAAGCACAGTGTTTTCATTTACTGCTCCATCTTTAACTGCTTTAGCCATACAACAAATCTGTCTGTCTGAAATAATTTACACAACAGAAGTTCATCTATTATGTCAACTCAACCCCCCCCTTACTCTCTCGTTAGTTCATGTGTGTAAACTTGTACCATCTAAGAAAACTGTACAGCAGACATCACACTTACCCGTTCATACGACTGCTTCATGGCCAATATAAAACCCAAAAGAGCACACTCTGTCTTGTTGCCCAGCTGTTTGGCCAAGCCACCTTCATACTCTGGTTGCTATAAGAAACACAAACAACATTCACTATTGGAGCTTACTGCTTCAATGTTTAACTACAAAAATGTAAACACTGTGTTAAACTCAAAGATGTGACTGCGCACTCTTTTTGGTACAAGTTGTATGGAATTGTCACCTGTGCCTCCTGTTAGGGTTGCACACAAAAGTTAACATTGTCAACAGAATTTTTGTGATGCTTGTGACATGTAAAAAAAAAGAGTAAAGGTTCCCTCCATGACTTGTTAGGCGTTTGGTGTATATGGTGTTAGTGACCGTATTTTTCTATGACCGTAACACATTTTTGGGTATATGGTTGGTATCATGTGAGGTAACATTTACTTTCCAGAAAAATCTCTGGCACCTATTTTTAGAGGCTGGGTGAACTCCGGAGCCTTGTCAGTCCAAAAAAAATCTGCCACTTGTTGTGATCAAACCCGGACCCTTAAGATCACGAATCACATGCACTAACGACTCAGACACTGATCCTACTTGTGACATGTGGTAGAGTAGATATAGGGAAATTCAAACTGAAATGAAACATTCCATGAGCATAATAGAAAAAAGGGTGAGATTATCCTTTTGTATATAACTAAGCTCTTCAAAATGTTTATATAAGCACTTAGTACAAGAACAACATAATAGAAAAGAAAGCAGTACCTAGCTCTGGAATGCTTATCTTATAAGATAGACTACAGCAACATCAACCCTTTGGGCCAAATCTTCATCACAAGCATTAACTTGGTGACAGCAGCATATTCATTGTTTGAGACTGTCACTGTAAAGTTTTGTTAAAATGTGTGAACAAGAAAAGAACCGAACCATTTACCTACCACAAACTCATGCAACAGATTTCAGTCCATTTTGTATCTGTGAGAGAGGAAAGGCTGACAAACTAGCTATTGCGTGCATCCTGAAAGAACAATGCCACCACAGGGCATCAATGAATAAGGAGGAAAAAGTCCTATCAAAGGAAAATACAGATAACCGGAGGATAGGATAGGATTAAAATAACTGATCCCATTATGATAAAGGTCTAGAGTCGAAAAGAATATTCTGGCTTGAACCAGGTCAAGGAAAACATCTAGAGAAAGCGATGTGACCCAGCGGTGTACAAGCATGGTTGGTTGGTTATTGATCATGCAGCCTATGGGCAAAGGCACTTTACTCAATGTCAATACAAACATGTGGTCAAGACATTGTACAAAACTTGTGGTCAAGACATTGTACAAACATGTGGCCAAGACGTCATACAAACATGTGATCAAGATGATGTACAAACATGTGGTCAATATGTCATACAAACATGTGGTCAAGATGATGTACAAACATGTGACCAGGACATTATACAAAAATGTGGCCAAGATATCATACAAACATGAAGCCAAGATGTCATACAAACATGTGGCCAAGACTTCATACAAACATGTGGCCAAGACTTCATACAAACATGTGGCCAAGACTTCTTACAAATACAAGCAATCAATATATTTCACAGAAACAAGTTATTTCACAAACACATGTAATAAAGACATCCTACACATATAAATCCACAGGTACAGACCTCTATTTTGGATGTATATCCACTGTTAATAGAAACAGACTCCATAATTAGTTGTCTTAGATTTTCATTAATGCTTGAAAACTCTGGCACACTTCTATTGTGATTTTCTGAAAGCAGAAGTCAAAACAAAAGATATGAAATTTGTTGTTTTAAAAAACAAGTGAGAATAATGCAAAGATAAATACTGAGAGAAGATATCTCTGAAACAATAAAGATGAAAGTTATAGAGTGATTATTACTTTTTGTCTGGCTTCAATTCTATAATCATCGTGTGCCATAATAGTTGGCATAGGCGATCGGGTCTTTTCACAATTATAAAATATTCATATAAATTCTGTTGTTGGCTGTTCAATGACACCAAGCTATCTAGTATCTTCTCCTTGTCATCCACGATCTCCTTCCCTGTATTTTTCCAGTTGTAACTAACTATTCCAACTTTGCTCTTCTCATGATGTGCCTGAAAAATGATTGCTTCTTTCTGATGTTTTTTTTAAGAGCTGCCTTTTTGTGTTGGTCACTCTGAGAATTTCCATGTTGGCCATTTTTAGCTGTCCAGGGAGCTCTCAACATTCTTCTGAGAAATCCCATCTCTGTAGCCTCTAATTGTCTTTTTCATTTGTTTGTCTACTGTCCATGATTCACTTCCATAATGTCAAAATGTGTTCCATATAGCACAGATGAACTCTTTCTCATTTCTATAGACTTGTTGCACAAGACGTTTTTCATTACCTGGAATGCTATTTTGACCTGTGATATTCTGTTTTTATTTCTGTAGTGAACCTTCAATTCTATGGTTGCCAATAAAACCACTTCATGTCCATGCACTGGTGTGTCTTGTGGTGTCCTACAGAACAACAATAAAATCTGGCAGTGTCTCTGTGTGCATTTCTACCAGATAGTCTTTCATCAAACGGTTTCTTCCAATGACTGATTCATCATTATAATTGTGGAACACTAACTTTGTACAAAGCTTTCTATTTATCCATGCTTTGTGATGCTAATCAATGATGTCCTGTTAATGTTTAGGTCACTGTGATCTAAAGAGGGGTGGGTCAATGGTCGAAGAGATAAAAACATGCTGCTCTCCATAATAAGGTCAATATAAGATTAAATCAAGGTAAGGTACAAAAGCAAAAGAAAAAAAACTATACCTGGGTTGAAATAAAACTATAGACCTGAACACCTCATGACAACACTAGGTCTTCTTCTTCTTCTTTCCTTCCTCATCTGCCTTTCAGCGTCGAGAGGAGATATAATTTGCGGCCTTTTGCTCTTCTGTTTGCCTCTGCTGCTACTGTTTCCTAGTGCTTCTAATATTCCATCGACCCATCTTTTTCGCGGTCGACCCTTGGGTCTGGTGTTCTCACAATGTTTGTTGAAGGCTTGTTGTGTAGTGTTTTGTTCTTTCTGCCTTGTCACGTGGCCAAACCATTTTATCTGTTGTTTCCTTATATATTCTATGGCGGGGCTATTCCTAGCTTTTTTCTAAGTTCTTCATTTCTGATCTTATCTCTCAGACTGTTTCCTGTCATTCGTCTAACACATTTCATCTCTGTAGAGGTTATTTTTCTTATTGTTCTTGCATCTAGGGTCCAGGTCTGGCATTGGTAGCACGACGTTGGGATGAAGATTGTATTGTATAGTGCTTGTTTTGCCTCCAGAGTTATTTCCTTGTTGGACAATAGTGGTGATAACTGTCCAATGATTTGACAAGCTTTGTTGCATCTTGATTCTATCTCTGCTGTTTGAGAATTATCATTTGTCATTAGACTTCCTAGGTATTTGAATTCCTCTACTTGTTTTAGTTGTCTGCCTTCTATAGTTATGTTGATGTTCTGTTTATTTTTGGCGACATTCACAACACTAGGTATATAGCCTTATCAGCTAGCCCTCTTAGAAAACCTCAGTCACACCACAAACATGGGATAAAAACCACAACATAGCATTCTGCAAGTTCATGTACAACTCCTTAAAGATTTAAAACTATTGTGTTGTTGATTACTGTGTTATCCCCCCCTTTAGTGGATCTCGGCAAGCTATTACATACTTGTCACATACTTATTACCCATTTCTGTGCTGACAGTCAAACACAAATTGTATTGAGATGTGTACACCCCTAATACAAACAATATGTGATGATACAACTGACTCAACAAATATCTAAATGTGCTGGTCAAGCCAAGCCTAAGTGAGAATGGAAACCAACCAAACACTTTGAAATTATTTTGCACGTTTGGGGAGATTATCTAACTTGAAAGTGGGCACTACATAACGTCACCAATTTCAAAGTTACGCAAATAATGTTGCTAATTAAAATTTGTTGAAACATGAATCAAACAAAGCAGACATTGTTGCTAATTAAAATTTGTTGAAATATGAATCAAACTACTGATGTTGCTAATTAATATTTGTTTAAAAAACTGCTGATGTAGTTGCAAACTGCTGATGTAGTTGCTAATTACAATTTATTGAAATATATGAATAAAACTACTGATGTTGCTAATTAAAATTTACTCAATATATTGTTTCAATATTAAGAAAGAATACCTTCTGTGTTTACCCAAATACTACTCTTCTGCCCTTAAAAGGAGGACATTAAAATGGTTGTAATGATATGGTATCATGGTTTACAGCTGCACAATTTGCTACAACAAAAGAATAAATACATGGCTATGGTATGGCATTTTGGAATACAGTGTTGCCTCCATTTCTTCTGTTTACAGAGCCACAATAGAATTATGGATCAGGGTCTTGATCAGCTTTGGTTCTGATGAAAGCCATCAGTTGTGTTGCTGATATCATTCAGCCCATACACTTTGGTACCACTCTGTTAACTAATCAATAGTCGTAGCTTGGTATTATGAGGTTTTATTAATATTAAAGCTGTGAAACAGAACCCAATATTGGGGAGTACTGCAACCAAATAAGCACACAATTGAGGAAACAAAGAATATGTGATACTCACGTCCAATGTAACTTTGGACCACAGTCATCCTGTTGGTAGTTAGAGTGCCTGTCTTATCTGAGCAGATAGCAGTAGCATTGCCCATGGTCTCACAGGCATCCAAATGTCTAACCAGGTTATTGTCATGCATCATTTTCTGTGGATTCATGAAATCATTTCAGCACTCAGCCCCAAATAAATTGAAATAAACTAGTACCAAACAATTTTTTTAATTTAAAAAAGTAACAGTTAGCAATGCAAGAAATTCACTTCAAAAGCTAAAAATATTAGAAACTTTCAAATATGGGTTCTGTCGTTATCTGGCTAAACCAGATAACTGTTTCAAACTCAACAGATAGTAAGACTGAATTTTCACCCGGATTTCTGTTTCAAATTAATAGATAGACTTATTGTCATCCACATCATGGCTGTCACTGGAAACAAACTTATCTTGTCCATGTCAAAAAGATGGAACACCAACCATCTGCTTGTACAAGTTGCTTGTCCAATGGCCTGTATCACATGAATATTAAGTTTCCCATTATCCTTTATTAGATGTTTTGCTTCAGAATTCACCTGTAAGTAAAAAGATCCCCCGTCACGCCAAGTGACGTATAGGTAATATGGTGTTAGTGACCATATATTTTACAGACCTTAGGCACATGATTTTTGAGGTAATGTGGTCGGTATTACGCCCGTACCGCTTTACTTTCCCAGAAAAAAAAATCCGGTACCCATTAAAGGCTGGGTGAAACCTGGAAGCCATCGGTTGGGATCAAACCTACCTCTTGTCCTTTGTAGTCCAGTTCACTAACCACTGAGCTATCACAGTTCCCAGACTTCACCTGTAATCATGTTTGATTGCAGTGTTAGGATAAAGCATTGCTGGCCATATTCACCAAGTGTGTGTGTGTATGTAAATGTGTAGTGAAAGGGAGAATATTCTACTGTAGATGACATTAAAACATTGCTAGAGCAAACGCTTGTACAAACTGTGTCTAGTTTTAAGGAAAAGATGAATTATGTTTGTACCAGAACCTGTAATTTCTTTAAAACTGTCCATGGTTGACCCAAACTTCTAAATCATCTATCTCTAATTGAACTATTCTTCTAAAGTGATGGATAATCTTTCTACATGGAATTAACTATCTAACCTTTGCTATCCAGGTATCAGCCATTCTCTCGATGTAATCATTTGTCTCGCCAGTGCATTCCTGTTCTAACCCTAACATGTTTTCTCTGTTCGAGGGACCAGCAAGAACTGACCAATCAAGCTTGATAGCTTGGCTTGTCGACCTCATTACATGACTATATCCTGACCACAGGATCCCTGAGATGTCCTTCAAACTGATCAATGTTCCCCGTAGCTGAAAACTTACCACCTCCATGTCATTCCCCTGTCCAAAAATTCTATTGTTAACTCTATTAACTACACTCTAGTACATTATTTAACTCTCTCAAACCCCATATCTAGTATTACACAACAAGCCCTTTTTTGGAATCCCCGGTGAAAAAGACAGAGTAAGATTAAAATATTCTTGGAGAATACAGATGGATGCAGAGATGGATATGGGGAAGACATGGAATGATCTCAAAAGAATAGCAAGAAACGGAATGACTTAGAAAGTGTTTGTTGAAGACCTATGCTCCACAGGGAGTTGAAAGGTAAAGAAGAAGAAACCCAAGATCTGGTACAGGTATATCTGATTGAATAGGCCACTGGGGAAACTGACAAGTGTTACAAGCTATCATGTTTTTATTTACTTTGGCCATGAAAAACAGACATACAGCAAAAATTTTAAATATTTTTTTTAATGAGGGAATGGTTGGTCTCGAGACAGAGGTTGTGAGTTCAAATCTTGGCTGCACCAGTTGGGATTTTTATTGAAGATTTCTCTCTGCAGCAACCACCCCTGTCTCAGCAGCGAGGCTCAATGTGAAACTATTACTCATTGATGGGAAAAATATGAGTACTTTCGAAGATGGAGTTATCTGCCTGTGCGGTGAGGGACTCCTGTGCACACAGCTCCCAGGAAAAAATAGATTAACATGCAAAATTAAGTCCCTAGTCTCTAGGGACTTTTCCAGAGATGAAAGATGGCGAACGAAAAAAAAAAGTGAAAAATAAAAAAAAGACTTAAAAATCAAACCTTGACAGAGTAAGCCAAAGCCAAGGTTACAGCTAGAGGTAGACCCTCAGGTACAGCCACCACAAGAACTGTGACACCAATGATGAAGTACTTGACAAATATCTCTATGTTCTTGGTGGTGTCAGCTGAGGTCCAGGTCTTTCCCTTGACAACAAACTCACGAATGCAAAATTGCACTATGAGTATGACGACTGTAAGCACAGCTATGGCAGTACCTATGAGTGACACAGAGAACAAAGTGAATGTCCAATTTGAAATGCTGGTTATATAATATATATGGTCCACAACTAAATGATTATTAACAGGAGGACTGTGGAGTCAGTAGTTCATCTGACAGCTAGCACTATAATGACACTTTTCTTTCATGGATTTGATGACAGCATAAAAACGGAAATTGTAATAATTGTCAGGCAATAAAGAAAAAAGGAAATTGACTGTAAAGAATACGATATGTTAGGCAATAAAGAAAAAAGGAAATCGCCTGTAAAGAATAAGATAGGTTAGGCAATAACGAAAACAAAAATGTTGAAATCCTGCTAGCGCAGTAAAATAAATAGAAGTCAAAATAAAGAAGCCTGGGTTAGACTGCAGAAAATGAGCAACAGCTTGAGTTCAGTTTAAAAAATAAAAATAGAAGTGCAAGAATTTTGCAGTAAAAAAATAGGTGTAATATATAGCCTGGCAGTTAAAAACAAAAAGTAGCAAAGTCTGGAATTTACAACAAAAAAAAAAAAAAATAGAACTGCAAGTCTGGCAGTTGGTAAAAATACAAGTAGCAAAAGTCTCAATTTAAAAAGAGAGGAGTATGTGTTTGACAGTTTAAAAAACATATATATATATAGGAGCAATAGTTTAGCAATTGCAGGTGGGGGATATCATTACACAAAATAAAAATTGCTAAGGGGCTTTAAAAAAGAATATTAACTATACAGACATATACCTGGCTTTCAGTTAGGAAGGCAAAGAAAAGCACTGGCTACATCACCTACAAATTCCAAGACAATGGTTACATAGGAAACCTACTATAAAATATATATATTTTATATACAAGTAAATCTGACCATATCTGACAGCAGAAGATATTTAAATTTTGACATTACAGGAATCAGGCTGAATTTAAGGAGGCTATTTATATCACGGGAGCTGCGATAGCTCAGTGGTTAGTGAACTGGACTACCACGGACAAGGGGTAGGGTTCGATCCCAACCGACGGCTTCCGGGTTCACCCAGCCTTAAATGGGTACCGGATTTTTTTCTGGGAAAGTAAAGCAGCACGGGCGTAATACTGACCACATTACCCCAAAAATCATGTGCTGAAGGTCTGTAAAATATAGGGTCACTAACACCATATTTCCCTATACGCCACTTGGCGTGACGGGGGTACTTTTTTTTTTACTTATTTATATCACGTTGCAGTAAAGCTGGTGCAATCTTTACACTCAGACAGCTATTAGAGAAGAACATAGATTATAAAATGAATCTATAGCATCTTAGATAAAGAGAAAGTTTTCAAAAGAGTGTATAGAATTGTACTATTGGTTAAGTATGGAACAAGTACCTTATTAGATGTCGCAAGAGTTTAGAAAGTAACTGCAAAAATGTAACCAGAGCGAATAAAGAGACATCAAAACCATTCGCTGTGAAATCTGGAGTAAGACAAGGGTGTGTACTGTCACCACTCTTGTTTATCACTTATATTGACAAAATATTTGAGGATACCAAACCATAAATAGAAGATATCAATGAACTATATTTAACCAATGATCAAGCTTTCAAAGAAACTTCACCACATTTGTTCTCCTGAACAAAGAATGTAAAATTAATAACATGGAAATAAGCACTGAAAAAAAACAGAAGTCATATCAGCAAGAAGACAACAGCGGTCACTAAACATAACTATAGAACACCAAGTTATAAAACAAGTAAACTAATATATCTAGGAACAACAATCTCTGAAGATGGTAAAATCTTTAAGAAATAGACATCTGAAGCAACAAAGAAAACCAAATATTTGGACAACTAGCCCCTATACTTTAACACAAAGCAATACTAACACAAGTAAGTAATACCTATCACCATAAAGAAACATCTTACATAGAGTATATTCATTCCCATGTTGTGCTATCAGTGTCAAACATGGTCATTCATCTGGAGCGACCAACGAGACAATCAGAAATGTCATGAGAAGAAAGAGTGGGCACTGAACCAATTTGAAACTGCATACAGAGACAACTAATAAAATGTTTTGCCCATCTACAAAAAATGCCATGCAATTCCCTACTATGCATAGCATATATTTCAAATGAGAAGGGAGTAAAGCAACTTACAGGCCCAGAGTAAGATGGACCAACATCAAAGAAATACAACCACAAATGGCAATGGTTGAAGCTGCTATAAGGGCAAGAACTAGAACTGTTATCTCCCTTGGCAGCCAAATTGGTATATGAGGAAATGAAGAAGAGAAGTAGTAAAGCTGGTGAAAAATGTGTATGCCTGTAGATCCACGTGTTAGCAAAAATTGTACTTTCATTGATATTTATTCTGCCACTTTCCATGATTGTATCTGTTATGTTCTACCACAGGGCTGAGCTAATGTTTTATATGCTTACAACTGTAAGCATAGTAAAGTTTTACAAGATACTAATACATATAGACTGGATATATGAGAACATACTCACCAGCATATCCAATCTGAATGGCCAGTCGAGTTAGCTTAGACTGGAGCACAGACTTCTCTTTCCTTGAGCCACCATGGCTCTTCACTTTTTGCTCCCCATCCACTGCAGCATCTGTAGCACTACCCACTCGATCATTAATCTGAAATGTTGTAGTATGGTGAAAGGAAATATTCATCTGATGTGATACAAACAAACATTATCAGCCAGGTGTGATACAGAACGAAAGGTCAACCTGATATGAAACAGAGACAAGGTTGGTTAATAGGATGCAATACAGAGAAAATATCAATTTATCAGATCTCAGAGAAATAGGCGGAAAAAAAAGATTCATCTGATGTGATGAGCAAATAAAAATGAAAGATCCACAATTCTTTGTGAACAGATTTATCTCTATCTTATCTACTCTTACTTAAAACAGCATAAAGTACTTAAAATTAAGACCTACTTAGTTCCTGTGTAAGGGAGGCAATTGTATTCCTGATATTCTGTTTCCACTGATTTTGTTGAACACTGTCTCCATCTTTAACACTGATTCTTACTTTATGCCAATTTAACAACCCTAATGTTCCTAATGTTAACATTTAGAAACTGGAGTTAAACAAGGAAACAATCTCAGGTGCAAGAAATAACAAGGAGGGTTTTCGGTATTTCTGGGAGAACCTGAAAAATTCGAAGAATGGGTACAAACAATTGAATTTTGGGGAAAATCAAAGAAATTAAGCCAAGCAGAGTGGAAAGAGTTAGCATTAGCCACTAGTCGGGAAGGGATAGCTAATTGCATTAGGAGAAGAATAGAGGAAGTAAAAGAAGAGTCGTGGTTTGAGTTTAAAGAATATTTAGCAAAGAGATATGCTAAATATAAAGATGAGCAACATGCCATCATGAAACTGAAAGGGGCTCATCAGAGGAGGAACGAGACAATACAAGAATATGGGGAAAGGATAAGGGAAATGGCAGAGAGAGGGTTTAGACAAGGAGTAGAGACAGGACAAATGAGTAAACTGTTAATAGCGACATTCATAGAGGGAATAAGAAATAGAGGATTAAAATTAATGTTAGTGAGAAAGAAAGTTACAAAAATTTCACAGCTGATGTAGCGATAGAGGAAGAAGGAAGGAATTTCGAAAAAATTCAAAGAAGAGCGAGGACATGAAAGAGAAACAACTAGGGGTGATAGACAAGAAAGCCCAATGGAGATAAATCACATGAGGCAAAGAAAAGAAGGGGGCAACAAGGAGAGAGGCAGGTAGTAAACAGTGTACAAGAAACGATGTTATAAGTGCGGGAGAATAGGACATATGGTAAGACAATGTAGAGAAGTAGTTGATAGACAAGAAATAAGAGGAAGGCATCACGGATTGGGAAATAGAAGAAGTAGTAGTCAAAGAAACTGGCGATTCTGAGTATAGAGGAAAGGCCTAATAAGTTGGTAGTTCAGGGAGGTAGAAATGGAATAAAACACAGGTAGAAAAACCACGAGAATAATAGAAACAGTATTAGAGAGACAAGGGAAATAATTTTATTTTAAAAAAGGGGGGGGGGGGGGGGGGGTTTTAGACAAATAGTATATTAAGAGAAGGAAAGCAGGAGTGGTGAACAGTAGAATGTCCGAGTAGGTTAAGACGTATAAAAGAAGTATGATAAGGTGTTGTAGCGAAGTACTAATCCGAGATGATTAGGCTACACAGAAGTGCAGGCAAGAAGCAGTTAGGTGCTTTGTGGGAAGGCCTGTGAGAGATAAGAAGAGTAGAGAGGTGAAGTCCCGGGGGTGTAATCCGGACGAAATAGACTACACAGAGAAACTATTGAACAGACAATAGAGGTATATTGCGGAATGCAATGAAGGAATACGGATAGATGGACAGAGTAGAAATGGAGAGTTAGAGAAGGAAGGTGTAGGAATAAGTAAAGGATGGGGGACAGGTTACAAAGAAGAGTTATGTAGGACGAGACCAGTTTGGTGACGAGAATATGTAGTATTGGAAATAAACAGGGGACAGAGGCCTGGTCTGCGGGTTCCATAGGGCCCATAGTGGAATCTGGAGACAAGGTGACGGCATAACTAACGGAGACAAGGTATGAGGAGAAAGGATAGAAAAAGTAGAAATAAAATGGATTGTATTAAGATATCGTGGAGGTAGTTCCAAATAAAGGTAAAAACAGGGTTAAAAAAGGGACTAAATAGGGAGACCACAGAAATAGAGAAGAGGGGTGCAATATAGAGTAGGAGGATGGTACTGTTAGTTATTAGGATAGATTAATAACTAGGAGGAGATAGGAGGCAATAAAGCAGGGGATAGCGGTGAGAGGTTGAGAAGACAAGTAGGGAGTGAGGTAGTGGATACAAATAAAAAAAACAAATAAAATGAGGGAGCCCGCGAGGGGCGTGAACAGGTGAATACGTCGTGAAGTAGGAGAAAAACGTGAAGCATGATTATAAACGAGGCAAGGGGAGTTAAGTAGACAAAGGCAGGAATTGGTAGATTTTAGATTCATTCGAGAAGTAGCGAGGATCCGATACAGACGGCTGTGTTTTGGTGTTACAGCCAGTACTGGGGATCAAGGGGGAGCTAGTATAATCGAGAGCGATCTACAAGTTAGTTGGTGTATGGACGAGACAGGGAACAGATTCTGTTTCCAGGAGCGCTGGTATGTAGAACAGTAGAGAGTAAGGATAGGCTAGGATACAAGTGAACAACACCAACCTTAGACCAGTATTTGCAAGTTGTGAATCGTCCCTAAGTTAGCCTCAAGATAAATTGTGAATAGTCTCTAGGTTAGCTTTAAGATTGATTTGTGAATAGTCACTAAGTTAGCTGCCAGAGAAAGAATCCTAAGACTGTGGTTGTGTTTCATTACCACGAACAATGTTTGTTAAGTCGAAAATAGTCAATAGATTAGCTTCAAGAGAAGTAAGCATCTCATGTAGTGTGTCATAGTACACAAACAGTGGGCGTCAAGTAGTGAGTTTTTCAAAGAAGAGAGTATCTCATGAAGTGTTGTGTCATAGTACACGAACATTTATTGTCAAGAGGTGAATATGTCACCGAGTTAGCTTCAAGAGAAGTTAGCATGTGCTGCAGTTGTGCAAGCAAACAATGAACAGTTATTAGTTAAGTCAGGAGCAATTCCCTGGTTAGCTTCAAGAGAAGAAATCCTATGAAGCTATGTGTCATAGTACACGACAGTTCGTATCAAGTATCGTAATAGCTCGCAAGGGTCCTGGGCATTAAGACAGGGCGTGAGACGGAGTATGATTCTCTACTAGATCATCATATCGGCGAAGGAAAGTGAAACCCAGATCGCCCAACATTGTGAGTAGCAGCAAGGCTGCATTGAGTGCTTGCGGCTGAAGTTATTGACAACCATGAGTAGAGTGAGGCAGGAGAGTATTCAAGATGTGTGTGCAAGGCGGCTGAAATACCATCATAATTGTAACTTGAGATTGTGAAATGTGAATTAGTTCTTATGAGAATAAAAACCTCAGAGGAGTGTGTTTTACCTGGTGTTCAGTGATGTTCTTATAGCGCTAGCTGTAATTGTCTGTCCCCAGTGAAAGAGTACGCTGGGGTGTCAATCACTAACGGGAGTGCTACAAGAAACAATCAATTGACCATTAGTATCAAACAAGGACAGAGTGACCCAACACGGCCAACACAGTAGGGGGATTCCCCTTCATAGCCTCCAGGCAGTCGGACAAGTCCGACCTTACAAGCCCAGGGTGATTGTGCTGTTCAATCGTGCCAGGTCATGTGGGCGTGGGAGACAGTGTAAACCAGGCGTTGAGGTCAGACGCTGAACAACAGGCACATGAAGGCTCAAGGTGTAAGGAGACTTCACAGCATCAACAGAGTGGCAGCTCTAAGTGGTTGAAGGCTTTGTTCTTAATGAGCCGTCATTGCTGCAGTCGTCAAGTCAACAATCAAGGTTAGCGACGCCACTGGTGGGCGGTCGCTGTAATCAATTCAGTGGCAGCAAAGTAGGGAAGAGATAGAAGGTGCTGGTATTCACAACGCTAGATTATACGCGAGCTGGCGGAAGCGTCGGCATCATCATCGGCGGAGGGCACACTGTGAAATAACACTGGCATACTATCAACCAGTACGTATGCGTGTGAAAGCTGGAAAACAAGAGACATAGAAACAAAGTTGAACGCATTTGAAAATAAATGTCTAAGGAAAATACTTGGTAAAGCATAGAACGAATTCAAAACAAACAAGGAAATTAGAGAAATCGCCAATCAACCACTAATATCTTCAGTAATCAAGAAAAGACAATGGTCATATGTTGGACATGTGATGAGAAGAGATAACCGAATAGCAAACCCTCATGTGGGAAACAACAGGTCAGAGGGAAAAGAGGAAGACCCAGAGAGACACTGAGAAGAACATTGATGAGAGAGGCAAGAGCAACAGGAATCGGCTCCCTCAATGAGATAGAGCTGCTTGCACAGAACAGAGACAAATGGTGAGATTTGATAAAATATCTTTAAAAGAATTGAAAACTGCTAGAACAAAAATTCAGATAAGAGAAAGAGTATCTTGGTCTACGCCCTATGGGCCAGCTACGGCTCGAAAGGTCAATAGAATGTTAACATTGCCATCTTGAACTAAGATTCTCATTTTATGTTAAATTTTACCATTTTCCAAAGTGAACACTGCCTCCATCTATGGAGCACTGGCAGTTACCCACATCATAAACTAACACTGACTCTTAACCATGCTTAGACTTGTTAGCGTTCACCTGTTAAGTGGGCATGGATACATTTTGTTGCTAATTTACAGTAAAGCAGCGATATCTGCACCTTTTGGCCAGACACATTCATCTGTGGCATAGGTAGTAATTAAATTTTTTCCCTCACAGCGGCCATTTTTGGTCTATTATTTATAATTTTAAACTGTCACTGGCTCTTTACTGTGTGCAAGTTCACACAAGATCTTTTTCTCACCATTTTCTGAGAGGGCTAGACATCAGATGTCATGAGTTTAAAGACACGAGGTAACTACGGATTTGATTTTTTTTAAAAATGGGAATCTAACCAGGGACCTTTCTGTCCAGAGGCAAACGTCTTACTTCTGGACCATCCAGTCCCTCATGCTTACACTGGTTCATACATTCACTTCCCGTCTCTTTACTTGAAGCTTATCCTGATCTCATGATCACTCCACTATCATTAGGCATTCTCTCTTGACTATGTATTTGCCCTAATATCTTATTAGATTCATATATATATATATATAGACATGTTATGGATTCAGAAGCCTGTGAGCCCATCAGCCACACAAATATATATGTATATGAATGAGAGAGAGGAAAGAGAGGGAGGGAGGGAGGGAGTGAGATGAATGGGCATGTTAACAAAATGATGCATCTCTTACTTGATTGTGGGCACCATCAGGATGAGCATTTGTGCCATGGGAATTGTTGCCTTCATGGACCTTCAACTGGATAGTCTCCATGTCTGGTAATGGGAAAAATACAAATAAAAAAACATCAATAGATATTAATTTACACAATCTACCAGTGAAACAATCTCATTTTCCATTGATCAAAAAAATTGAAACTGTCAATTTACATATTCAGACAACACGAATTGAGACCCATGTTGTTTGCTAACAGAAAATGGTGAAGAAGGTGGAGATGGGAGATGATATTTAATCAAATTTTGACATGATACTTGTCTCAAAGAGACATAATAAAATGTAAGGAGAGCTGAAAGATGAATATGGGAGGGGAGAAGGGGGCCAGGCTTGGCTTCTGGGGATTAGACTATCTCATAACTAAGGGAAGAGGCAGGAGAGACAATTCATTTCTCAAACTTCTTAACTGCTTCATTGCCAATTTTGACTTTTCTCCTCACAAAGAATTTTAGGCCAAGTTTTATATGACACCGGTTGCTGTGAACTCTTCTTAATGTGAAAGTACATGAAATTTGCAGCAATTTTCTGGTTTGTTCGAGGGTAATGATGGATTCTAACATTTTTCAAAGTTGTGTTTCTAATTGTTATCCCAGAAGATATAATTTTGATTATTTTCATCAAGATTATGTGGAAAGTGATTTAGAAATAGGAGTACTATTCAATTTAGAAGTGACAATCTGGTTGTAATCTGATTTTGTGTAATGGAGACGTTTGACAGAGATGTGTACTTTCTCAAGAATGAAAAAAAATGACAACCCCAATTTAGATTATATTACAAGAGTTTTTTCTTGCATAATTTTTTTTTAATGCTTTGCGAAGTTGGTATGTGGCATTTTATGACATAATCAAAGGTAGTTATACCACTTTTTAGAAGGATTAAAGATTACATTTCTTAGAAATGTTTATGACTATAATTAATTATGACTGATGAATAACTTGTCATCCTTCAACTATCCCATGAGGGGTGTGCGCGCTTCTGAGTATTAGACTATCTGATCATATTAAAGGAAAAAAAATACTTCTGCACAAGCTTCTGTATTGTGAGACTAGTCTACAATAATACATCATAAAGGCCAGTGATGAGAGGTACCAGCAGCATGAGGGAGGTGACTAATGCAATAATGGTTGAGTGATATTCGTGATAATCAAGGACAAGATGCATTTTGTATAAATAGAACAAATGCAGAGCCTTATCCCCAGAACTAGCATGCACTGTTCGCAGGGCGCAGATGGAGAACAGCATCAAAATGCACAAGAATCAACAATAGTATCTAACACACACAAATTATTTGTATTGTCAGCCATTCACGGAGTGACTCAAACCATTGATGTTACACACACATGGCATGAATACACAACTAGGACATAGCAATGGAATGTTTATGTGGGGTCTCTTGTTCTGTGACTACGTTTAAGGGTGGACAACCCATCCAAAAGAAAAAAGGTATAATTAAGAGTTAGCTTCATGTATTAACCTGTAAACAACTGAGGGTTGTGATTGCACTTTCTCCTTTTGGAGGGGAGTAGGAGTATAGACTTTAGTTGTGGAGGGGACAACACAACTAAAGTCTGTATCCCTTTACCCCTTCACAACTAAAGTATGTATTCCTACTCCCCTAGACAAATAAAGTATGTATTCCTATTTCCTTCCACAACTAAAGTATGTACCGTTACTCGCCTCCACAACTAAAGTCTGTACCGTTACTTCCCTCCACAACTAAAGTCTGTACCGTTACTTCCCTCCACAACTAATGTCTGTACTGTTACTCCCCTCCACAACTAATGTCTGTACTGTTACTCCCCTCCACAACTAAAGTCTGTACTGTTACTCCCCTCCACAACTAAAGTCTGTACTGTTACTCCCCTCCACAACTAAAGTCTGTACTGTTACTCCCCTCCACAACTAAAGTCTGTACTGTTACTCCCCTCCACAACTAAAGTCTGTACTGTTACTTCCCTCCACAACTAAAGACTGTACTGTTACTTCCCTCCACAACTAAAGTCTGTACTGTTACTTCCCTCCATAACTAAAGTCTGTACTGTTACTCCCCTCCACAACTAAAGTCTGTACTGTTACTTCCCTCCACAACTAAAGTCTGTACTGTTACTTCCCTCCATAACTAAAGTCTGTACTGTTACTTCCCTCCACAACTAAAGTATGTATTCCTACTTCCCTCCACAACTAAAGTCTGTACCGTTACTCCCCTCCACAACAAAAGTCTGTACCGTCACTCCCCTCCACAACAAAAATCTGTACTGTTACTTCCCTCCACAACTAAAGTCTGTACTGTTACTCCCCTCCACAACTAAAGTCTGTACTGTTACTCCCCTCCACAACTAAAGTCTGTACTGTTACTTCCCTCCACAACTAAAGTCTGTACTGTTACTTCCCTCCACAACTAAAGTCTGTACTGTTACTTCCCTCCACAACTAAAGTATGTATTCCTACTTCCCTCCACAACTAAAGTCTGTACTGTTACTTCCCTCCACAACTAAAGTATGTATTCCTACTTCCCTCCACAACTAAAGTATATATTCCTATTTCCTTCCACAACTAAAGTATGTACCGTTACTCGCCTCCACAACTAAAGTCTGTACCATTACTCCCCTCCACAACTAAAGTATGTATTCCTACTTCCCTCCACAACTAAAGTATGTATTCCTACTCCCCTCCACAACTAAAGTCTGTACTGTTACTTCCCTCCACAACTAAAGTCTGTACTGTTACTTCCCTCCACAACTAAAGACTGTACTGTTGCTTCCCTCCACAGCTAAAGTCTGTACTGTTACTTCTCTCCACAACTAAAGTCTGTACTGTTACTTCCCTCCACAAATAAAGTATATATTCCTACTTCCCTCCACAACTAAAGTATGTATTCCTACTCCCCTCCACAAATAAAGTATGTATTCCTATTTCCTTCCACAACTAAAGTATGCACCGTTACTCGCCTCCACAACTAAATTATGTATTTTAACTCCCCTCCACAACTAAATTATGTATTTTAACTCCCCTCCACAACTAAAGTCTGTACCATTACTCCCCTCCACAACTAAAGTCTGTACCATTACTCCCCTCCACAACTAAAGTATGTTTTCCTACTTCCCTCCACAACTAAAGTCTGTACTGTTACTTCCCTCCACAACTAAAGTCTGTACTGTTACTTCCCTCCACAACTAAAGTCTGTACTGTTACTTCCCTCCACAACTAAAGTCTGTACTGTTACTTCCCTCCACAACTAAAGTCTGTACTGTTACTTCCCTTCACAACTAAAGTCTGTACTGTTACTTCCCTCCACAACTAAAGTCTGTACTGTTACTTCCCTCCACAACTAAAGTCTGTACTGTTACTCCCCTCCACAACTAAAGTCTGTACTGTTACTCCCCTCCACAACTAAAGTCTGTACTGTTACTTCCCTCCACAACTAAAGTCTGTACTGTTACTCCCCTCCACAACTAAAGTCTGTACTGTTACCTCCCTCCACAACTAATGTATGTATTCCTACTTCCCTCCACAACTAAAGTATGTATTCCTACTTCCCTCCACAACTAAAGTATGTACCCCTATTCCCCTCCATAACTAAAGTCTGTATTCCTACTTCCCTCCACAACTAAAGTCTGTACTGTTACTCCCCTCCACAACTAAAGTCTGTACCGTTACTCCCCTCCACAACTAAAATCTGTACTGTTACTCCCCTCCGCAACTAAAGTCTGTACTGTTACTCCCCTCCGCAACTAAAATCTGTACTGTTACTCCCCTCCACAACTAAAATCTGTACTGTTACTCCCCTCCACAACTAAAATCTGTACTGTTACTCCCCTCCACAACTAAAATCTGTACTGTTACTCCCCTCCACAACTAAAATCTGTACTGTTACTCCCCTCCACAACTAAAGTCTGTACTGTTACTCCCCTCCACAACTAAAGTCTGTACCGTTACTCCCCTCCACAACTAAAATCTGTACCGTTACTCCCCTCCACAACTAAAATCTGTACCGTTACTCCCCTCCACAACTAAAGTCTGTACCGTTACTCCCCTCCACAACTAAAGTCTGTACTGTTACTCCCCTCCACAACTAAAGTCTGTACTGTTACTCCCCTCCACAACTAAAATCTGTACTGTTACTCCCCTCCACAACTAAAGTATGTACTGTTACTCCCCTCCACAACTAAAGTCTGTACTGTTACTTCCCTCCACAACTAAAATCTGTACTGTTACTCCCCTCCACAACTAAAATCTGTACTGTTACTCCCCTCCACAACTAAAGTCTGTACTGTTACTCCCCTCCACAACTAAAGTCTGTACTGTTACTCCCCTCCACAACTAAAGTCTGTACTGTTACTCCCCTCCACAACTAAAGTCTGTACTGTTACTCCCCTCCACAACTAAAGTCTGTACTGTTACTCCCCTCCACAACTAAAATCTGTACTGTTACTCCCCTCCACAAGTAAAGTCTGTACTGTTACTCCCCTCCACAACTAAAGTCTGTACTGTTACTCCCCTCCACAACTAAAGTCTGTACTGTTTCTCCCCTCCACAACTAAAGTCTGTACTGTTACTTCCCTCCACAACTAAAATCTGTACTGTTACTTCCCTCCACAACTAAAGTCTGTACTGTTACTTCCCTCCATAACTAAAGTATGTATTCCTACTTCCCTCCACAACTAAAGTCTGTACTGTTACTCCCCTCCACAACTAAAGTCTGTACCATTACTCCCCTCCACAACTAAAATCTGTACTGTTACTCCCCTCCACAACTAAAGTCTGTACTGTTACTCCCCTCCACAACTAAAATCTGTACTGTTACTCCCCTCCACAACTAAAGTCTGTACTGTTACTCCCCTCCACAACTAAAATCTGTACTGTTACTTCCCTCCACAACTAAAGTCTGTACTGTTACTTCCCTCCACAACTAAAGTCTGTACTGTTACTTCCCTCCATAACTAAAGTATGTATTCCTACTTCCCTCCACAACTAAAGTCTGTACTGTTACTCCCCTCCACAACTAAAGTCTGTACTGTTACTTCCCTCCACAACTAAAATCTGTACTGTTACTCCCCTCCACAACTAAAGTATGTACCGTTACTCCCCTCCACAACTAAAGTATGTATTTCTACTTCCCTCCACAACTAAAGTCTGCACCCATAACTCCCCTCTACAACTAAATCTGTACCCCTACTCCCCTTCTTTAACTAAAAGTCTGTACTCCTATCCCCTCCTCTGCTAATGACTACCCCTTTCATTGATCTGGCTTTCAAACAAAGCATTATATAGACCTGATCCATGTCAAACAGATCCAGTATCTAAGGTCAACATGGCCAGGCATCATGCAATACACCAGCCAAGTTCTGATACTGCAGTTGCCAGTATGCAACTAACATGTTACTAACTGGTGTGCACCAAGTCAAACTTTGATTGATTCTGTAGAAAATGGCAACCAGGGATGGTTTCTAGCTAATGTATAAACAAATGTTAAATCAATGAAGAATGAATGACTACCTCCATATGGTTAACAATGGCTACCTAGTGTTCATTTGTGGGCTAGGAAAAAAATATGACAAACTGGCAACACAAGACATATCAGACCCCATATTCAGACATCATGCACCATGTGCAATAAATTATGAGGCTAAATCAAGAATGGATGAAAATGACATAATATTTAACATTTAAAACAGATTCTCCCCCTCCCTAAATCTCTCTCACCCCACAGAAAGAAGAGAAAAAAAAGCTCAAATGTGATTTTTTGAATTATGTGAATTTTCAGTTGAAACATCAATCATTCTTTAAAAAAAATAAAAATATAATGAATGAAAAAAAAAAAAGACATCTGCAAAAAATAGATAATTATTAAATAAAATCAAAATATATATTCATCTTACTCTGTTGAAGAGTGTTTATGTTTATAGGTGATTAATGAGTGGAAACAAGAATATGATCGACAAACACTTAGCATACAACACTAGCTCATTCCAAATAAAAAAATTAATCTACACAAACGTGTAATAGTTCTGTTGCCAGATGAGAGTACATGAAAAGCTTGAGTGATTGGTCTCCTACTACAGTGGTGTACCAAGCTGTGACTGAAGCCAGCCACTGCATACCATTTGACCATGCAGAACTTTACACTGTCTGTTACAATAATCATACACACATGCTCCTCTTCTGTCAGCTTATGTGAATTTTTCTATAATTTACCACCAAAATATTATGCCCATGTTTTCAAATAAAAACAGTTACAATAATCCTGATATTTCTTCACTATTTGTCAGTTTCTTTTGTTTTACCTGCATACTATTTGTGTATTGTATTGCAATTCTTGAAATTAAAACTACTTCTGTTGCATATTGAACACTATACAAGGATAGGGTGTCTACAAGGGACACATGCTATCACAAGGGGAGGGTTATATAGTTAACAAGTTATTGAGAAAATGAATACAGCTTGCAACGAGGCACAGAATAATGAAAATGAATCACTGGAAATGTACATGAAACAATGAAAATGGACATGAAGCAATTAAAATGGGAGAAAAACAATGAAAACATACAATGAAAACAGATGTGAAACAATAGACCTGGAACCAATGACCTGAACATTCATCAACCTGCAAGAACTCTGGAACAGACAACACCAACCTGCAGGCTGTCAACCCTAGTTTGTTATGCAGTATTCACATTAGTGAACTCAGTAACAAAAAGACAAAGATGAGGCTGCTACTAAGAGGAGACAGTTTGTCATTTTCTCTGGTGCCATTCTACTAAGAGGAGACAGTTTGTCATTTTCTCTGGTGCCATTCTACTAAGAGGAGACAGTTTGTCATTTTCTCTGGTGCCATTCTACTAAGAGGAGACAGTTTGTCATTTTCTCTGGTGCCATTCTACTAAGAGGAGACAGTTTGTCATTTTCTCTGGTGCCATTCTACTAAGAGGAGACAGTTTGTCATTTTCTCTGGTGCCATTCTCTATTTCTACAGTTTTCCCCCACTGTAATGTGTAACACTTACATTAATCTTGTACAGGTTTTTTTTCCATTAAACTTTTGGTTTATGACATTTTATCTGCACTTACCAACCAATAACGCCTCAGTCTTACTAAAAAAAAACCTACAGCAGGAAAAAAAATGTGTTAAAATTCAGAATAAATAAAGTCAATGGCAAATTCAGGAAATGAAATTAGGACTGAAATTGTTATTTCTTTCTGCACCAAAGTCAGGCGTTTATATTGTGGCCCCTGAAATATGAATACACTTGCATGCAATAGAAGCTCAGCGTGTGTATTTCACAAATGTTAATCTGACACATTCACAAATGTGCTTTCTTGTAGAACTCCTTGTAAGGAAGTTTAAACATCAAAAGGAGGACATTTGTATGTGTGGGTCTGCTGGTTAAATGCCTGATGAATGGGTCATCAAAATTTTTTTCCAAGTCTTAAAAATTATGAAATCCTAAGTTTGAATCTGAATTGCATCATTCTAAATATAAATAAACAGGAAACTATTTTTGTGCGTGTTATTTTTTCCCCTCAACATATTTGAACTTAACCCTGAACATGAAAATGTTTGATGTTCCTAGTAAACGTTACAGCAATCTTTGGCACAAGAGAACATATTTCAATTAATACTGCAACAGCAACTGTCAATTTAGTTCTTGAGTACACAACTAAAACACAGGTCTGGTTAATATGGGCAACATACAACCATACATGCAACTTTTAACCTACATAATCTGAGACATACAAAAACAGACAGCTACACGCCCCCAACACACTTTATAGACAAATTACATTGACAGCGTTAGACATACAAGTTTGGACTCAGAATCTGAAGATGGAATTGACAGTTATGACAATTGTTATGATAAGGATAGGAGAAAGATAAGGGGATGGAATGAAATGAAATGGAAGGTGAAGAGGAGGCTAAAGGAGAGAGAGAGCAGAAGAGGGGAGAAAAGAAGGAAAGAAAGAGGGGAGATGAGAGGGTTTAGAGAGAGAGGACAGAGAAAGAGAGGGTAGAGATGAGGAAGAGAGAGAGGGCAGAGATGAGGAAGAGAGATGTAACTGTTATTCATTAGGATACAAACACAAACCTGACAAAGAAACACATTCACCTACCGGCTTTGGCTGCATTGTCGTTAGAAGGAATCACTAAAATAAAAAAAAAAGGAAACAAAATTCACAAACAAGGAAAAAGAAAATAATAATAATAATGATGATTACGTGCCTAGGGTAGTGAAGAGTTCGTTGGCAGAGAGGTTAGCTTGAGATGTACTTGAAGCACAAGGCAGAGGGTAAAGACCAGGCATCAGTAGAGTACAATGTCATTCTTGGGCAAAAATCAACCCAGCAAGTGCTTCCCCAAACTCTTAATAGGCATGCCACAGATTACAAGCAGACCATATTCAGTTAGTGCAAGCAGACTTTTGAATATATAATAAATGTCCTTGACACCAAGACATAGGTCTCCATTTTTACCCCTCCCATTTGATTTTTCAACCAGAAGCAATATGGTTTCACAAGTCTTGTTTATACCCCAAAAAATTGATTAAAAAAATGTTCTTAATATAAATAATCCATTATCCTCATTTTATTTATCATTATGTTTTTAAATTCATTATTTTGATATGTTCTCATAGAAATTTGATGTATGGACAATTTTTTAATCACTGTTTTTTTTCTTTCTTGAACCTCAAAATTATTTTTTCATTTTCCAGAGATTAGTCCTCTCAATAGTTTCCTTGCTCCTGTGATCTTTATTCACAGCTTGTATTTCTTATTTATTTTCCTATTACTGTCAAAATTTCATTACTGCACCACAGTCACACCAATCCCCATAATTCCTTCAGTTCAAACACTCAAATTCCCCCCCCCTTCCCCTCCCTTTCACAAAGACAACATCTATTTCACTCAGATGTAAATATCCACACATTGATTTATAATTTTTTTTTAGCTTTTTCCTCATTTATTCTGTCACTGGTTTCTATGACTTCATATTTACAATGAAATCTACTGTCTCTTTCACTTCATTTCTCTTTATGTCATTTCAGTTTCTTATAATGTTCACAGCATTATCAGTCATGACCATCAGATGTAACAAAAGAGTAAATAAATGATATAGTTTTTTGTCAAAATAACCAGTTTTACAGATTAATGCTAACAAATGACATTTAACAAAATGTCCCTATAATAGATCCTTTTAAATTCAAGCAAGCTGATTCATACTTTATATGAAAAAAAAAGAAGAAATATATATATATATATATATATATATATATATATATATATATATATATATATAGAAAGAGAGATAGAAAGATAGAGACCGAAGATATGAAACATATACCAGTAATTCAGATTATAAACATAAGGGACCAGAACAACAGATTCCAGTTAATGCTAACAGATGATGCAGTTGCCATAGCATGCGGACATATCTGTGCATGCAACAATAGCAGCTGATAGTATTCAAACCAAGGTCCACTGAACTGCTTTGATCAAGCTTGGGGAGAGTTCAATAGAACAAAAGTGAAAGCTTTTAGAAGCAATAAGAAATCTTTCCACAACCATGCAGACAACACAACACAATCTGGATACTTTCATGTCAAGCAACGAATCAAGTGAAAACATCTGCAAACACAAAGAGCCTGTTGTGAATATGATCCATCTTACAGTCTATTTCAGATACTTCATTCTTTTATGTATATGGCCAAATTAAAAACTCCTTGTATTCAAAATGACTCAATTCACCCTTTCTCTCAAATATAAATATAAACTTGTACATGCTGTACCAGATGTACATAATTTGTGTACAAAGTTTTAATTTATCTTGTGATATATGCACAAAATCATACTTGTAACGTCATTGCCTGTCTGAAAACACTGGTTTGTAAAACAAGACTTTGGCCTGAGCAGACTGAGTGTCAACATAGGTTATACAATTTATCATCTCCTATTAATGGCTTGAATGTTTTTTTTTTGTTTAATGATCCAATCAAATGACTGATATTGTTACTTAGTGTAATACAATATATTGCTGAGCTTGGAATATTCATCATTAGCCCCCTGCTGCCAAATCTGCTTATGCAAGAATTCCTTGCTTCCTACAGAATTCATATAAGTATTTGTGAGATACAAGATCTTGACCATTCCCATGCATTTATTTATCCAGCAGCTATTATCATCAAGACTAGTAACGGTAAAGCATATCCATATTGTTGTTTAAGATTAGACAGGAGATGATTAGAGGAAGAACAGATGACAAAATAAATTTGTAGTGACACAGTATATCCAGAAGTGGTTGTGAGCAGGATAACATGCATATTAGTTAAACAACAACTTGTCCTTATAGCACTAATAACAAATCTATGTTATCACATTTGCTCTGATTGCTGTTAATAAATTAATGTACCTGAATATCGATTTCATTGATGCCTTAAATAAATCTATTTGAACATATTTACCATTAATGCTGGTCATAAATTGATCTGGACATCTTTCTCACTTCTGCTGTTAATAAAATAATTTGATCAACAACTTTTTCATTAAAGCTGTTGATACATTTGAATATCTTTTCATTAAAGCTGTTGATACATTTGAATATCTTTTCATTAAAGCTGTTGATACATTTGAATATCTTTTCATTAAAGCTGTTGATACATTTGAATATCTTTTCATTAATGCTGTGAATACATTTGAATATCTTTTCATTAA
This sequence comes from Megaustenia siamemsis, assembly GCA_032433765.1. NCBI lineage: Eukaryota > Metazoa > Mollusca > Gastropoda > Stylommatophora > Ariophantidae > Megaustenia > Megaustenia siamemsis. The sequence continues at coordinate 96,062,222 of JAVIAB010000125.1, read as the reverse complement.
TGCTGTGAATACATTTGAATATCTTTTCATTAATGCTGTGAATACATTTGAATATCTTTTCTAGAAATTCTGTTAATAACTATACCTGAACATCTTTCCCATTAATATTGTGGTAAGAATAATCTATTTCAACATTCAAGTTGTTAATTTATCTGAATGTCTAACACATCAATGTTAATAAACCAATCTATTTGAGTACTTGTGAATGCCCCTAAACCAATCTATTTGAATACTTGTGAATGCCCTAAACCAATCTATTTGAACATCCCATTAATGGTGTTTACAAAGTAATCTGTATGAATATTTCATAATCTATACACCAAAGAATTTGAATAAATAACTAGTTGAATCTGGTTAGAGAGTTAGTATAACTATAACCAAACCAGGTTCATGCCGGCTATTAAGTGATTAGCTCCATCTGTTACGATTTGTTGATACTGGATAATGTTAGCTTGTCACACCCAGAGACTAAATTATAACTATATTGTCTATAACTGACTATCTTGGAGTGCTGCTCATCTCAGAATAACAAAACTTATTTCCCCTGAACCAATGATCACATACAAAATTATAGTTACATTATAAAATGACAACAACATATGGCATGCACAGTTCATACATCAAGTGTTGGTATGACATTAAATGACACAAAAAGGTTGACATTTAATTCATGCTTTGAATAAAAAATACATGCATGAGTGTAAACATTAAACAGCATACAAGGGGGTGTTGATCAAAAGTCTTTGTTCCAGCTCTGCACTCACTAGTCCATGTATACTTGTAATATACGCTGGTATTTGAATACAAAAGCAAATAACTGTTTCTCACAGATTTGAGAAAAATGAGAATTGTAATTTGTGGGCAATCTCTCACGGCTTTTAACAAGGTAAGCACCATAATATGTGGGCAATCTCACAGATTTTGGCAAAGAGAGTACTTTAATTTCTGGGCAATCTCTCATATTTGAACAAGGTGAGCACCATAATATGTGGGAAATCTCTCAGATTTGAACAAGGTGAGCACCATAATATGTGGGAAATCTCTCAGATTTGAACAAGGTGAGCACCATAATAAGTGGACAATCTCTCAGATTTGAACAAGGTGAGCACCATAATAAGTGGGCGATCTCTCACAGCATTGAACAAGGTAAGAACCATAATTTGTGGGCAATCTCTCACAGCATTGAACAAGGTAAGAACCATAATTTGTGGGCAATCTCTCACAGCGTTGAACAAGGTAAGAACCATAATAAGTGGGCGATCTCTCACAGCATTGAACAAGGTAAGAACCATAATTTGTGGACGATCTCTCACAGCATTGAACAAGGTAAGAACCATAATATGCGGGCAATCTCTCAGATTTGAACAAGGTAAGCACCATAATAAGTGGGCAATCTCTCAGATTTGAACAAGGTGAGCACCATAATAAGTGGGCAATCTCTCAGATTTGAACAAGGTGAGCACCATAATATGTGGGAAATCTCTCAGATTTGAACAAGGTGAGCACCATAATAAGTGGGCGATCTCTCACAGCATTGAACAAGGTAAGAACCATAATAAGTGGGCAATCTCTCACAGCATTGAACAAGGTGAGCACCATAATATGTGGGCAATCTCACAGATTTGTTACTTTAATTTGTGGACAATTTCTCACAGGATTTGTTACTTTAATTTGTGGACTATTTCTCACAGAATTGAACAAAGTAAGAGCTGTAATTTCTGAACTACGTAAATTGAGTACTATAATTATCAACTACTCCTCAAATAAGGAAATGCTGTATGTCTGCGGTGAACAAGTACTGATGCTGTATGTTTGTAGCAGTGAACATGTACTGATGCTGTATGGCATATATTGATGGGTAAATATGTAGCCTGTTCATAGATCTGATTTACACCATCTCAAACAGATGAGTTCTTACACTTGTGACCAAGCCAAATCATGTAAATACGGGTGCTCATGCTTGTGGTCCACAGACAAGCTTGCCTCATACCACAAGGACTAGCACACTTGTGGCTCAGAGTTATGCTCACCTCATGCCACCAACACTTGAGTCTCAGAGTTATGCTCACTTCAAATCACAAAGACTAGCATTCACATTTGTGGCTCATAGTTATGTTCACCTCATGCCACAAAGACTGGCATTCACACTTGAGGCTCAGAGTTATGCTCACCTAATGCCACAAAGACTGGCATTCACACTTGAGGCTCATAGTTATGCTCACCTCATGCCACAAAGACTGGCATTCACACTTGAGGCTCAGAGTTATGCTCACCTAATGCCACAAAGACTGGCATTCACACTTGAGGCTCATGGTTATGCTCACCTTATGCCACAAAGACTGGCATTCACACTTGAGGCTCAGAGTTATGCTCACCTTATGCCACAAAGACTGGCATTCACACTTGAGGCTCATGGTTATGCTCACCTTATGCCACAAAGACTGGCATTCACACTTGAGGCTCATAGTTATGTTCACCTCATGCCTCAAAGACTGGCATTCACACTTATGGCTCAGAGTTGTGCTCTCCTCATGCCACAATGACCGCCATCATACTTGTGGTTATGCTCTCCTCATGCCACAAGGACTGACATTTCTACTTGTGGTTATGCTCTCCTCATGCCATAAAGATTGACCACACAGGTGGCTTAGAGCCACAATCACCTCATGTGGCAAAGACTGGGGGCACAAACTACTGGCACAGAGACACACTCATTCGATTTTCCAACTGAATTAAAAAAAAAAAATTAAAAAAAAAAACACCAACAGCTAAATCTGTCCATTTTCCCCACAAAACTCATTCAGATAACCATATGCATCCAATTATTATTAAATACCCATAACCTGAGGAAACTAAACATTTAGTGAAAATTAGCAAGGCCCCAATAAATTATCAACATTACCGCCACTTATGTGGCATACAACTTATGTTATTTCAAATGATTGACTACTGATGAAAGCAAAGACTTTTTTAAAAATGACCACGCAAATATTCATGCAAACAATATGTAAAGCCTCTAGAAGCACAGAAAGACAATGCAGGCAGAGGTAAAAACAACAAAATTAATCCATAAAATGAAATCCAAGAAAACAAAAACTAAAAGTACTGTCAAAGACAAACATCGGAATGATAATGTTTGTCAAGATAATGTGATAGAACTGGTGGTTATGTTTAGGAACAGTGTGTATGTGGTAAAATAACGTTGAGCCTTGTCCCCAGCCATTATTGTTTAGCAGAAATAATATTGAGAAGTATATATATGTGATCATTTTCAATAACTGGCTGTTGGATTATAAAAATAATAATAGTAATGTGGAGAGAATAAACACACAACTACATATGATCAACAGAATCAGAATTTGAGGGGGAAACAATTTTCAAACGACAATGTAAATTGGATGGAAACAAAAAGTGGAAACTCAAAGAAAACAAATGTAAATATTTCAGAATGAACTTACACACAAATCTACAATATGACCGGTGCAACCCCCTCAAATCATTTGGACATTTATCCACAGCCCTCTCATTTATTAGAATTTTATCCACAGCCCTCTCATTTATTGGAATTTTATCCACAGCCCTCTCATTTATTGGAATTTTATCCAAAACCCTTTCATTTATTGGAATTTTATCTACAGCCTCATTTACTAGGGTTTATCCACAACGTATTCAATTACTGCAGCTTTATCCACAACCTATTCAATTACTGCAGGTTTATCCACAACCAACTCAATTACTACATTTTAAACCACAAATCCATTTAATTACTGCAGCTTTATCCCGCAACCTACTAAATTACTGCAGCTTTATCCACAACCTACTCAATTACTGCATTTTTATCCACAAATCCATTAGATTACTGCAGCTTTATCCAGCAAACCTATTCAATTACTGCATTTTTATCCACAAATCCATTAGGTTACTGCAGCTTTATCCAGCAAACCTACTCAATTACTGCATTTTTATCCACAAATCCATCAGATTACTGCAGCTTTATCCAGCAAACCTACTCAATTACTGCATTTTTATCCACAAATCCATTATATTACTGCAGCTTTATCCACAACCTACTCAATTACTGCAGCTTTATCCACAACCTACTCAATTACTGCATTTTTATCCACAAATCCATTAGATTACTGCAGCTTTATCCAGCAAACTTACTCAATTACTGCAGCTTTATTAACAATTCCATTAAATCACTGCAGATTTATCCCACAATCTACTCAATTACTGCAGCTTTATCCTGCAACCTAATCAATTACCGTAGCTTTATCCCACAAGCTGCTCTTACAGGGATTTTTGCCCACAAAATGTCTTTATCTAATCAATTAAAATACTTGGATTATATTAACAACCTTCATAATTAAAGAGGTTTTGTCAATTGCTCAAATTTTATTACACAAACCCTCATTTACTTCATCCATAACCCTACAATTCGCTGAGTTTTGTTAATGTCCTTACAATTAAAGCAGCTTTATTCAATTGTTTTCTCTTTTGCTTATCTGGTGACCTCTCCTGCAGTTATGTTTCTTAGTGTACCTAATATTCCATCAATCCATCTTTTTCATGGTCAGCCTTTTAGGTCTGATGTTATTGTAGAGTTTGCTGAAGGTTTTTTGTGTTCTAATTCTTGTCTTTTTGCCTGATGTAATCAGATCTGTTGTTTCTTTAGTCATTAAATTATTCCGATTTATTAGTTCATCACTTTTGATCTCATATTTCAGGATGTTAAAATAAATTATTTTAAGTGTTTACAACTCTGAAATAAAACTATCTTTACTGGACCGCCTCATGCAGTGTCGAGTGCTGTGTTTAATACAGAAAACTAGTTTGAATATTTCATTACTATACTCATGGTTTCTCATGGCAACCACATTTTAAACTCATAAACTGTTGGCATTAAAAGAGTGGATGTTTGGACACTCAGATTTGGTAAATACAGCTAAAATTCTGCCAGGTTCAAGATGTTCAAATCAGGACCTTGTACAAGTTTATCAAACTCTGCTAGACAATTATCAAACCCAAGATACAACGCCAGGTCTTTGAAAATTGTTCTTTAGTGTTTCTTCTAGTTCTTCTTCCAAAGTACTTCAAATATGTCCAGAACAGAACAACCATGCTATACGAAAAGTCCTGCCCACTTTCTTATTAACTCTAAAACTATGGTGCAGTTACAAAAACACACAAAATGTTGACTGTTAAAAGGGGAAACAAACAACAACAAAGAGGATGCCAAATGAAATGTTCCAAATTCACCATGGAACCTTCACAACTAGATCTAAACTTTCATGCATGTGCTAGGACACAACTGGCAAGCCTATCCAGGCTGCTGTGTGCAAAATCATGCTGATGTGTTCAAGACACACTGTGGCAAACTGTGGACACACACTCTCATCGATCCAAGCTGGTCTCATTGTGACCATGTTCAAAGTACTATCAAAATATTTGGTTGTGTTCACTTCCAAGTGACTGGGAACAGGTAGGTTATTGAAGTAGAACATGGTGAAGATGGCAAGGGAATGAAGAATGGGTAGGGCAAAATAAATAAATAAATAAAGCATGCCTGCATATTTTAACTTCAAAAGAAAATTTAAAAAATATATCACTGGGCACAAACTATTTCTTTAATCCTGGGAAAAAACACAAAAAAAGTGTTTTATCACCTTTTTTCTTACAAAATGGACATTTAGGTTTAAAGGAGACTTCTTGTTGAGCTTTGAGGAAAAAAGTAAAAGAAGACACTTCAAAATCTGAGATAACAATGAGAGGTTGGAGGAGGAATTACACAAATGAGAAGCTGAGATGAAATCAAGTTCTAGCAGTAAAAACATGCAAAACATGATGATGATGGATGCACACATTTTTGTCAATTTGCTCTCAAGTTCTCAATTTGTGGTAGATGAAGATAAAATGACTGCTAGGAACAACAACAAAAAGTCTATTCTAATTTCATTGGTGTCATAGAGATAATTCAACAAATTTTAATCCCACACACTTCATAAATGGCAGAGTTCTTTGACATCAATCACCACCCTCACTGTTAGCTGAACTTGCCTGTATAATTGTAATCTTAACTAATGTAGAAATTAGCTACTTTGTCAAATGAAGCACTTACAATACAACAAAAGCTGTGATGGGTACAAATGTTGCTGCACCAACTGACTATTCAAAACTGATTTAACTCTACAGCATCATTGAGTCATAGCATGATTTTAGTTACCTCCCTCCAAGTCAGGTCATACACAAATGAGTATTTGAAAAGGACAAAAATATGAAATGTGGTCTGTTGTTAGACGAGTTTACTATTCACGGCTGAATTAGAGAAGACCAAGCAGTTGCTTATGAAGATAAGTTGTTCGTTCAGAATAACCATTTACTATTTTGACTATCCTGGACAGCAAACTGAGATAAGTTGTTCGTTCAGAAGAACCATTTACTATTATGACTATCCTGGACAGCAAACTGAGATAAGTTGTTTGTTCAGAATAACCATTTACTATTGTGACTATCCTGGACAGCAAACTGAGATAAGTTGTTTGTTCAGAATAACCATTTACTATTGTGACTATCCTGGACAGCAAACTGAGATAAGTTGTTCGTTCAGAATAACCATTTACTATTGTGACTATCCTGGGCAGCAAACTAAGATAAGTTGTTTGTTCAGAATAACCATTTACTATTGTGACTATCCTGGACAGCAAACTAAATGCTTATTGACTGAACACAAGGTTAACAACATGTACACCAACTATGAATAGTCACTGCTCGTCTATTCTTGTTGCCAGCTTTATTCACCTACAACTGGAAGATCACTAAACATGCTAGATATTCTGCTTAGACCATCAGCCAAAGACATCAAAGTCTGCACATGCCATGTCTCCTACTAAATACAGGTACAACTGTTCTCAACCTACTGCTACTAATTATGTTCATGCCACTGCTGATCGTATGATGTGAGGCTTAAGTCCAACTCAACAGATATACTATCTATCTATCGTCCTTTCGAGCCGAAGACGGCACATAGGGTAGAACCACAATCTCAAATACAGAAACCTTGCGTGCCAAAATGGCACATATTGCAGAGATCACTGCTCTAAAATATATGGCGCTGTTTCCATAACAATACTTTTTACAATGACAGCTTGTCAAGCCATCGATCAACCTCCTTAGTCGCCTCTTACGACATGCCTGGAAGGTCACAATGTCACTATTCTTTACTTCCCTCATAATGAGGCCCCGGTAACACACAGGAAAGATATACTATACTTCATACTTAATATCACTTATGTCAAAGTCTGTGGAGACATTACAATGTTGACATCAAACTGAACATACTTAACCTCAAACTTAGTCATGCCAATGTCTGTGGAAACATTACAATTTGACATCAAACTGAATACACTAAACCTGAAACCTAGTCATGCCAATGTCTGTGGAGACATTACAACATACTTCTATACCCACTAGTCATACAAATGTGACAGACATCTAGTTGTGACAATGTTCACATGAAACTTGACATACAACAAAGAGAAGATAAGCAAGCAGATGAAAACATGCACAAGATCATCAGCTAACAGAACCTGCCTTACAATACATGTCAGACTGAACCAGTACTGATCACACACTACATGTACACCCAGCAAGCCAGCTGCTACAGATTAGCAGGCACTATGTCCCAGGTGCTCTTAGCAGGATATCTACTCTCTACACTAAGGTAATGCACTATGATCAAATGAGTATCTACTACTCTCCACACTAAGCTAATGCACAAGCAGTGCACTATGATCAAATGAGTATCTACTACTCTCCACACTAAGCTAATGCACAAGCAGTGCACTATGATCAAATGAGTATCTACTACTCTCCACACTAAGCTAATGCACAAGCAGTGCACTATGATCAATAGAGTATTTACTACTCTCCACACTAAGCTAATGCACAAGCAGTGCACTATAACTAAATGTACATCTAAAGCCTAGCTAGGCACTTTTATTTCAACCATTTAACCCTCATTAAAACATTCACCACCCTGTCAGACATTTAACCACTCATCCCCACATTTGACATCATCACTACATGTACTCCAGCTGGCACACAGTGATGAACATTCATCCTCTACTTTGTGCAATATCTTCATAACAGTATCATCATCACTTACAAAAGTCAACCAAAGGGTAACAAAAACACTCAAATCCCATTAACCCAAGTAAGAACGCAATCAATTAAAAAAAAAAACCCAAGGGGTAATAACATGCAATTTGATTGGCTAACAGGCATAGTAATAGACAATACACTTACGTGGTTTCTTCTGCTCCTGATTCCTCCTGTCTGTGCCTGGGAGTTAGAGAGTTAGAGAACATTGCAAACAATGAAACATTAGAACAATCGCTGCTTGTTGCCAGCTCAACGTGCTCACAGATGTCAATTCATGTCCAAATCTGACAACAAATTCTTGCTAACCAAAGATAAATGGGACAAATAAAAAGGAAACAAACTAATAATAAAACATACAAAACAGATATTTGCTGTCACTGTCAACACAGGCTGAAAGATGGCACCTATCAACAGTGTTGCAATAATAATAATAAATATCCTATTCATAACTACAGAAACAGTGTCAACAATAACCACATAAACCAAGAAATTAGTCTCTACAAATTCCTGAGAAATAATATCAATGATACAACTGTATACAAGTGTTGAATCAATCTGAGAAATAATATCAATGATACAACTGTATACAAGTGTTGAATCAATCTGAGAAATAATATCAATGATACAACTGTATACAAGTGTTGAATCAATCTGAGAAATAATATCAATGATACAACTGTATACAAGTGTTGAATCAATCTGAGAAATAATATCAATGATACAACTGTATACAAGTGTTGAATCAATCTGAGAAATAATATCAATGATACAACTGTATACAAGTGTTGAATCAATCTGGGGCATTCTGGTAGACACCTATTATTTTACCAATAAAACATACTACTAAAGTCATTTTTTAATGGGCACTAACAACACATATTCCTAATATGCCTTAGGGTTGGAGGAAGCCCGTATTTTCCTGCTCACATATGAGAGGAAGTGTTGTGAGTGCTGCAGTTTACTATCTAGACAAAGGGTGTCATGTATCATAGATTGATTTCTCTAATACTGTATATTGATCCGATATATATATATATAAACTGTAAATCTGGAAGGGCTGGGGTGAGTATCTTGAGAAGACAAAATTATGTCTGGCAGCTGATATTGTACGTAAATGTAGGCTTCTCACATAACTTTTCTGAGCCCAAGAGAACAATTTATTTTTTCAAACTCACTAGATGGGAATATGATGAGTTTCCGGTTGTTTCCAAAATGGAGGAATTATTTTTCTCCGGCTTGGTATTGAACCGTTGATCAGAGGTTTAACAAGCCGCTATCGTAAAAAACGATGTTGTTAATGAAACGTAGACCTGATACAGAATGTGTAAATTAGCAGTAGATAGTAGTGATAGTTTTTTCGGCCCCAACTGGAGAGGCGTGACACTTTTGTCAGTTGCCTCAAAGTTATTCTGTAAAATCATCCTAAATAGAATAAAGGATTCAATAGATACAGTAATGCGTGAAGAACAGGCTGGGTTTAGAAAAGGGAGAAGCTGTCTTGACCACATTTTCACTCTACGACTTATATTGGAGGAACACATTGAAAAGCAAAAACCTTTTGTACTTAACTTCATCGACTTCAAAAAAGCATTTGATAGTATTCATAGAGATTCTTTGTGGAAAATTCTGAAGCAATATGGTTTACCATCAAAAATCATAAATATTATCAAAGACATGTATGATGGTTACACATGTGCAGTTCGAACAGAGGAAGGACTGAGCGAATGTTTCCCAATAGAAACTGGGGTTAAACAAGGATGTATTTTATCGCCCTTGTTATTTGGAATTGTTATGGACTTCATAATGAAGAAATGCTGCACTGGTAATAAAGGCATCGAATGGATACAAGGAGACCATTTGGAGGACCTCGACTTTGCTGATGACATAGTTCTCATCAGCAGTCAGATAAAAACGATGCAGGAAAACACAAATGAACTATCATCAATAGCCAGCAAAATTGGGCTTGAGGTCAATCATGAAAAGACTAAAGTCATGAAAAGTTTAATTCCAACAAGTGACAAAATATACATGGAAAACAAACCAGTAGAAGAGATCGATCACTTTATCTATCTTGGAAGTCACATTGATCGAGAAGGGGATACGAGCAAAGAAATTAGAATCAGACTGGCTAAAGCAGCAATGTCTTTCAGAAGCCTTGAAAAGTTGTGGAAATCAAAACTCATTAGCACAAACACAAAACTTAGGCTATTCAAATCAAATGTACTATCAACCCTTACGTATGCGTGTGAAAGCTGGAAAACAACAAGAGATATAGAAACAAAGTTGAACGCATTCGAAAATAAATGTCTAAGGAAAATACTTGGTATAGAATGGAACGAATTCAAAACAAACGAGGAAATTAGAGAAATCGCCAATCAACCACTAATATCTTCAGTAATAAAGAAAAGACGATGGTCATACGTTGGACATGTGATGAGAAGAGATAATAATCGAATAGCAAAGCAAGCCCTCATATGGGAAACAACAGGTAAAAGAAAAAGAGGAAGACCCAGGGAGACACTGAGAAGAACATTGATGAGAGAGGCAAGAGCAGCAGGAATCGGCTCCCTCAATGAGATAGAACTGCTTGCACAGAACAGAGACAGATGGCGAGATTTGATAAAATATCTTTAAAAGAAAACTGCTAGAACAAAAATTCATATAGGAGAAGGTGTATCTTGGTCTACGCCCTATGGGCCGGTTACGGCTCGAAAGGTCAATAGATAGATAGATAGATGGGAATATAACAGGAAAAATCGGAGTGTCTACAATGGGTCAACTACAGCATCTATGAGCTTGGAGGAATAATCGAACATGTGGATCTACTTTGGATAAAATGAGACTGATAACTCTAACCAAAGAAATGCTAAATGGATCACATGAAAAAAGTAAATGTTTAATAACATATATTCTTAACATGGAAAAGTCAGCATTCAAACTTCTTAAGCAAACTAAAATGTTAATTAGGACATTATACATACAGTAAACTAAGACGACATAATGTGAGTTTGAAAAAATGTAACAACACAACAGAACAAATTTTAATAGAATCACTACCGGCATCTAGATGAAACACCACATCAAAAGAAAATGGGAGCCAGCTTATGTCAGCAACAAAGAAGAGATATAATCAAACAAGAGATAAAAACAAACCACTTTTTATTAAACAGCTCTGAGAGGAGGATGGATCAGCAAGGGAATGAAATTGTGAAAGTTAATGGCTTTCTATTTACCAGATGAAATAGTTATTTGAAGAAATATATTATTAACTGTAGTCATCCTAGGTGTCAATATTTATTAAATATAAATACATGTGGACAGATTTATAACTAAAGATGTGTGTGTACAGGTCTATATATAATAATGACTGTAGAGGTCTGTATATAATAATGACTGTATAGGTCTGAATATATTAATAATGAGTGTAGAGGTCTGAATATATTTAATAATGAGTGTAGAGGTCTGAATATATTAATAATGAGTGTAGAGGTCTGAATATATTAATAATGAGTGTAGAGGTCTGTATATAATAATGAGTGTAGAGGTCTGTATAAAATAATGAATGTAGAGGTCTGTATAAAATAATGAATGTAGAGGTCTGTATAAAATAGTGAGTGCAGAGGTCTATATATAATAGTGAGTGCAGAGGTCTGCATATAATGAGTGTAGAGGTCTATTAACTGTAGTTATGCTTGTAGAGATCTATTAAGTGTAGTTATGCTTGTAGAGATCTATTAACTGTAGTTATGCTTGTAGAGATCATTTAACTGTAGTTATGCTTGTAGAGATCTGTTAACTGTAGTTATGTTTGTAGAGATCTATTAACTGTAGTTGTGCTTGTAGAGATCTATTAACTGTAGTTATGCTTGTAGAGATCTATTAACTGTAGTTGTGCTTGTAGAGATCTATTAACTGTAGTTGTGCTTGTAGAGATCTATTAACTGTAGTTGTGCTTGTAGTGATCTATTAACAGTAGTTATGTTTGTAGAGATCTATTAACTGTAGTTATGTTTGTATTGTAGAGATCTATTAACTGTAGTTATGCTTGTAAAGATCTATTAACTGTAGTTATGCTTGTAGAGAACTATTAACTGTAGTTATGCTTGTAGAGAACTATTAACTGTAGTTATGCTTGTAGAGATCTATTAACTGTAGTTATGTTTGTAGAGATCTATTAACTGTAGTAATGTTTGTATTGTAGAGATCTATTAACTGTAGTTGTGTTTGTAGAGATCTATTAACAGTAGTTATGTTTGTAGAAATCTATTAACAGTAGTTATGTTTGTAGAGATCTATTAACTGTAGTTATGTTTGTATTGTAGAGATCTATTAACTGCAGTTATGTTTGTATTGTAGAGATCTATTAACTGTAGTTATACTTGCAGAGAACTATTAACTGTAGTTATACTTGTAGAGAACTATTAACTGTAGTTATACTTGTAGAGATCTATTAACTGTAGTTATGCTTGTAGAGATCTATTAACTGTAGTTATGCTTGTAGAGATCTATTAACTGTAGTTATGCTTGTAGAGATCTATTAACTGTAGTTATGCTTGTAGGGATCTATTAACTGCAGTTATGCTTGTAGAGATCTATTAACTGCAGTTATGCTTGTAGAGATCTATTAACTGTAGTTATGCTTGTAGAGATCTATTAACTGTAGTTATGCTTGTAGAGATCTATTAACTGTAGTTATGCTTGTAGATATGCTTGTATCTATACACTGAGCAAATCTTTAAAAACATCATAGAGATGCCAGGCCTACAAATTAATGGAAAGATAATCAATAACCTAAGATATGCTGACGATACTGTACTACTAGCAGAAAATCCTAAAGACCTACAACAATTACTTAATGAAATAAACACGACAAGCAAAAAATATGGACTAGATATGAATATCAAAAAGACTAAAACTATGATCATAAACAAAGAAAATACTCAAAACCCACAAGTGGATATCAAAATTGAAGGAATAGACCTTGAGACAGTTCAGAACTATAACTACCTTGGACATACTATAACCAGTGATGGAAAATGTACAACTGAAATAAACAAAAGAATAGGAATGGCAAAAAGTAATTTTAATGTCAAGAAGGACATACTAACATCAAAACAAATAACACCAGAACTAAAACTAAGAATAGCAAAATGTTACATCTTCTCAATATTCCTATATGGTGCTGAAACATGGACATTAGACAAGAAAACAAACAGAGAATTGAAGCCTTTGAAATGTGGATATATAGAAGAATAGGTAGAATTGGATGGAAGGAAAAGAAAACAAATGACAAAGTCTTAAAACAACTAAAAATGAAAAGAGAACTTCTGAACACAATTAGAACAAGACAAATGCGATTCTTAGGCCATGTTAAAAGACACAACAGCCTACTGAAAGTGATCCTGGAGGGAAAAATACAATGTAAAAGAGGCAGAGGCAGACCAAGATTAACATGGACGAGTAACATCAAAAGATGGACAAATCAACCGATGACAACCTGCACCATCAAAGCAAGAGATAGAGCAAAATGGCGCTCCATGGTAGCCAACCTTCGTTGCGGAGACGGCACTCAATGATGATGATGATGATGCTTGTAGAGATCTATTAACTGTAGTTATGCTTGTAGAGATCTATTAACTGTAGTTATGTTTGTAGAGATCTATTAACTGTAGTTATGTTTGTAGAGATCTATAAATAGTAATGTGTGTAGTGGTCTACTGGCTGTAGTTATGCTGCAGAGATCTATTAACTGTAGTTATGTTTGTAGAGATCTATTAACTGTAGTTATGCTGCAGAGATTTATTAATTGTAATTGTGTGTGTAGATATCTATTAATTGTAGATATGAGTGTAGCGATTTTTCATTTTTATATATATATATATATATATATATATATATATATATATATATATATATATATATATTAACTGCATTGATGAATGCAAAAATTTTGATGTAGATATATATGCAGTGAGGTACCACTACATTTATCGTGTTAATGAACACATTGAGAATAAATATAAGTGTGCACAATACAGCTGAGATCTAAGCAAACAACACATATATTAGAAGAAAATAAACATGATCTTGCAAAAAGATAGGCCATTCAATTTTAATATGCTCTAGAGTAAACACATATGTGAAACATCTGTAAAAAAAAATATGCTGACAACACAGCAAGGGTTGCTATTTGTAAATATATGAGTTAATTGTACAGCCATAACAAGCCCGAACATTGCCACAATATTGTAGAGAAGACATGGCAGCAAATACATTGACAATCCGTAGAGATAAGGCAGTGTTTCAATGATGCTGGAATAAATTGGTGACATTACCTTTAACTGCTACTAAGCGGACATCTGCTAGTCACCACCGTTGGAAGATAAGATTTGGTTAATCAACTGTGTCAGAAGTCATCAAATATACTGTCCATATTGTGATCAGTGTTTGTTTCAGTCTTTCATTCATATATTATTTATTAATTTCAAAGAATTATCTGCCTTTCTTGTCTATTACCTGTCCTACGGCTGTCAGCTTTTGTACTGCTAAGTTCTATCACTTAATTGTTGCAGCCTGTATTCTAGATTATGTTGAGTGGGCAGTTGGATATCTTGCTCCCAACATAAGGTTTTGATGATCTACTTTTAAAGTAGAAAGCAATCACTAAAATATCAATAGAAGATGAATGCAGACATCCACGTGTCCTTGTATAGAAGATGAATGCAGACATCCACGTGTCCTTGTATAGAAGATGAATGCAGACATCCACATGTCTTGTATATAATATATTGTGTACATCAAACAAAAAAGACACCAGAATGCCTAGTTCAATGACATGAGACAGAATTAGCTTTTTTGTCTATTTATTACATCAAGATGCAGATCTGATCATATCATCATTCATTGAGGTGCTGTCCCCACACTTTGAAGGTTAGCTATCATGGAGCACCATTTTACTTGTCTTGATGGTGCATGTTCTTATCACCTGTCCCCACACATTGAAGGTTGGCTATCATGGAGCACCATTTACTTGTCTTGATGACGCATGTTTTCATAGGATCACCTGTCCACATTTCTTTGTTATCAGTCCACTTTAGTCTTGGTCTCTTTAATATTGATCTGCCTCGTCTATCTCCCCTTCTAAGATGACTTTTAGAAAGGTATTAGGACTCTTCACATTTCAAAAAAAAAATATTGTCTTTTTCAAATTGTATTAAGTAGTCGTTTTTTTCCTTTTTATTTTCAGTTGATTCAGAACTTTCTTGTTTGTCTTCTTTCCTTACACCCAATTCTCCCCACTTTCCTATAGATCCACATTTCAAAGTCATCAATTTTCTGCTGTTTTCTGATTTAATGTCCATGTTTCTGCACCATACAGGAATGACTAGATTTTAGAAAATAAAATGCCTCTTTAAAAACAGTTTTTAACCTATATAGATCTATCCATATGTTGACTGTTACTAAACGATCTGTCCTGCTACTAAACCTACATAGATAAGTCCATGGCTCTAAAAAGACTGTTAGCACAACTTTACTGAACTGTCCATGTCATAACTATTATTGTACTAACATTAAAATGTCCATGTCATAACTATTATTGTACTAACATTAAAATGTCCATGTCATAACTCTATTACTACACCCACTTTAAACTGTCTATGTCATGACTATTACTACACCTACATTAATCTAGCTATGTCATGACTCGATTACTACACCAACATTAGTCTAACCATGTCATGACTATTACTACATTTACATTAATCTAAATATGTCATGACTATTACTACATCTATATTAATCTAACCATGCCATAACTCTTTTACTACACCTACATTAATCTAACCATGTCATGACTATTACTATCTATCTCTATCTATCTATTGACCTTTCGAGCCGTAACCGGCCCATAGGGCGTAGACCAAGATACACCTTCTCCTATATGAATTTTTGTTCTAGCAGTTTTCTTTTAAAGATATTTTATCAAATCTCGCCATCTGTCTCTGTTCTGTGCAAGCAGTTCTATCTCATTGAGGGAGCCGATTCCTGCTGCTCTTGCCTCTCTCATCAATGTTCTTCTCAGTGTCTCCTGGGTCTTCCTCTTTTTCTTTTACCTGTTGTTTCCCATATGAGGGCTTGCTTTGCTATTCGATTATTATCTCTTCTCATCACATGTCCAACGTATGACCATCGTCTTTTCTTTATTACTGAAGATATTAGTGGTTGATTGGCGATTTCTCTAATTTCCTCGTTTGTTTTGAATTCGTTCCATTCTATACCAAGTATTTTCCTTAGACATTTATTTTCGAATGCGTTCAACTTTGTTTCTATATCTCTTGTTGTTTTCCAGCTTTCACACGCATACGTAAGGGTTGATAGTACATTTGATTTGAATAGCCTAAGTTTTGTGTTTGTGCTAATGAGTTTTGATTTCCACAACTTTTCAAGGCTTCTGAAAGACATTGCTGCTTTAGCCAGTCTGATTCTAATTTCTTTGCTCGTATCCCCTTCTCGATCAATGTGACTTCCAAGATAGATGAAGTGATCGATCTCTTCTACTGGTTTGTTTTCCATGTATATTTTGTCACTTGTTGGAATTAAACTTTTCATGACTTTAGTCTTTCATGATTGACCTCAAGCCCAATTTTGCTGGCTATTGATGATAGTTCATTTGTGTTTTCCTGCATCGTTTTTATCTGATTGCTGATGAGAACTATGTCATCAGCAAAGTCCAGGTCCTCCAAATGGTCTCCTTGTATCCATTCGATGCCTTTATTACCAGTGCAGCATTTCTTCATTATGAAGTCCATAACAATTCCAAATAACAAGGGCGATAAAATACATCCTTGTTTAACCCCAGTTTCTATTGGGAAACATTCGCTCAGTCCTTCCTCTGTTCGAACTGCACATGTGTAACCATCATACATGTCTTTGATAATATTATGATTTTTGATGGTAAGCCATATTGCTTCAGAATTTTCCACAAAGAATCTCTATGAATACTATCAAATGCTTTTTGAAGTCGATGAAGTTAAGTACAAAAGGTTTTTGCTTTTCAATGTGTTCCTCCAATATAAGTCGTAGAGTGAAAATGTGGTCAAGTCTATTACTACACCTACATTAATCTAACCATGTCATAACTCTTTTACTACACCTACATTAATCTAACAATGTCATGACTATTACTACACCTATATTAATCTTATCATGATATGACTATTATTCTTCTTTCCTTCCACATTTGCCTTTCAGCGTATAAGGAAGAATAATTTGCAGTCTTTTGCTCTTCTGTTCACCTCTGCTGCTGTTATGTTTCTTAGTGCTTCTAATGCTCCGTCGATCAATCTTTTTCGTAGTCAACCCTTGGGTATGTTGTTCTCGCAACATTTATTGAGGGCTCGTGTTGTTTTGATCACTCTGCCTTGTCACGTGGCTAAACCATTTTATCTGTTGTTTCTTTATACTAAAGTACCCAGTCATGCCAAGTGGCGTATAGGGAAATATGGTGTTAGTGACCCTATACTTTACAGACCTGTTCAGCACATGATTTTTGGGGTAATGTGGTCGGTATTACACCCGTGCTGCTTTACTTTCCCAGAAAAAAATCTGGTACCCATTTAAGGCTGGGTGAACCCGGAAACCGTCGGTTTGGATCGAACCCAACCCCTTGTCCTTTGTAGTCCAGTTCACTAACCAGTGAGCTATCACGGCTCCCTGTTTCTTTATACTACACCTACATTAATCTGACTATGTCATGACTATTACTACACCTACATTAATCTGATCATGTCATGGCTCTATTACTCATCATCATTATCAAGTGCCTTCTCCGCAACGAAGGTTGGCTACCACGGAGTGCCATTCTACTCTGTCTCTTGCTTTGATGTTGCCGGTTGTCATAGGCTGATTTGTCCATCTTTTGATGTTACTCGTCCATGTTAGTCTTGGTCTGCCTCTGCCTCTTTTACCTTGTATTTTCCCCTCCAGGATTACTTTTAGTAGGCTGTTGTGTCTTTTAACATGGCCCAAAAATCGCATTTGTCTTGTTCGAATTGTGCTTAGTAGTTCTCTTTTCATTTTTAGTTGTTTTAAGACTTCGTTTGTTTTCTTTTCCTTCCATCCAATTCTCCCTATTCTTCTATATATCCACATTTCAAAGGCTTCAATTCTCTGTTTGTTTTCTTGTCTAATGTCCATGTTTCTGCACCATATAGAAATATTGAGAAGATGTAACATTTTGCATTCTTAGTTTTAGCTCTGGTGTTATTTGTTTTGTTGTTAGTATGTTCTTCAAGACATTAAAATGAACTTAAATTTACTTTTGAATAAATTTACTTTTTGCCATTTCTATTCTTTTGTTTATTTCAGTTGTACATTTTCCATCACTGGTTATAGTATGTACAAGGTAGTTGTAGTTCTGAACTGTCTATAGGTCTATTCCTTCAATTTTGATATCCACTTGTGGGTTTTTAGTATCTTCTTTGCTTATGATCATAGTTTTAGTCTTTTTGATATTCATATCTAGTCCATATTTTTTGCTTGTCGTGTTTATTTCATTAAGTAATTGTTGTAGATCTTTAAGATTTTCTGCTAGCAGTACAGTATCGTCAGCATATCTTAGGTTATTGATTATCTTTCCATTAATTTGTAGGCCTGGCATCTCTATAATGTTTTTAAAAATTTGCTCAGTGTATAGATTGAACAAGCTTGGTGATAGGATGCATCCCTGTCTTACTCCTCTTTTTATATCAATGGGTGTAGAGAACTCTTTGTTATATTTTATTAATTTTAAATTTCTATTCTAATGTAGGTGTAGTACCCATGGCTCTATTACTACACCTACATTAATCTGACCATGTCATGGCGCTATTACTACACCAACATTAATCTGACCATGTCATGGCTCTATTACTACACCTATATTAATCTGACCATGTCATGACTATTACTACACCTACATTAATCTGACCATGTCATGGCTCTATTACTACACCTACATTAATCTGACCATGTCATGACTATTACTACACCTACATTAATCTGACAATGTCATGATTATTACTACACCTACATTAATCTGACCATGTCATGGCTCTATTACTACACCTACATTAATCTGACCATGTCATGGCTCTATTACTACACCAACATTAATCTGACCATGTCATGGCTCTATTACTACACCTACATTAATCTGACCATGTCATGGCTCTATTACTACACCAACATTAATCTGACCATGTCATGGCTCTATTACTACACCTATATTAATCTGACCATGTCATGACTATTACTACACCTACATTAATCTGACCATGTCATGGCTCTATTACGACACCTACATTAATCTGACCATGTCATGGCTCTATTACGACACCTACATTAATCTGACCATGTCATGATTATTACTACACCTACATTAATCTGACCATGCCATGGCTCTATTACTACACCTACATTAATCTGACCAAGTCATGGCTCTATTACTACACCTACATTAATCTGACCAAGTCATGGCTCTATTACTACACCTACATTAATCTGACCATATCTGACACTGTTACCAAACCTATAAAGATTTGTCAGCATTCCAGCAAGTGCTAAATTAATCCACATATGCTGTAAGTGCTCAAAAACATTTCTCAAGTAAAAAATATAGGCCATGCAAAACAAAGAAAAATTAAAGTACACAAATAAAAAATAACAGACTCCATGCAAACACCTTGCTCACAACTAGAATATAAACCACAGATAATACACATATTAACAATTAGTAAACCACAAAGTACAGATCAGACATTGCTTATAGCAATTTCTTTCAATTAAAATAAATAAATAACTTCCTTAAACAATATGCTTTGAATCATTCTTGTTTTCTTTAATATCACTCTTTCCTTGCTGTGGAATGATAGTTTACCAAATAGTTGTTATCCTGGCTGTACAGTGCTCTTCTACATTATTAACTTAAGTCACTTTATTACAACCTTAACCAGATTTTCAACGGACTCAATGCCCAAATTAAACAAAGTTAAAAAAAAAAAAAATTTAATTCAAACCACAGAAACATTTTAATCATAAAATATATCTTACAGAGGGTGGGAGGGAGAAATAATGAAAGAGATGAAAAAATATGTTGGTGGGAGGGAGAGAAGAATCACATCCTACAGCAATGATCAAAGTAGAGAGTACATTACTGTGAATTTAAAAAAAAAATGTTCATCTAAAGAGAAATTCTGAATATTGAGTGAGGGACCATTGCAATGTTAAGGAATTAATGTGTTAGTCAATATGTCTTGGATAGAATATAGGGGAGTTTTATTAGAAAATCACATTCACACACAGATATCACTTTACCTGCTTCTTTGCCATCATCCTTCTTTTTCTTCTTATTTTCCTCTCCTTCCTCAGGTGCCTCATTAAGCAAAGCAAAGATGATGCCAGTCTGAGAGTTTGGTCCTACAGCAGTGACCAGCATCTTGCCACTGCCTTCCATTACATGTGTGCCTGGAAATACAAAAGTGGTTAACCATCACAGTCTCAATGATAATCCTACAAATTCAAACGAGTGTGAAAATTCCAATGAAGAGAAAAATTCCAAACATAAATTGACAATCACAAACAAGAGTGACAATTACAAAATCTCAAATAAATAAAACTGTGATATTGACAGACATACACACTGTATGATAAAATCTAATATCTATGCCTGGACAGCGGTATTTTGTCTATTCTTTCAAGCATTTAACTACAAAAGGTTCTTTAATATGCACAGACTGCATATGGGGACCTCCTACCTGTAACAGAATTTAAACCAAGGACCTTCTTATCCAAAGGCTAATGTATTACCTCTGGACCATCCAGCCCCCAAGAAAATCACTCTTATAAACATGGTCTCATATACAAAATATATGAATAAATTGTGAAAAAGAATGGGTAGCTATTTCAATGATTGGGAGAAAGGGTACACCAACTAGGTTGTCCCAACGCTGTGTACAATCTGATATCTACATACAGGTGCTATCTTTCATTACTGTAATTGAAGTAACAACTATGCTTTCTCAATACACAAGGGACATTATTACCTGACAGCAACATGGGGTCTTTATTCTCTCCTTTCTTCACATGGTCACTCTCTCCAGTCAGGGAGCTCTCATCCACTTTCAAATCGTTACACTGGATGACAATGCCATCAGCTGGTAAGAGATCACCTGAAATGAAAGTCCACAAGGAAATCAGTCATAATGGGAGTGTGACACAATGCAGCGGAGATGACACCACAAGGTAATCAGTTATAATGGAAGTGTGACAAAATGCAGCAGAGATGACACCACAAAGTAATCAGTCATAATGGAAGTGTGACACAATGCAGCAGAGATGAACACAAGGTAATCAGTCATAATGGGAGCGTGACACAATGCAGCAGAGATGAACACAAGGTAATTAGTCATAATGGGAGCGTGACACAATGCAGCAGAGATAAACACAAGGTAATCAGTCATAATGGAAGTGTGACACAATGCAGCAGAGATGAACACAAGGTAATCAGTCATAATGGGAGTGTGACACAATGCAGCAGAGATGAACACAAGGTAATCAGTCATAATGGGAGTGTGACACAATGCAGCAGAGATGAACACAAGGTAATCAGTCATAATGGGAGTGTGACACAATGCAGCAGAGATGAACACCACGAGCTAGCTCTAGTAAGTTTATTAGAGAAAGTGACTCAAAAATACTTTACCACAAAACATGAATTCTAGGTCTGTTCTTCTAAAGCAATTCATTAACTCATTTTCTTGCTATAAGCGTTCTCACATTACTGGGGGTCTGCCAGGGGGACATATAGGACTGGAGAATAAAGACCGCTTGTCCTGGGCAGTTGCCTTGAGGTGGTAGTGTCAGCATTTTTATAGCATTTTTATTTTACCCTCGATAGAAAACAGTTTGGACTTTGAAACCCTGTTTTCCTGGTTTGGACCATGTCAAGTTATCAATTCAGTCACCATCAATGTTATAGGTCATTAATATTTCAGTTCTATTATTAAACCATCAAGCATGAACTATTAAGTCATCATTTTACTATCAGCTACTAACTCATGATTCTGCTTTCAGTCAATTCAATGGCTATTTGAGTACCAACAATATTGTTGATGCTTTACATAAAGACTCATTTATTGTCACATATTTACCAACCTGTTTCATATGTTTTGTTCACTCAACAAAAGAGGTGACAGAAACATTTAAGCCAATCCTGTGGTATTTATAAAACAACAAATGTTTCTGTTCTTTGTGCTCCCACCACTCAAGCATCTTCAGTATTATTAATATGTGAACTCTCCAAGACCTGAAGTACTTGGATAATTATCTGGCTTGAAGTTATAAAGTATCTAACATTACCAAGTTCTAATTTGTATAATAACCTTTGTCCAAAATTTGAACTGATCAAGATATCTATCAACTGACCTTTCGAGCCGAACCATAGGGCATAGACCTGGATACTCTTTCTCTTATCTAAATTTGTATTTGTATTCTAGCAGTTTTCAATCCTTGTAAATATCTTTTATCAAATCTCACCATTTGTCTCTGTTCTGTGCAAGCAACTCTTATCTGATTGAGGGAGCAGATTCCTGCTGCTCTTGCCTTTCTCATCAATGTTTTCAGTGTCTCTCTAGGTCGGCCTCTTTTCCTCTTACCTGTTGTTTCCCACATGACGGCTTGCTTTGCTATTCGGTTATTATCTCTCCTCATCACATGTCCAACATATGACCATCGTCTTTTCTTGATTACTGAAGGTATTAGTGATTGATTGGCAATTTCTCTAATTTCCTCGTTTGTTTTGAATTCTTTCCACGCTATACCAAGTTTTTCCTTAGACATTTATTTTCAAATGCATTCAACTTTGTTTCTATGATTTTTGTTGTTTTCCAGCCCTCACATGCATCCATAAAAGTTGATAGTATGTTTGATTTGAATAGTCTAAGTAATCAAGATAAAAATATCATCATCAAGTACTGGGCCTGCTGGTGTAGGTGATCATGTCTCTCCACAACTTTCGATCTCGACTATTTATCATTTCTGTAGTTGACTTTCTGCCAAGCCATTCTTTCTTCGTCCATCAATTTTCCAGTTGTTACAATATATTCTAGCTGTTTTCTCATTACATGGCCAAAAAATTATGAGTGATTCTTTCTAATATTGAAAATTAGCTCTCTTTTTTGCTTTGGTCTCTTTCAGAACGTTTTCATTACTCTTCTCAGCTGTCCATGGTATTCTCAACATTCTTCTTATTTCTACAGAACTCCAGTAATTTCCTTGTCTGTTGTCCTATTGTCCATGATTCACATTCATATTTAAGACTGCCTCTACATAACATTTAAGAACTCTTTTTCTTGTTTCTATTGCCAATGTTACAGTGTGACTCGGTCATGAGGACTTGGAAGAGTGGAAGAAGAATATGACAATATACAGAGGAATGGAAGAATGATACAATACGATGATGATATGACGATACGATGATGATAGGAGGTAAAATAGTTTTGGGCGGCGTGGAATTAAAAGTCATGTCTTGAGGATTAGCAAGGAGACGTTAAGTCTACCGAACTCAGACGTGGTGGCGTAAACGGCTTTAAGATTACAAGGAAAATATGTACGGGTGTTCAGCCTGAGCTTGGAGGTCCAGAGAGATGTTTGCTCTGGCCGACAAAGTTGCATAACGCAACGACGCAGCTGCTGGATTCTAGACACCTGCTGATTTGGGATGGCTAGCCCAGCCCTGTAACATTCAGAGTTAAGCCGAAAAAAGGGCATAATCAAAGACGTCACCGACACCAGGTCATCTTTATGTTCAACGGTGGGTAGCGCTTTGAGTCTCTCTGACTTGAAGATCAAAGAATCACCGCGCGTTGACGAGGAGATTTAGTTGAGGGGAGAAACTTAGGAAGATTGACGGGTGTCAACAGGAGGCTTAAAGTAATAAGACCATGGACATAATTAAAAAGGAGGAGCAAATGATATAGTGATGGCAGACGGACGAAAGATAAGCCGTACCTAGGCTAGATTCTCATGATCCTTTGGCCAGGTGGGAGTGGCTAAATGGACACTAAAAGGCCATGACTTGTTTTTTAAAATAATTCCTCAATTTTGAATTTTTGAACAATCCGCGATGCACTGAGGCCACGATAAATGAACCGCGAAGTAGCGAGGGATGACTCACTCTGTGTGTGTGTGTGCGTGAGCGCGTGTGTGTGTGCTTTATAGACTACACAAAGACATTTGACAAAGTAAAGCATGTGGAAATAATATGCTGGAGAAATTAAACATTGATGGCAAGGATCTGAGAATCATACGAAACATGTACTGTCAACAAACAGCAGCCACACGAATTAGCAACCAAACAGGACAGTTCCAATTTTTAAACAAGGAGTCAGACAAGGCTGTGTTCTGTCATCAGAATTGTTTTCACTTTACAGTAAAAATATGAGATCAATAGTAGACAAAAAGGAAATGAAGTCAACAGTCACAACATAATTTGCGATATGTGGATGACACTGTCTTAATATCATAATATATAATGAACTACAACAAATAAAGGCATAAAAGTAATTGAAAGAAACAAGAAAGGTTTCAGTCTGAATAGTAAGAAAACAAAAGTAATGGTCATATCGAAGAAACAATCATCACCATCATGCAGCATAAAAATAAATAGGACAAATCTGAAACAAGTGCAACACATCAAATACTTGAGCACAATAATAACATCAGATGGAAGATGCACCACAGAAATAAAATGCAGCATAGCTCAGCCAAAATGGTATTTCAGAAAATGAAAAAGGTCTCATGCATGATGTGTGTCAATAGAACTGAGAAAGAGCCAATTCTGCCATATGGATGTGAATCATGAACAGTAGACAGGTAAATGAAAAGACGATTAGAGGCCACAGAGATGGGATTTCTCAGAAGAATATTGAAAAGCACCCTGGACAGCTAAAAAGACCAATGAGGAAATTCTCAGAGAGGCCAACACAAAAAGGGAGCTCCTAAAAAACAGAAAGAAACATTTGTTTGGCAAATCACGAGAAGAGGAAAGTTGGAATACTTGGTTACAAAAATACAGGTAAAGAGAGATCGCAGACGACCAAGAGAGAAGATATAGCTCGTTTCAAATCACTTGCCCAACTTCAAAACGCTATTGTTCAGTAACCGTTTGTTAAAAACTGTTGACATTTTCCAAATGTTATTAGAATGCAAAAGACCCTTTAAATGTATATTTAACAAATATCTTGCAGCTGCAGTTTTCTTAAAGCGACGAATTTCTTTGATGTTTGTCAAAATTGTAAATTGTGAACCCCTAAATAATAGAAATTACCGTAGTTGCTGGTCTATGATTAATTTTCACTAGGTAAAGGCGTGGCCGTAATGGGGGAAATACCAGGAGAATTATTGTCTTCTCAGTTCGAGGACGGACGATAATATCAAGGTATACCTGTATGTCCAATTTTCATAGTTGTGTGGTCCTGAAAAAGACCGTTTGTTGAACTAATTTAAGGTAATATAGGGGCCAACATTGTGGGGGCTATATACTTTCATTCTGAATCAGACGAGTCTAAAAGATTAATAACTGTTTGGGGTGAACATTCCACAAACCATCATTTTTCCAATATTCCTCTCCTGTTTTAAGACGTGGTCTTCACATTCAGCCCAATAATCTTTGTCTATATTAATAAAAATAAAGAAATTAAAATCAGAATAGCTAAAGCAGCAATGTCTTTCAGAAGCCTGAAAAGTTGTGGAAATCGAAACTTATCAGCACAAACACAAAACTTAGGCTATTCAAATCAAATGTACTATCAACCCTTACGTATGCGTGTGAAAGCTGGAAAACAACAAGAGATATAGAAACAAAGTTGAACGCATTTGAAATAAATGTCTAAGGAAATACTTGTATAGCATGGAACGAATTCAAAACAAATGAGGAAATTAGAGAAATCGCCAATCAACCACTAATATCTTCAGTAATAAAGAAAAGACGATGGTCATACGTTGGACATGTGATGAGAAGAGATAATAACCGAATAGCAAAGCAAGCCCTCATATGGGAAACAACAGGTAAAAGAAAAAGAGGAAGACCCAGGGAGACACTGAGAAGAACATTGATGAGAGAGGCAAGAGCAGCAGGAGTCGGCTCCCTCAATGAGATAGAACTGCTTGCACAGAACAGAGACAGATGCGAGATTTGATAAAATATCTTTAAAAGAAAACTGCTAGAACAAAAAATCCATATAGGAGAAGGTGTATCTTGGTCTACGCCCTAGGGCCGGTTACGGCTCGAAAGGTCAATAGATAGATATTTAATAAAGCGAGATTAGCAAGAGTCTTTACATCGCATATTTTGAATGTTGTATTTTCATCTGCCACTTGTCCTTTTAATTTTGCCCAGATTAGTTCTATTGGATTTAAATGAGCATGGTAAGGTGGCAGCCTCAAACTTATATGATTGTGCTCTTGGATAATCTTATCTATTTGAAAATCTTTGTCCTTTGTTTTTGCTTTACTAGAGATAGTAATTCAGGTTTTAAATACATGTTATTAAATTGTATGTGCTCCTTTGTGAGCCATATCTTAATAGCATCTTTTGTACTGGATGACGTCGGGACTTTATCTTCAAGTGCAACAATGTTGTGGTACGCTGCATTGTCCATTATTAGGCAAGATGGTCGATCTAGTGATGGGAGAACAGAATTTTCAATCCAATGTCTAAATATGTGACCATTCATCTCAGAGTGATAATCCCGATTGTCTATGGATTTTGAAAGAAAAATGAGCTCTGCATTCTGTATAAGTCCATGTTGTCGACTACCTGCATGAGCAATTATCAAGCGCTGTCCTTTGCTGCTAGGTATTAATCTCTTAATCTTTCCATCTGATGACTGCCATTCCCTTTGGTTAGTGTGGTGAGCATTGATCCAAGTTTCATCCAAGTACACAATATCATAACCTTGCTTGCGCACCTCTTTTACTTCACGTAAGTACTTGCTTCTCATGACTACTATATGTGGCTTCTCACAGATGATGTTTCGTCCATTGGAATACTTTCTGAATGTAAAGCCTGCAGCTCTCACATTCCTCCATAATGTAGACTTTGATATTTCAATACTGTTGTTCTTTTTCAGCGAAACTTTTAATTTTCTTATTGTAACAGTTTCATTCATACCCAGCATTTTGCGAATTTCACGTCTACACCTCTGAATGAACGGAAATGGAAAACACAATTTCTCAAGTATCTAATTGTGTAAAAAAAAACCATGGCGAAAGTGTGCAAACACGACAATTTTACAGTGTATGGATTTTTACTCGCTATTTTTAACTTAAAATACTGTAAACATTAAGTTTTGACTACATCAATGGGTCGTTATAAATTTATATAAATCAAATAAGCAACAATAATAACCAAATGTTTTTTTTAAATGAAATTAATTATGTTGGGTTCTAATCATTATAACTTTACATGCAAATTTTGAACAACTTACAACAAGCGGTTAAAAAGCTTTTAAAAGTTGGGCACGAGTTATGAAACAAGCTATAGATAGTTTGATGTCATGGCATGGGAAAACAGTCAACAAAATTAATATAATGCACTGTGGATAGAAGATTGTGAAAGGATATGTTGTTACAAGTGAACTATATAAATGAGCAAAATTTGAAGCTGATAATATTATGAGAATATCTATGTTGTTATACAAATTTGTGTGTGTTATATAAATCTATGTTGTTAAATTGTTTAAATATAAATTTATGTTGCTACATGAAAGAATGAAGATTGCGACTGTTAATTTTGTGGAAAAAGAAATCTATGCGGAAATCTATGAAAGAAAAAAAATATTTCTGTCTCCAACGTGCGAGTTTCAGTGAAGATTTGTTGATCTCTAGTTTCCAACAAGAATGCAAGACACTGACCATTCACGCTGACACATTAACAAAGCCAATCAGCATTGCCCAACCAAAATTCAATATCTCAGTTACCAGGTGTGAGCATTAATGTTGGTGGCATTGCCTTTGTCCTGCCAGTTATCAAGCAACAAATGTCAAGAGATGACACTTTGGGAATTCAAAGCTATCTTCTTACTTCTAACTGCTTGCTTCTTGTGGAGAATATTAAAACATTTCCCCAGAGGGGTCAGTCCAGGGAGAGTTAGCTGAGTTCATTATTCACATTTGTTTTTGCCTCTTTTCCCTGCAGGATTGCACCATTGACCCACATAAGATAATATTTCCTGGGCAATCTTACAAGGTACAAGCAAAATGTAAGCTCTCAAAGCATCACAGTTGTTTCTGTATGTGTTGCTCCACTCCATTAACACATGCTCCATCTTTTGGCAAGAAAACACCTCTGTCTTCTACACAATCAAATCCACTTACTGTTGACACATATTTCAGTATTTGTTCTAATCAATGAAGTATTAAAGATCATCTCTTCAATCACCCATCAGGAAACACAGCCAATTCTAATATAACCACCACTCAAAACAGGTTAATGAAGTCACTACTAGTATGATCACACCAACCAAGACAGGTTAATGAAGTCACTACTAGTATAATCACCACCCATGACAGGTTAATGAAGTCACTACTAGTATAATCACCACTCAAGACAGGTTAATGAAGTCACTACTAGTATGATCACACCACCCATGACAGGTTAATGAAGTCACTACTAGTATGATCACACCAACCAAGACAGGTTATGAAGTCACTTCTAGTATAATCACCACACATGACAGGTTAATGAAGTCACTACTAGTATGATCACACCACTCAAGATAGGTTAATGAAGTCACTACTAGTATAATCACCACCCATGACAGGTTAATGAAGTCACTACTAGTATGATCACACCACCCATGACAGGTTAATGAAGTCACTACTAGTATGATCACACCACTCAAGACAGGTTAATGAAGTCACTACTATTATAATCACACCACTCAAAACAGGTTAATGAAGTCACTACTAGTATAACACCACCCAAGAGAGGTTAATGAAGTCACTGCTAATATAATCACACCACTCAAGACAGGTTAATGAAGTCACTGCTAGTATAATCACCACCCAAGACAGGTTAATATACAGCGAAGACGATGGCGATGGATAGGACACACACTACGGAAGCCAACTGAGAGTATTACACAACAGGCCCTTTTTTTGGAATCCCCAGGGGAAAAGACAAAGAGGAAGACCAAGGAATTCTTGGAGAAGACAGATCGAAGCAGAGATGAAGATGATGGGGAAGACATGGAATGATCTTAAAAGAATTGCAAAAAACAGAACGACTTGGAAAGTGTTTGCTGAAGACCTATGCTCCACTGGGAGCTAAAAGGTAGAAGAAGAAGAAGACAGGTTAATGAAGTCACTGCTAGTATAATCACCACTCAAGACAGGTTAATGAAGTCACTGCTAGTATAATCACCACTCAAGACAGGTTAATGAAGTCACTGCTAGTATAATCACCACTCAAGACAGGTTAATGAAGTCACTGCTAGTATAATCACCACTCAAGACAGGTTAATGAAGTCACTGCTAGTATAATCACCGCCCAAGACAGGTTAATCAAGTCTAGTATAATCACCACTCAAGACAGGTTAATGAAGTCACTGCTAGTATAATCACCGCCCAAGACAAGTTAATGAAGCCACTGCTAGTATAATCATAGTACATCCATGGAGCGCCATTCCACTCTGTCTCTTACTTTGATAGTACAGGTTGTCATAAGCTGAATTGATCTTGCTCATTCATGTTAGTCTTGGTCTGCTTTTGTTACCCTGTATTTTCCCTTCCAAGATTACTTTTAGTAGGCTGCTGTATCTTTTAACATGCCCCCAAAATCCCATTTTGTTTGAAGTGTGTTTAGTTGTTCTTTTTTCTTTCCATCCAATTCTTCCTATTCTATAAATCAATATTCCAAAAGCTTTAATTTTTTTGTTCTGTTTTCTTGTCTAATGTCCAGTTTCTGCACCATAAAGGAATGTTGAGAACATATAACATTTTGCTATTCTTAGTTTTAGCCCTGCTGTTATTTGTTTTGATGTTAGTATATTTTTCATAGCGTTAAAATTACTTTTTGCCATTCCTATATCTTTTTTATTTCAGTTGTACATTTTCCATCACTGGTTATAGTGTCTAAGGTAGTTGTAGCTCTGAACTGACTCCAGGTATATTCCTTTGACTTTGATATTCACTCCTAGGTTTTGAGTATTATCTTTGTTTACGATTATAGTTTGTCTTTTTGATATTCTATCTAATCCGTATGTTTTGCTTGTCATGTTTATTTAATTAAGTAATTGTTGTAGAACTTTACTATTTTCTGGTAGTAATACAGTATCATCAGCATATCTTAGGTTATTGATTATCTTTCCATTAATGTTTAGGCCTGGCATCTCTGTGATGTTTTTAAAGATTTTCTCAGTGTATAAGATTGAACAAGCTTGGTGAATGGATGCATCCTTGTGTTACTCCCCTTTTTATATCAATGAGTGTAGAGCTCTTATCACTTGAATCAGGTTCTGATATTGAATATTTATATCCAAAAAGAGATATGTATGTAGTGCATATAATAAAGGTAGGAATAGATCTGTGCAATTATTTCAAGACCATGTCAAGAACCAATGTAATGATTACTATAATTGAGCTGTCTACATGGATCCAAATCATTTATCCATACATTTTATACCCCAGCAAAATACATGTTGCACTTGTATATTTTATGGTTCAATTGATGATATAGATCGAGAGTCGATTCTTTTATCTTAAATAAATCTCAACAGACAGAACTTGAGTGTTTGTTCTAATCTTATTTGCCAAAATAAAAATGTCACTCTGTTACAGAATGGAGAAGGTGGGATAAAATAAATAGGAAGAGGGAGAGAAGAAAGAATAGATAATAAATTACTTGAGACAAAAATAGACGGATCAAAGGTAAGGTCAAGGGAGAATGTTGTCAAGTATAAAGAAAGTATGACACACATGAATAACAACTGACAGGTAGAAACTAGAGTAACAGGAGCTATTCATATTTATAAAAGTAATTTAAGAGTGCAAAGGTTACTCATATGATGAATGGTTGGAATAGGATAAGATGAGATCAATAACATGGGAAAGTGGTAGATTAGTGGTCAGAAAACACTATAAAGAAGACAAAAGTTAGTGGAGTTGAGTTAAGATAACCTCAGGCATCTATTAAACCTACTCACCATATTTGACTTGGCATATATCACCAACAACAAGGTCTCCAACAGGGATTTGTTCAACCACCCCTTTGCGGATAGTAGCAAACTTGTGCTCATGCTCAATCCTGCTTTGTAACCCCCTGAACTGTTTCTCTTTGCTCCAATCATTGAAAGCTGTCACAAGAACTACAACAACCACAGCCACCAGAATAGCAAGACCATCAATCCAGCCAGCAGCCTCCTCACCACTTCCAGTTTCGTCCTCATAAGTGTCCTCCTCCCTGATAAGGGCTGTGGATAAACAAATCAAACATAAGCTACACTTTCTACCTATTTTTTTACTCTCCTCAGGATGCCTATCTCATTTATCAGACATCAAAATATTGTATTACATTATCAAAATGATTAACTCAACAAAAGGCTTTACACCATGTCAAAACATCATACCTCATTAGCAATATGTTTCATATCATCAAAACATTATCTTATCATCAATGTTTTACCTCACAATGTTTTGCCTCATTAAAAAGTTTAACTTCATCAGAAGTTTTATCTCAATCAAAATGTTATACCTTATTACTAATACATTTAAGATTTAACCTCATCAAAATGTTTCATTATATACATATACTAATGCTCAGAAAGTTTCATCTGTCATTTATAGAATGTTCCTTGTCATAAAAAAAAACACTATTGTAAGCTCCACAACCACTGTCAAACAAGTGGTAAACAGCAAAAAATCAGCTCTCTAAATATGGCCTCTTATTAAGCTCAATAAGCAACTGATTAATAAACACACAATCAAAATGTAACTTGCTAACAATATGCTTTACCCAAACAACTCCCTCTCTCCATCAACTTTTTTAAAAATGTGATGTCAATTTATTACTCACAAAATTGTGTATGTATTGCGTATGACATCTCGATTTATTACTCACAAAATTGTGTATGTATGCGTGTGACATCTCGATTTATCACTCACAAAATTGTGTATGTATGCGTGTGACATCTCGATTTATCACTCACAAAATTGTGTATGTATGCGTGTGACATCTCGATTTATCACTCACAAAATTGTGTATGTATGTATGTGTGTGACATCATTTATACTCACAAAATTGTGTATGTATGTGTGTGACATCTCCATTTATTACTCACAAAATTGTGTATGTATGTGTGTGACATCTCCATTTATTACTCACAAAATTGTGTATGTATGCGTGTGACATCTCGATTTATCACTCACAAAATTGTGTATGTATGTGTGTGACATCTCGATTTATCACTCACAAAATTGTGTATATATGCGTGTGACATCTTGATTTATTACTCACAAAACTGTGTATGTATGCGCGTGACATCACTGATTTATTACTCACAAAACTGTATGTATGTGCGTGACATCACTGATTTATTACTCACAAAACTTATGTATGTGCGTGACATCACTGATTTATTACTCACAAAACTGTATGTATGTGCGTGACATCACTGATTAATTACTCACAAAACTGTATGTATGTGCGTGACATCACTGATTTATTACTCACAAAACTATGTATGTGCGTGACATCACTGATTTATTACTCACAAAACTATGTATGTGCGTGACATCACTGATTTATTACTCACAAAACTGTGTATGTATGTGCATGACATCACTGATTTATTACTCACAAAACTGTGTATGTATGTGCATGACATCACTGATTTATTACTCACAAAACTGTATGTATGTGCGTGACATCACTGATTTATTACTCACAAAACTTATGTATGTGCGTGACATCACTGATTTATTACTCACAAAACTGTATGTATGTGCGTGACATCACCGATTAATTACTCACAAAACTGTATGTATGTGCGTGACATCACTGATTTATTACTCACAAAACTATGTATGTGCGTGACATCACTGATTTATTACTCACAAAACTATGTATGTGCGTGACATCACTGATTTATTACTCACAAAACTGTGTATGTATGTGCATGACATCACTGATTTATTACTCACAAAACTGTGTATGTATGTGCATGACATCACTGATTTATTACTCACAAAACTGTATGTATGTGCATGACATCACTGATTTTTTACTTACAAAACTGTGTATGTATGTGCGTGACATCACTGATTTATTACTCACAAAACTGTGTATGTATGTGCGTGACATCACTGATTTATTACTCACAAAACTGTATGTATGTGCATGACATCACTGATTTTTTTACGTACAAAACTGTGTATGTATGTGCGTGACATCACTGATTTATTACTCACAAAACTGTGTATGTATGTGCGTGACATCACTGATTTATTACTCACAAAAATTGCGTGTGTGTGTGTGTGCATGTGTTTATTTTTAATATTAAATCTGCAAGATTTACTAGTCAGGAAAACAAAGCCTTTATTGAAGTACAAAAATAAACTAATTTTAAATTGATGTGTGTGTGGGCCACTCAGGATATTTGAGAATAAAAATTGTACAGTTTTCATAAAGTACTTATTCTCACTATTGGATAGAACAAACAAGAAAAACAACAATTAAACATAATGAAATTGCAATATGTAAATCAACAAAAACCAAGAAGCAAATAAAGAGAAAAGACAACTGGAATGCAATATTAACGTTCAAATGCAAACACAAGAGCAGCTATAAGTGTGCTCTAGGCTTACTGGAATCGGAGAAGAGACAATTATGTTTTGTCTTTAGGCATTCTACAATAGAGATGATTCATTAGGTCATGTGAGTGTGATGGTGAAAGAAAATAACTGTCAGGGAAACTGGCCTTGGGGAACTGTCAGGGGCACCGGCCTTGGGAAACTGTCAGGGGCACCGGCCTTGGGAAACTGTCAGGGGCACCGGCCTTGGGAAACTGTCAGGGGCACCGGCCTTGGGAAACTGTCAGGGGCACCGGCCTTGGGAAACTGTCAGGGGCACCGGCCTTGGGAAACTGTAAGGGGGCACCGGCCTTGGGAAACTGTAAGGGGGCACCGGCCTTGGGAAACTAAGGGGGCACCGGCCTTGGGAAACTGTAAGGGGGCACCGGCCTTGGGAAACTGTCAGGGGCACCAGCATTGGGAAACTGTCAGGGGCGCCGGCCTTGGGAAACTGTCAGGGGCGCCGGCCTTGGGAAACTGTAAGGGGGCACCGGCCTTGGGAAACTGTAAGGGGCACCGGCCTTGGGAAACTGTAAGGGGGCACCGGCCTTGGGAAACTGTAAGGGGGCACCGGCCTTGGGAAACTGTCAGGGGCACCGGCCTTGGGAAACTTTAAGGGGGCACCGGCCTTGGGAAACTGTAAGGGGGCACCGGCCTTGGGAAACTGTAAGGGGGCACCGGCCTTGGGAAACTGTCAGGGGCACCAGCATTGGGAAACTGTCAGGGGCGCCGGCATTGGAAAACTATCAGGGGCGCCGGCCTTGGGAAACTGTCAGGGGCGCCGGCCTTGGGAAACTGTCAGGGGCACCAGCATTGGGAAACTGTCAGGGGCGCCGGCATTGGAAAACTGTCAGGGGCGCCGGCATTGGAAAACTATCAGGGGCACCAGCATTGGGAAACTGTCAGGGGCGCCGGCCTTGGGAAACTGTCAGGGGCACCAGCATTGGGAAACTGTCAGGGGCGCCGGCATTGGAAAACTATCAGGGGCACCAGCATTGGGAAACTGTCAGGGGGCGCGGCCTTGGGAAACTGTCAGGGGCGCCGGCCTTGGGAAACTGTCAGGGGCGCCGGCCTTGGGAAACTGTCAGGGCGCTGGCCTTGGGAAAACTGTCATTAGCATTGCAAATATGGGAGCACCCACCGGCAATGAAAGATGTCAGGGGCACAGACACTGCAAAAAATTGTCAGGAAACTGACTTAGCAATTATGCCATTAACAGTACAGTACCATATAGATCACTGGAACTGGATGAATATGCATTAACTGGTGTGTATTCTAGTAGTTGTATCAATGTCACTGCATCAACTGGTGTGTATTCTAGTAGTTGTATCAATGTCACTGCATCAACTGGTGTGTATTCTAGTAGTTGTACCAATGTCACTGCATCAACTGGTGTGTATTCTAGTAGTTGTATCAATGTCATTGCATCAACTGGTGTGTATTCTAGTAGTGTAACGATATTAACTGGAGTGTTTCTCAGTAGTGTAACGACATTAACTGGTTTATTCCAGTAGTGTAACGACATTAATTGGAGTATACTCCGGTAGTGTAAAGACATTAACTGGAGTGTTTCTAGTAGTGTAACGACAATTGGAGTGTACTCCAGTAGTGTAATGACATTAACTGGAGTATTTCAGTAATGCAACAACATTAACTGAATGCACTCCAGTAGTGTAATGACATTAACAGGGGTGTATTTCAATAGTGTAACAGCATTAACTGGAGTGTATTCCAGTAGTGTAACAGCATTAACTGGAGTGTATTCCAGTAGTGTAACAGCATTAACTGGAGTGTATTCCAGTAGTGTAACAGCATTAACTGGAGTGTATTTCAATAGTGTAACAGCATTAACTGGAGTGTATTCCAGTAGTGCAACAGCATTAACTGGAGTGTATTCCAGTAGTGTAACAGCATTAACTGGAGTGTATTCCAGTAGTGTAACAGCATTAACTGGAGTGTATTCCAGTAGTGTAACAGCATTAACTGGAGTGTATTCCAGTAGTGTAACAGCATTAACTGGATTGTATTCCAGTAGTGTAACAGCATTAACTGGAGTGTATTCCAGTAGTGTAACAGCATTAACTGGAGTGTATTCCAGTAGTGTAACAGCATTAACTGGATTGTATTCCAGTAGTGTAACAGCCTTAACTGGAGTATATTCCAGTAGTGTAACAGCATTAACTGGAGTGTATTCCAGTAGTGTAACAGCATTAACTGAAGTGTATTCCAGTGGTGTAACAGCATTAACTGAAGTGTATTCCAGTAGTGTAACAGCTTTAACTGAAGTGTATTCCAGTAGTGTAACAGCATTAACTGGAGTGTATTCCATTTGTAACAGCATTAACTGGAGTGTATTCCAGTAGTGTAACAGCATTAACTGGAGTGTATTCCAGTGGTGTAACAGCTTTAACTGGAGTGTATTCCAGTGGTGTAACAGCTTAACTGGAGTGTATTCCAGTGGTGTAACAGCTTTAACTGGAGTGTATTCCAGTGGTGTAACAGCATTAACTGGAGTGTATTCCAGTAGTGTAACAGCCTTAACTGGATTGTATTCCAGTAGTGTAACAGCTTTAACTGGAGTGTATTCCAGTGGTGTAACAGCACTAATTGGTGTGTCACTTATCCACATTGGTTACATTGACATATGTGTCACTGACACTAAGAGGTGTGTTGCCATCAACTAAAGAGTCTTTTTTAAAGCAAATGATAATGTAATATTGAGATGATTCAGAAAACAAAATTGTCATAGTAATAAATCACATATAATTAGAAAACACCAGAGGCTGAGTTGCTGAAACAGAAAATAGCAGTTAATAGTAATCAATGAATATATACATCTTTAGTTCAACAGATAAATCTAGTCTGTGGGCAGTACTTGCTCTCCAGACAGTAGCTAAGGGGAAAGACAGCTACTAACACGGGCTAGCATGAACAAACTTTTTTCTTTGATCCTCCATAACATACCCAGTAAATGCTGGGGTTGAATTCACTCTCAGCCTAAGCATCCACATACCCTGGTATTTTAATAACCAGTATAATTCCCAACTGATTTCATTGATTGTTTATTAAAATTATTAACCAGATGACTTTTTATAAATAATCTGTGTGAATTTTCAAGTCTGGTCAGTGCTATTTGGTTTTTGTTTTTATTATTTGGGCAGAAGGTCTCAGGTCACAGACCGCAGGATTCATAAAATTCATTTGTTGAGTTCATAAAAAGACATCAATAACCATAATAAATATTCGTTGATGGTAAGTACTGCTACAATATTTTGTTTTATAAAAGGCATCACATAACATTGGGGTGGAAACGTTATTGTGTGTGGAGATATGAGGAATGATCATGAAATAAACAAGTTCTATCCTGGAAAAGGATAACTGACAATGTATATCACTGCAGCAGTGCTTGTTGGGCTGAAGGTGACATTAAGGCCAGCGAGCAGCCCAGGCCCTCCTGCGATGTAACAGTATTTGACTAGCGTGGACACTTTCTGTGATCAACCGGGACATTTCGCAATGCTCACACAATCACGTGAGATTGCTGATCTGGCTGGCAGCCCGCGGCCCAAGGGACAACTCACAAAGACAAGGGGGAGGGGGTGTGTCTCTCCCTGGTGTATTATGGAGGTGCTTCATGACTGGATCAATACTCACAATACGTTTTCTAGGACAGACGTTGCCGGGAGAGGAGAGAGATGGAAGGAGGGGACATAGGTGATACACATTTTTTTCCAGCATGGTGTATATGCCTTTATCTCTATTTTGCCTTTTGTGATTAAGCTGAATTATAGCGGTTTTGAGGGGAGAGAAAGAGAGACGGAATGTTATTCACTAGGCAGAGTTCCGTGCTATTTGACGAAATGTCACACATTGGTATATCTGCATGTGTTTATCCGAATGCCTAGTTGTACCTTAAAGTGTGTTTCCTTTCTTTGGTATCGGAGATGAGATCATTTTCCCCTCCATCAACATCATTTTCAAGTTTCAAACACTCAAAGCAAGGAGGTTGGTTTAGTGTTTATAATGAGTACACAGCTGAGACTGAAGTGTGTTGATCTAGAGTAGCATAACCATGTTGCATAATCTGCGCAATTTGGCAATCCATTGGATTGTCAAATAGGAAGCTGCGTATTTTTTGTTATAGTAAATTAGAAAATGGGCCATACTTTCAGGGTTTCTAAGAGATTGTCTTTATGATAATGACTGTCTGTAGTTATCTGTCAAAAATAATTCTCTTGGCCGTGTCAGCTTATTTGTTTCCTTCTGTCACTGCAAATATTCGACTGTCGACAATGGTGCTGGTTTTGTCCTTTTGGTACCTTGTTTAGTATGAAAACGTATCCAGAAAGTCGCTATCAAAGCCTAGGCAACAGATACCAACTTGACAAATGCTTGAAATTAGAATGCCAGGAGTGTATGATCAATGATGTAAGCCTGGCTACAGCAGGAGTCAGATTTAATCTAAGAGATCACTGCCAGCCAATCCCCGTACACAAGGAGATATTGACCCTGTCGATGATGAGCCTCCCTCTAAGCTCATTTCAAAGTTGCATCCAATGGGCTTTAATTACACCTGTTGTTTTGATGCCATGGACGGCGAGAAATAAAGCTGCCCTAAACTGGCGCCATCGTTACAGCCACTCCCCGAGATGAAACTGGAAGCAAGATGGGGATAGAGAGATAGTGGAGACAGGGGGATGGGAGGTTGCTAAAGGTGAATGAGAGAGCACGGCACAAATGGAGAGAGGAAGGAACATAAGAGAAAAGCTAGGAATCTGACAGTAGGAGAAGCAATCTACTACACGTTAGGACAACATTTAAACAGCAGAGCCAAGATGCCCGCAACCCGACATCAACCATCATTTGTCACAATTTATTAACATTGAACAAAGCTACAAATGAATTAATGTGCACACATACAGAGAGGTATAAAAAAGGATGTAAACGAGTGAATTTGCCAACAGCAATGTTTTCTTGTAATTATACGGTACTGAGCGTGAATTAATCTCATTAACACGAATTCGTGTTTGCATCGTCCAACATCTGGTACAAGAACACGCTAGATAGAAGCATCCCACGAAGAGTTTCATGTCACGACATGTGTTCACACAGCAAGCGAGACTTCTCACACAGCCACAAGAAATCACTTCACAAACATGGCTCAGATATGGCCTGAAGACTCATCCAGTCATTTCTTTCTGACAGAGAGAGAGAACTTTCTCGTTTTTTATTTTAAGGATGCTTTGCTCTCAAGAAAAAGGGAACCATATTTAGGAACTAACTACTACTATGCTGCCAGGACAGCTTTGCTCTCAGGAAAAAGGAACCATGTCTAGGAACCGACTACTCTACAGCCAGGACAGCTTTGCTCTCAAAGAAAAAGGAACCATGTCTAGGAACTGACTACTCTACAGTCAGGACAGCTTTGCTCTCAAAGAAAAAGGAACCATGTCTAGGAACTGACTACTCTACAGCCAGGACAGCTTTGCTCTCAAAGAAAAAGGAACCATGTCTAGGAACTGACTACTCTACTGCCAGGACAGCTTTGTTCTCAAGGAAACGTCTTCTATGCTCAAGATTAATCAATTTGATCCCAAATGCCTTATTGTTGTCCTGTTTTTCTTTGAGAGTCATGTTTGTAATAATGTCATGTTTGCAGTAGTGATATATATAATGTTTGTAGTAGTGATATATGCAATGTGTGCCATTTCTTTTCGACTGAGTGAGTGAGAGAGAGAGAGAGAGAGAGAGAGAGAGAGAAAGGGGGGGGGGGCCTTTCTCTTTTTTTTAATTTTAAAGATACATTTTTCCCCCAGTTTTAACAGAAATGTTTAGTTAACATAACTGATTGAAATGTTGGTGATCGTAGAGCAAGGAGAGTGCCACTGTCACATGGTGCCAAAACCTTTCACTGTCTCAAGGTACCAATACCATCTACTGTCTCAAGGTACCAATACCATCCACTGTCTCAAGGTGACAATACCATCCATTGTCTAAAGGTGACAATACCATCTACTACCTCAAGGTGACAATACCATCCACTGTCTCAAGGTGACAATACCATCTACTACCTCAAGGTGACAATACCATCCACTGTCTCAAGGTGACAATACCATCTACTGTCTCAAGGTGACAATACCATCCACTGTCTCAAGGTACCAATACTATCCACTGTCTCAAGGTGACAATACTATCCACTGTCTCAAGGTGACAATACCACCCACTGTCTCAAGGTGACAATACTATCCACTGTCTCAAGGTACCAATACTATCCACTGTCTCAAGGTGACAATACTATCCACTGTCTCAAGGTGACAATACTATCCACTGTCTCAAGGTGACAATACCACCCACTGTCTCAAGGTGACAATACTATCCACTGTCTCAAGGTACCAATACTATCCACTGTCTCAAGGTGACAATACTATCCACTGTCTCAAGGTGACAATACCATCCACTGTCTCAAGGTGACAATACTATCCACTGTCTCAAGGTGACAATACCATCCACTGTCTCAAGGTACCAATACCATCCACTGTCTCAAGGTGACAATACCATCCACTGTCTCAAGGTACCAATACCATCCACTGTCTCAAGGTACCAATACCATCCACTGTCTCAAGGTGACAATACTATCCACTGTCTCAAGGTGACAATACCATCCACTGTCTCAAGGTGACAATACCATCCACTGTCTCAAGGTGACAATACCATCCACTGTCTCAAGGTGACAATACCATCCACTGTCTCAAGGTGACAATACCATCCACTGTCTCAAGGTACCAATACTATCCACTGTCTCAAGGTACCAATACTATCCACTGTCTCAAGGTGACAATACCATCTACTGTCTCAAGGTGACAATACCATCCACTGTCTCAAGGTACCAATACCATCCACTGTCTCAAGGTACCAATACCATCCACTGTCTCAAGGTACCAATACTATCCACTGTCTCAAGGTGACAATACCATCCACTGTCTCAAGGTGACAATACCATCTACTGTCTGAAGGTGACAATACTATCCACTGTCTCAAGGTACCAATACTATCCACTGTCTCAAGGTGACAATACCATCCACTGTCTCAAGGTGACAATACCATCCACTGTCTCAAGGTGACAATACCATCCACTGTCTCAAGGTGACAATACCATCCACTGTCTCAAGGTGACAATACCATCCACTGTCTCAAGGTGACAATACCATCCACTGTCTGAAGGTGACAATACTATCCACTGTCTCAAGGTACCAATACTATCCACTGTCTCAAGGTGACAATACTATCCACTGTCTCAAGGTGACAATACTATCCACTGTCTCAACGTACCAATACCATCCACTGTCTCAAGGTGACAATACTATCCACTGTCTCAAGGTACCAATACTATCCACTGTCTCAAGGTGACAATACTATCCACAGTCTCAAGGTGACAATACCATCCACTGTCTCAAGGTGACAATACTATCCACTGTCTCAAGGTACCAATACCATCCACTGTCTCAAGGTGACAATACTATCCACTGTCTCAAGGTGACAATACTATCCACTGTCTCAAGGTGACAATACTATCCACTGTCTCAAGGTGACAATACTATCCACTGTCTCAAGGTACCAATACCATCCACTGTCTCAAGGTGACAATACTATCCACTGTCTCAAGGTACCAATACTATCCACTGTCTCAAGGTGACAATACTATCCACTGTCTCAAGGTGACAATACCATCTACTGTCTCAAGGTGACAATACCATCTACTGTCTCAAGGTACCAATACCATCCACTGTCTCAAGGTACCAATACCATCCACTGTCTCAAGGTACCAATACCATCCACTGTCTCAAGGTACCAATACCATCTACTGTCTCAAGGTGACAATACTATCCACTGTCTCAAGGTACCAATACTATCAACTGTCTCAAGGTACCAATACTATCCACTGTCTCAAGGTGACAATACTATCCACTGTCTCAAGGTGACAATACTATCCACTGTCTCAAGGTGACAATACTATCCACTGTCTCAAGGTGACAATACTATCCACTGTCTCAAGGTGACAATACTATCCACTGTCTCAAGGTGACAATACTATCCACTGTCTCAAGGTGACAATACTATCCACTGTCTCAAGGTACCAATACTATCCACTGTCTCAAGGTGACAATACTATCCACTGTCTCAAGGTGACAATACTATCCACTGTCTCAAGGTACCAATACTATCCACTGTCTCAAGGTGACAATACTATCCACTGTCTCAAGGTGACAATACTATCCACTGTCTCAAGGTGACAATACTATCCACTGTCTCAAGGTACCAATACCATCCACTGTCTCAAGGTGACAATACTATCCACTGTCTCAAGGTACCAATACTATCCACTGTCTCAAGGTGACAATACTATCCACTGTCTCAAGGTACCAATACTATCCACTGTCTCAAGGTACCAATACCATCCACTGTCTCAAGGTGACAATACTATCCACTGTCTCAAGGTACCAATACCATCCACTGTCTCAAAGTACCAATACCATCCACTGTCTCAAGGTACCAATACCATCCACTGTCTCAAGGTACCAATACTATCCACTGTCTCAAGGTACCAATACCATCCACTGTCTCAAGGTGACAATACTATCCACTGTCTCAAGGTACCAATACCATCCACTGTCTCAAGGTACCAATACCATCCACTGTCTCAAGGTGACAATACTATCCACTGTCTCAAGGTGACAATACTATCCACTGTCTCAAGGTGACAATACTATCCACTGTCTCAAGGTGACAATACCATCTACTACCTCAAGGTGACAATACCATCCATTGTCTCAAGGTGACAATACCATCTACTACCTCAAGGTGACAATACCATCCATTGTCTCAAGGTAACAATACCATCCACTGTCTCAAGGTCCCAATACCATCCACTGTCTCAAGGTGACAATACTATCCCCTGTCTCAAGGTGACAATACTATCCCCTGTCTCAAGGTGACAATACTATCCCCTGTCTCAAGGTGACAATACTATCCCCTGTCTCAAGGTGACAATACTATCCCCTGTCTCAAGGTGACAATACCATCTACTACCTCAAGGTGACAATACCATCCATTGTCTCAAGGTCCCAATACCATCCACTGTCTCAAGGTCCCAATACCATCTACTACCTCAAGGTGACAATACCATCCATTGTCTCAAGGTCCCAATACCATCCACTGTCTCAAGGTCCCAATACTATCCCTGTCTCAAGGTGACAATACTATCCCCTGTCTCACGGTGACAATACTATCCCCTGTCTCAAGGTGACAATACTATCCCTGTCTCAAGGTGACAATACTATCCCCTGTCTCAAGGTGACAATACCATCTACTACCTCAAGGTGACAATACCATCTACTACCTCAAGGTACCAATACCATCTAAAACCTCAAGGTGACAATACTATCCACTGTCTCAAGGTAACAATACCATCTACTACCTCAAGGTGACAATATCATCCACTGTCTCAAGGTACCAATACCATCTACTACCTCAAGGTGACAATACTATCCACTGTCTCAAGGTGACAATACCATCTACTACCTCAAGGTGACAATACCATCCACTGTCTCAAGGTACCAATACTATCTACTACCTCAAGGTGACAATACCATCTACTACCTCAAGGTGACAATACCATCTACTACCTCAAGGTGACAATACCATCTACTACCTCAAGGTGACAATACCATCCACTGTCTCAAGGTGACAATACCATCTACTACCTCAAGGTGACAATACCATCCACTGTCTCAAGGTACCAATACCATCTACTACCTCAAGGTGACAATACCATCCACTGTCTCAAGGTGACAATACTATCCACTGTCTCAAGGTACCAATACTATCCACTGTCTCAAGGTGACAATACTATCCACTGTCTCAAGGTACCAATACTATCCACTGTCTCAAGGTGACAATACTATCCACTGTCTCAAGGTGACTATACTATCCACTGTCTCAAGGTGACAATACTATCCACTGTCTC
Organism: Megaustenia siamemsis; assembly: GCA_032433765.1. NCBI lineage: Eukaryota > Metazoa > Mollusca > Gastropoda > Stylommatophora > Ariophantidae > Megaustenia > Megaustenia siamemsis. The sequence goes on along the minus strand of JAVIAB010000125.1, from coordinate 96,018,151 downwards.
AAGGTGACAATACCATCTACTACCTCAAGGTGACAATACCATCCATTGTCTCAAGGTGACAATACCATCTACTACCTCAAGGTGACAATACCATCCATTGTCTCAAGGTGACAATACCATCTACTACCTCAAGGTGACAATACCATCCACTGTCTCAAGGTCCCAATACCATCCCCTGTCTCAAGGTCCCAATACCATCCCCTGTCTCAAGGTGACAATACTATCCCCTGTCTCAAGGTGACAATACTATCCACTGTCTCAAGGTGACAATACTATCCACTGTCTCAAGGTGACTATACTATCCCCTGTCTCAAGGTGACAATACTATCCCCTGTCTCAAGGTGACAATACTATCCCCTGTCTCAAGGTGACAATACTATCCCCTGTCTCAAGGTGACAATACCATCTACTACCTCAAGGTGACAATACCATCCATTGTCTCAAGGTCCCAATACCATCCACTGTCTCAAGGTCCCAATACCATCTACTACCTCAAGGTGACAATACCATCCATTGTCTCAAGGTCCCAATACCATCTACTGTCTCAAGGTGACAATACCATCTACTACCTCAAGGTGACAATATCATCCACTGTCTCAAGGTACCAATACCATCTACTACCTCAAGGTGACAATACTATCCACTGTCTCAAGGTGACAATACCATCCACTGTCTCAAGGTACCAATACTATCTACTACCTCAAGGTGACAATACCATCTACTACCTCAAGGTGACAATACCATCCACTGTCTCAAGGTAGCAATACCATCTACTACCTCAAGGTGACAATACCATCCACTGTCTCAAGGTGACAATACCATCTACTACCTCAAGGTGACAATACCATCTACTACCTCAAGGTGACAATACCATCCACTGTCTCAAGGTGACAATACCATCTACTACCTCAAGGTGACAATATCATCCACTGTCTCAAGGTACCAATACCATCTACTACCTCAAGGTGACAATACTATCCACTGTCTCAAGGTGACAATACCATCCACTGTCTCAAGGTACCAATACTATCTACTACCTCAAGGTGACAATACCATCCACTGTCTCAAGGTGACAATACTATCCACTGTCTCAAGGTACCAATACTATCCACTGTCTCAAGGTGACAATACTATCCACTGTCTCAAGGTACCAATACTATCCACTGTCTCAAGGTGACAATACTATCCACTGTCTCAAGGTGACTATACTATCCACTGTCTCAAGGTGACAATACTATCCACTGTCTCAAGGTGACAATACCATCTACTACCTCAAGGTGACAATACCATCCATTGTCTCAAGGTGACAATACCATCTACTACCTCAAGGTGACAATACTATCCATTGTCTCAAGGTGACAATACCATCTACTACCTCAAGGTGACAATACCATCCACTGTCTCAAGGTCCCAATACCATCCCCTGTCTCAAGGTGACAATACTATCCACTGTCTCAAGGTACCAATACCATCCACTGTCTCAAGGCGACAATACCACACACTGTCTCAAGGTGACAATACCATCCAGTGTCTCAAGGTGACAATACCATCCACTGTCTCAAGGTCCCAATACCATCCACTGTCTCAAGGTGACAATACCATCCACTGTCTCAAAGTGCCAATACCATCCACTGTCTCAAAGTGCCAATACCATCCACTGTCTCAGAGTGCCAATACCATCCACTATCTCAAGGAGCCAATACCATCCACTGTCTCAAGGTGACAAGACCATCTACTATCTCAAGGTGCCCATACCATCCACTGTCTCAAGGTGACAATACCATCTACTATCTCAAGGTGACAAGACCATCTACTATCTCAAGGTGCCCATACCATCCACTGTCTCAAGGTGACAATACCATCTACTATCTCAAGGCGTCAATACCATCCACTGTCTCAAAGCACCAATACCATCTACTGTCTCAAGGCGTCAGTACCATCTACTGTCTCAAGGCGTCAGTACCATCTACTGTCTCAAGGTGAACATACCATCCACTGTCTTAAGGTGCCAATACCATCCACTGTCTCAAGGCGTCAGTACCATCTACTGTCTCAAGGCGTCAGTACCATCTACTGTCTCAAGGTGAACATACCATCCACTGTCTTAAGGTGCCAATACCATCCACTGTCTCAAGGCGCCAACACCATCCCCTGTCTCAAGGCGCCAACACCATCCACTGTCTTAAGGCGCCAACACCATCCACTGTCTCAAAGCACCAATACCATCTACTATCTCAAGGCGCCAACACCATCCACTGTCTCAAAGCACCAATACCATCTACTGTCTCAAGGCATGAGTACCATCTACTGTCTCAAGGTACCAATACCATCCACTGTCTCAAAGTGACAATACCATCTACTATCTCAAGGCGCCAACACCATCCACTGTCTCAAGGCGCCAACACCATCCACTGTCTCAAAGCACCAATACCATCTACTGTCTCAAGGTGAACATACTATCCACTGTCTCAAAGCGCCAAGACTATCCACTGTTCACTGTGGTCTCGTGTTATTTATTTACGTTTTAAGAATAATGTACACATGCTAATAGAGGTTTTAAATAATTATATCGGCAGTCTGGAACAGAGTAATCCAATCTACATAATTTTTTTTAGGAGAAAAATGGATTCGTTATACGTACAATCGTACATGGAGCAGCCTATGAAATGAATTGTGTACAAGTAGCGGGCTTTCACTGTACCATAATAATAAAGAATATGATAATTGATCACACTACATTTGTAGAAACGCCCACACTGTTTTGGTCTGTAGTTAAAGAGTTTATTTTAAAACATTTGCTCCTTTGGTCTCGGAGTAAGTGGAATCGAGTGTCTAGCTCCATAGGAGACACACGAGAAAATGCAGGTACTGTGTTAAAGTTTGACACGTAAAAGAACTCAGAATTCTTCTCTTCTACCTTTCAGCTCCCTGTGGAGCACAGGTCTTCAATAAACACTTTCCAAGCCGTTCTATTTCCTACATTCTTCTAAGATTATTTCAGACCTTCTCCATCATCTTCATCTCTGCTTCCATCTGTCTTCAAGAATATTTTGGTCTTCCAGTCTTTTTCCTTGGGAATTCCCAAAAAGGCCTGTTGTGTAATACTCTCAGTTGGCTTCCACAGTGTGTGTTCTTTCCAGCGCTACCGTCTTCGCTGTATCCACAGGTATTTATTTGATTGGTACATTTCCATAATTCTATGTTAGTGATTTTGTCCAGCCATTTCCATCCTTTTATTCTGCGAAAGCATTCACTAATGAAGGTCAGAACTCTTGATGATGGCTATTATTAAGGAGGGAGCAGGCTATATCATCTGGCTGATTGTATAAAATACAAAAAACTGTCTGGTTGTAACCACAGGTTTGTGCTCTCTCTCTTTCTCCATAAGACATAGCAAAAGAGTGGGACATGCAAATGGACCAACCAGATGTAGATAGCACACAGACTCCCAACAGGTGGTATGATGTAATTCACAAGAGAGGACAGCCATAAGATGGTGGAATAGGACACAATAATAAAAGGCATGAACTGGTACCTGGGTTGAAAGCCGTTAGCAACTCATTGTTGACTGCTTGCATCTGGATTTGTAGCAGTGATTACAGAGTGTATGACAATATGGGAGTGTGTGGTAAAAGTCGAGGGGAAAGTGAGAAGAGTTCACTCAAATAGAACAAATAGAAACATCGAGTTTCACGTGGAAAGTGAGAAGAGTTTACTCAAATAGAACAAATAGAAACATTGAGTTTCACGTGGAAAGTGAGAAGAGTTCACTCAAATAGAACAAATAGAAACATTGAGTTTCACGTGGAAAGTGAGAAGAGTTCACTCAAATAGACCAAATAGAAACATCGAGTTTCACGTGGAAAGTGAGAAGCAATCAGGAGAGAAGGAAGAATGTAAACAGGGATATGATTGGTTGGAAGGGAGGAAGTTAGGAAAAATGATAAGTTAGAAGGTAAGTCTAGATGGGACGAGTACTCAATGCGGACGGTGGCTTTGGCAACCGATATCATGAGTTGTAGCCAGGTTAGTTACACAAAACAGTGTTGTAGAGTTAGTCAGTTGTGCTTGGCAGTTGAGCGGAACGGACCTGGCACATGGGTCAATGTTAAGTAAACTTGTGTTACCAATATAGATGCAAGTAGAGATAGTTGTGAAACTCATAAGCAACGAACAATTTATGTGATAGTAAGCGAGACAGCTCTCGCCGAATTAAGGCTCAGTGATGTGTGTGCTATTATAATGGAGTTGTGAAACTCATAAGCAACGAACAATTTATGTGATAGTAAGCGAGACAGCTCTCGCCAATTTAATGCTCAATAATGAGTGTGCTATTATAATGGAGTTGTGAAACTCATAAGCAACGAACAATTTATGTGATACTGAGCGAGACAGCTCTCTCTCCGATGTAATGCTCAATAACGTGTGTGCTATTGTAGACACGAAAAGATGACAGTGTGAAATTCATCAGCCAAGACCAGTTACCAATAGCTAGCGGGGAGATACCGTGTTGTTTTTTTTTTGAGAGAATCCGAGTGGAGTCAGCTCCAACAGGATGTCACCAAAGTGCATGGTGGCCTGAAGGAAGTATTGCAACTCTGTACCCTGTCATGATGAAGCCATCAAGTGAGTTGATGTAACTACAAACCGGTGCTGGAGGTGTATAATTTATGGAGGGGCAGTGGTACCAATGCAGCCGTTGGTTAAAAGCCAAGACACGTTGGCGTAGGGTGTGTGGGTGGAACTAGATCGACCACGTGAAGGGGTCACATTGACAGTAGTGCAGGAAAACGAGGCGAGTGTATGTGTTACGCCTCATTGTTAACAAATATTGTGAGAAATGCAGCTGACAAACATACTGTGGTTGGAAGTGTACAATGTTGTGCGAGGGTGATTTTCCAAAAATAAACCTTGATTGTGTGTTTTTTAAATGGTGTTCCATTGACTACTTACTCAACACAGTCTGTTTATGTCTGTGCCTAGCGAAGAAAGAAACCGGGGGGGGGGGGGGGGGGGTGTCACCAAGCATGGGCCCATCGAAGCAGTGATGGTCTTAACAACAAAACAGTGAGAAGTACAAGGTTATACGATCATGACGAACAAGTGTGTCGGGCCACTAGAAGGTTCCTGCAGGAGTCAAGCTTAACGCTGATTGAAGTGTGTCAATCCATGAAGGTGTTAACAAGCAAAGGTGATACAGGGCAGTGCAGTACAACTGTGTCCAGGCAATCGAGCATCAAGATCTATCACCATTGGTTCTGTGACACAGGGCGAGACGACCTTTAAAGACGACACATGAAGCAATGAAGAAATACTGGTATAGATTGGTGAACCGAATATCAAGACAGGTCTGGAAACAGACTACCCAAGACAGGAAGGAATCAAGAAGGAAGGCAACTAGGTACCAAACAATGTCATGATGAAACTAGATGTGATGGGTCAAAGGGCGCTGATATTGCGGCTGGCAGTGAGCCACAACACAGTGCATCTGTAGTCACTGAATGTGAGGACAATTAAGATTTAGACGTCGGGCAAACACAGATTTCTGTCAAAATTTCAAAAGATAGGATGACAAAAGAGTGAAGCTGGCCAGGATAGTTGTGAGGCATGAGTAGGAAGGAATTTGTAGAAAAAAAATAGGTATAGAGTGAGAGAGGGATAGGACCAGGACTGAAAAAGAATGAATAGATGGACCATGAAAATAAGAGGTAAAAAGAATGGAGTGAAAGGATGGAGAGGGAAATGAGGGAATATGAACTGGAATAAGAAGAGATGTGGAATAAAGAACAGGGGGGACAGAAGGAAAAAGAGTGACAAGAGGATAAAGTAGCTAAGAAAATCTGAAATAATAGAAATCGATGAGATAGAGGAGAGATGGGCATGATAGCAGAGGAAAGAGTGACAAGAGGATAAAGTAGCTAAGAAAATCTGAAATAATAGAAATCGATGAGATAGAGGAGAGATGGGCATGATAGCAGAGGAAAGAGTGACAAGAGGATAAAGTAGCTAAGAAAATCTGAAATAATAGAAATCGATGAGATAGAGGAGAGATGGGCATGATAGCAGAGGAAAGAGTGACAAGAGGATAAAGTAGCTAAGAAAATCTGAAATAATAGAAATCGATGAGATAGAGGAGAGATGGGCATGATAGCAGAGGAAAGAGTGACAAGAGGATAAAGTAGCTAAGAAAATCTGAAATAATAGAAATCGATGAGATAGAGGAGAGATGGGCATGATAGCAGAGGAAAGAGTGACAAGAGGATAAAGTAGCTAAGAAAATCTGAAATAATAGAAATCGATGAGATAGAGGAGAGATGGGCATGATAGCAGAGGAAAGAGTGACACGTCAGAGAAAAAGGAAAGAGCTAAAGAAATGAGATAGTTTAAGAGGTGAGTGATAAGATAAGAGAATGAAAGCAAGGAGATTAAATAGAGAAGAAAAAAAGAGGAAAAAAATGTGAGGGGTGGGAGACAAGCGAGATACAAACTAAAAGAAAACAGCATGCACAAGCGATGCCCTACAAAAGGCTGGCTAGAGCATTCACCTGGAGACTCCAGCATAGGTCCCAAACAAGTGTGGACGGCCAGTGTTAATGTCTGCGCCTAATCAAGGACCTACCTCCCCATGGGGAACAAGAGGAATACAACAATAATCATGTAATTAAACAGCAGTTCTGAAAATAGTCAGCAGAGAACAATACATTTTTAATGAGAAAGAGAGACGGAGAAGAATGTCTGGTATTGTTGTGGTGAGAAGGTTTGGCTGTGAGAGCCACAGGATGCCCTCATTAGACTGTATGACGTGTTAATGGAACAGTGAGGAATGGCACATGGGGGAGCAACTGGGGTTTGACAGCTGTGGTCTTGTTTATGTGTCTCTACACTACAGCATGTCCACCATTTTTGTCCTTTATACTTTTAGAGTGCTTGTAATGTGCTGGTATGTTCACAGATTCTTCATGTCACGTTTACACATGTTTATAAAATCGAAGTTTTGGACGCCCCCTAGTTCTTTTGCCATATGCTAGTTTGTTATTAATAAAGTATATCTTTTGCTGCAGACCGCAATCTTTGGAAACACGCTAAACCTCCAACTCAATCAAGAGGGAGGCAAATTCATAGAAAAAGATAATACACCGCGAAAGAAAATATTTAAAAAATATTTCATAGGAGCGCAGGAAAATCCATAGAGAAGGACAGATGGAGGTGGCTAGTGTTTCTACTAATGCTGGTATTATGAGTGATTCTGTTGGGGACAGCTGGGTCTACAGCAAGGCAGGTGTTGAGTGTGCTATTTTAAGAACAAAATATATACAATAGACGTCCAGAAGAGAATTAAGTCAACTGTAGGTAGATATAAAGGCATCATGTGATCAGTACATCCATCTACTCACAACTGCAGCTGACACATTAGGTGTCAAGTTGGTATCATCGATCAATTTTAATCTATTTTAACATTATGACAGATTGTTATCAACACTAATGGGCGCATCATAACATCTACCAACTGGCTGATCCATGACACGATATATCTACAACGACAACAATATACATGAACAGGCAACTCACGAAGACATGTACACAGGTGACTGAATAACACTGACAAAATTGGTGGACATACAACTAAATCACACTGACAAAATTGGTGGACATACAACTAAATCATCCTGACAAGAAAAGCTCCAATACTCCATGGATGCTAATATATCTTTCTTATACAAACACAAAATAACATACCGGCACTCTCTTTAGGTGGTTTGTAAAATGATAATCCTAGTGAGATGATGGCAGCGACGATGAGAATGATGAGGGTGACATCTTGCAAGGCCTCCCACACTAACTGAAGAAAGCTCTTGGGGGTTTTGGAGGGATAACGTTTGACCCAAACACCCTCCGCCTCGTATCTAAGTCGGTCTCATCCAGTCCTGTTAAACAAAAATTGACATTTCATAACATCACGTAACAAAAAGTAAGCAAAGAGCCCTGTCATGCCATGTAGTTTATTTGGGAATATGGTGTTAGTGACCACAATTAGTACAAACCTTCAGCACATGATTTTTGGGGTAATGTGGTCTGTATTATGTCCATACCGCTTTACTTTCCCTGAAAAAAAATCTGGTACCCATATAAGGTTGGATGAATCTGGAAGCCGTTAATCATCATGCAACAAGCACCTCATTAAAGCTGCATGTATAAAGTCACTCTCTTCAACCTCAACCAATGCTGAGTATAGATATACTACTTTCAACAATTAAAGAAATCAATGGACAGAAACAGTAATCACTGACAAGGGTCAAGCAAGCAATGTCTAAACCCTATCAGAGGAAAACTACATTAAACTTTCAAGAAGATGGGTTAGCTGGTTACAACTTGTGCTAGCTGGTTACAACTTACTTCTAACAGGCATTGATGTGGAATCTCACAATCAAATGAAAACAAAATTGCAAGGTGTGTGCTGTAATTGCATTAGAATGGTTGTGCAAAAAATAAGTAATGGTATGGGTCAGCCAGGGACTGACAACCTCATGCTATAACTTAATTTTAATGAAACAATACACATGTTTCTGTTGTCATGTAGTGCAGGCCACAGACTTAAGCTTATAATGAAACAACACACATGTTTCTGTTGTCATGTAGTGCAGGTCACAGACTTGAGCTAGACATTAGTTTATGATTTAAACAATCCCCATAATTCAGAATGTCTAAACTTGAATGATATTAAATGTCCTGGTTATTATTTCACTAGATTCCATGTGGACCCAGTTGGCATTGTTTGGCTACATATAACATGATCTACACCACAAAGTGCTAGACATAATTGCTTACTTGCAAGCTGTCCACACTGTAACTCAACAGCAGGCAGTAAAAGGTGACCTATATCCACGTAGAAGAACTCTAACAGAAAGGTTGTATGATAGTTGTGTCACACGATTCCTCTATGTGATACTGAATAGCTCACATTAATTAAGCTCAAGCTCCTATGGCTGGAGCAACTCACAAAATAAAGACAACAAAATGATCTGAAACAGGCACTACAAATAAAACACAGACCTTAATGTTCCAGATAATAGTCACTACACACAACTGGCTGCTAAACCAAGAGTTAATTACAGGTGGGATGGTGTCAGTGACCTGGTAGGACGTTTCAAATATTTTGATTGTATTCACGAGTTTGCCTCCAGTGAGTGAGCAAGGCAATGATCATCTCACTTATCACATCCACATTTGACTCATGGTCATCTACTCGCTGGAAGCTTCCGGATCGTGCCTAAGTTAAGTCTCAGTTTAATTTTTTTAATTTTTAGCTTACTAATTTTTACACATTATCAATTTTAATCCTATATGTAGTATATCTCCCTTTAGTTTTATCATTTCATCTCTTATTCCTCTTTTTATTTATGCCTTGAGTTACCTGCTCCGCTTATTCCAGTTGTAGTAGAATTTATCTTTATTTCATTTGTGTTGTTCTCGTTCTCTGAAGAAGGCCACATGTAGGCCAAAACATCAGTATTTTGTGTTCAATTTTTGTAAAGCTGTCACCATAACTTGTAGGAGTGTACGTTACACCCAACCACTTGCTCCAATGATCATCAGCCATGTTTCATATTCAAGAGGACAAGAGCTAATCATATGAGATATGGTCAAATGTAAAATATACACCCATGTCCTAAAGAAAACAACTCTCTCTCTGTTGAGAGAGAGAGAGAGAGATGTTTCACCATCACAACAGCATCTCCCCCTCTCTACTTGCTCTATAGAAGTTCTGTTTCTCCTCCATTACAGTGTGTCCCCTCTCTACTTGCTCTATAGAAGTTCTGTTTCTCCTCCATTACAGTGTGTCCCCTCTCTACTTGCTCTATAGAAGTTCTGTTTCTCCTCCGTTACAGTGTGTCCCCTCCCTACTTGCTCTATAAAAGTTACGTTTCTCCTCCATTACAGTGTGTCCCCTCTCTACTTGCTCTATAGAAGTTCTGTTTCTCCTCCATTACAGTGTGTCCCCTCCCTACTTGCTCTATAGAAGTTCTGTTTCTCCTCCATTACAGTGTGTCCCCTCTCTACTTGCTCTATAGAAGTTCTGTTTCTCCTCCGTTACAGTGTGTTCCCTCTCTACTTGCTCTATAGAAGTTCTGTTTCTCCTCCATTACAGTGTGTCCCTCTCTACTTGCTCTATAGAAGTTCTGTTTCTCCTCCATTACAGTGTGTCCCCTCTCTACTTGCTCTATAAAAGTTCTGTTTCTCCTCCATTACAGTGTGGACCCTCTCTACTTGCTCTATAAAAGTTCTGTTTCTCCTCCATTACAGTGTGTCCCTCTCTACTTGCTCTATAGAAGTTCTGTTTCTCCTCCATTACAGTGTGTCCCCTATCTACTTGCTCTATAGAAGTTCTGTTTCTCCTCCGTTACAGTGTGTTCCCTCCCTACTTGCTCTATAAAAGTTACGTTTCTCCTCCATTACAGTGTGTCCCCTCCCTACTTGCTCTATAAAAGTTCTGTTTCTCCTCCATTACAGTGTGTCCCCTCCCTACTTGCTCTATAAAAGTACGTTTCTCCTCCATTACAGTGTGTCCCTCTCTACTTGCTCTATAAAAGTTCTGTTTCTCCTCCACTACAGTGTGTCCCCTCTCTACTTGCTCTATAAAAGTTCTGTTTCTCCTCCATTACAGTGTGTCCCCTCTCTACTTGCTCTATAGAAGCCCAGTTATGTTTCACGTCCATCACAGCAGCATGTCTCCTCTCTACATATTTATCTGTGCATCTTATGTTCTAGTCTCCCTCCTACCCACTAGTTTATTTGTAAAGATCAGATGTGTGATGTTTGTTACTTTACCTCATTGTTCCCAGCTATGTGAAAACAAATCATTCTCTGGGGGCAGTTGTAGCCAATTCACACCACAAATAGAAATTTAGTTAAGACCACCGCTAAACACATTATAACACAAGTTTACTCCCTGTTGCAGGTAATTCTGTGATCATTATTCTTTTTTTCTTTCCTCATCTGTCTTTCAGTGTCGAGAAGATATATTGTTTGTGGTATTTTATTCTACTGTTGGCCTCTCCTGCTGTTATGTTTCTATGCGTCTCTAATAATCCATCAATCCATCCTTCTCATGGTCAGCCTTTTGATCTTGTGTTCTCGTAATGTTTGTTGACTCATTGTACCACATTTAGATCTTTCATCACATTGGCAAACAATTGTATCTGTTGTTTTTTTAAGTATACAATGACAGACATTTTTCTGTGTCCATTTTTTTCATAGTTCTTCACTTCTAATCTTATATCTCAGCCATGTGTCTAAGACATTTCATATCAGCAGTGACTAGTTTTCTAACCTTTCTGAAATCTGGCATTTTTAGCAAAATAGTGACATGAAGACAGTGTAAATTAACCACACTGAAAGTCAATCACAATACTGTTAGCTTATCCCACACAGATGATATCAGTAATGTTTTGGGAATGCTCCCTCCATTCAATGATGATCAACCTTCACTATTTGTGATGTGCCATTCTCACAGACAGTATCTCAAAGCTCATATCAGCTCTACAGCACTACAAAAAGCTCTTGTAATTTTAGTCTAGACACATCAAAGCACTTGTATCCTTTAACATTCACTGATGCTTTCAATGTTCAATGCCTGGTCATTACCTCCATCACTTCAAACATTTACCATGGCCTACACTATAAAGTGAGTGATCATTACCTCCATCACTTCAAACATTTACCATGGCCTACACTATAAAGTGAGTGATCATTACCTCCATCACTTCAAACATTTACCATGGCCTACGCTATAAAGTGAGTGATCATTAACTCCATCACTTCAAACATTTACCATGGCCTACACTATAAAGTGAGTGATCATTACCTCCAGCACTTCAAACATTTCCAAAGATCTACACTATAAAGTGAGTGATCATTACCTCCATCATCTCAAACATTTACCATGGCCTACGCTATAAAGTGAGTGATTGTTACTTCCATAATTTTCCAAGACCTACACTAACTATAAAGTGCATAATCATTACTTCTTTCACATCAAACATTCACCAATATCTACACAATGTACAATCATTACATCACATCAAACATTCACCAATATCTACACTATGTACAATCATTACATCACATCAAACATTCACCAATATCTACACTATGTACAATCATTACATCACATCAAACATTTACTACCAAGATCTTAACTTCCATCGCAGCCTCAATCTTTCACTTGAACAATCATGCATCTATAAATTCAGAGCAATGACATATTTAGCGCTTTTAGTACCAGTGATGACCAGAATGTCTGGTCTCATTTATATCCTCCGAATATATCTCATGTATATTACCAGTGCTTTTAAGCCATGAACAATAGCCTAACTGTACATTTAAGTACTGCCAGCTGACAAGCAAAGTACTACAGTTTTTCTATAAAACAGCTTGTAAGTGTTAGTTGTTAAAATCATCACTGCACAAATCCACAGGTGCTCGGATACCATCCTTGAAAATATCCAAGGAGAATCCTGGCCAGGTCCACAAACTCAGTAGCATGGCATCCATTTGTGCATTCAACCACCATGCAGTAGAAGAGAAATATCAGGAAGATGGAGGTGTTTATGAATGAGCCATCATGTTGGCTGAAATGGGCATCTATGAGTCTGCCAATTAAAACATGAAGCCTATGAATCTGTGAGCAGCAAGTAAAGAAACAAACTTGTTTTCCTGTTAAGTTTAACTCATTACGTTACATAAAGTGATCTTCAGGTGAATGAGGAATATTTCAAATGTTAACAATATTCTTTGAAAATATATGTACATACAAGTGAATGTTAATGGTTTAAGCAAATACTCTCATAAAGAGATCACAGATACATTGTGATTAAAGTTGAATTTACATTTGCATTGTTTGACACAGCAAGACAAGGAAGATCTTTATGAGAACAATTATTTACTGTATGAGGGTAGGTATCCAAGAGCAAGACAAAGATCTTAGTGAGGACAATTGTTTATCATGTGAGGGTAGGTCTTCAAGAGCAAGACAAAGATCTTAGTGAGGACAATTGTTTATCATGTGAGGGTAGGTCTTCAAGAGCAAGACAAAGATCTTAGTGAGGACAATTGTTTATCATGTGAGGGTAGGTCTTCAAGAGCAAGACAAAGATCTTAGTGAGGACAATTGTTTATCATGTGAGGGTAGGTCTTCAAGAGCAAGACAAAGATCTTAGTGAGGACAATTGTTTATCATGTGAGGGTAGGTATCCAAGAGCAAGACAAAGATCTTTGTGAGGACAATTGTTTATCATGTGAGGGTAGGTATCCAAGAGCAAGACAAAGATCTTAGTGAGGACAATTGTTTATCATGTGAGGGTAGGTATCCAAGAGCAAGACAAAGATCTTAGTGAGGACAATTGTTTATCATGTGAGGGTAGGTATCCAAGAGCAAGACAAAGATCTTTGTGAGGACAATTGTTTATCATGTGAGGGTAGGTATCCAAGAGCAAGACAAAGATCTTAGTGAGGACAATTGTTTATCATGTGAGGGTAGGTATCCAAGAGCAAGACAAAGATCTTAGTGAGGACAATTGTTTATCATGTGAGGGTAGGTATCCAAGAGCAAGACAAAGATCTTAGTGAGGACAATTGTTTATCATGTGAGGGTAGGTATCCAAGAGCAAGACAAAGATCTTAGTGAGGACAATTGTTTATCATGTGAGGGTAGGTCTTCAAGAGCAAGACAATTGATCAAGATCTTAGTGAGGACAAGTGTTTATCATGTGAGGGTAGGTCTTCAAGAGCAAGACAAAGAAGATCTTTGAGAAGACTATTTGCCATGTGTTGGGTAGGTCTTCAAGAGCAAGACAAAAATCTTTGTGAGGACAATTGTTTATCATGTGTTGGGTAGGTCTTCAAGAGCAAGACAAAGATCTTTGTGAGGACAAGTGTTTATCATGTGCTGGGTAGGTCTTCAAGAGCAAGACAAAGAAGCTCTTTGTGAGGACAAGTATTTACCGTGTGTTGGGGATGTCTTCAAGAGCTTGCACATCTCATAGACCCCTCCATACTTGTTGGTGAGTAGGTCCAGGCCCTCCTGGGCTCGGTGCTCCATAAGGTTTCGCAGCTCATCCACAGTGAGGCCATAAGGTGACCCACCGGGGCCATGCCCCGATGTATCCATGCTTACTGCCTAGATCTGTTTCACGTTTCTGGAAAGAAAGAAATTCACAGGTGAGTACTGTTGTGAGGAACAATGAATATGTAAACGCTAGGTAGTCATCATAACAGAATATGTAAAAGTTGTGTAATCATAAAGAAATATGTAAAAGTTGTTATATTAAAAATTAAAATATGCTGTGCCATATTTACACTGAAGGTCCACTCTCATCCTAACCTACCTCTTTCCACATTGTTGAATGATTTCCCACTCCACCTCTTGATTACATCTTCTACCTTTCAGCTCCATGTGGAGCATAAGTCTTCAACAAATGTTTTCCCAAACTATCCTGTTTGTTGCCATTCTCTTAAGTTTATTTCATATCTTCCATCCTTCTCATCTCTGCTTCTACCTAGCTTACGCAAGTATATTTTGGCCTTTTCCTTTGTCTCCACTCTTGGGATTCCAGCTTGTCATATATATATAGTACTCTCAGATAATACTACTAGTTGTATGCATGTTATCTAGCACCACCATTTTTGTGCCACCTGTGCAGCTTTTTCTTCCTCATTTAGAGCATACAAAATCTGAAGGTTTTCCTGGTAGACAAAACCTGTGTCTGAAGACTCTTTGAAGCTTTCTCTGGGTGGCGTTAGACTTCTTTAAGAGGAGCCCTTCTCTGATCTAGCGAAACATGTACTAATGTAGTAAGCCATAGAGAAACATGTACTAATGTAGTAAACAATAAGCCATAGAGAAACATGTACTAATGTAGTAAACAGTAAGTCATAGAGAAACATGTACTAATGTAGTAAACAGTAAGTCATAGAGAAACATGCAAGTATTGAAGTTGGTCATGCATCAGGAAACATGAACAAGTTGTCTAAATCACTGACTGTGGATGGCTATCTACAAGTGTTCGCAGAAGTAACCACTCATAGTTAAACAAAAAAAATTACAAGTTGTAGGTGGTCTTAAATGTGCACATAAATACTGTATTTTATATGGTAATTTCATAGTTTAGGGACATAAAGTGATCTCTTAGGTGAGGTCACAACAAAACTACAGTGATTCTCAAATTCTAAAAATGATCTCACTGTTCATCACTGACGACACTGACGTATTATTCTAGAGCAATGAAACTTAGAACTTTATACTCGTGTTGTTTCTCTTTTCTCTACATTTAGGAGTCTTCTAATGGCAGATTAGAGAACCACCCAATAAAGGGCCATGTTATTCGAGTGGACGTTACTTTTCTGAACTGAAATAATTTATGTCCCTAAACTAGGACTCTACCTTTTATTTGTTCAGTCATGAAGAAATGTGTCCAACTGATATAGCTAATCTCAGTTACAGTGTACATGTACAAATGTTGTAGTTAGCCATTCATAAATGGTGTACGCCAGTCCGTGGTCTCCGCCATGAAGGGAACAATGAGGTATATCGACACACGATCATGTAAGCAATGAGCTAGAGGAGCTGCGCGAGCAACAGGTACAGGCAGGCAGGTGAATGTCGATGAGGTTAAGAAACATCTGCAAGCCTAAAACTACTCAAGAGTAGGGGAGAGAGAGAGAGGGGGAGGGGGGCAGAGAGAGAAAGGGTAGGGAGAGAGAGAGAGAGAGAAGGAAGGAAGACGCTGCAGTAAAGCGCCGAGAAAAGGGAGAAAGAGATGTCAGCTTTCATAAAAAGCGGTGATATTTGCTAAAACCGACTAGGACATAAGCGTTCCTGGCAACAGGAAAAACCTGGTGGTAGCAGGTAATGAGCAGATGTAAGGTACAATAAAGAGAATGGTGTGTGTATTAGTTAATGGCGATATAAACAAGTACACGCCGAACAGGGAGTGAAGCACAGGAACAGAGCCAGTAGGTGTTAGCTCTGATTGTAGCCACACGTTTTTAACTCTCACACACAACATCCTGTAGCAACAACAAGTGTCAAGACAAAACTGGCACGGCCGTCTAATAACTCTACAATACAACAAAGTTGTTAGGTTATACTCCACTTCTACAACAGGCGATAATTCCCTACTTTAAGCACATAAACTATTTCAGAGAAATGAGTGATCCCTTAAGTTGGGGTCGCAACAAAACTACCACAAGTTTATGTTACGGTTTTGTGCTATGAATTGACCACCGCTTTGTTTCTATTCTCTCTACAATAATGACACAACCACCGAACAAAGTGCAATGTTACTCTTCGTAACAACAACAAAAACAATTAAAGTGCTCAAACTATAACTTGACGTAACAGTCGTATAAGCTAGAATACAACAAAGCTGTAAAGTTCACTGCTACAACAGTCGTACAAACCTACAATACCAGAAAGCCAGCAAGTCAACACGTAACCTCTTGGTGATATTATTTCTGCAATCTCGAGACAGGAATATCGTGATTGATCCTAAAGTAAGCTTATTTACAACACGTTCTTATTTCACATCGAATACTTCCGGAAGTGAAACTGCTATTTAAAACATGAAGGCACGCACTGTGTCCACAATAAATGATGATGGAGTATTGTTATCGATAGTAAGTTGATGTTTCTAGGTCAAAAACACTCCAACGCTAGAACAAGCCACGAGGATGCAACTCCAGAAAGTACACTGACCACGTGTGGAGGAGACCCCTCGAGTTACACTAATCGCCGAGTGTTGGCCAGGATTTCTAAACGAGGCACTAAACATCTATTGAATGTCACGTGACTACAAATCTATTGATGTCCGTGCTTTTGGCCACGAGCGCTTTTTTCACACATACGGTTTTTTTTTAAATGTTTGGGAGGGACAATACCTGGACAAAAGTAGCCACCTCTCAAGGTCATGGAACAAAGACAACATTAGAAACGTTCAGTGTCAGTGGATTCCAGTTGAAACCAACAAAAACAATCGGCGCTACAAGCTTTAGGGTAATGACCACAGCCACATTATTGACACCTCTGCCAACGACTGTTCTGATAAAGGTTTGCTTCATTTTTTTAAATTTATTTTACACGCTGTGAAAGTACACACCTCGTCGGACTAAGCACTTGCTGTGAAAGTACACACCTCGTCGGACTAAGCACTTGCTATGAAAGTACACACCTCGTCGGACTAAGCACTTGCTATGAAAGTACACACCTCGTCGGACTAAGCACTTGCTGTGAAAGTACACACCTCGTCGGACTAAGCACTTGCTATGAAAGTACACACCTCGTCGGACTAAGCACTTGTGAATCTATACACTTGGTCCAATTAAACACTTGCTGTGAAAGTACACACCTCATCGGACTAAGCACTTGTGAATCTATACACTTGGTCCAACTAAACACTTGCTGTGAAAGTACACACCTCATCGGACTAAGCACTTGTGAATCTATACACTTGGTCCAACTAAACACTTGCTGTGAAAGTACACACCTCATCGGACTAAGCATTTGTGAATCTATACACTTGGTCCAACTAAACACTTGCTGTGAAAGTACACACCCCATCGGACTAAGCACTTGTGAATCTATACACTTGGTCCAACTAAACACTTGCTGTGAAAGTACACACCTCATCGGACTAAGCACTTGTGAATCTATACACTTGGTCCAACTAAACACTTGCTGTGAAAGTACACACCTCATTGGACTAAGCACTTGTGAATCTATACACTTGGTCCAACTAAACACTTGCTGTGAAAGTACACACCTCGTCGGACTAAACACTTGCTGTGAAAGTACACACCTCGTCGGACTAAACACTTGCTGTGAAAGTACACACCTCGTCGGACAAAACACTTGCTGTGAAAGTACACACCTCGTCGGACTAAACACTTGCTGTGAAAGTACACACCTCGTCGGACTAAACACTTGCTCTGAAAGTACACACCTCGTCGGACTAAACACTTGCTGTGAAAGTACACACCTCGTCGGACTAAACACTTGCTGTGAAAGTACACACCTCATCGGACTAAACACTTGCTGTAAAACTACACACCTCATAGGATTAAACACTTGCTGTGAAAGTACACACCTCATCGGACTAAGCACTGTGAATCTATACACTTGGTCCAACTAAACACTTGCTGTGAAAGCGCACACCTCATCGGATTAAACACTTGCTGTGAAAGTACACACCTCATCGGACTAAAAACTTGCTGTGAAAGTACACACCTCATCGGACTAAATACCTGTTGTGAACAACAAAAAAAAAACAGAAGCATTACATATCGTCCGACTAATATGAAACTGCAAACTACACACCCTCGTCTTGCTTCCTCGTTAGCTTTTATACAAACAAACAAAAAACCGCCTCCATGTTACGTTCAGTAAAGGTTAACGACCGACAGCATAACTCGTGTCTTCACATCTCCAACACTAAGACGAGCAGGATTAGCCTGCTAGGTTGATCATAAAACCCAAATGCCGACACGTTGATGACATGTCTGTCACAGATCGCCGCTGCTCGACTTCCCTGATCTCCCATGCCTTTGCTAGTCATCACCTCAACAGAACAAGTGTGACAGAAATGCCTGCTGTCGTGTCACGACCACTACTTGGCAATGACCACTGACAGCACAAACGTTTAACAGCACTAAAGAAAAACAAGAAGAGAAGGGAAAAAGAGCACCCCGTGGTGGAACGCGAAACAATCAGGCTATCATGTATATATTGCAGGCATACAAGGGCTTGCACATGACAGATAGTCATCTAGGAGATAAATAATAAATAAATAAATTTAGCTTAGTTTGCCGTATGCTCTAGCGTTTGGTTTCTCGTAGCAAGGCGCTGTGCCAAGGAATACGGGTTCGCTCCTGCTTCGACCATATATTGTTTTTTGTTTCTATTGTTTATTATTTGTGATTTTTTTCCGAGTGGGGTAAACATACCTCCACCTCTGAAACGATTCGCAGATAGTCATCAGACTAGACAGACCCAGTTTGCGAATGTACGCGTGGACAGACGGAAGAACAAGTCGATGTATGGATGAAGGTACTGAACGACGAATGGATTACATGGATGGCTGAACCTCCTTACCCTTACACATTTGAAAGCAATTATGTTGTATATTTAAACACACTGCTTGTTTTATGTTGTATATTTAAACACGGCTGCTTGTTTTATGTTGCATATTTAAACACGGCTGCTTGTTTTATGTTGTATATTTAAACACGGCTGCTTGTTTTATGTTGCATATTTAAACACGGCTGCTTGTTTTATGTTGCATATTTAAACACGGCTGCTTGTTTTATGTTGCATATTTAAACACACTGCTTGTTTATGTTGCATATTTAAACACGGCTGCTTGTTTTATGTTGCATATTTAAACACGGCTGCTTGTTTTATGTTGCATATTTAAACACGGCTGCTTGTTTTAACCTTAAAGTGGTATTTTAGCTAAAAGTATAATCTTGGAAATGTTGCAGCATTTTCTGGAGTAAATATACAGAGCTTGGTACATTCTATTGATACTTAAATGTATATTTCAAGGAAGTGGTTTCAATTTGTGACACCACATACACAGCGTCAAATTATTGAACTAAAGTGAATGTTTATACATAAATTATAGTAGAATATAATAATAAAATAATATCATCAAGTATAATTGTTGATGATATTCTATAATTTCAATTAATTAATATAATATAGTGAAAGAAAGCAAAAATAAGGGACTCAGCCTTAATAGCAAAAAGACAGAGGTAATGGTAAGAGCAAAGAAAAAGACACCACCTCAGTGCAAAATAAAGACAAGTGGAACAATATTAAAACAGGTAAATGAATTTAAATATTTGGGAACTTTGTTAACCTGAGACGGAAGATGTACAAAAGAGGTGAGATGCAGAATGGCTCAGGCAAAAGCAGCTTTCCAAAAAATGAGGAAAATACTATGCAATCCATTTTTGACAATAGAAACAAGAAAAAGAGTTCTTAAATGTTACGTAGAGTCAGTCTTAACATATGGATGCGAATCATGGACAATAGGACAACAGACAAGAAAATCACTTGAGTCTGTAGAAATGTGGTTTTACAGAAGAATGTTGAGAGTACCATGGACAGCTAAGAAGAGTAATGAAGAGGTTCTGAGAGAGGTCAAAGCAAAAAAGAGCTAATCTCCAATATTAGGAAGAAACAATCATCATTTTTTGACCATGTAATGAGAAGAGAACAACTGGAATATATTGTAACAACTGGAAAAATTGAGGGACGAAGAGATAGAGGGAAGCAAAGAGAAAAAATAACAGACAGCTTAAGAGAATGGAAAGTTGTGGATAGACATGATCACCTACGCCAGCAGGCCCGGTACTTGATGATGATAGAATAAAGCTCGCAACTAAGTGGACAAAATAGACAACTTTTGTGTCTGGTGCATAATGTTACATTTGTAGCCACAAACGGTTTTTTGTATTTTAAGATACAGCTTGTTCTAATCAACTTTGAATGAATAATAGAAGAAACGTACATTTTATATTTGTGGAAAGAGATGAGGGATCAAATCAGCTAAAGTATCAGTGACAAACAGATGTGACCGACAAACTTTGGGCAAAAAGTAATAGCGAATGTTCTCATGAGTTTGGAAATATCAATTCCCTTGCGTCATCTTCGCGATGTGGATCTCTCCTTGTGAGAGCGGCCAGACTCGGGGCCATAGTTGTATTTGACACTCCGCTGAGCAAAATACATACATTTTGAGGTAGAAATCGTTTCCGTTTTACAATTTAAAAAAAAAAAAACTTCATTTCAGCTCCCTATGGGACATAGGTCCTTAAACACTTTCCAAGTCATTTTGTTTCTTGTCATTTTTTTAAAGATCATTCAATGTTTTCCCCATTTACTTCATCTCTGCTTACACCTGTCTTCTTATCTTTCCTGTATGTCGGATTTATTTCTCTTTTTCTCATTTTCTTTGACTTGTTTGGTTTTACTATTAACTGTAACACTGAGTCCATTTAGTGTTACTATTAACTGTAACACTGAGTCCATTTAGTGTTACTATTAACTGTAACACTGAGTCCATTTAGTGTTACTATTAACTGTAACACTGAGTCCATTTAGTTTTACTATTAACTGTAACACTGAGTCCATTTAGTTTTACTATTAACTGTAACACTGAGTCCATTTAGTGTTACTATTAACTGTAACACTGAGTCCATTTAGTGTTACTATTAACTGTAACACTGAGTCCATTTAGTGTTACTATTAACTGTAACACTGAGTCCATTTAGTGTTACTATTAACTGTACCACTGAATATTTTAAGGAAGTGGTTTAGTATTACTATTAACTGTAACACTGAGTCCATTTAGTGATACTATTAACTGTAACACTGAGTCCATTTAGTGTTACTATTAACTGTAACACTGAGTCCATTTAGTGTTACTATTAATTGTAACACTGAGTCCATTTAGTGTTACTATTAACTGTAACACTGAGTCCATTTAGTGTTACTATTAACTGTAACACTGAGTCCATTTAGTGTTACTATTAATTGTAACACTGAGTCCATTTAGTGTTACTATTAATTGTAACACTGAGTCCATTTAGTGTTACTATTAACTGTAACACTGAGTCCATTTAGTGTTACTATTAATTGTAACACTGAGTCCATTTAGTGTTACTATTAACTGTAACACTGAGTCCATTTAGCGTTACTATTAATTGTAACACTGAGTCCATTTAGTGTTACTATTAACTGTAACACTGAGTCCATTTAGTGTTACTATTAACTGTAACACTGAGTCCATTTAGTGTTACTATTAATTGTAACACTGAGTCCATTTAGTGCTACTATTAACTGTAACACTGAGTCCATTTAGTGTTACTATTAACTGTAACACTGAGTCCATTTAGTTTTACTATTAACTGTAACACTGAGTCCATTTAGTGTTACTATTAACTGTAACACTGAGTCCATTTAGTGTTACTATTAAACTGTAACACTGAGTCCATTTAGTGTTACTATTAACTGTAACACTGAGTCCATTTAGTGTTACTATTAACTGTACCACTGAATATTTTAAGGAAGTGGTTTAGTATTACTATTAACTGTAACACTGAGTCCATTTAGTGATACTATTAACTGTAACACTGAGTCCATTTAGTGTTACTATTAACTGTAACACTGAGTCCATTTAGTGTTACTATTAATTGTAACACTGAGTCCATTTAGTGTTACTATTAACTGTAACACTGAGTCCATTTAGTGTTACTATTAACTGTAACACTGAGTCCATTTAGTGTTACTATTAATTGTAACACTGAGTCCATTTAGTGTTACTATTAATTGTAACACTGAGTCCATTTAGTGTTACTATTAACTGTAACACTGAGTCCATTTAGTGTTACTATTAATTGTAACACTGAGTCCATTTAGTGTTACTATTAACTGTAACACTGAGTCCATTTAGTGTTACTATTAATTGTAACACTGAGTCCATTTAGTGTTACTATTAACTGTAACACTGAGTCCATTTAGTGTTACTATTAACTGTAACACTGAGTCCATTTAGTGCTACTATTAACTGTAACACTGAGTCCATTTTGTGCTACTATTAACTGTAACACTGAGTCCATTTAGTGCTACTATTAACTGTAACACTGAGTCCATTTTGTGTTACTATTAACTGTAACACCGAGTCCATTTAGTGCTACTATTAACTGTAACACTGAGTCCATTTAGTGTTACTATTAACTGTAACACCGAGTCCATTTAGTGTTACTATTAACTGTAACACCGAGTTTACGCCTGCGTCCATTCACATTTCCCCCATTTATAAGCGCATGTGAACGCTGGAAACCCACATAGACTTTAGGTATGAAACTAAGAGTCTTTGAGAACAAATGTCTCCGAAGAGTCTCAAACGTCAGTGGTAAAGAATACATTTAAACCGAACAGATAAGAGACGAAGGTAAACAAGAATACGTGTCGAGCTTGATAAGAAGGCGGCGTTTGAAAGACATCGGTCATGTGTTGAGGATGAATGAACTTCACTATCAGGTATTCACGTGGTAACCATCTGGTAAAATAAAGCAAAACAAAAAGAAGCAATACCCAGAACAATTACTAGGGAAGGTTCACCATGGGAGTAAGAAACAGCAAAGACCTACTAGAATTAGCAACCGTCAATTTTTAAGAGCAACGACTATCGCGCTGTGTGCCGTCTTCGGCCTGAGAGGGAAATTAATGAATGATTAAGTAAAGTGCCCCCGTCACGCCAAGTGGCGTATAGGGAAATATGGTGTTAGTGACCCTATAGTTTACAGACATTCAGCACATGATTTAGGGGGTAATGTGGTCGGTATTACGCCCGTGATGCTTTACTTTCCCAGAAAAATCCGGTACCCATTTAAGGCTGGGTGAACCCGGAAGCCGTCGGTTGGGATCGAACCCTACCCCTTGTCCTTTGTAGTCCAGTTCACTAACCACTGAGCTATCGCGGCTCCAATGAATGATTAGCTCTTTCTAACTGATTGTACATAACCATCTCGTTAAAACTAAAGCGTTGTGTGTTTAAATACGAAATTACCTTCCAGCTAGCTACTGGAAAGAAGGAGATAACATTCACGCACTACAGGTAGACACAATGGTAACCAGACTTTTACTACAGCTGCAAAGAGCCAATGGCTCCTGTTATACAAAGCAATACAACACATGCCAAAATGATGGCTCCGGTTACAGAAGATAATAATCTTCTAATCTCAAATCCTTTCTTCTTCAACCAATTCCAACAGTAGTGCTCCACCGAAGTTACAAAACTGCAGCTTGATCGACTTTCAAAATCTGGTAGAAAGCAAACGTTCTTACTTAACAGTGCTACTGGCACACCTCGTGTTACTGAGCTTCATTGGAAGATTTGTGACATTCACTGACTTCCTCCCTGTCACAATTTGATGATATTCTATAATTGTTTCATCTCTGTCACAATTTGATGATATTCTATAAAAAGTTTCATCTCTGTCACAATTTGGTGATATTCTATAAAGATTTCATCTCTGTCACAATTTGATGATATTCTATAAAGATTTCTTCTCTGTCACAATTTGATGATATTCTATAAAAGTTTAATCTCTGTCACAATTGGATGATATTCTATAAAGATTTCATCTCTGTCACAATTCGATGATATTCTATAAAAGTTTAATCTCTGTCACAATTTGATGATATTCTATAAAGTTTAATCTCTGTCACAATTTGATAACATTATATAAAAGTTTCATCTGTCACAATTTGATGATATTCTAAAATATTTAATCTCTGTCACAATTTGATGATATTCTATAAAAGTTTAATCTCTGTCACAATTCGATGATATTCTATAAAAGTTTAATCTCTGTCACAATTCGATGATATTCTATAAAAGTTTAATCTCTGTCACAATTGATGACATTATATAAAAGTTTCAAACAGGTCATTGACAAGACCATGGTAATATAACATAGTAAAATAAAAAGATAAGAAATAACCAGGGGATCACAGAGCAAGCCCTTAAATGAGAAGACAGAAAAAACAGAAAGAGGTCGACCTCGAGAAGAATGTTGACAAGAGAGGCAAAAGTAGCAGACATCGATTCCCACACAGTGAAAAGCTCGCATATAACAGGAACTTTAAGACGAGATGCAGCGAGAGCCGTGTATTACGTCTAACGGTACGGGAAGGATTAAGAGGCGCTTAAGTGCAGGAATAGTTCTCTCCGAAAAATTATCAATGAAAAAAACCTATCACAGTTTCACATCACTAAATGCTATCAAACAAAACAAGACAATCCAAGCCTCTTGTATCTAAACAAGATGGAAAATATAGTTTCTATAGTTCTGAGTACCGCTCATCAAAATTTAGATACATATATCGTTTCCGTTAATTACTGCTCATCTAATACAGTTTGGTGATAGATATGAAGTCTTTAATTTCGGAGTTTAAATAAACTTATTTCGTATTTCATCTAAACCAGTATTTGAAAGTCATTTGCGGCGTTTAAAAAAATCACGAACAAAAATGTGTTTGTATTCGGTTCATTGTGCTTTTTTGTGTGTAATCCTTAATCATCGTGATTTTTCCATTAAATTAAGTTTGCGCTGATGAGAAAATGGTTTCCTGGTGAACGTAAGCAGGTATCATCTGTCCAACAATGAATTCAATCATAGATTACTTTTGTAGGAGAAGGTTTTATCCACTAGCACGGATGAAAGTTCATATTCAGATAGTTCACTAGGTGATTATAACATTGATCAGGTTCAGATATTTCACTGAGTAATAATAACATTGATTCAGGTTCAGATATTTCACTAGGTGATTATAACATTGATCAGGTTCAGATATTTCACTAGGTGATTATAACATTGATCAGGTTCAGATATTTCACTAGGTGATTATAACATTGATCAGGTTCAGATATTTCACTAGGTGATTATAACATTGATCATTTGGGGGACATACATCGGCACATGTAAGAGGTAGCTGCCTAGTAACTCTTCTAGTTATGGAAATAGCGGATCAATCATATAATTTATTTCTTCTTTAGCAGCAAAAATATGACCGTAGATAATTGTAATACGAGTTCTACAAATGTGATATTATAATATATCACTGTAATATTTGATTTTTAAAAATATTGTGACATTATGATGTAAGCTAAAGTCACATTAACATTTATTTTTAAATCACATACATTTTATTTTTAAACGCAAGAATTTTAAATGTATAATTCTGTGTTTAAAAAAATGATATATACGCCATGACCACGAGTAGCATGACAATGGAGGTGATGGCAGTGACCAAGGCATTCAAATGGTTAGAGTCACAAGACTACATCCACGCATGTATACTGAGTGATTCGATGAGCATGATAAAAAAAGTGGAGGCGGGCTTTGTACGCATGCAATGGGTAGAGTCGTTGCAGAAACCAAAATACGTAAGGTCACCTTTGTCTATGTCCCTGGACATGCGGGAGTGGGGGAAATGAGAGAGCGGACAGGTTGGCTAGCTGCGCTGTCGTTGAGACGGGCAACCGATGGATCGGGCGGACATCATCAATGCACTCCGAGATGTGGGAAGAGCACGGGACTTCGACAAACACAGATCAACGTCGCTTCTTCGGATGATGGAAATGGGAGTTAAGATGGGCACAGCCAGAAATGAGAAACTTGGTGGCCGTGTAAGAAGACTTATCAACCAACATAGAACTGGAGTCGTCAGTCGCTGGACACTGAGGGAATTTGGCTGAGGAGGGGATCTGAGCACCTATGGGAACATGTTCGGAGTGCAATGATGATGACCCGCATATAACTCAATAACTCAATGAATATATTTTACAATAAAACAACACTTCGTGTTCCTGGCCTGAATAGACTGTCGACGTTATCGCAGTATTTGTGCTTTTAAATTGTAATTTTGTCTTATCAGAATTATCAATTAACTCATGCACTTTTCTTGAAAACAAATGTTTGTAAATACTTTTTTCCCATTTTTTGTTTAAACAAAAAAGTTAACTCAAATTGACAAACGTTGATATATAATACATCACAACAATGTTTGAGGTTTTATCAATTATGTTATGATATGATATGCACTCTTACATTAATGTTTTGTTTGTTTCAAAATACTCTGTAAAAACATAGATTTTGAGCCAGTATTTGTAGAGTATAAGGAAAATAAAAGGTTACTTAAGCACACAGACCAATGATAATAACACAAACAACCTTATCACTGGGAATTAGCAAGAACATTGTTTAAGTCTACAGCAATAGTGAATGTAATAGACGAGACAAAGTGTAATGCTAACACCGTTTGTTTATGTACCAGGAAACCTGGGCTGTACAGCGCGCGGCACATCAGGTTTATGTACTCAGTGTCCTGCATGTATGTTTGGACTTGTTTTACTAATTGCACTGTCAACTCATTGCATGAAGTTGTCCACTAAATGCGCTCTAATGTTCAAGCTCTTTAGCCTGCTATTTATTGTCGGTTTTTTTTTCCTATGAAGTCTAGGAAGGACTAAATAGGCAGCATCACTTTATTACTTACTATATTTACTTTCTACATTATTGATCTCTTATGTGAGCTTTGGTCTGATAGATGTCACACCTAGAACCACTGTCAGTTGTTATCAAGGTCGTGGCTGGTAGATGTCACACCTAGAACCACTGTCAGTTGTTATCAAGGTCGTGGCTGGCTGATGTCATAGCTTGATCATGGCTGGCAGATGTCACAGCTTGATCATGGCTGGCACATGCCACAGCTTGATCATGCTGGCTGATGTCACAGCTTGATCATGGCTGTCAGATGCCACAGCTTAATAATGGCTGGCAGATGTCACTGCTTGATCATGGCTGGCAGATGTCACTGCTTGATCATGGCTGGCTGATGTCATTGCTTGATTATGGCTGTCAGATGTCATTGCTTGATTATGGCTATCAGATGTCATTGCTTGATCATGGCTGTCAGATGTTATAGCTTGATCATGGCTGTCAGATGTCATGCTTGATCATGGCTGCCAGATGTCGTTGCTTGATCATGTCTGTTAGATGTCATAGCTTGATCATGGCTGTCAGATGTTATAGCTTGATCATGACTGTCAGATGCCACAGTTTGATCATGGCTGTCAGATATTATAGCTTGATCATGACTGTCAGATGCCACAGCTTGATCATGGCTGTCAGATGTTATAGCTTGATCATGACTGTCAGATGTCACAGCTTGATCATGGCTGTCAGATGCCACAGCTTGATCATGGCTGCCAGATGCCACAGCTTGATCATGGCTGTCAGATGTCCTGCTTGATCATGGCTGTCAGATGCCACAGCTTGATCATGGCTGTCACATGTCTTGCTTGATCATGGCTGCCAGATGTCATTGCTTGATCATGGCTGTCAGATGCCACACCTTGATCATGGCTGTCAGATGCCACAGCTTGATCATGGCTGTCACATGTCATTGCTTGATCATGGCTGCCAGATGCCATTGCTTGATCATGGCTGTCAGATGTCATTGCTTGATCATGGCTGTCAGATGCCACAGCTTGATCATGGCTGGCAGATGGCATTGCTTGATCATAGCTATTAGATTGTCACAGTGAGACTATGTCACATCATGGTAAAAAACTTGATACTGAAAAGCGCTACAAAGGGAGGAAAACGGATGCCGCTCTCCCCTCCCCCTCCCAAAATAAATAAATAAATAAATAAATAATAAATAATAACAACAGAGCAAGTATTTAGGCCCTTTAGTTTATTGACACTACGGGTTCGGGTGCCCTTGTTCACACCTCCCAGACGTCGGCCTTTAGAGCACATGAAAGTTGACCAAACACCCTGACCTATTACTAGACTACCCTAGCAGCTTATATTGGTTACAACTATAGCTTGCACGAAACTTCGTGATGGAATTCACTCTCCATAAAGTCACCACAACTACCTGCCACAACTCTACCCTTCTCGAGAGGAAGAGGACTGCGCCTTGCCAAGGAGTACGGGTTCGATCCTTCTTCGGACCATATATTGTTCTTTGTTCTTTTCGATGTTTATTTATCATTTTTAAGTGCTGTAATACATACCTCTTCCTCCTATGAAATATCGTTCGGAAGGTTCCCTTTATAATAATATTCATTTATTATTATTTGTCCCCTGCTCGAGAGCACTGGCCGATGTCGTCATCAAGGCGTTCTGCTCCCTAATTGTCCTGGCACTTTCAGATCTCGCTTAGATACTCCACGGCCGCGTGACCCGTCCAGTCAGTGGCGGAAATTAGAAAATAATTAATAAAAAGGCGTTGCCCCATCTGGTAATGCTGCTCCATTCACATGACGCCGTGTACGGTATTATGTTGGAGATAACTCTACAATTATTACGTTCATGCATTCTTTCTCGTTACATATGGCAAGTTCAGTCGGACAGGGTGCTGATCAATTACAGAACTAAATATTGGGTTAAAGGTATGACAGGGTGCTGATAAATTAGAGCACTAAATATCGGCTAAAGGTATGACAGGGTGCTGATCAATTAGAGAACTAAATATTGGGCCAAAGGTATGACAAGGGTGCTGACCAATTAGAGCACTAAATATTGGGCCAAAGGTATGACAGGATGCTGATCAATTAGAGCACTAAATATTGGGCCAAAGGTATGACAGGGTGCTGATCAATTAGAGCACTAAATATTGGACCAAAGGTATGACAGGGTGCTGATCAATTAGAGAACTAAATATTGAACCAAAGGTATGACAGGGTGCTGATCAATTAGAGAACTAAATATTGGGCTAAAGGTATGACAGGGTGCTGATCAATTAGAGCACTAAATATTAGACCAAAGGTATGACAGGGTGCTGATCAATTAGAGAACTAAATATTGGGCTAAAGGTATGACAGGGTGCTGATCAATTAGAGCACTAAATATTAGACCAAAGGTATGACAGGGTGCTGATCAATTAGAGCACTAAATATCGGGCTAAAGGTATGACAGGGTGCTGATCAATTAGAGAACTAAATATTGGACCAAAGGTATGACAGGGTGCTGATCAATTAGAGCACTAAATATTGGGCCAAAGGTATGACAGGGTGCTGATCAATTAGAGCACTAAATATTGGGCCAAAGGTATGACAGGGTGCTGATCAATTAGAGAACTTAATATTGGGCCAAAGGTATGACAGGGTGCTGATCAATTAGAGAACTAAATATTGGGCCAAAGGTATGACAGGGTGCTGATCAATTAGACTAATCGACCGAATGTAAAACTACAAATTAAATACCCATTTAGTGTACAAAACGGGGCACAAACAGTTGTTGCTTATGTTCAAAGTGGCATTTTTAGTTAAATCTTGGAAATGTTGCTAGAGTTTATGGATGAAGAAGTGCCGAGAATATTCCATTCATTTTAAAATAGTTATAGTTATTCCAAGGCCACGGTATCACTGCAAACGAATTAAAATCCATAACTGCTCAACCGCCCGTGCCAGTGGAATCATCCGAATTAACATCTCATCTCACTAAAGTATCCAAACAAAGAAAGGCAGCTGCAGTCCCCATCATAAAAGCTACAGCACACGCCAAAAGACATAAGGCGCAGCAGCATCGAACGTGAACGCAGCTGAACTGTCCTTCGTTATACGATATAATCATTCATCGTAAGCAACCGGAATACAGAAACACGATATGGATGAAAAACACAGCTCGCGGTGTGCACAGAGCACTAAACTCAGTAGCTGCGGCAGCAAGCTGGCTTAGAATATGAGGAAACTGCAACAAGGAACACTTTTCAGACAGGGCCTCAATTGTTCCTGTCGCCTATCAGCCATACTGACCAGAATTTCTATAGACTTCTATAAACCAAAAACTATCAAATAAATCCGGAGAAAGCATATGAGAAATGACTGGCAATAGCATCGTAGATGGAAGGTGGCTGGAAATACTATCAGAGGGGTGACTAGGTAATATCATCAAAGAGGTGGATTGGAATACCATCAAATAGGTGAATGGAATACCATCAAAGAAGTGGTTGGAAATACTATCAAAGGGGTGCTGGGGATACCATGAAAGATGTGAGTGAATACCATCAAAGAAGTGGTTGGATGATAATACCATCAAATAAGTGGTTGGATGATAATACCATGAAAGATGTGGCTGGGAATGCTAGTAAAAAAACGGTGGTTGGGAATTGTACCAAAGAAGATAAACATTTTTTTAAAAACTAAACTAAAAGTTAAAGAAAATGACAAAGAGGACACATAATAATATACATATGATGGGGAAAAACTACAAAAACTGAAGACGCAATTACAGAATGAGACAAACGGATAGAACGAGCGCCAAAGATAGTTTCTGAAACGGGAAATAATCTTTGTTGGTTAAAACCCACTAGTTGAGTGAATAAAGGACCCAAATGACATTTCCTACAATTGATGTGCGCCGGCTCACCTACAGCCCATACTCGCAGGCTTGACGCGTTAACAGCAAATCAATAACAGGCAATCGATGGCGCGGCCAGAGAAGTGAAGATCTACACTGGCTATTGACTCGCACGTCTGTCCTTATTAGTTTGCTGGTCCGACTTGAGCTCACTGTCCTTTGTTTAATGGTCAAGAGTATACGTGAGTTGCCTTCCTAGCTGATATAGATAGGCCCAATACAAGGATTCTTGTAAGTCACTGTCGGAGGTATGGGGTGACTAGGCTTATGAGATGTAATAGTAACTGTCGGAGGTCTGAGGTGACTAGGCTTATGAGATGTAATAGTAACTGTCGGAGGTCTGAGGTGACTAGGCTTATGAGATGTAATAGTAACTGTCGGAGGTCTGAGGTGACTAGGCTTATGAGATGTAATAGTAAACGTTGGAGGTCTGAGGTGACTAGGCTTATGAGATGTAATAGTAACTGTTGGAGGTCTGAGGTGACTAGGCTTATGAGATGTAATAGTAACTGTTGGAGGTCTGAGGTGACTAGGCTTATGAGATGTAATAGTAACTGTTGGAGGTCTGAGGTGACTAGGCTTATGAGATGTAATAGTAACTGTTGTAGGTCTGAGGTGACTAGGCTTATGAGATGTAATAGTAACTGTTGGAGGTCTGAGGTGACTAGGCTTATGAGATGTAATAGTAACTGTTGGAGGTCCTAGGTAAGATGGTTAGATTTACCCTAACAAAACTCAAAGAGTAATATGAAAGATCAATATTAAAGCAGCAGAAGGATCATGAGAGAATGGGGTTTCAATGAACAATAAGTAATTTCTGGGTTAAGAGGAGGGAACAGATTTTTATTAAAGTAGGGTGTGACTGACGCACGACACACACACAGAGCGGGAGGGAGGGAGAGAGAGAGAGAGAGAAACGAGCACACAAACACGAGGCATGTTCAAATGAAAACCGCCCGAGCTATACCAAATAGTCATAGATAGAAGGCATGATGTCACACCTGACGTAATAAGCACACACCAATCTACAGTTGTGTCTGTGTTCATTCTCTGCGTAGTATTCATTAATTTTGCTTCGGACCGTTGGAGAAATGGCTGGTGTGATATGGAATCCACGCAAGGTCAATCACCAAGCGATGATTCAGTGCTAACAGCCGAAGAGCCTGGTGTGAACATCCGCTACAAAGAAACTAGACAACCTGCATACAGCCAATCAAGAATAAGAAAACCGGCATGCTTTCGGTGGTGTCAATCCGCTGCACGACAATGCTCACCCACATGTCACGAATATTGTACAGGAAGCGTTAGCAGAGGGAAGTTCTGCAACAGACTACAGCCCCGATATGTCACCAGGTGACTTTCATTTGTTCACATCCGTATCTAAAATGACAACGAATCGACTCTAATGCCGACAATACGACTTTATGGTCACGGTGACAAAGTGGCTCAAAGAGCAACCAGTCATTTTTTTGTCGGACGACATCCGCAGTGTACCTTCCGCCAAATAGTGGGTTGCGTGTCTATGACTACTATTTCTAAAGAATCCTGGTGAGTACATGCTTCATAACAAATTTCTTTATTTGATTATGTTACACCTGCTGGTGTACCTTACATATGTTTCTAATAAAAGCCACTGGGACGGGTTTAATTTGAATACGCCTCGTATAAACACACACACACTATATACAAGCAAGCTGTGCGTGCGCCACTGGCTGTAGCATTGAAGGGGACACTTCCTTCCAGGCCGTCCCGACGTAGATAACGTACATGAAGAATTCATTGCACAAGCTGAAGCGGTAAATGTTTCACTACTGGAGATAGCCCTAGCATCCAGTAGACAACATGATAAGAGAGAGAGAGACACAAGAAAAATAGTTCACAGTTAAAGCAACGACCTTCAGTCTCATTGTTAAGCGCAGCTGTTGTTTATCTTGTCTGAGCTATCACTGAGGGTTGAAACTGGAGATAAAATACAGAAAAGCACAAAGCGTGATTGGCATGTGCTGGGCATGTTACCTGTGCTCACCAACTGCAGTTTCATGATCAGTGCTCTGACGAGAGGAAGGGATTTCTGTAAACAAATCTATCCGGCAGGTGAGATAGTAACGCGGTAGAATCATCCTCCTTACACTGTAGGGTTGGCTGTGTCATGTTAAATTCATTATAAAAGCAGCTGCTATCTTGAAGGTCGACTCAGGTCTGCTTGGGGCAATAGACCTACAGCTGAGAGACTTGTTTTTGTGGTCCCAATCCTCGTGATAAAGTGATCACATGTCTAGTTGTATCGGAGCCGGATTTATGCATGGTAGGTGTTTAAGTAAATCACCATCATGTGCCATACGGTTTGGCGTAGGCGATCATGTCTTTTCACAATCTTCTATTAACAGTGCATCATATTAATTCTGTTGACTGTTTTCCATGACATGACACCATGCTATCCAGTATCTTCTATTTTTGTCGTCCGCGATCTCTCTCTCTCTCTCTCTCTCTCTCTCTCTCTCTCACTTCTCTATGCCAGTTGTAACCAAGTATCATACTTTCCTCTTCTCATGATGTGCCTGAAATATGTTGAATGTTTCTATCTCATATTTTTTAGGAGTTCCCTTTTGTGTTGGCCTCTTTGAGAACTTCCTCATTGGTCTTTTTAGCTGTCCATTGAACTTTCAACATTCTTCTGAGAAATCCCATCTCTGTGGCCTCTAATCGTCGTTTCATTTGTTTGTCTACTGTCCATGATTCGCTTTCATAGGTCAGAATTGGCTCCTCTATATAGCACCGATGAACTCTCTTTCTCACTCCTACTACCATAGACTTGTTGCATAAGACATTTTTCATTATCTGAAATGCTATTTTGGCCAAACCTATTCTGCATTTTATTTCTGTGGTGCATCTTCCATCTGATATTGTGCTCAAGTATTTGACTTGTTTCACTTGTATAAGATTTGTCCTGGTTATTTGTATGCTGCATTATGGTGATTGTTTCTTCGATATGACCATTACTTTTATTTTCTTACTATTCAGACTAAGGCCTTTCTTGTTGCTTTCTTTTACTATTATGTCTATTATTTCTTGTAGTTCATTCTCTGTCTCTGTTATTAAGACTGTATCATCCACATATCGCAAATTGTTTATGTTGTGACCATTGACTTCAATTCATTGTATATCTACCATTGATCTCATAATATTTTTGCTGTAAAGTGAAAACAAATCCGGTGATTGAATACAGCCTTGACTGACTCCTTGTTTTGTATATTAGAACTGTCCTGTTTGGTTGCTAATTTGTATGCCTGCTATTGTTGACAGTGTTTTTTTTTAATGATTCTCAGATCCTTGCCGTAAATGTTTAATATCTCCACCATATTGATTATTTCCACATGCTTTACTTTGTCAAATGCTTTTGTGTAGTCTATAAAGCACATATATAGTCTTCCTTTACCACTATAGCTCTTTCTATCAATGTTCTCAGGATGTATATCGCATTATTGGTGCCATTTCCTTCCACAAATCCACATTGTTCCTCACTTATTTCTGGTTTTATTTCTTTAAGTAAATAACTATTGCAATTGCATTGAAAATAAAAAAAAGACATGGTATATTGTATACCAATGTAAAGGACATCTTTAATATATTTATTATTTCAAGAATTATTCACAAGCAGCCTCTGTGATAGAACCATCTATAAGCTTCACGTTATAACAAATAATGTTAAGGCCTGTTTACAAACCACTGGCATGGACGGTTCTCGACGCTGTAATGGATTCATCGCCGAAAGTTGTTTGCGCACATTTAGTTCCAGCCACAAAACATGGGCATCGATTGGATGAGAGTGTGCGTGTGTGTTGTGGGGAATGCACAGACCTGGCATTTAGTCTGCTCCAAGACATTCAAACACGCGAGAGATAATGTGTATTTGCGTGGGTACGCGTATGTGTGCTACATCAAACTTACATACAGTGGTTCCCATTCTGTGATGGATATGCTGTCACGTTCACGTGGTAATGGCTAAACTATTTCTGCACCATTTATTTTTTTTTTAAAACCGTATTCAAAACCTCTTTGTTCTAAACGTAGTATAGACTTCAGAAAGGAATTACCTGGAACGTATTTCTATTGGAATACAAGAATGAGTTAACACACGAGGCAACTTTTACCGACGCAGATTCGACACACGAAGAAAGTTTTACCCGACGCAGATTCGACACATGAGGAAAGTTTTACCCGACGTAGATTCGACACATGAGGAAAGTTTTACCCGACGCAGATTCGACACATGAGGAAAGTTTTACCCGACGTAGATTCGACACATGAGGAAAGTTTTACCCGACGTAGATTCGACACATGAGGAAAGTTTTACCCGACGTAGATTCGACACATGAGGAAAGTTTTACCCGACGTAGATTCGACACATGAGGAAAGTTTTACCCGACGCAGATTCGACACACGAGGAAAGTTTTACCCGACGCAGATTCGACACACGAGGAAAGTTTTACCCGACGCAGATTCGACACACGAGGAAAGTTTTACCCGACGCAGATTCGACACATGAGGAAAGTTTTACCCGACGTAGATTCGACACATGAGGAAAGTTTTACCCGACGCAGATTCGACACATGAGGAAAGTTTTACCCGACAGATTCGACACATGAGGAAAGTTTTACCCGACAGATTCGACACATGAGGAAAGTTTTACCCGACGTAGATTCGACACATGAGGAAAGTTTTACCCGACGTAGATTCGACACATGAGGAAAGTTTTACCCGACAGATTCGACACATGTGGAAAGTTTTACCCGACGCAGATTCGACACATGAGGAAAGTTTTACCCGACGTAGATTCGACACATGAGGAAAGTTTTACCCGACGTAGATTCGACACATGAGGAAAGTTTTACCCGACAGATTCGACACATGAGGAAAGTTTTACCCGACGCAGATTCGACACATGAGGAAAGTTTTACCCGACGTAGATTCGACACATGAGGAAAGTTTTACCCGACGTAGATTCGACACATGAGGAAAGTTTTACCCGACGTAGATTCGACACATGAGGAAAGTTTTACCCGACGCAGATTCGACACATGAGGAAAGTTTACCCGACGCAGATTCGCATATTTCTGTAGACAAGCAACTACAACCAAGAGGTCGCAAAGTGAACAGGTGTCAATGCATGCTTCCTAGTAGGAAGCGAACAGTTATCATTGCATGCTTCCTAGTAGGAAGCGAACAGTTATCATTGCATGCTTCCTAGTAGGAAGCGAACAGGTATCATGCATGCTTCCTAGTAGGAAGCGAACAGTTATCATTGCATGCTTCCTAGTAGGAAGCGAACAGTTATCATTGCATGCTTCCTAGTAGGAAGCGAACAGTTATCATTGCATGCTTCCTAGTAGGAAGCGAACAGTTATCATTGCATGCTTCCTAGTAGGAAGCGAACAGGTATCATTGCACGCTTCCTAGTAGAAGCGAACAGGTTCAGGTTCAATTCCCTGAAGTGCTGACATGTTTTTGTCGCATCGGCAAGGCTTCTGGGGTTCACCCAGCCTATAAATGAGTAGCATTCTGGGAAGTAAAGGCAGTCGTTAACGTTGCGTCTAGGTCAGGGGTTCGGTAACCATACGGGCGAGATTTATGGCGAGAGCTTCAAATACCTCTTTAGAATATTCCTGTTTAAAATTATGATTACGCCAGTCTTGAAGAATTCAGCAGTCATTAACGTTTTATCTGGTATAGCTGACGTTTTTGCTTAAAAGGCAGCAAAGAAATGAGGCCTGCGGGAGCATTACATGTTCTAGACACTACTGGATCCCACTACCACCATTTCATCATTTCCAAGAGAATATGAAAAAATGCTCCCAGCGGACATTGTCCAAGCACATTCTTTGAGACCCAAGCACAGATGGCCGTCTGGAACACAATCCAAACTTGCGAGGAAACCGCGGTTCGTGTGGGACCACGGCAAGCCTGTAGCGTTTGCAGAAACACCAACATCAGCATTGATTTCTATTGACCAATATTTGTAATCTGTTCATTTTCTTGCTATTGCGACACACATGGAAGGCCCAGGAGAGAAAGCTGCTTCGCCCCACTACGCTTTAAGGCATAAGTGGAGAGAAGAGAAAAGTGATTTAATTGTTGCTGCTCGAACAAGGACGTGGTCACCTCGCACCCAACTTGTGTGTGTGCGTGTGCGCGCGCGCGCGAGCCTATTGGCAACCCTAAGAGACGTATATCTCTGATACAACCCCACGATTGATTAAATGTGTCTTTCTTTACATAGAATAATCGCTGATATTAAAAAGGTGCAGTCTCGACTTGACTGAAAGTGAGTGAATGCAAACACTGTCATTATTACGTGGCCAGGTGCCGGGTAGGTAAATGTCACGAGCTATTCTCGTCACCACAAGGTGACTGAAGCAAAAACATGAGACGTTTTTTCCTCTTATTATCTTTTTTTAGTGTCGTTTCTCTGGCGAGGCTTACACGCTGAACATGAGAGCCGAGAATGCATTTGTGTGGATAAATTCATGATGTGAGGGGGGGACTGTACAATTGTACATAAAGGGTGACAGACAAGCACACTGACTACATAAACGTGATCTAAATGCAGACAGTGCTGATGGTGGTCTGCGTGTTTTTAGTCATAGCAACACAGTACAAAGTACGTTTTCCAATGAATGTTAGAAAATTCACATTAAAACTGATAGCGGATTCTCACAAAGCGGAGTACACTTCTGTCAACAAATCGACAGTGCCGGCTGTCGAGCATATTTTCTTCTTCACATTTCGTTCAACTCCAAAACGATTACATGAACAAGAGATACGTGCACTGTATTACGTTATGTCATCAACAAATATACCTCTCTTTTCTGTCTGCGCTCGCTCTGTGACTACCGTTTATCATCGCTCGCCCTTAAAAGGATGTGACAGGAAATGCGTTGCGTTGTTTACATCATTCAACGATATGTCTGGTTTATACAACATTCAACGGCATGTCTGGTTTATACAACATTCAACGATATGTCTGGTTTATACAACATGCAACGGCATGTCTAGTTTATACAACATTCAACGATATGTCGGTTTATACAACATTCAACGGCATGTCTGATTTATACAACATTCAACGGCATGTCTGGTTTATACAACATTCAACGATATGTCTGGTTTATACAACATTCAACGGCATGTCTAGTTTATACAACATTCAACGGCATGTCTGGTTTATACAACATTCAACGGCATGTCTGGTTTATACAACATTCAACGGCATGTCTGGTTTATACAACATTCAACGGCATGTCTGGTTTATACAACATTCAACATGTCATGTTTATACAGCATTCAACATGTCATGTTTATACAGCATTCAACATGTCATGTATACACAGCATTCAACGATATGTCTTGTTTGTGCAGCATTAAACGATGTCATGTTTATACAGCATTGATCGATATGTCATGTCTATACAATATTCAACGATATTCCTGGTTTATACAACATCCAACGATTTGTTGTCTCGTTTATGCAGCATTGAACGATGTCATGCTTATACAACATTCAACGATATGTCTGGTTTATACAGTATACAACGATAACTGCGTCTTTCGGTCCGACACATCCTACTTCAGTAAGACAATAAAACCCCAGTTTCTTTCCCTCGAGAACTGTTTTGACACACTTCGTTTGGTTTCCAGAGTGACCCTTGTGATAAGGTGCAGGTTCTAGCAGCTCTTGATGCCTACACTGAGCTAAACGGTCATCTATGGATCACTAACGATGACTTTCAGCTCTAATGCTGTCGAACGTTTCAGCCCCCTACACAAATGGAGGCCCATCCTATATAGCTGTTCTGTCGGTGATAAATACGAGACAGACATGGCATACGTGCAGTATTTTCAGTTACACGCGATGAGCTCGATAGTGGGCGTCCATAGAAATGATTGGCTGAAGCCACTAAAGAAAGAAAGACAGTCAGGAGGGTGGATTGAATTTAAAGATGGCTGTATGTGTGCGCGTGCTAGAAGCTTAAGTCGAAGCTTTCCACAAAGTCCTGGAAAATGACTCAAGTCATGCTGCCCATCACTAGGCGGCGCAGCATGTTGTTAGACTGGTCTTATTTTCTCTCCTCCGGCGAAATCCTTGACAGTAGGTTAACGGCACGGGTAATAGCCTGCGTCAGCTAGGCTGGGCATCATTAGACAAGATATGCGCTACAGTCACGGCAGATCGCTGGCTGTTCTTTGAGGCATCGAGGAGAGAGAAATGGTCGATGATGCCTCAACATGGGCCATGTTGAAATGTCGAGATAAATGGACGCGGGTACTGCTGGAAGGATGGTGGTGATGATGCCTGTAACAATGATGGTGATGACGATGGATGTGATTATGATTATGATGACGATTGTGATGATGATGATGATTAGACTGGGTGGTCTAAAGATAAGAGATGACATCTGCATCGGAACGTGACGAGTTCGAATCCCGCGGAAGAAATTTACCACTTCGCACATGTGGTTTCTTCGCGGCTTTACCCTCCCCTGGTCCCTGGCTAGTGAAATCCGATGTCTAGTCCTGGAGACTGGCGAAAAACATGAGGACTTCCTCTGCACTCGTGCATGTTAAAGAAACCTTGTCAGTTAAAGTTCGAAATGATGATCTAGCAACATGGAGAGACAGCATGACCTAGCAACATGGAGAGACAGCATGATCTAGCAACATGGAGAGGACAGCATGATCTAGCAACATGGAGAGACAGCATGATCTAGCAACATGGAGAGACAGCATGATCTAGCAACATGGAGAGACAGCATGATCTAGCAACATGGAGAGACAGCATGATCTAGCAACATGGAGAGACAGCATGATCTAGCAACATGGAGAGACAGCATGATCTAGCAACATGGAGAGACAGCATGATCTAGCAACATGGAGAGAAAGCATGATCTAGCAACATGGAGAGACAGCATGATCTAGCAACATGGAGAGAAAGCATGATCTAGCAACATGGAGAGACAGCATGATCTAGCAACATGGAGAGACAGCATGATCTACCAACATGGAGAGACAGCATGATCTAGCAACATGGAGAGACAGCATGATCTAGCAACATGGAGAGACAGCATGATGTAGCAACATGGAGAGACAGCATGATCTAGCAACATGGAGAGACAGCATGATCTAGCAACATGGAGAGACAGCATGATCTAGCAACATGGAGAGACAGCATGATCTAGCAACATGGAGAGACAGCATGATATAGCAACATGGAGAGACAGCATGATATAGCAACATGGAGAGACAGCATGATCTAGCAACATGGAGAGACAGCATGATATAGCAACATGGAGAGACAGCGTGATCTAGCAACATGGAGAGACAGCATGATCAACCAACATGGAGAGAAAGCATGATCTACGACATGGAGAGACAGCATGATCAACCAACATGGAGAGACAGCATGATCTAGCAACATGGAGAGACAGCATGATATAGCAACATGGAGAGACAGCATGATATAGCAACATGGAGAGACAGCATGATCTAGCAACATGGAAAGACAGCATGATCAACCAACATGGAGAGAAAGCATGATCTAGCAACATGGAGAGACAGCATGATCTAGCAACATGGAGAGACAGCATGATCTAGCAACATGGAGAGACAGCATGATCTACTAACATGGAGAGAATGTTTAGCAATTTCATAGCATACACAGAATAAACAAAGGAAGGACACAAAGGAAAGACACATAGCTTGAGGCAGACCTAGACCACGTTGGAATCAGAAGCACTCTACAACAGCATCAAGTGTCAATGACTGAGGCTGTGGGAAGAGCAAGAACCAGAACACTATATGTCACTCGACACTCAAGTAGTAAAAAGATGAAGAGGAAAACGGGATAAGAGGAAGAGAACAACTGAAATGATGGAGAGAAATAAGGAGGAGGAGGAGGAAAAGAAATAAGAAAAAAGAAGAGGAGCAAGAAGAAGAAAAAAAAAAGAAGAGTAATAAGAAGACTAACTAACTTCAATACGGGACTACACAACTAGAATATAGTTACACAGCTAAGACTACTGGATAACGGTAGAGCCACACAATAATATCTTAGGACAGAGTCACAGAACTTTGGGTAGAGCCACATAATAATATCTTAGGGCAGAGTCACAGAACTTTGGGTAGAGCCACATAATAATATCTTAGGACAGTCACAGAACTTTGGGTAGAGCCACATAATAATATCTTAGGGCAAAAGTCACAAAACTTTGGGTAGAGCCACATAATAATATCTTAGGACAAAGTCACAGAACTTTGGGTAGAGCCACATAATAATATCTTAGGGCAGAGTCACAAAACTTTGGGTAGAGCCACATAATAATATCTTAGGGCAGAGTCACAAAACTTTGGTAGAGCCACATAATAATATCTTAGGGCAGAGTCACAAAACTTTGGGTAGAGCCACATAATAATATCTTAGGGCAGAGTCACAAAACTTTGGTAGAGCCACATAATAATATCTTAGGGCAGAGTCACAAAACTTTGGTAGAGCCACACATCTTTGGGTACAGTAACATCTTTGGGTAGAGTCATATAATAATACCTTAGGGCAGAGTCACAGAACTTTGGTAGAACCACACATCTTTGGGTACAGCAACATCTTTGGGTAGAGCCATATAATAATATCTTGGGGCTGAGTCACAAAGCTTTGGGTAGAGCCACATAATAATATCTTAGGACAGAGTCACAGAACTTTGGGTAGAGCCACATAACTATAGGTAGAATTGCAATATTGGTAAATTAAGAAAAAAAACAGAACATTAAAAGAAGAGTTACATGACTAACGGTACAGCTACGAAGCTAACATAATGCCACATGAATAAGGTAAAAAAAAAAAACCACATATAAATAAAGGTAAAAGATACAGAAAGGTGAGAACTGTAATAAAAATAAACGATAGAAAGAAAAGAGACATTATCATGGTTGCATAACATGTGAGTTGTGTTGTTTCTTATACAACCAAAGTAATGAGATGGTTATTTCAATAACTGGATATACATGTTTGGGAAAATGAACAACACACGACTGGTAGACAGAAGTTTAATAATGCTACTTTCACAACACCAAGTCACACGACACCCCCCCCCCCCCCCCCCCCCCGCATATTTTATGTTAACACTACTAAGATTGGGTTGTTGCAGACAGCCTGTGTCAGTTATTCAACTTTAGAGACGGGAAAAGAAACATCAGGAAATCGCTCTGGGGAAGGCGGTCTATATGAGAGACCATGATCAAAGGATACATGGGGAAAACATTTCCAAGCTGAAGACTCTTGAACTTTCATGGAACTCAATCTCTGCGGAACAGGTCATTGTGTCAGCACTAGCTGCGACTTATCTAAAGGTCAAGTGACTCCCGTTCACTGACTCCCAATGAGGGAGGAGATGACGTTTCACATTTAGACAGACTCTCATTTACCGATTCTCAATATAAGATAGAGAGCGAGAGAGCTAGGAAGAGAGAACGAGGAGAGAGAAAGATAGATGATGTCTCAGTGTAGATACATTTAACCGATTCTCAGATATATTAGGCACATTTCTTAAAAATAGTACATTGGAAGGATCTCTCCCACCATCCTTTCCTTCGATTGTATGTGCGCGCGAGTTCGGGTGTGTTTACTGCAACTATGAAATGTCCGTGCAGATATATGGGGGCCTCAATGACAGTCTCTATAATTTGATAATGTCTGAAAGTAGTTCCACTGTGTTTGATTCATAGATTTGCATAGGCTAGATGGTCCGCGTGTTTGTGGAAAACAAGAACTAAATCAGCTTGAGAGGAGATGGGAACACTGGCTAGCCTGTGAGAAACCATTATAAAAGTGGGCTACAAGGAAATGGATAGAACACAAGACTTGCACAGATATTGACAATATTACGAGAACCTAGCCTAGAGAAACACACCTGTAGCTTGGTGCAGACCTGTGAAGGGAAAAGCGTCTTATGGAAAAGAGCTATAGAGAGGAAAATGTCTTATGTAGGAGACACACAGTAGCATGGAGGAGAGCTTTAAAGGAGAAAGTGTCTTATGCAGGAGACACACAGTAGCATGGAGGAAAGCTATAAAGGAGAAAGTGTCTTATGTAGGAGACACACATTAGCATGGAGGAGAGCTATAAAGGAGAAAGTGTATAATGTAGGAGACACACAGTAGCATGGAGGAGAGCTATAAAGGAGAAAGTGTCTTATGTAGGAGACACACAGTAGCATGGAGGAGAGCTATAAAGGAGAAAGTGTCTTGTGTAGGAGACACACAGTAGCATGGAGGAGAGCTATAAAGGAGAAAGTACTCGATGTCACCGTCAGTCACGCTTCAATGTCAGTTCAATTTGTAGCCGCAGTCTAAAAATAGCCCCCCACAACTAATTCCATTTTCGTTTGAGCTGAAAAATCAATACGGGAGAGAGAGGGAGGATACAGAGAATGCCCTCCCTGCTGACCGCCCTCCCCCAAAGGCTTCATCACTTAATACAAATTGCCGCGCCTCTTCAAAGCGGCCCACCCCCTCCCTCCACATCATATATGTGCCGATACTTTCTCCTCTTGATGTATGTAACAAAAGTGAAGCTAAGAATCGATTTCTCCCGAGCTAGGCCCCACGATATGTAGATTGAATTCAATTATTCGAGAACTTCTGGTCATCACGAGAAAGAAGGCAATACACGAGGGCATCTGTAGGACGCTCGGATACAGTCAGCCGCGTATTTTAGCTGTTTTCATGCCCTGAGCTATTCGCACTTTCTTTCATTTCAGAAATCAGCTCACTGCCGAATAAAAAGAGAATGAGCTGTCGATATTGTTGTGTTTCTCTCCCTCTCTCTCTCTTTCTCCAAAATAAATATTATTTTCCTAAAGAGCAGTAAGGCTCAACCAATGTGTTTTATGTATAATTTAGGGGAGCTTAAATTAAAGGGTGTAGCTGACAAGCCGCTGGATCCACAACAACAATTTGAAAGATAGCACCCGTGCGCTGCCGGGGCCCGAAAGGGGAGTCAAGAATTGTAGCGCTGTTCCCTACCAGGCAATCAAGGTGGGTTGGGTATAGGGCCTGTACTGTTAAAAAAAAACTGCTACAATTGTTTAAACATGGACAAGATAAAGATAACATAGAATTATAGGGAAAGTATCAGTCAAATACCAGTGGACAAAAAGAGATACAACGAAGACGATGGCGCTGGGTTAGGACACACGCTGCGGAGGTCAAACTAAGGGTTTTACACGACAGGCCCATTTTTTTAATCCCCAGGGGAATAGACAAAGAGGATGAACAAAATATTCTTAGAAAATCAGGGTGATCTTGTCGGGGATGGATGAGCTCACAGTGATCTTGTCGGGGATGGATGAGCTCACAGTGATCTTGTCAAGGATGGATGAGCTCAGGGTGATCTTGTCAAGGATGGATGAGCTCACAGTGATCTTGTCAAGGATGGATGAGCTCAGGGTGATCGTGTCAAGGATGAATGAGCCCACTGTGATCTTGCCGGGGATGGATGACCTCACAATGATCTTGTCAAGGATGGATGAGCTCACAGCGATCTTGTCAAGGATGGATGAGCTCACAGTGATCTTGTCAAGGATGGATGAGCTCAGGGTGATCTTGTCAAGGATGGATGAGCTCAGGGTGATCTTGTCAAGGATGGATGAGCTCAGGGTG
Source organism: Megaustenia siamemsis (assembly GCA_032433765.1). Lineage (NCBI taxonomy): Eukaryota > Metazoa > Mollusca > Gastropoda > Stylommatophora > Ariophantidae > Megaustenia > Megaustenia siamemsis. The sequence continues at coordinate 95,973,445 of JAVIAB010000125.1, read as the reverse complement.
ATCTTGTCAAGGATGGATGAGCTCAGGGTGATCTTGTCAAGGACGGATGAGCTCAGGATGATCTTGTCAAGGATGGATGAGCTCAGGGTGATCTTGTCAAGGATGGATGAGCTCAGGGTGATCTTGTCAAGCATGGATGAGCTCACAGATATCTTGTCCAGGAAACGACGAGTGGTGAAACTGTAGCGCTCGTCACTCGTTTCAACCAGCATGCGAAGAAAATTTCTGATGCCGCATGATGATGATGATGATGATGATGAACATTTGAGAAGGTGACGACTGTTATCAAAAGATGAATAGGTTACGTTAGCTTGCTGATCTTCTCTAAAAAAACACGCTACGTTTCAACCTCACTGCCAGAACAGATCATATGCTGACAGCTTGCTTGTGTTCATCCAATGACTTCAGGGATAAAGGAACATATGGAAAGTTCTAGTTCACCACTTCAGGAATAATGGAACACATGGATAGTTCTGGTTCACCAGTTCAGGGATAATGGAACACATGGATAGTTCTGGTTCACCACTTCAGGGATAATGGAACACATGGATAGTTCTAGTTCACCATTTCAGGGATAATGGAACACATGGATAGTTCTGGTTCACCATTTCAGGGATAATGGAACACATGGATAGTTCTGGTTCACCATTTCAGGGATAATGGAACACATGGATAGTTCTGGTTCACCACTTCAGGGATAATGGAACACATGGATAGTTCTGGTTCACCACTTCAGGGATAATCACTCCCGCTGACACGTTGACTGCTAGCACTATCTATCAGTCAATTATTGACAACCATCAACATAGCAATCAATGACTGCTGGGGTTATCCCATGTCGCCAACCAAGGGCGACTACTCAAAGACTTAATATATTCACGTTAAAGCAATTTAAGATGCCTGCGACTTGTATTAGAAGTTAGGGTAACGTTATTTTTTTTTTTTAAGATAGACCTTAAGCTAGAGAGAGAGAGAGAGAGAGAGAGAGGGGGGGGGAGTGTGTGTGAGAGACAAAGAGAGACAGTGAGAGAGCGCGAGAGAGAGAGAGAGAGAAACGTGTCGATAAAATTACAAAGCGAAAGAAAAAGCGACAATCGGTGAGACAGGTGGTGGTGGGGAGGGGAGAGAGAGAGAGAGAGAGAGAGAGCGATAAACACTGGACAGCAATAGAGATAATGAAAGCTTTAGACTGAAGTCAGCCCATACACAAAGTGCAATAATAGTTTAGGTTTAATGCAAGATATCGTCACAGAGTGTGACGTAAAACAATAGACCAGATTGATACTAACATAATAAAGAAGCATACAAGCCGATATATTCATAGACCATAGACAGGGAAGACAACTTGAGATAACAGACCACTACATAACTGAGATGGTCTTGACATATTTCAGGGAAACAAAGCTGTATGTTACTTCTGCTTAGCTCGACAACTAATTCTCTTCATCGTCCACCTATAAAAAACGTGAAATCATTGATAGTCAACTGCGATATTCTGCGCATGTCCAACATATTGTACTTTAGAAAGAATTGTTTGGGTTTCCCAATTTCCATCCCTCTTCGACCTCTTCCCGTTCGGCCAGACTAGTTAAGTCTGTTTCATAGGGCACGGGTTTGAAGTGGAGTTGGATCTTGATCAGCTCTTGCCGCTGGTCCTGGCACAAACAATCAGGTATGAGTTGCGGCAGGCCAGGTGCTCCAGGGTGTCTAGACCGTCTGATTATATTAAGTAACAAGCTATGAAGATAATACTAAAAGTCGATCAGAAATAGACCTAACGACAGGCAAAGATGATGTTGAAGCCTCGAGTCAATATCCTTCAGGTTCAGCTGTAGCTAAGTTGCAATGGAACAAATAAAGGAAAGTCCAGCAGAACCATACAGACAGTACAAACCAAACCACACAGACAGTACATACCAAACCACACAGACAGTACAAGCCGAACCACACAGACAGTACAAACCAAACCACACAGACAGTACAAACCAAACCACACAGACAGTACAAACCAAACCACACAGACAGTACAAACCAAACCACACAGACAGTACAAACCAAACAGACAAACCATACAGACAGTACAAAGCAAACCACACAGACAGTACAAGCCATACAGGCAGTACAAACCAAACCACAGAGACAGTACAAACCATACATACAGTACAAACCAACCACACAGACAGTAAAAACCAAACCACACAGACAATACAAACCAAACCACACAGACAGTACAAACCAAACCACACAGACAGTACAAACAAACCACACAGATAGTACAAGCCATACAGACAGTACAAACCAAACCACACAGACAGTACAAACCAAACCACACAGACAGTACAAACCATACTGACAGTACTGTAAGCGTTCTCTTTGGTACCCATGGCCTCGCGCGGGTCAAATGAAAGAAGTGGACTGTAAATGTGAAAATGCAACTACGACACTTCATCAAATCAGAATGAGTACTCGTCACTTGTACGATAATAAAAATGCATTTCTCTGCAACTGAATTATATAAAGCAAAACCCTCTTCTACATAATCTCACCATCCCCACACCAAGTCATGTTCTTAAAGCCCATCAATCACTGTGTGTGTCTTTACCAAGGAGATGAAAGCCGACAACATTGCTGCCAGAATTTAACTGCTGGAGTTGGAAAAGATCTCTCCCCTAACCCGACATTTATCCATCATTAGGGTAAGGCACATGTAGTCTAGCTAACAACCCTGACGTCAACAATTGCGTAGTTGACAACCACCCCACCACAAAGGAATGACTTCTAGACCAACCCCCACCACAACCACACGGGTCATGACTAGACCAACCTTACTATCACACCAGCACAATGACTGCTAGACCAACAGTCACCACCACACACATTGGAAATGCTACACCAGCCCAACCTTCACTACCCCACACAATAGATATGAATACACTTGACTACATAGCATGATACAACAACATAAGCAAGTTCTCCCCTCCCCCCTTTTGCATCCAACCATCATCCATCTCACACCACACACAAGAGAGAGAGAGAGAGAGAGAGAGAGAGAGAGAGAAGAGAGAGATTTCATTAGATCACATTGACATGTTAAACAGAACCATCCCAGCTTGACCCATTGAGCTCGACGAGTAGCTCCGCCAGCCGTCTTCCAGCCTGATCCTTCCTACCGACTACTGAGCCCACTGACCAATCTAGAATGTGTCCGCTTCTATTCACGTTGTATCCGCCGGTTTCGAATTATGCCCCCCCCCCCCAACTGCCGCGCCTCTCTGCATGTTTCTAGTCTAGGCCCAAGATCGATGGTGGTCGTGCATCTCAACTGGATTGTTTTTGTTTTTGCCCTGGCCGGTCAGTGTCATTGACTGGAAGGAAGTTACGTCGACCAGCGGACTTGCCTGGTCCTCGCATCACTCCATGGACAAGTTATAGTGCCCAGTTACTTTATTTACACACTGTGTTGGTGAATGAAGGATGTTTGCGTTGCAGGACATCCGGATTCCCCGGTACTGCAATGAGTTAGTTAAAATTTAAATATCCAAGAGGAAGGTAGTCTTCTTTTTTTTCTCTCTCTCTCTATCTCCTTCCTGATCTGCCATTCACTGTCGAAGGGTGAGATATAATGCCATGTTCTACTTCTCTGTTGTTTTGCTATCTCTTCTGTTGTTTCTAATTTCGTCTAAACATCGATTCGATGACATCCTGTTATCGAAAGCGTCTCCTGGCAGCTGAGTTTATCGTAGTGTCTGCAGACAGCTGGGTTTATCGTAGTGTCTGCAGACAGCTGGGTTTATCGTAGTGTCTGTTGACAGCTGGGTTTATCGTAGTGTCTGCAGACAGCTGGGTTATCGTAGTGTCTGCAGACAGCTGAGTTTATCGTAGTGTCTGCAGACAGCTGGGTTTATCGTAGTGTCTGCAGACAGCTGGGTTTATCGTAGTGTCTGCAGACAGCTGGGTTTATCGTAGTGTCTGTTGACAGCTGGGTTTATCGTAGTGTCTGCAGACAGCTGAGTTTATCGTAGTGTCTGCAGACAGCTGAGTTTATCGTAGTGTCTGTTGACAGCTGGGTTTATCGTAGTGTCTGCAGACAGCTGGGTTTATCGTAGTGTCTGCAGACAGCTGGGTTTATCGTAGTGTCTGCAGACAGCTGGGTTTATCGTAGTGTCTGCAGACAGCTGGGTTTATCGTAGTGTCTGTTGACAGCTGGGTTTATCGTAGTGTCTGCAGACAGCTGGGTTTATCGTAGTGTCTGCAGACAGCTGAGTTTATCGTAGTGTCTGCAGACAGCTGAGTTTATCGTAGTGTCTGCAGACAGCTGAGTTTATCGTAGTGTCTGCAGACAGCTGAGTTTATCGTAGTGTCTGCAGACAGCTGAGTTTATCGTAGTGTCTGCAGACAGCTGAATTTATCGTAGTGTCTGCAGACAGCTGAGTTTATCGTAGTGTCTGCAGACAGCTGAGTTTATCGTAGTGTCTGCAGACAGCTGAGTTTATCGTAGTGTCTGCAGACAGCTGAGTTTATCGTAGTGTCTGCAGACAGCTGGGTTTATCGTAGTGTCTGCAGACAGCTGAGTTTATCGTAGTGTCTGCAGACAGCTGAGTTTATCGTAGTGTCTGCAGACAGCTGAGTTTATCGTAGTGTCTGCAGACAGCTGGGTTTATCGTAGTGTCTGCAGACAGCTGGGTTTATCGTAGTGTCTGCAGACAGCTGGGTTTATCGTAGTGTCTGCAGACAGCTGGGTTTATCGTAGTGTCTGTTGACAGCTGGGTTTATCGTAGTGTCTGCAGACAGCTGAGTTTATCGTAGTGTCTGCAGACAGCTGAGTTTATCGTAGTGTCTGCAGACAGCTGAGTTTATCGTAGTGTCTGCAGACAGCTGGGTTTATCGTAGTGTCTGTTGACAGCTGGGTTTATCGTAGTGTCTGCAGACAGCTGGGTTTATCGTAGTGTCTGCAGACAGCTGAGTTTATCGTAGTGTCTGCAGACAGCTGAGTTTATCGTAGTGTCTGCAGACAGCTGAGTTTATCGTAGTGTCTGCAGACAGCTGAGTTTATCGTAGTGTCTGCAGACAGCTGAGTTTATCGTAGTGTCTGCAGACAGCTGAATTTATCGTAGTGTCTGCAGACAGCTGAGTTTATCGTAGTGTCTGCAGACAGCTGAGTTTATCGTAGTGTCTGCAGACAGCTGAGTTTATCGTAGTGTCTGCAGACAGCTGGGTTTATCGTAGTGTCTGCAGACAGCTGAGTTTATCGTAGTGTCTGCAGACAGCTGAGTTTATCGTAGTGTCTGCAGACAGCTGAGTTTATCGTAGTGTCTGCAGACAGCTGAGTTTATCGTAGTGTCTGCAGACAGCTGAATTTATCGTAGTGTCTGCAGACAGCTGGGTTTATCGTAGTGTCTGCAGACAGCTGGGTTTATCGTAGTGTCTGCAGACAGCTGGGTTTATCGTAGTGTCTGCAGACAGCTGGGTTTATCGTAGTGTCTGCAGACAGCTGGGTTTATCGTAGTGTCTGCAGACAGCTGGGTTTATCGTAGTGTCTGCAGACAGCTGGGTTTATCGTAGTGTCTGCAGACAGCTGGGTTTATCGTAGTGTCTGCAGACAGCTGGGTTTATCGTAGTGTCTGCAGACAGCTGGGTTTATCGTAGTGTCTGCAGACAGCTGGGTTTATCGTAGTGTCTGCAGACAGCTGGGTTTATCGTAGTGTCTGTTGACAGCTGGTTTATCGTAGTGTCTGCAGACAGCTGAGTTTATCGTAGTGTCTGCAGACAGCTGAGTTTATCGTAGTGTCTGCAGACAGCTGAGTTTATCGTAGTGTCTGCAGACAGCTGAGTTTATCGTAGTGTCTGCAGACAGCTGGGTTTATCGTAGTGTCTGCAGACAGCTGAGTTTATCGTAGTGTCTGCAGACAGCTGAGTTTATCGTAGTGTCTGCAGACAGCTGAGTTTATCGTAGTGTCTGCAGACAGCTGAGTTTATCGTAGTGTCTGCAGACAGCTGGGTTTATCGTAGTGTCTGCAGACAGCTGGGTTTATCGTAGTGTCTGCAGACAGCTGGGTTTATCGTAGTGTCTGCAGACAGCTGGGTTTATCGTAGTGTCTGTTGACAGCTGGGTTTATCGTAGTGTCTGCAGACAGCTGAGTTTATCGTAGTGTCTGCAGACAGCTGAGTTTATCGTAGTGTCTGCAGACAGCTGAGTTTATCGTAGTGTCTGCAGACAGCTGGGTTTATCGTAGTGTCTGTTGACAGCTGGGTTTATCGTAGTGTCTGCAGACAGCTGAGTTTATCGTAGTGTCTGCAGACAGCTGAGTTTATCGTAGTGTCTGCAGACAGCTGAGTTTATCGTAGTGTCTGCAGACAGCTGAATTTATCGTAGTGTCTGCAGACAGCTGGGTTTATCGTAGTGTCTGCAGACAGCTGGGTTTATCGTAGTGTCTGCAGACAGCTGGGTTTATCGTAGTGTCTGCAGACAGCTGGGTTTATCGTAGTGTCTGCAGACAGCTGGGTTTATCGTAGTGTCTGCAGACAGCTGGGTTTATCGTAGTGTCTGCAGACAGCTGGGTTTATCGTAGTGTCTGCAGACAGCTGGGTTTATCGTAGTGTCTGCAGACAGCTGGGTTATCGTAGTGTCTGCAGACAGCTGGGTTTATCGTAGTGTCTGCAGACAGCTGGGTTTATCGTAGTGTCTGCAGACAGCTGGGTTTATCGTAGTGTCTGCAGACAGCTGGGTTTATCGTAGTGTCTGCAGACAGCTGGGTTTATCGTAGTGTCTGCAGACAGCTGGGTTTATCGTAGTGTCTGCAGACAGCTGGGTTTATCGTAGTGTCTGCAGACAGCTGGGTTTATCGTAGTGTCTGCAGACAGCTGGGTTTATCGTAGTGTCTGCAGACAGCTGGGTTTATCGTAGTGTCTGCAGACAGCTGGGTTTATCGTAGTGTCTGCAGACAGCTGGGTTTATCGTAGTGTCTGCAGACAGCTGGGTTTATCGTAGTGTCTGCAGACAGCTGGGTTTATCGTAGTGTCTGTTGACAGCCGGGTTTATCGTAGTGTCTGCTGACAGCTGGGTTTATCGTAGTGTCTGCAGACAGCTAGGTTTATCGTAGCGTCTTCTGACAGCTGGGTTTATTGTAGCGTCTTCTGACAGATTGGTTTATCGTAGCGTCTGTTGACAGCTGGGTTTATCGTAGCGTCTGTTGACATCTGGGTTTGTTGTAGCGTCTGTTGACATCTTGGTTTATCGTAGCATCTCATGACAGCTGGGTTTATCGTAGCATTTGCTGCTAGTTGGATTTATTACAGCGATTGCTAGTAACTGGGTTTATGGTAGCGTTCGCTGATAGCCGGGTAAGAAGCAGACAGATCAGAGGGCACTATTCATTACTCCTAAAAAATTGCGTTCCAACATTAATGTTTACAAAATACCAAACTATTCTTCAAACTTTTGCAGACCCCCTGTGACGGCACCGCGGACCTTTAGGGGGCCTGGGCCCCACAGTTTGAGAAACGCTGCTTTAGTTCATTTGCCCACGTGTGTTCTTCTATTAAACATTCAATGTGATTACAAGAATCTGTATCTTACGATGGAACAACTTTTGTGGTTAAAAACTGAATATCGCATCACTCTAAACTCTCAGATTTGTCAATCGTTTCTTTTTTTTATTTTTTTTTTAGCGAGCATTCACTAATAAAGTATTATTCGTACATAAATATTGACTTTAACTAAACTTTTCATGTTTTTTTTTCCTGTTGTGCATTGTCACAACTTGAAACCGCTTCCATAAAATATAAATTTAAAGAAAGAGTAGAGTGTATACTATGTTCACGGCATCTTCATCCATAAATGCTGCCAAATTTTAAAAAATTATAATTAAAATGTCACTTTTAGATGAAAACAAACAGCTGTGCATAGAACACAGACTTTGATATGAATTAAACGAGCTAGCATTGTAGAAGCTCTACTGGACGGCTCATGAGTTCCCAGGACAATCTCTATTTTGCGAGGAGCGCTCAACAAGGCACGCCAAATGGAAGCATAACAGCAATTGATTACAGTAAAGCTCCACTTCACCTGGCTCACTTTAATTCTGGAAGCGCACAAACTTTGGATATATATCTCGTCTTTAATGTCTACATAATAATGCCCGTCTGCACATTTTCATGCATAAATCGACAAATCCAATCCAGTATATCAAATTAGAGATTTGATATGTAGCTTCCTGGGAGGTTCAATGTGTGAACCCACAGCAACGTTTTCATGCTCCAATTAAATATCCGAAGCCGTTTTAGCACAATATGTCTGAGTTATTCCCGATTTACATGCTCATTTATAATTATCTCCACGCAGAAAAATAAATAAATTAAAAAAAACCCCTTGAAAAAAAAATCCCAATTTGTAATCATGAAAGAGATCTTTTAGTGGACAACACCCAAGTGCAATTGTTCAATATACAAGAATTGGCCGTGATGTACAGTCCTTTAAGCCTACACATGCGGTTCGACCGGAGCCCATAGACTTTCACGGCTCTGGTTGATAATAGAACTGTGAAGTATCACAGTTTCCGTTTGTGCACTGATCACACGTAGTTTCTGGTTTGTTTCAGCCCGCCACCTTCATATCTCTACCAAAGTCTCGAAGCAATGAGTTTTGCGTGAAAATCACTTTTTTCTATTTTCCCACATTGGCTGACGTCTGTTTAGGTGTCCCTCGCCATACAGGCAGATATTTTTTTTTTACTTCCGAGTTACTCTCATTTTTGTCATCGAAAGTTGTAACGTTTTTTTTTTTTGGTATATTGTTTCCTATTAATGTTGCCCGGGCAGAGATCTTTTATTATCTACTCTTTCGATGTCCAATTGCAAAGGGTTCTTTAACTATCTTTACGACACATAGTACCATTGCTGGTGCACGGTGGAGGGGAGAGAGAGAGAGAGAGAGAGAGAGAGAGAGAGAGAGAGAGAGAGAGAGAGAGAGAGAGAGAGAGAGAAACGATAGAACCACGCTACGACGTGTGAGACTCAGGATTTTTATTTCAACCCCGATAGAAAAACTGGAAAAATTGTAGTTTGAATATGGATGTATATGGCTATTATGTATTTCCGAGCTGTGATCGCAACCTTATGCTATAGTCATGAGAACACCTGCGCGAAAGACATTGCCTACGAAGCTAATTTTTTTAGTTAGCTGAGTGGCAGTGTCCCCTAGCGTTTGCCTTTCGTGGCAAGGCGCTGTGCCACTGAGTACTGGTTCGATCCTGCTTTGGTCCATATTTTTTTCTGTTGATTATTTGTCAATTTTTCCGAGTGCTGTAAACATACCTCTTCCTCTGAATTGATTCGCTTATATGGCTATTACTATAGCAATGACAGGACTTGAGACACAAGCGCAACAACTGTGTGACTTAATGAGTAACCCTAGGCGGATCGAAGAGGATTGGTTCAACGGTAATGGTTAGAGCACAGCCAACTATAGGTTTACTTAGGCCTGCGGGCTGAAAGAAAATTTACGGAAAACCTGCAACTAGTGTGACGTTCTAAGCTTTGCGAGCAGGGGCTGTTGTGGGTAGAGTAACATCAGCAGTCTTGTCAGCTGAAAGTGAAAACGTCACGCTAGTTGGATGGTTTTTTCCGTTGTATTTTCTGCCCGTGAAGCTCAGTAAATCTACAGTCGACTGTAGCTACGAGTATCTGGGTAAGATACTGGTGATACGACTGTAGCTACGAGTATCTGGGTAAGATACTGGTGATAAAAGTATGCTTAATGTGTGTGCCAGGGAACAAAGGTGTTAGAAGTAACGAGCGTGCTGACAATCTTGCCAGTTTGGCTGGCGTGAGCCGCGGAAGATCAATGTACCGCGATGAATGTGAATGCCCTCATGGTCGATGCAGCGAAAGATTTACTTGACAAATGACTAGCTGCAAGCATGAACAGACTGCACTAATATCGTGTCATGGTGGCAGATGCCAGATAGAAGGTTTACAACACCGGTTTCGTTAGTCGCTGCACGTCTAGTGTTGAGATCTGATAAGGAGCAGATCTCAGCACTTAAGGCACAGTTGTTTGTCGTTGATATCTTAGATTTCCTGATTTTGTCTCTTTCCAAGATTATTGCACTTGATTATTCTAGTATACATTCAAAGCGTTTGAAAGAAACTTTAAAAAAAAACGTTTGTGATTAAAATTGAATAACGCACGCACACACACACAAATGTTCAGAGTGACCACTTCTTCTATCTTTTTGTTAGGAGTATTAACTGCTGAAATATCATTGCTATATAAATATTGGCTTTAGGACAAACATTTGACGACGTGTGTCTGGTGTCACAGATTGAAACCACTTACAAAAAAATATGACTTATAATAATGAGGGGAAAGTACTAGACTCTGGAAATCTTCATCTATAACTGATGGCAAATCTCTACGACTATAACTAACATAGCACTTGGGGATGAAAACAACCAGCCGTAGAGGACTTGTCCAGTGTGCCGGCGAAAATAGACTAAATACACATCGCTTTACTTTTATGTCATTTTTTTAAAAATCAAACAACAAATTTGACCACCATTGGCTACACGAGTTGTCTTAACAAAATACAAAAAAAAATAAATAAAAAGAAAGACAATACTGAGAGTACAAAATGACAAGACTTTCTCTTTTACTTCTTCACTTCCTCTTGTGCCCGTTCGGGTGTCGAGGGAGATATAAAGGTCTCTTGCCCTTTCGACAGCTTCACTCATTGTCTATTGACATTCTTGTAGCGCTTCTTTGATGTTCTCTGCCCATCTTCGTCTGGGTCTGGGCTCTTGCTCTTCCGCCCTTCTCCTCTTTTATATATGTTTAGCATAATAAGGAATGTCATGACATTCTTGATAGATGGGCAAACCAGTTTATTTGTGTTTCTGTAGGCAGCTTAGAACTGGTTTACTCTCTCACAAAATGAAATCATTTGAAAGGGTAAATATAAACATTAGCAAACATTACATTTTTACAAATGCTATAGAAATTCATGTTTCAGAAAATAGCCAGTACACATGGCCGACTGCTCCAAAGAGCATGCGTATATGGCCAATAACCAAACGTTATTGCAATAACTTTAGGTGCAATATTTTTCTAACTCAACGACCACCAACCAAAACGATTAAACTTGGCAACACACAGAAAAACAGGAAACGTTGCTGTTTATCTGGTTGTCACCCTAACAACCAGGCACACAACAACAACAGCAACAACAACACACGGGGCACTATATTACAGTGGTCAATACTAGCAGCTAAATCAGTCCCTAGCCACAGTCACAGGTCTCTGAAGGTAGACAAGTGGTTTTCTGTGCGCGCACTGGCTGCAGGAAAGCTGACAGGTTCGATTATACATGATTGATGGCGACAGCTATCAAATCGGCAGGAGCAATTAATGTGACAACGCGCGCCACTACGTGATCTAACTGTCTAACATTTGTGCGAGCGCACATTTCAATGTTTCTGCGCGGGCGTCTTTGCATTTGATCTAGACAAATGTCAACAGTGTAGGTAAGTTCAAGGTTACCGGTGGCACGTCTTGAAGAAGTGAATTATTAATAATAATGGGAAACTTTTAAACAACTTCACAGCAGGAGGTGATCTGGACATCAGAAATATACCCGCCAAACAAGTGTTTCCACCTTCTTGACATTCTAGTGGAGATGGGCCCGACTCAAAGGCGTCGATCTCCTGTTAGTATTGAACTTGAAGCTTTACAGTATGTATCGGCATCTAAGTACACTTAAACATCACCGTTCCAAGCCACGACGGAGGTGAGGAGGAAGTACCTCCTTGCTCTTCTCTGTACTTTCCCCAAATTCATGAGCCATGGTACGATTTTATCCAACATGGGTACAAAGAAAACAAGGCAGGTAATCAAGGCCGCTTCACAACACAAAATGTTTTTACATAATCATCTCAACCAGTAACTGCACGCAGCCTTGTTTACTCAAATCACAGGATCAGTTTTTGGTGGTTCCTTTCCCCCCACTCCACAAAACTGTAAAACCATCAAGAAGGCAGGTTTTTTTGGGTAACAAGAAAGCTGAATGGACCCGTCCACATATTTTCACAAGCAATCTCTCTAAGATTTTTGGCGGTAGGATTTACATGTGGATTTATTAGTGTGTACCTGGATATATTAGTGTGTACTTGGATATATTAGTGCGTACCCGGATTTATTAGTGCGTACCCGGATTTATTAGTTTGCGCATGCATTAATATGTTTTTACCTGGATTTTTTTTTTTTTGCATACCTGGATTTGCTAGTGTGTACCTGGATTTATTAGTTTATACTTGGATTATTAATTTATACCTGGATTTATTAGTTTATACTTGGATTATTAATTTATACCTGGATTTATTAGTTTATACTTGGATTATTAATATATACCTGGATTTATTAGTTTATACTTGGATTATTAATATATACCTGGATTTATTAGTTTATACTTGGATTATTTTATACCTGGATTTATTAGTGAGGATCTACATTTGTTAGTGTGCCCCTGGATTTATTAGTGTACACCTGTTGTGTGCACCATAATAATGCTACACTGGCACGTATGTTACTGTGTACACGCACATGAAAGTTATTTATGATATCTTTGACAGAATTGTTGACAAAATGATTAGACCTGCCGGATTGTTGGTCTAGTTTCCTTCAAAGTAATTTCTTGTTATTCAATAACTTATTTCAGCAGCCCAGTCATCATGTAAGGAGCGAGGAGAAAAAGTGTAAGGGGCTAGGAGAAAAAGTGTAAGGGGCGAGGAGAAAAGTGTAAGGAGCGAGGAGAAATAGTCCAAGGAGCGAGGGGAAATAGTCCAAGGAGCGAGGAGAAATAGTCCAAGGAGCGAGGAGAAATAGTCCAAGGAGCGAGGAGAAATAGTCAAGGAGCGAGGAGAAATAGTCCAAGGAGCGAGGAGAAATAGTCCAAGGAGCGAGGAGAAAAGCCCAAAGAGCGAGGAGAAATAGCCAAGGAGCGAGGAAAAATAGCCCAAGGAGCGAGGAGAAATAGTCCAAGGAGCGAGGAGAAAGTCCAAGGAGCGAGGAGAAATAGTCCAAGGAGCGAGGAGAAATAGTCCAAGGAGCGAGGAGAAAAAGTCCAAGGAGCGAGGAGAAAAAGTCCAAGGAGCGAGGAGAAAAAGCCCAAGGAGCGAGGGAGAAAAGCCCAAGGAGCGAGGAGAAAAAGTCCAAGGAGCGAGGAGAAAAAGCCCAAGGAGCGAGGACAAAAGTCCAAGGAGCGAGGAGAAAAAATCCAAGGAGCGAGGAGAAAAAGTCCAAGGAGCGAGGAGAAAAAATCCAAGGAGCGAGGAGAAAAAGTCCAAGGAGCGAGGAGAAAAAATCCAAGGAGCGAGGAGAAAAAGTCCAAGGAGCGAGGAGAAAAAATCCAAGGATAGACACATTTTTGGACTCATAGTCCAAAAGCAAAAGGGAAATTTAACCATCCCAACATATGACCAAGTTTATATTAATTCGAAGTCTTAATGAACATTAGACTCAAGATGCAACAAAATTATCAAATCATTGGACAGCTATCACCACTATTGTCCAACAAGGAAATAACTCTAGATGCAAAACGAGCACCATACAATACAATCGTCATCCTAACGTAACGTCGTGCTACCAATGCCGGTCCTGGACCCTGATGGAAGAACAATAAGAAAATAACCTCTACAAAGATCAAATTTGTTAGATGAATGACAGGAAACAGTTTGAGAGATAGGTTCAGAAATGAAGAACAAATAAAAAAGCTAGGAATAACCCCCGCCATAGAATATATAAAGAAACAACAGATAAAATGTTTCGCCACGTGACAAGGCAGAGTGATCAAAACAGAACACAACGAGCCTGCCTGCAATAAACGCTGTGAGAACACCAGACACAAGGGTCGACCACGAAAAGGATGGATTGGCGGATTGTTAGAAACACTAGGAAACAAAACAGCAGCAGAGGCGAGCGGAGGAGCAAAAGGCCGCAAATTATATCTCCCCTCAACGCTGAAAAGCAAATAATGAGGAAGGAAAAAAGAATAAGAATGTACATTTATTCGAGACCTTAATGGTAAGTATGGTCATATATCAATGACACACACAAGACAAATATACAGAGGTGGGTAAGGGAAATGTGAGACGGTGAACGTGAATGGGGAGAAACTTGTGTGAGATAAACTAACAAGGGAATCATCCACTCGCAGCACACACTTTCTGTAAGGCTGAGCAAGAGGTGACGCTAATTATATAAAAGATGATGCTGTTTCTTCGTTAACACAAAGTCAGGAGCAAAGTAACATGAAGGCACACGAATAATTACAGAAACACTTCAGGCCAAAAAGAAACAGAAAAGAAATTAAATAAAGAAAACTGAAGCCAAGTCCACCTGGCTCAAATGGTTATATATCCACCATAATCGACACTATAAACAAACAAATAAATTGTTCAATTTGAGACAAACAAAAGCAGATGTAGAGAATGCTCTGAATAAACGTAGATAATTTTTTTAAGTCATCAGTGAAAAGCGCAATGGAAACATGATATAAGAGACACAAAAGGGACACTAATCATCGCAGAAAATGAACAAAATGTGCGCTATAAAAGCACTAGATGAGAAATCACTATAGAGGCTGTCAAATGTTCATGAAGCCGAACTGTATTTTGACATAAATATAGAAACACTCGAGCGCAATGCGAGGACGAATAGCTTGAAATATGGCAAGTGTGTGTGGTGGCTAGATAATGAAAACATCACTCGGAGACAGGCAACGGTAGTCCTATACTATACTTCTATCAACGATTACAATAAGAACTGCTAACAGAAAAATATATTTATATAAATAAGTCTTTCTAAAAAAAAATACATTAACAATCACAACTGAGACAGGTCAAATATCCACAACAATATTTACACAAAATAGTTGGGAGGAGAGAAGACTCTCTCTCGCTGGTCATCACCTACATTAGTCGTGTTACCAACTGATGGTTTTTCATGTGGAAGAAATGTGAAAGATATCAATATTTTGTACAGCCATGTCCACAGTTTCATGTGGAAGAAATGTGAAAGATATCAATATTTTGTACAGCCGTGTCGACAGTTTCATGTGGAAGAAATGTGAAAGACATCAATATTTTGTACAGCCATGTCGACAGTTTCATGTGGAAGAAATGTGAAAGATATCAATATTTTGTATAGCCATGTCCACAGTTTCATGTGGAAGAAATGTGAAAGATATCAATATTTTGTACAGCAATGTCCACAGTTTCATGTGGAAGAAATGTGAATGATATCAATATTGTGTACAGCCATGTCGACAGTTTCATGTGGATAAATGTGAATGATATCAATATTTTGTACAGCCATGTCGACAGTTTCATGTGGATAAATGTGAATGATATCAATATTTTGTACAGCCATGTCGACAGTTTCATGTGGAAGAAATGTGAATGATATCAATATTTTGTACAGCCATGTCCACAGTTTCATGGCAATAAAGTTGCTACTCTGTTTCACGACAACTGGTTGTTGATTCCACCTCGTTAAAAGTCATCGCGGTGTTATGCCTATAACAATGGCATATTTCTATTATGTGCACCAAATTGCACTGCAATCGGCCAAATATTACGACTGCACTAAACAGTTGAAATGGAGCATGTTAGCAACATGCGTTATAAGCAGCGAATTGTAATAGATTTCTCGTTCGAGATTTCTCAGAAGGAAACAGTTATGAACATTCACAAGCGCCTATGTGATGTGTATGAAAGTTTTGTGAACATTCACAAGCGCCTATGTGATGTGTATGGAAGTTTTGTGAACATTCACAAGCGCCTAAGTGATGTGTATGGAAGTTTTGTGAACATTCACAAGCGCCTATGTGATGTGTATGGAAGTTTTGTGAACATTCACAAGCGCCTATGTGATGTGTATGGAAGTTTTGTGAACATTTACAAGCGCCTATGTGATGTGTATGGAAGTTTTGTGAACATTCACAAGCGCCTATGTGATGTGTATGGAAGTTTTGTGAACATTCACAAGCGCCTATGTGATGTGTATGGAAGTTTTGCAGTCGACAGGAGCACAGTAAGTCGCTGGGTTCAGAGAATAAACGAACCGGAAAGCGGAGATACGGAGCTTCTTGATCGGACCAATTCAGAGATGTTCTCATGCACCGAGGGCATTATTCTTGCTGACAGGCGCATCGCTACTCAACAAATGGCCTTAACGTTGCCAGTCAGCATCGGTAGTGACAACGCAATTATAAAAACTCTCGGATTCTCTAAGGTGTGTGCAAGATGGGTTCCACGAAATCTCACAAATGAGCACCGATTGCGGGGAAAAAAAATCAATTTCTGAACTGCTGGAACGTTTCTATGTTGATGGAGAGAACATTTAGGCTAAGATTGTTACAGGGGACGTAATCTGGGCACATTTTGAACATGAGACATAAAGACAATCAATGGGGTAGCATCATCCGCACTGACCACGAAGTAAGAAATTCATAACGTCTCCTTCAGCTGGAATGGTCATGGTCACTGTCTTTTGGTACATTGAAGGTGTGATTCTTGTGGATGTTATACCAAGAGGAGAGACAATCAATTCACAAGTTTACATTAAGACATTGAAGGTGTGATTCTTGTGGATGTTATGTCAAGAGGAGACAATCAATTCACAAGCTTACATTAAGACATTGAAGGTGTGATTCTTGTGGATGTTATGTCAAGAGGAGAGACAATCAATTCACAAGCTTACATTAAGACATTGAAGGTGTGATTCTTGTGGAAGTTATGCCAAGAGGAGAGACAATCAATTCACAAGCTTACATTAAGACATTGAAGGTGTGATTCTTGTGGATGTTATGTCAAGAGGAGAGACAATCAATTCACAAGCTTACATTAAGACATTGAAGGTGTGATTCTTGTGGATGTTATGCCAAGAGGAGAGACAATCAATTCACAAGCTTACATTAAGACATTGAAGGTGTGATTCTTGTGGATGTTATGTCAAGAGGAGAGACAATCATTTCGCAAGCTTACATGAAGACATTGAAGGTGTGATTCTTGTGGATGTTATGCCAAGAGGTGAGACAATCATTTCGCAAGCTTACATGAAGACATTGAAAAAAACGCAACGTTTTGGACGAGTTCGGCCGCACAAGAATCCAGCAGACCTGCTTCTCCTTCACGACAATGCGCGCCGTCACACAAGTCTGGCCACACGAGAAGCAATCACCAGATTGGGTTGGACTGTACTCCCCATCCACTCCTGATTTAGCACCCTCTATTTCCATCTCTTTGGTCCACTTAAAGATGCCCTCAGTGTGACAAGGTTGGAGATAAAGGAGTGATTCATGCAGCGAAGAAATGGCTACACGGTCAAGACAAAGACTGGTACAGGCTAGGAATACATGCACTAGTTGAGCTGTACAAATGGATTTGAATTATGTTAAATGATACCGATTTTTTACACGAAACATCCACATATATACCGTGTAAAAATGTCATACTTTTTGAATTACTGGTTCCCGAGAAAACAGATGTGCATAGTTTTCTGAATGCACTAAGTACTTTACAACAAAAATGAGGCAGATCATTTACAGCAACCACGACGGAGGGGGATCATTAAAATAGTACATTTCTTTTTTTTTTTAATCGTAACTGAGACTGGCCATTTAACGATGCAAACGATCTATGGAAACCTGTTATTTAAAATAGATATCTCGTGTGTGCATACAACAATGTATCAACAATCACTATGGAGAATGTATCAACAATCACGATGGAGAATGTATCAACAATCACGATGGAGAATGTATCAACAATCACGATGGAGAATGTATCAACAATCACGATGGAGAATGTATCAACAATCACGATGGAGAATGTATCAACAACCACGATGGACAATGTATCAACAATCAGATGGAGACTGTATCAACAATCACGATGGAGAATGTATCAACAATCACGATGGAGAATGTATCAACAATCACGATGGAGAATGTATTAACAATCACGATGGAGACTGTATCAACAACCACGATGGAGACTGTATCAACAATCACGATGGAGAATGTATCAACAATCACGATGGAGAATGTATCAACAATCACGATGGAGAATGTATCAACAATCACGATGGAGACTGTATCAACAATCACGATGGAGAATGTATCAACAATCACGATGGAGAATGTATCAACAATCACGATGTAGACTGTATCAACAACCACGATGGAGAATGTATCAACAACCACGATGGAGAATGTATCAACAATCACGATGGAGAATGTATCAACAGTCACGATGTAGAATGTATCAACAATCACGATGGAGACTGTATCAACAACCACGATGGAGACTGTATCAACAACCACGATGGAGAATGTATCAACAATCACGATGGAGAATGTATCAACAATCACGATGGAGACTGTATCAACAATCACGATGGAGAATGTATCAACAATCACGATGGAGAATGTATCAACAATCACAATGGAGACTGTATCAACAATCACGATGGAGACTGTACTAACAATCACGATGGAGACTGTATCAACAATCCCGATGGAGAATATATCAACAATCACGATGGAGACTGTATCAACAATCACGATGGAGACTCTCAACAAACACGATGGAGAATGTAGCATCAATCACGATGGAGAATGTATCACCAATCACAATGGAGAATGTATCAACAATCACGATGGAGACTGTATCAACAATCACGATGGAGACTGTATCAACAATCACGATGGAGAATGTATGTATCAACAACCACGATGGACAATGTATCAACAATCACGATGGAGAATGTATCAACAATCACGATGGAGACTGTATCAACAATCACGATGGAGACTGTATCAACAATCACGATGGAGAATGCATCAACAATCACGATGGAGAATGTATCAACAATCACAATGGAGAATCTATCAACAATCACGATGGAGAATGTATCAACAATCACAATGGAGAATGTATCAACAATCACGATGAAGAATGTATCAACAATCACAATGGAGAATGTATCCACAATCACAATGGAGAATGTATCAACAACCACGATGGAGACTGTATCAACAATCACGATGGAGAATGTATGTATCAACAACCACGATGGACAATGCATCAACAATCACGATGGAGAATGTATCAACAATCACGATGAGAATGTATCAACAACCACGATGGAGAATGTATCAACAACCACGATGGAGAATGTATCAACAATTACAAGAGAGACCGGCCACTTTATTTAATAAAAACAAAAAAAAATCAATAATCACTACGGAAACCAGGTCTTAAAATATAGCATATTTGCACGGACAATATATTTATATATATATATATATATTATAATATATATATATATATATATATATATATATATATATATATATATATATATATGGCCCTTTTCGTATTCTCAGGCGGTCTAGTGGAGGCTATTCTATATATACATATATATATAAGTTTTGTTTTTGTCGAACAGCTTCTCTCTTGGCTAATTCTACCAATGTTTGACAAATACACGCGGCCACAGAATGAACAAGTCAGGCCCACTGATCCACATTGTTTTCCATCCTTTTTCATGAGTCTTTTCTCTTCTAAGTTTTGCCTTAGCACAGTCTCAAATGTTGTTATACCATTCCTTATACATGCTCTCCATGATGCGCAATCACTTGCCAGATGTTCCCAGTCATTTTCACAGATGGAGAAGTAATTCAGAGATGATTTACATATATCTCTATATCATAGTTTAGGTTTGCCGATTTGTCGTTTTTCGTGTATTAGTTCACCATATAGTATTTGCTTGGGATGCGTTTTTCTTCCATTCGCAGATATAATATATATGTATATATATGATAGAGATACACGTGTTCGTTCAAATGAAACCCGTCCCAGTGGCTTTATTACAAACAAATGTAATGTACATCAGCAAGTGTGACAGAATTCAATCAAGCAATTGTTATGAAGCAAGTACTCACCAGTGTTCTTTAGAAAAAGTCGCCATAGGCATGTAGGCACACATAATACTGTATGGGTAGATGGTGTATGGGTAGATGGTGGATACCGTTGGAGTAAAATGATTTTGGTTGTTCATTGAACCATTAGTCGCCGAGGCTATGACGTCAGCATCAAAGCCGAATCGTTGTCCCTTTAGAGATCTTGTTAAGGTCTGAACAAATGAAAGTCACGTGGTCACAGATCGGGGCTCTAGGCCGGGTAGAACTTTCCACAGTTTTCTTGCTAACACTTCCTTTACAATGTTCACCACATGATGTGGACCAGCATTGTGTACAAACAGAATCACACCACGCGAAAACATGCCGGGTCTCTTATTCTTGATGGCTGCGTGCAGGTTGTCTAGTGTGTCTCTGCAGCGGATGGCATTGATGTAATACCATGCTCTTTAAAGTCTGAGACTGGTCGACATCCTTCGGCTGTTAAGATCTGAATCACCGCTCGGTAATCGACCTGTATGGATTCTGTATCACACCGACCATTTTTCAAACGGTCTGCAACAACCAATGAATACACTACACGGAGAATGAACACACACTCAATTGCACATTGGAGTGTGTGCTTATTACATCGTCATGTCTCTTACGTATGTCCACTTGGAGCAGCTCACGTTGGCTTCATTTAACACGCATCTGTGCGTGCACGCGAGTGTTGAGGCTGGCTATACTTCTATCAACAATCACAAGAAATGACAGGTTATTTTATAGCCGGCCTCTCAGGTTCACCTTAGTAACTATAAACAGCCTTGTAGATCGCTATATAATGAAGTAGTAGCCACCGCTATATCTACCAAATATAGCAATGTCTCTTTATCTCCCTAAAATAATCTCACAGGCGAGAGATACGGACTTCTCAGGTTTACGGACCAGAGGTAGACTAGAAACACGATTGAGAAGAACGGCACGATTGAGCTTTGTTTATTGACAGCAATTGGATCAAAATAAGCCATTGATCGCAGAGTTGATCATTTTAGTTACACTGTAGACGTTAGACTAGCAATCGACAACAAGTGTATACAGCAACATGCCTGTATTTCCAATCAGGTAACATGTGTTGCCCGAGACACAACAATGCGTCATTATCAATGTCACTTTAGAGTATCTATTTCTTCCAACAAATATGTCACTAAAATGTCAATGTAAACGCTTGAGGAGAACTATTATGTTGATTGTTGAGGCCAAGGCACCTGATGGCAATCTATGTTGACGGACAATACGACCTGATGAGCGCCAGAAATGTGAGTGTGTAGGCGAGAGAATGATGGAGGGACAGAATTTGTGTGGACATCATAGAGGAAATGTGAGTGTGTAGGCGAGAGAATGATGAAGGGACAGAATTTGTGTGGACATCATAGAGGAAATGTAGAGTAAGGGAAACACACCTCCCACCCCCCCCCCCCCTTTTCTAAAATATAATAATAATAATAAACACATAAAAACAGCGGCAGTTTATGGAACATGGCATTAATGAAGAGGAAGATTCCTGTAGAGAGCATGACCGAAGGCGTTAACCAATGTTAAAGGTGTTCTTGTGTTGTTGCCACGGCATGAGCGACTGCGTCACTGCTTGTTGAAAACAAGTCTTATCTTCGGACACATGCTCATTCTCTCACCCGCAACTCTTCTCTACTTGACTCTGCCTACTTCATCCAGCGCTCCCCAAACCACATTCCCCACATCCTACAAAATCCAACCATTGGAAATCAAAAAGTTGCATCTGAACAAATCAGGCGATTTCATGATATGAAAGAATCAGTATTTTTTTTTCTGGTTACCTTCTTCTGTCCGTACTCATTTGCGTCTCTTTTGCCTTTCTGTTGGTCTCAGCTGCTGTCATGTTTCCAAGCATTTCTAATATTGCATCAATCCATTTTATTCGATGTCGGTCTGTTCTCGATATATTTTATTAAAGACTCACCGAGCAGTGTTTTCATCTTGTTATCAATCACGAGGCCAAAGCATTTTATTTGTTGTTTCTTTATGTATTCGGTGGCGGGAATTATTCCGGATTTTTTTTTCTCAGTTCCACAATTTTTCGTCAACAACTTATGTATATTATTGTTCTTAGGCGCGTACTTAACCAGCAGTGCCTTCACTAGAAACCTGACAGTTTGCTAACCACTGCCCATACAATGCAATTGGTGCACACAGCACGCAGGTGAACTTTGCTCTGGTATCACTGCTAAGACTTCACCTCAGACGGAAGATCCCGCAGAACTGAATGTTCACGTCACAGCCAACCAACGGCCTGACTACCAGGCGAGAGACCCGTCTACCCGCTCCGGTACTGCCGTACAAGCGCCAAGGGCAGAGAAAATTGGAGAACCAGCGAGCAGACGATCGCAAATTTAACAAAAATTGCCTTAGCTTGTTTGCTGAGCATATCTTTGGCTGTCCTAAACGATATAATATAACAGCACGGTTTTTCTGTTAGCGCATCATACACGCACGAGCGCGCGCACACTACCAGCTTGACTTCGTGTCTCCCAGAGGTTGGCGAACGCTGATGCACGTTACATGCTACTACTCCAATATAAGAGATCCCACAACCGCCTGTAGTGTTGTAAGCGTGGTTAAGTACAAGCATGTCAAGTTGAGTTATTTCAGTCAACACGTTATGAAAGGAAACAGTATACCAACAAGTATGCACGCCAGCTGTTAAATAACAAAGACAACATATTATCATGGACACATCTTATTGGGATTATCATAAAAGCGTTGTTTGAAGAAACAATATTTTTTCGTTTAATTCTTTTGGGGCTGTTTGGATGAGTCGTGGGAGGTTTGGGTGTGTCATAAGAGCTTTGGGTATGTCATGGGAGTTTTGGGTTTGTCATGGGAGTTTTGGGTATGTCGTTGTTGTCTTGCAGGTTTTGCCTACTTCTGGCAATGCAAGATCCGTTCAACCTCAGACTGCGTCTTTCAAGTTATATCGCAATCGGATTCCAAAAATGAAAGTGAAAATCACTTGCTCATGACAAGCATGATCAAATCTGTGGGTGTGTCATGGTATGGTTATTTATGTATTCGGTATGACCTTATTCTGGTGAGATGACAGGCCAGTCTACCGCCGCCACAACATAGTATAAAACAAGTTGTGGTTGCATAAATCTTTGTTATTTCTCATCCTGCTTCTTCATTTCATCTCTCACATGGTGTTATCTCTCGTTTAAGTTATGATGATCAATCGTGTGACCTGCTATCCTACTACGACTAACTCCAATGTCAAGTGAGTGACCTAGTATTTTTAGAATTCTCGTCTTTTATGTTTTTATTTTTACGATACATCTCCACATGCAGCTTTTTAATATTATTATGCCCATCAATTGAGCATAATAGCACATAAGCCTTTCTAACCACTGTCATTAGCCTGAATGTCTCAGTCCATTACTTGTACTGACACATTCGCTTCACATTATATAATCTGTTGTACAATTCAAAGTTTGCTCTATCACTTTGTTAGAGATTCCCTAATCTATAAATACAGTTCATCTTATCTGGGGAGCTTTTTGTCTACCCTCGTGTTCATTCATCGAATGTCCATCTCCCCTCGTGTTCATTCATCGAATGTCCATCTCCCTTCGTCTTCATTCATCGAATGACCATCTCCCCTCGTCTTCATTCATCGAATGTCCATCTCCCCTCGTCTTCATTCATCGAATGTCCATCTCCCCTCGTCTTCATTCATCGAATGTCCATCTCCCCTCGTCTTCATTCATCGAATGTCCATCTCCCCTCGTCTTCATTCATCGAATGACCATCTCCCCTCGTCTTCATTCGTCGAATGACCATCTCCCCTCGTCTTCATTCATTAACTGTCCGCCTCCCCGCGTCTTTATTCAGCGAAAGTCTCCCTCGTCTTCATTCATTAACTGTCCGCCTCCCCACGTCTTTATTCAGCGAAAGTCTCCCTCGTCTTCATTCATTAACTGTCCGCCTCCCCACGTCTTTATTCAGCGAAAGTCTCCCTCGTCTTCATTCATTAACTGTCCGCCTCCCCACGTCTTCATTCATCGAATGTCCGTCTCCCTCGTCTTCATTCATTAACTGTCCGCCTCCCCACGTCTTCATTCATCGAATGTCCGTCTCCCTCGTCTTCATTCATTAACTGTCCGCCTCCCCACGTCTTCATTCATCGAATGTCCGTCTCCCTCGTCTTCATTCATTAACTGTCCGCCTCCCCACGTCTTCATTCATCGAATGTCCGTCTCCCTCGTCTTCATTCATTAACTGTCCGCCTCCCCACGTCTTTATTCAGCGAAAGTCTCCCTTGTCTTAATTCATTAACTGTCCGCCTCCCACGTCTTTATTCAGCGAAAGTCTCCCTTGTCTTCATTCATTAACTGTCCGCCTCCCCACGTCTTTACTCAGCGAAAGTCTCCCTTGTCTTCATTCATTAACTGTCCGCCTCCCCACGTCTTTATTCAGCGAAAGTCTCCCTTGTCTTCATTCATTAACTGTCCGCCTCCCACGTCTTTATTCAGCGAAAGTCTCCCTTGTCTTCATTCATTAACTGTCCGCCTCCCACGTCTTTATTCAGCGAAAGTCTCCCTTGTCTTCATTCATTAACTGTCCGCCTCCCCACGTCTTTATTCAGCGAAAGTCTCCCTTGTCTTCATCATAGTTAATCAACCTTTAAATACAGAACCATCACAAATACACTCAAAACTCCGCTTATAGCCCCTACAATGTAGGGTAGCCTGGGAACAGCAGATGACAGCCGTACTCTAGCAGCAAGGACAACATTATACGGAATGAATAAGAAAACAACACACGAGATTGGCACACATTATTAATTAAGCAGTGAGCTATACACAAACCGGGGTGTGTTTCGCTAATTCACGGGCGTGTCAGCACGTGCACATAAAATAAGGCATGGCACCAGAAGCGTGTGCCTGCAAGTTTATATCTAGCAGCAGAGGCCTACACCCAGTACTGTAAACACGCATCATACACACAAGCCTGTGCTATTCTAACACAGGTCATGTATAGCTGGCCTTGTATTGAGGTGAATAGCTCTGAACTGAACGATTCTTCTATTTTATTGAAAAAAGGGGGAGAGGGCAATTACCCATTCTAAACGTTAGCCCAATTGAAAGGGATTTCTCATCCTTAAAGTAAATCATGAAGCAAGTACCACTCAAAACTTACGTTCTATATCCGCCCGAAAGGTCATTCAAGTTCACCTGTAGATATTTTAAACAACAAAGGGAAGAATGGAGGCGCTACCCAGAGATAAAAGACTTCTAGAAAGTTTAATGGCGACTGAGGGCCAAGACGTTCATCTAGTTTACAGAGCTGAGAGCGATCAGCAACCCACAGTTGACTGAATGCGTCAGGATCGAGGAGCAACAGAGCTGAGAGCGATCAGCAACCCACAGTTGACTGAATGCGTCAGGATCGAGGAGCAACAGAGCTGAGAGCGATCGGCAACCCACAGTTGACTGAATGCGTCAGGATCGAGGAGCAGCAGAGCTGAGAGCGATCGGCAACCAACAGTTGACTGAATGCGTCAGGATCGAGGAGCAACAGAGCTGAGAGCGATCAGCAACCCACAGTTGACTGAATGCGTCAGGATCGAGGAGCAACAGAGCTGAGAGCGATCGGCAACCCACAGTTGACTGAATGCGTCAGGATCGAGGAGCAACAGAGCTGATCAAGACCTTGTTTCATCTCCTACAAACAGACCATCCAGCCTGGTCAAGTGAGTGACGATCACAGAGGAAAAGCTACCTGGTACTAAAAACGACCGTGCTGAAGTTGGATATCTCGGGACGAAAGGCGCGAATAACCCCTAACACAAGGAATCTACGCCCACTCAAAGCTCATTTAAGAGCGGATCATATGAGAACGACGCATACCTTTAATAGTTGTCGGGAGAGCGCCAGTAGGAAAGAACGTAACTGCAATCGACCCAGGAAAGAGGTCTGAGGCGAGACGATAGAGGGAGAGCACCTGTCAAGCATTAGGCCTCGAAGGAAAGAGTAAAAAGAGACTCATCAAGGTTGGTCTGACAGAGGTAACACAGATGGTGATACACAGCAAATATTAGACTTGGGGTATTCAAATAGTGATGCATTGACACTGTGGAGAAATGTTGTTTCAGCTCTATAGACGCCGCTAGAGGTATTGAGACCATGAACATGGGAGGTATCAAATTTACAAAACAGTCATCCAGGATTGAACAAGAGCAACTGTCCGCCATAATCTCCCCAACAAATCCATTTTCACAACATTTGCTAATGCCGGAGACGATCACGTATCATTAGGTTTAAGGTATTCAAGTCATCGCTAACGTCAACGTCGCAGAAAATTGTTCAACACTGCAGCGTTCTTAATGACGCCAGGCTTAAAAAAGAGAGAGAGAGAGAGAGAGAGAGAGAGAGAGGGGGGGGGGGAATCTGACAGCCTCCAGCTTGTACTAACTGAAGAAACTGACATTTCCAATAAAGCATGCCTCTCACTATCCAGCATTTAACCAAAGTTCACTTTCTGCTGGCGTTTAATGTCGGCCACTCTCTGTCTGTCTATATCGTTATCTATGTTCTATCTGTTGTGACATCTGTTTTGTCTTTCTAATCTAATCACTACTTTTAGCAAAGCTCGAAACTCACAGAAGGGTACACAATCACTAACAGTACACTAAAGGGCATACAAGGCCAGTAATTACATAAGGGTGGCAATGTATCCACTTTTAGTGTAGTATCAAGATAATCACTTTAGTAAAATATAACGATAATTACCTTTTGTAGAGTATAAACACAATTTTACACACCACAGGAGAGTACAAAGCCCAACATTCTAGAGAAAGGTACAACAGTCACTTTATTTAAGGTCATAAAGATCACTTCTGGTATGAAATAAAGCTCGTTATTTGCACAAGGGCATTCAGATGATCACTATTGGTAGGTTATAAACATTGTCAATTACAGTATAAAGATTATCACTATTGGTAGGTTATAAAGATTCAATTACAGTACAAAATTATCACTATTGGTAAGTTACAATTAAGACCGCCTTAGAGAAAGATACCAAGATTGCCAATTACAGTACAAAGATGATCACTATTGGTAGGTTATAATAAAGATCAGAAACTTGAGAAAGATACAGCCACATTCAGTGTGGTACAAAGGTCGCCACTTATAGAATGGCGTAACAATCACTTCAGCGGCTCATTGGCCTGAAGGAGAGCCATGAAAGCCGGGTTCATCTCTTCGGAAACATCAATATAGTCTTCCTCTTTCTCTCTGGCGATTACCGGGCGACAACCACGTTTACATTGTTCGCCGTTAAACGGATTCTATGTGGGCGTTAAGTTGTGATTTGCAGCAAAGATATCGCCTATCAGCCCAACACATCCGACTCGGCATTTTTGAGTAGCGGGTTGCCCATCGACTTCGCTTGTTTGACTGGTTAGTCAGTTTCCATGTCATTGAGTTCATGTAAAGCGAGTGTGCTTACTCAGTGTTTTTTTCTGTTAGAGTATGCGTTGATGTCATTAAAGTGATCATCATGGAATGAGTCAGCGAAGTTCTTGATGTCATTAAAGAGTGATGGAATGAGTCAGCAAAGTTCTTGATGTCATTAAAGAGTGATAGAATAAGTCAGCGAAGTTCTTGATGTCATTTAAGAGTGATGGAATGAGTCAGAGAAGTTCTTGATGTCATTTAAGAGTGATGAAATGAATCAGCGAAGTTCTTGATGTCATTTAAGAGTGATGGAATGAGTCAGCGAAGTTCTTGATGTCATTTAAGAATGATGGAATGAGTCAGCGAAGTTCTTGATGTTATTAAAGAGTGATGGAATGAGTCAGCGAAGTTCTTGTGTCATTTAAAAGTGATGGAATGAGTCAGCGAAGTTCTTGATGTCATTAAAGAGTGATCATCATGGAATGAGTCAGCGAAGTTCTTGATGTCACTAAAGAGTGATCATCATGGAATGAGTCAGCGAAGTTCTTGATGTCATTAAAGAGTGATCATCATGGAATGAGTCAGCGAAGTTCTTGATGTCATTTAAGAGTGATGGAATGAGTCAGCAAAGTTATTGATGTCATTTAAGAGTGATGGAATGAGTCAGCAAAGTTCTTGATGTCACTTAAGAATGATGGAATGAGTCAGCGAAGTTCTTGGTGTCTTTAAAAGTGATGGAATGAGTCAGCGAAGTTTCCTGATGTTATTAAAGAGTGATGGAATGAGTCAGCGAAGTTCTTGATGTCATTAAAGAGTGATGGAATGAGTCAGCGAAGTTCTTGATGTCATTTAAGAATGATGGAATGAGTTCGCGAAGTTCTTGGTGCCATTAAAGATGATGGAATGAGTCAGCGAAGTTCTTGATGTCATTAAAGAGTGATGGAATGAGTCAGCGAAGTTCTTGGTGTCATTTAAGAGTGATGGAATGAGTCAGCGAAGTTCTTGGTGTCATTTAAGAGTGATGGAATGAGTCAGCGAAGTTCTTGACTGTCATTAAAGAGTGATGGAATGAGTCAGCGAAATTCTTGGTGTCATTTAAGAGTGATGGAATGAGTCAGAGAAGTTCTTGATGTCATTTAAGGGTGATGGAATGAGTCAGCGAAGTTCTTGGTGTCATTTAAGAGTGATGGAATGAGTCAGCGAAGTTCTTGATGTCCTTTAAGGGTGATGGAATGAGTCAGCGAAGTTCTTGGTGTCATTTAAGAGTGATGGAATGAGTCAGCGAAGTTCTTGGTGTCATTTAAGTGATGGAATGAGTAAGCGAAGTTCTTGGTGTCATTTAAGAGTGATGGAATGAGTCAGCGAAGTTCTTGATGTCACTTAAGAGTGATAGAATGAGGTTAGCGAAGTTCTTGATGTCAAGAGTGATGGAATGAGTCAGCGAAGTTCTTGATGTCACTTAAGAGTGATGGAATGATCAGCGAAGTTTTTGGATGAGATGAAGTTGTTCATCCCTCAGCGTACAAGCCTGGTGAAAATACAGGAACAGTGGGAAGAGAAGGAGAGGCTACCATGTCAGCGGATACAGTGAAAACTAATGAAACAAACGATATTATCTCTCGCCAATAATTGATGGAAACTTCATTTACATTGCGGCCAAAAATTGATGGAACTTGGTTTGCATTGAGGCCAAAAATTGATGGAACTTGGTTTACATTGAGGCCAAAAATTGATGGAACTTGGTTTGCATTGAGGCAAAAATTGATGGAACCTGGTTTGCATTGAGGCCAAAAAATGATGGAACTTGGTTTGCATTGAGGCAAAAATTGATGGAACTTGGTTTACATTGAGGCCAAAAATTGATGGAACTTGGTTTGCATTGAGGCAAAAATTGATGGAACTTGGTTTGCATTGAGGCCAAAAAATGCTGGAACTTGGTTTGCATTGAGGCAAAAATTGATGGAACTTGGTTTGCATTGAGGCAAAAATTGATGGAACTTGGTTTACATTGAGGCCAAAAATTGATGGAACTTGGTTTGCATTGAGGCCAAAAATTGATGGAACTTGGTTTGCATTGAGGCAAAAATTGATGGAACTTGGTTTGCATTGAGGCAAAAATTGATGGAACTTGGTTTGCATTGAGGCAAAAATTGATGGAACTTGGTTTGCATTGAGGCAAAAATTGATGGAACTTGGTTTGCATTGAGGCCAAAAATTGATGGAACTTGGTTTGCATTGAGGCCAAAATTGATGGAACTTGGTTTGCATTGAGGCAAAAATTGATGGAACTTGGTTTGCATTGAGGCCAAAAAATGATGGAACTTGGTTTGCATTGAGGCAAAATTGATGCAACTTTAGCTGTCTCGTGAATCGGGATAAAACTGATAGAACATGAGACTTGGTCTTCTTTCCTTCCTCAATTGCCTTTCGGCTTCGAGAGAAGATATGTTTGTAGTCTTTGCTCTTCTTTTGTCATGTTTCCTAGAGTTTCTAATATTCCATCAATGCATCTTTCTCGTGGTCGGCATTTGAGTTGGGAGTTCTCGCAACGCTTGCTGAAGGTTCGTTGTGTCGTCTTTGATCTCTCCGTCTTATCGCGTGGCAAGCCAACTAATCTTTTGTTTCGTTATACATTCAATAACGAACATTATTCCTGGTTTTTTTTGTTTTGTTTTGTTTAAGTTCCTCATTCTCATCTGATCTCACTAGCCGTTTTCCTGACATGCGTTAAACACTTTTCTGTGGTAGTTTGTCTTTTTATTTCTGAGTCCAGCATCTAGAAACTTATGGTTGTTGTGGGTACAATTGATGGGACATGAGATATCACGACTCGGGGGAAAATTGGCAGAACGAAACACATAACTTGAGCATGATGGAACTGTTTGGAGTAAAACTAATGAAGCAATAGACGAATCATGGCTCAGGGTAACGCTCATCCTCGTGGCAATATTGATGGGGCATCAGGCGCATGCTATAATGGGTTTTGGTAAAAATGATACGGCAAGAACATGTGATAAATACAAGTACTGAACAGCTTATCATCATGAAACAGAAGAAATTATTATAATCGGGTTGTGTGTCCTTTGCAGAACGTTGCACTCACCACAATATATATGACAGAATATTTTGTCTCTAAACTGATCTCCCACTTCTGTTTTCAAGTTCAAAGTCTCTTTGATGTCTTGAAACCACCTTCATCTCGCTCTACTCATGTCTCATCTTTCTTTAACCACATCTGAAATTACTGTTCGTACCAACCCATTGTATCTTAGATGTGATCATAGTATTGTAATTACGTCTGTTAGATGATGTTTATACGCCAGTTCATTTCAATGCTTAGAGCTGTTAATAGTCTTTATTACTCTAGTTTCATTACCCAGGTACCCAGGAAACTTTCTGTAGCATTTTGTTTCGACTGAACAAGTTTTCTTCATTATTATAAGAAATTCTACAGCAGAAATATTCCACTGGACTGCCGTCAGTTTTCATAATCGTCAAACTCTGTCCCGTCAGGTATCTCAAATCGAAGTCAAACATAGCCATACAGCATAAGACTTGTATTTTAGTTTCACTTAATTGTGGAATTTATTTATTTTCATTTGTATTTAATTTAATTTTTCTTCGGGAAAAGGAGGAGAGGAGAGG